>OZ022501.1:93567671-94966046 GCA_963989385.1 Ctena decussata
TTCTGAATAGCACGACACGCAACCCGCATATGTACAAACACTCCTAAACGCATGCATGCTCTAGTCCGGACACCTAAAATTCGAGCTTTAAAATCCACAAGATTTTTACAGTCTACATGAATAGAATAACACCCTTGTAACGATTCATTCTAATCAGGTGACTGTATTGGCAGATTATTTAGGGTTTTATTGCGCTTTCAAAAATATTTCAGTCATTTAAGGCCGATGTGGAAAATAGCGCGATAACGATTTGATGAAATATTAAAGGCGTTATAAACATCTGACCCTATCTGGGCTACAAGTACAGATCATTAACCAACGAGCCAACATAGTCAAATGGATTTATTTGAGACAGAAGGAACTAACTGTGCGCAATTTGCATTTTTTTATACGGAGTGGCTATTTACAGTTAACTGTAAATAGCCAATAAACGTTAAAATGGCTATTTACAGTTGACTGTCAATAGCCAATAAACGTTAATATGGCTATTTACAGTTAAGTTTCCTCAAAGTCAAGTCTGCGTAGAACACAGAAGTTTGTGAGTTAGTGAATGATTTCTCTTTACGGAATACAAATTTTCCGAATCTGCGTATAACCTTATGACCCATGTTCCTTCTTTCGAACGTGTTCTTTGCTCTTGAAGGAACTCTTCTAGATCTTAATTTCCAACAGAAAATACATTTAAGATCCAGTTTAGTTGGTAAGATAGCTGCTAGATAAAGGTGTGATGCCAAACCCGTTTACAAATAGTTTTATTTATGAACATGTGATACGGTACGCCTGAGGTCTTAGGTTTGAGTTCCTGTCGGGTCACGAGTTTGTTCCTTCCAGAAAGTAATGAATTTAAAAAGGTGAAATATTTATGTGGTTGTTGCTTATTTCTCGAATGATTTTAATATTTTTTTTTACACATTTAGCATTATCTAAAATACTAGAACTGGTCGATAATTTAAAGTCATACGGACCTTTCCACAGTATTTCAGCCGTGTAATATAGATAATGAAAAGGGTCAAACCATCCAGAGACTAGAGATCAGATGAAACAACTAACCTAGCCGGCCCTCGGGATTACGTGTCCAGAGCATTAGCCCCTCATCCAACACGACTGAACATCATTTCATAAGACTTGTTAGCAAAAAAAGCATGTAAATAATATTGAACCTGAAACTTTGACCTAGCGAAACGCTGAAATAATAAATACAAGTTTCCATGTTGAAAAATCCATCTTTTTTGACATTGTATGAGTGTGTCATGTTATGTTTATTTTGATTTTGTCATGTTTTGCCAATCTTAATGCAATGTGCTGAGTAATGGTCGAACCACAGGCGCTTGAAGTTCTATGCTATGTAACATATTTCAATGCCGCTAAACATCTAGGCTATGAGCCATTTTGAAGAAATGGCCTACGAAATGGCCTATAGACTGCGTCAAGTATAAAGGATTTGAGGGGGGGGGGGGGGGGGGGTTGAGCATAGAACTTCAAGCGCCTGTGGTCGAACCGGCCACACTTAGCATTTTGATATGGATGAGTTCATGTTGTTAAGGGAAAATTGAGTACTCCAGACGAATAAATTGGCCCATAAAGCAAATTTCATATAAATGTGTATAAAAATTGAAAAAAAAAAATAAATAAAAAAATAAACATTTACTAACTGCTGAATATTCTTTACAGGATTTATAAGCATGCTTATGCATGTTTTATTATCTGTTACTAAATTCCTATATATGCGTTTTATTACAGGATTATACTGTGAGTCATTAATTGACTTTACTTATAGTAGTTTATACAAGTGAGACAGCGCGGCTAATTATGGCCTTGAAACAAACCAAACCAAACCAAATTGACTAAAAATATCATTGACTTTTAATTGTAAATTTATAAAAGCCTTATCTGCAGTCAACTGTAAATAGCCATTTTAACGCTATTTGGCTATCTACAGTCAACTGTAAATAGCCAATTTTACGTTTTTTGGCTATTGACAGTTGACTGTAAATAGCCATTTTAACGATTTTTGGCTATTTACAGTCAACTGTCAATAGCCTCTGCCTTTTTTATATTTGTCTATAACAACTGAATATTTTTTAATTTGAAAATCTTTGTTCTTTATGGCACTCAGAATTTGCTATGCATTTCTTTTGTATGTCTGCAAACAATTGCGGTACATCTGTTGTGGTTCCTCAATGTGTCATGTTCGTTTTTTCCGCTTGCCTGTAGTCTTCTAGCAATATGGTCACCTGTATAGCTGCCCACTTTGCTTTCTATTTTGTGTCGTTGGTTGATTGTTTTGGGTTTAACGGCCCTTTGAGACAATATTTTAGTCTATATCGGACCGTCTCCCAGAGATGGGGAGAAAAAAAAGAGAATGATAGAAGAGAAACAAAATTCATACAACCCCCAACCGCAGTACGCCCTTGTCCTACTTTTATCCAAATAACAAGGACGCCCCGGCACTAGAAGTTATAACCAGCACCATCGCCCGACCACCACCTCACTATTTTGTGTTGTAATTCCAAATAAAAAAATGCATGTTAAATTAGATGTTACTGTTACTTCTTTTGGCTGCGCATGCTGGTGTTTTCGTTCACCTTTTGTGTAAATGGTGTTTTTAGTTGAGGTAGCTGAATTGCCAAAGTTGTTTATTTCGTTTACCGTTTATGTCTTTTGTGAACTGATGTCAATTTATGTACTTCTTTGGTTTCGAGGGCGGAGTATTGGATCAGATTGTATAAGCTTCCGATCATTCCCCTTTTTTACTTTTTTGTGTTTTAGTCGTAGCCAGATCGAGACACGATACTGAATGGTGCCTCTTCCCTTTCTCCTCCTGTCCACAGGGTATAATCGATTCCGCCAATTTTCGCTTCCTGCAGAAACTGTACATCATATCTGGCTTCCGCTGAGACTGTCCGCGAACTCTTGCTTCCTGCAGAGACTACTTTCCTCGAGAAATGGCTTCCTGCCGAGACTGTCCGCGTGACTCTGCTTCCTGCCGAGAGCCTCGGCAGGAAGCAGAATCACGCGGACAGTCTCTGCAGGAAGCCATTTATCATGTACAGAAGTCTCGGCAGGAAGCAAGAGTTCGCGGACAGTCTCAGCGGAAGCCAGATATGATGTACAGTCTCTGCAGGAAGCGAAAATTGGCGGAATCGATTATACCCTGTGTTGTCTACTAACGCACACTTCCCTGACTATTATTATAATTACGGGGTGGGGGACACTGTTGCACTTCAAACCAACATTTTGGGTATAACATAATTTAAACATTAAGTAAGCTGACTAAGGCTATATACTCAACCATTACAATTTGTCTTTTTATATGCTGTTTGAAATATTTGCGATAAAATGATAACAGTTTAACATGTTTATACATTTTATCTTAATGTACTCGCTACAGTCAAAACTGGTATTATTTCCTTAAATTTATTCGTCTTTCCTGTCAAATAAATCAAAATAATATAAAAAATACGGGAAATATAAGAAACTTTTGATCGCTGATAAATCTTAGAATGGTTTAGGGTCTGTTGAAAACATTTGATGTTTCATAATTCATTATAATTAATTTATCATTAATTTATTGCACATGCCTGAGTTATGTTACCTGACCCTCAAAGTGTCTCAGAATCATTAATATGATTTAAGCTTAGAATATTTTATGCCCTTTCTTCAATTTCCAACTTTCTTTCCTAATATCAGATTTCGTATGTACCATAGTAACGATTTCAAATGTCCACCGAATAATTTGCCACAACTGCAATTTGGCAAAGTATTTCAGTTTTCATTTAGCTGTCTTGAAAAAAGCAGAGAAGAGAGAGAGCAAACAACAGTTGCACCTACTTTAACCTGTGCATATCATAAAATACATAAAATATAAATGAGGCTGGGCATCCGTCCAGTCTGATCTGTGTTTTTGCTGTGCAATTAAAGGGTAGCTAAGGGTCTAATCTACCTCCATGCCGACAGCGAGGACTCTGATCAGACTGGGTGGATGCTCAGGCTGATCTGAGTCTACGCGTGGCGCACATGCCAGTTTGTTGGTTTTGTCGTGTCGTGGCTCAAATATAGATATCCGGGACAACCCAGGAAAAAAACACCTGGAAAAATAGAACACCAGAAAACGGAACAACACATTTTGATACGTCAGTGAGTTAACCAAACGATAAAATTGAGCCACGTCTCAAGGTCTTCTGGTTTAGCAAAGACAATTCTTCAGGGCACAGTGAAAGGAAAAAGAAGAGGTAGACAGAAGAAGAGGTGGGAAGACAATATCAAGGAGTGGACAGGAATGGATTTTGCCAGCTCAACTAGGGCAGCTGAAGACAGGACAAAGTGGAAAGGGATTGTTTTGAAGTCATCTGTTGTGCCCCAACGATCTAGTAAGGTTATGGGATAGAATAGAATAGATAGAATGCAGTGCAGTCCTCCATTGCATTGCCTGACGCAAGGCGTATAGGTCACTTTCATGAATGGATTTCTAATGGTGTAACTCCTTCTGTCATTTAGACACTTGGCATTTTGATAGGTTACGATAACCGTTTTCAGCTCTTACGACGACAGTGTATCTGAAAACTGACATGTGATTTACTTCTCAAAAGTACTTTCATATAAATTACTTGCAAAGGCATTTTTATTGTTTTACTTTTACAATGATAACGTGGAATAAACAGCTAAGTAATTGTTTAGAACCATTGCACAAGCTGAGGGCGAGTTTGGATCCAGTAAAACTAGTTTAATGTTGATGTAATCTGTATTACTTGAGTCGGGCGATGGTGCTAGTTATAACTTCCAGTGCCGGGGTGTCCTACTTATTTGGATTAAAGTAAGGCAAGGGCCTACTGTGTTTGAAGTGGGTGCGGGTGGGGGGTTGTTTGGACATTTTTTTCTCCCGTCTATTATTTCTGTCTTCTTTCTCCCTCTCTATGGGAGACAGTCCGATATAGACTGAAATACTGTCTCAAAGGGCGGTTACATGTAAACCCAAAATAATCAACCAACCAACCAACCGTTTTTTTTTCTGTGATGTTCTTTACCAGTATAGCTGCCCACTTTGCTTTCTGTTCTTGTTTATAATTCTAATATAACATCAGTAAAATATAGATATTACTTCATTTGTTCTGGTTGTCTATGTCATGTCGATGCTTTTGCTCGCCTGTTGTGTGAGTGGTGTTTTCCACTGGCATAGCTGAGTGATCACCTGTCTGGATCTTTCGGTTTACCGTGCGCGTATTTCGTGAAGTATTGTCAAGTCATGTATGAATATTCTTTTTTCCCTTTAAAATTCTAGTTCGGGATATAGAATCTCATTGTATTAGTTCCTGGTCATTGCCTGTCTTTGTACTTAACACTAAAATAAGGAAACAATTATGATAAAAATTAAAAGACTAGTTTAAGGGCCTCTTAAAAGTTATTACATGAAAGAGAAGAAAACAAAATACCTCTTTGTCAATTCTCAAATTTCAAAATTCACTTTTCCAGTTGTACATTACTAATTAAAATGTACTTCCTGCATAGGGGTTCACAGAAAATGCAATTATACAAAAAACTGAAACTGCATTAATGTGCATAAAATAAGACAGATATCACATTACAAGTATTTCATAAGAATTGATATCATTTCAAATATCATTTCAGACCACACAATGTCCAACAACCCATTTATACCCAACAGAATCCATTAATCTTCTCTGGGAACTCTGATATTTTTTTAATCTAATTATATCATATTGTATCTATTATCTTAAGGAAGAATACGCAATAAAGTGTAGACCGTGATCAAACGCCGCGTACTGCGGCATTAGATATGGGTCTAAGCTGTTTCCCAATGTCCTGATTATGGGTACATGTAACAAGTGTTAAGTGTGTTTACAAATGAAATCATCTTGTACTTAAGGGGCTGGCTTCATAATAAACAATGAGGCCGGAGTGGTCCTGGTCTCCTGTTTCCCTTGAAAATTACCCTTTTCCCTTGTTCCCCTGACATAAAATGCACTCTCCCAACAATAATTTCTTTCTTGTTCCCCTGTTCCTTATAGTTATTTGCTTTGTTCTCCTGTACCCAAAAATTAAGTTTATAAACAATGATTTAACTACTGTGAACTAATAGTTGTAGCCCCAGAAAATCCTGAATCCATACAGGAAGAGCTGTGCTCTGTTTTAATGAAAGGGAAGATGTATAAATAAATATTTTTTTTGTAGTCCCAGAATTTTAGGTTCCCCTGTTCCTTAAAATTGATGCTGTTCCCTTGGTCCACTCTTAGAAATGACTTTGTTTCGCTGTTCCCTTGAACAAACATGGTCATTTTCCCCTGATCCCCTAAACTCATAAACGACTCTTCTTTGACTAGAATCATGACTAGTTTAGTTTAGATTGAGTGAACTTATTTGTCGTAGACATAACAGAGCATGCATGACCTGCATCCGGGTTTTTATTGTATGGGGGATAATAAACACAATCTACCATTTGTAAAAAGAAACAGTTTTAAAATGAAGTTTTATGAATATAAACTTTATTTTGGCTTCGTTTCCTTTTTAATTTAATCGCCGTTATTTGCAAATAAACTTGTTTTATTAAATAATGACGAATGACGAAAAGTGTATTTGCAAATTTCATGACCCGTTTGAGCAGCCGTAGATCAGGCGCATTCGAGTTTTCCAATCGTATATTTAAAGGTCTAGTATGAAAGCCATAACCGCACCGCGCTTCCGATCTGCCGCGCCAGAAATCAGTCTTCTTTAACAACTGATGTATTTCTAACTAAAATTACAAAGAAACAAACAGTGCTTCCACTAGTGGAAGTCTGGGGGTCTGTGACTTCTAAAACTGAATGCCAGGAAGTCAGTGACTTCCAATTTTTATCATAACCTACTATTTATAAAGTGAATATTGACTTAAATAATGAGAAAAATTTGTTGTAATAATGGTATTTCACCCATTAATGAAGGAGAAAGCAACATAAATATGGACATTCTGGAAGAAACCAAGTTTATCCTTCAGCATGACTTCCAAATGACAAACCTTGGAAGTCATATGACTTCCTGATACGTCCTGATTTTGATGGTTAGTGCTAGCTCTGAACAAAATACAATGAGAACAAAAAACTACTTTTTCGAAGCTGAACAAAAAATCAGACATACCCCTTATCTTTTTGATTTTTTTATACTAAGTTATCATAAAATTCTGGTTCCGATAGGCCTTCATGTGAAAGTGATTTTAACCTGACATTGAGTTTTGAAACCAATTCATTGCATCGGCGATAAAATTTTCTAGATAAGGAATTATTTCGATGAAGGCTTATCTTGATACTCATAAGCTCAGTTGCACACACGCTCACTCACTCACAAACTCACGAATTCACAACCTTAGCAATTGGGCCAAACGAAGTCAGAGAAAATCATGAAAATATGAGGCAGGAAAAGCTAAGAAATAGACTTTTAATAAGTGTCCCCCCGGTTACAGCTAGCTCCTGGTGAGGTATCGGTATTTTTGCAGTTCAGTCATGCCATTAAATCTTACTTGTGGCAAATAAACTAGGATATCGAAGTTGTATGGAAATGAGTAAGGAAAACATCAGTTTTGGCCATGGTGCCGCATGGTTATATATCTATGCGCTAGTCATTTGTATCCACAACCCCCACCTACAGAAACGGAATTTTTACATTTCAGAGACCTGTGATGATTAGCTGATGGTAACAACCTTGCTCTTATTTCGACCCTATACTACAGAAAATCTCACAGGGTAAAGGATTCTAATCTTAAAACTCCGGCACTATGGAAACAATCAAAATATAATTGCTCTGCACCTTGGTCCGGCTATCCCAGCGCCATTGTATTATTGTAGGCCCGGAACGTCACGTTACCATAGTCTAGCTGCAGTTGCAGTTATCCGTTGAGGGATTATTGGGTTGCCCTTTATATTAATTCATGTTTTGTCCACCATTTTGATGGACTTCTTATTAAACCAACAACCCAACAAACTCTATTCGTTTATTGTGTTTCCGTTCATTCCTGGCGCAGCCCATCTTCGTAGGTTGGGGCGAGGATGCAAATGACAGCAGGCCGAATTGACCCTGACGAGTTGAATGGCGGCCGAGTTGACCCAGGAGCCGTGAAGACCCCAGGCTTACAGAAAGCAGGCCGAGTTGACCCGCTTCTTCCATGACATACTATCGCCAGACAATAGTTGTAATCGAACTTGACCAAGGCTGATCACGATAATCCTCACTCGGGAATTCATGTTTTGTCCTTGAACAAGACACATTTACTTTACAAAAGTACTGATAATACCCAGGAAGCGGTGGATCCGTCCTGACATGACTAAAAAGTTGTTCTTAAAAAACGAATTTCATCTTCGACAATTATCTTTTTTAAAGATGTTTCTTGTCTTTTATGTTGTCATAATCAGGAGCCTCTTTTTATAATTAAAGCTATAACATCAGATAGCCGCTATTTCGAACATCAAGATCTCTTCATAAGTTTCAAGCGATCGGCAAACGTCCTGCGCAGATCATCAAACGATGGCCAATTTCAGTTTAAGGTGTCTCTACATTTTTTTGCCACAGTGAAACTTCTGGATTTCGTCGCCAGATCATGACAGGGTCACAGATGAGGCTTGAATAGCCTAAACTTCGGGGTTGATTGATTGATTGGTTCTTTATTTCCTCCAATACAGGAGAGCATCATATATATATAAACAGAGATACAAGACAAGTGCATATAGGTGTGCGTGTGAAAAAAAAAACTACCGTGTGAAAAAGTAGAGTATGTATATATACAGCAACGATCGTCTCTGTTATTTACATGTACAAGACATTAGAAACTTTTAGAATACAAAACTAGAACGCAGCAGAACAGAAATGCCAAGTTCCGAACCGCGCACACGGTGCCGAATCAACACTGACTCGACCTCATGACGTTGAATCAACGCCATGATGTCAAATCAGCGTCGACTCTACGCATAGAAAAAGCTGCGCGCACGCTGGATCACCCCTGTCCTGCTTTGTTCCATCCACTATTCCCAGTTAACCGGTCACAAACCTCTGCCGTCAGCCGTAAACATCCTGTACGGAACAGAGCAGAACAAAACAGAACAGAACCATTAGGCTCTGCTCTGTTTTATTTCACTCCTGCACTTTTTTTTTTTTACTATTACGCTTAATTGTGCTTTAAAGACACATAATCTGTACCGTTCACACCACTACGGGCGAAGAGACATCCGGATGGACAGGGTGAGATAAACATTCTAGCTTGCATTATTTCACATTATTCACTTAAAACGCCTGATAATCCAAAAGTTTAGATCTCCGCATGCATCAATCTGCAGATTTTTACTTTTTATTGTAACTCATGTTACGTCTAACACGAGCCCTACGTATGATTGTATCGCAGGTCTAAAACGTTTTGAACAGTTAGAATTTTGGTATATGGTGTACACATTGTTTTCGGACTTACTTTTTGTCCCATGTCGTAATACGTTGAAACGTGTGAGATGAAGGTCAACCTACTTTTCTTGTTGTCAGAATATTCATAATGAAAACAAGCTGCCACTCAAAATACTCATTAAGGCGCCATTGTGTTAAAATACGTAGTCAAGCAGGAGGACCAGTAGCTCAGTCGATTAGGCACTGACCTACTGATCTAGCGGTCTTGGGTTCGAGCCCCGCTGGCGACGGGAATCTTTCCGACCGTAAACGGGATTCCATTGCACACAGCCTTTCATTTTCACCCTCACATTGTCCTGGTTTGACTGAAATACTGTTGAAAAGGGGGTAAAATTGCAAGTTATCCATCCATCTTACGTAGCCACGTGATACTTGGTTTCAGCAAAGACTTGAAATCGGATCAGTTCTGGGCGAATTTTAATGCCATTTTTAATTCCGGACAGCAAAGCCTGTGGTGTATTCTTGAATATGTATAAGAGTCCTTCACAACACTAAGTGGGTGGGAAATGCTCGGAAAAGACACTAAGAATGATACAAATACTACTGCATACTTTGAAGAAATAAATCCTGAAAAGAAGTTTGAAGTGACTTTCATCGAGCTCGCCATTTTTTCATTCATGAATGACGTAAATATAAACTTTCAACAACAGTTCTCTGAACAACATGCAATTCATGCTAAAAACAAAATACAATGGTAACCATCAATTATCTTCCTAAAACATAATCCATACAGGAATTTTATGATCAGTGCTTGAGTGTTTAGTATTCCGTATTCATTTTGTTGTTGTTTCGAAAGTTTTTTTTCGTTTCTTCAGACTTCAGTGCACTTCTCCGACCGCCTAACTAAATAATATTCCGCAAATGACAAGGGGTGCAAAATCAGTTTATACAATCAGTATCAGTTACAATTCTTGTTAACTCTTTGGTTTTAAGTTTGTCAACAGTTCATTGTTTTTGCTTCACTAAAGTAAACTGTATTGCAAATGTGAAAAACTAGTGAAAATTATAAGATTACGTTTCTTAGGAAAAAGCGATGAAAACATATGAAGAAACACCTTTAGCTTGTTATTACTGCTTTTTCCAGATGCTGTTGCGAGGCATTTCCGATATAGAATTTTGACAATACGTATTTAGAAATTAAAATCTTAAATAGTTCCTTCAAGAGCAGAGAATACATTCAGAAGAAGGAACATGGACCAGACTACGTAGATTCGGCTAAAATAGCCTCGTCAGTGACCCTGACAACATCCAGAGACAAGCATACTGCACTTTTTAATTCTAATTGGGCAGTCGATTCAATGACTGATTAGTATCAACAAGAATTCAGCGGAATGCTATGTCGCACCTGCATTGCACTTCCACGGTAGCAGAGGTCATGGCCCACTGATGTTCCATGCAATATTTCAACCAAATATACCAAGTGGTTCTGAAATAGAAGCTGATTTTGTTGTTTTTGCCAATTTTAGTAAAGGCAGCCATCTTGTATTCTCGACCTGGCTGAATTTTACCTTTATATGAAATTTGAAAACTATGGGTGCAATAGTTTGGAGAAATTAATTGAACAGACTTTAACACCAGGGTTAACGTAAATGTGAACGTTTTTTGTTGCAGTGGCAAACATCTTGGATTCTCGACCTGGCTGAATTTGATCTTTCTGAAGTGTTGCAGTCTGGTCATGCTCAATATAAAATTTAAGAACCATGGGTGTAGTGGTTTTGGAGAAATTAATTAAATATAGACCTTAACGCCAGGGTTAATGTAAATGTGAGCGCTTTTTTGTTGCAATGGTGGCCATCTTGGATTCTTGACCTAGCTGAATTTTACCATTCTGAAGTATTGCAGTCTGGTCATGCTCCATATGGAATTTGAGAACAATAGGTGCAGTGGTTTTTAATTAAATAGAATTTAACGCCAGTTAACATAAAATTAATGTGAACAGAAATTTGTTGCAATGGCGGCCATCTTGGATTCTCGACCTGGCTGATATTTATCATTCTGAGGTCTTGCAGTCTGGTCATGCTCCATGTAAATTTCAGAACCATGGGTACAGTGGTTTTTAATTTAATAGAATTTAACGCCAGGGTTAACGTAAAATAAATGTGAACGGAAATTTTTGCAATGGCGGCCATCTTGGATTCTCGACCTGGCTGATTTTTATCATTCTGAGGTCTTGCAGTCTGGTCATGCTCCATATGAAATTTGAGAACCATGGGTGCAGCGGTTTTGGAGAAATTAATATTTAACGCTAGGGTTAACATAAATGTGAACGGACTGACGGACGGACGGACGGAATGACGGACGGAAAACCAGACGCCTATATCGCACCTTGCTAAAGCAGGTGCGACAAAAAGGATCCACATAATACAAAAGACGATGATCTAGAATAAAAGTCTAAATCGATCTCAAATTTTAGATATCTCAGAATATATCCTATGATCTCAAAGGACGAAAATAAAAGACAATCTGCACTATGTATGAAGTACGGGAGACGTTTTACGGCCGCCACACGGCATAACACCAGCTGCAGTGAGGAAAAATTAAAATCTTAAATAGTTCCTTCAAGAGCAGAGAATACATTCAAAAGAAGGAACATGGGCCAGACTACGTAGTTTCGGCTAAAAAATCCTCATGTTTTGACGAGTGTATCTTCAACAAACCAACAACTAGAAAATGTGTTTGTTAAACACCATGTCCCCAACGATATTCCTGACTCTAACAAGATCAATGGAAAGAAACAAACATACAGGTGTGCTATTTTTTTTATTTCTACCTATCTCTTAATTATCAAAGCCAAAGAAGTTACGATTCCTGGGTAATAGATCAACCCTAAAATATACTTAGTAAAACAATTGAAGGATATTAAAATTCTATGATTATTTTTTTTACTTTTGAGAAAATGTTTACAAAGTTTGATATGCATGCAATTAGTAATACTGGAAATTTACAATTGTAGAGGATGTCTTACTAAAGTCACGCTTGAGTGGTTACTGTATAGTACCGCTCCAAATGCCATAGCCCCCACAGCATAAATTCACAAACATGCATACCAGTCACTAAATTGTTGCGTATACTCGTTTAAAGGAGCTGGAAAGTGTACCATTAGAAGATCGCCATACCCCTTTAACGTTAGTCACACAATGATTGCATTAGAGAAATTGCCCAAAATGTACAATCATGACTACCCCTGCTCGTGCTCCAGATATTCCTTAGTTTAACCTCGACCAGCAGCATAATAGATGGCATCAGAGTATTATAAGAGGTATTCAAATAATCAGGCAATCTGAATTTTGGGATTACATGCAGAACAAGAGCTGTCGCCTGACAGCATAGCTCGGCTGAATTGGTGCTTGCCCATCACACAGTCACTATGGTGGTGTGGACTGCTATGCATAAAACTTCAGGCAAGCATGTCCATAATGACAACACGTTTATAAAGAAAAGCTATCTCAGAAATAAGTGTTACAATAAAATTAAAATAAAAAAAGTCCACATGAAATTTCAAAGTCCATGAGCTTAAGGTCAAAGAACCTTAGGTAGGGGGGAGGGGGAGCAGGATGTATCAAAACCCTGAACCATTATCTAACATCAGTCCAAGTATTAGTATCAACTGAGTCCATCGTGGCACTGTGAAATTATGTCTTCATAAATATAAAACTTTAACCAAAATCTTTAAGACAAAATTCTAAGTCGATGACCTCGACTTAAAGGTCATCCAATGGGGTAAGTATATAGTATTTTGTAAAAACTCAAAAAAGTGTCTAATGTAAGTTCCAGTGTAAACTATATCTCTGCCAAGCATTATGAATCAGTATGAAATTAGAAAACTTTAATAATGACAAACATTTCCTAAGTCCCTGACCTTGACATCAAGATCACTGAGCGGAGTTGGGGTAGTACTCAGTAAAACTTTGAACTAATATCTAACTACAGTGCAAGTATCAAAAGAATTCATTCATGGGTTCAGGAGATATGGGTCTTTAAAGTTTTAATAAAGACAAAAATTTCCTAAGTCCCTGACTTTGACATCAAGGTCACTGAGCGGGGTTGGGGTAGTACTCTATAAAACTTTGAACTAATATCTAACTACAGTGCAAATATCAAAAGAATTCATTTATGGGTTCAGGAGATATGGGTCTTTAAAAAACTTTAACCAAAACAATCAATCAATAAAAAGACAATTTTCTAAGTCGATGACCTTGACACCAAGGTCACTTAGGGGAATGGCGGTAATATCTTGGAAAACTTTAGACCAATATCTAACTACAGTGCAAGTATCAAAGGAATCCATCTATGGGTTAAGAAGATATAGAGCTTTAAAAAACTTTAACCAAAACATCCAGTCCAAAAAACTCCCAATTTTCTAAGTCCATGACCTTGACATCAAGGTCACTGAGTGGAGTGGGGGTGGTACCCTGTTAAACTTTGGACCAATATCTAACTACAGTGCAAGTATCAAAAGAATCCATCCATGGGTTTAGGAGATATAGGTCTTTAAAAAACTTTAACCAAAACATCCAATCCGGACGCCGACGCTGACGCGGACGCCAAGGTGACAACAATAGCTCTTCCTGAACTTTCGTTCAGGCGAGCTAAAAAGGGCTTTTAACTGAATTAATTGTCTGTGAAGTTTTGCAGTAGGGGGTTAGTACATTTGGAGTAATACTGTACTGTAAACTCTGAAGTCTGGCGGGAATTGAAGTGACATTTTATTTGCGAATGCCTGGTACTATTACATGCATGTATACCCAGTATGGTACATAGTTTGTTGGGCATCACAAATATGACTGAACTTTAATAGCCTTCAATTGTTTTACTTATTATATTATGTACAGACAAGAAAAGGGACATAACTTTGTCAATAATGAATGCAACAAAAGTAACCATCATAAGTGAAAAATGGATCATACCTAAGATGTTTTGCACAAATAAGAAAAAGGGGCATAACTCTTTCAATAATGATTTCAACACAATGTAATTATCATCAAAATGATTGACACATCAGATACTATAATTTAAAGAGAAACTACACTTCAGGAACTGACTGAATCAGATCCCAAACCCTATCCCCAACATCAAAGGGAAAGATTGACAAAGACATCCCAACAAACAATAAATTACATGTGATAAGCCGAGTCAGCAGCTCTTTCCCAAATAGGTGGCAACTCAGCTATCTTTACCAAACTAAATAATTCAGACCAACAGAAGGGTTACAACAGACTAAGCAAATTATATAAGTATACCAAAAATCAGGTCTCTAGGTCAAAAGGTTCAAAAGTTTGAAAAATGTCAAAGTGAAAAAAGGGCCATAATTCAGTCATTTTTTTTACGAAATTAGCCCAAAAATTAATCAGGTAATCTACACCATAAGCCCTACCAGTACGACAACTATGAACAACCTAGCTCAAATTCTTTTTTTCCAAAATTTTGCTAACAAACTTACATCATATCTTTCGAAAAAGTGCCATAACTCTGTAGCCTTGACAGTTCCTAACATACTTAAGTGTCACGGACGGACGTAACGGACGCACGGACAAGCCAAAAGCAATATGCCCCCTCAACTTCTTCGAAGTTAGGGACATAATCAAAGTATGTATTGCTGACTTTAGGGGCAAAAACAATTTTCTGATCATAAGGAAGCAGGTTTAACTAAATGTAATCTGATTAAAGGTAGGTACAAACACAAAATGTAATTGCTGTTTGAGTTGTAGCTTTTTACGTGAATGGAAATTATATCGTGCAGCACATGCCAGCTTGCAAATGTAAGCTAGCATTATGGTGGCATATATGTCCTCTGAATAATTTTCTAGATACGAAAATTCATAATAATTCTGGAGTATAACTTCAAATTGCCTTACAGTTTATGAAATTTGAGACCCAGGTCTTTCCCTATGTTTCTATGTAATTTAAGTAAACATGGGCGTTGCGTAAAGAGTGAAAAAGAATGCAAACAGGAGAAATCTTTGAAAAGCCAGTGGAAGATACAATAAACAAGTAAGAGATACAAGAAAAGAATCAGGCTATACAACGAGGAAAAATCTCAGTGTTCACCATATCAACCTTTTCATAGATTCTCAAACAGACCTGATAGTTCAACAACTAAATTTATCGTGAAAAGGATTCCCTCATTTCGAGAGTGGCATTGGAAACTGTTAAGGCTTGGCAAAACTTTCTTGAAGTTCCAGTACTAACAAAATACTCGGTCTTCATCAGGATATAGAATAGAAAAAAAAAGGAAATGTAAAGGAAGCATTTAGTTATAATAACAACTCATTTGTGTCTGTGTATGAAAGCTCAGTCTTTTGTTGCTTGTGGTTAAGAACCAATCAGATTGAAAACCAAAATATGTAGAAGCTGTCTATTCAGCATTTTAATGGCAGTATGCTAAGGTTGTGAATTCTCTTTTCATACTAGCTCAACACATTTAATGGCTATTACGACATAAATGTTAGAGCTGTTTGGGGATCTGTTACATCTGGTAGTGGTTCTTCAGACCTTAATAAGATTCTTGGCACCATGAATGTTCCTCCCATGCATGAAGGTATGTTTTGGAGGCTTGAAGAGAAAATTGGATTGTGGTGGGAAGGTGCTTTAAAGGAAAAAAAAATGATAAAAGCAGGTGCTGAAACAAATTGCATAGCTGTGGAGAAAGGTCAGTCTCAGGCTGGTGAGCCTAATAAGTTGTATGTGATGGAGGCTGGTCCAAGAGGACGCATATACATTTTTATAACGCATATGGAGGTCTGAAAGGAGACAGTAATAAAACCGGAAACACAAGGAAAGAGCCCAACAATTAATAATTCTTAGACACGAGAAAAAGACAACAATACCGCTTTGTCAATACTTAAGTTTGAAACAATCATTTTCCCAGTTGTACTACTAAATTAAAATATATTGCTACATCTAGGTTCATGCAAAATGCAATTATAAAAAGAAGGAAATTACATAAATGTGCACAAAATATGACAGATTTCACATAACAAGGATTTCATAATTATCTATATCATTTTAGATATCATTTCAGACCACAGAATGTCCAATAATAGTCCAGTCAAATTGTGGGAGAACCTAAAACAAATTGCAACAAAAGGTTTCTTTGCAGTAATAAGCTCCTAAGACCTACATTTTTAACATACTAAAAGTAGGACAAAATCGGAGAATGCAAAACTTGATTTTTTTCATATGTCTTGTTTTCGAAGGATTTAAACCACTGCACAGCTACTTTTGGTCGGAAAGCCACTTCTACACATCATTTCTAGACAAGTTAAATCCAGAGAAGTCATTGATAAAGCAGTTATATACTGTTGTTTAGCTTTTGTCTACCATTAAATTTGCTGATTATGCATAACCGGTCGATTATATAGTATATTGCTATTGGTTTACCCCACCCACCAGTGCAAATTTTGCTTTTACCATAACCCCTATTCAGATGGACAATATGGATGGTAATGAAAATAGTAAACAGAATCAATGTTTTTAAATGAAGACTGTGACAGAACACTAGAAGAAAACAGCTTGATGTAACTCCTATTTAACAAATGATGGGACATCTGAGAGTGTGCTTTGTTGCTTCACGCCCATGGTAACGGCCATGGTCATGTCGGGATGGTCAGTTAACCTTACGACTCTATTCTTAGGCCGGCTTAGACCTCCTATGCGGTTAAGCAGTACTAAGTGCACATACTTTCACCAGTAACTGACAACTGTCCTTCTTGAATCAGCGGAATAAGACACGGAAGTAAGTAGCCGGACCGGGTATTGAACATAGGACCTCTGGCTCTACCTCCTTTCCGCCTAACAACCAACCTCCTCACCCTGCCCACTCCTCTGGAAAGAAATTGTTTTAGCTCGTCTGAACGGCCTTCAGGAAGAGCTATTGTTGTCACCCCGGTGTCGGCCTCCGCGTTTGCACCCGTGTCCATGCCCACCTTTTGGGTGATATAGGTTCTATCAAAACACCCATATTATGTTAAAATATGGGATGTTCTTTAAGGTTTTATCTCATCTTTCAAGGTGAGCTTATTGTATAGCCTTGGTCCGTAGTCAGTCATCGTATTCCACACTTTAAAACATTCCTCCTCTACCATCTGCCCAATCTTGATCACATTTTATGTGTAGCATTGCTGGGGTTGGGACTGACTGCATAAGGTTAAAGGGCAGATCAGATTGGAACTCTGGTTGCCATAGCAACATAAAGCTCCCATAGACTTATAATGGGGAAAATTTTAAAAATCTTTTTCTTTGAAACCATGACGCTCAGAGTTTATATATTTAGTATTTAGCAATGTTTTGTGGTCCCCTACATCACTTCTGCCAATCCATCCCCTGGGGTCCAAACTGGCCCCACCCTAGGGGCCCACTGCTTTATATAGGGCTATATAGCTAAAGAACCTTCAAAAATTTTCCACTATGAAACCATGAGGTCCAGAGCATACATATTTAGTATGTTGCAATGGTTAGTGGTCACGTACATAAATCCTGTCAGCCATGCCTCTGGGATCCATATTTGCCACCCCAGGGGTCATTAGCTCTCACAGAGTTATGACGAGAAAAACTTAAAAAATCTTCTTTTTTGAAACCATGAGGCCCAGAGCTGATATATTTAGCATGTATCAGTGTTTAGTGGTCCCCTACATAAATCCTGCCAACCATGCCCCTGGGGTCCAAACTGGCCCCATCCCAGGGGGGTTATTTGTTTATATAGGGCTATATAGATAGCTAAATAACATTCAAAGTTTTTCCTCTCTGAAACCATGAGACACAGAGCTTACATATTTGGTATGTAGCAATGGTTAGGGGTCACCTACATAAATCCTGCCAACCTTCCCATAGGGTCCAAATTGGCCACGCCCCAAGGGCATTAGCTCCCATAGTCTTATGAAGTGAAAAACTTAAAAAAATCTTCACTGAAACCATGAGGCCCAGAGCTTAAACATTTAGTATGTAGCAATGTTTAGTGGTCCCCTGCATAAGTCCTGTCAACCATGCCCATGTGGTCTCCAGGGGTCATTTGTTAATATAGGGCTATATAGCTGAGAACCTTCAAAAATCTTTTCTCTGAAACCATGAGGCCCAGAGCTTACATATTATTTAGTATGTAGCAATGGTTAGCAATGGTTAGTGGTCACGTACATAAATCCTGCCAAGCATGCCCCTGGGATCCAAATTCCAAATTGCCCCCCACCCCCCTCCCGGGATCAAGCATTGGCTCCCATAGACTTATAATGGGAAAAACTTGAAAAAATTCTCCTCTGAAACCATGAGACCCAGAACTTATATATTTACTTAGTATGTAACAATGTTTAGTGTCCCATAACTCCTGTCAACCAAGCCCCTGGGGTCCAAACTGGCCCCACCCCAGGGGGTCATTTGTTTATAAAGAGCTATATCGCTAAAGAACCTTCAAAAATCTTCTTCTCTGATACCATGAGACCCAGAGCTTACATATTTAGTATTTAGCAATGGTTAGTTGTCACATTCATAAATCTTGCCGACCATGCCTTGGGTCCAAATTGGACACGCCCCAGGGGTCATTAGCTCCCATAGACTTATAATGGGAAAAAAATCTTTAAAAATCATCTTCCCTGAAACCATGTGGCCGAGACCTTACATATTTAGTACTTAGCAATGTTCAGTGGTCCCCTTCATAAATCCTGCTGAGGAGATTTCCAAAGACTATTCATAAATATGTTGCACTGTTTGTGTTATTATGCATGCAGTATTCTGCTCTTTGTGCCTTTGTTTCGGGCTTCTCATGCCTTCAGAGATCAGTATTCTAAATTGAAGCATGTTTATTTTAAGCTTAGTCATCAGTATGACATATTTCTTGTTGCAGTTCAGTTACTGACCTTCAAATATTCACTTCAGATTTTAAGGCAGAATAAAGTGGGTGTGGTAATTTATACCATTTTAAGACCTAGATGGCTTTACATTCAACAACAAACTTTGTCAAATTCAATCTTAAGCTTCTAGATTTAATTCTGGCAGAGGCAGAATAGGTTCTTAGAAATAAAACTCACAGCGATAATGTTATGTCATATAAAACATTACAAATAATTGGTTTATTTAAGACGCAAATAGGCGCATGTAAAAATGCAGAAAAAATATATTTTGCATTATCCGATTTTATCCTACTTTTAATATGTCATATGTGAATGTTAGTCCTCAACAAAAATGCAAAAAAAGCTTTTGTTGCAATTTGTTTTGGGTTTAGGGAAAAAATCGCCAGTTTGCCTGGACTATAACCCATTTACGCCAAATAGAATCCAGGTATAATCTAAGGGGACTGATTTTTTAGTTTAATTTTATCATCAATTGTTTTACGCAAATACTGAAGACCCTGATCAGATACCTGGTTTTGCAGCGTCTGATCTGTGTCTGCACTGTTTGCCAATGTTCTCTTCATGGGTTACTAGGCATAAGAGTCATTGAATAATTTGGCTTAAAGACAAATATTCTTGTTTATTGCTGCTCATAATCCTATTATGCAATAATCCAGTAACATTGCTATTTCATCAAAGAATTAGCCTTTTTCACATAGGTAATGACATAACAGGGTCATAAGTGTTCTATATAGTAGAGAATTTTTGTCTTTAGTGGCCCTTTGAGACAGTATTTCAGTCTATATCGGGCCGTCTCCCAGGCAGAGGTAGAAAGAAGAGAGAAATGATATACGATAGAAAAAATGGCCAAACAACCCCATCCGCACCTACTGCAAGCACAGTAGGCCCTTGCCCTGCGTGTTTCAAATCAGAAGGACGCCCCGGCAGCCCTGTAAGTTTTACACAGCACCATCGCATTACCCAACCATCCCAACTAAGCAGATAAAGGCTTACACGGCATCATCGCACCACCCAACCACCCCCACTAAGCAGATTAAGGCTTACAAATAAAATCATGCTGTACCAGCTGACTTCATAATAAACAATGCGACACTCCAAGTGGGGGGTGGGGTCCTTTACGGTCCTTTTTCCTTTGTTACCCTGAAATAAAATGTATTTTCCCAACAATTATAAATTTCTTGCTCCCGTGCTCCCGACAACTATTTGTTTTGTTTCCCTGTTTCCCAAAACTAGCTTTATAAACAAAGATTAAACTACTGTGATTCAATAGTTGTAGTCCCATAATTTCCAGTCTCTACCACTTCAGAAACTGAGGGTGAGGTTGGGCCTGTAAAATCGATTTAAGCCCCCCAGTTATTCATTACTGACCGTTCCAAGGCGGTAGTTCTGTTGTGGTTCTCTGATGCCTGTTTTTGGTGTCAGAGTTTCTGTGATGTTTTACCTTATGTATGTTCTTATTATTTTTGGTTCGGTTTGGGTTGCTGAGTGGCCACCTTTTGGGAACAAGCTGCTCACTCGGTTGGCCATATGTTCTCTGTATCTTGATTATTTTTAATCTTAGTTGTTTCCAACTATGGTTTGAGGGCTGGATTTGGATTTTGATTGTTTCAGTTCCTGGTCTTTGCATACTTTTTACTTCTATGCTACAATGAAGAGCTGTTCGCTGTTTTGTTGGTTGGTTGGTTCGTTGATTTGGGTTTAACGGCTCGTTGAAACAGTATTTCAGTCAATATCGAGCCGTCTCCAAGGCAGAGGGAGAAAAAAAAGAGATAAAAAATGTCCAAACAGCCCCCACCCGCACCTAGTGCAAGCACAGTAGGACGCCCCGACACTATAACCCACTCCTGTTTGGAATCTAAGAGAAAAATGAACGATTATTTACTGTACTTACAGAATTTTGTGTTCCCCTTTCCTAAAAATTGATGCTTTGTTCCCTTGTTCCCCTGAAAGAAACGTTTTGTTACGCCGTTCCCTAGAAAAAATGGTAATTTTCCCTTGATCCCATAAACCCCTAGGAGGCCCTCAACAATGGTTCTCATAGGCGACTGTTCTTTGACTCGTATTATGAATGGTTTGGATTAGATTTATTTACATTCAAATGTATAGAGTGAACTTATCTTTTTCTGTTTTCATAACCAGGAGCCTCTTTGTTAGAATTAAAGCTATAAGATCAGACCGCCGCTATTTCTAACATCAATATCTCTTCATAATTTCAAGCAATTAGCAAACTTCGTGCGCATGACATCATTACGACAATGTCCAATTTCAGCTTTAAGGTGGTGATTTATGGTAAATGTAAAAATCTGCATAAAACCATAAAAAAGCAACGAATCTCCCTGAAAGTTAGCACACTTCTTATTTTCGTTGTTCTTTACAGTTTAGAATACAAAATAGATGTACATGCTGCTTAAAAAAGTGTTTTTATAAGGAAAGATCAAAGGGTAATTTTCTGCGAATTAATCTGAAAAAATAATATCGTTATTGAAAAATTACGTCGTGCTGAAGGTGCATTATTGCATAATGAAGAGCGTCCTAGCAATTATTTATTCCAACTCTTTCTCAAATTGTAATGTAGACCAGATGAAAACGGTAGCTTTTTCTCAATGTTCAACCATGTACAAAGTAAATGTACACTGGACACATTTATTAAATATAGGGTAGGCAAGCACACCTATATGTTAACACCTACAATATAAATAATACATTACTGACATGATCAGTGGTGTGTTGATGAAATTGTTCTACCTTGTTAAAATAGTATCACCTGTCTCACCTGTGTGTTTTGACAAAAAAATTTGGACACAGACTGCATCTTTTTTCATCTGCTCAGCCTGATAATGTGTGAAAGAGTTTGAAAAAATAATTGCTAGGACGCTCTCCATTATGCAACAAGGTACTCTAAGCACTAAACATATTTTCAATAATGTTATTATTTTTTCAGATTTATTCGCAGAAAATTACCCTTTGATCTTCTCTTATAAAAATACTTTTTAACATTAACAAATGCTGCATTTTGGGATTCTAAATTATGAGAAACAACATAAAGAAGGCATCTGCTAAGTTTTTGAAAGATCAGTGTTATTTTGAGTATTTTATGCAGATTTTTGTCTTTGTCCCAAATCAGTGATTATCACCACCTCAAGGTGTCTGTTCACATTTCGTCCCTGTGTAAATTACTTGACTTGCTACTCGCATCTAATGTCCTTATCATAAACGCAACTATAAAGACTCTGACCAGCCTACACATTTACTAAACCTGGTCAAAGCTTTCGCTTTTCACACATAAAGCCTAATAGCCGTACAGTTTAGACCCATATTAACATTATTGACCTTTATTGTTGTTCACGAAACGTACACGAAACAGACCCTATGTATGTTTGTATCGCGTTTCTAAAAATCTGAATTGTTAGATTGGTTGTTTTGAGACTGTATTTCAATCTATGTCGAGCCGTCTCCCAGAGACGCGGAGAAAGAAAGGAGATATGATAGGGGAAGAGAAAAAATGGTGAAACAACCCTACCCGCACCCACTGCAAGTACAGTAGGTCTCCATTCGATATTACTCGAACCAGCGAAATAAAGATATTGAATTTATATACATGATATATGCCATATATATATCTTTGCGCACTATTTCAGACAACGAGCAAAGCAACAAGTCCAATTTTTGGGATATTAATATCTGGTTAATTGAATTCTAGAATATTTCCTCTTTCAAAGCAAAATGTGAATTTTCTTGGACAGAAACCCTTGATACGGCCTGTGGCGAAACATAACAACATTATTAAAATACCTTTATTCTACATTGTTTAATGAAGATAAATCTGCCACATCGTAAAAACACTGTTTCTAAAACTAAGTATGTAAAAATGTACTTCTCCTTTTCTTGTATACGTCAGCGTGTTCTCTGAATTATAGTCTGTTTATGGTAGTTTTACTGTATCTCCTCATTTCTCTATAATTATAAGTGCAAAGTTGTAGTTCTGTATGCTCTGTATTCCAAGAAATAGTAGTTTCTGTAATAGGTTCCTCCAAATGGTAGTTTCTCCAAATAGTAGTCTGACTAACACAGCCTTGCTGTCTTTAGTCTCTCTAAATAGTAATCTACCTAAAACAGCCTTGCTGTCTCTAGTCCTCTATGTTCATAGTTACGTCGCCGTCTAACGTCAACTAACGTTGACGTCACTAAACACAGTAATTAGCACTTGTATAAATAGAAATGAAAACTACAAATTTAAAATAAAGCAATCTGCATGCATTGCAATTAAAGATAATCGTGGACTATCCACGACACGGCCGCTGAAAAAATGTCTGTTCTCTTAAACGTCCTTAAAGGTGCTGGTTACACATATTCAAATTAGAAATGCGAAAGTAAATCGAATCCTCTCATTTGTACAACCCTTACTGTTTTAATGAATGCAACAGCGCAAAGCAAATCAAAATTTCTCCCTACTCTCTTTTCTTTGCATTTCTGGCGAGTTAGGCTTTAAAGGGAAAAGTCAACAGCTATCCCGTTTTTCTGCAATCGGCCGCCTTAGGGCTAAATTTGTTGAAGCCGCTTTAAAGTTAAAAGAGAACCCATGTTTTACAAAATTACTCTAGGAGCCAAAATCGCCTATCTTGCCAAAATAAGGGTCGGAGGTGGCACCCTCTGCTATACTTAGTTTGAATGTATTTTTGAATAGTCTGAACCTTCAGAAACTAGGTTTGATTGTTCTGCTCGTCAAATTTTATTGTCAAAATAGTCAAAATAAGCGATGGGTGTGACTACCTATAGTGAAGCAAATATGATTCCATAAGAGTCCTAGAAAAGACAGATAGTAGTCAATCGGGTGTAATATTTGTTTATATATATTAAAATGATTGTTTTGACCTGTAGTGATCAGATTCAGCGTTTGCCACCTTTACAAAACTTGCATAACTCTGATATGGGCAGTTATTTACGTTACCCTATTAAATTTTAATTATATAAAATAAGAATCGATGAGAAATATGCCGTAATGATTTAACTGTATCAAATCTCAATATTTTCTTTAAGAATAGTTAATATGCTATAAATTAAGCTGCACAGAAAACAGTTCAGAACAATGGGGCTGTTATTTTCGTTATAACAGTTCATGTACCCCTTTAAAACTTAAAACGCAATTGTTTGATAAAACATAGCTAATAAGTTATTGTAAACAGAAAAGTTGACCTGTTTCCTTCAGATCATACTAAACATGATGCAACACAATAGTTGAAATAAGTTTTAAACATACAATACATTTCTTTAGCAAAGTAACGTACTTAACAGATTAACATGTTTGCATAAAAAGACTGTCATTCCTCCAGGAATACATTCATTTGGAACTTTGCCTGTTAAACAAATTAACAAAATTAAGCTAATCATATTCATTATTTATCAAAAAAAAATTCTGCATAGTTAAGTCGCCTACTCAGACAGCAAACAATGTTGTTTGCTTGACAAGAAAAAATTAAATTGTCCCAAAAATTAAAGAAAGCGCTCGTGAATTAATCTGCATATGGAAAAGTACTAAAGAAAGCGCTCGTGAATTAATCTGCACATGGAAAAGTACTAAATTTATTTATATTCATTAATATCTTAATTATTTTTAAGAATCACACAATACAAACTAAGTTTAGATAGATTACAGTTTTGTACTTAGAAAGGTAACGTTTGTAACTTTTATTTAAAAATATTCCTTGAGATTAGATGTTGCAAATGCAAAATACGCCAAGACCATATTAGGTTGAGTTATTTTTTACATGAATGTGAAATTGTTTAAACCTACCGTATGTAATTAATCAGCGATATTTCCAAGGCGGTTTTTTCATTGTGGTGTATTTATGTTAAAGTTTGTGCTGTCCACTGTTCTGTTGTTTTCGAAACATTGGTTTATTTCGTCTGTAATTTGCCATTATCCTGTTGAAAATAGGCGTTGTGTGTGCCTTGTTATGTCGGTAAAAGGCTAGCTATGAGGTCATCTGCATGGAATGGACTGCATGTTTATTTTGCTACTTGCTATTATTATTTGAGTACTTGTCGTTTTACTTTATGTTATTTCTTCTAGTTTGGTATCATGGGAGGGTTGTGGCACCCATTGAATCCATTCCTGATCGCTGCCAGTTAACACTACTTTATCTGTTTTGAGCTATTCTTTTAAAAGCAATATTAAAACCATGGTTAAAAATATTTTGGGCGTTTAGCATAAATTTAAACCAAAGTCACGTATATAACACGCTATAAAGTGTTATTTTTACTCCGCTGCTAGTGTAAAGTGCCATATGGCTACGGCAAAATGCTTCCCTGTACTTCATTTATTGAAAAATATGTGTTTCTTTGGTATTATTTGGTCTCAGTCGGAGTCAATTGAAAAAAAAAAATCAGCCGAAGCTGGTGCTAGGGGGCATTGAAAGTGTTATAATATTTTATTCCCAGACACCGAGGTTGATGTCTTTGTTTTCTGTGATGTGTATTTTACTACAAGAGAATCGAAAGTGTTATAATATTTTATTCCCAGACACCGAGGTTGATGTCTTTGTTTTCTGTGATGTGTATTTTACTACAAGAGAATCTTCAATCACAATTTAGTAAAGCTCCTATCATTTCAAGAATTTTAGGTAAATGGATACAATCTTACGTGAACTAACTGCCAAGTTTACCTTTCCTTCCCTCCTTAATGGGAGTAAACTCTTAAAAGAAAGAATTTGCCTTTGTAGGATAAAAGTAAATCTTTAAAGGTTAAACCAGCCACAGAAGAAAATAAGAGGTCGAGAATCTTGTTCCCGTTCATACAAATTGCAGTAAAACATTGAGGTTTGTCCATTAACATTAATACAGTATTATTTCCATAACATGTTTGAAGATCATCTGGAAGTAAGGACATATCAGATTATTGGCAAGTGCAGACGATACTGTCTAGGCATGACTGATATGATTGTGACATTATCAAAATAATATTAATCAATCGAATCAATGATAATTCACTTACTTTATCTCATTTGTTTGATAGTAAAAAAGGTAACGCATACATCATTTAAATGTAAACAAGTTGTGAGATTAAATATTGTGGTTTGTAATGATACTGTTAAATAATGTTTGAAATTCAATAAGATGAAGCATTGACGGTTCCTCAGATCTCCGAACGAACTCTTTTGTTGTTAAGAAGTAGGCTTATTTAAGGCCATCTAGCAATATGGTCACCTGAATAGCTGCCCATTTTGCTTTCTGTTTTGTTTTGTAATATAAGATAAGTAAACATATATGTTCTGGCTGTTTTCAGTTGGGGTTGCTTAATGACAACCTGTTTTGGAAAGAACTGTTAATTCAGTTTACCGTGCATGTCTTTCGTGAACTTTTGTCAATTTGTGTGTGTGCTTCTTTCCCGTTTGGTTCAAGGGCGGGATGTGGGATCTGACTGTATTTACTTTTCATATTAATGCTCGTGTTACCATGTGCAGAAAATAACCGTTTGCAAGCAAAACACCTTAAATAGGCATTATACCGATGCAAATTAGGCACTATACAGAAAGTTTATGTGTATTTATGCTACTATTACACGTTTTGTTTGTAACAATGGCAATTTGAAGCAATGAAATGGGTAAATCAAATTTTTAAATCTCTTCAGAGATTTATGGTTATACTGCTGTTATGTTAACATTCGGAAGCCCAATGTTTTGCTTTCAACATTTGAGGATTACTTTAGGACGGGTTTCTTTCTGCTAAAGGCTACTCAAGGATAAATATCAACACTTGTTAACAGTAAAAGGGTAATCTGATAACTCTTTTATTGTTTAATGTTGTATAAGTTACCCTTTTTTACTTCCTAACTAGGAGTTTAAGGAAGTGATTTTTTCATTGATTTGATTTAAAAGTCATGTTGATAATGAACTGAAGATAATGACAATATGTCATAACAATATTACCCATGGCTGGAAATGTCATCTGCACTCTCAAGAACAGAATCAATGAAACCAAATTTGCTTTCTTTTCTCGCAGGTAGTTTTTGCTTTTAGATTATCTTCAAGCATGCCATTGAAACAATACTGTGTAAATGTAAATGGCCACACCTCTATCTTTTATTGCCATTTGTTTGATGGATGACAACGTTTGTGACATCCTGTTTGCTTCCTTAGATATGAAACCCTTCCAAAAAAGGTCAACTCGTAATCCCCCTCTCCCCCTCCCCGCATTAAGAAAGGAGGATAAAAAAAATAGCAGAGTTATATTGCGCCACAATATATCAGTTCTCTTTTAGCTCTGTAGGAGTGATAAAAGCTTAACTAAATTCCAAAGAAAAGTTCTCTGGAAGCAAGATACGCATCAGAGAAAACAGTACATTAATCTCGGCTTTAACTGAGCGTGTATTCAGTAATGTAATGTTACTACACTGCCAATGCCTCCAAGCAATAGCTTGAGCTAAAGTCTTTTTTCAAACTGATTCAAAATGAGCCCAAATGATCATAAACGTGATTTTCATTATGATGAAGTAAGAGAGAGCTATTCACTCTAGCCACGCTTGTGGCAGTAAAGTAAAAAAACTCTTACCTTTTAACTTGTTATATACGTTACTTTGGTGAAAATACATGTGATAAGGCAATAAATCTGTGATTTATTATAAAGTTTTTTATGGGAATGGGTCAAAACAGATCAAATAGTGTAAAAGGCAACATTTAGGAATTGATTCTCTGTGCAACAACCAACCCACGACATCAAACTGGAAATAGCACCATATAAAGGTAAAGTACTAAGACGAGTAGTAAGACGATACTATGGGGTAGTAAAATAGACTTGCAGCCCGAAGTCTGTTTTGATTTGTTATAACTGAATACCTGCAGACCACAGTTAAGTATTATAAGGGAAAAAGAGTAGGCATGTGACCTAAAATGGTGTTTGTTTACATGTTTCATTATTTCTTTGGACATTTTTTTGCATGGGTAGCATGAATCACTCTTTATATACACAATACCATGCCAATCATATTTGAGTGCGGAACAAATTTTGTTTGTGTTTTTGTACATTTAAATCTGCCTAACCACTATGCTATTTAATGGACACGATTATTGAGGGTTATCTCATTGAACAATTTAGCCTACCTGTTTCTCAAGTGGGTGGGGTAAATTGATATAGAAAAATGCTCAAAAAAGAAAGCAGAAAATCGTTTTGACGCATTATGGCTCTAATAAGTAACACCTGTATTGAAACGATATCCCTAGAGTGGAAAAAGAATGACATTGCTTCAAAACATGACTTCCACTGAAGTGTAACAATGCAACAATACATACCTTAATGGTGTTGTTTTCTGCCGTAGGGTACCAAGAAACACATGTGAAAAAAAGTATCATGACAATAAAATTTTAAGAGCAGAACAATCAAACCTCCTTTCTGAAGGTTATGGTTTGAAGAAAACGTAGTCAAACCAAGGATAGCAGAGGGTGCCACCTCTTTCAATTTTTAGCTGACTTGGCTCCTAGAGTAAATCTCTTTACACAACCAGAAGAAGAAGATGAAGGACAAGAACTGTTTCTTGCTTTGTCAGACTCTGCTTCTTATGTTGAGGACAACATGAAATATTTCTCAGATATTGAAGAAATAATTCTTTACTCTGATATGCGCAGTACCCATTTGTCTGAGACAATCTGTAAGAAAGAAAAAAAACTGTTGAATGTGAGGATGGGAGAGATACTGACAGAGAAGGTAACGAATGTGAAGAAGATACTGAAAATGATAGAGAAGAGGAAGATAAATATTAACAACAAAAAAACTTGATGGTGATGGTGAAATGGAAATGAAAAAGCCCATGTTATGATGAACAAAGCAGTCCGGTTCATACATTTTATGACCCCCATGAGTTTACAATTTGTTGGGATAAGGTTGGCATAAAGCTATCGACACGACAACCAACAGAAAATATCGACACGACAACCAACAGAAAAAGTAAACAAAGCGTTGTCTGAATATGGCTCTCGGATACATGGTCATTAACAGGTTCCCAGCTTTAAACCTGAACTTAGTCTAAGAGAATGATTATACGATTTCCTCCAATTTTCTCCGACATCGATAAGCTCTATACAAGAGTACGTGTTATTGTAGTGAGAATCCTGACCAGATCTTTGGAATAGTTTCGTTTGAATTCAGTCACCTTAGGGTTCTTCATAATTATATTTCATGCACATTCACTCTGATCGTCTTACATAAGTGTCTTACTTATCTGGGTGTATTCATTGAAGACCAATCATCGAATGAAGGCAGCGTGAGTATAGGCAAGAGTTATCAGTAAACGTGTAGTCAGATACACCTCCCCTACTGTCTATGGGGACGGCCTAATTGCCAACGCAGAAATGATGCTCGCCACGCTCGTTCGAATGGATGAGCCGTTCAGAAGGACTTATAGGTCTTGAACCTGCAATTATTCCAGAATTTCAAAAAGAAAATGCTACAGCTGCAAGAGTTTTATGACGTACTTTTTTCAAAAGTGGTACATTATTATGCCTAATCAAAATATTATTTTTTATTTTCGACCAGTGAAATCTGAAATTTAGAACAACTTTTCTTGAAAGTGTGAATTTATGTGTTTGGTTTTAGAACGCTCTGTTAGTCTATTGGAGAAATGAGCGAACCAAATGCGCGACTATCTAATGCACGTGAAAATGTTGAATATGTTAACGATGAACCTTGGTTGCACTTCCGTGAAAAGGTTCAACGTGAAGCTGACTGTGTCTGGCAGGCGTTAGAAACTGAACGCCTTATAAAGATGACCGTTGTTATGTTCCTGTGATCTGCTGTTGGTTGGTTGTTTTGGGTTTAGCGGCCCTTTGAGACAGTATAATAGTCTATATCAGGCCGTCTCCGAAAGAGAGGGAGAAAGAAAAGAGAAATGATAGACGAGAGAAAAAATGTCCAAACAACCCCAACCCGCACCTACTGCAAGCACAGTAGGCATTAACCCTACTATAAGACAATAAGTAGGACGCCCCGGCACTGGAAGTTTTACCCAGCACCATCGCACCACCCAACCACCCCGGTGATCTGCTGTTGTGAAGATTTAGATAAAATTTTGATAGGGTGCGATTGCAGGAGCCCAAAGGGTGAATTCTTTCACTATTCTTGTGCTAGAACTAACCCCGCCTTGGCAGTGTAGCAATGATGCCAGTATCACAATATTTTGCCATATAAATCCAGACAAACAACTAAAAGGAAAGTGGCTCTGATGCAATCGTTGTAAGAAGCTACCAAAAAGAAAACGAGAGGCGACATCTAGCTCTAAATCAGAGCTGCAGAATGATAATGTATTCAGTTATAGTACTAGTATTATATAGCAAGGTCCGAAGAAAGAAAATGGTGAACGCAACCAAACGCTACGGACTTTGGCACTCGATCGAACATACCTGTCACTTCGTTCATCGCCCGCGCCATCTTCATGCATGTGTAGAGCCTTTTTAGAATAATGTCTGTTAAGTAAACAAGCATATTTTGCACTTTGAGATCCTGTAACAGGAAGATCGAAGACCCTGATGGTGCCCTTTTATTGAGACTGATTCCACAGGCCGTTATCTATCCCGTTGTCTCGAACACCGAGATATCTTGCAATGGAAAGGCAGTGCCCGGATAGGAGATGACAGTCTGCTTGATACACTAAAGAAGTCACAGATAGTCAGGGTCTCTCGTGTTCATTTGGCTTGTGATTTAACAAAGCTTGGGCAAAGGAAAACGGCAAGTTTACGGGGATCGAACCCACGGAACTGAGAAACGTCCTGTAGAATAGGCAACTAATGAATAATTCGAGAAATTTTCTAAAAGTTCAGCACACTCTATTTGAAAATGCAAAAAATATCAGGAAAGAGCCGGTAACTATGACGAGGTAGAAATTGCATTAAAACGCTTTGATCGCAGCAATACGAGTCTCAGTTAGTTACTTTACCAAAATTTTGATAGGACTTTCAAAAATGCTCAAACCAAACACGGTCATCACTCTAGATATTATTATAACTCGAAGACCTATGTCTAAATGACATAACCCCTCGACAGAAATGACAAAATTGTGGCTTTAAGAATAAGAAAAAAAATCTCTGTCCATTTTAAAAGAAACCACCAAGCCGCTTCGACATCTTTCTCGAAAGAATCATGACTATTGCTCCATGGGAACATGATCGAAATGTCCTCTTTGGTGCCGGAACTATTACCAATCTTCAGTTTCCGGAACGATCGAACACTTACTTTAGTACTCTCGGGTCTGTACAGACATTATGAGGCAATAAATATAATACATTTTCATAGACATGAGAACAGTTATAATACAGCTTATTCTGACAACATTATATAAAATGGATCTTGTGTCTGCTTACCAAGCAAGAATGCAAAGTCGTATTAACATTTAATCAAGGCAAAAAGATAGGCAATGATCATATCCCGGAGGCAACGCCAAAACGTTGAATCGAGACCGATTCAATGCTGATTCAACGTTGCAGGTCAGACGGGTGTCTACTATATTTCTGCCTTGTCGCGCTTTTACCGTATAATAAACAGTGCTGTAATATAGCAACAGAGAGAATGGTGCATTTATTGCATTTGTTCTCGAGGTGCTGGATATTGCAAAGCTTCTCCGGTAGATGTAAAGCAGCTTCTCTATTAAATGTATCTAAATGTTTCGAATCACCTCCGAAGCAGAGGGTGAGGGGTTGGATCCAGTAAAACTAATTGAAGCCCCAGTTATCTGTTACTGACCGTTTCATTACGATACTTCATTCGTGACTCCTCAGTGTTACATGTTGGTATGTCCGCTTGTCTGTGGTCTTCTAGCAATATGGTCACCTAGTTACTAGTAGCTGGTCATTTTGCTTTCTGCTTTATTCTGTAATTTAAAATAGAAAACAGGTAGAAATAGGTGTTACTGCTGTTTTTAGTTGGGGTAGCTGAATGACCACCTGTTTTGGAAAGAGCTGCTCATTTGTTTACCTTGTGTCTCTTTCGTGGCTTTCTTTTCTTTTTTTTTTTTTTCGATTTTTATGTGTGTGTTTCTTTCACTTTTGGTTTTGAGGGCTGAGCATTGCCTATCTTTTTATCCCCCGCCGAAGGCGGAGGGATATAGTTTTCTCCATGTCCGTCCGTCCGGAGCCATAACTAAGTAACCACTAAACAGAATTTCATGAAACTTTACATAAATATATATCACTATAACCCGCTGATGCACGTCAAGTTTCATCAGACTGGCTTTAGTAATGCATAAGTTTCATCAGACTGGCTTTAGTAATGCATGAGTTATTGTCCTTGAATTGTTAAAAAAGCAGTTGAATGAGCCATACCTAAGTAACCACTGGACGGAATTTCATAAAACTTTAAACAAATATATATCACTATAATCTGCTGATGCATGTCACATTTCATCAGACTGGCTTTAGGAGTGCATGAGTTATTGCCCTTGAATTGACTTAAAATCAATAAAACAAGCCATAACTAAGTAACCCATTACCGAAACTTCATGAAACTTATATTAAATATGTATCATCATAAGGCGGTTATGCACATAAAGTTTCATTAGAATGACATCAGAAGTTCATGAGTTATTGCCCTTGAATCACTTTAAAAAAATTGACACATTAAGCCAAAACTAAGTAATCAATAAATAGAATTCTTTGAAACCTACTAAATACCCATCACCATATCACATTGGTGCATCTTACATTTTGTCGAAATTGCTTCAGTTAGCAATGAGTTATTGTCCTTGACTTGGTTTAAATAAAACAAGCGATAACTAAGTAACCAATTGCCGAAACTTCATGAAACTTATACTAAATATATATAACCATAAGGCGTTTTATGAAACTTTTACTAAATACCCATCACCATAACACATTGGTGCATCTTACATTTTGTTGAAATTGCTTCAGTTAGCAATGAGTTATTGCCCTTGAATTGACTTAAAATTAATAAAACGAGCCATAACTAAGTAACCAATTACCGAAACTTAAACTAAATGTATCACCAGAAGGCGGTTATGCACATATAGTTTCATCAGAATGGCATCAGAAGTTCATGAGTTATTGCCCTTGAATCACTTTAAAACTGACACATTAAGCCAAAACTAAGTAATCAATGAATAGAATTCTATGAAACTGTCACTAAATACCCATCAGCATAACACATTGGTGCATCTTACATTTTGTCGAAATTGCTTCAGTAAGCAATGAGTTGTTGCCCTTGACTTGGTTTAAAATCAACAAATTGAGTCGTAACTAAGTAACCATTGAATGGAATTTCATGAAACTTAAAACAAGTATGTATTGTCTTGACATAGCAGTGCACATTACGTTTTGTCTTAATCACATTAGTAGTGCATGATTTAATGCCCTTGAGTTGATTTAAAATCCACAAATTAGCCATAACTAAGGTACTGGACTGAACGAAATTTCTTGAAACTGAATTGAAAATGTATCATCATAGTGCAGAGATGCTGAGGCAAGTGTTTAAGAACAACTTCAGCTCATGCCTCACTTATGCCAGAGTAATAGTCCATGATTTGATTTAGAGTCCACAAGTTCAGCCCAATGAATGAAATGATATGAAACTTAAAATAAACCATAATAAACGAATCAGGGCCACTTTGGCGGGGGATATAAATTCACCGAATTTGCTTGTTACTTTTATTTTGATAATTCGCTGTGGGTATTTGACACTTGGCTAGGAGCCGTAATAGGTTGACCAGATCACTTGGCTGCCAAAGTGTTTCGTCTTCCATATGGCGTTGTATAGAATCTGCTACTTTCTGTTTGGCTTATGCATTGATAGCATACCCAGGAGAATGTAATTATGTTCCCTTTTTTCTACCGAAATGTTGTAAATATACCCATAAAGGGCCCAGTAAAACCGGTTTAAACCCCCAGTAGTTATTACTGACCGCCCCAAGGCGGTACTTTCGTTGCGGTTACATTTGTTTTATGTTCGGTGCTGTTCGACTTATTGCGTTTTCATTTTAAACCTTCTGTTGGTCTAAATTATTTAGTTCAGTAAAGACAGCTGAGTTGCCACCTATTTGGGATAGAGCTGCTTACTCGGCTTATCTCTTGTAATTTATTGTTTGTTGGAATGTCTTTGTCAATCTTTCCATTTGATGTTGGGGATAGGGTTTGGGATCTGATTCAGTCAGTTCCTGAAGTGTATTTACTCTTTAAATTTGCCAGTATTGATTTAACTTAAATGTCGGAACGATATTTTCCGGAAGAGGTAGACATTGTCACAGGCTAGAAATATCTGGTCCTGAAATCGTAAAATTAAAATCTTAAAGAGTTTACTGTCTCCCGCATGCCAATTTCCAATATCCTATATTTCATGTCAGTTCTCTCATAGCGCTGCAAGTGTTTCACGGTTTCTGCCATATTAACAGGTGTGTCATTTGTTTACTTACGATTACATGATATACTTCTAGTTGTAAAAGCACGTCTCAGACAAATAAATTCTATTTACCTTGCAAATGCAGATATTTGCAGACTATCTTGAGTGAATTTATTCTTATATTTTGAACAACATCTTGTTGCAAATACATTTAATTTTTAACAGTTAATTTGCTTCGTTATTGCAAAAGTAAAATAATTAGAGGTAATCAATACCCCAGTCATTCGCGGAGACGAAATGTTGTAACTAAGTCAATTGAAAGTAATCCAATTTTGGTTTTTAATTATTGATAAATATTTAAACGCGTCAATGTAAATACTTACAAAAGTTATAATGTATTTGATTTGGATATTGAAACCAACTAGTTACTAATGTTAAACACAGTTAACTCATCTGCCATCGGAATAACAAACTCTTCTTGTTAAAGTAATGGGTCCTGTAAGATTATTTCATTATATGAATTATGTTGCACACATGCTTGGCAAATACGACGATTTTTCAGCTATCACAAGAGACGTGATACTGAAATTTATGAAAATCTATATACGGACAAAAGAGTAACGATACCAACTATTGGTCATATATATAAAGAACGAAGTGCATATTGGAGTTAATTGAGGCTCATATTTGTTTGGGGAAACGATAAGGAACAAAATGCTCAGAAAATCGTCAACCCATACTTTTCTACATAAGTTACCTGGCAATATTTGATAGAAGTAAACTGGAATGCACCTCATTGCTGCGCATGCGCAAGAAGAAATTCATTATTTCGCAGTAAAAGCCTTTTGCAGGAATCTCGAAACACACTTACTCTGAAATGTCCAATATATTGTACTCAGGCCTCACATGCGAGGTTTAATTCTGCAAGTTCTTAAATATTCTACACAAAAATTAAGCGATTTTCAAGCGATCATTATTACTATTACAGTATCTGTCCATCTTTTTTTCAAGGTTTTGTTTTGTCAATATTTTCATTGCATATCGACATAATTGGATGAATCGCTACGCGCCAGCTAGCCGTTATGATTTCGAATTCCTATAGAAATCCCACTGAAAGTGACATTTAGACAGTCATTGAAGGAATCACAGTACTCTGAGTTGGTCAAGTTCTCGCATCAGAAGAGGAAAAATTCCATTTTCTTTGGCATGAAGCCTTGCCTGCTTAGTGTATAATGCTAGAATCTGGGAAATCGTTATTCACAAACCAACTTTAAATGACATTGAACTTAAGCAATTTTAATGATGTTACTAGCTCTGTGTAAATTAAATATTGCCCCAAGCTTATTCAAAAGATCCTTGTAGCACGTATAGTCTTAAGAAACCAATACGAAAAAGTCTTTAGTCTGTTCAATAGGCAAATGGACACTCCTCTGAAATAAGTAAAATCTAAATGTTTATTACCTCAGCAGTTGCCATGGCAATACAAGGAATTTCATATACAGGAACTTTTTTGGAATACTCTATTATGCAGCATGGGATCAGGGGCCTATTTCACAACGAATCGTACGATTGAAATTCGTCGTAAGATGATCGTACAAGAATCTTACGACCAAAAATCGCTTTCATGAAAAAAAATATCGGTTTCACTATTGTCCTCGTAGAACTCAATTTACGATCAAATCTACGATACCTAAAGGGCAGTCGTAAATTTCACTTTTTCTCCTCTTTCATCGCACAACATACTCATACTTAACTTTTGAATAGATTACATTTATCTACTGTCTTTCTGAAAAGCATATACCAAGTTTTGAGCAAATCAGCCAATTAACAATTTCCAAATTTATGACAAATCACCTAAGGGTGATTTTGAGTGAAGTTTTTCCTGTACGATTATCGTACGATTATCGTGCGATTCTTGCGGGACAATTTACCTGCAATGTATTAGAGACTATTCTCAAAATCGTGACGGCAGCATTTGTTCTAATGGAGAGAATTTATCTTACAAGAAAATGGGAGGTTTTAGGACTGTTTGAACCCCTAATTAGGTGATCTCTGATCTGAGGAGACTGCATGTTTGTGTTTTCAACGGTATGGCACGCCAAATGCACAATAAATCTTTAAACTAGGTTTAAGAAATTTTACCCTAAGTTGAGCTTCAAACCTAGGTTTCAGTTCAGTCATGGGTTTCAAATCTGACTTCAATACCCGGATTTGTAAAAACGATTATAGAAAATTTCAATTTTCAAAAGTTAGTTTTGAAGTTAAAATAAAGGGTTGAAAACTTAACACCTAAAATTGAGAATGCGAAATTTGGCTTGCTATACTATACAAGCGAATTATTGCGCTGACCACAAGGTTCTGCAGTGCAAGTCTGAAAGAGCTGATACAATCACAAACAGCATTTGGCAAAATAAAAAGACCCGAGTTTAATTCCTCGGAACTTCTATCTCAAAACTGTATTTCGAAAATCGAGGAAGGGCATGACAAGCCAATGCACAATGAATTTCAAAACCCTGAGTTTCAGCCTTGTTTTTAGAGTTTCAGTCCTAGGTTTTGGATCTCCAATCCCCACTTTTGTAAAATGAATTTATATAGGAATTTTGTTTTCATATCTTGGTTTTGAAGATCTGCAACTAAGGATAAAAAACTTTAAACCTTGGACTGAAAACTTCCCAGGTGCGATCCTTCGTGTCTTTGGTTAGGAGTCGTCCATGTTTACTTAGAAGCCACCGGTAGCTCAGTGGTTTAAGCGCTGGCCTGCTGATCAAGCGGTCCTGAGGTCGTTTCCGGACGCGGAAATCGTTTCAATCGTAAACAGGGTTCCATTGCACATAACCTTTCATTATCACCCTTCCACCGTCCTGATACGACTGAAATACTGTTGAAACTGACGTAAAATCGCAAGCCATCCATCCATCCATCTTCCTTACTTCAGTAAGAAGGGCTTTAACCTCATTTGAGGTCCTGTTGACCTTTTTCTTTGACATGATTGCGTTGTATTACAAATTGCTACTTTTTGTGTTTATAAAACCCAATACACATCTGTCAAAGCTAATACACATCACGTCTGCGATCCATCGTATAATTAAAATTCTACGAGAATCGTACTATCTGTCGTACGATGTTTTTATGAAACGATCGTGCGAGAATCGTGCGATTCTCGTACGACCAAACGTACGATTATCGCACGATTCAGCGTACGGTTAATTTTTGTGAAACAGGCCCCTGGTAATATTGAGATTTTAATATCTCTCGCAAGATGGCTTCATTAAACTATAAGGACGTTTGGACTGTCCGATGAAAAGGTACCTTGTCCATGGCTGAAAATCTAGGCCATCTTAAAACATTTTGCTAGTATTCTGCAATCGCATAGTCTTTTTCCGGACATTTGGAGAGAGATCAGTCAAACATTCTGTCATCTTTTGTCTGTTTACGACCTATATTCTATGCTGAAGTAATTTTGCATTTTGGCTTGGAAAGTAGATACTCTGGCCCAGAGGTCATAAAACTTGAGTCCAGTCTCAAACTCAAAATAAAGCATACTGATTGGCTGCTTCCGAGCATGTGCTCGGAAGCAGCCAATCAGTGTGGTTTACTTTGAGAATCAAATGCATCATGAACATCCCTCCAACAACACCAAATGGGAAAAGAATAGAAATACCAAGTAACAGTTTTAAAGGTAAGTCAACACATGTGGAAAGCTAACTCACTGCCACTTAGGTAGTTACCTAGGTAGCCTCAACACAATGATCAGGAAAAATATGAATGGTAAAGGCAGATCTCGGAATATTTAAAAGCATAACTCACTCAAGCTACCGAAAGAAGGAAAATATACATACAATAAACAATATGGAACAGTACAGTTTGCATAATAGACATCCAAGTCCAACATACATTAACATAACATACATGCTATGATGACGATTTAAAAATTTAACGACGCATCAACCCGTTGGGTCATTTGCGTCTAAAAGGTTGTGATATACTACTAACATGTGTGCTAACCGAACAATAAATTGCATCAGAATACACATCAAACGGAGATGATTAATTGGTTGTTTTGGATTTAACGGCCCTTATAGACAGTATTTCAGTCTATATCGGACCGTCTCCCAGAGAGAGAGAAAGTGAGAAATGATAGACGAGAGAAAAATGTCCAAACAACCCCACCCGCACCTACTGCAAACACAGTAGGCCCTTGCCCTACAATGTTCCAAATCAGTAGGACGCCCCGGCACTGGAAGTTACACGAGAAAACTGCAGCTAGTGTTATTAGCTGGCAAGCAAATATTTTGCTGTCCTGATTTGCCCTGTGACGCCTTATAACATGAAATAAAAGCATGATATAGCTGCATCGCCCTTTCATATGGAAATGGTGTATTCTGAATTTCTGAAAATAGATACCGGTCATAAAAGGTCTCAGACTGCATCTGCCTATTTGTACGGCTGTCACCACCTCAGCCAGCTACATCAATATAATATAATGCTTGAGGCGCTACAAAAAGCGCGTAGCACAATGTAGCGCTGTATTTTTGGCATCAGATTGTATCTAAACAGACAAATCTCCTAACGACACAGTCCCAACTCTATAATAATTTAATACCATTGAATTTTTGAAAAATGAGATAATGACTGGAGATTTATCTGACAACACTGACGCAGAAGCTGACAGGTTGTGTATCTATTTATGCTAATCTGGGTGACAAATTATCTTTTGTCAGTTACTACAGGAAAAGCCTAATGCGTCTTGTACTTTTCGTTCCGACCAAGTTTCGCCATGGTCATATTACAAGATAATACTAAAATCTGTCTCATTCTAGCATTGTCAAAGTTTCAATCAATGAAAACACGAGCGCGCCGTAATGTAGTCTATCTCAAAGCATATGTCAGTTACACATGTTCAGACCAGCCTGTGCACATGCGTAGAACGATACGACCATGTATATTTCTACCAGCGGAGATCTAGATCCCGCGGATTCTGAAATGCAAACTGCACGTCTGAAAACAAACAAACGTCAGTTAAATGGGTAAATTCGATAAGGGTATGTACAAGGTATATCTAGTCGTGGTTGAATTATGCATATTATCTCTAAACTAATGTTGGATTGATTTATTGGTATAGCTTTCAGATTTATAAATCATATTTACAATTTCATAATTGTTGTTAAGTGTTATATTCATGTTTTAAAATGGACAATCAAAAGATTCTGAGATAGGTGACCATCTTTCTGATTCATGCCGAAACCATCTTTCTGACTCATGCCTAAACTATTTCGAAATATACTAAGCACGAATGTATGTAGCATTTTCAAAATTTGCCACACTTGAGTTTTTAGTATGGCTTATCTGTCAACGTCTGCATAATGACGTATATGCCAAATGTAGAACTTTCAAAATGATGCCATGTATTACGATTTGTGTAACTGGTTGAGGACTTAATTCCAAATATAGTAAACCGTGAGATGTTACCTTTGAATTGAGTTTGAAAAATCAACACATTCAGCAATTATACTGAATATGACTCATAATAACATTGTGGTGCAGGTCAAAATTTGCTGTAATTTCATTGGTAGTGTACGAGGGGCCTTCAGAAAGATTTGCAAGTGTTGTCGTGTTACCCTGTCATTGTTTACGTCCACGATAAACAGCTATGGTCATGTCGGGACAATCAGTTAGCCTAACCACACTATTCCTGGGCAGGCTTAGACACCAGTCCGATATAGACTGAAATACTGTCTCAAAGGGCCGTTAAACAAAAACAACAACAAAAACAATCAACAGAAACCAGAACTAAGTGCACTTACATTCGCCAGTAAGTGACAACTGCCCTTCTTGAATCGGTGGCAGGGAATACGATGACAACTATAATTATGTGTGTTGTCCTTATAGACGCTTTTATAATATGAAAGTTAATGAAATAGATGCAGAACGTATACATTTGGTAAACCTGTATTAAACTCCAATATGAAACACTGAATTTTTCAGCATGACAAACGTATTGGGCGTTGATCATATGACGATCATATTATTCCCATGAAACTACTGTAAATGAGCGGCATTCACTGTGCATTGCGACATGCGACTTCGTCGATGTTTCAATTTGCCTGCCTATCCTCGCAGTCTGATTTATTTTTATTTATTTTATTTACACAATATTTAAACAGGGTGCACCTTCATGGTCCATGAATTATTGAGAACAGGGAAAATGGTCAGTCTGTCGAAGCCGCAGCTGTTCTTCGCCCAGAAACATAAACTTTTAAGATATTATAATGCACTCACTAATATCACGCGACGTCGGATTGGATAACGTCAAAAATTTGCGACAGTACATCCTGTGATATGCTGTCGGAAGCCTGATTTCATATTAACAGTTTGTTGAACTCAGATTTCACGTTGCTGAAAGTGCTTACTTTTCGTGCAAAGTAATACATTCTAAAAGCTAAAAACGTGATAAAATGTGCAATAGGATGAAAATTGAACAATGCCATTTTGGGAGGCATGTCGTCGATTCTATGGTCACACATTGCGTTTTTCGGCTCCACTATCGGTTTACTTTAAGGTAAATGTTGTGACCATAATCGTCGGGTGTATGTTCACAAATTGCGTTTAACGGCTCTGCTGTCGCGTCACCGTAAGCATAAACTTCATAATTTACCTCCAAAAATGACAATTTTGAGTACAGTTATCGCCGAAATATAAACGCTGATTTGACGTCATGACGATGATTCAAAGATGAGTTTTTCTGCTCGCTACGAGTTTCACATTATCAAAAAGCACCGTTTATCATGGCGAGGCTCAGTTGATTAATTTCTAATGCTGTATCATCAGTCAATTTGCATTTAAAGCCCAAACTTTCAGCTTTGAAACGTTTTGATATAGTTTAAGATTTCTAGTACGTTTTCCATTAATCACTGGGAGGGTCAGTCATGCAGTCTCCATGTTACAGAAAATAAATGCCACAATTCAGAACTAAATGCGTAATCAGACCCTAAAGTTTTCTTTTTACAGAATAATATATCGGAATTAGATATTTCAGCTTTAACAGTCAATGTTATCAGCGTTTAGGCGAAAAATAAGGCATTTTGATTCAAACAAGATACTATCAGTCCGAATTCTCCTTTCCAGTGATATATGGGTTGGTATATGGTTACATATGTTAGTATAAATCTAGGTAAAAGTTAAGTTGTCAACAGCTGCGATATAATGATGTGATACCAGAACGACTCTCTCTCTCTCTCACACACGCCGATCCACACCGACTGTTTTAGCATCACAGTATAAAACTTTGGAAAACTGAAGCTGTCCTTGGATTTGCACAAGACTTGATGATCACAACTTTTCGGGCGCTTGTTTTGAAATTACTCAGCTGGCAAGAGTAAGTTAGTCCCTAGTGCAGGCAAACAACAATCCCCCTTTGCAATAGTAATGTCCTAAGCGGCAAGAAAATCGGATTGAGAACCTTACTTAACCCATTCATGCCTAGCGCCCCATAAATGGGACATGGGCAAACAGTGCAGACCCAGATCAGACGCCGCATAACGCGGCGTCTGATGTAAGTCTCCACTGTTTACTTAAAATTCAAGCATTTCTCATAAAGAATTAAAAGTGAAAAATTACCAGGCACCCCTAAAAATGAAGAATGGACTGACCCATTTCATAAGAGTAGAAGAATCCATTCGTTAATGGGTTAACTTCCACAAACCTCGTGTTGTGGCTATATGGAAGACAAAATTTGATAGCACAATTTCTCACCCACTGGACAAGAATATCCCTTTCTAGAGCTGTCTGAGATTTTTTGTCTCGGCCTGCTAGCTCAGCCTAGGACTAGAAAGCTGTCTCGTAATGTCAATCAGTGCTAAATAGTACAGCCCCCTTCATTACATACTTAAAATCAACAAATCCACTTGCTGCTACCAGTCATGTAAAGTGCATGCAGGAGAAAATCGACAGCTAATGATGTGCATGAAGTGTCGCTAAAGATTTCTGATTAAGCTGCCAGTCATGAAAAAAATACACGCAAAAAGTGAGAAAAAACAACACATGTCAGAACTGTTTTAAGGAAATTAACTTGAAGTTTATAGGAATGGCCTCAACAAAATGTTATGGTACTCAATGAATATTCTGTTTGATACAATATTCAATGATGGTGTTGAGGCCTCTACAAGAAAATCTCAGTCTTGTTTTCAGATTATTTAAGTCTTATGCTCGGCAAGCCACGCATAAGGCTATAAATCTGAAAACTCGCCTTAGGTTTCCTTGTCTCGGCCTCGACCTCATCATAGATTCTATTAGTCATCAGCAGGCATACTCCCTGAAACCGTCCCATATACTGTATGTGGGAAGGATAGAAACCTCCACGGTGGTGATGTGAAGCTGCTCATCAAGTAAGATATCCCCAATACTGGAAGACAACCTAGAACCCAATTAGGCTGAGGTATTTGCAAACAAAACTTATGACTACATAGAGAGCTGGTATAGTGGTTTAAATTTGTGATTCATCACCCGAAAAACAACACAAATAAGTGTCAAACAAAAACCTGAAAGCTCAGAGGCAATATGTTTCGAATAACAGAAATATACGAACGAAGGTCGGACTGGCCGAGGACACCGTTTGACAGAGCATATAGAAATCATTTGATCAGACATTGATGCATTTGAATGATAGAGATCTTCGACAACCTACGAACAGAATTATGATTTGCAACAACAAAGTCAAGAAGAAAGCAGTGATACCATCCATCGATAATCAGATTTTTTTAAAAAAAAATATGTACTTTTTGACAGTTATTTGTACGTAATTTTTGTCCCGATGAATTATTAAACAGATTAGTTTCATTTCTAGAGGCACAATTCAACGCAAAAGAAATAATTGAGCCGCGACACGAGAAAACCAACAATGTGGTTGTGCGCCCAGCAAAGACTCAGATCAGCCTGGACATCCAACCAGTCCAATCAGACTCTTCGCTAAAAGCTAAAAGGGTAGCTGAGGGTCTAAGCTACCTTCATGCGGACAGCGAAGACTCTGATCAGACTGGGCGGATGCCCAGGCTGATCTGAGTCTGCGCTGTCCGCACAACCACATTGTTGGTTTTGTCGTGTCGCGGCGCATATTATTTTGATATCCATTTATGAAAATAATTATTCGATTTTGATGTATATTGATTCTATTACAAATGAAATAAAAATTCGATTTTTTGTGTTTAATTTATTCTAATGATAGGTGATATCATTTCAGTCGAATTAATGGTATACTATTTCATTTCGAGTCACTTAGATAACCCTTACCAGTATGACAGAAGTGCCGTTGCGAACCGTAAAGTCCCAGATCAGACTGCTCATAACGGGTAGTCCGATCAGGGTATTTTCTATTCCGATAGCAATTTGACATAGAGCCCGATAGAACAACCCGTTACAATTTTGGAATAATCCCTGTGGGTGGTAATGGTGCCCGAGAATCGAGGATTCCTACCGTATATATCTAATTGTCAAAAAAGACGTTTAGATTTCATTTGAACAATTAAGAATGATAGAATAGGTGTTTAACCTTTTTGATTTCTTACAGTTTCCAGACTAAATGGCGGACAAATAAGAGAAGTATTTATGATGACACCATTTAATTTATACAAAGTGTCATATAAGTTTTGACAATATCTGTTCAGTTGTTATTGATCAGTTTGCTATTGGGCTTAAATGATAGAGTATCATATGATTAAAATAGTTCATATATCTGTGCAATAAAGACTGAAATACTGTCTGAAAGGGCTATTGAACCCAAACCAACCAACCAACCAACTAAAGTCTGTGCTATAGGGACTGCGGTATGCGAAACGGTACCATTATTAGTCTCATCTAACCTGACCCATGAAGCACAAGATATTCGGGTCAGGCAACAATACTTGGCTTACCTTTGTAATTTTAATTGGACCACTGACGGCAATGGCGATATCATTGAGCAATCTATGTGAGCCGCGACACGAGAAAACCAACAAAGTTACGGTGCATCCAGCACAGACTCAGATCAGCCTGGGCATCCGCCCAGTCTGATCAGAGTCTTCGCTGTCCGCATGGAGGTAGATTAGACCCTTAGCTACCTTTTAAGCGATTATAGAAGAGTCTGATCAGACTGGGCGGATGCCCAGATTGATCTGAATCTGCACTGGGCGCACAACCACTATGTTGGTTTTCTCGTGTCACGGCTCATGTTGCTCATGCCTTGACTGACCGGTGAACTTAGCGAAGGTAAGATGCTGCGTGCGTAGAACGTTGCTATGACGTCATTTCCCATGAGCCTCGTTGTGTAGGTATAACATAAAACATTTGAGGTAACGTGATCTAAAAGAGCGAGGAATGTAAGTATTGGAGTCATGCAATAGTAAAACAACATGGAAGGTAGTTTCCTGGAATCAGTTGCCTAAAGGCATTATCAGAACCAGGTTAAGACACGCTGTGCATACGGACCAGGGTGTCTGATCGGTATGGACGATGATGTTGGGTGACATTTCTTATCTGATTCTCTCATCGATGTTCCCCAGTAGGCTAATTTAAACGAATCAGATACATCTCCTGCACTTAGTCTGTCCGTAGCCGAAGAACGGATGGATAGACGAGTGTTAAACATCCAAACCACATGCACCTGCTGCAAGCACAGCTGACCGTTCCCTTATAATAAAGCTCCGGCTTTGACTGCTACCTCCTCTACGAATTAAGGAGGGAAAGGAATGGTCCGAATAATAGACGGGGTGGTCGGGTGGTGCTGCGTGTAATTCAAGTGCCGGTGCGTCCTACTTATTGGGATAATAGTTGGGCAAGGGCCTACTGCGCTTGCAGTAGGTGCGGGTGGGGGTTGTTTGGACATTTTTTCTCGCGTCTATCATTTCTCTCTTCTTTTTCCCTCTCTCTGGGAGACGGCCCGGTATAGACTGAAATACTGTCTCAAAGGGTCGTTAAGCCCAAAACAATCGATCAGTCAACCGAATAATATACTTTTTTGTAGGAACTAGTGCAGGTGTCTTTACCAACTTTAGGATCGGTTGCTATTCATGAACTTTTGCGAACTGAATATTGTCTTTGACTTCCAAGAGACTTCGTTTAGACTGTCTGTGGCGAAACAAAATAGACCGCCTGCACCTTATACATATGAGCCGCGACACGAGAAAACCAACAATGTGGTTGTTTGCCCAGCACAGACTCAGATCAGCCTGGGCATCCGCTAAGTCTGAACAGACTCCTTGCTAAGCGCTTAAAGGGTAGCTAAGGGTCTAAGCTTTCTTCATGCGCAAAGCGAAGACTCTGATCAGACTGGACGGATGCCCAGGCTGATCTGAGTCTGCGCTGGGCGCTCAACCACATTGTTGGTTTTGTCGTGTCGCGGCTCATATTTACATGGTTGGTTTAGATGTATGCATTTAAAAGTATTTAAAATTGATTAATTTATATTTTAACCAAGATTTAGTTAAAATTCTCAAAGAAATATTTTTGCAACAAAATTTACAGATGAAACGCATTAGTATTTTAATAGATTATCCTATAGCATGTGTAAGGGTGAACAGATAATTCATAACTTACAAAAGTTTTTGCCGAATAATGTGAAGTTAGGTGTCCATAATAACCGTTTTAAATCAAGCTTTAGCGATTTTTAAGTCAAATAAGCTGAAATTATTGAGATTTGCAGGTAATTATGTCTTATGTTAACATTAAGGAAACATTTAAGATAAAAAGATATGATAATTGACGAAGATGCAAGAAAAGAAACTTTGCAGCATGCGCTAATTGCAAACTCAGTCGTACTGGAGAAGAAGAAGTCGTTTTAATGTTTTTACCATAAATGAGCCGCGGACAAGACAAAAACCAAGAAAGTGGCATGTGCTCCCAGCGAAGACTCAGATCAGCCTGAGAATCCGCCCAGTCTGATCAGAGTCTTCGCTGGCGGCATGGAGTTAGCTTAAGACCCTTAGCTACCCTTTCAGCACACAGCCAGACTCTGATCAGACTGGGCAGATGCCCAGGCTGATCTGAGTTTTCGCTGGACGCACATGCCACTTTGTTGGTTTTATCGTGTCGCAGCTCATATGAGTGTGACGGCCATCTTGAATATCGGATCGCAATAATTCACCCGTCGTTCCCATATATCTGAAGTTTAATTTGGGTCTGCCCAGCGTTTTTGTAGAAGCTTACGGTCAACGCCGACAGACAAAGGTACTAGTGCTGCGTCAGATGACTTTTTGTGGTAGGCAACATGAGTGACTGCTGCTAAAAGTTACTCGAAGCGCTGAGGTAGTGGTTGCAGTTCTTGTTAGTGATATCATCATGTGTCCTATTTGTATTTCATCCTGACAATCAAGACTCATTCGTAGAGTTGTATCCAGTAAAGGAGTAAATAGGAATCCAATCTTTTTTTTTTTTTTTTTTTGAAAATTTAGTTGCAGATTACTAATCATGGGCAACTAGAGTTGTCGTCCCCGACCATGGTAAGTACAGTCAAACCTGTCTTAAGGGGTCACCCCATGGGACTCACAAAAATTGGCTGCTTAAGACAGGTGACCCTTTAATACAGGTTCATTTGCACTGTATTTTGGTCTAAGGGACCCAAAAAAAGTGGCTGCTAAAGACAGGTGACCCCTTAATACAGTGACCCCTTAAGACAGGTTTGACTGTATGTTAAAAACTAAGGGCCAAAGTCTACTTTTCGCAAATTAAACTGTATCATAACCCGGCGGACATTGAAATATTTGTTATAACAGTGAAATATTTGTCATAGTGACCTGCTAATAGTATCCAGTCATTCACAGTGTCAGACTGACCACCTTTTTTCAAGTAAAATGCCCATTCAATAAGCAATCTTTGAGATGTAAGGCAAAATCACTCTAGCATGAATAGAGGTCAAGAGCACAGGTTTTGCTTCCTACCAGTAGCACAAATCAGTAAGAAAAGTGGTCCAACCTTCACGTTTCGTAATAAAATATGGGTTATATATATATTGCCTTATAACTGGCAATAATTAGGGGTACTTGTTACTGAAAAATGACAAATTGTTCCACAAAAAACGAGTTCCTGTTTCTGACTCCCCGTCGAGCAACTTATATAAAAGCTCGACACTGCCGGATTGGATGGTCGTTTGTTGGTTATTTGGGTTTAACGACCCTTTGAGACAGTATTTCAGTCTATTTCGGGCCGTCTCCAAGAAAGAGGGAGAAAGAAAAGAGAACTGATAGACGAGAGAAAAAAAATCCAAACAACCTCCGGCCAAAACAACTGCACGCACAGTAGGTCTTTACCCTACTTTTATCCACATAAATAGGACGCCCCGGCACTGGCAGTTATAACCAGCACCATCACCGACCACCACCCCCGCGAAACACTGAATTGGGACCCATGCTTTACGCTGTATTTTTTAGTTTGACATCGAAAGTAGGTCATTTTAGTTGTCAACTAAAATGATTCAAATCATACTTTAACATATTTTATGTGAAACTCATTGAGATTTTAATTGTTCACACGAAACTGGGGAGAAGCTTGCTGCGATACCTCACGATAAATGTTTCATAAAAGTTCACCACTGATAGAGAAACGAGGCATTTAAAGGATGTGCTATCTGACCAAGTGTATCTTATCTTCTCCGTATTAGAAGCCCAATCTTAAAACTGGTGCCACAAACTATAGTAAATGAGCCGAAACGTCTCTGCTGTAGAAGCAGGATTCGGTCTGCAATCCAGCTGCTGCAGTTTGTGCGACAAGTAGACGGCGGAATGTTTGAAAATTATTTTCGGTATAATAAATTTGGCTTAATGGTAAAAATACAAGGTACAGGCACAGAACCTCTTTCATTGTCCCGCTTATGTTAGTTGGTTAATTTGGATGGGTTTAACGGCCCTTTGAGACAGTATTTCCGTCTATATCTGGCCGTCTCCAAAAGAGAGCGAGAAAGAACAGAGAAATGATAAACGAGAAAAATGTCCATACAACGCACACCCGCACCTACTGCAAGCACAGTAGGCCCTTGTCCTACTACAATTCCAATTAGTAGGACGACCCGGCACTGGGAGTTATACCAAGCGCCATCGCTCCACCCAACCACCCAAGTCCCGCTTTTGTAAGGGGAATTTGGGGGAATATGGTCCGTCCAAACTAAAACGCAAATAATATTCTCAAATGGTACTAGTATCGAACCTTATTTGATCTAAAATATATGAACAATATCACTTAACGGACCAAAACAAATTTAACGGACCATAACAAATTTTGAAATCTAAAAGAATAATAGTTTTGGTCACCTTAAAAACTCCGTAGAACTACTCCAAACGTATCAGCAGAAATCATTACTAAAAGCGAATCAACCTTCACATCTGGTAAATAAGTGGATTGATGTACATATAGTGAGCTTTATGGCTGATGAAAAGGAAGGGGAATTTAAAAATAAAAAGGACAAATCGCTTCATAAAAAATAAAATTTTATTCTTCTGGTTCTTTGTTTTCAAGATACAATGTGCATAAAAGCGGGACGGTGAATGAGGCCCCACGACTGTACATTGTAGTTTTACCATTTTATTTAAATTTAAAGAGTAACTACACTTCAGTTGATGAAATTTAAAGAGCTCATTTTAGTCGCAAAAAAGAGACCCTATCAATTCTGAACTTTTTCTATGAGGTTTGCTTTTCGCGGTCAATTACATGACGAAACTATGCCGAAAAACTTGCTGCGGTGCTTCACGACATAATATTTCGTTCTGATAGAGCAATGGGGCCTCTATCAAGGCTGAATGAAATTTCGTGGAGGATTTTATTTAATGCGAAACATATGCGCAAATTTGCTTTTTCCCTAAACCATTTAGAAATGGTTATTTTGTAGCAATTTCGTATCGTTGCGTTTATGGCCCAACATTTCGTCAAGAACACACTGCTTTATTATACCCCAGCCATTAAGATGGAGGGGGGGGGGGTCATATAGTATCAACGCTGTCCTGTACGTCCGATCCTGTCCTGTACGTCCCATACGAAATGGTTTCCGTTCGATATCTTTTATAAACATTGGTGTATTATGTCCCCCATCCCTCCTGTGGTGAGGGGACATATTGTCCCAGGATCCCAGGCCTCGGCGTCCCTGTGACAGTTTTCTTGTGTGCGTGATATCTCTTGAACCAATGGATGGAATTTCACCAAACTTGCATGGATACACCATTGGGACAAGTTTAAAAACTGATAAGATTTTGATGACATTGACCTTATTTTCAAGGTCACTGGAGGACTTCGATGACAAATTCTTTTACTCACTATATCTCCTGAACAAATGGATGGAGTTTTTCTATACTTGCATTAATACATTAGTGAGACAAGTTTAAGAGCTGATTAGATTTTGGTGACCTTGATCTCATTTTCAATGTCACTGGAGGAACAAGATGACAATTTTCTATTACCACAATATCTCATGAACCAATGGATGGAATTTCGTTAAACTTGCACAGATACGCTACTGGGATTAGCTTAAGAGCTGGTTAGATTTTGGTGACCTTGACCTCATTTTTCAGGTCACTGGAGATCATGGATAGCCATTTTTGTACTCGTTATAAGAGCTGATTATATTTATGTGACCTTGACCTGATTTTCAAAGTCACAGGAGGGCTTTGTGAAAATTTCACTGAAGTTGACATATCTCATTAGCCTTTGGCTTCATTTCCACTTTACTATCATAGATATACCTTTGGGACAACCTCAAGAGTTAACTATGTTTTGATTACCTTGACCGCATTTTCAAGGTCAGACGCTTACTTAAAAGTGTTTCTTTTTAGCTCACCTGAGCCAGCGGCTCCGGGGGAGCTTATAGGATGGTAAGGCTCCGTCGTCCGTCGTCGTCCGTCCGTCGCCCGTCCGTCCGTCAACAATTTCAAACGACTTCTCCTCTGAAACCGCTGGGCCAATTGTAACCAAATTTCATATGTGGCCTCCAGAGGAAGGGGGAACGAAAAGTTGTTCAAATGGTCCTGGTCACATGACCAATATGGCCGCCATGCCCATATATGGTAAAAACCTAAAAAAATCTTCTTCTCCAGAACCAATAGGCGGATGGCCTTGAAACTTGGTATGTAGCATCGGGTGTGCAAGTACTACTAAGGTTGTTCAAATTATGACCTTGGGTTGACCTTGACCTTTTTTACGGTAAGGTCAAATTTGCTTCCTTGTGCTTTTATATGGCAAAATGCTAGAACATAAGATATCTTGAAAACTGTTGAAGATTTTAGGCTAAAAATTGGTCATGTTTTGACCTTTGACCCAGAACTCTGATAGTTTGACAATTTCAAACAATCTTCTCAAAAGTCACTGGGCCAATTGGAACCAAATTTCAAATAGAGCCTCCAGAGTTTGAGGGAGCAGAAATGTATTCATACGGTCCAGGTCACATGACCAACATGGCCGCCACGCCCATATATGGCGAAAACCTTTAAAAATTTTCTTCTCCAGAACCAGTTGACCGATGGCCTTGAAACTTGGTATGTAGCATGGAGTGCTCAAGTACTATCAAGATTGTTCAAATGAAGACCTTGGGTTAACCTTGACCTTATTTACGGCAAGGTCAAATATGGGAAAATGCTAGAACATAAGATTTCTTGAAAAGTTTTGAAGATTAAGGCCTAAAAATTGGAGTATGCAGTCATCTTAATGAGTACATGAAGATTCATAAGTACAAAAGGTCAAGGTCATTCGTTGACCTTTGACCCAGAACTCTCATATTTTGACAATTTCAAACAATCTCCTCAAAGACCACTTGGGGAATTGTAACCAAATTTCATATAGAGCCTCCAGGGCTAGAGGGAACAAAAATATATTCAAACGGTCCAGGTCACATGACCAACATGGCTGCCATGCCCATATATGGTAAAAACCTTTAAAAATCTTCTTCTCCAGAACCATTTGACAGATGGCCTATAAACTTGATATGTAGAATTGGGTATTCCAGTTCTATCAAGATTGTTTAAAATATTGACCTTGGGTCGACCTTGACCATTTTACAGCAAGGTCAAATATGGAAAAATGCTAGAACATAAGATTCCATTGAAAGTTTTGAAGATTTAGGCCTAACAATTCGATAATACCGTCATCTTAATGAGTACATGAAGATTTGTGAGTACAAATGGTCAAAGTTGTTCTTAGACATTTTGACCCTGAATTCACATGGTTTGACTGTTTCAAACTTCTTCTTAAAAGCCACTGAGCAAATTGTAAACACATTTCATAAACAGCCTTCAGGGGTTGCGGGAAGGAAAATTTATTCAAATGGTCTGGGTCACATGACCAACATGGCGGCCTTGCCCATATATTGTAAAAACCGTTAAAAAATCTTCTTCTCCAAACAATCTCCTCAAAAACCACTGGGCATATTGTAACCAAATTTCATATAGAGCCTCCAGGGCTAGAGGGAACAAAAATTAATTCAAACGGTCCAGGTCACATGACCAACATGGCTGCCATGCCCATATATGGTAAAAACCTTTAAAAATCTTTTTCTCCAGAACCATTTGACAGATGGCCTTAAAACTTGGTATGTAGCATTGGGTACTCCAGTACTATCAAGATTATTCAAATTATGACCTTGGGTTGCCCTTGACCTTTTTTATGGCAAGGTCAAATATGGGAAAATGCTAGAACATAAGATTTTGTGGGAAGTTTTGAAGATTTAGGCCTAAAAATTGGTATATACAGTCATCTTAATGAGGTCATGCAGAATTATGAGTACAAGAGGTCAAGGTCATTCTTTGACCTTTAACTCAGATCTCTCATATTTTGACATTTTCAAACATTTCCTCAAAAGGCAAAGAGCCAATTGTTAACACATTTTATATAGAGCCTCCAGAGCTTGATTGAACAAACATTTGTACAAATGGTCCAGGTCACATGACCAACATGGCCACCATACCCATTTATGGTATAAACCTATAATATTTTTCTTCTCCAGAACCAATACACCAATAGCCTGTAAACTTGGTTAAGTAGCATGGAGTACTAGAGTCCTACCAAGACTGTTCAAATGATGACCTTGGGTTTACCTTGACCATTTTAGCGGCATGGTCAAATATGGGAAAATGCTAGAACATAAGATTTCATGGATAGGTTTGAAGATTTTGGCCTAAAAATGCTATGTATGCTTGTCTTAATGCATACATGATGATTTATGAGTACAAGAAGTCATGGTCATTCTTTCACTTTTGACCCAAAACTCATATTTGGGCAATTTTAGACATAAGAAAAAGCCACTTTGCCAATTGCGCAGGTGAGCGATTCAGGGCCTCATGGCCCTCTTGTTTTCTTAAAAATTAGTTACATCTCAATCCAATTGACAGATGTTCATCAGACTTGCATGAACATATCGTTGTGACAGGTTTAAGACAGTTTAGTATTTGATGACCTTGACCCATTTTTCGAGGACATAGCCATCTATGTAGGAGATCTTTAGAATCTGTGGCTGGATTTTCTCCAAACTTGCCTTGATATTTTTTTGTACAGGTGGTTTTTTTTTGTTGTTGTTGTTGTTGTTGTTTTTTTCATAAGAGGGGATGGGAAATTGGCTGGTGGGGGAACATCAAATTTTCTCTGAAAAACATTTCTAGTTGACTGATTGATTGATTTGTTGCTTTACGTCCACGGTAAACAACTATGGTCATGTAGGGACGGTCAGTTAACCTAACCACACTATTCCTGGACAGGCTTAGACCTCCAAAGCGGTTAACCAGTACTAAGTGCACATACTTTCACCAGTAATCGACAACTTTCCTTCTTGAATCAGCGGAAGGAGAAATAAAAGTGTGTGGCCAGACCGGGTATCGAATCCAGGACCCCTGACTTATGAGTCAGGTGCCCTACCGATTGCGCTACGCGGCCCGGCTCATTTCTAGTTGAATTCATATTTTATACACAGGTATATGATTATGAAATACAGGTCAAGTTCGATTTAGGGTAAAATCCGTCGATTATTGTGGGAGTTATGGCCCTTTCCGACTTCATTTTGTATAAAAAAAATGGTTTCCCGTTCGATATCTTTTGAAAACATTGGTGTATTGAATTCATATTTTATACACAGGTATATAATTATTAAATACAGGTCAAGTTTGGTTTAGTGTAAAATCCGTCTATTATTGTGCTAGAGCTGAAATATTTCGATTCTAACATTCCAAATACATTCAGGAATTTCTGAGATATTGTCATTTGCATGTTTTTTAGCTATTTTAGTAACAACAGCTGACGGCCATCTTGGATGGTATATTCCCACAAATTTGGAAGAAAAAAAAAACACAACAAAAACAACTTCAAGAATCATAGCAAATTCCATTCGGTGTTTTTCCATTTATTGGCATTCAAGCAAAATTGGGACTGGTAAACCGAAAGTAGGTCACTGTGACCTAATTTCGCTTTAGATTTTTTTTTTTCATTTTTATTATTTATGAAACAAGGCCCAGCTAATGTTCCACGCCAAATTTCAGCCAATTATACTGAGTAGTTTCAGAGAAAATGTCGATTTCGTTGTTTTTGCTATTTTTAGTAACAGCGGCCATCTTGAAATCGCGACTAGGCTGAATTTCTCTAATCTGAAGCCGTGTAGTCTGGTTATACTCTATATGAAATTTGAGAACCATGGGTGCAGTAGTTTTGGAGAAATTAAATGAACAAATCTTAACGCCAGGGTCGACGTAAATGTGAACGGAATGACGGACGGAAAGCCGCACCTTGTTAAAGCAGGTGCGATAAAAAGGCTGAAAAAATATTCTTTTCAATCAAAATCTCCCAACCTTCCTGCCAGCGCGTTCATACTCCCACCAATATTCTTAACCGTATCTATGATGAATGTACCATTTTATGGCGATTTTAGAAAGAAATAGATACGGTCTAACGTTTCAAAACGCCACAAAATTACATCAGTAATTGCTAGTGACGTCAGCAATTAGACCCGCGCGCTCCGAACAGTGAATTGTTGCAGACTAAAACACGGAAACTTTCCATTGCTTCTATAAGCGCGCTATGTTAGAATATGCTGATAACCATGATCTAAAAATATTAACGCTAAGGGAAGCAAGTTTTAGAATTCAGAACACGGAGAGGTAGATATCAAGATTCGGAATTAGTGAGAAAAAAATCAAATTAGTCACAAAAACCTCAGATTGATGGCGATGAAACTGATTTATTATTTATATGACAAGCTAATTTTTCACACTAGTTATCCGTAAATTTAGTGTCATTTTATACGTAAAGTATAAACATCGTTACTTCTTAATACATCAAATGATCGTATCACAAGAAATTGGATAACAGAGGCTGTCAAAATAGTGATGGGAAACGGTTACAATCACAATACACACTTGATAGAGTTTCATGCATATTCATTGTAAGAAATGAACAGATTTAAGAAATTTTACAACGAATTAATTAAGTTTGGGGAAACTTCATCGTGACTATAGGAGACTGACATTGTTCGGATATTTTACTCCTAAATGCATAGAGGGGAAATGCCTTAATTAATAACGGTTGGTATCATGACTTCGTATGTAATATTAGTTACAGTTTCACATCTCGAGATACTCTGGGGGAAAATGTAGAAGAAAAGAAAAAAGAAAGAAATCGGCTGTATGTGAGAAAACATTTCTTAGGTTCTTGTTTGAACCAAGCCAAGGAAGTTAACCCGCCAACAGGTTTGAAAAGTAAGAACAACTAGAAAACATTTCCCCCCAGCCATGTGCTTGCCTCTAGAAACGGTTTGTCATTGAATGCACACGTCATAAAGACGGTTTAACTCAGCAAATATTTAAGAGTTTGCTAGAAACTATTGACAAGATAGTCTACACTCAGTCCCTAATTGTATGGTTTATTAAAAGGTCCTAGCTTAAAGTATCAATATTCCTGTCAGTGGTAAAACGCCAAATACAAATCATTATGAAAAGCGCTTCAACCACATATACAGAGTCTCTATCTGGAAAAATATAAATAAAACAAGCAAATTCAGTGAATTTATATCCCCCGCCGAAGTGGCCTTAATTAGTTTATGGTTGTTTTAAGTTTCATGAAATTTTAAGTTTCATAAAAAAAATTTCACTGGTTACTTAGGAGGCTGGACTTGTGGATTGTACATAAAATCAAGGGCAATATCTCTGGGATAAGTAAGGCATAAGCTGGAGCTGTTCTTCTTAAACACTTGCCTCAGCATCACTGCACTATAATGATACATTTTAAATTCGGATACAAGAAATTTTGTTTGTCAGCACCCTACTAATGGCTAATTTGTGGATTTTAAATCAATTCAAGGGCATTAAATCATGCACTACTGAAGAGATTATGACAAAACTTAATGTGCAATGCCTTGTCATGACAATATATAATTATTATAAGTGTCATGAAATTCCATTTATTGGTTACTTAGTTATGACTCAATTTGTTGATTTTAAGCCAATTCAAGGGCAATAACTCATTGCTCACTGAAGCAATTCTGACAAACTGTAAATTATGGTGACACATATTTTGAATAAGTTTCATAGAATTCTATTCATTGATAAGTTAGTTATGGCTGGAAATGGCAATCTCACATTGATCCAAGGGCAATAATTCATGCCCTTTTGATGCCATTCTGATGAAACTTTATGTTCATATCCACTTTATGGTGATACATAATTATTCAGTTTAAATTTCATGAAGTATTGGTTACTTGTTTATGCCTCATTTCACTGATTTTAAGTCAGTTAAAGGGCAATAACTCATGCATTACTGAATCCAGTCTGAGGAAACCATGTGCATCAGCACATTATAGTGATATATATTTCTTTTAAGTTTCATGAAATTCTGCCCAGTGGTTACTTAGTTACAGCTCATTTCATTGATTTCAAGTTATTTAAAGGGCAATAACTCGTGCATTACTGAAAGTAGTCTGATGAAACTTCATGTGCAGCAGCGCGTTATAGTGATATACACTTATTTTAAGTTTCAAGAAATTCCGCTCAGTAGTTACTTAGTTATGGCTCATTTCATTGATTTTAAGCCAATGAAGGGGCAATAACTCATGCATTACTGCAGCCAGTCTGATGAAACTTCATGTGCCGCAGCGTGTTATAGTGATATATATTTATTTTAAGTTTCATGAAATTCCGTTTAGTGGTTACTTAGTTATGGCTCTGGAAGGACAGACAGAAGGATGGGCGGGTCAATTAAAGGGCAATAACTCATGCATTACTGAATCCAGTCTGAGGAAACTTCATGTGCATCAGCATATCATAGTGATATATATTTATTTTAAGTTTCATGAAATTCAGTTGAGTGGTTACTTAGTTAAGGCTCATTTCATTGATTTCAAGTTAATTAAAGGGCAATAACTCATGCATTACTGAAGCCAGTCTGATGAAACTTCATGTGCAGCAGCGCATTATAGTGATATATACTTATTTTAAGTTTCAAGAAATTCCGCTCAGAGGTTACTTAGTTATGGATTATTTCATTGATTTTAAGCCAATAAAGGGGCAATAACTCATGCATTACTGAAGCCAGTCTGATAAAACTTCATGTGCCGCAGCGCGTTACAGTGATATATATTTAATTTAAGTTTCATGAAATTCCGTCCAGTGGTTACTTAGTTATGGCTCCGGACGGACGGACAGACAGAAGGACGGACGGACGGACATGGAGAAACCTATATCCTTCCGCCTTCGGCGGGGGATAATAATAATGATAACAGGGGCACATGTTTATGACAAAACAACAACTCGCCCTACAGATGCACAGTTTCCCTTTCTGGTTCCTCGCCGAGCGATAGAATCTAGGGATAACTTTGCTGTTTATTTACAGAAAGACAGACACCTAATAGGCATAATTATATACAAAATATTTATCTTTACCATAAATTTTCTGAATTATATACAAAATATTTCTCTTTACCTTAAATTTTCTGGACTCATAAGTCAGAGGTCCTGGGTTCAATACTTGGGTTTTCACCTTCCGCTGATCCAAGAAGGGCAGTTATCAGTTACTGGCGAAAGAATGTGCACCTAGTACTGATTAACCGCTAAGGAGATCTAAGCCTGCTCAGGAATAGTGTGGCAGCCATCTACCGTTACTAAAAATAGGTCAAACATGAAATGACAGTACCTTAAGATCCACTAGACGGATTTTGACAAAATTTGTGTCAGAATAATCCTTGCCTGAAACTCTTTGGGTTTTCTAATTGTCGCTTTTTGCTTTCACTTCTCACCATGACCTCTACTACTGAGAAAGCACAATGCAGGTGCGACATAGCATTCCACGGAATTCTTGTTGAATGTTAGAATCGAAATATTTCAGCTCTAGCACAATTGTTGAGAACTGATTCACTGTCGGTCAGTTGTAAGTAGATTTAGCACTCGTGCCCCGCGCTGGTGATATGATCTTCTTTACAACTGACCTCCAAACAGTGAATTATTACTCAACAATTCACTGCTAAGGCAGATTGAGCAGGGCGTGACTACTGTTCTAGACTACTGTACTGTTAAATCAGTTAAGCAATTACATTTGTTTGAAAAGTTCGTACAAAATGACAGACAACACAAAATTATAAACAAACATAGATGTTTATATATCATTTGAGGGGCTACATAGACGATGAATGATACAAAAATTAACGTCTTTCCTGAATCTTTTGACAGATAGTTTCAGCAAATTGATTTATTCCTAATTTTTATGACATTATGATAATAAATTGCAGCCTTTTGCATTATGTCAATGGGGTGGTTGCTAGGTAACTTTCAGTGCGTGTGCGTCCTACAAATCTGGATAATAGTAGGGCAAGGGTCTACTGTGCCTGCAAGCAGGTGCGGATGGGGCTTGTTCGGACATTTTTTTCTCTCGCCTATCATCTTTCTCTCTGAGAGACAGCTCGATAGACTGAAATACTGTGTCAGTGAACCTTTTAACCCAAAGCAGCCAACCAACCAAGCTTACGACAATTTTATTTACTCTCTTTTTAGAACCACACAGCAAGACATAAGTTAAAGTTGTGCATTTAACAGATAAGCCGTACTCTGGAACTCATACAATCAGATCCCATATCCTCCCTTAACCGAAAGAAATGCCAAGCAATAGATTTTTCCCCGACGTCAGTTATCAAAACTTGCGTTAATCTTCATATGGCCCCGACACAGACCATGGAATCGATGAGAAAGGCATACATAAAGGCACGTGCAAGGCGGTCGCTTATTTTCAAGTGATATAAAACTATCAAAGATGAGCACAAATCAGTTGATAAGCGCTCGACGACCAATGGACTTATACTAGTGGCGTCAGTCGGTCATCGTCAATTTAGACAAGCAAGTGACGATTGGACAGCTAACTGAGAAAGCGGACAGTGTGGACTTTTGAGAAAGACAGACTCAACATGTCAAAAGTATGTGCACGTTGGATGCCACGCCTATTTACTAATTAAGAAAGACAGCGCCGGGTAACAGAATCACTGAGATACAACTGTGAAGTCGACTAGTTCCATAATAGAGTTACAACTACTACGGATAGAAACTAACAATATGATCTTCTGCCTAGAAGAAATTTACCTCACAACTGCCAGCAGTCTCCACAAGAACAGAAAAATAGCAGCTTGGAAAGTATGCAACTGCAATCTTATCCTAGTTTCTGATGAAGCCTAAAAAGTGGGATTCCTAAATCGTCCATGAGAAATCTAGACAAGCTTACAAACATCCCATGAGAAACATTGCAGAATGAAATTTCTGTGATCAGCCTGCTGATCTAGGCTAATGAATATTTGCACAGTTTTTAAAATGACCTCCTCTAGCGCACAAACTGGGCCTCATTTGGAATTTGGCCGAACCTAGCAGGTCTTGCCCGTCGCAAGAAAAAACTAAATTTACAGTTTCCTTTCTTGATTGCTTTGATATTTCTTTCAGATCTCCGGGTAAGAAGGGGTAACAGGGCTCATATATGAATTAGTTTCCTTATTGGCATAAAGACACGTATTGTGACCTTTCACTAATAAGACTCTTATCGGAATCTATGGTCCGATCAGGCATTCCGAATAACTTTGCATTAAAAACACACCAGAACCAAAGGCAAGGAATTAATCCCCCCCCCCAGCCTCCCATTCCCTCTCCCCAAATTATTTACTACTAGTCGTTCCAAGGCGGCGCTTCTGTTGTGAGTTATTATCAAGGTAATTGTTTCTCGGCTTTCTATTTGTTTTTTATGTTTTATTTATCATTTGAGAAAGACCCGTGGGCATCTAGTTGTTGTTTTTCTTTCCCATTTAGAATTTGGGGCGGGAAGTTGGGAATCGATCGTGCTTAGTCTTTACCGTTGCCTTTCACCTACTTCACTGTTTGTCACATGCTGAAAGCCACGTTTTCTAGTGCAGTATCTCATACTCAATATTATATTTTTGACCTTTACCATTTTATTCGTTTAAGATAACAAGGAATTTGAGGTAACGTTGGTGAAAAATCCTCTTTTCAAAAATAATGTTTACAAAATTAATATCTATGAAACTGATACCTTAACTATGTTACCTAAGCTACTGTTTATTCTTAAATCTATTAAACTATCATTTTAATGAATCGCAATACAGGTAATCACAGGGTATAATCGATTCCGCCAATGTTCGCTTCCTGCAGAGACTGTACAGTATATTTGGCTTCCGCCGAGACTGTCCGCGAACTCTTATTTCCTACCGAGACTTCTGTACATGATAAATGGCTTCCTGCCGAGACTGTCCGCGTGATTCTGCTTCCTGCCGAGACTCGGCAGGAAGCAGTCACGCGGACAGTCTCGGCAGGAAGCCATTTTTCGAGGACAGTAATCTTTGCAGGAAGCAAGAGTTCGCGGACAGTCTCGGCGGAAGCCAAATATGACGGACAGTTTATGCAGGAAGCGAAAATTGGCGGAATCGATTATACCCTGTGGTAATGCGGCTTATGACAATTTTTATAAGGTTTTAGTATACCAAGAATCTGCATAGGACTCTACTGTCGTATCAGCATTTTTCTTGTTTGTATGAACATGCAAGCGTTTCCCACATTCAGCTTCTTAGCAATCTGTAAACGAGCGTAGACTACAGTCTAAACGTGGGGTGATCATTTTACTTTAGTGGCTACTAGCTTATACTGTCAAGTACACTATCAGCTGCTCCTTTCAGCCATCACTCTAGTTGAGGTCAATATTCAGAAATCATTTCCACAGGACAGCAAGCTGAACAACTGCAGCAAAAATATTCAAATAGCCGTTAGCCGGTGTTGGTTCGATTCCCAGCTATGCCAATGACGACTGACTAGGTAGATGCTGAAGACAACTAACCCTGAGTACTGGTGGCATAATTAGGGTCATTCTACCGAGGTTAATGTATGTGACGTTGCGTGAAACGGTTCGCTGTAACTGCAGCTTCCCTGGCATAAATGCAGAACACTATATCTATTTCGGATTATTTTAACTAATTCTGCTTACCATACCACAACAGAAACCTTTGCAAACAGCACAAACGAGAACAAACGCCGCACATTAGATACAGAACCGTCTGAAAATATCTTATACAAATCAGCCAGACAGTCTTATATTGGTAATGAGCCTGATATTTCTCTGTTGCATTCAGCAGCATTTAATACTAACGGCATGAACTTGACACACGTCATTGAACATAGCAGAACTATTCCAAAATTATCTGCTTACAGAAAAACAAACTTTAACTTCTTCTTTCTTCACTTCTCTTTGGTATCCTGGTCTGACCTCTCTCATTATGGGATTTCCTGGGATATTTCATTGCTAAAAATGTTCATTTCTGTCATTTAAGCCTCCCAGTGTTGGTAGCGGTCATACCTTTACATTTCATATGCATATGGAAAAAGGATGTACAGATTAAGAAAAAAATCGATCCCATTTTTTTATTCAGGCTGCTTTCTGTTCTGTTTTGTTTTAGATTTTAAAAATAGAAAAGTGGTGAAATAGATGTTTTCGATAAGGGTAGTTGAATGACCACCTAATTGGAAAAGAGTTGTTCATTCGGTTTGTCTTCGTAAATTTTCTTCAATTAATATGTGTGCTTTTTGAGGGCGGGATGTGGGATTTGATTGTATAAATTCCTATCGTATTACTTCTCAATGAGTGCAAATCAAAGGTTGCAGCGATATCTTACGACAAAATATTGCACTATTTCACAACTGGGAGAGCAATAAGACACTAGCAAAGTTGATTTCAACGAGGGAATTCTCTGCTAACGAAAGAAATGCAACTGATTCCCGTGTACACAGCCATTACGGATGGGCCTCGCTCTTTAACATTAGTTCTCTCGCCGCTGTGTATTCGTTTCCGCTGCACACAAAAGCCAAGTTCTGCTTACGGAAAGTCAGGTGGTTTCTCCCCAGGAGCTCCGGTTTTCGCCCACCTCTTCCGTATGATCGCCTCGACATGACTGAAATATGCTTGAAAAGGCATTTCTTCACGTTTATCGCCGAACACATAAACATATTCAGCAGCTGTTGTCTTCATTTCCAGATAATCTTTGCTCAAAATAATGTCCTGGCACAATCTTAAGGCCAGAGTAGACAGGCTTTACATTTTCTTTATCGCTCCTTTCTGTTTAATCTTGACCGTTGAAATAGATTACTAGCTGCATTTCCCTTATGCTTGTTATTTTTGTACAAATAAATATACTTTCGATACAGCCTGATTTTTTGCACCCACTGAAGCTTTTTTTTATTTTTTTTTTTATCATTGCCTATCTTTTTACTTTGATACATACAGTTATATGCCTTCCGCTCACGTTACGGATGTTGTCTCTGTTCAGTGTTTAGATTTTCATTAAGCAGTTAATTTTGAATTTGAAAATTTCCTCACTCTACAATTGATAACTTGTTCCGTGCCCAATTGTTTTGACAGCTCTCTGATGTACTCGTATTTTTGGTCAGCTGAATTCGACATGTTGTTTTCTTGAAGGCACTTGTCGCCGGTGTAAACCAGTCTGGTCTTTTTGGATTTTAATGCAAGCAAACAATGGGTAATTAGTGACGAATGTTGATCAACAAACGTGTGACACTGTGCAGTAGAAACTTCCTGGAATGGTCCCAAGCAGAGACGATAAAATTGCCTTACAATTGCCTTACGACAAATAATTAGTGCAGGCCGGTTTCAAGCTATTTTATGATGTTCAGACCTTTCCGATCACGCATGCTTGGTCAAACGTCAGCAACGTATGTCGAAGCAAGCTTGAATCCTAATTAAGTCAGAATTAATCCGGTTAAATATAATCCGATAAAATGGGCAAAGTATCTGAAAGTCTTATGTCCCGGCGACCACTTGGACCAAATTTGTGTTACAACTTAATACTCTTCTCCTATTACACATCTATTATCCCTACTTATTGTTTAAGCCGTAAAACAATACGGGTGACAACAATGCTAGAAATACAACAATTACGATCCGCTTCAAAACCATCCGTCTTGGAACGACCTATAGCATAAGCTACGGAGAGGCGCCGTAGTCGAGTGGCTAGTGGCTCGGGTATTGTGCAGAAACTGAAAGTCACCGGAAGGTCGTGAGTTCGCGGCTCACCGTCGCCATCCGACGACTGGAAATCTCTGTCAACCCAGCAGTAAATGGGTACCTTTTTCGAATAGGGGAAGGTTAGGCAGAACAAGGGTTGTTTATTCCTGCTTCTAGCCCATATGCTATTTATAAGCGTAACGCTGAGATAATTTCAGCGTATTTAATCAGAGCTGAAAGTGATTTTATTGAACTTCTGACAAAAGATCAAAGTAAACAGAATTTTTTTTCTGTTACGACTGGAATTTTAACTTTCAGGCTGGGTTATTTACCCCTGCTTAAACATACAGAAAAAGAAGTAAATCTTTAAAATCTGGGGATAAAAGGATTTTTCTTACAAAACTTGAAATCAACGAAGCAATTAAAGTAATAAACCCTTTCTGCCAAGATCACAATTTTGCCCCACTACTTGGCCATTCAGGGGTTCTACTGGTGGTTTTCTTTTGCTCCAGGATATCATCGGTGTTGTTTGATATCGGAAATATCTCCAGGTGTCCAATACGTTGTTTCTGTCGAGTCCTCATCTTTGATTCATCACAGGTTTTATCCGTGATTTATTTGTTGTCTGTGATGATTCATTGATTCATGCAGACCAAATGCTGACTAAATGTTTTAATTACTGCAGAAGCTGAAGACGAGGGTTTGGGCACAGTGAAACTAGTTAACTTCTCCCCAGTAATGTATTACTGGTCGTTCCAAGGCAATACTTCTGCTTTATTCCTCAATGTAACGTTTCCTTATTTCCGCTTGTCTGTGGTCATGTAGCATTATGATTACTTTGTAGCTGCCTAGTTTGCTTTCTGTCGTTCCAAGGCAATACTTCTGCTTTATTCCTCAATGTAACGTTTTCTTATTTCCGCTTGTCTGTGGTCATGTAGCATTATGATTACTTTGTAGCTGCCTAGTTTGCTTTCTGTTTTGTCCTATATTTAAAATATTAGGTAAAATAAATGTAACTGTTGTTTTCAATTGGGGTAGCTGAATGTCTGCGAAAGGGCTGTTCATTCGGTTTCCCATGCTTGTCTTTTGCGAGCTGTTGTCATATACAAAGTGAGAAATGTATATATATACGTACACACCGTATTATTTTGCATATGGAACACCATTATCTAACAAGAGCTGTCGCCTGACAGCATAGCTCGCCTGAATAGTGCTTGCCCATCACACAGTCGCTTTGGAGGTGTGGACTTCTATGCATAAAAGTTCAGGCAAGCATGTCCATAATGACAACACATTTATAAACAAAAGCTATCTAAGAAATAAGTCTTAAAATAAAATTAAAATTAAAAAAATCCACATGAAATTTCAAAGTCCATGAGCTTGAGGTCTAAGAACTAAGCGGTGGGGGGGGGGGGGGGGGGGGGGGGGGGGGTCTAGGAGCAAGGATGTAACAAAACCTTGAACCATTATCTAAGCGGTGGGGGGGGGTCTAGGAGCAAGGATGTAACAAAACCTTGAACCATTATCTAACATCAGTCCAAGTATTGGTATCAACTGAGTCCATCGTGGCACTGTGAAATTATGTCTTCATAAATATAAAACTTTAACCAAAATCTTTAAGACAAAACTCTAAGTCGATGACCTTGACTTCAAGGTCATCCAGTGGGGTAAGTATATAGTGTTTTGTAAAAACTCAAAAAAGTGTCTAACATCAGTTCAAGTGTAAACTAAATCTCTGCCAAGCATTATGAATCAGTATGCAATTAGAAAACTTTAATAAAGAACAAATTTCCAAAGTCTGTGACCTTGACATCAAGGTGACTGAGCGGGGTTGGGGTAGTACTCGGCAAAACTTTGGACTAATATCTAACTAAAGTGCAAATATAAAAAGAATTCATCACTGGATTCAGGAGATATGTGTCTTTAAAACACTTTAACCAAAACATCCAATCAATAAAAAGACAATTTTCTAAGTCCATGACCTAGACATCAAGGTCACTGAGGGGGGTGGGGGTAGTACCTTGGAAAACTTTGGACCAATATCTAACTACAGTGCAAGTATCAAAGGAATCCATCCATGGGTTAAGGAGATATTGGGCTTTATAAAACTTTAACCAAAACATCCAGTCCAAAAATACTCCCAATTTTCTAAGTCCATGACCTTGACATGAAGGTCAAGGAGTGGGGTGGGGTGGTACCCTGTTAAACTTTGGACCAATATCTACCTACAGTGCAAGTATCAAAAGAATCCATCCATGGGTTAAGGAGATATGGGTCTTTAAAAAACTTTAACTAAAACATCCAATCCGGACGCCGACGCTGACGCGGACGCGGACGCGGACGTGGACGCAGACGCGGACGCCGGGGAGACAACAATAGCTCTTCCTGAACTTTCGTTCAGGCGAGCTAATAAAAACGGAAATTTAATTATTTCGAAATCAAAGTCACCCCATTTTTCGTAAATGTGATGAAACGTAAATCTAAAGATGGGGCTTCGGTGCCTTATTTTGTTACAGTTCATTACTATAGTTTTGATGTACCAGAATTTGAAAATAGGCATTTTTAGCCCACCTGAGCCGAAGGCTCACAGGTGAGCTTATAGTATAGGCAGGCATCCATCGTCCGTCCGTCGTCCGTCAACATTTTCAAACGACATCTCCTCTGAAATTACAAGGGCCCATTGTAAGCAAAGGCCTAGGGTCGATAAGGGGTGTTTTTGGCCCCATGTTCAAAATAAGTTTTACGCTGTAAAGTTATTGTATAGTCATTTGGGATTACTATTACGGGCATTGTTTTGTTATCTGAGGCATGTTGCCATGGCAACGAGTTTTACAAGAGCATAGGCTATTTCCTTCATTTTTATACGGTTGTCTACCGTTGTGATTACATGAAACCCTCTTTTGATTTGCTTGAAGTGATTTCAGTTGCATATCAATGTGTTATGGTTAATCGACATTATAAAGTGGCGAACGGTAATTATCGCTCCTGAGTAACACGTGGGCATCCTTAGCAACGATCTGAAAAGTTGGTTTAGTTGGGTTTTTTTTTTTTTCCCTTTTCTATCCTTTTACCCTTATGTTTGTTTAGATTTGGAAAATAAAAAGAAATAATTGCAAATATAATACCGTCACGATTCAGCTGACTCAAACAAATCCTTATTTTATTTCAAAATTTTGCCCTTTTTATACGTTGTTTGTGAATAAAAATCTCTGTGACGTCATGTAGGCGAACAAGGTTGATTTCTGACGTCATCGACGCCAAAGGAAGAAAAACAATGCGTAAGGATGTTCTCATAGAAGCTTAGCTTTGCACGAATCTCGGATCGAGCTTGTCTGACCAAATCTGTCACACAACCGCCCATATCACAGAGAGAAAATTACACTAGCTGGTTCATACTAGTTTGCGAACAATCTATTAAATCTATTATTCAAATGACTATTTTGAATCATTTTTATTGCTTTTACTTTTACTTTTTAGCTCACCTGAGCCGAAGGCTCAGAGGTGAGCTTATAGGATGGGAGTCGAGCCGTCGTCCGTCCGTCCGTGGGTGCGTGGGTGGGTGCGTGCGTCAACACTTTCAAACATAAATATCTCAGAGACCAGTGGGCCGATCGCAATCAAATTTTATCTGAAGCATCATTTGGGTGGGGGAAAGGCTGCATTAGGTTTTGGTGCCGATCAGCTCAGAACTCTGGTTTCCATGGCAACAGATAGCCCCCATAGGGTTATAATGGGGAAAACGGCGTCATCACGTTTTCTCGACTGTTTTTGATTAGATCCTTATCATACTTGCAGGTAATGATGACATACACAAGAGCTTGGATGAGTTCGAAATTTGGTCGGATTCGAGCACAGACTACGGAGTTAGCTGCCCTTGAGCGTTTGAAAAAAATCCCATAGGGTTATAATGGGGAAAATGGCGTCATCACCTTTTCTCAACTGTTTTTGCTTAGATCCTTATCATACTTGCAGGTAATGATGACATACATAAGAGCTTAAATGAGTTTGAAATTTGGCCGGATTCGAGCACAGACTACGGAGTTAGCTGCCCTTGAGCGTTTGAAAAAAAATCCATAGTGTTATAATGGAGAAAACAACGTCATCACATATTTTTAGAAAAACTTTGTCATCGCTCTATTGCCTACATTTCTCAACGGATTTTAAAATAACTTCACACAAATGTAGGGCGTGACAATATCTCGAGCAAGTTCGACTTTCAGGATGCTGCGCCTAAGGTCAAGGTCACTGTGGCTAATTTTAGAAAAACTTTGTCAGCGCTCTAGCACCTACATTTCTCAATTGATTTTAAAATAACTTCACACAAATGTAGGGCATAACAATATCTTGAGCAAGTTCGACTTTCAGGATGCTGTGCCCAAGGTCAAGGTCACTGTGGCTATTTTTAGAAAAACTTTGTCAGCGCTCTAGCACCTACATTTCTCAGCAGATTTTAAAATAATTTCACACAAATGTAGGGCATGACAATATCTCGAGCAAGTTTGACTTTCAGGGTGCTGTACCCAAGGTCAAGGTCACTGTGGCTATTTTTAGAAAAACTCGGTCATCGCTCTAGCGCCTACATTTCTCAACGGATTTTGAAATAACTTCACTTAAATGTAGGGCATGACAATATCTCGAACAAGTTTGACTTCCATGGTGCTGCGCCCAAGGTCAAGGTCACTGTGGCTATTTTTTGAAAAACTTTGTCATTGCTCTAGCACCTACATTTTTCAATTGATTTTAAAATAAATTCACACAAATGTAGGGCATGACAATATCTCGAGCAAGTTCGACTTTCAGGGTGCTGTGCCCAAGGTCAAGGTCACTGTGGCTATTTTTAGAAAAACTTTGTCATCGCCCTTGCACCTTCATTTCTCCATGGATTTTGAAATAACTTGACACAAATGTAGGGTATGACAATATCTCGAGCAAGTTCGACTTTCAGGATGCTGTGCCCAAGGTCAAGGTCACTGTGGCTATTTTTAGAAAAACTTTGTCATTGCTCTAGCACCTACATTTCTCAACGAATTTTGAAATAAATTCACACAAATGTAGGGCATGACAATATCTCGAGCAAGTTTGACTTTCAGGGTGCTGCAATCAAGGTTTTTGATTAGATTCTTATCATACTTGCAGGTAATGATTACATACATAAGAGCTTGGATGAGTTCAAAATTTGGCCGGATTCGAGCACAGACTACGGAGTTAGCTGCCCTTGAGCGTTTGAAAAAAATCCCATAGTCTTATAATGGAGAAAACAATGTCATCACATTTTCATTTTTCATCGGATCCTCTTCATACTTGCAGGTAATGAGTATATGCATAAAAGCTTGGATTAGTTAGCACTTCGGCTAGATCCCACCACTGACTATGGGCATCCAAAAAATCAATGTCGCCACTTTTTCTTGGTTTCTACTTATCCGATCCTTTTCAAACTTGCAGGTAATGAGGAAATGCATAATATCTTAAACAAGTTCAAATTTTCGCCAGATCAGGCCAACCGCTACGAAGTTAGCTGCCCTTGACAGCTCTGTCTATTGTGCTCTTGATCGGATACTTTTTAAACTTGCATATATTAAATGAGGGCATACATAATGTTTTGGATGAGTTTAATTTTCAGCCTGATTGGACCGCTGACTGTGGAGTTAGCTGCCCTTGAGCATCTTAAATATCCCTATAGGTTTACAATGTCTCTCAGGTGAGCAATTGTTGCCCTTTGGGCTACTTGTTAAATGAAACACCAACTATTCATTCTGTATTTAGCATCCTTAAAGAAACAAATACGACATTCATCAGTTGCCCTCAGTATATAAGGCTAGCGCACGTTAAAGTCAAATAAAAACTGCAAAACTAATCATAAAACGATCCACCACGAGTGGTGTAAATCCCGTGAAAATATATCATCATAAACGACGAAAAGCATGTTAATTTTCTTTGCAAAGCCTGTATATTGGCTAATATACATACAATAAAAGACGCTTGTGTGTGGTGTATATGTGTTTGAATGGGGGGGGGGGGGGGGGGGGGGGGGGGGGGGATGCAGGAGGGCAGGTGGTCAAAATCTTAGAAACCTGGAAAATCTGTCCTTAAAACACGATTTTGTTCTGGTTCTTGAATGGGGAGGGGGGATGAGGGGAGGTGGTCAGAATGTTTGAAACCTGACAAATATGTCCTCAAAAAACGATTTTCGTCTGGTTTTCCATCGAATACCAACATATAAACAAAAGCGAAACAAGGAGCGGGATCCTCGTCCTGTACATTGTATTTATACTATATACTAAAGTTTATAATAATTGGGCATGAGTTTTCCAACAGAAAATATTCAGGTAATTTTTTAACACTTTTTATCAGGCAATAGTTTCTATTTTGTGTTAAAGCTTCATTCATAATGACGAAGGGGTGGTGCAGTGGTGCTGGGTATAACTTCCAGTGCCCGGGCGTCCTACTCATTTGGATAATAGTAGGGCAAGGGCATACTGTGGTTGCAGTAAGTGCGGGTGGTTTTTTTTTTTTACATATTTCATTCTTCTTTCTCCCTCTCTTTGGGAGACGGCATAGACTGAAATACTGTTTCAAAGGGCCGTTAAACCCAAAACAGCCAACCAGCCATAATGACGGAAGGGTAATGTAAGCTGGCAGAAATAGAAAAGAATACTAGCGAACTTACGCTTTAATGTCAAGCCCGGGAGGGGTTAACAAAATCATTTAAAAAATCGTGATTAAAGATAAGAATAATATTAATATTGCCATCATAATACAACATTAGCGTTGCAATGACAACCAGTTCTGAAGAAGACATGCGTTAAACTTCAGTTGGTGGTGGTTGGATACGCTAGGATGCCACGAAACGTTCGGTTTTGGGACATTCTACAGGTATTGGCTTAAAGTTCCATTGCTCTATCAGTGGTATAAATGCATAAAATATTTTATCGCGAGGTATCGCTGGAAGATTCTCACCACGGATCAGTGATTACCACCGCCTTAATAATACTTGGTTCTAGAAAAAGAGGTTTTCTTACGATACTAGCGGAAGAATAAATTTTGGGTACAGAATAATCATTTGAAACGATTAGCACTGAAGATGCTGCAGTACGTATAAGCGAAAATGTGTTCATCTTTCTCTCTCTCTCTCTCTCTCTCTCTGGTCGATAGCTCATTGGGTTAAGCGCCAGCTTGCTGATCTACCTGTCCCGGGTTCGGCTAACGATGGAGGCTGGAAGCGGCAATCTTTTAAACTGTAAACGGTAATCCATTGCACACCACTGCCTTTCATTATCACGCTCCCATAGTCCTGGTATGACGGTGACTGAAATGCTGTTGAAAAGGACGTAAATTTGCAAACAAGTCATTCATTAATTCTCTCTCTCTCTCTCTCTCTCTCAACGTGTACAAAATACATGCACGGTTACGACAGAAAGATCAAATTTTAACATCATACACGAGAGGTAAGAAAATGGTTCATGTTGACAATTTGAAAAGCATCATAAGCCTCTCTCTGCTCATTCTTTTAAGTGAAATATGTATACTTTTATGTAAATAGTCGATTTATTAAATTATGGTGGAGCCCCGACGGAATAATACTTTTACCAGTGAGAAAATGTATGCAAAAGAAGTCAGATGATGATATTAACCCTCAGGTCTCGAGCAAGAAGAAAGAACATGAAAGCTAAAAATACACATTGAAAGGTTTATAACTGACAATATTGGTAAAAAAAGGCGATAAAATTTCTCTTGGTTACCTTGGCAACAGCATAAAAGCAATAGAAGGGGGTCCATGTTATTTGTTTCAATTAAGGAGCAAGAAGAAACAACATAAAACCTTGAGAAGTAGCCATACTCAAAGGTGTTTCATTGATTTTTGCTGACCAAGAAACGAGGATTTGTCCTTGGTTTCCATGACAACGACATTAGTGCAAGAGGAATACGCTTTGCTATTTGATTTTTCAATCCTCAGTTCTTCAACGACAAGAAACAAATTAAAACATTCAAAAAGGCCGTTTTTGAATGTTTTACATGTAAATTAAACTGATTGCCTCAACACACGTGGAATGATCATGGTTACCATGACAACGGCACAATTACTGTTACAATGGAAACGAACTTTATTATCGGAGTGACTCACATAAATCTAATTACATACTGTCTTACTTCATCGAACCTTCTGAGTTATGTCAAATTTAAAACGTCTTTTGCCAGCCTTAGATACATTATCAAGGTTGCAAGGCGCACGTGGCTGGAGGACATATTTTATTTTTAAAAACCCCTCCACATGCAACAAACAACAAGAATTTTTTTGTTAAAGTTCCTTTTTGGTTACAAAATCGTTTGCTAAAGTATGAAGTTGTTTGTCGAATGTGGAGGCATTAGAATATTTGTCTGAATACATTAAAAATGGCTAAAAAGTGCAAAAAAGCGAAAATGTAGCATTTGTGGAGCGTTACCATGGCAACGTCATGAACAGAACTTAAAAATAGACATATGATTTGAAAATAACGTACCATAACATATTCATATAAAAGAATTTTAAGGCCAATATTCAAATTTTATTTTCTATGAAATTTTGAGGCCGAAATTGATGCTTATCGACCCTAGGCCAAATTTCATATATAGCATCTATAAGCAGGGAGCACCAACAATACTGTTTTATCCAAATCGCTTCACAACTTTGGTTGCTATGGCAACTTAAAGTTTCCATTGACTTGTATGGGAAAAAATGAAAATTTGCATTTATTGCTATGTCACTGCGGATATTTTGACAAAACTTTTACAGAAATGTTTCTTTAGTAGTCCTCTATCAACCACATGAAATTTATGTAAATTGCACAATTTGGCTGGTTGCCATGGCAACCGAATAGTTAAAAATAGAAAAGATATTTAAAAATCATCTCCTTAGAAACTATGCAACCAATAAAGCTCAAACTTCACAGAAAGGATTGAGAAACTACCCTCTATAAAAAGACTGTTTTTCTTGACATTGCTCCAGCAGTTTGGTTGCTATGACAACTTAAAGTTGCCATTCACTTATAATGGGAAAATCAAAATTTGCATTTATTGCTATGTGACTGCAGATATTTTGGCAAAACTTTCACAAAAATGTTTCTTGAGTAGTCCTCTATCAACCACATGAAATTTATATAAATTGCACAATTTGGCTGGTTGCCATGGCAACCAAATAGCTAAAAATAGAAAAGATATTCAAAAATTGTCTCCTCAGAAACTATGTAACCAATAAAACTCAAACTTCACAGAAAGGATTTTGGTACTACCCTCTATAAAAAGACTGTTTTTCTTGGCAATTGCTCTAGCTGTTTGGTTGCTATGGCAACTTAAAGTTGCCATTGACTTACAATGGGAAAATTGAAAATTTGCATTTATTGCTATGTGACTGCAGATATGGGGACGAGACTTTTATAGAAATATTTCTTGAGTAGTCCCCAACCAGCCATATTAAATTTATGCAAATTGCACAATTTGGCTGGTTGCCATGGAAACCGAATGGGTAAAAATAGAAAAACGTTAAAATATCATTTTTGCAGAAACTATGTTGCCGATAAAGCTCAAACTTTACAGAACGGATCTTTGTACAAGCCTCTATAGAATTACTGTTTTTTGTGGCAATTGCTTTAGCAGTTAGGTTGGTATGGCAACTTATAGTTTCCTTTGAAATATAATGGGATACATGGAAAGCTGCAATTTTTGCTATCTCCCTGCAGTATTTTGGATTTTTTATCTACGGAAATGTTGTTTGAGTAGTCCTCTATGACTCGTATTAATGTTGTCCAAATTGCCGAATTCGATATGTTGCCATGGCAATATTAAGGAAATCTTTTCGAAAAAAATATTCAAAAATCTTTTCCTCAAAAACCATATAGGGGGATGAAGCTGATTCTTTGCATACATGTTCATGACATTAGCCACTACGTAAATATTGTTTTTTCATTATTGTTGCCCATATGGTTTAATTGCTATTGCATTTAAAGTTTTAAAGACTTGTATGGGGAAAAGTGCAAATTGGCATTTATTTCTGTGTTACTGCAATATTTAGGCAAAAAGTTTTACAAACATGTTCTTTTTTTATTCATCAAACTTGCTAATATTTACTAGGACAAGCATAACAACTCAGTCAAAGTTGAAATTAGGCCAAATTGTACAATTTACATTAGTGTTTCTTACTCTTGAGTGCTAAGGATGAATGGACTCAGGTGAGCTACAGGACCAAAGGTCCTCTGGTCAATATTTATTTGAAAATAGCTATTTTCTATAATAAACAAATTGTTTAAATATCAAAAAGTTGAGTTGGGGTTGCATCATTGACTTAAAGCTAAGGAATTTTGTACTTACTGTATTTACGTATTTATCACGCCTGGTAAACTACCACAGGTACCTCCGCAGAGGTACCGATAAAATGTTGTGACAGGCATCCGGAGCTACCTGTGACGGACCAAAAATAAACAAAAAACGGTAGGTATTCGTCTTTTTGATAAAATACATTATAACTAGGGCGTTTATTGAAAATCAAAAAATGCTATTCGACCCTTATATACATTAAGTTTTGTCACACAGTATATCCCCGGGAACTTTACATACATACAGAAGATATGACTTTTGAAGTGGCTTTAAGGTCAGTCGAAGGTACTCAAAACAAGAACAAATCGGCTGTTTTAAGTCCTAAATGCACTTTTCTTGGGTAAGATTCTGTTGATCTGGATACACTGACGTAAAGTAAACCTCCTTGCCCAAAATATAAATGCCAATAAACTCCAAATAAGGCTGGATCGGTAAAAAAACAACTGGAGGTGCCTGTGACGGAATGGAGGTGCCTGTGATGTAAGAAAATATAGCGAAAATCTGAAGATTTATGCGGTTGCAAATATTGATATTCTTCATCTCTAGGCCAATTCTAGACCACTGCCTTGAAAGAATCGTTCATTCAACGTCGCAATTTAATCTATCATAATGCGAATGTCAAGCATAGTTTTGTTAAAACGACAGACAATGATCATGAACTTATACAATCAGATTCTACATCCTGCTCTCGAAACCAAGATGGAAGTAAGTATACGTTGACAATAGTTCCTAAAAGACACGCATGGTAAACCGAATAGAGAGCTCTTTCCCAGACAGGTGGAAATTCACCCACCCCAAATGAAAACAACGCTAACTTCTGTTTTACCTATTTTATAGATGTATTTTAAATTACAAAACAAACCAGAAAGCAAAGTGGGCAGCTGTACAGGACCTTACTGCCAGAAGACTACAGACAAGCGGACATAAGAACACGTAACATTGATGCTTCACAACAGAAATCCAAAATCCAAAGCAGTTCATCTCAAAGAGTTATTGTCCGTTTTGTTTCCATATCTGTTAGTCAAACATTGACGAGTTGTACGTAGCTGTTGAAAATTTACTGCCTAATTCAGTGTTAGAATAGTTATGAAATGCGCTTAAATAAGAGGCAGCGTTTTTGTGAATGGTGATGACTGCCTGTTAGTCATTCCAAATCGTTAGAAATTGTGGTCACACGCCATGCTAGCTACTCGAAACGTTTGCTAAAACAATGTTTCAGAAGATGACTTTTATGTAGTAAAAGTGCTCTTTTGTTACCAAATTTGATGCAGTGGCTATTCGGGGACTTTGAATTACACGTTATTTACAGTACGATTCCGATCACTTCAATATACTAAACGGTGTAATATTGAGAACATGTCACCTACCGATGATGTTATCTGTAGGCCTTACGGATGTATTTGGATTCTAGCACCAACAATTCAAAACTACCCAGATTGAATCACTTATAGCACCTATCACTCCAGTTACCACAAAGTTAACACATACAGCGAGCGTCATACGACACATGCGAGCGACACATATGAGGCACCAAAAGGATCAACACTATAGATACCTGTACGTGCATGCCTGTTGACGGGTATCGGCAATTTTGACAATTTGACACACCAGACGTGTAGCTGGCATGACGTGTGACCTCGACAATTTCTGACAAGTTGGAATGACTCACAGCCAGCACCTTCCGATCACAGTCATCACCAGTCACAAATTGTTGACTCTTATTTAAGCGCACATTTCATAACGATTCTAACACTGAATTAGGCAGTTAATTTTCAGCAACTATGTGAAATTCGTCAATGTTTGACTAACAGAAGCGGAAACAAATTGGGCAATAACTCTTTGAGATGGTGTTTTAGAAATTTTAACATGGAATTTCATGATATACGCATTATGATAGCTTAATAGGACGTTGAAAGAATGATTCTTTCCAGGCAGTGGTTTAGAGAAGATGTCAATATTTCCAGCTGCAATAACTACTCAGATTTTCACTATATTTGCTAACATCACAGGCACCTCCACACCACTGCAGGCACCTCCAGCGTTGTTTTGAAAAATCAAGCCTTATGTGTAGTCAATCGACTTTTATATTTGAGCAAGGAGGCTACCTTAACACCAGTGTGCTGAGAAAAACAGATTCGTATGCAAGATCACTGCATTTAAGACCAAAAACGGCCGAATTCTTTATGTTTTGAGTACTGTGGACTGACATCAAAGCCACTTCAAAAGTCGTATCTTTGGTTAATATGGAAAGTTCAGAGGGATATAATGTGTGACAAAACTTTATGTCTATAAGGGTCGAATAGCACTTTTTGATTTTTAATAAACTCCCTGGTTATTTTATATTTTGTCAAAAAAAGAGGACTACCTACCGTTTGTTGTCATTTTTTGGACAGTCAAAGGCAGCTCCTGGTGCCTGTCACAACTTTTTATCGGTACCTCCGCCGGAGGTACCTGTGATAGTTTACCAGGCGTGTTTATGCTACTGAATAATGAGAGTTAGTACCAGCCTTTTTTACTAAAACAAACCGATGTCAGAAGTCGCATCTAAACTTCATGCACTTTTCTTTTTCTTTTTGCCAAAGTTAAATAATGTGATATCTTTCTTATCTGTCTGAAATTACATTTCTATTACAAATTAATTATAGAGGCATGTGTTCCATTTATTACTGTGGTAAACAAAAGGCAACTCAATCTATTTTCATAAAGACAATTCTATAATTATTTTTATTTCTATTTTAGTGTGAAACATTTGTCAAGATACAAAATGCCAATATATGTAATTATCTACAACAAAAAACGACACATGTTGCTATAGTTACCATAAGTATTGGGGCATATTTTACCCGTTTCTGTAACTCGCGACACGACAAAACCAACAAAGTGGCATGTACGCCCAGCGAAGACTCAGATGACCTTATGTGTCCGCCCAGTCTAATCTTCGCTGTGCGCTTAAAGGGTAGCTACGGGTCTATGCTGCCTCCATGCGGACAGCGAAGACTGATAAGACTGGGCGGATGCCCAGGCTGATTTAAGTCTTCGCTGGGTGCATCAACCACTTTGTTGGTTTTCATACAAGTTCAAGCTTGCACTTAGGGTGGTCGGGTGGTGCGATGATGCTGTGTATAACTTCCAGTGCCAGGGCGTCCTACTGATTTGGAACTGGTTTGGAACATTGTAGGGCAAGGGCCTACTGTGCTTGCAGTTGACGAGGGTGGGTTTTTTGGGGGGCATTTTTTCTCTCGTCTATCATTTCTCTTTTTCTTTCTCCCCCTCTCTGGGAGACGGCCCGATATGGACTGAAATACTGTCTCAAAGGGCCGTTAAACACAAATAAATCAATGAATCAAGTTTCAACCGAAGTAATAGGAAGACAGTGATCAGGAATCGACAAAATAGTCTACTACATCCTGCCCATAACACTAGTTGGGAAAGGGATATTATAAAGACGGCACACAAAGCAAAAACAAGGCAGGTGAGAGAGAAGCCAATAGGCCATCTCTTTCCCATCTTTCTGATGAACGCAATGCCATTCTAAATTGTAAAAAGTCAAAGACTAATAGAAAACCGAAAAAAAAACACGAAAGTAATAGAGAGGCTTATTTGACTTATAGTTACAAGTCTAAATACTAGTCTGTCCCAGAAAGAATGAACTGTATGAAATGTGCGGTATATATATGCCGCACTGCAGTTAGAGCATAGCTTTGGATTGACCTTATCTGCATGGGAATCTGAAGCCCCGCCTACTCTAGTAGACGCTGGTGTCTGATGGTAATTCAAATATTGCACTAAAAGATCAAAGGAAAAAAACAAGTTTAATTTATTATGCCCCCAACTTCGGAGAAGTTGAGGGGCATATTGGTTTGGGCATGTCCGTCCGTCCGTCCGTAACGCTTTTGGCAGCTGGGAAACTCAAGAACCGCATATGCTAGGGTCTTGAAATTTTATATGTGGCATGTACCTAAAAAATAAGCGGACCCGTATTTTTTCTTTTTTCCGCAGGTCACGTATTTCCAGAGTTATGCCCCTTTTTCGACTTAGCCTATGGAACCTTGTGAACAAAAAATCTCAAGAACCCCTTATGCTAGGATCGTGTAATTTTGCAGGAAGACATTGCCGAAGGTGTAGATGACCTGATTAACTTTTGAAAAAAATTCGTGAATTTTTGACCGAGTTATGCCCCTTTTTCAACTTAGTGCATTGTAAGCCTATGGAACCTTGTGAACAAAATATCTTGAGAACCCCTGATGCTAGGATCTTGTAATTTTGCAGGAAGATATTGCCTAAGGTGTAGATGACCTGATTAACTTTTGAAAAAAAAATCGTGAATTTTTGACCGAGTTATGCCCCTTTTTTGACTTAGTGCATTGTAAGCCTATGAAACTTTGTGAACAAAATATCTCGAGAACCCCTGAGGCTAGGATCATGATTTTTTGTAGGAAGATATTGCCTAAGGTGTAGATGACCTGATTAACTTTTGAAAAAAAATCGTAAATATTTGACCAAGTTAAGCTCTTCTTCGACTTAGTGCATTGAAGCCTATGATACAAAGGTACCCTAACATATGGTCAAGAATGGTAAAAGGTAGGAACTTGAAACTTTATACACATGATCAGTTTGGAAAATAAGCGAATATGTGTTTTTACTTTTTTCTGCTGGTCAAGTATTTCCAGAGTTATGCCCCTTTTTCGACTTAGCCTGTGGAACCTTGTGAACAAAATATCTTGAGAACCCCTGATGCTAGGATCTTGTAATTTTGCAGGAAGATATTGCTCAAGGTGTAGATGACCTGATTAACTTTTGAAATTTTTTTGTATATTTTTGACCGAGTTATGCCCCTTTTCAACTTAGTGCATTGTTAGCCTTGTGAACAAAATATCTCGAGAACCCCTGATGCTAGGATCATGATTTTTTTTGCATGAAGATATTGCCCAAGGTGTAGATTACCTGATTAACTTCCGAATTTTATTTTTTTAATTTTTGACTGAGTTAAGCCCCTTTTTCGACTTAGTGCATTGAAGCCTATGGTACAAAGGTACAAGTATTATGGGATGAACCTTCTTAAGAGGCAAGCATATGGTTGGAGGCATAGTGTTTCATAAACACATTTTCTAGTTAATTATCTGGGGTACATGGTAAAACGCAATTTGCAACCATAAAACTGAAGACTCCCCTGCCCCACCCCCACCCACCACCAAACCCCTATCCCATGACAATTCTCAATCATGACTGGGATTCCCTTTCTAATGAACTTGTTGCAGTCACCTTTCAAAGTCCACTACTGGGAAGCCCCTCCTGGGAGCAGTCTGATCTGAGATCTACAGTGTCTGCATATTTTAGACGCATTACTGCATTAATTTTTTAAGCTGTTCAGTTTAAAGACAGTTACAGTAGTTACTGAGGTGTCCCAATTTTTAGATTTCTAACAGCACTGTTTATTTTTAACCAACATCTGCTTATCTTAAAACACAAGTCACCAGAGGCTACATGAATTGAGAATAAAATATCTTGATATAGTTTCAAAAAAACTAAAGATTACCACTTATAAACTAAATGAACATCATTAACGTAAATGAATATGAGCCGCGACATGACAAAACCAACAATGTGGTTGTGCGCCCAGCGCAGACTCAGATCAGCCTGGGCATTCGCCCAGTCTGATCAGAGTCTGCGCTGTCCGCATGGAGGTAGCTTAGACCATTAGCTACCCTTTGAGCTCTAAACAAAGAGTCTGATAAAACTGGGCAGATTCCCAGGCTGATCTGAGTCCACGCTGGGCGCACAGCCACATTGTTGGTTTTGTCGTGTCGCGGCTCATATAAAGCTTGTCCAGATATAGTTTCAATCCATATTTCTCAGGTTGCTTCTGTAAAAGTACAAACCATGGCATATTGTATAACGTTATTTCCTGCATAATGGCGAGTACTTAGCTCAGTTTCATTAATTCAAAAGTTATTTCTGAAAATATGTTTCAGTCCTACGAATCACCATCAGCTACAACACCGCTGAGTAGCTTGTTCCTTTGGACATCAGAATTGCGACAATTTTCCCTTCTTGAGTTAACATGCTGCTAATCACGTCACAAAATTTACATGGTGTTCATCAGTACACGAATGGCTAATCATTCTTTATGAAAAGAAATCATATATTAAACCTCTACCACTGACATAATATAAAGGTAGAGAATCAACCCGTTTGCCTATTTACCATCATGTGAAAATTTACAAAGGTGCATTTTCAGCAAATTTTCAAGTCTCCAATAGTGGACTCGACAATATCGGATCGTCGACATTATCGGATCTCATCCATTTATCTCATTTATGAACCAAATACTACGGTCATCAAGGCAGACCAACAAGAAAGTGTAGGGTGAAAAATTCCGGCAATCGAAATGTTCAGCTACGGTCATCAAGATAGACCAATAACAAAGTGCAGGGTGAAAAACTCGATCGAAATGTTCAGCTACGGTCATCAAGATAGACCAATAACAAAGTGCAGGGTGAAAAACTCGATCGATATCTTCAGCTACGGTCATCAAGATAGACCAATAACAAAGTGCAGGGTGAAAAACCCGATCGATATCTTCAGCTACGGTCATCAAGATAGACCAATAACAAAGTGCAGGGTGAAAAACTCGATCGAAATGTTCAGGTACGGTCATCAAGATAGACCAATAACAAAGTGCATAGTGAAAAACTCGATCGATATCTTCAGCTACGGTCATCAAGATAGACCAATAACAAAGTGCAGGGTGAAAAACCCGATCGAAAGGTTCAGCTACGGTCATCAAGATAGACCAATAACAAAGTGCAGGGTGAAAAACTCGATCGATATCTTCAGCTACGGTCATCAAGATAGACCAATAACAAAGTGCAGGGTGAAAAACCCGATCGAAATGTTCAGCTACGGTCATCAAGATAGACCAATAACAAAGTGCAGGGTGAAAAACTCGATCGAAATGTTCAGCTACGGTCATCAAGATAGACCAATAACAAAGTGCATAGTGAAAAACTCGATCGATATCTTCAGCTACGGTCATCAAGACAGACCAATAACAAAGTGCAGGGTGAAAAACCCGATCGAAATGTTCAGCTACGGTCATCAAGACAGACCAATAACAAAGTGCAGGGTGAAAAACTCGATCGATATCGTCAGCTACGGTCATCAAGATAGACCAATAACAAAGTGCATGGTGAAAAACTCGATCGATATCTTCAGCTACGGTCATCAAGATAGACCAATAACAAAGTGCATAGTGAAAAACTCGATCGATATCTTCAGCTACGGTCATCAAGATAGACCAATAACAAAGTGCATGGTGAAAAACTCGATCGAGATGTTCAGCTACGGTCATCAAGATAGACCAATAACAAAGTGCATGGTGAAAAACTCGATCGACATCTTCAGCTACGGTCATCAAGATAGACCAATAACAAATGCAGGGTGAAAAACCCGATCGAAATGTTCAGCTACGGTCATCAAGATAGACCAATAACAAAGTGCATGGTGAAAAACTCGATCGAACTGTTCAGTTACGGTCATCAAGACAGCCCAATAACAAAGGGCAGGGTGAAATATTCGATCGAGATGTTCAGCTACGGTCATCAAGATAGACCAATATCAAAGTGCAGGGTGAAAAACTCGATCGAAATGTTCAGCTGTGAAACAAATAAGAGCTATTGAAAAGCTTGGCCTGCCTTCAGCGGCACTTGCATTTGTCTGTTGCTCGTTTTTTCCTTAAAACAGATTTCAGTTATTTAAAGTAAAAAGATAGGCAATAATCTTTTATCACTAGAAATGTTTTTCAGACAAAAACTGAAGTCCCCCCACCAGCCCATTTCCCATCCCCTCTAAAGAATAAAAAGCCTGAACAAGTAAAACCCTAGGCAAGTTTGGAGAAAATCCACCCACTGGTTCTTAAGGTATCCTACATAGTGGGTACAAGAAACTGTCATGTAAGTCCTCCAGTGACCTTGAAAAAGAGGTCAAGGTCACCAACATCTGACCAGCTCTTAAAATTGTCCCAATAATGTATCCATGCAAGTTTGGACAAATTCCATTAATTGGTTCAGGAGATATAGTGGGTACAAGATATTGTCATGTAAGTCCTCCAGTGACCTTGAAAATAAGGTCAAGGTCACCAAAACCTAATAAGCTATTAAACTCGTCTCAATAATGTAGCCATGCAAGTTTGGTGAAATTCTATCCATTGGTTCAGGATATATAGTGGGTACAAGAAATTGACATCTAAGTCCTCCAGTGACCTTGAAAATAAGGTCAAGGTCACTAAAATCTGATCACCTCCTAAACTTGTTCCAATGATGTATCCACGCTAGTTTGGTGAAATTCCATCTATGGGTTCAAGAGATATCACTGGTACAAGAAATTGTCATCTAAGTCCTCCGGTGGCCTTGAAAATGAAGTCAAGGTCACCAAAACCTAATCACCTCTTAAACTTGTCCCAATAATATATCCATGTTAGTTTGGTGAATTTCCATCCATTGGTTCAAGAAATATGGTGGGTACAAGAAATTGTCATCAAAGTTCTCCAGTGACATTGAAAATGAGATCAAGGTCACCAAAATCTAATCAGCTCTTAAACTTGTCCCAATGATGTATCCATGCAAGTTTGATGAAATTTCATTAATGGGTTCAAGAGATATCGTGCGTACAACGAATCTGTCACAGGGACGCCGACGCCGAGGATCCGCACTGAAAACAATATGTCCCCCCTCACCTTTGGTGGGGGGACATAATTAGGCGATTGAAAGGCAATACTCTTTTATCATTAAGCGATTGAAGACAATACTGCTTTATTCTGTATCCTGGCATCTCTAAAGTTGCAGACAGTCATTACTTTTGTTACATCCTAGTATTTGATGAAACTATACACTTGAAAAATAGTCCTACCAGTGGTGGAATTCTTCGAAGCACAAATCATGACAGAACTGGTATAGTGTTCAAAATTGATGATAATATATTGGTTGATGTTGGGAAATGTTCTGCTACGGTCATCAAGATAGACCAATAACAAAGAGCAGGGTGAAAAACTCGATCGAAATGTTCAGCTGTGAAAAAATAAGAGCTATCAAAGAGCTTGGCCCGTCTTCAGCGGTGCTTGCATTTGTCTGTGGCTTGTTTCCCCAAAACAGATTTCAGTCATTTAAAGTAAAAAGATAGGCAATGATCTTTTATCATTAGGCGATTGAAAGGCAATAATCTTTTATCATCAGGCGACTGAAAACAATACTGCTTTATTATGTATCCTAGCATCCCTAAATTTGCAGACAGTCATTATGTCCATCCCCCCCACCACCACCACCAAGGGTGAGGGGGGGGGGCATATTGTTTTCGGTGCGGATCCCGGGCAAGGCGTGACAGATTCTTGTCAGCATGATATCTCTTGAACCAATGGATGGAATTTCAACAAACTTGCATGGATATATCATTGGGACAACCATTAAGAGCTGATTAGATTTAGGTAACCTTGACCTCATTTCCAAGGTCACTGGAAGACTTAGATGACAATTTCTTGTACCGATGATTATTTCTTGAACCAGTGGGTGGAATTTCACCAATCTTGCAAGGATACATCAAGGGGACAAGTTTAGGAGCCGTTAAGATTTTGGTGACCTTGACCTTATTTTCAAGGTCACTGGAAGACTTAGATGACAATTTCTTGTACCCATAAGGGATGGTTGGGTAGTGCGATGGTGCTGTGTGTAACTTCCAATGCCGGGGCGTCCTACTGATTTGGAACATTGTAGGGCAAGGGCCTACTGTGCTTGCGGTAGGTGGGGGTGGTTTTTTTTTTTGGGGGGGGGGGGGGGGGGGGGGGCATTTTTTCTCTCGTCTATCATTTCTCTTTTTCTCCCTCTCTCTGGGAGACGGCCCGATATGGACTAAAATACTGTCTCAAAGGGCCGTTAAAAAACAATCAATCAATCAATCTTGTACCATTATCTCCTGAACCAATAGATGGGAGTTGTTTGGACATTTTTTCTCTCGTCTATCATTTCTCCTCTTTCTCCCTCTCTGGGAAACGGCCCGATATGACTGAAATGCTGTCTCAAAGGGCCGTTAAACCCAAAACAATCAATCAATCAATCTTGTACCCATATCTTCTGAACCAATAGATGCAATTTCACCAAACTTGTATGAATACATTGTCAGGACAAGTTTAAAAGCTGATTAGATTTTGATGGCCTTGACCACATTTTCAAGGTCACTAGAGGACTTAGATAACCATTTCTTGTACCCGCAATATCTCACGAACCAGTAAATGGAATTTTACCAAACTTGCATGGATACATAACTGGGACTAGCTGAAGTGATGATCAGATTTTGGTGACCTTGACCTCATTTTCAAGGTCACAGGAGATACTTAGATATGTAAAAATTTCACTAAAATTGATATTCATGTATCTCTTTAGCTTTTGGTTCGATTTCAGCTTTACTTTCATAGATATACCCCAATTTCAAGGTCAAAAGCTAACTTAAAATGCGTAATTTTTAACTCTTAAAAATGAGATAACTTCAACCAGTTGACGAATATCCATCAGAGTTGCAATATATCGCTGTGACGGGTTTAAGACATGTTTATTAGTTGGTGACCTTGACCCATTTTTCAAGGACATAGTTTTCTATGTAGGATATATTTAGAACCAGCGGATGTATTTTCTCCAATCTGGCCTAGGGTTTTATTTGTACAGGCTTTTTATTCATTAGAGGGGATGGGAAATGGCCTGGTGGGGGGGGGGACATCAGTTTTTTCTCTGAAAAACATTTCTAGTTACTTTTGTGACATCCTAGTATTTGATGAAGCAATCAACTTGAAAAAAAAAGTCCTCCCAGTGGTGGAATTCTTCGATTTGGTTTGTTGGTTGTTTTGGGTTTAATGGCCCGTTGAAACAGTATTTAAGTCTATATCGGGCCGTCTCCCAAAGAGAGGGAGAAAGAAGAGAGAAGAACTGATAGACGAGAGATGATGATAATATGTTGATGATAATCAATAAAAGTTGATGATAATATGTTGGTTGATGTGCTTTTTGTGCCATACAACTGGCAAAAAAAGAAGAGGAACAAGTTTTTGTTTGTTTTGTTTTCTGTAAAAGTCACGGTGCTGTGTATAACTTGCAGTCACGTGCCAGGACGTCCTACTGATCTGGAACATTGTAGGGCAAGGGCCTACTGTGTTTGCAGAAGGTGCGGATGGGCGTTGTTTGGACATTTTATTTCTCTTCTTTCTCCCTCTTTTTAGGAGACGGCCCGATATAGAGTGAAATATTGTCTCAAATGGCCGTTAAACCCAAAACAATGAATCAATCATAAAAATGTGGGATTTATTTATGGCTCCCCGTAAAGCAATGAAAGTGGGGGTTCCAAATCTGCCCACGCATGGATTTTCTTGTTACTTTGCATGTTTACTATTTTCAACCTTACAACTACAAATATGCATTTATCTATCTCAGTAAAGACTTTAGGGTCTCAGGAGAGCACCCTGAAGTACTCCCGTTTTTTTGTGATACCAGCCTTATAATATATCAATCTTAAATCCTCATCTTTATTAAATTTCATAAAATGTGAACTACAATAGTAAAAGGGCTCCATATGGATATCTTTGATTCTGTTTATGCTTATGCAAACAAAACTTTTTTTAAACATTAAGTCAGAAAATATGGCTAAAGCGACACTAAAACTATTAAAAAACGAAAAGCATCCCAAAATTTATGTATGTTCCAGTCAGTGTCAACGTATGAAATTTCCTGAAAAACAGGCCATATGTTTCCTCTTTGTACCAGAGGAATTTCATGAAATTTGGAAACCGGTAACATTGTCACATAATGCATGATACAGATGAAGGTGATTTGTTTGACAAAAATGCATGTCACATTTGAGTGTTAATATGTTCATAGAAATACTTCATTTTCTAGTAATATTAATAGTAGTGAGTGAGTGAACTCGGGTTTAACGTCCCACCAACAACGAGGTCATATGGAGACGGGACCTCGGTTTAAAGTCTCATCCGAAAGACCGGAGAAGCGGGGGATCGAACTTGCGACCCCTGGAATGGTAGTCTGGAGTGTTATCCACTACGCTACAGCCGCTCCTAATATTAATAGTAACCTAACCTACAATCATAATAAAAAGCTTCATATGCAGACGTATTAATCTACTTTATCTGAGGAATAAATGGAAAACTTAATTAACTCCAACCACTCGACAGTGTATAAAGGAAAAAAAATACATCATTCACGTGACATTTTTACTCATCAAGGAGACCAATTGTGCCAAATTATTTTGAAATCCATGCATAAATGTTAAAATTAATAGCTGGAACATGCTCATCAGTTTTATCATTAAACCTTCTATTGTGACAGTGACCTTGGACCTACCAGAATAAATCTTCAGAAGACACTTCTACTCATCAAGGAGGACAACTGTGCCAAATTATTTTGAAATCCATCCGTAAATGTAGAAGAAATTGTCTGGACAATTTCTATTTATAACCATTGTATCATTTGACCTTCAAAAATGACATTGACCTTCAACCTACCTGAACAAATGTTTCGAATAGCACTTCTACTCATTAAGAAGGGGAACAACTGTGCCCAATTCTTTTGAAATCCATGAATAAATGTAGCAGAAAAGCCCCGGACAAGCTCAATGTATGACCATTATATCATATATCATTTGACCTTCAAGTGTACTTCTACTCATCAAGGAGAACAATTGTGTCCAATTATTTTGAAATACATACAACAGTGTAGAAGTTATGGCCCGGATAAGCTCAATTTATGACCATTATATCATTTGACCTTCAAGTGTGAACCAGACCTTGGACCTACCTGACCAATTGTTTCAAATGGCACTTTTACCCATCAAGGAGAACAATTGTGCCCAATACTTTTGAAATCCATTCATAAGTGTAGAAGTTAGGGCCCGGACAAGCTCAATTTATGACAATTTTATTATTTGACCTTCAAATGTGACCTTGACCTTGGACCTACCTCACCAAATGTTTCAATTGGCACTTTTACTCATCAAGGAGAACAACTATGCCAAATTATTTTGAAATCCACCCTTTCAATGTAGAAGTTATGGCACAGACAAGCTTAATTAATGACAATTTTATCATTTGACCTTCAAGTGTGACCTGGACCTTGGACCTACCTGACCAAATGTTTCAAATGACACTTTTACTTATCAAGGAAAACAATTGTGCCAAATTATTTTGAAATCCATCCATAAACGTAGAAGTTATGGTCCGGACAAGCTCAATTTATGAGCATTTTATCATTTGATCTTCAAGTGTGACCTTAACCTTGGACCTACCTGACCAAATGTTTCAAATGGCGCTTTTACTCATCAAGGAGAACAATTGTGCCAAATTATTTTGAAAGCGATCCATAAATATAAAAGTTATGGCCGGACAAATCCGGACGGACGCACAAACGCATGCACGCACGCACTGACGCAAAACACCAAGCTGAAGTTGTAACAACTATGTCTCGCTCACCGCAAGCGGCTCAACAATAAATGGTTTGGTGAAGCAAATAAATGATAAAATTCACTAAAACTTAAAATAAATAGCATAAAAATAATCACAAAACTACATGTATATGCATTCCTAAATTGTGTGTTTTTTTCATCTGTTAACATTCAGCATTCCAAATAATCATGTTACCGGTTTTCAATTTTCAAGAAAATTTATAATTATAATTTACATATGTATGGCCTAATTACATATTACTTTGAAAGGTTGACAAGAACTGCAACATAATCAAATCGAAAATTTAATTTGTTCAAATAATTTTATGGAGCTGAAATTTGGGGGCATCTGCAAACAAAAACTAATATGGAAAGTTTTATGGTATATATTTGAATACAAAAGTGGTACATACATAATTAAGAATTACTAGGAATCATTTTGAGAAAAAAACGGATCAGAAATTCAAAAATCCTACAGCGTTGGGCTGCTTGAAATTGGTGTGCCCCTATTTTTTGCTTCCCATCCAATTAAAATGTTGTAATTTAAGAATTAAAATAGATGGATCAGCAATTATTTCATAAAGGCAATAGTAATTTCATAGACAATCACTATGCACAATATTATGGAATTCGGTGCGTGGGCAGAACCCAATGTGAATTTCCTATAGGATGGAACTCCCCCTTTCGCTCAGCAAGACACTGGCCTAACGTTGTATTTTTACCATCTATTAAACGCCTGTACATTGTATTTTTATCGAAAGTACGAGACCCTTTTATCTTGATCAACGCTGGCAAATCACAATCACATACAATGGCGAGCTTGCAGCGATAACTCAGGATAAATTATTACGTGAATTTGTACAACTGCCACTGATAAAGCGATGGGGTCGTTAAAAGTAGCAGGCCTCATCGTCTCTTGATGCTTTATACAATTTACGATTAGACCCAATGGGGCCTTTAAACTGTTGACCAATCACAGGTGCCGAAGGAATACAGCCACAAACTAGTTCTTTTTCCCACTGAGCCGGGAATATCATGCGTTTCTTGAAACTGTCATCTGACCATAGACTGAATTTGTAGTGTCAGAAAAACATCTCTCAGAGTTCCTTCAAGAGCACATTCAAAAGAAGGAGCGTGGAACTTCCAAGTTTCAGTAACTCAAGCCTCATAAATAAAATAACCATGACAATATCTGACTTTGAAAGCCAGAGAAAAGCATAATTTGTTGATTTTGATAAGGCAGTCGATTCAACGACTGATCTGTTTAGAAAGAGATCCAAATGAATAAAAAGCGATGATTTAGAATAAGTCTAATCAAACTTAAATTTCTGATATCTCAGAATATATCCTTTGATCTCAAAGGACAAAAAATATAATCTGCTCTGTGGTTGAAGTATCGGGAGACGTTTTAGAAGTAGGTCTAATAGGAATTGAAGTGAAAAATTATTCCGCTTATCCGAAGAATCTGCTCCTATACTAGCGGATCTGGGGCCGTATTCATAAAACAATTTAAGTGGTTGCTATGCTGTTGCTAAGGCTAAATTTCTTTGAAGGAGATTCCCTACAACTATAAAATTTGCTCTGGAGGAACAGTCTTACAAAGACTGTTCCTCCAGACCAATTTCATAGTTGTAGGGAATCTCCTTTATAGATATTTAGCCTTAGCAACCGCATAGCAACGACTTAAGTGGCATTATGAATACGGCCCCAGATCCTTCCATTCATGAGTTGACACGTAGTTAGAAGGTGGGCACAATTGAAAAATGAAAGAGTGCTTCCTCTGAAGGTATAACCACAAACATTACAATAGTGCTTGAGCTGTATGAGCATCCAATGACATTTTGTTTGTTCGGTATTTTATATGTCTTGGCATAAAAGGAGTAATAACGTTTAATTAATATGTTAGTCATGCTCGTACAATATACAGAATATATTGTGTAAATCATATGAACGAACTGTTTAGGTTAGTGCTTCCGTTCAGATCCTCAATTAATATTAAAGGTATATATTTCGTCGCTGAATCTTGTATGAATAAAATATTGTTTAAAGCAACTTCCTCCGCCATTTTGGAGAATTCGCTGAGTATGGTTTTCAGAAAGCCTTACAAAGACTTGGAACCACACTGATCCAGTTAATTTTCCAACCATAGTAAGGTTGTTGTTGGTTTACGATCACGGTAAACAGCTATGGTCATGTCGGGACGGTCAGAGAGCCAAACCACACTATTCCTGGGCAGGTTTAGATCTCCTTAACGGTGAACCGGTACAAAGTGCACATACTTTCGCCAATAACCATATTTAAGAGTTAATCAGATATGCTCTATTTTTTAAAAGCCAGCCAATTTCGGCCACTCACAATTTTACAGCCCTTTTGGAAAGACGGGGTAATGATAACTCACCTTGCCGAAGCCACGCCTATTTCCATCAGCGGGCACACGATGTTGAATCAACATTGAATAAACGTATTGATTCAGTATTTTGATTCAGCGTTTTGTGTACAGTTAGTAACAGGTATGCATCTTTTAATTAACCGTAAGACAAAATCACAAACTTTTTGGGGGATATTCAACTCGGCAATCTTGTTAGTGGGACTCTGCCACATGCTAAAATGTCGTTGCATCGGTCATTTTACACTATCTGGTGACTCTCTAGGATTTTAATTTTTTAGTGAAATTCAAGGTGTCACTCGAAAAAGTGTACTGACTAGTGTAGGAGAACCTGTTTGTTAAAACTTTTCCTTAGTTTGGGTCGTCAACAATAATCAGTCTACATGACATACAAGAACTATTCTGTTTGATGAGGACCCAGAACTAAAGGACGAAACTGGGCCTATCTCATGGCCGAATGATCACTCAGCTGGGGTGTTCATATGTTACCACATATGGAAGTCATTTGCAGTTTTTTGACATTTATTTCTTTTATATACTACATCTGTCACATCAAAACTAGCCTGGTATACAAACTTACTTCTGAAATGCTAAAGAACAACCCATAAAACTAACAATAACTCAATGTTTAATAGCTGCTAGCGGCGTGGCCACATGCCATTAAAGACCATAATTGATTTCTTGCACTTTGATCTTCCCGCGTGAGCTTGAAATGGACACAACTTTGTTCGCTTTTCATTTCGTGTCAAAATCTATTATTCCAAGTTCAATATAATAACAATAATTTGATTAGAACTGCTATCTGTTCAAGATATTGCTCGATCAGATGCTTAACAAATTTATTTTGGAATTGAAAGGTTAAAAAGGTTTTGTATTTCAATGCGATGTTAATATTTAAACTAGGGTAAAATACGACCAATATGGTTAACTCAATATAGTATGGTTCAAAAACGAAAATTATTTATTATCATGTTATTTCTTTAAATGACGTTCATTAAAAATGTTAAAACTTTTTCACAAGAATTTCCAAATGGAAAAAATAAAGTCAACAAAAGAATCAAGCCTTAAGGTACAGAAGAAATCGAAAGTACTGACGATAGTTATTTCAGAATAAACAAACTTGTTTGCATAATTCTGTTGTAAATCTTTCCGAGTCTTATCCCATTGTCTGGGGTTCTGACCAACGTGGGAGTATTGCTATATCATTAAAATTCTAAATATTTGGACACATACATTCTATTCTATTCTATTCTATCCCATAACCTTACTAGGTCGTTGGGGCACCACAGATGACTTCAAAACAATTCCTTTTCACCTTGTCCTGTCTTCAGCTGCCCCTTGTTGAGCTGGCAAAATCCATTCCTGTCCACTCCTTGATATTGTCTTCCCACCTCTTCTTCTGTCTACCTCTTCTTCTTTTTCCTGACACATACATAAATACCGTAATTCTCCTTAAAACAGTGTGATTGTTTTCAAGGCAGTAATGCATCTAAAAGATACAGGAGGCTGACAAGAGTGTAGACCCTGATCAGACTGCAGTTTTTCTGGGTCTGCATTGTTTTTTTCAGATCTATCTAACCCAATGGTAAGATTTTTACTTTATTCTAATAAAAGACATCCTGACAAATGTCAGAGTAAAACTTTAGTATCATTATGTTCGTCTATTTTATTGAGGGGAATAACAGATACATGACCAGACAGGCCAAAAAATAAAAAAATAAAAACGGTGCTTGACCCATAGGCGACCAGCAAAATCTCAGACCATCCATCGCATCCCCGTAGTCTGACCAGAGCCTTTGTTGTTCAAACGTAGCTGAAGGTCACACTCAGGCTGGGTTCGTGAAGCGATTTGTTTCGAAAACGTGTCACCCAACCCCATACTTTTTGTCAATTGTATAACTCAGTATATGCGTGTCATCCCACATTTTATCACCAAACGTGTTGTTGAACCGCTCTTCATAATAGTTTGTATTTACACGTTTTACCAGTGGTAGGACTATAGAGATTCTACCGAAGGTTACTGAATATCTCGTTCTAGGACCATGTCACTAATGAGGATGTTCGCAGAAATTGGAGAATATGACGAACTAATGACCGTGGTCAAGAACGGACACAGGTGGTTTGGTCACAACTGAGGTCTTCTGAGTTAGTAAAGACGATTCTACAGGGCACAGAGAAAGAAAAAGAAGAGGCAGACGGAGGAAGCGGTGGGAAGAAAATATTCAAGAATGGACTGGGATGGAAGTTGCCAGTAGAAATAGGACTGATGAAGATATGGTAGGACTAATGAAGATAGGGCCAGGTGAAAAGGAATTGTTGCAAAATCATTTGTGGTGCCTCAACGACCTTGCAAGATTATGGAATAGGCTATACTAGAATAGGATTATACTGGTTGAAGATCAGTGGCGGCCATGAATTATGACCCTTGACCCTCCCATAGTAGGGTCTTTTGGATTTGTATACCAAATTCCCTCACACTGTAAAATGAGACAAAGACCGCAGTCTTAAAGGGGCGCATGGCAACCACGATAGCCCCCATTGGTACAGCAAGTGCGTGTTTATCTGCTTCTCAGTGACCTAATTTCAAGGACCTTTTACAGTCGCCTTCAAAAACTAAATTAGTGGAATATACAGGGTTGCCAAAAACCTGGAAAAGTCAGGGAAATTTGAAATTTTCTCAAGCTCAGTAAAAAGTCAGGGAATTTTGCAAAATGGTCATGGAAACTTGAAATACCAAGAAAGAAGGGCAGGAATTTCATGATTTTGGCATTTTATGTGGCAGGCTTATTGGTCCAGTTCTAGTGATTAGTACAGCTCTTTTTCTTTCTCGCTTCGCTCGCTCGACACTGATGAAAATTGAAAAAGAAAAGATACGCTCTAACACTTTAAAATCCATATGAGCCGCGACACGAGAAAACAAACAATGTGGCTGTGCGCCCAGCGCAGACACAGATCAGCCTGGGCATCCGCCCAGTCAGATCAGAGTCTTCGCTGTCCACATGAAGGTAGCTTAAACCCTTAGCTACCTTTTAAGCGCTTAGGGAAGACTCTGATCAGACTGGGCGGGTGCCCATGCTGATCTGAGTCTGCCTTGGGCGCACAACCACATTGTTGGTTTTCTCGTGTCGCGGCTCATATACTTTTAATTCCCTCAAATGGGGATGCATATTTCAAGATTCTACAAAATGCGCTTTATCATTCTTTCAAGAAGAGGAGAAGGCCGTAAAATGTCGGTATTAGGGTCGGGGAAAAAGTAAAAACTGATCAGGGAAAAGTCAGTGACAAGTCAGGAATTTTGTTTGCCTCATCGCGACAGTTTTCAATAGTATATTAATCAAAATGTAAAGTAACTTAATACTTTAAGTATCATGCCTATTCTATCTCTATCCCAGAACCTTGCGATGCCGTTGGGTTTTGGTTGGTTGATTTTATGCTTAACGTCCACGGTAAACAACTAAGGTCATGTCGGGACGGTCAGTTACCCTAACCGCACTATTCCTGGGCATGCTTAGACCTCCTAAGCGGTTAACCAGTACTAAGTGCACATACTTTCGCCAGTAACTGACAACTGCCCTTCTTGAATCAGCGGAAGGAGAAACGAAAGTATGTGGCCAGACCGGGATTCGAACCCAGGACCTCTGACTTACGAGTCAGGTGCCCTACCGATTGCACTACCCGGCCCGGCAGGCCGTTGGGGCACCACAGATGACTTCACAACAACATCTTTCCACCTTGTCCTGTATTCATTCAGCTGCCCTAGTTAATCTGGCAAAAAGTCCATCCCAGTGCACTCTTTAATATTGTCTTCCCATCTCTTATTCCGTCAACTTCCTTTTGCCTTTCACTGTTCTCTGTATAATTGCCTTTGCTAAACCAGATGACCTTGAGACCGTGGCCACACCGCCTTAGTTTTCGTTTCCTGACCATGGTCAGGAGTTTATCTTATTTTCCAATAGCTGCTTTGATCTTCCTGTGACCTCCTCCTCGGCTATATGGTCCTTGTACAAAACGTTCAATTACTCTCGTAGCATCTCATCTCAAAGGCCTTTTTCTCTCTAACTCTGCTGTCGAGGTCAATGATTCAAAGAAGCTCTATCACTGATATAAATTCATGAAACATTTTATTGTGTGGTATCGCTGCAAGCTTTTCACTACAGTTTTCTCAGTGAAAATTTCTGTTGTTAGCCAACTTAAAGGTAGGTTCCTGTACTAGCGATAACAATTATGTCCACAAAATAATTTCGTCTTTTTCTGAGCAGTATTGAATTCTCTTATTTTTCTGAATTTGTTGCTACCGAAAAACTCGTCAGATGTTGAAAAAAATAGTCGTTTTCCCTTTTGGTTTATTTTCTTTCGTTGGAATTCCAGTTCTAAAAATAACTATGTTTATTATGTCTATAAGTGCGCGATTTCTGATGCCATTCTCCAAAGGTCAATTTTCCCTTGTCGTGAGCTCTCCTAGAGGTCCTAGCATGGTGGATGGGTTAAAACTATCCCAAAATGCAATGCAGTATGACCTCAGCTGCGTTATCTATTTTTGGCGCGAACTAAAAATAGCGCTAACTGGTGTGCGAAGCAGAGTTAGGAAATCCCTTGCAAAACAACTTTTCTAATATTTTTTTATTTACACTTTCTAGTGAAACTTATTCATTCCCTTTTAGAAGTGCTTTCCAACAACTTGGATGAAAGATCATCAAAATTATGATGCATTCCAAAGTACAGGAACCTACCTTTAAATGAAACTTTGGTGGTTGCGGTCAGGCGATGGTGCAGGGTGCCTGTCATTGCCGGAGCGTCTCTTGCTTGATTTTGAGTCTCTGACCTTGTCAGTCGCAAAGAAGTGAACAGAACTACTGTATGCGTGAATCCAAACGTTTAAAGTAAGCTTTTTGCTTTAGACAGTCAAGTTTTTAGAAAATATACGCAAAAACTTGGCGTCGTCAGCCCGGTTCCGCATGAGATGTTAGAAAATATAAGGAAATTTTATCAAACACAAAAACAGCATCTGAACAATAATAAGACCAACACTAACATGAACTCTGTGATACATGTATATCATTATTTTATACATTGCAGATGACCTTCTGGTTGTTTTAATCTCCGTTTGTCTGTTTTTGCGGCATGCAAGAGGGTTTGAAACAGGATTTGCAAAAGACCTAAAAAAGACAAACGGAGAATAAAAACAGTGTAAAAGTTGTCATCTGCAATGTATAAAATAGTAATTTATCACAGAGTTAATGTTAGTTTTGATTCAATTATTGTTTAGAGACTGTTTTTGTTTCTCATAAAAAATCCTTATATTTTCTAAAATCTCATGCGGAACCGGGCTGACGATGCCATGTTCTTGCGTATATTTTCTATATGCTAAACTGCCTATCACGGAAAGCTTACTTCCAACGTTTGGATTCACGCATACAGTAGTTCTGTTCATTTCTTTGCGACTGACAAGGTCAGAGGCTCAAAATTAAGCAAGAGAATGAGACTTTTCCCTACATGTATATATCGACGAGATTGACCTTGAACACATGTTCCGCCGTACGAAATGCATATCCGGAAAAATGCAAGATCATGTGCCTAATCCTTTCGTGTGCCGAAGAAACAATCTACATGTGACAAATAGCATTTTTATATTTCGCATAAAAATAAATACCTCAAACCTTGTGCCGATGTCAAATTTGTTTACGATTTTGGCTCCCCTTCTGCAAACCGGAAACTCCTCTCATGGATTGGCTTTGCATGAGAGCGATTGGTAGACGTTCACAAGTTGAATAAATTGGTAAAATTACAATGTACAGATATGGGTTACTTGTGTTCACATTGCATCGGTCGCCGTGGAACCAGAAAAGGAAAACTGAATTTAGTGGAGAGACTTGTAATTTTTCTAGAAACACTTTACACCTACTTTTTGCCAGTTGTATAATTCAAGTGCCGTCTTTATTATTTTTCTTCCCATTTGTTATTTAGGAAGAATGTGGAAATCGACTTTGTCTGTTCCTGATCATTGCTTTCTTATCTAATTTAGAACATGCCACTTCAGTATTATAGGGTTGAGAAATTCACACTTTTTTCATTGAAAGAATTCCAAGTAGTATCTCACTTATAATTCAAGAGAGAGCATGGCATACACTGTATGCCATGCTCTTCTCGAATTATAAGTGAAATGGCGATATGGATCTGTAACCCAAGCAACTATGGCATTGTCAACTGTTGTGCCCAGGGATGGTTGGATCGGATTAATGTGCTAGGTTAGATGATAGTAGAACAAGGGCCAGCTATGCTTGTAGCAGGTGCGAGATTTTTCTTTCTCCCTCTCTCTATGAGACGGCTCGGTATATTGAAATACCATAGAGCCGTGTCTGGCCAAATGTGTAGGTTTACTTACACAGAAATTCTAATGCTGTTTTTCTATATGGCTAATATATACTACCAAAAGCTTATGGATCACGTACTCCCACTACTTCACATAAGTCAATGCAATTTAGACTGCTCAACCTCCACATAAGGAGTTGCATTGCAAAAGTAAATGTATATCAATTCACTTCAATTAAAAGAAAAATTCTAACATGACGTTAAGGTCAAGAATACGTAAATGGCACATACATAGAATTTTTTTAAATTTTGCACAGGGGTGCATTTTCATGTGTTACATCGAATTGTGCCATAAAAAAGATAGGTCACCGAGTTCGTTTAGTCGCTAGATCAGATTGAAAAACATGAAAAATTGAGACCGTTTCCATTGACGGCAATGGGAATGCGATGAAAAAACTCAGATTTTAAAATTTAAACGTACACGGCTTGTTTACCGGTACATAGATTTTTTTCAAAAACTGATATTTTATGCCACAGGATCTGTCGATGAAAATAAGGTAAGAAAAGTCCTTGACTACCGAGTTCATTTTTCAAGTAGCGCTTGCTAAGCAAGCATAGGTATGTATAATTTTACGCCATTCCGCGACGTCATTTATAAGCGACGTTGCAGTCGTTTACCGGCGACGTAATAAGACATGCTAAGAGCGCTATGAGAATACGGAAAGATGAGGACTAATAGGGTTCTCATGATGAATGCCTTAAGTTTCGTTCACACAAAGTTTCTGTGACAAAGTAGGTTTGGAAAAGTAAAATTTGCTCGTGTGAATGAAAAAATATGCCACATTTTCATTGCCAAATTTATATGGTAAAGTTTTTATGACAAACAGAAACTTTGCCCGTGTGAACAGAAAATTTGCCATAGAATATATAACAAAGAAACTAGCTATGGAGATAAGCACAGATAACATTTCTCATAAGTAGTACATGTATTTCAATTCTCATATCGACGTTGTCCCCGCACCTTAGCGGAGCGAATCCATAGCCGTAGTAACGGGGCGCCGAGCGTCCGTCCATAACTTTTCTCATAATCAAATCGGTTTGATTTTGAACAAAGTATATTTAACAAAGAAAAGGTGGCATGGTTGGCCGTTCAACCGGGCAAAGTTTATTTGTCCAGGTAACCTTGACGAATAATGTTCGATAGTGTGAACACAGCAACAAATATTTCTTTGCCAAAGTTTATTTGACAAAGATTTCATGCCACATTTTTCTTTAACAAATAATTTGCTCCGTGTTAACGCAAAATGTTTGTCGGTCAGTTGTAAGTAGCTATATCACTCGCGCTCCGCGCTCGTGATATGATCTACTTTACAACTGACCTCCAAACAGTGAATTATTGCTCAACAATTCACTGCTAGAGCTGATCTATTTCTTAATCACAAAATGCGCCATGCCATGATAAAATGGGTTCTTTGGGGCATATACGGTCAGCGGAAGCTCAGACCAGTGTGCGCACCCGCCCAACCTGACCAGAGCCTTTGTTGTCCTCTGGTTCAATGATTCCGTGAGGAACAGCGAAGAGATTTATTAGTCTGTGCGTATGCGCAGGCTGATCTATGTGCATGTATCATAATTACTGACAACTCGTGTTTTGTCTGTGTGGCTCATGGTAGTCAGATAAAATTGACCTTTGGACAGTATTTCAGTCATATCGAGATGATGGTAAGTTACAAGGTCAGCTTCCAAATCCACTGTCGGTGGGATAGGTAAAGATAAAGACTTCTTGTAGCGTAGTGGCCGTAGGGGCGGTATGAGTAAGAGGCCCGCTATAATTTTGGCAACGGCATACAACAAGTGGAAGAAATATTGTATCATTCTTATTTTGTAATTAAAACAAAAATTTCGATGTTCAGAAAGGATATGTGATCATATGTGTATTAAAATCGCAAAACTCGGCATTATGATAAATATTACATTCCGATCCCATAAAGCTCTAAAATCAGCTGGCATACATTTACTTGGTTTATTAATTATTTCGGATGCCCAATCCCACCGGTTCCGCGGACGTTCGGTTATGACGCAGACGGTTGCGGGTTCCAATCCGGAGTCGGCCAGCTAGCGACTGGAAAAGCCTCTTTGTCAAGCCAGCAGTAAATAGGTAGCTTTTTCAAATCAGGAAAGGATAACGCGGCGAAAGGAGAAAGATGGGCTTCGCCTTTCATATGTGTGTCTGAAAAGTCCTATGAGCCCTGAAAGCAAGGAAGGAACATGTAACCGGCCAGCCTTAAATTGTTACACACATGAAACTCTGTCTTTCTGTCTCTCTCTCTCTCTCTCTCTCTCTCTCTCTCATTAATTTTGTATGAATACACTTATGTTGATAAAATAACTTCAAACATACAGGGAAAAAAAGAAGACTGCAATATCAGCAAAGGGCTTGAATAAACAATGACAATAACTCCGTTTTCCCCATGTTTGACGTTATTATTGAATGTCCGATGTGGATGGGGCCGCCATATTGAAAATTACACTGACTAGGAAGTATTTCGTGACGTAACGTCCTTCGCGACGCACGTAATTAATTGCGCCAGTCATTTACGTATTCTTGACCTTAACTTTTTACATTGAATGCATCGGAAACGACGTCGTGTGAAAGTTTGTGAAACGTCGAGATGTGCAAATTTTGCGCCTTGATGACGTCGAACGTAAACATGTGCCTTTGTCAACGTCCGCCTCAAAAATAGTCCTTTAGTAATCGTCGCAATATACTTGCATTTTCATTGTGTACAATGTTAGTGTTCCTTACCTTTCAATTATCGCTGATTAACACATGTGTTATCGGGCGGATGTGAATATTAATTCACCCCGGCTTCGCAATCTACTGTCCAACATCAAGTGTTAATCAGCGATTATTCACGGGCAAGGAACATTATTTTTAAATAATTTCTGATATATTTAGTCAATACCTGATTCAATAGGAACAGGCTTGCCTTCTTTTTCTACCAAATACCGACTCTGCGGTACGTTTATTTTCCCTCTTGGGAGAGCTTGTCCATTTTTACATTTGAACTGCAGGAGACACATCTCTGATGCTCTCCATTTCTTTTCATATTCATTAAGGTGACAATCACACCATATCAAATGTTTGATACTTTCATAAAGAAAATAGTTCCCTATATTTCAAAAGGTAGACTAATGAGGCTACGTTATGTTCTTTGTCTAATTTCATGTGCAACAACTGGCATGACACTTCCAATGCACACAAACTTTAGGTATTTTACCAAAGGAGCACTCCGTTTCTCTGAGATCTGCCAAAACATATTAAAAAGCATGTAAAGGTATAACCAGCTACAAAGGAAATTAACCTATTTAATCCCAGATCCCACCCAAGACACTATGTGGTAAAATGGCATCATTTTAGTCACCACCAAAGACAATATCAACGCCAGACACGTGTACAGCCATTTCCCATGTAGGTGGTCACCGGGCTAGCCTTAATATCATAAACAATATATCAGTAACAGGCATAGCAACAAAAGACACATGAAACAACCAAAAAGAACCAAAACAGAAATGCCGCCTAGGACGGTCAGAGGGGATGGGCGGATTTCTTTTTCTTTCTTTTTTTTTAACTACATGTACCTCACAACAATTTCCCTTTTTCAAATCCATTTACCTCATCACAAGTATCTTGAAAGAAGTCGAGAACATTGGTCTCAGTTTGTTCTCATGATGGAAACAGATCTTTCTCACCCATTGGACTAATATAATTTCTGATGAGGCCGAGACAAGGAAATCTCAGGCTAGTTTTCAGATTATTTAGTCTTGCCGGGCATAAGACATAAGGCTTGCCGAGCATAAGACTTAAATAATCTGAAAACGAGCCTGAGATTTCCTTGTCGAGGCCTCAACCCCATCATTGATTATTTTTCCCACCCATTTTTATCTTATACAACAGAATATCCATTGAATATCTTAACTTCTTGTTGAAGCAATTCCTTTAAATTTCTGTTAATAGTTCTGTCATGTGTGTTGATTTCACCTTGTGCATGCATATTTCATGACTGGCAGCTAATCTACAGTGACACCTCATGCACATCACTGGCTGTCAATTTCATTTTGCATGCAATTTACCTGCAAGTGGATTTGTGGAATTTAAGTGTGTAATTTATTGGGCTGTACTATTTAGTAATGATTGGCAGTTTGAGGCAGCTTTCTGAGCCTAGGCTGAGACAGCAGGCCGAGATAGAAAAAATCTCAGACACCTCTAGAAAGGGATATTCTTGTCCAATGGGTGAGAAAAAGATATCCTTTCTAAAGGTGTGCGAGACTTTTTTTTATCTTTTTCTTCTTTTCTCTACCTCTGCTATCAAGGTCCATGACTCACAGACATTCAGAAAATTGGATATGATAAGGGAGTGCATCAAGTTCACCTTTTATCCAAGAGATATGCTGCTATCTCTCAATATTGGCTTGAGCTTTGTCAGAGCTGCAGTGGCTTGTGCACTCCTAAGGAGAACCTCCGGTTTTAAGCTTTCATCTGAGACAATTGCTCCAAGGTACTTGAAGCTTGTAACTGTTCCAAGCTTCTGTCCTTTAACATTTATCACCCTCTGTTTGTCATTAGCTTGGTTGCAATTATCTCCATTGTAGAGCTTGTGCAGGTTTTGTCAAGACTTTCGACTAGAGCTTCGAGTTTCTGCTCTTCCTCAGCAAGAGCATCAGAGTCATCGGCAAGTCGCAGATTGGTAATGTTTCTGACACATATGCCAACCTTTCCATCATGTTCTTCAAGAGCATCAGACAAGATCATTTCAAGAAAAACGTCGAAAAGGGTGAGTGAGAGAAGACATCCTTGCCTAACTCCAACTGTTGTTCTGAACCATTCTCTTGTGCTGCCATTCATTTGAACTGTACTTATAGCCTTGTCGTAAAGATGCTAAATGGCGCGATCTAGATTTGCATTGATATTGTACTTCCGCATGGTGGCCCATGAAGCTGCAAGTGGAAACTGGTTAATGTTTTCAATATTGCCTTTTTATCTGAAAATTTACCCCTGTCTTTTCTAGAACAGGTTTTAGCGTTTCCAATCATTCAAGTATCCTAATTCTTTACCAAAATTGAAAGGAAAGAAAGCTTGATCATTTTCAAATACAAAATATTGGTGTGAGTCTGAGACTTCCAAAATGAGTTCTAAAAACAAAGACAAGCTTTCAACCGTCAAGTTTCTATTTTTCTTGAGTATATATTGTAGTCAGTTTTGTACGGTCCTTTTCTTGTAAAAGTGAAAGGACCTAGTCCAAGCGTCACTCAACGTTCGAAATGTGACATAAACTACAGCCCATTATTCAGTTTCAGAGTAACTGTAAGGTCAAAACAAAAGATATATGAATTACAGAATAAATTGTAGCATAAGCGTAGCATATACCTAACACTGGCCCTCTATGAAGTTGTAAAATACTTAAGTTTAGATAGGGGCATATGTTTGAAATATATTCATGTATATTAAATATGCCCCAAAGTTTATAAGGTGCTGAAACTGTATGCCCTTACAGCATACTCAAAGCATCAAGACTGTATAAGCAATAGCAAAGTAAAAGGGGCCATCACCCTGCTAATACGAATCTGATGAAAAACGAACAATGCATTAAGGAAAATTCAGCTTACTAATATGAATAGTTCTGGAGTTACCATAATTCTTTTACATTTAAGGGAATGTCTGTTATCTATGAAAGGGGAATAACTCAATTAGTAATCAATTTCGCAGATAGTATCAATATATACCAAATACTGATAGCATACTAAAATTCAGCTCTCTCAGTCAAACGGTTAAAAAGTTGGAAAAAAATATGACAAAGAGCCATAACTTTGTCAAAAATAAAATATATGAAAACCCAGGGTCACGTGCACATCTTCAGATCATGATGAACCATTCTGCACAGTTTCAAGTCAATTCAATAAAACGGTGTGACAGGAGTTTCGAGGACAAGGTCTGAGTCAGCAAGGGCTTTAATTCCATAAAAAAGGCTGAAACAAAAATAAAAAAACACATGCACATATGCATATCATGATATTGCAATTTATAAAATTTAAAATCATTTGGATGAAAGACGTAGGAGGAGTTGTGGGGTCAAGATCTTGGGAGGACGGAGGCACACACGAACAGACGAGTCATCCCTATAGTCACCCTCCGGGTAAAACCTGCACCTTGACGAAAAAAAATAACAGTAAAAATAAATAAATAAAAACAAATGTCATACTGTATGTAGAGTGTCGCATTTGAATTGTGCAAATTATAATATTTTCCTCTTTATTTCTTTCATAAATCATACATGAATGTTTTTAGTAAATGTGACAATTTTAATGGGACTAACTGACAAGGTGCACATAAAACTCGTTAATTATGTTTGTAGCTTTTAAAAGATTTTCTGATAGCATACTTTTTGTACATGCCGTTGAAGGTTTGGAATAAATTTGCATACTTTAGCTCATAATTCGCGATGCTTAGACAACATTTAAACTATAATCTATACTGTTTTCAAAATGGAATATAAATTTATTTGAAACAAGGTCATGTGAACATGTTAGAAGTAATTTACGTTCATTCTCTTATCAAATGTGCGCCGCCTTGGGTACTCAGAAGATAAGCTGGTATTTGTATAATTTTGTGAAAGAGTAAGGTTGCAATATTAGTCTGGTGACAGCATCCGGCTTGTACATTGAGTCATTTGAATATATTTATGTCTTTATAGAGGGCACATGAAGTAACGTCCTTTACAAGAACGGCCATCAGACCCCGACTAAAGTCAGCATGGGCCTTGGTAAACAGGTTGCACTAGATTAGCTCATGGATTTGGTGTTAATAAGTTAAGAAAGTCAAGCTGAGAACATTTTAGCTGGTGCTCTTCCTTTCTTGGTAATTGATTTTTTTTCTGCTTTGAGGCCCTGAATCGCTCACCCGAGTATACAAACCATGTCGGCGTAATGCTGGAGAGTTCAGTGGCCAAAACTAGCCAGGCAGTCCTCCATAACCTTCATTTACGAAATTCACATATAAAGGCTGTCGTTACTAATAGATCAAAGTACCTGACACCTGCCGATACAAACGAGGGCGTCGCATAACTTGCAATGTTATATTCTGACGCCTTTAGCATTCCTTTTTTTTTTCCACATACCTTTCCTCTGTGGAATAGTCTTCCCGCTTCTGTGGTGCAGAGCATTTAACCCTTTTTTGACCAGTGGACTTAGGAGCGGCTGTAGTATAGTGGATAACACTCCGGACTACCAATCCAGGGGTCGCAAGATCGATCCCCCGCTTCTCTGGTCTTTCGGATGAGACTTTAAACCGAGGTCCCGTCTCCACATGACCTCGTTGTTGGTGGGACGTTAAACCCGAGTTCACTCACTCACTCACTCACCAGTGGACTTGTCCATTCTTATCATTCAGATAATCCTATTTCTAGTTTTAGGGGTTTCTGGTGAATATTTTCACTTTTATTGTACTTTGCATAGAAATTCCTGTAAGCAAACAATGTAGACCCTGATCAGACGCCGCGTTTTGCGGCGTCTGAGCTGGGTCTGCACTGTTTGCTTAATATCCCCAAAACGGGTATCTGGTCTAAAAAGGGTTAAGCCCCATATCAGAGGTATGTGTTTTAGCATTCCTCTCTGATTTGCTTCTTGTAAAAGGTTTTAGTGACCTAGCCCCCGTTAATGTTAATGCTTAATTCTTTTAACACCGCACACAGGACTTTATGGTCAAATATGACCCTAATCGTTATATGAAGATATATAGCTGGATAGGTAATTATGGTATGCTTAAAAACAATTTTCGGGTCACAACGACCATGGCAGAGAATTGTAGAAGAAAGTTAATTTCTGCACGTTGTTTATACCAGACAGGATTCATTCGAAACACTGGCCGACTTAGAGGTCTAACAAAGTGTAAGACCAATAAAAGTAACTTAGTATGGGAAAAAGATCGAGGTTTCTAGTCAAACGTTTTCGTAGGCATGTGTTTATGTTGCTTTCGTTGCCTGTTATGAATGCCAGTCCCAGTGTGTACATAAGATAAAATTAATTTGAGCCCCAGTAAAGTGACATATGCGCCCAGCAAAGACTCATATCAGCCTGGGCATCGTGCTGTGCAGCGAAGGCTGATTAGACTTTGCGGAACTCTTAATGCAAATATAATAAACTGAAACAAAATTTCCGAAAAATAATACGTCACAAACGTATTGGCTATAATTTAAATGTTATGCGACAGTCTGCATGCTTAGTGATTAACCCAATCACGGTTGATAACTTTGCTGCACTCTTTAATTGCACACCGGGGGGTCGGGCGTCAGACTCTATGATGGCCCCGACCTAAAGCTATATATTTTAGTTGGTTGGGACCGGAGCCTTTTTGTCTGTTGCTTGTTCCACTGGAGCTCAACTGGTGACCTTCTTTTGCTTCAGATTTCCAGTGGGGTTGTTTGGCAGGCCAGGGATCTCCACCTGTCAGACGGCCCGTTGTACAATGGACTCGACAGTATCGGATCAAGTTCAATAAAACTCCCGTTTTGTTGTATATGAATGCTAAAAGTATGTATGTTATGACACAAAACAATAGCAAAATATCCCTTCTATCTATCCATGTCAAAATATTTACGAAATTTATTCCTTTAAGGGCAGATAACCTATGCAGACTTACGGGAGGGTCCTGCGACAGTAACGAATCAGGTGCGACAGTATCGGATCATATGATATTATTTTACAGGAGAGTTTCTCCGAGGCATTCTGACAACCTTCTTAGCTTCAATAATTTTGCTACATAAACAGTTGGACCTATTAAACTCTCTGAGGAAACTTTTACGGCCTTTCAACGATATTTTTCATGATGTCCTTCACCAGCAACGGTTTTGTCTGTTAAATAAAAGTTGAATGTATACAAAACTACAAGCATGCCAAAAATTCTTAACTCAGTAATCCCCAGCGCCTCATAGCATGGAACTACTCAAACATTAAAGATCAAAAACTGCCTTTGCAAAGTGTAGACCCTGATAAGACCATGGTGTCTGATCAGGATCAACAAATTTACGGTAATGTTCCGCCTTAACGATATTTCAGTGCAATCAGTGTATAAACAGTACATGGTCATTCAACGAGTTCTCCGGCATTAATCTGAGTCTACACAGTGTACAGATGTCCATCCGATGAACGCCAGTTATTATTGGGTTCACATTCATGCGAGCTGATCTCGAATGTTTCAACAGATGTTTAGCAGAAGCTTGGTTGTGCTACGCATAACCTTCATTATCATACGCTAGAATGTGGGGCTTGGGATGGGGGATATTTTACAAAAAGGATGTTGTCTTAGTTTTAAACTGACTTTCTTTGAAAAAAGACACAGCAGCCACTCAGGTAGTTGATTTATGACGTTTTCAGCATCAGACCATACATCCAACATGCAGTTTCCAGCTGAGGCTGTATTTCAGTTCAAATTACATGATGATCCGTTACTGTCGCACATCGGTGCCTCACTTTTCAAGTCTTTAGTTTCATCAAATACTGGGATGTCACAAAAATAATGACTGCCTGCAATTTTAGGGATGCCAGGACACATTACAAAGCAAACTTGGTTTCAATCGCCTAATGATAAAATAGTTTAAATAACCTAAATCTATCTTGGGGGTAACGAGCAACAGGCAAAATGCAAGCGCCGCTGAAGAGGGTCCAAGCTTTTCAACAACTCTGATTTGTTTCTCAGCCGCAGATTTCGATCGAATTTTTCACCCTGCACTTTGCCATTGGTCGAACTTGATGACTGTAATATAATGGTAAAAAATATTTGCTTCATTTGTGAGAAAAATGGGTGATAACCTAAGAGTGATCCGATACTGTCGATGATCCGATACTGTCGAGTCCACTGTATCTGTTGAGTCCTCGTCTTTGCTTCTTCATGGTGTTGAAATTTGATTTATGTGTTTACCGTGATGATTCATTGACGAGTTAGAGGGTTATCATGCGAACCAAACAACCAACTAAATGTTTTGTACCACTTCAGAAACTGAGGGTGAGGTTGGGTCTGTAAAATCGATTTAAGCCCCCCAGTAATTCATTACTGACCGTTCCAAGGCGGTAGTTCTGTTGTGGTTCTCTGTTGCCTGTTTTTGGTGTCAGAGTTTTTGTGATGTTTTACCTTATGTATGTTCTTATTATTTTTGGTTCGGTTCGGCTGTATAAGACTCAATATAAGCACATCAACCCACATTCTATTACCAAACGTTGAGTTTGAACCGCTTTCTACAATGATTTTAACCTGACTGATAGGATTATGGAGACTTTAACCAATGACAGTTTCTGTTCTAATGACGTTTGTCATTTTTGCTAAAGTGAGCGATTCAGGGCCTCTTGTATAAAATGTAACGCCCCGTGTTGTTTAATAGGATTAATGCGGTGTACCATGTGTTGTACTTGTTTACTACACCAAGTATTTTTGTACCCTGTATTTTTACCGCAAACGCAGTTTGCAGTTGATGCAGGCTAAGGGAAATAACTTAAACTTTAGAAACTACTTTGTATACCCATCTTCACTTCCCATGCCTAGCGGCTGTGGTCAGGTGGTGCTATTCTATGTCAGCTCCCTAACCTGAATATGATCAGCGTCAAAATGAGCGGGGTGGTCGGGTGGCGCGATGATCCAGTGCCGGGCCGTCCTGCTTATTTGAAACATTGTAGGGCAAAGGCCTGAATCAATCATTACATTTGGCAAAACAAGTGCACATGTCCATCCGGGTGTCCGCCGCACTGAGCTTAGCTACCGGGAAGGTGGCAGTGGCACTTTTTGTGGGCCTTGGGATGAGGGTGTGGGGATGACGATAGGCACGGTTCGAGTATTAAGACCTACAAAATAGGGTCTTTTTGTGGGCCTTGGGGTGAGGGTGTCGGGATGACGATAGGCACGGTTCGAGTATTAAGACCTACAAAATAGGGTCTTTTTGTGGACCTTGGGGTGAGGGTGTGGGGATGACGATAGGCACGGTTCGAGTATTAAGACCTACAAAATAGGGTCTTTTTGTGGGCCTTGGGGTGAGGGTGTGGGGATGACGATAGGCACGGTTCGAGTATTAAGACCTACAAAATAGGGTCTTTTTGTGGGCCTTGGGGTGAGGGTGTCGGGATGACGATAGGCACGGTTCGAGTATTAAGACCTACAAAATAGGGTCTTTTTGAGGGCCTTGGGGTGAGGGTGTGGGGATGACGATAGGCACGGTTCGAGTATTAAGACCTACAAAATAGGGTCTTTTTGTGGGCCTTGGGGTGAGGGTGTCGGGATGACGATAGGCACGGTTCGAGTATTAAGACCTACAAAATAGGGTCTTTTTGTGGGCCTTGGGATGAGGGTGTGGGGATGACGATAGGCAAGGCTCGAGTATTAGACCTACAAAATAGGGCCTTACAATCCGCTACCGCCACTTCACAGTGTAGTGTAGCGGAGCGGAACGCAACGTCAGGAGTCTCATGACTAGCTCGAGTATGTGCCTCAGTTGTTCATCTGTTTCAAGTTACTCGGTATATTTTTCTCTCCTTGAAGTCGAATGAGTCTCTTAACCAGTCTGTAAACAAATGAGCCGCGACACGAGAAAACCAACAAAGTGGTTGTGCGCCCAGCGCTGACTCAGATCAGCCTGGGCATCCGCCCAGTCTGATCAAAGTCTTCGCTGTCCGCATAAAGGTAGCTTAGACCCTTAGCTACCCTTAAAGCGCTTAGTGAAGAGTCTGAACAGACTGAGTGGATGCCCAGGCTGATCTGCGTCTGCGCTGGGCGTGCAACCACATTGTTGGTTTTCTCGTGTGGCCGAAACTCCTCCGTCACTTACCATCCGATTTTCATATTTTTGCAGGACATCTTGCGTTGATCATTTGCAACAGCTTCTTCAGTTTTCAATCGATTTTCATAAAACTGTCGTTGGAGCCCCGCTGTGGGCGGGAATCTTTTCAGTCGTAAACGCTCGGGTTCCATTGCACACCGCCTTTCATTATCACCCAAGCATAGTCCTGATATGACTGAAATGCTGTCAAAAAGGATGTACCGTGAATCGCAAGTCATCCACCCATCACAAAACTTTCAGGATTACGCAAATCTTGTGACAGCAACTCCCTCATGTTTCAGCCGATTTCATGACACGTTCAAGATAGTGTTATATAACGATCTGAAGTAGATTATATTATGCCAGGGTCATATTTCTGCCAGGGTTAAAGACCTTGATCAGTCCAGCAGCTACCTTATCCTTCAGTACAGGTGTAGTCGGGTGGTGCGATGGTGCTGTTTATGTATAACTTCCAGTGCCGGGTAGACTGATATTCAGTCTCATATTCAGCAATATGCCACTCTGATCATACCGTTTTTCTCTCGTCTATCATTTCTCTCTTCTTTCTGCGTCTCTCTGGCATGATTGAGCTCCCCACTCAAATGCCTCAAACATAAACCGATTTTATGAAATGTATTTGTTTGTTTGTTATTTATTTATTTTCTGACAGAACAGCTTTCGACTTGTGAGTGCCATTCACATAACGGAATAGATGTTTATTGTGGAGAGAAAAAGAAATAATGAAAAAAAAAAAAAGACTGTAGCAGTGTATGTGTGAATAAAATAAATAAAGGGCCACTAATCCGACGTGGAGCTAGGACTTTCAGCAAGGGTCTGCTGTGGTTGCAGTAGGTGAGGGATGGGGACGGACGATGAACCTATCTATGCTTACAGAATAGGCTATAGCTTAAGTTAGAGCGTCTGATTAACGTAATAAATTGATGACGCTGATGCACAGGCTGATCTGCGTCTTTGCTGTTCGCATATGTTGTAAGGAGCCTTTTTCCACTGGGGGCACACCAGAGTTCGTTATGTAAATGGATTAGTGTTGTGTTAGTGTGTGTACACGACGCGATAATTGGGTTATCTCACTTTTTGTATAGGTTACAAATGTTTTCTAAAAACTTCTGAAGTGTAGTTTTAGTGATAATTTCCGCAGAGATATTCGAATTTTAACATAAACGCACAGTAGTAGTCAGAAATAAGGTAAAACGGTTTGCATTTAGAGTTGAAAAAGTTAGGAGTCTATTGACTTTGCGGATTTTTCTTCTGACTACCCCGTCTTATATAATGAGACTGCTCCACTGGAGTTTCTGAGTTTTCGCCACATTCAGCACTTAAAGAAGTTTGCAACATGGCGGTAGGGACGCACGGTCCCGAAATTGTGATATTTGTTTTATTTTCTGTGGTTTTATCCGTGTTTTCCCAGGTTTTAACGCCGCCAACTTTCAATTTAGCTAAAGGACGCGATATTACAGCAACCGCGACATGTGGGTATGAAGATGCGGCGGCTGGGTCGGGATTTGTGGAACTCTATTGTCGACTGACTGGGGCCTCAGGAACCGTGGAAGATGCCACAAGAGAAATCATCCAGGTATATAGTCAACTCTTGATATCTCGAAGTCAACTCCAGCCCAAACTACTGATATCTCAAAGTAAATTTTCTGGTACCAGAAAATTTACTTTGAGATATCAGCAGTTTGAGTGTAACAGGAGTTGAAATGTAAATAAAAATAGGAAGTTTAAATATATTCTTTGATATAAGAAGATATTTTTGAGGTATCAATGTTCGACATATTGCAAGTTGACTGTATAAGAATATTTCGACTTTCCATTGAATTTGGTAATTGAATGAAATTATGATCTTTTATTTTTTATTTATTTATTTTCATTTTTTTTTTACATCTGGTAAGATCACACTGCTCAGAGTCTGCATTGGCACACATGGACTTACCAGAGTCTATGTAGATTGCTGAATCAATACAAAAATATGTTTTCATATAGATTGAGGTGAAGGTAACCTTCTTTCCATGCTATAAATTTGAAGAACATGGTAAAAATACAATGTACAGGTGTACGCGTGCCCATTTGTTTGCCGGCTTTTGTTTATATTGCATTGCTCGACAGGAACCAGAAAAGGAAATTGCAGTTTATGTATGGAGTGATTGGTCATATTCGCAAACAATTGTTCCTCCTACTTTTTGCCAGTTTAATATGACAAAATATGCACATCAACACACATTTTATCACCAAACATCAAGGTTGAACCACTCTCGTGATTTTGTTTTCATACTAGGAATACTAGTGAGGCTTTAATCATATGGGGCATTAATCATACTATTTCTTTATTTCAGGGCCAGTTTTGTGATTATTGTGACCCTTCCAACCCAGCACAGAACCACTCTATCGCCTATGCTATTGACGGTACAGAAAGATGGTGGCAATCACCACCCCTGTCAAGGGGCAATGAATTCAACGAAGTGGATATTGTCATCAACTTGGAGCAGGTATGTTGTTATTGGAGCTTCTCATTCTACCATTTCCATTCATTTATTCAGGGCTGCAAGGCTAATCTGAGGCTTCCCTGTTGGCATAGGCTATTATTGTTGTGTCTTGTACATTTTGATGAGAGGCCTGCATTGAATGGCTGGTTTATTATGCAACATGCTGTTAATTACTCTAGTTTGTCTGATAACAAATTGAGAATTTGGCAAAATCAGCAAAGACAAGAACCATAATGACATTAAACAATGGACTGGAAGTGTCTGGCCCTGATCAGCTGCTCCTAGAGAAAACAATGTAGACCCTGCTCAGACTGCTCTTAAAGGAGCAGTCTGATCAGGGTCCACACCCTTTACAAGTCAGCTTGCAAGTTTTTGACTCATCAGCCAGATGATAAAATTTTAAGATAATTATAATGACAATTGAGGTGTCCCAGGATTTGGGGTAATTATGGTAATGCTGATTTGTTAGATATTTCTTCCATTTGCCAAAATTTTGGGAAACACCCTTGGTTACCATGGTTACTTTTACAGGAGATTTCTGCAAGAGTCTACTGGCTTACAAGATAGATTGAAGCGCTATTCTGATTTTCAGAAACTTTAAAATCAGTGTAAACTTTGATGCAGAGCCCAAGCTGAATATGGGTTTTGAATTTTTGATGGAAATTTTTTACATTATTTCTGTCTTCTCTCCATGAAAATTAAATATTGACCCCTCATTAAAACTGGCTGACATTTGTTGTTGCTCCACAGTAGGACCACCTTACCAATGTGAGGTTATGTTGAGGGCCACAACATGTTCTAAAGAATAAATAAGGGGAAAAAATCCTCAAAATGCTATGAATCAAACATGTTCAAAACTGTATGAAGGTGGAAAAAGGTAGATCTTAATCATTTACACTGTAAGGCTAGCAGAATTCATTCAGTCAGTGTAAGCAGGCTACCTGTTACTGCTTATAAGTGAGTATGAACAGCTAAGTAGTTGTAGAGATTAAAAGAGATTTGTAGATAAGATAGTGGCATCTGGTATACAAGTGTGTTAACATGCTTGTTCTACACAGCCTACAGTAGCAGATTATCTGCCTCAGTCACTTCCAGATATCTGTATCATTGATAAAACACCTGGCCAACACATTATAGTCCGTTTGCTCCCAAGTGCAAACGGGGTATTGCTTATTTTCTCGAAAACGATGAAAGTTCCATCAAATGTTCCAATGTCCTAATGATTCCTATAACTATACATAACAGAATACGGAAAGTCCAAATTTTTCGATGCTTTTGTAAAATATTTTCCATTGACCTTAATGCAAAAACTGAGCAGTTTCACAAAAGGGCGTCGTATGCTTGTTAGAACAGCCAAAATATTGTTGATAGGCAATAGCGTAAACTCGTAGTTTACTACAGGTGTGGGCGTATATGAATGAAATAGTAAAATGTATTCACCTGTCCGCACGCGTAACGCATGGTATCACTGGTCAGGTGATTCTATGTTGTAAAAAAATATTGAACTATTATAATTATTTTGCGAGTAAAACGTGTATGTTATAAAAATTGATAATATATGGGTGAAACAAAAAGTAGAAAAAATGGATTTAGAATAAAATTTCAATTAATTATGCAAATTTTGTTCTAGGGATAGCATACATTGGTCACATGCTGTGACACGTAAAACTAAACGGGAATTCCAACAGCCAACTTTTACTCCCTTGTAATTAAGAGGTGAAAATGACATATTTTAGGTCCTGTTTTTGTATAGAAACTTTTTTATGCAAAACCTCACATTTCTGCAAAATTATGATTTTGTTATGTATAGGATGAAAATTAAGAATGAGCGATTCGAAAATCTTTTACCTCTCACCAATTTTGAGAAAATATTGGGGATGCCGTTTGCATTTGGGAGCAAACGGACTATAACTCTTTAAGCCCCAGTGATGAAATTAGCTGCAAAATTTGCAAACAGCATAGATCCTGATGAGGTGGCTCATGAGCCGCCTCATATAGATCTACACTGTTTGCCCTCCAATCTTTGAATTATCGATATGAAATGTCTTGGCCAAGGCAATTTTTTAATCTGCAGGCGTTGTCGTCTGGTTTTTGGTGCTAAAAGAGTTAAGGCAAAATTCCTGACAATTTTATGCAGGCACAATTGTATTTACTGAGTTAGATTTTCATTTTTATACTGTTAGATTTTTTTCAACAGTACTGCAGAGCCAGTCAGGCCAACCTTAAAAATACCTTTGTTTCGCCTTCCTTGACCCTGTCAAATAGAGAAGGGTGGGTCTATCAGTGGAATATTTTTTTCTTCTGTATTAGCAAGTTATAATTGCAAGCCACATTTATTTATTTATTTTATTTTTGGTACATGCTGTTGAATAGGATGTAAAATGGCAAGTCATCCATCCATCCATTATTTTTGGTGCATTGGTTATACCGTATTCAGCCCTTTTAACTAGTGCACTGTATAACATCTAGCATTTTCAAAATGGCATTAACTATTTTCCCTAAAGGTCTTCCTAATAGGCCTACATTTCTAAGAATTATAAGGATATAGAAAGAAACAAAATTTAGTGTTTAAAACATAAGAGAAAAGCTGCTTGTAGTAATACAAGGATGGATTTTGCTACTGAAAGAAGCACTTACAAACAGTCAAAGGGAAAAACTTTGAAAATATGTGCTCATATAATTGTTTGCCTCAGAAATGCCCATGATGTACGTGTGCTTTTTGGGGCATGTGCGCTAATAAGGTTGAATACGGTAAGTTATAAAACAAATCTGTCATCTTAAGCATTTAAATACTAAGACTAGGTAAGTCAATGCTAGATTATAAAAAGACAGGTCACTCTGTCCATAATCTCTTATCTAATCTGCTGAATATCCTAACTGAATGGATTATGTGTAAAACCAAAGCAGGAGATAAAGAATTGTAGAATAAATCTGAGATAGTTTCTAGTGAATCCATGTAAAAACATATGTTGTAATTTAAAGGTAGGTTCCTGTACTTTGGAATGCATCATAATTTTGATGATTTTTTATCCAAGTTGTTGGAAAGCATTTATAAAGAGGAAATGAATAAGTTTCACTAAAAAGTGTAAATAAAAAAGATCGTAGAAAAGTCGTTTTGCAAGGGATTTCCTAACTCTGCTTCGCACACCAGTTAGCGCTATTTTTAGTTCGCGCCAAAAATAGATAACATAGCAGACGTCATGCTGCATTGCATTTCGGGATAGTTTTAACCCATCGGCCATGCCAGGACCTCTGGAAGAGCTCACGGCAAGAGAAAATTAACCGTTGGCAAATGACATCAGAAACTGCGGACTTGTAGACATATATACATATTTATTTTTAGAACTGGAATTCCAACAAAAGAAAATAAACCAAAGGGAAAACGACTATTTTCTACAACATCTGACAATTTTCTCAGTAGCAACAGTTTCAGAAAAATAAGAGAATTCAATACTACCCAGAAAAAGACAAAATTATTTTGTGAACATAATTGTTATCGCTAGTCCAGGAACCTACCTTTAACCTCAGTATATCATTGATGAGGCAGTTTTTCTAGGGGGTATAATCTAGTCTGGTAATTTTTTCTTCCAAACGCAACTGTCATACTTGGCTACTGCCGAGACTCTGCAATTTTTTGCTTCCTGTCGCCACTGCTATGTGTACCGGTAATACATGGCTTTCTGTCGAGACTGTCGGCCTGATTCTGCTTCCTGCCCAAACTCTCTGCAGGAAGCCATTTTTCGCACACGGAAGGAAGCAAGAGATCTGGTACCGTTGGGTCCTCTTACAACCAATAAGGCTGTAATTCAGGTCAAGTCCTTTATTCTATATTTAGGCTACATAAAGTTTTGAGTCAACGGGGAATTAACTCTGCTTGACCTGGAGACCACGATCACCATTAAAGGGTCCTGACTCATCAGCTCATTAACATAGCTAATGAGACGTGAGGTTCAAACTTAATGAACAAGTCTGAAGAGTTCTTTGAAGTTTCCAAATTTAATAAATGTTTCTTCTGAATAAGCATCCAAAGTTTAGTAAACAAATTACTACATAAAAGTTCTTAAATAATATTGTATGATGGTAGTAAATGAATCTCACATAACTCTCTAACTGATCTAGTCAATTGTTTATTAAGCTTAAAATGGTTCTTTCTGAATGTTTACAGTTTCTAGATTTCTTTGTTAAATATGTAAAAGTTACTTCTCTTGATTAGATCCTTAAGTTGTGATATTAGTCCTTTATCCTATGGAATAGTACAGTTCACAAGTCCTAGTTTAGTTTCCAGAATATAGTTCCAACATGAAAACACTGGTTCCAAAGTTCACATTAAACCATCCCGACATGCAAACTTATCGAAACGGATGGCTGAGTCTGAGACCTGATGTTTGCAGTGACTAGACTATGCTAGACTGAGACTCGACTGATGAAATGAAGTTTTGGTCAACCTTAAATATGATTTTGAATCCAAATGTGTCAAATCTCTTGAGGGAAGTCATCAGAGTCAAAATTCTTTGAGAAGAATAAGTTTGCAATGATAAGATGTATATCAGAAGTAAAAGTGCCAAGTTTCGCTATCTATCAAATCAATTTCTAAATTATGTCAGGAAGTAAAAGTGCCAAGTTTCACTATCTATCAAATCAATCTCTAAATTATGACAATTAAGATGGCCAAATCACCCAAGTATAGAATTAGGTCCTTAGGTGTCACAGAGTTCTTCCTTTGGTCTACTGATACAAATCAATGTGCCTGAGCAAATAATGATTGCAATGATTATTTAGAAAAACTGACTTTGCAAGCAATAATTTAGAAAAGTTTCAAAAATATTATGGAAAAATATGTTATGCATTTTCAGTATTAGAGTAATTAAAGTAGTAATGAATAAACCTGAAATAAAGTACATATATGACATGTATGTGTTACAGCGTTTGATTGCATATAATGAATTTACATTATTATTATTTTTATTATCTTTTTATTTTTATTTTTATTCTATTAAGTAAATGGGACAAAATGGTCACTTGGTGACAGATCACTGACAGTCTTGGTGAAAGCCAAATATGACAGACAATCTGGGCGGGAAGCGAAAAGTGACAGACTTAATTTATACCCAGTGATGTATATTTTCTGTGGAGAAATGAAAAGCTCAGCCAGAATTAACCCTTAACCCATTCCATTCAGGATACCCCTTTAGGGTACATATCTGGGCAAACAGTTTGGATCCAGATCAGGCCCCACAAACATGCACGGGGCCTGATCTGAGATCCAAACTGTTTGCTGCCTATAGACATCATTTCTGCAAGAGTTAGTTAGACCAATATTGTCAAAATGATGCAGACGACAATTTCAGCAGACGACAAAAATACCCAGAATGCAATTGGTTAAAATGCCAATAGCACACAGCAAAAACCATGTACAGCCAAATGAGGCCTGATGTTATGAACAGCCTCATCTGAAACTGCTCAGTTTTGTCTGCAAATTCATATGTTTTCATTTCATCAGATAACCCCAATATCTACAGCTCTGTAAATCCAGTGGATTAACTTTCTTGCACCACATTAGTTAAGAGAACCATTTTAAGCTTCTTTCTACTGTATTAATCCTAATAAATACCCCAGCTCTAATAAATGCCCCCTGCCTCATTTCCAAAAATAATGTCACATTGACTTACAATGCCAGCCTCTGTGTTTCCTATTAGTTTTAAAATTTTTAAGGAAACAACTTTTATGAATTCCTGTTTGCTTCTCAGATCTGGAGGACATTTAATAGCTCTTCAAATGGTGTCCACTCTTCAGTATTTAAAAGAAAGGAAGTGGCTATTGACAACCGGTTGTCACTAGCCTCACAGGCTACTGACAACCGGTTGTCAGTAGCCTGTGAGGCTAGTGACAACCAGTTGCTATAAATCCTATTATTTTCAAATAAAACTCAAGATATTTTAAGCATATTAGTTTCATGGTATTACTATTATATTTGTTGATATTTGTTTTCACTCTTGTCAAGTTTTAAGTTGATTGTAGAAAGCAAGAACCTATTAAACAAATCAGATGTAATTTTTTTTTTTATCTACATTATTATTGTCTAGAAGTCATTGAGTTATTCATAGAAATAGTTTAAAGAATTTATGCATCACATGCATACAAATTTTACATTTATCTTGATGGAAAAAATATTTTTCCAGTAATCATTACATGCTCTTCCCTATATACATGTAGCTATATTCCTGTTGTTCAATCAAGCAAATTTGTTTATTTACTGATTCTATCCACTAGGAAAAATAAACTTCAAATTCATAATATGAATACAAGAATAACTACTATTTAATCATGGAGGCAATTGTGCAAACAGAATTAGCACATAAACTTCAGAGAAAATTGCAAGCAGTATTTTGAGTTAGTTCCCTTACAAAGTATGATTTGAGTTACTTCCCTTGGAAAATCTATTTTTAGAAGATATCTCTTCTCCATATGTTTGCTTTTATCTGCAGATATTTTGCTGTTGTGATTCATATATAGCTTGATTTAAAGCATAATCCTATTGAGAATTATTTGTGATGTTTTTACAGTGAACCAATGCTTCCTGTCCTTTAAAATGCGCATTTAATATATTAGCCGGTTGTCAGTAGCCTAACAGGCTAGTGACAACCGGTTGTCTCTAGCCTGTGAGGCTGCTGACAACCGGTTGTCACTAGCCGTCGCCTAAAAGAAATTGTTCCTACAGGAGCAAATTTTTTTTTAAGAGTCTCTAGTCTTTTGTCCTGAGTTGTGTCTGGGATGTGGCTCTGTTCTGATTGCAGTTGTATCTATTTTCTGTTACTTCTGGGTACCTTAAAATTCCTAAAAATTGGGACACCTAAACTAATTACCATAATTATTCTAAAAATGGAACAGTTTGACTTTACTATGCAGTAATCTCTGCAGAAATCCCTGCAAAAGATGTAGATGGACTGGCAAACAGTGCGGACTCTGATCAGACTGCTCCTACACTGTTCTTAGAACTAACTGTCCCAATAACTTAAAAAATTACGGCACTGGCTGAAAAAAAAATGTCCAACCACAGTGTGAGCTTTTGAGGTGATGGTTCCTGTCTGGTGTGGTAACACTATCCACCCGTCCTTATTGTCCTCAGCTGACAGACTAAAGACCCTCCAACTGGGTCAAACAATGTCTCAATGGCAAGGTTGTTATCTGGGATTAGCCAAACTTAACCTGAGGGCTTTTTAATAGCCACAAACAACTTGTCACCTGATTAAATAGACCATACCTGACTGGGACAACTTGTTAAAGTATTGAGTGAGCTGCAGATAGGTCAAAACATTGGGGTGTAATACCCCAATATTTCCACCTATCTGCAGCCTGCCACAAGTTAGTGCCTCCAGGAGTGAGTGTCATACACATGGCCACAGACATTTCGGCCCATGGGTTGTTGGCCTAGAACAGATGTGCTGACAGACACTTCAGTGTTTAAAATTCTGAAATAAAATGCTACTACCAATAATGGGGGTAGCAGATCCGCCTTCCTTTCCTCCAGCCTTTCGTATGAGTCGGACCAAGGTCCGGTCTCTGCATGACTTCTGTGTTATGAATTCACTCACTCAAAATTTTACACATTTTGGCCCCATAAATAGCAACCTATAATTATTGACAATAGTTCACAGCTGTTTGAACCAAAATTCTAGTGAAATTTCACTTGAATTTCAGAGAAATAATATTGATAAAATTGGTCATAATACCACCAGAATTGGTCATAATACCCCCAGAATATTCTGAAATTTCAGTGATATTTTCCAAAATTTCACTGAAATTATGGGCAAATTATGGTGGTATGACGACCAGTTTTATCTCTGTTACTTCTACAAAATTTCACAAGAATTTCAGTGAAATAATGGTAAAATTGCACTGAAATTTCATCAAAATGTGATCATAATGTCATCAAAATTTAAAAAAAATATCAGAACAAAGTACTAGAATGAAACAGTAGATTTGATTATGCTTCTTTTTGAAAGGTCATACAATATATGGACACAGGCTATGTGAATGTCACAGGACTGTTTTTGTTTTTTGTTAGAAATTAGGTAAATTATAGCAATTTGTTATAGTGCCTACCAAAACTGTTGATTTGTGTACAACCATGGCTGTTAGAGATGGACTGCTAGAAAATATCCTTTGAAGCACTTGGTGGCTGTGTTACGCAGTGACCACAATGAAAATAGTTGAATTTGCTAACACTAACAGTGTAGTTCTGTATGAGGTGACTCCTAAAGAGCCACCTTATCTGGATCTGCAATGTTTGCCCTCCAGTCTTTTCAATATGGCAATATGGCATAGCTTGGACTGGAGTTAGAGCAAACATTTTTCGAGGCACAGCCTCGTATAATTTCGATATTGTTCTACGTTTCACAAGGTTTCATTGGTCAAATAACGTGTGTGTCAAAATTTAGCCAATAATATCAAAGGTCAATGAATATTTAATCTTCGTTTTTTCTCGTCGTACTTTACTGTGAATACTAGCACTCTGTCTTATATAAATTCAAAGTGTTTCTCTTGTTTGTAATTTTACAACAGAAATGTTATCGAAAACAGACACAGATATTCAAAACTTTCTTTTTTTCGTCATATATCTACTTTCGATTTCTACTTTTGGTTTAATACACACAAACTAACAAACAGTGCAACATTTTGATCACTATTGTGAAATCAGGTCAATTTCAAGATTGACCGCAGAACATTTTTCAGGATTTTTCTTGTTTTAAATTTTGCAGACGTCAGTTTTAAGCTAGAGTACTGATGGTAAATTTCAGAAGCACAAGAGCAGTAATTAAAATAACATGTATCGTTGACTATCTCCCCTGCTATTTCCAGTAGTATTGTTTATTGTTTGATAAAACTCTTGAGTTGTCAGTAATGTTGATGACACTTGACATTACAGATCACTTTTTCATATGTAGCCCTTATCAAAATTCGCAACATCATTACAGGAAGGTGCCTTAAGCTAGCAGGCTGACCATTGACCACACTGCAATGTTGACTCTGCTGCTGAGTTTGAACACATATGTAACATAGCAATCTGTCAGGGTTAAGCAAAAATCTGTTTTAACAATGATAAATAGTTGAAAAATTTCCAACACTGATTAGATCTATTATAAAATGCCAAGGCAAAGAGTGTAAGCCTGGATTAGACTGCTCCTGAAGCAGTCTGATCTGGGTCTACACTCTCTGCTATTCCACCAACTTTTCTGGATTTTTTTTTTTATGAGGGAATTGTTAAGAAGTTATTTTAGAATATATACCATACTCCAGAGCTCCAGATAAGAGGGGGTATTGAGGATAATTCAAAGATAATTTTTTCATATTTCTTCTTAAAAACATATGTTGTGACCCCTCATTAGAAGCGTCTCGAAGAGACGGTTCTAATGATGGGTCACAAAATATGTTTTTAAGAAGAAATATGGATAATTATCCCTGAATTATCTCTGTTACCCCTTCTTATCTGGAGCACTGATACTCAAAATATTGGGACACCTAATTGTCCCAGAGGTTGATTTTACCACTTGGTGATAAGACAAAATGTCATTACAAGCAATGTAGACCTTGATCAGACTGCTGTTGTTGTTGTCAGTCTGATCAGGGTATGCCTAGGCATTTGTTTCTCAATATTTAGGGGTGATTGCAGTATTGCTTGGCACACAGCCCACTTTGTGGTTTATGATTATTTTGTGAATGAAGAGTTTGTGTAGTGAAGAAGAGTACTTGTAGAAAGTGGGTGTCTGGGCCAAATGTCTGGTATGCAACAGAGCTTTAGATATAAGTAGGCAAAAAACTGTGAGCTTATGATTGCTCTATTTTATCTTCAGGCTAAAAGGAGAAAGTACATATATGTTCTATCTGATAGTACACTTTTACCAATAGGTTCCTGTTCCATGAGGAGGGGGGCAGGGGTAGGGGGTCCCTACAATTGACCCCAAGTATGTAAATCAGTCATAATGTTCTGTCATAAGATGTGTTGTTTTTTTCTCTTTGAAAAAGATCTAAAAAAAATCTAGATCTGTATTATAAGACAGACCTAGGGTTTTGGGTTTGTTTTGGAAGCAAAATGTGCCTGTCATTTCTTCACATTTCTATTGTTTTCTTTTTCTTCAGGAATTCCACATTGCATATGTCTACATCAACATGGCAAACTCACCCCGCCCAGGGGTCTGGGCCTTGGAGAAGTCCATTGACTATGGGGAGACCTGGGAACCATGGCAATACTTTGCTGACACACCCAGTGACTGTGAAATCTTCTTCGATACACCAGTTAGCAGGGAGATAACTGCCGATGATCAGGTTATCTGTACAACAGACTTTTCAAAGATTGTCCCCCTTGAAAATGGAGAGGTTTGTAAAATTTTGTTTCAAAATTAATTAAATGTTGATTTCCTCAAAATTTGAATAGGCGTTTTTAAAAGTGTTCTTTTCCAAGAACTGGAATGATTCTAATGATGTATCAGAGGCTTTTTGTTTGTTGCTGTGTGGTCACCGTAAAAAGTCTCCCTGCCCTTCATCATAGTGTAGATTTTATTTTCTAGTCCTTTGAAATATTTGAGGGTCACTGATGAGGCCTAATTGGCCGAAACTAGCTAGTCTGGCCCAGAAAACTTGTACACTCGACAGTTTTCAGTTCTGTGGTGTGATCCTTGCTTCCAAAGGATAACCCTTTTATAGAACATATTAAGGTAATTGAGTCACAAACTTTGAAAGTGTATATTTCTGCCGATTACATGCTTGTTTGAATTAAACAGAACTTCCAACTGGCCATGAAAACTTTCATGAACACATAATAGATACTTCAATTGTGAATATGGAAACAATTCCATTTAATTTGTCAGGCAGTTGCTATAAGATCTTAAATCTGATTGTTGTCAAAAAGGCCCTTTTCAATGACAACAATCAGTAGATCCTGATCTAAATGGGAGTCTTGACTGAGGAGTGCACTTTTGCACTAGAATTTATGTTTTCCTGTTGATGATAAATAATTTTGAGCCACGACACGATAATACCAACAAAGTGGCATATGCGCCCAGCAAAGACTCAGATCAGCCTAGGCATCCGCCCAGTCTGATCAGAATCTTTGCTTTGCACTTAAAGGATAGCTAAGAGCCTAAGCTAGCGCCTTGCAGACAGCAAAGACTCTGATCAGACTGGGCAGATGCCCAGGCTGATCTGAGTCTGCTCTGGGCGCACAACCACTTTGTTGGTTTTGTTGTGTTGCAGCTCAATTGTCATGGCCATGTCAGAATGCTGTTCACATTTCAAATGCTTTGTATTATAGATTTGGGTGTCCCTGACCAATGACAGACCTAGTGCTGTGAACTTCTCCTACGCTGATACATTGAAGACTTTCATGAAGGCCACAGCAGTACGTCTGCGTCTGCTGCGGACGAAAACATTGCTGGGACATCTGATGGCCAAAGCTAGACAGGATCCTACTGTAACAAGAAGGGTAAGAACACTAAAACATTAAAGCGCCAAAAAAGAAAATAGTTTAATTTGCAAATAGTGTAGATCCAGACGAGGGAGCAAATATTTCCTTAAAGTGATCTGTATCAACGCATCTTGATGCATGTTAGCTTAGAGGTCCACATCAAACATTTTAAGGAGGTGTTTGATAATTTCTCACCTTATGAAGAGGCATTTCCTTATGTATGGACATATACATGTGCATGTAGGCACCGCATTGCCTCCTTTTCTGGTGTTTTAATTCTGTCTGTTATTTTTTACCAATTGAAAAACTTTCAGAGTTTCTTCAAAATGGCTGTCGAATGATAAGGTGCAACATTCGTGCAATGACTTGTGCAAATAAACAGTTAAAACTGTCATTTGCTACCAAATTTTGACGCCACATTTTGACATTGTTACCGTATTATTAGTATTATTACAGTCATTCTTTTGAATTCAGTAAGTACTGTAAAAGGAACAAGAAATATATCCTACAGAAATCTTGTCACAGTATCACTATAGCCACTACCTAGCGGGCAAATGACGTCGAAATGATGTACTGATGTCGATGGGACGTCATTACGTAGCATCGACGTCCATACAATGTCATTTCAACGTCATGTGCCTGCTGGGTAAGTACTGAATTTTGTCACAACAGTCACACACATGCAGTTTCATCTAGGAGCCGCCACATGACAAAACCAACAAAGTGGTATGTGCGCTCAGCGAAGACTTATTGCAGCCTGGACATCTGCCTAGTCTGACCAGAGTCTTTGCTATCAGTATCAGGATGGAGGTAGCTTAGACCCTTACCTACCTTTTTAGCACACAGCAAAGACTCTGGTCAGAGTGGGCAAATACCCACACTGGTCTGAGTGCTGTGCGCTCATGCCATTTTGTTGTTGGTTTTGTCATGTCACGGCTCATAGTATTTTATCTTGTTGTATTTGCCACTACTGAGTACTGACTTTTGTTACAGTATTACTACAGTATCAAGGACATCAGTGTTGGGGGCCAATGTGACTGCAATGGTCATGCCGAATCATGTAACTACCTCGACCCAACGCGACCAAACAGACTAGTGTGTGACTGTCGGCACAATACTGTTGGAGACCAGTGCGAGTTTTGTGATGCGGACAGAGGTTTTGTACAGAAGAAATGGCAGCCAGCAAGAGCTGATAGATATTTTGAATGTGAACGTAAGTTAACTTTTTGAATGTGAAGGTAAGTTAACTTACTGTAATACCTTCATCTTGAAAGTTGGGCTTAAACAGAGACACTATTTTCTAGGGATGTAACGATAGTCCAAAAATGACTATTGCGATAGTATTGACATTGCAAGAAGTACCATTGCGATACTATTACTATTGTGGACTACTATTGCAATACTATTGCGATACTATTGTTTGAAAAATATATTCTTGTTTTAAGGAGGAAATAATGAATATGGTATCATTCCCATTTTGTTTTCTGTATGTATAAAATGTGTACAACAGAGGTTAACATCTGCAAAGTTTAATCTATCATTGTGTTTCATAAATACAGTTTCTAGTTATTTTTCAAATGTGCACTGGTTTGGCATATTTATGCATAAAGCCCTACATTTCAGACCTTTCATTTCAATCATTTGTAGTTTCATCTGATTGGCCAAAGAGATCAAATGTGTTCTAATGGCCAACTGAATTCTCCAGGACCATGAACCATTATCTGTCTATAGGAGATTTTGCCTTCCCTGAATGGTTTGTGCATCTGGAGATGTTGAACAATCAGCTGACAGAAGCTAAAACATTTTTATTAATAATATTTTTTCATAAATATTACTTGCCACTTGTATATATTATATGTCACCTGTGTGCGATCAGACATGTTTACCTACATGAATAAAGTTTTGTTCTGTTCTGTTTATATGTACAAACCATAAATCCTGAGGATTCTGAAAACTGAGGATTTAACAAGTTTCTGCGGTTGCTTATTAACGGTAAACTCCCGTCCATTACCGCTGGGAGAAATGAGCCGCATTGTTAATGGAGCGCGTGAGGGCTTTAATTTACTGAATATATTTAGTTCTCGCTAGGTTCAGAGCTCATGATTAGATGTGAACAGGAAAGACCGGTTCGTGCAGGCTGATTTGATTTATCGGTGTATGCAACCAGGTACCTCTTAATACCCGCCTCATGGATACACTGCACGTGACAATTATAGTCAATTTATAGCGGCTCTTTTGATCTCTACAATGTCTGACCCATAAACGAGCATGTTATTGCACATCAACGCTGCCGTTAGTATTGTGCTCAATAATTGCGTAGACCTGATCAGAATGCATTATTTTCGCACTGTTGAAATTAAGTAAGATAGAAAAAAATGATTCCGATCAGCCATCAGCGGAAAACGGCTGTCAAGTCTCAGTAGTCTGATGGAGCAAGAGGCTAAGTGTACATGCGACTAGCTTTAGTGTACAGCGCAGCCTTATCGGGGAACGCACATTGCGTATATTCGAAAAGCGTTGAACATGATACCGGAAAACGTCTGCGCAGTGTGAACGCGGAAAAAAGTATATACAAATAGCATATAGACGCGACTGGCCGGTTGATTACGCCATGCGCAGATCGTCTGCTTGATAACCACGTGGTAATATGTGAGCATCGTAAATCTTGAAACGGGAAAATATGTACGCTGTCTCATCAAAAAAAAATGGGTTTCAGAAAGATAACCGTACATTCGCGGGCCAGCAGACACAATTTTCGATTATCTTGTGTGTTACGATTGAGACATTCGCAGCTGGACCGAGTGGTGCACATATTGCGAATTCGAATACTATGGGACGGACAGACAGACTCAAGACCTAGAGTGTGCAACCACAAATTCGTTAAGCCGAGCCTCCTGGGGAACATCGTTAGAGGATTTGACAAAAAAAGTAGGGGCGAGTCAGAAATAATATCTGCGCAGCCTGATCAGAAAATACGTAGAAAATGACTATCTTCTTATTATTATATAATTCGTCTGTCCAGTGGTATTCGGCGGAATAGCTTCATGCGAAAATACTGTACCAAAACCGGACTGCACAGCTAAACAAATTAAATTTCATATTTCAATTATTCGTATATACATGTGTGTGCGTACGCTGATTAGGCGCCGCGGACACGCAGGCTGAGCCGAGTCTACCTTACAGACCGTAAGGTAAAATAAACACATGTTCCGAAATTCCGAAATTGCATCAAGAAACCTTTCAAGAAACCTTTCGGCACGTGCCGTTAGCGGCTAAATCTTTGACATCAAAAGCTGATCGAAATGCTTTGATCTTTGTGACCTGTTTCGGCACTGAACTATTATCAGTTGCGGCTGAGCGAATTCATTTTTCTGGAATTGGAAAGAACTCCTATGCCTAAAATGACGCTTCCATTTTTTTATACCCCGCCACACGTTAGTGGTGGGGTATTATGTTTTCACGTTGGCCGTCCGTGTGTCCGTCCGTCCGTCCGTCCGTAGTATGTACGTCTGTCCGTCCGTCCGTCCGCACTTCGTTTCCGTTCGATAACTTAAGTATTTATCAACGGATTTCCTTCAAATTTTGCATATGCATTTGTACCAAGAATGTCTCGCTTGGGATTGTTAATGGGCAAATTTCGATAATTTCTGACAGAGTTATGGCACTTGTCAATGTACAAAAAATGGTTTCTGGCCTCTAGTTCCTTTTCTACTTGGAGTATCATGATGAAACTTCACAAATATGATCAAAGTAACAAAAGCTTTATTTGAGCACAGAAATTTTATCATTGGGGATTATCTGCCCCTGCCCTGGGGCTATATACATGTATAAAATCATGAAAAATTCCATATAAAATCAGAGTTTGAAGCAATTTTTCTGAAACTTACAGCAAATGATCAGGAGTGATGAAAGCCTCCATGATGCTCAAATTTACCCCATCAGAGTCATGTCCTCCTGCCCCTGGGCTGTATACATGCATAAAATGATGATAATATCTATATAAATAATAAAACCTTTCAGTTTTAAAGTTATAGACTGGCTACATTTTTATACCCCACCACTTTATACCCCGCCACACGTTAGTGGTGGGGTATTATGTTTTCACGTTGGCCGTCCGTGTGTCCGTCCGTCCGTAGTATGTACGTCCGTCCGTCCGTCCGTCCGTCCGTCCGCACTTCGTTTCCGTTCGATAGCTTAAGTATTTATCAACGGATTTCCTTCAAATTTTGCATATGCATTTGTACCAAGAATGTCTCGCTTGGGATTGTTAATGGGCAAATTTCGATAATTTCTGACAGAGTTATGGCACTTGTCAATGTACAAAAAATGGTTTCTGGCCTCTAGTTCCTTTTCTACTTGGAGTATCATGATGAAACTTCACAAATATGATCAAAGTAACAAAAGCTTTATTTGAGCACAGAAATTTTATCATTGGGGATTATCTGCCCCTGCCCTGGGGCTATATACATGTATAAAATCATGAAAAATTCCATATAAAATCAGAGTTTGAAGCAATTTTTCTGAAACTTACAGCAAATGATCAGGAGTGATGAAAGCCTCCATGATGCTCAAATTTACCCCATCAGAGTCATGTCCTCCTGCCCCTGGGCTGTATACATGCATAAAATGATGATAATATCTATATAAATTCATGTTTAACAGTTTTTTCAGAAACTTACATCTGATGATAGAAGCAATGAAAGCTTCTTGTTGTGATTTGACCCTTTAGGGGTTATCTGCCCCATGACCACATGTTTAAAATCACGGAAATTGTATTTGACTAGAGTGGTCAGTGATTTATCGGAAGCTTATTGTAAGTGATCAGAGTAATGAAGTGTCCTGTCATGACAAAGAATTTTATCCATGTTCAATGGTTGCCAGGCCTAGTAGCGCAATCGGTAGGGCACCTGACTCGTAAGTCAGAGGTCCTGGGTTCGAATCCCGGTCTGGCCATATACTTTCGTTTCTCCTTCCGCTGATTCAAGAAGGGCAGTTGTCAGTTACTGGCGAAAGTATGTGCACTTAGTACTGGTTAACCGCTTAGGAGGTCTAAGCCTGCCCAGGAATAGTGTGGTCAGGTTAACTGACCGTCCCGACATGACCTTAGTTGTTTACCGTGGACGTTAAGCATCAAATCAACCAACCAACCATGTTCAATGGGGTTAGGCTGCCCCTGTCCTTGGGTTTTACTGAGAAAAAAATAATTCTGGAAAAATCGGTGTGTATAAAAGGTTTTCAGTGGCGGGGTATGACGCAGTCGTTTGCGATGCTTTTATTTTCATGATACGTCCGTTCCTTTTTCGGTGGGAGTAACGTTGTTCTTGAGGAATTAATTTGGGACTGCAGGCGTTTTACCCATTTTCTTTGCATCAAAATCGCAAAAATGCCCCTTATCTGGAGCTCTGTATATCAGATTAATTAGGGACCGACCATTTGATATTCTGGGGGGGGCCTGGTATATTTATCAAAAAAATTCCCTGTCTTTGGATATGCAAGAAAAAAATAACCTGGCTCATAAGGGGGTTCAAAAAAATAATCTGGCTTCAAAAGTAAGAGAAAAAAATAACCTGTCTCCACCCAAAATTTCAAAAAAAAAATATAGTCTGCAGATAATTCCATTGGAATTGAGTTTTTATAATCTCTCTGGCTTCTGGGGGCTGCGCCCCCAGACCCCCATATTTATGGTTATATTTTAATATTATCTACAATTGGTTTACACCAGCAGGCCCGCATGTGCATACATTTACAAAAAAATCCTATACAACATTCACATACATATATCATTGATCTGCCACATTACAAAGTAAATGTTTCCACTAAAACCGAATTGCAAAAGAGTCACTAGCTTATGGGAGACAAAACCATTATGGCAAAATAAACACTCTAAAAGGCAAAAGTCCCAATATAAAAACCCTTATTTTTACCATCATTCCTAGTTTTTCTCTTGTTTCCAGTCTTAAAATTGCCATTGAAATTGGGAAATTGCTTTAGCTTCCCCCCCAGACCCCCCCTTTCTTAACTTCTTAGCACATAACTTTCAGCCATTTTATTAAATGCCATTCATGTATAATGTGGCTCTATCGGTAAGTATTCATCAAACTTTCTAAAAGGATGAATAAAGCATGTTTGGGCATATATTGGGATAGAAAAAAACTTAGATTCCTAATGTTAGCCCTAAAACTTTGCCAAATAGCCCTAAATTTTGGCCAAAATATCCCTAAATTAAGGCCTAATTTTTTGCCAAACTCATACAGGGATGTTTGTATCTGTACCGTAGATGAAAAGAGTAACATGCTCCAGGCACTGGTTTGCAAAAGCAAGCTAAGCCATGCCCTTCGCCTGGTTAAAGACAGCACCATGTTCTTTTTGTGAGAAAAAAAGGTGTAAAAAATACTGATGTGGGTAAAATAAAAGGATATTAAGATCAAGTAAACAAGGATCTGATAGTTCAGCTATAAAATAAAAAAAAAAATAACCTGTTTGAGTTAGTTTGTAAAAAAAATAAATTAGCTTCCACAAGGTGAAAAAGAAAGAAATTGTTTCCAGAGGCCAGTGAAATAAAATGTTGTGTCTCCATTAAATGGTCGGTCCCTTATGACACGTTTTATAGACAGTAGGGAGTTTTATACGTCGGGACAACATCAAAAGGCCGTATGTAACACTTATCAAATGTATGCCAGACGCCAGAGGTGAAATTTCTTGATGTATGGAAGCAAAACCCAGACGTAATATACAGCCATACGTCAGCTAACGGAAGCCATGTTTGTACAAACAGTCTGCCCCTCACTTTCGCTTTAAAGGCCAGCCGTGACTATAAAAGGCAGATTAGGCTCATTTCTCTCAGTATGATTTTAGAGTCCATAGGGTCAAGAGCTCTGCCATGCATTTTGATTGGCTACTGGCTATTGGTGAAGGTTACCTGTTAAATGATTGACAGGTCTTATCAGCTGAGTCAGTGAAGTGTTTTTACAACTAAGTATGTATGACACCAATAAAATTTAATCTGTTTATTCTGGGATAATTGCATTATAGAAACAAGCAACAAGTTATTATGTTCACAATCTTTGCTTTCATTACTTTTACTATTATTTTTATTATTATTTATTTATGCATACAGATTCTTTCGATATTCATTATAAATCTTGTAATGACTTCAATAATAATGACATATCTCCTTTGAACTCAGAAGTGATGACAATAGCGATGATAATGATAATAATAATAATAAATGAAATAAAAAGATAAATAATATTGAATAGTTTTCTTTTTATTTCAATTATTATTATTCTGATAACTATTACAATTTATGTCATAATTTTCATTACCTTTGCTTTCATTACAATTACTGTTATTACTATTATATTATAATATAATAATTTTTATTTTATTATCAATAATTCTATCATTAAAATTATAATAAAAATCAAATATTATTCAAGTGCATATTTCTCTTTGACTGAAATGATGGACAGATTTTAGTTCAGTCCTGTAAATCTGTATCATCAGATGTAATTTTTATTCATATTGTTAGAATTATGATTTTTTTTCTTTTCATCATGGGAACTAAATAAAAAGTAAAAGTTCAAGTTTCCAATTTTTCTATCACACCTCAAAATATAATTCATGACTGTTTATTGCAAAATTAAATCCATGTCAAGGTGAATACCTCTTATCAGCAGCGTGGCTTAAGCTCCGCCCACTTATACTGTCCACTTACGTTACCTATACAGGTAAAGTCTGCTGGCCGGGTGGACGACAATCCTGGCCTTTAAAGAAAGAAGGCAACAGCGGAAATTATCTGAAAAAATTGTAATGTAGGAGACTATCGAAACTATCGATAGTCCAAAACACTATCGGCGATAGTCATCGATGTCTCACTTTACTATCGATGCAGTACTATCGGCCGAGTCACTATTGCAATACATCGATAGTCCGATGTATTGTTACACTCCTACTATTTTCACCTGATAAATAAAGTCTTACCTTGGCATATGTTAGATTTATCCTGATTGACAAGGATGGATGGATGACTTGCGATTGTACGTCCTTTTCAACAGTATTTCAGTCATATCAGAACAATTGGAGGGTGATAATGAAAGGCTGTGTGCAAAGGAACCCCATTTATGTTGAAAAGATTTCTGCCTCCAGGGGGATTCAAACCCAGGGCAGCTAGATGAACAGGCTTGCGCTTGACCCATGAGCTATAAGGGCTCTGTAATATTACTTTGTGTCAAAATCTCAGATACTCTCCTTATAGCTGGCTGTTTATTTTCTTGTGGAATACAAGGATTATTTCTTGTATTAATCAACTTAATAACGAAGACTTGCTTTAATGTTTGTAAGAAATATGCCTGTGGTGATTGGCGAATAGTATTTTTTTTTTCAATTCCTTGCACTTTTTATACTAGATTGTTTCAACGTGGAATGCAAAAGTAGAAGAAATATTGAGCTAAACTTCCATCAAAGCACACGCCAAAATCACGAGCACTTGAAACACTCAGTGTCTATTCTAGGATTGAAAAAATAGGGGGGATTTTCGACAGAGAAAAGGTATCACTCACACTTGTAACTCTAAAATTTAGCTTAACCTACATAAAAACAATTGTACCTAATATTTTAGCTATAATTTCGTATCCATGAGTACACACAATGCTTTTAGATATCATTTAAGGCTCCATCATTAAAATCTATTTTTATGAATAAAATAAAGGAAATAATTCCCCCCTTCTGGGAATTGTCAGAAATGTGGGTGAATCCCCCCCCATCTCCCTCTCTAGAATAGACACTGAACTCTAAGATAAAGATGGTCATTTATCATTGTCAAAAGTGGCAAACAAGATGCAGCCAGACCGATACGATTGGCCAAAGTCATTTATGCAGTTTTGCCAAATTGCATTGAGATCTCGGAGCTGTAGACAAAAGGGAGTATTTGATGATGAATGTGGAATAAATTTCAAAATTTGTACCAGTATTCAAAAAACATTCAGTCGACTTTCGATGTCTCGAACACTGATATCTCAAAGTATTCTTTTATTTCAAAAATATCGTTTGGACACATTTCCTATTTTTATTTACATTTCAACTCCTATTATCTCAAACTACTGATATCTCAAAGTAAATTTTCTGGGACCAGTTCGAGATGAATTTTGACTTTGAGACATCGAGAGTTGACAGTATGTTGTGTCCCCACATCTTAGCAACATGTACCTTTTTGAGGTGGATCAGATGAGGGGTCACAGCTTATGGTTTTAAGCAGATCAAAAGCATCCATTATAACCAAAGATAGTACTCCCTCTCGGCTAGACCTCCACTACTCATTTTATCTGTTTTTTCTACAGCATGCCAGTGTTATGGTAGGGGCAGTGGGTGTGAGTATAATTCTACAGTAGATGATCTGAAGCTCAGTATTGATATACATGGATACTACAGTGGTGGCGGTGTCTGTCAGGATTGTCAGGTAAGAAATTGAGATTCTGTTTTCTTTTTTGGGTCTGAACCAGGGCTCTAGATAATAGGGGGTTTGAATGAGAATTCTCGGACAATTTTCCTTCTCCTGATCTCCACCTCAACTTACTTTTTGACTTGTCGTTAGAATACTGTTTCCATCTAAAGTGTGGAGCTAGCATTTCTGCCTTTAACAGAGCTGTGGATAAGAGGGAGTATTTGGTGATTATTAGGGAAAATTTTTGTTAATTCTGCATAAAAACATACGTTGTGACCCCTCATCTGAACCGTCTCGACCAGACAGTTCAGATGAGTGGTCACAACATATGGTTTCCATGAGAAATAAGAAAAATTATCCTTAATTATCATCAAATACTCCCTCTTATCTAGAGCTCTGTTTAAGGCTGATAAGTAGGTGTTAAAGGTGATAAGCAGCAGGGCTCAAGACGGATTTCTTTAGGTCCCAGGCCAAAATTCAGAAATTGGGACCAATTGGAAACAGCCCAAAGCCAAAAAAAATCGGTCCCATACTTGCCCAATACTTAGGAAATTGTCTGCAATTCTGTCAGATACCTAGCTCAGATGTCAATCTGTTAATTACACATGACTAATCCAATGATTGCCTTGAGTGAATTACCTGAGATCTCGTAGTTCATCGTGTTATCTAGAATCTCGCGAGATTACAGTGGTCTTGTGAAAGAAATTAGCTTCGGGCACTGTTACTGAAGTTCAAAGACTCTTTGATGTGTTATACAGTCGAATCTCGGGAGTTCGAACACTGATTTTTCGAAGCTACCAGATTTTTCGAAGTTGAAACACGGTCCCGATCGTAAGCCCATTAATTCCATGCAAAAACGCTTCCACAAATTCAAATTTCGATTATTCGAAAAATCGGATTTTTTCAAAGAAAAATTAGGTCCCGATGGAGTAAATTTACTACAAATATCCCTCTATCATTCGAAATCAAAATGCATGCTCCAATTTCATGTCGAAAAATAACACCTATTATCATAGATGGGATAAATATTTTCAGCCTCAGGTCATCACGGCCACTTGTACAGGTAATTATCGCTTCACGACCACTAACCTTTCGATGTCTCAAGTCTACTGTTGAGCAAAAGGTGTCGGTCTAATTGCATAATTGACAGGGATTATCTTGTATGAAGTTTGTAAATTTAAAGGCTAAATATGATGGCTTTTGTAACCAGCAAAGAAAGGCTTGGACTAGCATGCGCATCCGAAGTTTTGTACACGGCACTAAACAGAGTCTCTAGCTACACTGCTTGTCCCATAGTCTTATGGTCCCTGTAATTATACTCTCAGCCATATCAGGTTGTCTCTTCTATCCACCTGTCAATCAAGTATGATGTCTTCTATCACGTCCGCTCTGCCTACGAACACGTTCTAGTCTTGTATTTGCTTTTACATGCATAGTTAAACGTCTTAAAATATTTGAAACCAAGAACTCCACCAAACAACAATGTACAACCATTGTACGGAAATCAGGATTAATTCATAGGACTTTGCTTATAAATTGTCATTAGTTTGCGTGACAGGTATCGAATTTTTTCCTATGGAAATTAGTTAGGTGATGACCATCGGCTGAACCGATTCATTTTTCAATATTTCCCGAGCCCTGATAAGCAGGCATAAACAGACAGAACACACATTTGGATAGATTCAGTATCTGATATGAGGGGTATCTACACCATTGTTTCTGCAGGCATACAATAAATTTCATTAGCACCTTTTGTTTATTTCAGTATAATTCAACTGGTATCAACTGTGAGCAATGTCTGCCAGGTTTCTTCAGACCATATGGTAATCCAGTCACACAGCTAGATATGTGTACACGTAAGTTACAGTCTAAATATAGTTGGACGACATGACTGCGCAAATGCATATACATGTACATTTAACATACTTGAAGCTAGCCTTTCTGAAGGCCACCTACTGGGAAAAGCAGGATCTAGCCAAACTCATTTAAGAGTCTGATCATAGTGATGTTGACCGTCCTTGACCATGGAGAACCCTTATACATATGATGCAGATATGCTCCTGAACCTGTGTTTATTATGTCCCCCCCCCCCACCAAAGGTGAGGGGGGGACATATTGTTTTCAGTGCGGATCCCAGGCGTCGGCGTCCCTGTGACCGATTTCTTGTATGCGCGATAACTGTTGAACCAATAGATGGAATTTCAACAAACTTGCATGGATACATTATTGGGACAAGTTTAAGAGCTGATTAGATTTTGGTGACCTTGACCTCATTTTCAAGGTCACTGGAGGACTTAGATTACGATTTCTTGTATCTACTACAGCTCCTGAACCACTGGATGGAATTTCATCAAACTGACATAGATACGTAATTGGGACAAGTTTAAGAGGTGTTTAGGTTTTGGTGACCTTGACCTCATTTTCAAGGTCACTGGAGGACTTAGATGACATTTTCTTGTACCAATGATATCTCTTGAACCAATAGATGGAATTTCACCGAACTTGCATGGATACATTATTGGGGCAAGTTTAATAGCTGATAAGGTTTTCTTGACCTCATTTTCAAGGTCACTGGAGGACTTCATGACATTTTCTTGTACCCACAATATGTCCTGAACCAATGGATGCAATTTCACCAAACTTGCATGGATACATTTTTGGGACAAGTTTAATAGCTAATTAGGTTTTGGTGACCTTGACCTCATTTTCAAGGTCACTGGAGGACTTACATGACATTTTCTTGTACCCACTATATCTCCTGATCAAATGGATGGAATTTCACCAAACTTGCATGGATACATTCTTTGGACAAGTTTAATAGCTGATTAGGTTTTGGTGACCTTGACCACATTTTCAAGGTCACTGGAGGACTTACATGACAATATCTTGTTCCCACTATATCTCCTGAACCAATGGATGGAATTTCACCAAACTTGTATGGATACACCATTGAGACAAATTTAAGAGCTGATTAGATTTTGATGACCTTGACCTCATTTTCAAGGTCACTGGAGGACTTAGATGACAATTTCTTGTACCAGTGATATCGCTTGAACCAGTGCATGGAATTTCATCAAACTTGCATGGATACATCATTCGGACAAGTTTAAGAGGTGATTTGATTTTGGTGTCCTTGACCTCTTTTCCAAGGTCATAGTCATCTATGTAGGATATCTTTAGAACCAGTGGATGGATTTTCTCTAAACTTGCCTAGATATTTTACTTGTTCAGGCTTTTTATTCATTAGAGGGGCTTGGAAATGGGCTGGTGGGGGGACATCAGTTTTTCTCTGAAAAACATTTCTAGTTTACATTGGAACTCTGCACAACTCCTCACAACAAAGAAGACATAAAACTGGCTGTTGTAGGGAGGTAACCTCTGTGGATTGTATCAATATAGTACTTTGGGAAATCCAAAAGCAGATTGGTAATATAGGGAGGTGGCTGTCTTTAAGGTATGGCAATTTGTACAGGTTTTCATTGTAATAGGAAACAGTTCAAGTAAGTTTTGACGAGCTTCATTCACATCATATCCCAAAAAATGCTGTGTGCATATTGGACAGATAGTTGAATGACTGGGGATTTTGCATCCTTTTCAACAGTATTTCAGTCATATCAGGATACTAGGAGGGTGATAATGAAAGGCTGTATGCAGTGGAACCCCGTTTATGGTCTGTAAATCTCCAGCCGGAATTGAACGGGGACTGCTAGATCAGCAGGCCAGTGCTTAACCCACTGAGCTACCAGGGTTTCTTGGAGCCTATAAGAATTAATGATTGTTTTTGGGTTGTTATGCCTAAAACCAAGTTATAGTGATGGATTTATAAAGGGTTCAGAAGAAATTGGAAACATTGCAGTCATTTTTAAGTACAGTCAACTCCAGATATCTCGAACACTGATACTCAAAGTATTTTCTTATATCAGTGAATGCATTTCCTAGTTTTATTTACATTTCAACTTTTAATAAATTTTCCAGCCTGTGACTGTGACCCCCACTATCACACCGGGGAGTGTGAAGGAGGCAGTGGTAGATGTCTCTGTAGACCAGAATTTGCAGGACTATATTGTGACAGGTAAGAAATATTGGCACAAGAAATATTGGTGCTCGTATTAGGGAGGGAGAGTGGGTGGGTCTGAACCGCATTAAAGTGCTTGTTTGTTATTTAATAGGTTGTATGATCAGGATCTGTTATATTACTGACAAACTTTGCAGTATGTATATGTGTTAGGTTTAGGTCAATAAAGAGATATTATGTAATCTGCAAAAAGAGTAATATTGTATTTTGGAGAAGTGTTTTGAGTAAAGAGAGATTGCTATTTTAGGATCACAGTCTTTTACCATTCCGCTAACGCTTTTGCAAATTCAATCATGGACAAGTTCATCTATAAAATTCAGAGTAGGATAAAGTCAAAGTATTGAAATTGTACATTTATTACAAAATGTTTATTTTCCATTACAGCTGTAGTGTTGGTTACTACAACTACCCTAACTGTATACCATGTGACTGTGATGTAAACGGTACCGAGGGAGATGTCTGCCATGTGAATGGAGGACAGTGTCCTTGTAAGGAGAACTATATCGGCAAGAAATGTGACATGTGTCAGAGAGGTTACTATGACTTCCCAGAATGTGGACGTAAGTGGCATTTTTTAAATATAAATGTATCTGTTACATATAGTGCAACAGATGCTCATTTCTGTATTTAACTTTCTTATCGTCTGTTAACCCCAAAAACTTGAGTGGAGAAAAACGGTGATGGGCAGGTCATGGCAAGCAGCATTCATCCCTCTCCAAGCCATACTTACTGACATTAACAATTAAGTATGATTCATGGCTGATTTCATCAAGTGTTTGTAGAAAACGACAAAATAGCGGATTACGCTCTTTCTGGCAATCATTTGACAACTAAAACTGTAGAATTAGTTCTGATGAAGGAAAAGTCAGACTAGCTTGTGCATCTATGTAGTCATCATGATCTGAGCCGCGACACGACAAAACCAACAATGTGGTTGTGCGCCCCGCGCAGCCTCAGATCAGCCTTGGCATCCGCCCAGTCTGTTCAGAGTCTTCGCTGTCCGCATGAAGGTAGCTTAGACCTTTAGCTACCCTTTAAGCGCTTAGTGAAGAGTCTGATTTGACTAGGCGGAGGCCTAGGCTGATCTGAGTACGCGCTGGATGCACAACCACAATGTTGGTTTTCTCGTGTCGCGGCTCATCTATTGATCCTGACAAATGAGCCGCGACACGACAAAACCAACAAAGTGGCAGGTGACCCAGCGTAGACTCAAATCAGCATATGCATTTGCCCAGTCTGATCAGAGTCTTCGTTTAAAGGTTAGCTAAGGGTCTTACCTAGCTCCATGTTGACATCGAAGACTCTGATCAGACTGGGCGGATGCCCAGGCTGATCTGAGTCTTCGCTGGGTGCTCATGCCACTTTGTTGGTTTTGTCATGTCGCGGCTCAAATATGAAATTAAAATTTGGAACAGCTGCAAAAGCTGATTCCAGTTTTTGGTGCTCACACATGCTATTATTCACTTCCTGCATCACACTTAAGTAACAAAGAGTACTCATCCAGTGTACTAGATAAGAAAAGTTTGCTGGTATTTAGGGATAATTTCTCATATTTTTTTAATAAAAAACATATGTTGTGACCCGTCATTAGAACCATCTCTCAGCGTTTGTCCTAATGAATGTTAGATGGTTCTAGTAATGGGTCACAACATACATTTTTGTTGAGAAATAAGAAAAGTAGCATATCTACAAATTTATTCTCGAAACCCAACATTGCCCCGCGTTTATAAAACTTGAGTACATTCTCAAACTCAAAATAAAGCAAACTGATTGGCTGCTTCATGCTCGGAAGCAGCCAATCAGTAGCTTTATTTAGAGTTTGAGATTATTCTCAAGTTTTATAACCTCAAACCCTTATCTGGTGCTCTGCTCATCTGTGCACTTGATCTTGAAAAAGTCAGTCACATGTAAGAGTTTGATAGCAGGGCTCTCGATCACCGAAATTTGGGGCCGAAATTCGGCCCCATTCCCAATGCCAAAAAGTATGTTTTTTTCCCAATTCCAGATGAAAAATTCCCAATTTGACTAAGCCTGTTTGGTCCAAATATACTGCAGTTGCATCAATGCAAAATGTATTAAAAACCACCTAAAACTAAAGATGATAACATAATTTATAACTTTAAAGGTAGGTTCCTGTACTTTGGAATGCATCATAATTTTGATGATCTTTCATCCAAGTTGTTGGAAAGCACTTATTAAAAAGGAATGAATAAACTTCACTTAAAAGTGTAAATCAAAAACCTATTAGAAAAGTTGTTTTGCAAGGGATTTCCTAACTCTGCTTCGCACACCAGTTAGCGCTATTTTTAATTCGAACCAAAAATAGATAACTCAGCTGACGTCATGCTGCATTGCATTTTGGGATAGTTTTAACCCATCCACCATGCCAGGACCTCTATGAGAGCTCACGGTGAGAGAAAATTTATCTTTGGAGAATGGCATCACAAATCGCGCACTTATAGACATATAACATATCTATTTTTAGAACTGGAATTCCAACTAAGGAAAATAAACCAAAAGGGAAAACGACCATTTTCTTGAATATCTGACGATTTTCTCAGTAGCAACAGAGTCAGAAAAATAAGAGAATTCAATATTACCCGGAAAAAGACGAAATTATTTTGTGAACATAATTGTTATCGCTAGTCCAGGAACCTACCTTTAAAAATTGGGAAGCTATTACATTTTCAATCACGATCGTCATGTTTTGTTACTGGAAAGTGGTATCGGGTTTTATCATGTACTGTTAAGAGTTCTTAAATGTACTGTTAGAGTTACTTCCCTTCCCTTAGAGGGCGAATAGCCTAGCGATTTTCGCTGCAATATGTTAATATTTTCTGTGCTTCAAGGGCCAATATTGTTGTGGTGAACAATATTTTGACTTGTTCTTTAATTTTAAGCCTTCCAATGCTAAAATTTGATCGGAGTTTTCACCTATGTTGGATGATTCTGCTGTTTTTGCGTTTCTTACCTGAATCGATTTTCACAGACATTTTCGGCCATATCCATAATCATAAACAGGATTACCGGGACATCCAAGAGTTAGTATAGTGATAGTGACATACCGTGGATGTTTTGTACTTGCAGGACTGAAAGTTTTGTCATTTTCTGCATTGTGACAATCCACTTTCTCTCAATTTCACATTATGCTTAGGCCACAGATGCTTCAAACCTAGAGTGTTATACTGTTGTTATATTGAAACAATATTTTTTTCTAAGACCCAGTCTTGTCTCCAATTTGAGAGTGGCAAGACAGGGAAGTTGCCAGTTCAAAGGAAAGAAAGAAAAAACTCAACACACACAAATAGTTTGGTTATTATATAATATCCCTAACTATTTGATAAAGTTTATTATGATTCACTATCTGCTAGAACTATGTCTGCTTATTGGCTGGATTCCTCTGAAAATATAACAATTCCATATGTAAGTACAATGAAAACTTCACACATAAAACAATGAAAATTTTCCCAATTTTAGACAAAACGACGCTATTTTTCCCAATTCTAAAGGCCCCGGCCCCATTCCCAAAAAGGGGTGTGAGAGCCCTGGATAGACATTGTCATGGTAGCTTCAATGTTTAGTAGGTAATAAAACCTAATATTTACATACAGTCTGATTGTACAGTAATTTTGAATCTTGTTTTGTGAAGTCTAAATACATGAAGTCTATAAATGAAGGAAGAAATTGATGATAAATTTAATAGATTAAAAAAAATCATTGATCAGATAGTTTTATGCATATTTAAATGTTTGTTTTCCTGAATTTCAGCCTGTGACTGCCATGTGATTGGTTCAGTTGACAATTACTGTGAGGTCTACACAGGGCAGTGCCGCTGTAAATTCAACTATGGTAGCAGAAACTGCAGTGAATGTGCCCATGGATACTTCAACTTTCCGGACTGTGCTTGTAAGTTGAACTCTGAAACAGTTTGCTATAGGCAGATACTGTTAATATAAAGGTTTTTGGATACAGATATGTTGGAGCAAACAGTGCAGATTCAGATCAGAAAAGAGACGTTAAGCCACTGACAGGTTAAGTCATATGCTCACCATTTTAGGTACGAGTTATGAGAGAGCATCGTAGTTTAAAAAAGGTTTTTGTCAACATTTTCAAAGTGAGGCAGCAGATAATTATGTCCCCCCACCAAAGGTGAGGGGGGACATATTGTTTTCAGTGCGGTTCCAGGGCATCGGCATGACAGTTTCTTGCGTGCGCGATATCACTTGAACCAATGGATGGAATTTCACAAATCTTGCATGGATACATCATTGGGACAAGTTTAAGAGCTGATTAGATTTTGGTGACCTTGACCTCATTTTCAAGGTCACTGGAGGACTTAGATGACAATTTCATGTACCCACTTTGCGTGCGTGATATCTCTTGAACCAATGGATGGAATTTCTCCAAACTTTCATGGATAGGTCATAGGGACAAGTTTAAGAGCTGATTAGATTTTGCTGACCTTGACCTCATTTTCAAGGTCACTGGAGGAGTTAGATGACAATTTCATGTACCCATGTTATCTCCTAAACCAATGGATGAAATTTCACCAAACTTGCATGGATACATTATTGGGACAAGTTTAAGAGCTCATTAGATTTTAGTGATCTTGACCTTATTTTCAAGGTCACTGGAGGACTTAGATGAGAATTTCTTGTACCCACTATAACTCCTGAACAAATGGATAGAATTTCATCAAACTTGCATGGATACATCATTGGGACATGTTTAAAAGCTGATTAGATTTTGGCAACCTGGACCTCATTTTCAAGGTCACTGGAGGACTGAGATGACAATTTCCTATTACCACAATATCTCATGAGCCAATGGATGGAATTTCACCAAACTTGCTTGGATACATCACTGGGACTAGCTTAAGAGCTAATTAGATTTTGATGACCTTGACCTCATTTTCAAGGTCACTGAAGGACTTTGATGAGAATTTCTTGTACCCACTATATCTCCTGAGCCAATGGATGGAATTTCACCAAACTTGCATGGATACATCATTGGGACATGTTTAAACGCTGATTAGATTTTGATGACCTTGACCTCATTTTCAAGGTCGCTGGAGGACTGAGATGACAATTTCCTATTACCACAATATCTCATGATCCAGTAGATGGAATTTGCTTGAATACATCACTGGGACTAGCTTAAGAGCTGATTTAGATTTTGGCAACCTTGACCTCATTTTCAAGGTCATTGGAGGACTTAGATGGCAATTTCTTATACCCATAATATCTCATGAACCAATAGATGGAATTTCACCAAACTTGCATGAATACATCACTGGGACTAGCTTAAGAGCTGATCAGATTCTGGTGACCTTGACCTCATTTTCAGGGTCATAGGAGGACTTTATTATAGGGGATGGAAAATGGGCTGGTGGGGGGACATCAGTTTTTCTCTGAAAAACATTTCTAGTTTCTATATCTGTTGTGTTTAAACTTTGTCTGATTTGGTTACTTCTGCTCTGAAAGGAAGCTGTGAGAGCAAAGTCTTTCCTTTTAAGGCAGCCACCAATCAGTAATGGTTCTGACACTGTGTGGTTACTTTTAAAGGAAAGATTTTACTCTCAAAGCAAATTCTTCTCTTTCAGAGCCGTTCCCAGTTGAAAAGGTTCACACACTAGAGAAACAATTTCTTTTCATTATGACTCATAAATCAGAGGTCCTGGGTTCGATACCCGGTCTGGCCACATACTTTCGTTTCTCCTTCCACTGATTCAAGAGGGGCAGTTGTCAGTTACTGGCGACAGTATGTGCACTTAGTACTGGTTAACCGCATAGGAGATCTAAGCATGCCCAGGAACAGTGTGGTTAGGATAACTGACTGTCATGACATGACCATAGCTGTTTACCGTGGACGTACAGCAACAAATCAATCAATTAGTCTTTTCATTATGAGCAGACCTGGGTCCAGTTGTTCAAAACTAACAACGTCATTACAACAACGAGACATTAAAATATCAAACGTTAATATCTCAAATATGCCAATATTTTTTGTTGCAAAATGTGAGAAGCTTTTGCATTGCTGCATTGCAAAAGCTTCTCACATATTTTCAACAAAACTTGTTCTGCTAATGGTGCTTTGAACAACTGGCCCCTGAATTTGGAAAGGCTTCGTCATCCATGGAAGATAATTGTTACCCTTTTGTAAAATGACGAGAAAACATATCCATTCCACGTAATTTTACTATATATTCAGTATGTGCGTGTGACCCTGTTGGTGCTGTAGAAGAGATCTGTGACAAGACTATAGGAGAATGTCTTTGTAAGGATAGTTTTAATGGGGACAGGTGTGACACATGTGCTAGGGGTTACTGGGGATATCCTGATTGTAAAGGTAAGTCACTGTAGGAGACAAGCTTAAGGTTGTTTGGGTGGTTTGTGCAGTGACCTCCTCATCAGTTTATAATGTCAGTTTCAAGCAGAATTAAGCTAGCCTATAGAAACTAGTGAAGCTTATGGAAATCATTTTGTTTTGTTTTTTTGTTGAAGTCTTTTAATTTTTTTTTTGTTTTTTTTTTTTATCCTCCTTTGCATTTTAGTATTTATCATTGTACATCCATGAAGATTCTGACTATGGATAAAACCTTGCAAATAAAAGTAAAAATAAATGTTGCTTTCCACCTTTCATATGAACCAGCTTCTTTTCAGTCCATCCTACATACAGTTAGTTTTATGAAAATTCTGGGGTATTTTTTCTTGTTTGTCCATAGCAGTATATGTTTTGGCCCCTCTTTAGAACCACCTCTCTAAGGGGGCTCTGGGGAAAGGCCACAATATAGCTTTTCATGGAGAATTAGAAGAAAGTCTTTCCAGAATAGTATTAGAAGTCCACAAAACAGAGCTTATTCTGTCATTTCTCCCTACCAAAATGCTGTGATGTCTCATTAGAACACTCTTGCTGTCAATTGCCGATGCAGTGTTAGTGCACAATCACAATGTGTTATAAAAGAATTATGCCAAACTCATCATAATGTAGAGCCCATTGTTATCTGCCATGTTTCAGCCTGTGAGTGTCGCGAACAAGGGTCAGTCAGTAACATCTGTGAGGACAGGCGAGGACAGTGTGAGTGTAAACCCAACTATGTGGGGCAGAATTGCGAGGGGTGTGCTCCAGGCTTCTACAAATATCCTGACTGTAGTCGTAAGTATATCATTTCAATTTACCCATTTCAGCAAACTGAAATTGTGTGAACCCATATTCTCTCTGCATTTCCTTATGAAGAAAAGAGCAGCAAAATTGATTGAATTTCTCATAAAAAATTGTATCATTATATCCATTTTATAGGCAGTTTTGCCATTTATATTTATGCACATTTCAGTATGTACGTGTGATTTGTTTGGCTTCTCGAGTCAGTCATGATTAAATTGAATTTCTAAATTCTGTATCTGACCAAAATAGTTTATAAGTTAGTTCTGTGGCTGAGGAAAGGACCAAATTTATTGCAGAGAAACACGAAAGTGTGTCTATACAAGTTGTTGACTTTAGTTTATGTATATTTCCAGCATGTAACTGTGACCTGTATGGATCCCTTGGACGGTCATGTGACCAGGAGACTGGCCAGTGTGATTGTCGCTACAACTTCCAAGGACTGATGTGTGACAAATGTAAAGAAGGACTTTATAACTACCCCAACTGTGAAGGTTAGTATATACATTTACTTAAATGAAATTTTTAATGTACGATTCTTTTTGTAGTAAGTGTTGAAAAAAAAGAGATACTTGCTCTGAAAGTTAGTGTTAAAGGCCCCATTCTCTATCAACATGAAATATTTTATCGCGACGTATCGCTGCAAGCTTCTTACTACAGTTTCTTCATTGTATATGATCGTAATTGGCCGGCTTTGAAAAATTAAAACGTCCTTGAGTTTCTCATAAAAACGATTTGAAAAACATCTAGGTCATTTTAGTTTGCAACTAAAATGACCTACTTTCGATTTCACAAGTTTCATTACATGATAAAAATACAAGATACAAGCGGTAACAGTACAAGGTACAGAAGATAAAAATACAATGTACAGTCCTTTAATAAATGATAAAAATACAATGTAAGGAAAGGATCTCATTTCTTGTCTCGCTGTTGTGTGAGTACATTGCCCAACGGGGAACCAGAAACGAAAACCGTATTTATACGGAAAGACTTGTCATTTTTTTTTCAAAACACCTTATTCCTCCTTTTTTGCCAGTTATATGACACAAAAAGCACAACAAGCGACATATTATTATCAATTCTGAAGACTGTACCAATTATATAAGGTTTTGTGCTTTGACGATTTTTACGACTGATAGGACAATGGATACTTTAAAAGAGACATTTGCAAATTTTTCAGGTTGTGATTCTCACAACGGGTCTGCAGTAAACACTTTGTAAATGTCTTGTTTACACAATATATCTGGGACCAGAAAATTTACCTTGAGATATCAATAGTTTGGGATGAACTTCGACTTTGAGATATCGAGAGTATACTGTAGTATATGCTGCAACATGCAAAGAGGGTTCTTAGGGATATGCAAAGTGTGTGCATCAGCATCTGCACAATCTGATCAGAAAATTTACTGTTCGAAAAACATTTGGTATGGACCCTAAGGAATGTGCATGCACAAAATGATCATAACCATTGCATGTTGATTCATGGCTAGTTTGAGTCTTTGCTGTTTTCAAATACATTATGCACCCTTCTTGCTTGATTCTGTTCATACCTTGTGTCATTCTAGAATGTAACTGTAATCCTGCTGGTGCCAAGGAGGTTCCTGGTTATCCCCTTGGTGGCTGTGGAGAGGTCATCCAAGGTCGTCTCTGTGAGTGTAAAGAGAGGGTGATAGGTCGTATCTGTGATCTGTGTAAACCTGGTTACTGGAATCTGAACAGAAATAACATTCTTGGATGTGAAGGTAACTAGTTTATAGAGAGCTTCTAAGTGACTTGTTTAGTTGTGATATGACTTATAGATCAAGATTTCACAAGAACTTATTTTATCAAGAAACATTTTATACCTGGATTAAGTATTAATTTTGATGCCAGTAGATTTTGTGAATAGCAGTGATAAAGGTGTCATGAATATTACATGATTTACATTGTTCATATGCTTAAACGAAGTACTTGAACCGTCATTCAATAACAGCAATAAGATCAAACTTTTCATCACATTTTGCTCAGATAATGGTGGTGTTACTTCAATAACTTGATTTACAAAATCTTATTTTCAGCCTGTCAGTGTTCTAAAGCGGGGACCATAGCTGGTATGAACATCTGTAACATGATCACCGGCCAGTGTATGTGTAAGGTGGACGTGACTGGGAGGAACTGCGACAGATGTAAGGATGGCTACTATGGGCTGCATAAAACTAATGTGTATGGCTGTGTTGGTGAGTAATTTTATTTTATCCTGTAGGGTCAAGCCGGGTAACTTCGGACGTTGGGTAAATTCGGACATACCATTGCAAACAGTGAAAATCCAGATGAGACGGCTCATAATGAGCCGTCTCATCAGGATTTTCACTGTTTGCCAGGTTAATTATGTTTTATGGAAACAATAATAAAATGACTCTACCAACCAATACTACAAGGGTAAAGTCGGGTTAATTCGGACAGCGGGTAAATTAGGACAGTGGCATTGTTTCCTTTATATGTCAGTTATTTGGAATTAAAACAAAATTAAGTGGCCAAATAGTGAAAATCCTGATGAGACGGGTCATTATGAGCCGTCTCATCTGGATTTTCACTGTTTGCAATGGTATGTCCAAATTTACCCGCTGTCCGAAGTTACCAGACTCGACCTGCTTTCATGTTATTCAGCAGTAGTAGAAGTTGGTAGCATTATTTCACGGGAAACAAACACATAGGAGTAATGACCATCATTACTCGTATAGACATCATTTGAAAAGCATTTTTCTGGATCAATCATTAAATCAAGCATGCCAAATTACAACACAGTACAATGAGAGGCATGTCAGAGGCACAAGGCCAAATTGTACCAATTTTGTTATAAAGACATATTCTAAACAGCTTTCACCTAGTCAACTCTGCTTATGTTAGAATTGGTTCAAGGAACCATACGCAAAATTTATATTGACGAGTTTGGGATTGAGATTGTTGTATGCTTACGATCAGGGCCCAGTTGTTCGAAACTAACGACGTCGTTAGTTAACGTGACATTAAAATTTCAAACTTCAATATCACAAATATGCCAATATTTTTTGTTGTAAAAATGTGAGAAGCTTTTGCATTTCAAAAGCTTCTCACGTATTTTCAACAAAAAATATCAGTGTATTTGGCTATAAAGTCTCAAAACACTGAACAAGTAGACCTCTTAACGAGCTTGTTAGACTAACGATGCTTTGAACAACTGGGTCCAGAAGTTTAACATTTTCTCTTTATTTTCAGAGTGTAATTGTGATGTTGGAGGCTCATTGTCCCCAGTGTGTGACAGAGAAACAGGGCAGTGTCTGTGTAAACCAAGGGTAGAGGGCAAGAGATGTGAACTGTAAGTATACGTGGACAGTTTATCTTATAAGTCTTAAAAATTTCCCTCTCAAAATGAAAGAACCAGTGAATAAATTGGAAAGCACATGTATGGACTGTCAGATTGATAAACTAACTACTTATCAGCTCTAACTATGGAGAAAAAGCAGCATGAGGGGTGTCTCCCAGTATTTGTCAGAATATCTAGTAACAAGCTTCTCCCTATACGCAAGAAGCTTTGTAAGTTACTGAGTAATGTGTGTAAAAGATGCATATGAATGGCAGACATTGCAAACAGTGCAGCCCCAAATCAGACTGCTCTTTCAGGAGCAGTCTGTTCTGGGTCAAGTTTTTTTTAACAACATAGAAAATCTTATAAGTTTGCAATAAAGTTATTTAGGGTCATTTAATAGTGACTATGAAAGCTTCTCCCAAGTAAACTTCCCAGTATCAGCAAAATGCATATTCACATAGGAGTCGGCATTGATGCATAAGCTATAGGCCGCTGTGATATTTTTAAATTTGAAAATGATAGAAACTGTGTGTAGTTGTCTGAAAATTGCTGTAGAACAAGCGGCTTGGATTCAGCACTCACTTTAACTTTATTATAGGCCTATCAAGCAACATTTCATTCCAACCTTGGACCAGATCAAATATGAAATAGAAGATGGCGTGACACCTGAAGGGGCCCAGATCAGATACGGCTATGATGAAAGACTTTTCCCAGACTTTTCTTGGAGGGGATATGCTATACTGACCAGAGTTCAGGTAAATACAGGGGTTTAACCCTGAAAAATAAAAAAAAAACAGATGGGAATTTCAAAAATGATTCATCCTGGCTATATCATATTTAGGATTCAGAGATGAGAAGGCAAACAGTTTAAATTCAGATGAAGCAGCTTATTATAATTATCAGCCTCCTTATCTGGATCTACACTGTTTGCAAAGTCAACCATTTTCAGTTTTGACACTTGAAGGATTATCTATTAACAATTCATGACAGCATATCAGAAGAAAACTTCAGTCATTTACTCTCTCAAAATATGAATTTTACATTCATTGTTAGAGTTTTAATGCCCGTTTTACAGTAGATTTAATATTAACACTAGATAGTATTGCTTTTAATGGAAACTTGGCTAATGTTTGCCGGGCTGCGTAGCCCAATCGGTAGGGCACTTGACTCATAAGTCAGAGGTCCTGGGTTCGATACCTGGTCTGGCCACATACCGCTTAGGAGGTCTAAGCCTGTCCAGGAATAGTGTGGTTAGGTTAACTAACTGTCCCGACATGACCTAAGCTGTTGACCGTGGACGTTAAGCAACAAATCAAATCAAATCAAAATCAGGCCTCTCTGCTTGTTTCTGTGGGTCAGCCTCAAGTCTGGTCCACTCTTTATACAATTACAAAACAGAAACTGGCCAGTAAACTCTTTTGTTCTGAAACAATAGTAGATTCCATGAACTTGGACTCTAACCATTCCACCACACAAGCCTTGGACTCTAACCATTCCACCACACAAGCCAGATTTCATTTTGAATGAGAGAGAACCAAGTGTTTGGAGTTGAGTCAGAAAACATCACTGTAAACTGTGTTTTATTTATGCTCTATGGGTTATATGTCTTATTTGTAAATCACACATTCTTTGATTGTTACAGTCAATATGTTTCAAACTTTGGTTTCAGCCTGAAGTGTTGATGGATATAGAAATCAACAAACCCAGTCTGTACAGACTCATCTACAGGTTTGTAAACATGAACGAGCAGTCTATTACTGGAGAAGTAACCTTTAAACCTGAATCAGCTTTTGACATTGAGCAGAAGAGTGAGGTGATGTTTTTACCAACAAGTGATCCAACATTTGCCAGTGTTGGTAACAGCGGTGGACTGTCAACATTTGTATTAAACCCTGGAGTGTGGACAGTCTCCATTAAAACTGATGAAAGTGTTTTCTTGGTAAGTTGGGAATTTTGCTGATAAGATTTGTCTTTGTCAGAGTAGAAGCTTTGATGTTTGTTCACTAAAGATTCAAGATTTTAACACATCTGATCTGGGATTACACTATACATGTAGCTGAGGATTCCCTGTGGTCCTTAATTAGAAGTTCCATTGCACGTTTCCAAACAGCCTCCTAGACCTGTCTTTAATATATTTGTCTGGTCTCCTGAACCCAGGTGTTCAGTTCTGTGTTAGTGCCTTATTTTTATAAAGTCATTAGTCTAGGATTTATTACGTTCTGAAATATTTGTGAGGTGCTTTTGCTCTGCATAAGCTTGCTACATTCTGTAGCAAAAAAACTAAGTTCAGCAAAAGTTGCGTTGAACAATTGGGCTCCTGATTTCATTGAGGAAATGTTACCTTCAAAGATGTCACTTTGATTTCACCAGAAATTACTGAATAACAGGCTTAGATGAAAAATGTGTTCAATAAAAATAGTGAACTTTCCTTTCAGGACTACATGTTTTTGATCCCACAAGCTTATTATGAGGCTACAGTTTTACAAAATCAAGTGTACAAACCATGCAGGATTGGAGAAGAGGGGCCGTAAGTGTTCAATTTTTAGAACTGTTTTTAAATGATTTCAGCAGTGTGTAGATTAACGTACATGTATAATACAAGAACTACCACACATGTAGATGAGGAGAGGTGAAAAAAAATTAGAACCCATAAACTTCAGACTAGCAGTGTTTTGCAGAGCTTAAACTTATATAGACATACCTTTTTTCACATATGTTTGATTTTCAAATTGATTTGAGTGAAAGAAGCCAAGATTTTTAGATAGAAATTTGTTAATATTGTTTTTTCTTTCTTGAGTGAAACGGCAGTTCTTGACTCTCACTTGAAATGTCTCAGTATGGGGATCTAATGATACCTGCAATCCCCATTCTATGGAGAAACAAAATGAAATGCTAGATTTTCATTGTAAAGTTTTGGCTTTTTTTAGGGCATTGTCTAATTGTTATATTTTCATTGGCAGATGTATCCACTATAACTATCCTGATGTTGTGGACTTCCCCAGTGTTAAAGGAGAGTCTGGTTACATTGTAATTGATGACCAGAGATATCCTATCCAGCTCTACGACAATCCAGAAATACTTAATGAGTTAGGCATCACATCCATGGCTATTCTCAGCCCCAACCAGGTATGTAAAGAATCATCAAGATGAATTGGTATCTTTTCAGGGAAGTAGCTCAGCTATTTTTAGTTTTGGCTCCTTTTCCAGTGGAGTCGACTCTTGAAGAAAAGAATTTGCTCCTTAAGGAGCAAATTCATTGCTTTAAGAGTAGACATTAATAGGAAGGGCTCTATATTCCAGGGAACTAAATAGGAAGTCACAAAAGATGTTTCCTTTTCTAAAAATGATAGGAAAAACATGGAGGCATACCATTATACATTACATACAAGATCATGTTAGTTTCAAGAGCAGAATCAGCCATTATGCCCTAGATATGTGTCTGATTAGAGTAAAATGGATCAAATATATAAGTGAAAGGTATTAAAAGGAATTCATGAAAACATGTACAGTCACTAAATGATAGTAAGATGTTTGTAAACAGGTTTTGAAAAAAGTTTTATGTGGCTCACTAGTTTTCTTATTTTGTTGACCTATGTTTTATTTTTCCATGTTCAGTACTTACCGTAATGACCCTAAATATTCGGACAGACAGGTCTAAATAAACATTGTAGGCCCAGATCAAACTGCTCCTCAGGAGCAGTTTGATCAGGGTCTACAACATTTGCCATTCACCAAGCATCATTTGGATGCATTAACGTATGTAAAATCCACTTTTTAAGAATTTTGGAACAATAATTGTCCAACTTCCGCGTGTCCAAAATTTTAGGGTCATTACGGTAGCCTACAAGGTGCCGAGCTTGTGGCTGCAAAAGCAAAGACTTGGTCTGGACTGCATGTTTTGTAGACAAACTTCTTCCTGGATCTGAATGTGACAATGAGGGACCGCTATGTACTGATACTGAAGTATTTCTCCAGCGACAATGTAACCCAGAATATTCTCTTCAATATCAATGAGACAGATGCCACCTCGGTTCTCTACAACTGTGAATACAGGTAAACAATTTTGTGATTCTCAGTTTCTTATCCCTTGCAACCCAAGGAAATGTCGCAATAGATCATACATGTAACCTACCACTACCTAGTGGTAGGTTGTGATCTATTACGACACTTCCTTTGGCATCTTCAGCTGAATGGGCACTTTAGCTGGGGAACCAACTCTGCCATTTTCGTTTTTGCCTCCTTTTTCAGTGGGAATCAACTCGTAAAGGAAAGAATTTGCTCCCATAGTAGCAACTTCTTTCCTTTACGAGTAAACCTCATTGTGGAGTGTTTTTGTTGTCCAAGAAAGCAAAATATCGCTTCCCTTTGTAAAAATAGCAAATAAACCTGAAGGGGAGGCATCACCTTAATGTTTGAAAGGTTGAATATATTAGTTGTGATCTAAGTTTTACAGTAAGTTTAAAAGCTACTGAAGTTTAGATTTGCTTTTGGCTATGCTAGAAACACTTGATATCATTTTGTGGATTGAAAATTGCAAACGAATCTAAATATGCCAAATATTATAAGTGTATTGATGTTATGGGAACTGAATTTTGCAGTTTTGTAATTGTAGAAATAGTTAGTGACCCCGTAGTTTGCTAATTTTATCTTGTTTTCCTATTATTCCTTTATATAGACATAATTTTTGCAGGTGTTTAATATCATGTAGATATCTAGACCTTAGAAATTGTGAACAGTAATTCACCATGTTCAGTTACAATATCTGAATCATTTTATACAGCTTTACTGAAAATTTTCTTGTTTGTACTTGCAGTTCTCTCTGTCGGCAAGTTGTATCAGGATTGGATGAAATGGAAGCTGTATTTGACCTTGATGAAGGGACATACCCAATCAAGGTCACAGGAGACTCAGATGTTAACTCAGCTATTGTAAGCCCTTCTTCAATATTAAATAGAGAGTGTTAGATAGGCTATGAACTTAAGTTAATAACCAAATAATGTATACGTAATGGGTCATTTTTTGTGTTTTCAGTTGTAAGTGTTTTTATACCAAAATAAGGTATATGCATGCTTGTATATGGGTGTAATTCATATGGTCTGCAACCAATGTGAAAACTTAACAACTTTGAGACCCTAAAGATTCAATTTTGTATAGCCTGCAACTAGCAGAAGCAAGACATAGTTACTTTCCCGATGTCAGCGTTGAAACTATCAGGTTTTCTGGTTTAGCTCTCTTTTACGACAATGCTTAGACAGGTAAGACACAGCATTCAACAGACTTCTTCTAGTAAATGTAAAACTTTATAGATTTGCATTTATCTTCAAGAATATCTTTCACTGCATGTTCACTGAGATCTTACACTGAATTTTGACCTTTAAAGAACATGTAGCTGTGAGTTCATGACTTCAAAAAATGTATGAAGAATTTTAATAAAGAAGCACCCACCTATATTTGCTTTCATTGCAGGAGTCCATTATTGCCATTCCGTATGATAGATGGGCCATTGGATATATCAGACCAAGTATTGTCTGTATCAGAGTCAATGGAGTGTAAGTGCTAGTCTGACAGTTAATTGGGCTCTAGATAAGTTGTTTAACCCCAGTGCTCCAGATAAGAAAGGGTAACAGGGATAATTAAGGGATAGGGTAGAGTCGGGTAACTTAGGACATGGGGGTAAATTCGGACATACAATTGCAAACAGTGAAAATCCAGATGAGACGGCTCATAATGAGCCGTCTCATCAGGATTTTCATTGTTTGGCCAGTTATTTTTAGTTTTACTAGCAAACAACTGACATATAAAGGAAACAATGTCAGTGTCCGAATCATCCCGCTGTCCGAAGTTACCCGACTCTCCCCTAGTTTTCTATATTTCTCCATAAAACATGTTGTGACCCCTCATTAGAACCAATTGGCCAAGGCATTTCTGATGAAGGATCACATTCTATGTTTCCATTGAGAAATAAAAATGATTATCTTAAAAAAACACTTCAACCGGAGCTCTGATAACAAGAAATCATTTGGACAATTTCAAGGCCTTGCGTGTGGAGGAAATGAAAATTTATCCAGGAGGTATAATTTAAAACTCTTATGTGGAGTCCTGAACGCTGTTGCCTTGAATTTATTATTACGTGAATGTAAGTTCAGTGTAAATTCAATATGAAAGCAAACACAGAGGAATAAAAGATATTCTCTATCATTTTGAGAACTTAAAAACCACTTGCCGAACATAGTACCTATCTATCTATCTATCTAGTTGTACTGCAACACCCCCTCGCGAGGATTACATGCAGGATGATTGAGCGCCGTGAAGAAAAAAAGTGAAATGAATAGATGAGACTAAAAAGTGCAAAAGTGAGGTGAAGAAAGATGAAAGGGTTAAAACAGTTAACAGAAGTGAGATATTAAAATCAGGTTAAAAACAGGTCTGTTGTATTTATGGCATCTGGTGGTCAAGAGACCTGACTGCCGCACTGAACTGAGTCAGTGTAGGCAGCAAAACAACGTCAGCTGGAAGTCGATTCCATTGCACACTTATAAAAATTTGCTTGAGTGTGAATTTGAAGTAGCGCAAGGGGGTGGCTGTGACGTGTCATTCTTGTAGGATGTGTAAAATACGATGGGAGAGGTACAGCAACAATATTGTGAACAATTTTGTATAACATGCAAAGGCGAGCGTCTGCTCTTCTCTGCTCCAGAGACCTCCAGCCAAGACTAGACTGCATAGCAGTGACACTGTCGTAGGGTGAATAATTATTCAGAGTCCAGCGGCTAGCTCTACGCTGTATGATTTCTTATTGACACTTTATTATACCCCCGCTTTGAAAAAGTGAGGGGTATACTGGTTTACATCTGTCAGTCCGTCCGTCCTTCCTTCCGTCTGTCTGTCCGTCCGTCCGTCCTTCCGTCCCTTTTTTTCGTAAAAGATTTCTCCACAACCCTGCAAGCTAGAGTAGTCATTTGGTATGCAGGTTGATAACGACATGATGTATCGTGGGATTGAGAACCAGGCTTCTCCTGCTTATTCTTCCCTGTATTTCTCCGATTTTCTTTCTTTCCATACTTTGAATAATGAAATTTTTCATGAAAGATTTCTCCACAACCGTGGAAGCTAGAGTGGTCATATTTGGTATGCAGGTTGATGACAACATGATGTATCGTGGGATTGAGAACCAGGCTTCTCCTGCTTAATCTTCCCTGTATTTCTCCGATTTTCTTTCTTTCCATACTTTGAATAATGAAATTTTTCGTCAAAGATTTCTCCACAACCGTGCAAGCTAGATTGGTCATATTTGGTATGCGGGTTGATGACGACATGTTGTATCGTGGGATTGAGAACCAGCCTTCTCCTGCTCATTCTTCCCTGTATTTGTCCGATTTTCTTTCGATCCATACTTTGAATAATGAAATTTTTCGTCAAAGATTTCTCCATAACCCTCCATAACCGTGCAAGCTAGAGTGGTCTTATTTGGTATGCAGGTCAATGACGACATGTTGTATCGTGGGATTGAGAACAGGCTTCTCCTGCTTATTGTTCCCTGTATTTGTCCGATTTTCTTTCTTTCCATACTTTGAATAATGAAATTTTTCGTCAAAGATTTCTCCACACCCGTGCAAGCTAGATTTGTCATATTTGGTATGCAGGTCAATGACGACATGTTGTATCGTGGGATTGAGAACAGGCTTCTCTTGCTTATTGTTCCCTGTATTTGTCCAATTTTGTTTCTTTCCATACTCTGAATAATGAAATTTTTCGTCAAAGATTTCTCCACAACTGTGGAAGCTAGAGTAGTCATATTTGGTATGCAGGTCGATGACGACATGTTGTATAGTGGGATTGAGAACCAGGCTTCTCCTGCTTATTCTTCCCTGTATTTCTCCGATTTTCTTTCTTTCCATACTTTGAATAATGAAATTTTTCGTCAAAGATTTCTCCACAACCGTGGAAGCTAGAGTAGTCATATTTGGTATGCAGGTCAATGACGACATGTATCGTGGGATTGAGAACCAGGCTTCTCCTGCTTATTCTTCCCTGTATTTGTCCAATTTTCTTTCTTTCCATACTTTGAATAATGAAATTTTTTGTCAAAGATTTCTCCACAACAATGCAAGCTAGAGTAGTCATATTTGGTATGCAGGTTAATGACAAGTTATTGCATCGTGGGATCGCAAACCGGCTTTCTCCCACTCATTCTTCCCTGTATTTATTTGATTTTCTTTCTTTCCATACTCTGAATAATGAAATTTTTCGTCAAAGATTCCTCTACAACCGTGCAAGCTAGAGTAGACATAGACTATGCAGGTTGATGATGACTTCCTGTATCGTGGGATTGAGAACCAGTCTTCTCCTGCATATTCTTCCATGTATATGTCAGATTTTCTTTCTCTCTATACTTTGAATAATGCAATTTTTGCAAAAGATTTCTATGCATCAGATTCTGTAAGTTAGAGTAGGGATATTTTGTATGCAGGTTGATGATAACTTGTTGTATGGTGGGATTGAGAACCAGCCTTCTCCTGCTTATTCTTCCCTTTATTTTTCCAATTTTCTTTCTCTCCTGACTTTGAATAATGCAATTTTTTGTAAAAGATTTCACAGCAACCATTCAAGTTTGAATGTTCATATTAATTTTGGTATACAGACTGATAAAGACTTATGTCTTGCATGTATTTATTATTTTTTCTTTCTGTCAATGTGAAATCATTTTATTCCATATTACATAGAAAGGGATTTATGTTGAATATTGATATTTGGTATACATGGTGACAATGAGTTCTCTCTCTATGCATTTTGTAACGAAAATAACACCATTTGATTTAAGCAGTTAAGCGGGGGTATAGTCGGATTCTCCGACAGTTCTAGTTTCTTCAATCATTATTTGTGTAAGTTGCATGAGAAAGCATTGATATAAATAATTTGAAGATACAGGGATACTCATTTCTGATTTCGGTTAGCTTTTTGCTGTTCAAGCAAAGCACAAATTTTAATTACAGGATCTTCAGTATGGCAGAAATAACTCAATGAGACAGTATGCGAAGTGTATAGAGATCTGTGAATTTAAAATTAGGGCTGTTATTAATTTTCAGAGCTTTAATCAAAATTGAGAAAATTGTTAAACTGTCTCATTTTGTTTTCAGTTGTGTGGGCTCAAGGTATGCATCACCAGTAGGCTCAGTACGGATTGACTTTGAAACATTGCCAAATGATCACTTAGTAGCTCGGGAGTTGCCACCTGGAGTGACAGACACAGACATACAGATGGTCAGATTAAATGACACCCTGGTAAATACGTTATTTCTTTGATAATAATAAGGTTTTCCCTTCCAAAACAATCCAAAAGTCTAGATCCCTTTAGAACTTTGGAATTGTTTTAGAAGGGTAAACATCATCTCCCACCAGAATTACATTGGACTGATTTATATATAAGGAATAAATGTTATTTTTTAACGTTTACTGAAGTATAAACTACATCGGGTCACGAGCAAAGTAAGTGAACCCTGAAGGGGTTTACGTTAACTTTGCTCGTGACCCGATGTAGTTTATACTTCAGTAAAAGTTTACAAAATAACATTCATTCCATATATTTATATTATTAAACAATGCTTTTGATCAATAAAAAGATAAACAAAAATAAGAAATGCATATATAAGAATCGTTTTAAAAACATTATCGGCCGAATCTTGCAATAGTTTGGAACAGCCGCATTGTCACTGCCGACCAGTAAATTCCACCTCCTGCTGTAGATTTCTCGTGCAAGTAGGCTTAGCAAGCTGTCACTCAATGTTTACTAGCTATTCAAGTGCATGACATGTTGAAGATTTCACGTGCTAGTTCGTGAGATGGGCTGTCACTCTGAAGCACGTGGCACAATGAAATTACTGACTTTTAAACAACTCACTTAATTTGGACAACAGAGAGCGCTGCACTGATAATGTAAATATATTTTGATAATTCTAGGGAGGGGAAAACCTCATTTTATAGCCAAATATATACACTGGATTAGCCCCTATTGCGCCAAAAAGCAGATGACGAAATTTATGTCTGCAGAATTTCAAAAAATGTATCATCCAAGCGATATCATATTCAGAATTAGAAACACTAGAGGGCAAACAGTGTAGATTCAGATGAGGTGGCTCATTATGACCCACCTCATCTGGATCTACACTGTTTGCCAATTCAACAATTTTAATTTTTGGCGCTTTAAGGGTTAATCTTATTTCAAGGGCAAATAATATTAAATTTTACCATGGGAGTATTAAACATTTGTTGTGGCTAAGGCTGGTGTACAGCCCAATGTTCATTGGTTTTTAATGTCAATTTAGGGCCACAACAAACATTAAACAATTAAAAAGGAGTGGTTTAATGGTATCCCCTGATTCTCAGTCCATTCACAACTACTACTAGAGTGTTAATGCTTGACTAGAGGAGGTTAAGAAAATCAGCCTTTGGAAAGTCAGACTCTACAGAAGAGCATGGGTAGCCCCAATGTTAGAAGAGATTCATATATCATTTTATGCTGCAGTGGCTTTTTCTTGAAATGGGAAATAGGATGCACATCTTGCAATGTAGAGTTCTCAGTCTTAGCAGTGTTTCTTTACATGTTGAGTTGTACATTGTACATTTTTTGCCATTTATGAGGAAACTTCTGAGAGTTTCTGGTCGCTTATGTGGGCAACCAAGCCTTCCAAAATGGTGTCTGACCTTAAAGGAAAGAATTTATTTATAAGGGAGCACAAAAATTCCTCCTTTAAAGAGTTTACTCCCATTAGAAGGGAAGCAAAAGTGAAGATGGCAGGCAGGTCGCTTCCCCGGTAGATGTACCCATTACTTTTGAATAAATTATCATTGTGAAAAAATTTATTGCAGAACTTAATTGTGTTACTGGGAACAACGCGTGCCTCAGGTCCTCACAAAATGGTAGTTCATTACTATCTGCCATACGATGTAGGAAAGGAGATGCCAGTGACTGTACATGCTAATGGCCAAGAATACAAGGGTAGGTGGCTTTACTACTTTAAAAATTCTGAAAAATTGGGACACCTAAAATAATTGACATAATTGCCCATAAAATGAAATAATTTGGAATTACAGTGCATTAATGCATACAAAAGAGGCAGATGAATTTCTAAATAATGTAGACTCTGATCAGACTGCTCCTTTTGGAGCAGTCTGATCTTAGTCTGCAGTGTTTGCTTGGACCTGCCTGTCCTTTTCATACAACATGCCCACATAGAACAGATGTGAAGATATTTCTTGACAGATGACATTGAGTCAGTATATCTGGCAGTTTCAGTCAATTGTCTATGAAAATGTAAGATATCCTTAAGCATAGGCTCGTGGTGGCAGATCAGTAAAACGTAAAACATTTTAAGTCAGTGGACACATTACGGTGGAATTTTGCCAATTTTGTCTTGCCCGGGATAAGCAGAAGAGAGATATAGATATATATACTTTAATGGTGCTGTAAGCGGTGGTGGCTTGCACTTTACATTTAGCTCTGTTTTGTGACTATGCACATACAAGTGAGGCACCAGATTCCATAGGTTTTTAGTCAGTTGGGAAAAAACTTCTGTTACATTTTGTAGGCTTCAAACTGAAACCCTTCGAAAAAGGGTCTACTCCTAAAGGAAAATATTTGCTCATAGAGGAGAACTGCTTCCCTGAAAGTGTACCCATTCACCATAACACTCAATTTGGCTTATCTTGAGTAATATACTGTCAGCTGGTATTATCTCTAAATCAAAGGTCATCTTAAAACTACTGATATCTCAAAGTAAATTTTCTGGAACTCATCTCAAACAACTTATATCCCATAGTAAATTTTCTGGTTCCAGAAAATTTACTATGAGATACCAGTAATTTGAGATATACACATAATTATAATAATAACTTGATCTGGTGTACTGTATCACGTCGAGTGGATGAGCTCATACCATCGGATCACCCGAGATGCTTGCGTAGAGGGTGATCCGATGGTATGAGCTCATCCACGAGACGTGATACAGTGCGCCAGATCAAGTTACTGTTATAATAATTTGTTTATTATATACCTTAGGGTACAGTCAACTATTCATACTTGCCAGCGATAATGCATCGACCCGGATTCGAACCTGCGTGGCAGAGGTATATAGCTAGTCGTAAGACAAACGTTACGGACTGAGCAATCGTTGCGCGCCCTTTGACGTGTTTGTTAAGGTTATGTCACTAGTACCGTTTCTCTGGTTCTCGTTTCGACAATTCACGTTAACAAATGACGCGCCTGAAGCTGGAACTCAGAAATAGCCTCGTTTTAAAGGATAGTGATACGGATTCAGAAAACGTCAGTTTGATACGGCTGTCTGTATAAGATGGCCAGAAAACAGGCAGTTCAAAGGGTGTATCATTGATAGGTTTATAATAAAACAGGATATGAGATATAAAGAAAAATAAGAAATGTGTCTAAACTATATTATTTGATATGAGGGTACTTCGAGATATCAGTGCTTGAGATAATGAGAGTCAACTGTACATGTACTTCCAGGTACCTTCAGCCCACAGTACTGCCCCAGCACCAAGGGATGTAGAGCAGTAATCAACATCAATGGTCAGTCCTCACTGAACCTGATTGATCCTAATGTCAAGATAGTGTTTAACAATAGCAAAGGACAAGAAATCTGGCTGGTAAGCAGAAGTTTAAATATGTTTGTTTTTGCTTTTTGTTTTAAGGCTGGCAATTTAGAATATATTGTGGCTACTGGGTTTGGGATAGTGGGTCCTGTTGTTTAACATTTAGGTGTAAGAAAGTGGACTCAAGATCTCTGAATTGGTTGGAGCCTGGGTCAGGTCATATGTTACAGTCAAGTTCTGCCAGTGGGAGATCATATGTTTTTTCTGTGGGAGTTCTGTCCCTTACCTTTGATAAACGGTTTCCTTAATGCAAGTGAAATATTCTTGAAAAGATTGGAAATCCTAAAGCAAAAACAGAAAGTAAGCTATTCATGATGGAGAAGCCAAATCTAATGGAGGAAATGCGGACCCTCTTCAAGCAATTAGGGGAGAGTCGGGTAACTTCGGACAGCGGGTAAATTCTGACAGTGACATTTTTCCTTTATATGTCAGTTGTCTGGAATTAAAACAAAACAATAACTGGCCAAACAGTGAAAATCCTGATGAGACGGCTCATTATGAGCCGTCTCATCTGGATTTTCACTGTTTGCAATGGTATGTCCGAATATACCCGCCTGTCCGAAGTTACCCGACTCTCCCCTATGCTTTCTTCCATGCCGGTTCATATTGAGTGAGGGGTAAATGGTCATAATTAATAATTTAGAGATTGCTGGTTTGATTTTGGCCAAAAAGTTAATTATGTTAGCCTCACTATCATCCCCTTTGTTCCACCATGCTGCAGATAAGTCAGGGTAACAGGGATAATTTTGGGAGAACTTGAGCGGCTGTTTTGTAGTGGATAACACTCCGGACTAACAATCAGGGGTCACAAGATCGATTCCCGCTTCTCCGGTCTTTCGGATGAGACTTTAAACCGAGGTCCCGTCTCCATATGACCTCGTTGTTGGTGGGATGTTAAACACGAGTTCACTCACTCTCAATAAAAACATGTTGTGACCACTCATTAGAATCATCTTGTTGAGATGGTTCTAATGAGGGATCATAACATGTTTTCATTGAGAAATATAAAAAATTGTCATTGACTCTTTAAAAAACCTCACATTATCTGGAGCTTTGGGGTGTCAAAATTTGTGGTTTGGTAAGCAGGAACTAAAATTATCACAAAAATTAATAAAACCAACCCTTATCTAGATCTTTGTCATGTGTTATAAACCCTCCTTATTTCCATTCCAGGATTACCTATTACTAGTACCAGCCAGCCAGTACAGTCCTCAGGATATCAACATACTGCCTATTGATAACTCTCTCAGTTTCATTGAAGAGTGTGTTGATGATGGATTCAAAATCATGTAAGTCTAGCACTACATACAGGCCCGGATCCAGACCATCACGTACTGGTGGGGCTCTGGATAACTGGTGGGGCTGGGAGGTGCCGAAATGTATGTGTGTGGGGGAGGGGGCTTGAAAATATGACATATTTAGTGTTCAATTTCAAGAGAATTTTTATAAAAAAAGATTTCCTTGAAATATATGTTGTGACATCTCATTAGAATCGCCTCCCCGAGGCGATTCTAATGAGATATCGCAACATATATTTTGAATATTTTGATCTAACCACATTAGATATTTTTTCTCAAACTGTCATCAGATACTTCTTTTTATCTGGAGGACTACATATTATACATAACACAGAGGCCAAATGGCGGGGCTGCAGCCCCAAAGCCCACCCCCTGGATCCAGGGCTGACATAGTAACTTAACTAGCTGCCTAGTTTTTAGTGTCATGGAGGTAATAAATTTAGTCAGCATTGTTCAGTTTCCGTAATAATTGTACGGTCATAGTAGTACTTTTTCCCAAAAATCTTGACTCCAGAAATTATTGATACACCTAAGTGTTAGATGTTAAGGTACAGTGTACATGAATATTCCTGTAGTATTTTGTTTAATGTGACCGTCATGTTATATACTGGCAAAATATCATTACATGTTTTTAGCTCGCCTGAACGAAAGTTCAGGAAGGGCGTCAGCATCAGCGTCCGCGTCGGCGTCCGGATTGGATGTTTTGGTTAAATTTTTTTAAAGACCTATATCTCCTAAATCCATTGATGGATTCTTTTGATAATTGCACTGTAGTTACATATCGGTCCAAAGTTTAACAGGGTACCACCCCCACCCCACTCAGTGACCTTGATGTCAAGGTCATGGACTTAGAAAATTGGGAGTTTTTTGGACTGGATGTTTTGGTTAAAGTTTTTTAAAGCTCTATATCTTCTTAACCCATGGATGGATTCCTTTGATACTTGCACTGTAGTTAGATACTGGTCTAAAGTTTTCCAAGATATTACCCCCACCCCCCTCAGTGACCTTGATGTCAAGGTCATGGACTTAGAAAATTGTCTTTTTATTGATTGATTGTTTTGGTTAAAGTTTTTTAAAGACCCATATCCCCTGAACCCGTGAATGAATTCTTTTGATATTTGCACTGTAGTTAGATATTAGTTTAAAGTTTTACAGAGTACTACCCCAACCCTGCTCAGTGACCTTGATGTCAAGGTCAGGGACTTAAGAAATTTTTGTCTTTATTAAAACTTTAAAGACCCATATCTCCTGAACCCATGAATGAATTCTTTTGATATTTGCACTGTAGTTAGATATTAGTTCAAAGTTTTACGGAGTACTACCCCAACCCTGCCCAGTGACCTTGATGTCAAGGTCATGGACTTAGGAAATTTTTGTCTCTATTAAAGTTTTCTAAGTGCATACTGATTCATAATGCTTGGCAGAGATATAGTTTACACTGGAACTGATGTTAGACACTTTTTTGAGTTCTTACAAAATACTATATACTTACCCCATTGGATGACCTTTTAAGGTAGGTTCCTGTTGTTTGGAAATGATCATAATTTTAATGATTTTTTTCCAAGTTGTCGGAAAACACTTATAACAAGGGAGTGAATAAGTTCCACTAAAAGGTGTAAAGCCAAAAATTTTAGAAAAGTTGTTTTGTAAGGGATTTCCTAACTCTGTTTTGCACACCAGTTAGCTCTATTTTTAGCTCGTGCCAAAATTAGATAACACAGCTGACGTCATGCTGCGTTGCATTTTGGGATAGTTGTAACTCGTCCGCCATACCGGGATCTCTAGGAGAGCTCACGGCAAGAGAAAACTGACCTTTGGAGAATGACCCCAGAAACCGCGCACTTATAGACATATAACAAAGTTATTTTTAGAACCGGAATTCCCATGAAAGAAAATAAACCAGAGGAAAAACGACAATTTTCAACAACATCCGACAGTTTTCTCGGTAGCAACGGATTCTGAAAAATAAGAGTATTCAATACTACGCAGAAAAGGAAATTATTATTTTGTGAACATAACTGATATCCCTAGTACAGGAACCTACCTTTAAGTCAAAGTCATCGACTTAGAATTTTGTCTTAAAGATTTTGGTTAAAGTTTTATATTTATGAAGACATAATTTCACAGTGCCACAATGGACTCAGTTGATACTAATACTTGGACTGATGTTAGATAATGGTTCAGGGTTTTGATACATCCTGCCCCCCCCTCCCCCTACCCCCTACCTAAGGTTCTTTGATCTTAAGCTCATGGACTTTGAAATTTCATGTGGATTTTTTTTAACTTTAATTTTATTTTAACACTTATTTCTGAGATAGGTTTTGTTTATAAACGTGTAGTCATTATGGACATGCTTGCCTGAAGTTTTATGCATAGCACTCCACACCACCATAGTGACTGTGTGATGGGCAAGCACCAATTCAGGCGAGCTATGCTGTCGGGGGACAGCTCTTGTTTAAACACTTAGCTACAACATGTAACCTTACTCCACCATTCAAGACAGTCGGTTAAATTTAAGGCTACTTTCTGTGCCTATAAATTCCTTTGAATTCGTCATCAGATGAACAGAATCTTAAACTCATGGTCACTTGCAATCAGATTTATGAAACTTGCCAAAGAATAGACTTCATATACAGTGACTTGTTATATTTCACTACAGTCAATCTACATGTATATGGATTATGCAAACCTATTTTATCAGCACACCTATGTCAGAGTTCTGTGAGGACAGCTTATTCACCCTGACTACTGAATTCAACAATGGAGCCCTGGAGTGTGAATGTGACATTGATGGGTCTCTCAGCTTCAATTGTGACCAAAATGGGGGTCAGTGTCAGTGCAGGCCTAATGTGATTGGACGAACTTGCTCTGCCTGTAGAGTTGGATATTACGGTTTTCCACGTTGTCAACGTAAGTTTAGTTTTATCTTTATGTAATAAGATATCACAAAAACAAAATATATCCACGGGAAGTTCTTCCAGTTTGAGTTGAATAGCAAAAAAACATGATAAATAGTGTTGCCAGACGTCATGTGCTTAGACTAGGCTGTGCACATGTGTAGTTAGGGCAGATCACACCCACTGGTCTTTGAACTATACACGTTTTGACCAACCTGAACATGAGCACAGGCTGATATGAGTAACCACAGTTCACATTACATCTAATTCTAGTAACGGCCTTCCACAAATGCTAAAAAATCCTCATCTCATGTACCATACAATATTACCAGAATATTTATAATATTTTATGCTGTTTTAAACATAAAAGCATAGAAAATTTTCAGTAAACAGCAGGTTCTTTTACATTGGAGCAGCATTATGAGAACACCAATCATCAGACATAATGTGAATTGTGGTTACTCATACCAGCCTGTGCAAAAAATGAGAAAAAGTAAAATTACAAGAGAGATAGGGGCAGAAAGAAAAGCAAGTTGAGTACATAAAAAATACATTTTATTGGGTTTATGCTTTTCATTAGCTAACTTTCTTTACGGCCTGTTGTTGCCTTGCATACTTGCTGTTAAATTTGTTCATGTTTTTCAGCCTGTAACTGTCCATTTGGCTTGTGCCACCAGCTGACTGGTGACTGTATATGTCCACCACGTGTAACAGGAGATAGATGTGATGTCTGTAAGCCAGGAAGTTATGGTTATGATGGACTCATTGGATGTCGGGTAATTTGTATGCCCACAGGGCTAGAAAATTCTTAAAATTGTCACTCATCCTACTTGACCAAAGAAATGGTGATTACAATAATTTACACAAGGAAAAGTAAAAAAATTCACTCGTATCCAGAGCCACTTGGAAGAGTGGAATTTTCCATCTCTGTTGCCCCTCCATCTAGTGTTAGCATCACAGGTTCTTCATGTATTCATATGGCAAATATTTCTATAAACATATATTTATTATGACTGAAAAATGTGCCAGTATTAGGAAAATTTGGAAAAAAGTGCAAAACCTTTGACATTTACCCCAGGTTTTCTCCATTTTTTTGCAAGGAATTTAAAGGGAAATCGCCTCAATGTTCGTGCGCATACATTTTGACGCAGCGTCATTGTTTCCTGCTATGGTTATCATGACGTCGTTTGCCGTAACGCTAAAACGTTTACGTCACTTTCGAAGACAACATGGGCTCTTTGTGAAACAAACGTATAAGTGTTTTGCAACAGAAAAATGGTAAATATATAAAACTGGACAAAAGAAAAAATACGACAAAAATGGGGCTGAAGAATTTTATACGGAAAAGAGAGCGCCAATTTTTGTGGCGGGTAGTGTGTAATTTTTTAGGAATTGAATGTCAGGTTAGGAGAGGATGTGAAAACTGCAAGCGCGTTTTGAATCTCGTAATTACGCAAGTATAAATATAAATAAGGACTTGGTACCGTTTGCTTGAGTCATGAAATTACCATGCAAACAGTGAAAGCGGAGATCAGACTGAGCAAATGCGCAGGCTGATCTTAGCTTTTATTGTTAGCTCATGTCGTTACGGTAATTTGTTTTGTCTTTTTCTTTTCTTTTTGAATAGTTGCTTCTAAGATTTAACGCAAGTGACATAAGACGATCAGCCGTATTGTTCTCGTAAGATACAAATTTTACAACGGCTAGGCGGCGACACTCTTATTTTCACTAATCGCCCTAGACTTTCCACAGGATTCATAGATTGTCGATGCGAACAGGGAAAAATTATCAAAATGCATATCCTCCAAAATTGGTCTCATCATTAAATGATAAATTGAAATCATGCACCACGGACAAAGCTTTGCCGTGAAAATACATGCCGGGCAGTGGTCGGGTCCAACAAGTTGAATGTTCGCATATAAACTTGTTCATCAGATATAAATGTGATATAATCTGATCCAAGAAAAAAGTTCGAAATTCTATGAGAAATAACAATGAACATGCTGCCTAGTTTCAGTCCTTGGAATTTCTCTCATTAATGTGTTGTCTGCATACGAGAAAATTTTGAAGGCGACAATTTCATATAGACTATATGTTCAAGACATAAGAGCATTGCTGAAATTGAATAGGAAATTATATTGCATTACTATAAAAAGCATCGAAAGGTAAGAGCGCTATCCATATGGCCGTTGATGGCGCCAAATAGAAAGCGACGTCAACGCATAAAACCTTGACGTCAACGCGCTTATATGAAAACCGCACGAAATAAAAGTGGTTTTCCTTCCATAACTCGAATATTTGGTCGATGACCTATATTCTTTATTTGCTTATTTGCACGAGGTGGATCATTCCTTTACTATATCAAAAGTATATAAAAATTACAATGGTGGAACTTTTTATATTGAAGAAATTCCACGTTTTTTCCAATAATGGAAAATGGCGGGAAACTAAAAACTGAAAATAACCTATATAATGAGACATACGACGATAACAATTTTGATAGGCAAACAAAGAGACAAGAAAGAGGAGTAAATTAATCTTTATTTAGTAACGATCGGTCATCTTTTTCTCGGATAAAGTGTTCGTAATAGACATAGTCATGTTTCAAACAGGCACATAGATGGCACTGCGTTATCTCAAAAAGTAGTACGGTGACCCTATTTTTTTATTTCATTTTTTCACTTAGCATATAATATTCTACCACTGTGTGAAGTTTCAACAAAATCTCAATGGCAGTTTTTATAGGGTGATTTCCCTTTAACTCATCAATATTCTGTCCAATCACAATGTAATCTAGGTTTAATTTATGCAGGTCTGCTTTCAGACAAAAAAATGAGACTTACATCTACACTCATACTGATTCAAATCAACAAACTAAACTCTGTGCATCCGATAACATGTTTTCAAACACTTACAATGAAATATACTAACAGTGAAGTATATTTTCAGGAGTGTCAGTGTAATCTGCAGGGTGTGGTGGATAGAGATATGAATTGTGATGAAACTACTGGACAGTGCAGGTATGTATCAGTATTACATTACCAATTCTTTTACCCTCATGTCCACTACTTCTGCCACTCAAATTCCGATCAAATTAAAATTTTACAGCTGCAATTTACATGTACAAACCTATTCCATTATTTCAGCCAGCAACTATTTTCCAAAAGACAAATTCTTTTGTCCATGATACAAGTAAATTGGATCATATTTTGGCTTACCTTTGTGGACCAAAACAGAGCTCTAGATAAGAGGGAGTATTTGATGATAATTGAGGGATAATTTTTTTATTTCTCATTGAAACCATATGTTATGACCCCTCATCTGAACCGTCTCATCGAGACGGTTCAGATGAGATGTCACAACATATGTTTTTATGCTAAATTAACAAAAATTATCCCTAATTATCACCAAACACTCCCTCTTATCTAGAGTTCTGCCAAAAATTTTTATTTTACAACAAATGTTACTACCAGTACGTACAAAGCTGTAGGCTATACTTTGTAATGAAATATTCTGAAAATTTCTCTGCCTTGTGAAATTCAGACTCTAATAGTTCCTGTTGTCAATTATAGACATCACTGCTTGAACTCTGACTTTGAATATTGTAGGTGTTTACCTGGTATTGGAGGTAGGAAGTGTGACTACTGTCTGCCGGGTTTCCATGCCTTCCCACTGTGTAGAGAATGTGACTGTGATAGATATGGTACCAGGGAAGAAATATGTGATGTTGACACTGGCTATTGTATCTGTAAGGTAAAGATTCTTATATTACCTTAAATTAGTTATGCCTGATTGAATGAGGCTGTATAGTTTTGAAGGTTGTTGGTATATTTATAGTTGGTATATTTATATGTCCATCTTCTCTGAAAAATTCTTGTTAAATACTTTTGGAACTGGGTATGATGTCATTCTAAGATGTGGTGATGTATGTAATTTGCTTTTGAGCTGAGCTCTGAAAAAACTGTTAAAGCACTGTGACATTGAAAACTCAGATCAGCTTTCACGTCTTTGCAATATGATTTTTTTTTTTTTTAGCGTAGAGTGTTAATGTAAACAGAAAAGACCCTGGACTGAGTTTTCACTATATGAACATGCCAGAAGGCCTTCTTTTCTGTTGTGGCTTGTTCATATCATTATACAGACTATTTGAGCCGCAACACAACAAAACCAGTAAAGTAGCATATGTGCCTAGTGAAGACTGGGATCAGCCTGGGCATCCGCTCAGTCTGTTCAGGTTCTTTGCTGTCGGAATGAAAGTAGCTTAGATCTGAATCTGTGCTTGGCGCACTTGCCACTTTGTTGGTTTTGTCATGTCGTGGCTGACTTTTTTGGTCAAGACTGCCTTAAAGTAAAATTTTACTGTGTTTACCATGTGGACAGGCATTCCTGTTTTTCTTTTTTAGGAGAAAGTTTCAGCATTATCTCCATAAATTGGTTATTTTCAGAGCAATGTGGTCGGCCCTCGATGTGATCAGTGTGATGTCTACACCTATGACCTTGACCCTGGGAATCCTTCGGGATGTACACAGTGTTTCTGCTTTGGAAATACAAGAATGTGCCGGGCATCAACAATGAGATGGATGATAGTAAGTTATTATTGGTGGTGGGTTTTTGTCTCGCCTGTGAAGCAGAGGCGAGACATAGGTATTGCTTTTATGGCGCCGGCGGCATAAACTTTTGTCGAGTTTTTGCGCTTAGGTCATTTTCTCAGAAACTATAAGGCCTAGAGCCATGAAACTTGGTTCATGCATACATCTGGAAGAGTAGATCTCAAAGCCATCATTAATATTGAGTCTTGACCTACATTTTACGGTTGACTGATTTTGCAAGTTTTTGTCGAGTTTTTGCGTTTAGGTCATTTTCTCAGAAACTATAAGGGCTAGAGCCATGAAACTTGGTTCATGCATACATCTGGAAGAGTAAATCTCAAAGCTATCATCAATATTGAGTCTTGACCTACATTTTACGGTTTGACTGACTTTGCAAGTTTTTGTCCAGTTTTTGCGTTTAGGTCATTTTCTCAGAAACTATAAGGGCTAGAGCCATGAAACTTGGTTCATGGGAATGTCTGGAAGAGTAAATTTCAAAGCCATCATCAATATTGAGTCTTGACCTACATTTTACCGTTGACTGACTTTGCAAGTTTTTGTCGAGTTTTTGCGTTTAGGTCTGTTTCTCAGAAACTATAAGGGCTAGAGCCATGAAACTTGGTTCATGGGTATGTCTGGAAGAGTAAATCTCAAAGTAATCATCAATATTGAGTCTTGATCTACATTTTACGGTTGACTGACTTTGCAATTTTTGGTCACATTTAGGTCTGTTTCTCTGAAACTATAAGGGCTAGAGCCATGAAACTTGGGTCATGCATTATTTAGAAGAGAAGAGCTCAAAGTCATCATCAATATTGAGTCTTGACCTACATTTTATGGTTCACTGACTTTGCAATTTTTTGTCAAGTTTTCACGTTTAGGTCTGTTTCTCAGAAATTATTAGGGCTAGAGCCAAGAAACTTGGTTCATGCTTACATCTTTGCTGATTGAGCTATGTTTTTGTGACAAAGCGCTAGCAGACGAGACACCGCATTCTGCGGAATTCTTGTAATTTAAGCTCTTAAGCTCCAGTGATGAAAATAGCAGAATTTGCAAACAGTGTAGATCCTGATGAGATGGCTCACAATTAGCCGTCTCATCTAGATCTACACTGTTTGCCCTCTAGTCTTTGAATTTTCAGTATGAAATACCTTGGACAAGGCAATTTTTTTTTTTTTTAATTTTGCAGACGTAAATTTTGTTGTCTGCTGTTTGACACTTAAAGCATTAAGCTGTATGGATACACATCCAAGGGGGATCACTCCTATATGTGAGTATTTGTCTCCCTTCTGACACGGTGCTACTCCTGAAGGAAAGAATTTTGTTCTCAGACAGAGGTGTATGGGTACACCACAATGTTTTCCATCATTTTGTCAAAGGAAGTCCATTGTTTTGGCTTCCTACAAAGAAATGTGTTTGAAAATACAAGATATAAAAACATTAGATGATCCTCTCTCTTAGACATACATTAAATTGTTTTAATGTTAACTCTCACAAACTGTGTATTATAGAGAAGAGCCTCATTAGGATCAACATAATTTTTCCATATTGTGAATTCTCGTGATTAATGCCTTGGTTTGGGCAGATGAAAATATTATTACTTTGTGGCTCCACTGTCAGAACATAATATTTCAAATTTTCCCTCAAGCCTTGCAATGGTTACAATAGTTTGAAGTAAGCAGGTATTATTCTTCAAATTGAGAGTAAGCTGACATTTCTACTTGCTTATTTACAGATGGATGATATGCTTGGCTGGGGTATTACTAACACTGATGATGCTGAAGTTCGGGAGGCAGGCACCACGATAGCTGTTCTTGATGCTGCTGACAGTATCACAGACACTTCTACGTCAATGTACTGGACAGCCCCACCCTCATATCTTGGCAATAAGGTATGTTATTGGAGGCTTTGTTTATCATAGCTCTTTATATGAGTGGATTTGGGTGCAAATAGTTTTCTTTGTACAGAAAAAAAAGAACATACATTATGGCTCCTCATTAGAATCATTTCACCTTAGTTATGCAAAATAACTATATTGTCAGCAGGATCTGCATATGCTGAGTAAGCACCTTGTCATAAGCTGAAGGCAGGTTTTCATTTGAGGAGACAGTGTATAAAATGGCAAACACACTGGCACTTATTTTATTTAAACTATTAATGATTGCATGTGAAATCTTGATTTTTAAATCACTCAAATCACCTCGCCAGCCTTGCAAAATGTCCTTAATTGAGATGTGAAGATTGAAAAAAATAGTAAACTTTCTTTGTAGATACTTTTGCTAATATACATGAGCCTTCTTTTGTAGCTGACCAGCTATGGAGGGTTCCTGCATTACAAGGTGTTGTTTGTGTTGCCAAGAAATGAGTCCATTGAGACTGAGGCTCTTATAGAACCAGATCTACTGCTGCAGGTGAGGGTTTTGTATTGGAGTGATGTATTGTTGAGCATTTAATTTGAACTAATATTTGCATTTGTGATAATGTAGATTTTCATTTTTCTCATAAACAGTCAAACCTGCAATGTGCAGTTTAAGTCTATGGAAAAGTTCAACTGTACTCAGTGTACTGTTCACTCATAGAGCCTGAAAATGGTTGAAAATAGGTATAACCTAACACTGTTGCATTTAACCCTTAAAGTGCCAAAAATGAAAAATTGTTGAATCTGCAAACAGTGTAGATCCAGATGAGGTGGCTCATGAGCCACCTCATCTGGGTCTACACTGTTTGCCCTATAGTCAGTGAATTCTCAACATGATCTAGCTTGGACAAAACATTTTTTGAAATTTCTGCAGACGTAAATTTTGTCGTCTGCTTTTTGGTGCATTAAGGGTTAATACACAGATAAGAATCTTGTATGATTTGATATTATATGTTTTCTGATCATATATTTGCTCTTCTCATATGTATTTTGTTAGGGTGAGGGTCACATTGGGCCTGTACGCTGAATAAAGTTCAATTTTTTTTCTTTGATATTAAAACATGGAAAACAAACAGCGATGTGTACACCCAAATCATTGTCCTGTTTAGCAAGCTGTTGTTATACAGTTCTTTTTGTTGCCAGGGTAACAACATGACAATTAAGTACAGAACATCAACTCAGGTAGTGAATAGTGCTCTCACACCTGTTGAAGTCAAATTAGTGGAGGTAAGAAAGAAAAATGATAATAATTAAACAGTCAACTCTCGATATCTCGAAGTCGAACTTCAGTCAAAACTACTGATATCTCAAAGTAAATTTTCTGGTACCAGAAAATTTACTTTGAGATATAAGTAGTTTGAGATAGCAAGAATTGAAATATGAATAAAAAATAGGAAATACATTAAGAAGATACTTTGAGATATCGGTGTTCGAGATATCGGGAGTTAACTGTAGTAATACTTATAAAAGAAATGAATGAGAAGTTAAATCATGTGCTTTCTTAATTAAATCAAGGTTGGCTTTAGTGATGAAAACTCCAGAATAGGGATATCTAATGTTAATTTGTAAATTATTTACATTTGCTAATGGAACATATGCATTGGCTTTATCTATTTATTTAAAATTAGGGTCAGTCAGGCAGTTAGAATGCAGAATTGTTTTAGTCCTAATCTGTACAAAGTGCAACATACAAAGAGTTGTGAATATCTGGAAGAAAATAACAATGTTATGCCATGCTGGGGCCAACTGTCCAGAGCATCTTAAGCTTGGCAAAGTTGTTAGTCAAAGATTTGTTAAGTCTTCTAGTACCCATAAATCAATTATATTAATGTTTTTTTTTCCCAAAAAATGAGAGGAGCTTTTGCAGTGCACTGCAAAAGCTCTTCACATTTTTTTGGCAAAAAAAGCAGTGTTTTTGCATGCAGTATGTTTAAAATGTTACCTCTGATTGACTAACATTGTTGATTTTGAACAACTAGGCCCAGATTTATAGAGCTGTATGAAACATGTTTACAGAGCACTCTTTATTAACACAAGATCTTATTTTTTATTTTTATTTCTTTATTTATATTTTTTGCAGTACAATTTTGAGACACTATCAGGAGCATCTGTAGATCGTGAAACCTTCATGTTGGTGTTAGTTGATCTGCAGGCTTTACATATCAGGGCCTCGTACTACACAGTGGTTAGAGAAGTCAGGTAGGTTGTAGAATTGGCTGAAATGAACAGAGAGAAGTCAGATGAAGCCAACTGCAGCTGTGTTTTGAATAAATTATATTCACAGTTCCAGGAAATTATAGTTTGAAACGTTAATGAGAATTGTTTAACAATAAAAAAATAATTGCATGCAATATTTTACAGATTAATGAAAAAGAATTTGTTTGCAGATTGTTTTGAATTGACTCTAAATAATGTAGAAAGTAATTCCTTGAGCAAATAGTGTAAAAGATATTGAACTGCAGTTTGATGAATGTCTCTCTTACTGCCCAAAGTATATTGAAATATCCCCTTATCATGTCTCTATTAGTTTAAAGATGGAACCCAGTGGGCACATAACGTCGAATTGATGTAGATGCGACGTGATGACGTCGCATCAACATCATTACGACATCATGTGCCTGCTGGGAAGAATCGTTGCAGAAATGGAAGAGTTGTTACAAATTTCACTGTAACTATGGTATGCAATGTTTTTGCAGGTTAATGGAAGTAGAGCTAGATATTGCCTCAGACATAGGTGAAGGGGCGGTGGCATCTTCTGTGGAGGAATGTGACTGTCCAGTGGGACACACCGGAACATCTTGTGAGGTAAATTTAACGGTGGCATGAAAACAATGTCTTTTTAGCATTTGCATACATTGAAGTCTGAGATCAGCCTGCACATTCATGCAGTATTATTGATTTGTCTATTTTCTTGGTATATATGCCAAGAACTGAAGACTGACAAGTTTTGCATGGATCCATAAATTGTTCATGCTAAGATTAGACTGCATATACTAATGCTGATATGCAGTGATATGAGCTTTCCTTAAAGAAAAAGTAAGAAAAGAAGAAAGTCTGCATTTGCCATATAGAAACCTCTTTTGATTTATCTTAGACAGTGAGAAACATTATGCATATTAAACCGGTTATGAAATTGTGAATTGCTTGTCATCGAGAAGAGTCTGTTTGTACCACGTTAGATCCAAGTTGAACTCGGACATATTCTGTACAAAAAATTAGAGGAAAAGTTTGTTAATATGCTGTATTTAGTGATATGATGGTATACATATATTTAATGGAGAAAAGCATAATAATTCTTTTGATTCTACTTTCTGCTTTTCATGGTATAAATCTACCTTTCAAAGGTACAAATCATCAACTAAATAGAGCAATTCTAAGAATATGTGTGCCGTAATAGAGACTTCCTTCAGTCCTGGCCCCGAGGTTATAAAACTTCTTTCATGCTCAGCTCAGCTGAGCATGAAATTTTCTCTGCTGATAAATTCATAAGCAAAGAAAATTACATACTCAGCTAAACTGAGCAAGACAACAACTGTACTTATCAGTAATTGGCTATTTATTAGCAGGTTAACTTTCATACTCAGCTGAGTTGAGCACACAAAAAAAGTTAACCTGGGGGCCTGTTTGCAGCTGTACTGATTACTTCTGTGCATTTATTACAGGATTGTTCACTTGGTTACTACCGTATCTACAATGTCAACTACCCATACCTTGCTACATGTCGAAGATGTGAATGTAACGGACATGCTGGAGAGTGTGACCAGAACACCGGTGTGTGCTTGGTGAGTTAAATTTAAGCTGTGTTTTGGTGAAAATATAAAAGTAAAAGTCCTGTCAGTTTAAAGATTTCTGGAGAGAAAGTAATTTAAACAAAAGTTATGATCAGAGACCATGCAGATGCACTAGCTGGTCTGAGTACTTGCTGTTTCACATGCATGAGGCGGATTTGTAGACTTTGTACAACTGTTTATTACTTGTGTTACTTATTTGTGTTAAATTATGACTATTATTCAGCTAAGACATGCAACAAGTTCTGCCTAACTCCGTCTCCAAACTAAAAAGGGGCATAAGATCACATTAACTTTTACATGTAAAAGTGAAAGTAGACAATCTTATCATCGAACAGACATCATCATGATGTAGTAATGCATTGTGTCATGTTTAAGGAATTTGACATACTTTTCAGGAGTGCGGTAACAATACAATGGGTGATCACTGTGAAATGTGTTTACCAGGTTACTATGGGGAACCAACTAGAGGAGAAGGATGTCAAATATGTGGATGTCCATTGAAAATTGAATCAAACAAGTAGGTCTAAAATAATGCTATACAGCTAATGCATGGGTTAACTGACCCATCATAATGACAATTTTGTAGCCAAACACAGTAAATTTCCACTGATATAGTCAGTCATCGATAAATATTGTCTCTTAACAGTTTTAACGGAAGTTAGCTTTGGCAGAACCCTATGTTTGTCTTAAGAAAGATTATTTTTTTCTTCCAAAATGATCCCAAAAATCTAGATCCATCTACTAAGATGGATCTAAATTTTTGGAATTGTTTTTATGCCCGCAACTTCGGAGAAGTTGAGGGGGCATATTGGTTTGGGCCTGTCCATCCGTCCGTCTATCCATCTGTCCGTCCGTCTGTCCGTCCGTAATGCTTTTGGCAGCTGGGAATCTCAAGAACCACATATGCTACGATCTTGAAATTTTATATGTGGCATGTACATGAAAAATAAGCGGACCCGTTTTTTTTTCTTTTTTCCGCAGGTCACGTAAAAACTATTTCCAGAGTTATGCCCCTTTTTCGACTTAGTCTATGGAACCTTGTGAACAAAATATCTTGAGAACCCCTGATGCTAGGACCGTGTAATTTTGCAGGAAGACATTGCTCAAGGTGTAGATGACCTGATTAACTTTTGAAAAAATTCGTTAATTTTTGACCGAGTTATGCCCCTTTTTCAACTTAGTGCATTGTAAGCCTATGGAACCTGTTGAACAAAATATCTTGAGAACCCCTGATGCTAGGATCGTGTAATTTTGCAGGAAGATACTGCCCTAGGTGTAGATCCTGATTAATTTTGGAAAAAAAATCGTTAATTTTTGACCGAGTTATGCCCCTTTTTTGGCTTAGTGCATTGTAAGCCTATGAAACTTTGTGAACAAAATATCTCGAGAACCCCTGATGCTAGGATCATAATTTTTTGCAGGAAGATATTGCCCAAGGTGTAGATGACCTGATTAACCTTTGAAAAAAAAACCAAACATAAATTTTGACCAAGTTAAGCTCTTTTTCGACTTAGTGCATTGAAGCCCATGGTACAAAGGTACCCTAACATATGGTCAAGAATGGTAAAAGATAGGAACTTGAAACTTTCTACACATGATCAGTATGGAAAATAAGCAAATATGTGTTTTTTTCTTTTTTCCGCCGGTCAAGTATTTCCAGAGTTATGCCCCTTTTTCGACTTAGCCTGTGGAACCTTGTGGTTGATTGGTTGGTTGATTTGATGCTTAACGTCCACGGTAAACAACTAAGGTCATGTCGGGACGGTCAGTTAATTTAACCACACTATTCCTGGGCAGGCTTAGACCTCCTAAGCGGTTAACCAGTACTAAGTGCACATACTATCGCCAGTAACTGACAACTGCCCTTCTTGAATCAGCGGAAGGAGAAAGGAAAGTATGTGGCCAGACCGGGATTCGAACCCAGGACCTCTGACTTCCGAGTCAGGTGCCCTACCGATTGCGCTTCCCGGCCCGGAACCTTGTGAACAAAATATCTCAAGAACCCCGGATGCTAGGATCATGGCTTTTTGCAGGATGACATTGCTCAAGGTGTAGATGACCTGATTAACTTTCGAAAAAAAAATGTGAATTTTTGACCAAGTTATGCCCCTTTTCAACTTAGTGCATTGTTAGCCTATGTTTACAAAATATCTCGAGAACCCCTGATGCTAGGATCATAATTTTTTTTGCATGAAGATATTGCCCAAGGTGTAGATTATCTGATTAATTTCCGAAAATTTTTTTTTAAATTTTTGACTGAGTAAACCCCTTTTTCGACTAAGTGCATTGACTCCTATGGTACAAAGGTACAAGTATTATAGGATGAACCTTCTTTAGAGGCAAGCATATGGTTGGGGGCATAGTGTTTCATAAACACATTTTCTAGTTAGTAGATTGATTTAGGTTTTCGGTATTGTTTTGGAAGGGAAAACCCATCATATAGTAGAAATTTTCGTAAGACTGATTTAGATTATGAGGTCATGCTAGAGAGGAAAAAACCCCAATTATAGCCGAATTAATACGGTAACACAGTGAAAAAATAATGTTACTTTTTCTGTTTCAGTTTTGCTGACACATGTTCAGTGACAGACAGAGGCACTTACTGTGATTGTTTTGAGGGATATACTGGGAATCAGTGTGAAAGGTAGGTACATTCAACTCTCGGTATCTCAAAATCGAAGTTCAACCCAAACTACTGATATCTCAAAGTAAATTTTCTGGTCCTAGAAAATTAACTTTGAAATATCAGTAGTTTGAGATAACAGTAGATGAAATGTAAATAAAAATAGGAAATTTGACCAAGCTACAGTCTTTGAAATAAGAAAGTACTTTGAGATATCAGTGTTTGAGATATCAAGAGCTGACCATAAATACTTTGCTTAAAATTTGAATTGGAATATATTATGAAATGTATTTAAACTGAAAATGTGAATGTGAATCTGAGGAAAGAATGGATTTAGAGAAGTTAATAATCTCTGATAAATTTATGCTTTGTCTTCCCAGATGTGCCCCTGGTTACTATGGCTACCCGCGGGAGGTAAATGGCACCTGTGAGCTGTGTGAATGCAGCGGCAACATTGACATGAGTGACCCCGAGGCCTGTGATTTCCAGACTGGTGCCTGTCTTGTCTGTGTGAACCACACGACTGGTCCACATTGTGAAAGGTGTGAGGACTGGTGGTATGGGGATGCTGTAGTGGCTAAGGATTGTTACCGTAAGTTCGGAATATTTTTGTTTTAAATGAAGTGGAGTTTTGCTGATCAAACTAAAACAGTTTCTGCTGTTCAGGGCTCCAGATTAGAGGGAGTATTTGGTGATAATTAGGAATAATTTTTGTTAATTCTGCATAAAAACTTACGTTGTGACTCCTCATCTGAACCGTCTCGACGAGACAGTTCAGATGAGGGGTCACAACATATGGTTACAATGAGAAATAGAAAAAATTATCCCTCAATTATCATCAGATACCCCTCTTATCTAGAGCTCTGGAGCCTGTTCGTCACTCCTGCTACTTACAGAAATCCAGACATAGGTATTGCTGTTTTGATGCCTGCGTCATCACCTGTGAGGTAAATTTTTTTTCAAGATTTTAGGTTTAGCTCTGTAAGCAGCAAAGCCACGCCTTTGAGATGCCTCACAGCAAAGTAGGTCTAATAAGAAAAAAACACCAATGATTATTTCAGGAGTATTATCACATAGTCCCTTAACTGAAGCATTTGATGTCTGCGTCCTCACCTGTGAGGTAAAATTTTGTCAAGATTTTAGGTTTAGCTCTATAAGCAGTAAAGCTGCCCCTTTGAGATGCCTCTAAGCAAAGTAGATCTAATAAAAAAAAATATTAATACAGTCAACTCTGAATATCTTGAAGTCGAACTTCAGTCAAAACTATTGATATCTCAAAGTAAATTTTCTGGTACCAGAAAATTTATTTGAGATATCAGTAGTTTGAGATAACAGGAGTTAAAATGCAAGTAATAATAGGAAATATATTCTTTAATATAAGAAGATACTTTGAGATATCAGTTTTCGAGATATCGGGAATTGACTATAATTATATCAGGATTATCATTACATAGTCCCTTACCTGAAGCATTTTTTCATGGCCTGAAAGTATTCACTGTGGTATTTTTCATTGCTTTGGAAAGGTGTTGAGGCTTCTGGTCAGAACCAACTGTCTGATAAAGTTCTAATTAAGGTCACACTTAACATTTTGTATTGAGAGGTAAATAAAATTGTAAGTATAATCAAAAACTGAATCATATTCAGACTCCTCTTTATCTATGTCTTTATAAATGAGCCTTGACACGAGAAAACCAACAAAGTGATTGTGCCCCCAGCGCAGACTCAGATCAGCCTGGGCATCTGCCCAGTCTGATCAGACTCTTCGCTGTCCGCATGGAGGTAGCTCAGATGCTCAGCTACCCTTTAAGTGCAAAGTGAAGACTCAGATCAGACATGGCAGATTCTTAGGCTGATCTGAGTCTGCGCTGGGCGCAAAACCACTTTGCTGGTTTTCTCGTGTCGCCACTCATAGGTTTTTCATTTTGTTTCTACAGCTTGCTCCTGTGATCAGGCAGGTTCATTGTCCTGCAGCTCCTCAACTGGGACATGTCTCTGTAGGCCAAATGTGATTGGAGTGAACTGTGACACATGTGCTGTAAGTGTTAATGCTGATTTGTTTACATTTCTGTTACAATTCTAAAATAGAGGGATACATAATTGAGCGGTGACACGAGAAAACCAACAATGTGGTTGTGCACATAGCGCAGCCTGAGATCAGCCTGGGCATTCACCCAGTCTGATCAGTCTCTTCACTAAGCACTTAAAGGCTAGCTAAGGGTCTAAGCTACCTCCATGCGGACAGCGAAGACTCCAATCAGACTAGGTGGGATGCCCAGGCTGATCTGAGTCTGCGTTGGCCGCACAACCACTTTGTTGGTTTTCACGTGTTGCGGCTCAATTATGATAATTACCATAACTGCAGTAAAATTTGAACAGTTTGGTTTTTCAGTGCAGCAGTGAATCTTAAACGTGCATGTGGAATTGCAAACAGTGTAGACCCTGATCAGACTGCTCCTTTAGGAGCAGTCTGATCCAGGATCTACAGTGTATCCTTAGACCTATTTATGCCAATATTTAGAGTCTTGAGGGTAATTGCTGGTTTAAAATTAATAACTTTATAGCATCTGCTATCAGTTTAGCATGTTGTATTTTTTAAGACAATTTATGCTCTTAAAAATATTTGTCAGGGAGAAATGTGTTAGTGAGCAGTGACTAGAAAAATTAACTTTTCTTTAGAGATCAGATGCCGATTTCACTAATTATATTTCTTTAGTTATATACTGTATGAAGCTGGATCTTTTGCTAATAAAGCTAACAGGAAGTGCTGTGGTAGTTTTAGTATTTGAATAATTTTGGTACTGCCCCTGCATAAGCCAAAGTTGTGGTCACTCAGTTGAAATGTCTTTATGACACAGTTCTAATGAGTTTAAATGTTTTATGGAATATTTAGATCTGCCTAGATATTGGCACAAACTGATCAAAATCCTCAGTCAGAATCAGTGCTCTTGATATAATTGATTTCACAGAATCCATTATTTTGCTGATGCAAATGGGAAAGAGTTGCTAGAAAGCACAGCTGTGCATGATGATCATTGTCAGCCCCAGTTGACACCTTATGTTTCCTGTTATGAATCTAGAAACAGAGCCTTAGATAAGAGGGAGTATTTGGTGATAATTAGGGATAATTTTTGTTAATTCTGGATAAAAACATATGTTGTGACCCCTCATCTGAACCGTCTCCATGAGACGGTTCAGATGAGGGGTCAGAACATATGGTTTCAATGAGAAATAAAGAAAATTGTCCCTCAATTATCATCAAATATCCCTCTTATCTAGAGCTCTGTAGAAATCAATGCTATATTCTTTTCCCTACAGCCTGACACCTATGGATTTGGCAGCAGTTCAGGATGTATTGACTGTAACTGTGGCCCGGCCTCTGTGGACACTCAGTGTGACCTTGACAATGGAACTTGTACCTGTCAGCCAGGGGTCAAGGGAGAGAAATGTGATTCATGTATTGGGGGATATTGGAACTATCAGGAAACTGGCTGCCAATGTAAGTTCAGAAAGACTTGGTTAACTTAATGCATGTTGGGGCTGGGGGTTAGAGTTGAGGAAGAATCATTTGTTTTTAATCAGGGTGCCCACTGGTCAGGGAAAAGTCAGGGAAATTCGAATTTTCTTCCAGGTCAGGGAAAAGTCAGGCAATTTTGAAAAGTGGTCAGGGAAATCCTAAATTGCTAAAAAGTCAGGGAATTTTATACTTTCTGGACCAAAAATATGATAGTTCTAAATTGTGTTCTTCATAACTGCTTTTCTGGAACAAGTGGTTTAGTCCATCATGTATTGTTGCAAAATTTTCAAAGCTTTGAAATATATCTGCTGCATTGCTGATTGTTCTGCATCCCAAAACGGGTACTGCATGCCTAACCTTACATGTAGGGCTGAAGTGGAAGGTCATGACGGTTAAATAATGACATTTTGGTCAGGGAAAAATGGAATTTGTTCAGGGACAAGTCAGGGAAAAGTCAGGGAATTTTGTTTCCAATGAAGAGTGGGCACCCTGTCAGTGACACTAGGGGGATGTCTGCTACCTGCTGATGTCATAGGTAACTAACATCAGCCCAGGGTCATGAGGGGCAAAGATGGTTTCTGTTCGCAGTGTTTGTGGACTAGCTGTTAATATCTTGGGGTCCTTTTGGGAGGTGTGGGCAAAGGCAGTTCTTGAATTGCATGGTACAGAAATTAATTAGAAAGTGACACTGAAAGTTGTTTATACACCCAAAAGGATAAGTGGAGCGGGAAGAGTCCTGGAAGCAAGGAGAGCCTGAATCAGCTGGGAACATTGAGAATACTCTGATTGGAGATATTTGAAATTCAAAAAGGCTGCTGTGTATGATGGAAGAGGCAAACACAAATGATTCACAAAGGTATGCTGGAATGGCACAAGATAAGATTAACATAATTATGAGTGCCTGCGCAAAGTATATGGAAGTACACTAATGCCTCTTTGATGAGGAGTTGCAGCATAGTTGTTATGGATTATGAACTGTTATATGATCAATCACCCAGTTATTGGTGGTTATCAGTTATCGGTGCAATCAGAAATAGTTCGAATTTCTCGAGTGCAGTTTGGTTTTCTTCCTCTATAATATATATAAACATGAACAAGGAATTCCTGCTCTATCTCAAACTGAAAACTCATTGAAAGTAAGGTTCGTAATGGTGATCGATGTTTCAGACCAAGAACCTAAATATTTACCATTCTAAACAAACCCAAGCAAACATAAATTTCATGTATCTACAAATAAACATGACATTAGCATTGTGATGCTTAAATTCGTCTGCTGCAAACCCAGTTTCCCTAAACTAGAGGTCATGTTACGTCATAATATGGCAATAAACGGTGCTACCATAAAGTTTTAGCATGGATAATTAGTCTGTATTTACTATTGCACCGATAACTGGTACACGAGTCATCAGGAGTCAGATGTACCCCAGAACATAATGTCTGCTCTGTTTGTGTATTAAAAGTCATCGGCGGCTATAATTTAGTTGATAATTTTAAAGACAACACCCAACTGATTTCTGTGAAGCTTTCATTTTCATACTTTGCGATCATTCAAAAGTTAGATTGCAAGTGAAGTGTAAGACCACCGATAACTGGTAAATCGTGCATAATATGAGCCACGGCACGAGAAAACCAACAATGTGGTTGTGCGCCCAGCACAGACCCAGATCAGCCTGGGCATCCGCCTATTCAGATCAGACTCTTCGCTTAGCGCTTAAAGGGTAGCTAAAGGTCTTAGCTACCTCCATGCGGACAGGGAAGACTCTGATCAGACTGGGCGGATGCCCAGGCTGATCTGAGTTTGCGCTGGGCGCACAACCACATTGTTGGTTTTGTTGTGTCACAGCTCAATTATAATTTATTTGCAGTATGTGATTGTACATTTGATGGTGCTGTGACCTGTGACCCAGAGAATGGTCGTTGTCTCTGCCTGCCAGGTGTGACTGGTCCAAGGTGTGACACCTGCTTGGATAGATGGGTTCTCATACCTAATGAAGGATGCAGAGGTAGCTATGTTAACCAGTACTTTTTTGCAAGGGATACTTAATTTCACAAATTTGCATTTTTGAATGTTTTACATCGGAGGACCAATATGCTTTAAAGATTCTAATGTGTCACCAGTTTGGGACCACATGGCCAAATCATCTTGTAGTTGTTTTATATCATTCTTATGAACGTAAACTGTGCACACCAGTTTTGAATGCCCACATTCTACAACATGTTATTCTAGTGCTAATTTTTAGCTTGCCTGTATGAATGTACAGGAAGAGCTATTGCATGCACTGCCCCCAGCGGTGGCAGGGATGGGGGCAGTGTAAGCAAAATGTTTAAGTTTTAAATTAAAGTTTTTAATGTGATGGACAAGGTGCTGTCAAGCGAATTGTCCTGTACGCTGACAGGTTTTGTTCCTGAGAAGTGTGGCTTCAATAATAATTAGTCAAAATTTGTTTACAGAATGTGATGAGTGCACTCACTACCTGATGGACGATCTTGAGTATTTAGATAATGATATCACAGTGGTTCAGTCTGGCCTTACAACTGTTTCTATTGGTGTGGCAGCCATGAAGAGACTTGACAGGGCAAACCAGACTGTGTTTGATCTACAGGTAAGTTTAGTCTGGTTTAAGAACTGTTTTCTTTGGTGTGCAGGCCATGTCTATCCATAAAAAAAAATGTGTGATCCATTGGCTCATCATTTGAGTCATCTTGCTAAGACGATTCAAATGAGGGTCATAGTCTAGTCCATTCTAATCTATCCCATAGCCTTGCAAGGCTGTTTGGGCACCTCAGATGATTTACAACAATTTCTGTATAGCCTCTGCATTTTGCCAGACTTGAAACATGACACCGCCATATCAACATGTGTAGAATCTGCTACTTTGTAGCTGATTAACTGGCTAAATGCTGAAGACTATTTACACCTAGTCCTGTCTTAAGCTGCCCTAGTTGTGCTGGCAAAATCCATTCTTGTCCACTCCTTAATATTGTCTTCCCTACTCTTCTTTTGTATACTTCTTTTTTCCTTTCACAATGCCCTGTAGAATTGTCTCTGCTAACACAGAAGATTTTGAGATGTGGCCAAACCACTTCAGTTTTCATTTCTTGACCATGTTAGGAGCTTGTCATATTCTCCAGTGGCTACTTGGATTTCTGCAAACATCCTCACTAATGATATGGTCCTTGTAAGAATGTTCATTTACCTTCAGTAGCATCTCATCTCAAAGGCTTAGTCTTTTCTGTAACTCTGCTGTCAAGGTCCTTGGCTCACAAGCGTACAGAAATACGAATATGACAAGGGAGCGCATCAGTTTCATCTCAGTTTTACTCGGAAATAAAAAAAGACTGAGCCACATCAGTTGATGCCAAACAAAGTGGCATTGGTGACAAGCTGAGCTCTGATCAGACTGCACATAATTGAGGCCTCTATAGATCTGGTGAAAACAATACGGATGATCTGAATATCACATTACAAACCTGTCACATTGTTGGAAGTCACATAAATATAAAATGTGACACAAAATATCCCAGAATTTTCTTCAATTACTCACATTATCTGGACCATAGCTCATGACACAGTCAAATTAGCAATAGTTATTTAGACTGGGCTAGCAATAAAAGTTTTCTGAAGCTAGTCCTGCATACATGTATGTTTATTTATCAAGAACAAAAAGTAATGCTTGCATTTTGGACCCAAAACTGCCCAAAGTTTGAACCTGCAAACATTACCTTATATATGGTAGAAATGAAAGAATAATTGAGTCTGTTCCTAATTAGATATGAAATATTCAACAATGGTCACATGCCCATAGCATTTGTTCTCATGCAAAACATTTGGACATTTGTTCAGCTTACAAGATACTCTTTGTTTGACTTGCAGCCTGTGGTGAATGCAGTTCTTTACGAGTCGGAGAACATCACCCTAGACCCTCTGGAGAAAGAATTTGACCTGGTCAGTGTTACGACCAAAAACCTGCTAACTAGGGTAAGTTTGAACAAGGAGTGTTTCAAGGAACCTGAAACTGGGAGTATTTTACTCTAAAACTGACCTTGTACTCCAGGACCCAGTTGTTTAAAGCATCATTAGTTTAACCAAGTTGTTAAGTCAGTTATTTGTGAAGTCTTCTAGTACAGAGAAAGTCAAGTATGCTAATATTTTTTGCTAAAAAAATGAGCTTCTGCACTGCAAAATTTTTTCAGCAAAAAAGTTGCAGTATTTTCACATACAATACATTTGAAAATTTAACATCTCCTTAACTAAGGAGTGGTTAGTTCTGAATGACCTAGCCCAGAAGATAAGGTCATTCCATCATTAATTAAAAGATATGTAGCGTCATACTTGGCTGTATGTATTAGGACCTGTAACTACCCAAGGGTCCAGTAGGATACAAGTATTTTTAGCTCTCTGTTTGCTTGTTACAGCTTGTTTGATGATTTTTGTTTTTTTTTCCTCCTTTCAGTCCAATGTACAAATAACCAATGCTGATGATTTGATGGAAGATGCAGCAACTCTGGCCAACCATTCCGCGGCAGCGGAGAAGTTAGGCATGGAAAGTGAGGTGGAGTCTAGTAGTAAGTAGCTGTTTCATTAGAATAGAATTTTAGACAATACAAATGGAATATTTTCCTTACCTCTGCATAAAATAGTAAAGGAAGCCCATCTCTTCTTTAAGGATTGTTTTGGAAGGCAAATAAGACAGATCTAGATTTTAGGGACTGTTGTGGGAGGAAAAACCTCTGTCTTCTAATCAAAGAAATACAGTATGTTTAGAAATGGATGTAACTTGTATAATTTCAGATGCTGTCAAAGCTGTACAAGATATCCTGAACCAGATTCTACAAGGTATTCAGGTGACAAACATTGAGACATACATTACCTTGTCAGAGCAGATATTGGAGGAGATACGTCTGAGAAACTTCTCCATGGAGAACGAAGATGGAATGGACGAATTACAATATGCAACATTACGTAAGTCTCGGAGTTTTAGGTTTACAGGAAAATTTTATGATAATTTTAGGTTAATTTTCGTCATTTGATTTTTTTTTTCAGTCACCAGATAGTGGTTAGTCGTGGGGTTTTATACCCTTCATTCTTATGTTCAGCCATGTGTCTATCCACACTTAATTTTTCCATTGCTTATTTGAGTAAATATGGATTATTTACTTCAGACTTAGTGTATGGATATTTCTTAGGAATAGCTCATTTTCTGAAGGAGTTATGGCAGTTTTTGAGAATAATAATTCTACTCGATAAGATTAAACTTTCCCCTGTCATAGGCCTATATACATTACTAAAAAAAAGAGTGTTTGGTCTGTGGTTCTTTTACTGTTCGGAATATCATGGTGAAACATTACAAACACTGACAAGTAAGGCAAGTCTTGTATTAAATCAAAATTATGTCAGATGGAGTTACCTCCCCTGCATTGAGGCTAGAATGAAAATCTGAAGAAGAAAAAATTAACAACTTTTATCTGCTTGGAGCAGAATATAACCCAACTCTTGTATGGGTAAATTGATTTTGTCATGAGTGTATGTTAGTTACAGGCTCATCATTTGGCTGATTATTTATAAATGCCTGTGTTTTCAGTACTTGAAAGTGTAAAAGAACAGCAAGCAGTCCCACTGGAACTGCTGAATGCCAACATGGCCACGATGAAAAATATTGACGGTGTCGGGAACAGGCTAAAGGACTTGCAGAATAACAGCCAAAATGCCGAGGCCACGTCCATCAAAGCTGTCAACATGATGAATGATCTGTCAGAAAATGTACAGGTTCAAATACAGGTAACAGTGTTATCGTAGTGAAACAAAAATTCAAGTTTTTGTGGAATTTACAATTATTACATTATTTTTGTTTTTTTGAGTTTAATTAATTTCATTAGTACATAATGCTTCCCCTATTCCAACAGTTTCATTTTTTTATGCCACTCCCATTATGTTTTACTACCTATGCGTTGAAAGAAAAAATATTGAGACAGAATCATTTGAACTGATCTGGGTTTACACTGTTTGTTGTACTGCGAGCAGTTTTTGGGTTCTTCACTGGATAAGTGTTCTGAAAAGTTTCATTTCGGGAGGTAAATTGTTTCTTTTTATGGGTGCAAATTTTATTTTATCCGCATCAGTTAGTCAAAAACTGTTGTTTGTGACCATTTTTAAAACTGACAATCTTCCCCAAATGTCAAATTTTAATACAGCATTCCTCATTCTAGTGGACATTTTCACATTTCCACCTATCAAAATGTTTTACTCTGCACCAAAAGCAAACACTTCCAGCAATGTAAAACCTGGCCCCGAGGTTATAAAACTTTTTTCATGCTCAACTCAGCTGAGCATAAAATTTTACCTGCTTATAAATGGCAAATTACTGATAAGTACAGTTGTTTTCTTGCTCAGTTTAGCTGAGTATGTAATTTTCTCTGCTTATCAATATGAAAATGCCAACTTAAGTTGGCATTTTCATATTTATCAGCAGAGAAAATTTCATGCTCAGCTGAGTTGAGCACGAAAAAAGTTTTATAACCTCGGGGCCAGATGTCAGCCAATGAGGAAGTGACATTTTTTAATGATGTTGTGTTTCAAACAGTATATCATAGAATATATTGTTGTAACGTTTTGACAATATGCAGTCAGACATTGTGTTATGTTTGGAAGGTCATAAGACTTTTCTATAGTATTCTGATATTATGCCGAGTCACATTTATTTGAGCCCTTTTTTATTTAACATAGGAATTGGTCAGTGAGATTATAATGGGAGAAGATGCTACTTCAACTACTCTAGATATGGCACTTGATCATGTGATGACGGGGAAGGAAGCTGTAGACACAAGTACAGATGAATTTAGGGTAATGGCAGCTCATAATAGCATCACCTTCATTTTTTCCCTTCCATTTTTATAGGGAACCCACTTTTGTATTCTCTGGTTGACATCACATGACATGAGACATGATATGATGTCATAAGTCATAATATGATGTCACTTGACATCACATGATGTCAAGTGACATCATATCATGTCTTATGACTCAATAAATATTTTTTTACATATTCCAGCAAACTGTTGTACTGTCTTTGTGAGCAACTGAAATTTTTCATAAGGCAGTACAATTTAAATGTCTTTTTTCTTATATGATGTCATGCTTGTGAAAAGTTTGACATCATGGCATTTCAGCAGAAAACCGTCACTGGTTCTCAAAACTGTATGATAATGAACCAGCAGCATGAAAAACTGCAGGCTTAAGTTAGAAAAAAATCCTAGAAATTAATGTCTCAAGGAAAGACCACTGAGTCTGTAGACATCAAATACGTCAGGAGTATAAGTCATGTTTATATATTGCATAACAATATTATATTCACAGGACTGGATTTCTTCTTTGTCTCAATGGTTAGATTTTATCATATGGTTAGATCATGTTAGATTTCATTCAGTCTTTCATGCTCGAGATTTCCCCATATAAAACATTATGTTGTGACCTCGCAGTAGAATCATCTTGCAAAGACAATTCTATTGAGGGGCCAGAACATAGGTTTTCATAAAGAAATAAGAAAAGTTGCCTCAAATTTATCCTCAAAATCTCACCTTATTTGGAGTTCTGTCTTTTCTTATTCCAGCAACTCGCAGTGGTATCTTCTCAGATGATGCAGGCCCAGGCAGCCATGAAACAGTTCAATAATATGTACATGGAAGACCTTGACCAGTCTGAGGTTGCAGTTAATGACAGTCTTCTTTACGCAGATGATTTGGCAGAACAAGCTGCCATGCTGGAAAAGTAAATTTCTTCTTTTATGCCATGTGCAAAAATTGCCCTACAAAATTGGGATGGACCTGAGGATCTAGATCAGCTGCTGGGCTATAATGAGGCCTGTCAAATAATAATGTTGAAAATTACAAGTATTCAGAGCTCTAGATAAGAGGAGTATTTAACGATAATTGAAGGATAATTTTTCTTATTTCTCATTGAAACCATATGTTGTGACCCCTCATCTGAACCGTCTTGACGAGATGGTTCAGATGAGGGGTCACAACATAGGCTTTTATGCAGAATTAACAAAAGGTATCCCTAATTATCACCAAATACTCCCTCTTATCTAGAGCTCTGGTATTGGAACAGCTAGGTTTGAGCAACCAGTGCTGATCCAGATCTTACCTCCCTGATTCAGTGGAAGAAAAATCCAGCTTTTGTCCAAGCACTTTCCTCTTCAGTAACTCCTCTTCAGGCAATATTGAAGGAAAAAATATAACTTACAAAAAAAGTAAACAAATAAGTAGATGACAAAAAATGTCAGAGAAGCAAGAAAATCATTTACCATCAAGTTTAATGACTTTGTACATGTAAGTTGTTGTGTGGTTTAATCCTGATAGCACCAAAGAAGCAGACAACAAAATCAACATCAGCCAAATTTCAATAAATACTTTGTCCAAGCCGTGTCAAAAGGAGATTTCAAAAACTGGAAGGCAAAGAGTGCAGACCCAGATGAGGTGGCTCATGATGAGCCACCTCATCTGGGTCTACATTGTTTGCAAATTCAACTATTTAGAACTATTTAACTTACTTGTTTATTATGTTTCAGTGTCTACACTGACACAAGAGATATTGCTGCAAATGCCGTGGATGCTGGGAAAGCGTATGAAAACATCGTGAAGGCAATAGATGCTGCCCACGAGGCTGCCGAAACAGCTTTGGAGGCTGCAGAATCTGCTGCAATGCAGGTTGGTGCAGTATAACCTTATAACATTTCTCTATACATAGTTCTGTCTTGAATGTAACACTATAATGTCACGGTTTCTGTTGAGACTAAACTACAATATTTACATTCTTGGTGTATTTACTGAAAAGCCCAGTAGTAAACCACCGGAACGAAATGTAGTTTACATTTCAATAATTACATTGAGCCATGGGACATCACATGACTTTGAATGAGGTCAAAATAAACCATGGCTGTCTACAATCTGATTGGATGTAGGCAACACCATGACGTCATTGATGCTGTTCTGCTGTTAGCAGAAAAACAGTGTGTTAATGTTTTACTGCTTCAATTTTAACCCTTATAAGATTTTTCATCAAGGTTTTGGTTGTAACAAATGTAAATATAAGCAATGAACTTAATTCTTCTGATGTTAATCGAAGTGTAAACTACATTGGGTCACAAGCAAAGTTTACGTGAACCCCTTTGGGGTTGATTGACTTTGCATGTGACCCAATGTAGGTTACACTTCAATAAACCGTAAAAAAAATGAAATTCATTGCGTAAAAAAACTGCATAGGAATATAAGGACAGCACTAAACTACAGAAGAGTATAAGGCAAATGAGCATGAACTGCTCATTTGCCTTATACTCCTCTATAGTTTAGTTTACATTTCTTTGCAGGTTAGTCTCTGTATAATGCTGTTCACTTATAATGCCGGGCCTTTTTCGGGACCCAAATAGATCATAATTGTGAAACAACTGTATATTAGAAATTCATGTGAAATTTGGTGGATTAGAGAATTGGCTAACTTAGCAAGATATTGCAGAATTTTCTGTTGTGCCAAAATAAACAAGGGATTGTAAGAAAGATCATTTGAGAATTATCAATGACTAACTGAATGCAACAAAGAAATAAAAATGCAGCATATCAAGTCAAGTCAAAGCCAAAATCACTTTATTCACTCCAGTCACAAACGTGACATAAGAGGAACTGTACATATACAAAACATAGCAGTTACAGGCCGCTTAGGAATATATAATCTAAATGTATCGGTACAAATAACTCAGATTACAGACAGGAAAGGAGAGGGAATTAGAAGAGACCAGAAAACATATTCAGTCATTCAACATATAATATGGCATATTTGGCATAATGTAGATTGTCTCAGATATTTTCAAAGGGAGCAAATTCTTTAAGAAAAGCCTCCTGTGTGAAGGGAGGCACTTAGTTCTAGGTCAAAGTGGTATCTTGATTGGCTGTATATCCAACTGAACATATTTCATGACCTAAAGAAAAATTTCTGGAGATTCTCATTTGGAAAAAGAAAGCTTTTCGAGTACACATGAGGGTGATAATAGATATCAGAATGGAAAGATAATTTGGAGTAAATTAGTGTCTCTATAAGCAAAACTGTCATAGCATGGTTTGCTTTAAATTAGGAAAATGGGTGATGATGTGGGGAACAATATAAATTATTGAGTTTTAATAGAAATTGTCATGGAATTATTATCCTAAGCTGTTTTAATGAAAGTTTGACTACGGTATATCTTTTCAGTCTGGTGGTGTAGGAGATATATCTCAAAACATGACCATGAGCAGTGAAGAGCTACGTGTGGAAGCTGAGACCAGATATAACACAACACAAATAGGTGAGGTCTCATGGGCTATTTCAAGAAAGTCAGAATGCGAAATATCAAAACAATGTAAAAATAAATCAGCCCCTTTAGCCAAGGTCGACCATACTTATTTAAATATATAGGGCATTAAGTGTTCAGAATAGCTGGGATGATTATTTGCTCATACTGTAGGGAATTTTTTCTGTGGCTTCAAAATTTGGCGGTTTTATGTAAATGTCATATACCATATTAATTTTATTAAACGCCACAGAGGGTTGGATTTGGTGAAAGGGGCGTTATTTAGAGCCAAGTGTACTAAATCAGCCACTGCCAAAAAACCTCTTATAAGCAATATAAAGGTGATGAGTATACTTTCAGACGAAGGAACTCTATTTTTGGGGGCCTATTTTTGCCTCCCTTCTCAGTAGGGGTCAACTCTTAAAGGAAAGAATTTGCTCCTATTGGAGCAAATTCTTTCCTTTAAGAGTATACCCCATTTTACAGAGCTGCCTTATCCAGATAATCAAACAGAACAATATTTAAATAGAACATTATTTTTGGAAAAGAGGCGAGGGCGTTTATTAGAGCAGTGGCATTTATTTGGATTAATTCAGTATTCACGATTTATGTCATGATTACCACTATAATTAAAATCACTACCAACTAGTGATCCACAATATTTTGTTTGATATTGAAGGTCTACAGGGGAGACTGACAGATGCTGTCAAAGGAACTGATGATGTAGAGGCTATGAACACTAATGTCAGAGACAAGAACGAAAAGGTGGAATCTAGTATTCAAATTCTTCCTGTTGGTAAGTTTGTAATTCTGTAGATTAAGATGAATAAATGGATCAAAGAGAAAGCGGACTAAAACTCATTTCCCTCCCTTTTCACTAGAGCCGCTCATACAGCTAAGAATTTGTTCCACTGATGTTCAGTTTCCTTCAGTTAGTTGTGCAACTTTTAAAGAAAAGAATTTGCTTTCCACTGGAGGTAACAACTTTTTAATGGAATATCTTTAATCAAAGTTAGTTCGCTAAAGTTAGTCCTTTATTTTTCTGGTATTTGGTATCCTTCTCTTAAAGGAAAAGAATTTGCTCCAGGAACAATTTGAAATATGACAGCAGATATAAAGATAGAATCTTTCTGTTTATACCCCCAGTATATGAAGTATATAGGGGGTATATAGTTTTTGGTCTTTCCGTTAATATGTTTGTGTGTGTGTGTGTTAACATTTTTTCTGTCACAGATTTCTCAGTAACCACTAAAGCTAGGACTTTGAAATTTGGTAAAAACGTTGGGTAGGACTAGTTGTACCGTGTAAGAGAGAATCAGCCTTCTCCTGCTTATCAGTCCATTTGTTTATCCATTTTTTCTTTCTCTCCAATTAATTTTTTGTCACAGATTTCTCAGGAACCGCTATAGCTAGGACTTTGAAATTTGGTACAAACCAGTATATGAAGTATATAGGGGGTATATAGTTTTTGGTCTTTCCGTTAATATGTTTGTGTGTGTGTGTGTTAACATTTTTTCTGTCACAGATTTCTCAGGAACCACTAAAGCTAGGACTTTGAAATTTGGTAAAAACGTTGGGTAGGACTAGTTGTACCGTGTAAGAGAGAATCAGCCTTCTCCTGCTTATCAGTCCATTTGTTTATCCATTTTTTCTTTCTCTCCAATTAATTTTTTGTCACAGATTTCTCAGGAACCGCTATAGCTAGGACTTTGAAATTTGGTACAAACGTTGGGTATGACAAGTTGTACAGAGTAAGAGAGAATCAACCTTCGCCTGCTTATCAGTCCCTTTGTTTATCCATTTTTTCTTTCTCTCCAATTAATTTTTTGTCACAGATTTTTCAGGAACCGCTTTAGCTAGGACTTTGAAATTTGGAACAAACGTTGGGTATGACTAGTTGTACCGTGTAAGAGAGAATCAGTCTTCTCCTGCTTATCATTCCCTTTGTCCATTTTTTCTTTCTCTCCAATTAAAGTTTTTGTCACAGATTTCTCAGGAACCTCTACAGCCAGGACTTTGAAATTTGGTACAAATGTTGGGTATGACTAGTTGTACAATGTAAGCGAGAATCAGTCTTCTCCTGCTTATCAGTCCCTTTGTTTGTCCATTTTTTCTTTCTCTCCAATTAAAGTTTTTGTCACAGATTTCTCAGGAACCACTACATTTAGGACTTTGAAATTTGGTACAAATGTTGAATTTGACTAGTTGTACCGTGTAAGAGAGAATCAGCCTTCTCCTGCTTATCAGTCCCTTTGTTCATTTTTTCTTTCTCTCCAATTAATTTTTTGTCACAGATTTTTCAGGAACCGCTTTAGCTAGGACTTTGAAATTTAGTACAAACGTTGGGTATGACTAGTTGTACCGTGTAAGAGAGAATCAGTCTTCTCCTGCTTATCATTCCCTTTGTTTGTCCATTTTTTCTTTCTCTCCAATTAAATTTTTGTCACAGATTTCTCAGGAACCTCTACTGCCAGGACTTTGAAATTTGGTACAAACGTTGGGTATGACTAGTTGTACTGTGTAAGAGAGAATCAGCCTTCTCCTGCTTATCAGTCCCTTTGTTTGTCCATTTTTTCTTTCTCTCCAATTAAAGTTTTTGTCACAGATTTCTCAGGAACCACTACATTTAGGACTTTGAAATTTGGTACAAATGTTGAGTATGACTAGTTATACCGTGTAAGAGAGAATCAGCCTTCTCCTGCTTATCAGTCCCTTTGTTCATTTTTTCTTTCTCTCCAATTAAATTTTTGTCACAGATTTCTCAGGAACCGCTTTAGCTAGGACTTTGAAATTTAGTACAAACGTTGGGTATGACTAGTTGTACAGTATAAGAGAGAATCAGCCTTCTCCTGCTTATCAGTCCCTTTGTTTGTCCATTTTTTCTTTCTCTCCAATTAAATTTTTGTCACAGACTTCTCAAGAACCAGTACAGCTAGCACTTTGAAATTTGGTACAAACGTTGGGTATGACTAGTTGTAACGTGTAAGAGAGTATCAGCCTTCTCCTGCTTATCAGTCCCTTTGTTTGTCCATTTCTTCTTTCTCTCCAATTAAATTTTTGTCACAGATTTCTCAGGAACTATTACAGCTAGGACTTTGAAATTCGGTTCAAATGTTGGGTGTGACTAGTTGTACTGTGTTAGAGAGAATCAGCCTTCTCCTCTTATCATACCCTTTGTTTGTCCATTTTTTCTTTCTCTCCAATTAAATTATTGTCAACAGATTTTTCGGGAACTGCTTCAGCTAGGATTTTGATATTTTGTACAAACATTGGGTATAATTAGTTGTATCATGTAAGAGAGAATCAGCCTCTTCCTGCTTATCATTCTCTTTGTTTGTCCATTTTTCCTTTCTCTCCAATAAAATATCTGTCAAAGATTTCTTAGGAACCACTTTAGCTAGGATTTTGAAATTTGGTTCAAACGTAGTGTAGGACAAGTTGTACTGTGTAAGAGAGAATCAGCCTCCTCCTGCTTTACATTCCCTTTGTCCTTTTTTCTTTCTCTCTAATTTTTTGTCACAGATTTCTCTGTTCTCATGAGAGCCACAGTCTTCAAATTTTGTATACTTTGAGAATGGCCATATATATCGGTGGAAAGATTTCTTTTGGCCTTCTTTTTCTTTTTCCCATCTCTCACTCCAATGCAATAAATGGGAAAATTTATGTCAAAAATTTCTCAGATTGCTTTGTTATTAGGTTTGCATCTAGCTTTATACTGATTAGTTGACATCATTTGGATGCTGCTGCTGACTTTAGGTCAAGGTTGCAGACATAGAAGTTTATGTAAACTTAAGTTGAAATTTTGTGTTAAATTTGTATATTTTTTTTGATAACATAATTTGCATTTATTTCAATGGAACCTTTTGGTATTTGTTTATAGGCATTTCACTGGATTAAGTAAGTAAGTAAGTAAATTCTTTATTTAGAGAGGGTAACCCATTTGGTATAACCAATCTTCCATGGTTACCTTGAGAACTGATATATACATGGTTACCTTGAGAACTGATATATACATGGTTACCTTGAGAACCGGAGATATATACAAATTTTGAGATTTGTAATAGATTGTCCATCTGTCTGTCTGTTAGTTAACATTTGCTTGTATTAAATGTTTTTTTGCAGTGGCGCTGGCCGGGGGTATACGTGAGCCCCTGCTCACATGCTCTAGTTGTGGGTAGTTTTTGTCTCCAAGGTTTAAGAGTGTATGAAGAGTTTATGCTGAGGACTGATAATACAAGGCTGTGAACAGTAATGTTAGGGTCAAAAATCAGGGAAGAAAGATTGAGGGCTCAGGATATTCACAAATGAATATATGGTCTGTTCAGATCTTCAAGCATGAATTGATATTTTGTTGTGGTAGAAAATATTTTATTGGTTTGGAGCTTTTCCATCTAGGCCCAGTTGTTGAAGTTGTCAGTTACTGCGAAAGTATGTGCACTTAGTACTGGTTAACCGCTTAGGAGGTCTAAGCCTGCCCAGGAATAGTGTGGTTAGGTTAACTGACCGTCCCGACATGACCTTAGTTTTTTACCGTGGACGTTAAGCATCAAATCAACCAACCAACCAAAACCCAGTTGTTCAAAGTATGATTGGCCTAACAAGCTCGTTAAGAAGTCAACTCGTTCAGTGTTTTATGACTTTATAACTAAATAGACTGCTATTTTTTGTTGCAAAAATGTGAGAAGCTTTTGCAGTGCAAAAGCTTCTCACATTTTTGCAACAAAAAATAGTGGCGTGTTTGAGATATTAAAGTTTGTAGTTTTAAGGTTCTAAGGACATCGTTAGTTTTGAACAACCGGGCCCTTGAATTTTAAAAACTTAACGATATTTGCAGGTCAAGCAGGTGACAGAGCCAATGTTGTCAAGATGAATGGTGAGAGTGCAGCTATGGATGCCAGAGATAAGTTAGTTGCAGTACAAGATATCATTGATGGCCTACCAGAACAGCTGGCTAAGACTAAACCCCTTGTGAATGATGTTGTGGCTACTAACAGAGACATCAATCTTGTCAGCACACAAGGTATGAGAAGATAATTTTAATCCCCAGGCGTTGGTCTACTGCTTCGGATTTGAAGGAGCTACAGTTATGATTAAGGTATAATTTTCAACTTTATAAAAACATATGTTGTGATCCATCATTAGAATTGTCTCAAAGAGACAATCCTTAAGAGGGATTTTAGCATATGTTTTTGTCGAGGACAAGAAAAATTGTATCAGAATTGTCCTCAAAGGTCTTCTTATCTGGAGTGCTGCATCACCCTCTCAAGAGCTAACATATTTCATTTACGTTTAATTCTAATAAATTTCCAGTCTCGCTGAAGCAATGCTGAATTTCTTCTTTAATTATTCTCTTTATCTGAGGAAGAAACTCTCTCTACCAGTCCTCGAAATAATTATCCGATGTAAAATGTTTTATTGGCGGCTGCTTTCAAATGAATGAATTTGCCCTTGCTAGGGAGCAAGTGTTTTCCTTTAAGCATAACCCCCTTGAAGATTGGATTATCTATCAGAGAAGAAGTACTTTTCATTGGAGTGATCTGGCCCCAAGGTTATAAAACTTTTTTCATGCTCAACTCAGCTGAGCATGAAATTTTAGCTGCTAATAGATAGCAAATTACTGATAAGCACAGTTGTTTTCTTGCTCAGTTGAGCTGAGTATTATATTTTCTCTGCTTATGAATATGAAAATGCCAACATTTGTTGGCATTTTCATATTTATCAGCAGAGAAAATTTCATGCTCAGCTGAGTTGAGCACGAAAAATGTTTTATAACCTCGAGGCCTGCTTTTTGAAGTGATTCACATTGAGATTTCATTCCAGTTGGTAATGTGCAGAAGTTTATCCCCGACATCAAGACGTTGCTGACAGACCTGGCTGATGAGTCGGAGAGAGTTCAGGGCCTTGGACGTCAGGTCACACTTAATATCAACTCTCTGAGGGAGAAGATAGATATTGCAAGGAACCAGGCTAACAGGGTAAAGTTAAACCTATATGTCTTTTAGATAAACCTTACCAGTCAGGTTAGCCCAGTGATTTCGGCTCGGACCTGAAGGTCAGGGTTTCAATCCAACAGGAGGCAGAATTCTTTAAAACTGTAAACAGGGTTTCAGTGTACACAGTCTTTCATTATCATTCTTCCATCAGCTCGGTGTAACTGGAATACTGTTGGTAGGGCCTTAAACCTTAAATTCTTTTATCCTTACCAGTCAGTACTAGAAACTGTATGATATTTGTGGGAATTTTAGCTCACTTACAGTTTTGCAGTCCATATAGACCAGTTGTGAAGAATGGGTATTACTGTTGCCCTTTTAACGGCCAGAGCTCTAGATAAGAGGGAGTATTTGGTGATAATTAGGGATAATTTTTGTTAATTCTGCATAAAACCATATGATGTGACCCCTCATCTAAACGGTCTCGACGAGACGGTTCAGATGAGAGGTCACAACATATGGTTTCAATGTGAAATAAGAAAAATTATCTCTAATTATCATCAAATACTCCCTCTTATCTAGAGCTCTGTAACCAACATTGTTAGTTGTAGTTTAGTCTGTTTTAATATATTTTGAGGTAGTTGCTAAAAAGGAAATACATCGGATGCTTCAGTAACACATTGACCTGATTTTCTTACAGATTCGTGTAGGACTTAAATTTTTGGGCAACACAACAGTTACTCTGAGGAACCCTCCCAATGTAGCAGAAGCTGGCTCCTACAGCAAGGTGTCCTTATTCTTCAAGACAGCAGCCGAGAATGCTCTGTTGTTCTATTCTGGAAGTGATAGATCTGGCATCAGCAGAGTTAATCAGGTATGAATCACCATTACTACTCTAAATGAACTGCAACACGACACACTCAACAAAGTGGGGTGTGGGCATCCTCCCTGTCTGATCAGACTCTTCGCTGTCTGCATGGAACTAGCTTAGACCCTCAGCTACTTTTTCAACACACAGTGAAGATTCATATTAGACTCAGCGAATGCCCAGGCTGAACTGAGTCTTTGCTGGTCTACATGCCACTTTGTGGGTAATTGTCAGATATTGGAGCACATCAACCAGTTAGCCTAAATGTTGAGCTAGCTGATTTTACTATAGGATCTGTTGCATAAACTGGTTGACAGAAAGGCAAACGGTGCATACCAACATCAGACTGCTCCTGTTGGAGCAGTCTGATCTGGGTCTGCTTTGGCTGCTGGTCACCTCTTTTGTCCTCATATTCTGGGCTGTTACAGTTGGTATATATTCAGAACTGAGCTTGAACTGTTTCACTGTAGTGGAGCACAGATAGCTCAGTGGGTTAAGTGCTGGCCTGCCATGCTAGCAGTTTGGGTTTGTATTCCTCTTGAGGTGAAATCATTATGATCCATTATGCTCCACCAAACAGTGTTTTGGGAGGGCTATACTGGATTCACATTGTACATAGTGTCTTGTTCTGTCCTGTGGCATCCCTTCCATTATGCCCCATTTACACATAACTAAGAAGCATTGTCTCACAAACCAGGTTATTACCATTCTCTAGCCTCTGGATTGTTTCATCATTATCATTTTGCCCCATTGCACCATCTGCATTCAGTGTCACAAGAAATACTAGCTTAGTCTACCCAGTAGAGTCTCTTTCCACCTAGTCAGCTTACCTAGCTGTACTGGCAAAGTTCATCACTGTATACTCTCACACTGGTCTGGCATTCAACACAGGCAACGAAGACAACGTACAAGGAACCTGCTTGTTCTGCTCATCAGGATAAGTTTGTTTCAGAAGTATAGTCTCACAGACCATCCGACCCCCTACTCTTGAAATAGGACTCAAAAGTTTTACTGAATTTATATGCATATTCAAGAAATGCTCGAAAACAATTTTTGGGCTACAACGACCAGCCAACAAATTGGTGAAAAACCTTATTCAAGCACTGCATTCATACTAGACGGAATTTCTTTGAAAATCTGGTCCTACTAAGAGGTCTGACAAACTGCCGGGTCCGTAAGAATGATAGTGTGAAATTAATGTAAGAAATATGCGAAAACAATCATTTTTTTAAAATACGTTGCCTGTGTTGAGTGCCAGACCAGCGTGACTCTTCAGTATTGTCTTTCAACATGAGAAATAGTGGTTTTAAATACAGTCATTATCTGGATATCTCAGAGTCGAAGTTAATCCCAAACTGCTGATATCTCAAAGTAAATTTTCTGGTAACAGAAAATTTATGTTGAGATATCAGCAGTTTGAGATACAATGAGTTGAAATGTAAATAAAAATTAGAAATGTGTCCAAGCCATACTATTTGATATATGAGTTACTTTGAGATATCAGTATTTGAGATATTGAGAGTTTAATGTATTAATTATCTTCAGGACTACATGTCAATAGAGTTGGAGAATGGTAATGCTGTGTTCAAGTATGACCTAGGTGCTGGGGTAGCAAAGATCAGTCACCCTCACTATGTGTCAGACAACAAATGGTACAAGGTCACGGCTAAAAGGTAGACTCAGTTTTGTTACTGTTCTCAGAAAAGTGTGGATGAAATAGATATGTCAACTTATTTTCTTACATGACCATTGTAGTTTTTCCATCAAGAATTTACTGGAAGTCTTGGTGCAAGGAAATTGTTGTTTGTATTTATGAGGCTCTTATCAAAACTTACTGGTGTTACGGTCTTTGGTATGGTGTATAATGTTAATCTGGTTAAGAGAAGTTGATGAAAAGGAAATCGTTTTTCTTTTTAGACCTTTTGATTATTTATAGTGCCAAACCATAAAAATACCAGCAATCAGTTTTCAAAAGTTATGTAGCTAATATCTTATATCTTAGAGATATATCTAAGATCATTAAAGCACCAAGAATAAGTTTTCCCCATCCTCATAATACAGCCAAAATTTGATCACACAGGTATAAAGCGTTTAATGGTACTACTTTTGTTTCAGGATTGGTAAGGCTGGTACCCTGACCCTGGAGCAGGACCCCAGAGAAGCTGTCCTGGGTTCTGTCACTGGTAAGACAAGAGGAACCCATACAGTCCTTGAACTGAACCCTCTCACAGCTAAAATGTATGTGGGTGGAGTGCCCAGTGATGCAACGGTAAGATTACTAAAGCTAAGAGTGAGTTTTGGTTTAACCCTATTGCACTCACAACGGCCAAAACTCTATAGAGTTTTGGCAGTTCTGAGTGCAATAGGGTTAAACAATATTTTATTCAATTATCTACATTTAGTACATTTAACTGCAATTTTCGTGAAAAGGATTTGGTCGAAAGCTCATAGCTTGTTTAGACCATTTCCAAAAGTGAGTTCCAAGAGTGAGTTTTGTTAAATTCTGGGATATATCTTTCACTACTAATGAAAACCTGACTCAGGTTTTGATGCACCTGGGGCCGTAAAAACGACTTAAGTGGTTGCTATGCTGTTGCTAAGGCTAAATTTCGTTGAAGGAGATTCCCTAAAACTATGAAATTTGCTCCGGAGGAACAGTCTTACAAAGACTGTTCCTCCAGAACAAATTTCATAGTTGTAGGGAATCTCCTTTATAGATATTTAGCCTTAGCAACAGCATAGCAACGACTTAAGTGGCTTTATGAATACGGCCCCTGATCTTCAGAGAAGTTGAGTGGGGCATATTGCATTGTTCTGGTCTGCTCATTCATATGTGCGTAACATTTAAAGTATGTTCTGTAAATCAGGAATGATAAGATTTGGGACCATGATACGTCACAGATTGATAGACCATAAAATAATTAGTGGACCCATATTTTTATTCTATACAGTTTGCTTTACTCTTACAGAGTGATGTCCTCTTATCAAAAACTTTCATTCAGATGTTCATACAGTCAAATCTGTGTTAAGGTACCACACTGGGGAAGGTTGAAAGTTGCTTCCTCAGAAAGAGTATCCATTTGCCCTTAAATGAAGTCTTATCTGAAGTTTTGACTGTGTATGTTTCCAGATTTCTAGTGAGGTGAGCCGAGTAATGTATGTGGGTGTCATGGAGAGTGTAGAGTTTGATGAACATCCTATGGGACTCTGGAACTTCAAGGCAGGAGAAAATAACTATGTTGGAGCAAGAGAAAGGTTTGATCATACAGCTATGTTTTAAACAATATAATTCTAGATATCCATCACCAGTGACAGAGTTTCTGCTAAGTACGTAATGATAATTCTGTATCAGCAGTTATTTTTTTTCTCAAAAGACAGGTTTGTCTCTCATTAACATCACCTTCTAATGAGGTATAATTCAGCCATAAGATGGCCTTTTATCTTCTGAAAGAATCCCAAAATTCTAGATCTTCTTACAAAACAGCCATAAAAGTATGGATCTGTCTTATAAGATGTATTGTCTTGGAAGGAAACCCACCCTTCTACTACCCCCCGTGTCTAATAAATGAAAAAAATTGTTACTGATCAAGTAGTTTGATGATAGTCTTCAGATAACCTCTTGCTTAATGGCATATACCTGCTTTTTGCCTTTGTGTTATTTCAGAGACATCCTGACTTCTATTGTTTCCAATGGTTTCCGATTTGATGGCAGTGGCTATGTGATCCTGAGCACCAAAGATACAGGCTGGAAACCAGTTGTGAAATCTGATGTGTCACTTAGGTTCCAGACATATGCTGAAAATGGCCTCCTCTTCTTTGCCGGAGACACTCTACGTGACTTCATCTCTATTGAGATGCTGGATGGGAAGATTGTATACAAGTTTGACCTTGGTGGAGGTCGTGCTGTACTGGAATCGGACGTTATGGTAAATGATGGAAAGTGGCATGATGTTATGATACAGAGGATTAATAAAACAGGGCTGATGTTTGTTGATAATCAGCAAGGTGGGTAGATAATCAGTGAGATGACTGATAGGAATATGAATTTTCATTCCTTATTTACTTTCATGTACAGGAAGTTCACATATACTTATATGTTCTGAAATGTACTGGTGTTATGTTCTCATGCAGGTATGTTTGTGGTACTTACCAGGAAGTGAAACACAAAAAGTATTTTGCCATGATTGCAAACAAAGAAAAAGAAAAAATATGTTACTTATTGGTATTTGTATATAAATTGGTAAAATTGGTATACAGTGCATTTGTTTAAATAGTTGTGTAGGGAATTGGTAGAGTTAAACTCATTTAAGTTTCCATAGTCCTGCCAGTGGTAAAAAATTCTAAATACAAATAATTATGGAAAGCACTTCAGCTTTCAGGTTTACTGATAAAATGTGGGATGATTGTCATATATCAAGTCATATAATTTGTAGAAAGTAGAGGGAAGGTCCTTTTGAAAAAAGACAAATGACTACACAAATTAAAGTTTTCCTTTTCTGGTTCCCCATGGAGCAATGGAATTTAAACAAAAGTGGGACACTGAATGTAGTCCTATGCCTGTACATTGTATTTTTACCATTTTATTCAAATTTATGACATCGAAAATGGGTATTTTTTGTTGCCAACTAAAATGACCCAAATCAATTTTCACCCTTTATATGTGAAACTCAAGCATGTTTTATTTGTTTAAGTAGGCCATGGTCATTAACATTGATGAAACAATGGTAAGAAGCTTGCAGCAATAGCTCACAATAAAATATTTCATGCAGATAGAGCAGTGGGGCTTTTAATACCTGCTGTATTTATTTGGCTGTAAAATGGGAGTTTATTCTTCCAAAATTACCACAAATACCATATTAATCCTATTAAATGCCCCCGGGTGTTGAATTTTACAAAAGGGGGATGTTACTTAGAGCATCAAATGCATTAAAGCAGCCATTGTCAAAATATCTTTAGCAAAGTATTAAGGTGAGTGCATATACTTTCAAAGGAAGAAACTCTACTATTTTTGCCCCCCTTCTCAGTAGGGGTCACCTCTTGAAGGATAGAATTTGCTCCTTCAGGAGCAAATTTTTTCCTTTTAGAGTAGACCCCATTTCAAAGAGCTACCCCATCCAGAGAATTTTATGCAAGTTTATGAAGCATTATTTTTAGAAAAGAGGTAGGGGACATTTATAGGGAGTATAACGGTCTTGTGTACTTCAGCTATAAAACGGTTATTTCTCTTCCAAAACAATTCCATAGATCTAGATTTGTCTTACAAGATGATCTAGATCTGTGAGATTGTTTTTGAAAGGGAAAAATCCTCATATTTTAACTGAAGAAATTTTGAGTTCATTTGGCAAAAATCACTTGTTTCAGTTGGACCTGTTGACTCCCCAGGATCTCTGACCCAGCTGTCCATTACAGATGATATATCTATAGGAGGTTATCAAGATATCATAGTTCCAGCAAGGTAATACCTAACCCCTCAAACTGTCCCACTTTCTGTGCTTATAAATCTCTTCTGCATTTGGGTACTGAAGGCCATTAATTTATGTGTGTTCAAAATTTGAATTTGGGACAAGTTCTGGCTTTGGGCATAATTCTGAAGCCATTGAATTATGTCATTGTCACCTCACCTGTTACACACCATCAGCCCAGTATGATTGAATTACATGTACTGTTGAAAGTCCTTATAACTCTAGTCACATAATCCTAATACACAACAATACTGGACTTTACTGAATGGAGTGGCTTGGTGGTTTGTATCTATATATAGAGCCTTTGAACAACAAAAACTTGTGAGGAAAAATTGATTTTGAGAATCTTTATTTTCACCATAAAAAGGTGTAAACCTCTGAGATAGTTCTAAGGGAGATTCACAACACACGTTTAGCAGAAATATACAGCCCACCTTTCATCCCCAAAGTTTGCTTTATAATATCTGCAGCTTTGATTTATTATGCTGACATTTTACATCTTTTCTGGCTTTCTGATGCTGACATTTTTATTCATTTTACAGTGGTGTAACTAAACAAGGTTTTGAAGGCTGTATTGAGGATGTGCAACTACAACAGTCCACCTGGGATCTCAACACTAATAAGAAAGCCAAAGGTGTGAGCCCAGGATGTCCTGAACAGGTGAGATAGGAGTTTAGTCTCTGTATTCTAGCAATTACCTCAGCATCTCATAATTAAGACATTCTGATCTGATTATATAGAGGATATTTGACTTTTTCAGTGTAAGATCGATTTTTATTTCACCGAATGAACATCAAAAGCAGTATTTTCACGAGTGGCGAAGCCACGAGTGAAAATAACACTTTTGGTGTTCATGAGTGAAATAAAAATTCATCTTACACTGAAAAAGTCAAATTTTCTATTTCTTTTATGCTTGAAAATCGCAATAATTCTGTTTATTCAAGAGCGTCAGCCATCACGACAGAAACACAACTTTTTTTTCTAGCCGTTTTGCGTCAAATTTGATGCTTCCTGTGTGTTTATTGGGTAAGATATTGGTTGTAAACGAAGTTTGCAACTGAAAAATAGCTTTAAATATCATTTTGATGAACAGATCTCATAAAAAATTGCCAAGAAAGAATGCCTACAGGAGACTTAGGCGGCCTGACGTCACATGCAGTAACAATGTTACGTTGGCGCCTTAAGTGACGTCATTAACGTATGACGTGCAAACATGCGTGACGTAATTATTGTCAAGCCAGATAAGATTTAGACTATTAATCAACAAAAATTTGAGCCCAATTCACAAAAATCCTAATTCTGAAACAGTGAAATCGAAAGTGATAATTTCACTGTTTGAAACAGTGAGATTATCAGTATCGATTTCACCGAGAAATCTCTATAATTCATTGAAAAGTATAAAAGAAGGTATGCTCTTTTTCGCATTTAAAACAAAATTTGTGCAGTAAAGCACCACCAAAAGAAGAAGTTAATTTGTGCAACAGGATAGAAGAGTCTGTTTAGGGGTGTTTGGCATAAATTAGTTACATGTCTGCATTAGCAAAGTAAAAACTACCTTACAAGCTGTGCTGCAGCAAAATCAGTCATGAAGCTTTATAGCACTTTTACGACATGGACTACATGTAGATGAAAGCCAGCATTTGGTTTAAACAGTATTTCAGGATCTGGCTGCAAGCTTAGAGCTCAAAAATATCAGTTCTTAAAAGCTGAGGCACCTACACAGCCTTTCATTTCCACCCTTTCCCCCCTCCATTGGCTTTACATGTCTGAAATACTGTTCAAAGGCTATAAAGTCTCAAGTTTCTTGTTCTTATAGCCAAAATGTTTGTCAGCTACAAATTTTCACGTAGAAATAGGATAAAGTGTCCTAGACTTACCATTGAATACCCTTCTAATACTCTGCTTAGCTGTTGCCCTGAAAGTCCATGGTTTCTCATTTTCTTATTTTGATGGACTTCAGGTATAGATACATGTGCCTGTAGTTTGACTTAAGTTGTGTTTCAGAGATATTATCTGGGAAATGACCAATTTTATGTATAGCATGCTGGAACTCCTGTATAAAACAGCCTTAGTTATGGATGTATTTATTTCTGGTAAACATATGAAAAAACTGATTCACTGTTTTATTTTTGTTATCTCTCTGGTAGGTTGCTAGGGTGGCCACCTTCAGCTCAGACAAGCTATCATACGTAGCCAAGCCATCAGAGAGCATTGGGAACAACTTTGATATCACCTTCAAGATGAAGACTAAACAAGGGACAGCACTCCTCATGTATGCAGGGCATTCTGAACAGGTAATGACACTTAACAGCAAATTGACATGTGATCTTTTAACACAGTTCAAAGATGATAACATTTTGAACTTTCAAAAACCTTGGGCCGTATTTATAAAACAACTTAAGTGGTTGCTATGCTGTTGCTATGGCTGAATTTTTATGAAGGAGATTCCCTACAACTATGAAATTTGCTCTGGAGGAACAGTCTAAAAAGACTGTTCCTCCAGAGCAAATTTCATAGTTGCAGGGAATCTACAACATAGAAATTTACCCTTAGCAACAGCATAGCAACGACTTAAGTCGTTTTATGAATACGGCCCCTGATCTTTGTGAACTTCAGGATATGTTATTGACATATATCCTATTATTCAACACATTTGCACCAATAAAATGTACTTGATGCTTTTGATCTGTTCATACACTGAGTGCTAATTAATGTGAATGCGGTGTCTTTTATGTAAAATGTGTCAAATGCACCAAAATATTGTTTCATGGATAAATCATTTGCATGGCATTGCACATCGTTCTGGCTGGACTGCAATTATTCATATATAGGCAGTGGTCATATGCTTGTCAGTCAGCTGTTTCCATGGAATCTGATTGTATACTATGATGCATGAATAATTACAGGATATACATAATGACAATAGTTTGTCGTGCGATTCCCAAGATTCATTATAAGGTTTGGGTTTCCTGTGTTGTAGGATTCAGGGTTTTCTGTGTCTGTGGTTGATGGTAGAATCTCAGTGATCAGTGACCCAGGGGGAGAGAAGATGGAGCTGACTACTCGTGTGAACACTTACAATGATTCCAGGTGGCATTATATCTCTATCATGAAGATGGGACAAAAGTAAGTCATTTGTCACAACTTTACCTTGACCTAGAACTCTAAATGCCATAAAAATTCTCATAATTGGGACACCTAAAACAGCATAATTGTCATAAAATGGAACAGTTTGGTTTTACTATGCAGTAAATCATAAAAAAAATGCAGATGGAATGACAGACAGTGTAGTTCCTGATCAGACTGCAGTCATAACTGAGTCTGCACTGTTTGCTCAGACCATATGTCCCAATACATAGAATTATTACAGTATAATTTCAAGGCAAACTCAGATTACAACCAAACGGGATATGTTATAGCTTTGATAATAAGCTGGTGGTGACCTTCACATTATTTTGAAGGTCAAGAGCCTCAGTGTAGCAACATATAAGAGGAAATGTGTAGATTTGGGGATTACTTGTTTGTCTCTAAAACATTTCTAGTCTGAACCATCCTACCATTATGTTTCTAATCGAAGGCTTGAACATGTTTAATGTAAAATTGCCAACGTTATTTTGAACTCTTGCAAGACTCAGGAAATATTTTGTCTTTCTGATGATATCTGTCAAAGCTTTTAGATGTTTAATTGTGCAAGTGAATTAGAAATAAATTTTGATAGACTGTGCTTCAGTAAACACTTTGGACAAATTAATATCAAGATTTTCTTTATCTTCTCAGAATGTTTCTTTATAGTTCTTTCTTTGATAATTATTGCTTACACATTTTAAACATATTGTAAAGGAATTTAACTTGGGCAAAGGATTGTGACATAGACATAGAACAGATTCATTTGGCTGCGGTACTAAAGCCGGAAGCTGTCGTAGTACGGTACCTTCACTGGTGAGACAGCGCATGGTTCTAGGCTGAAAGCCACCCACCCCTACTTTTACTATGGGTCTCCTAGGGTCAAGTCGGGTAAAGTCGGACAGCGGGTAAATTTGAACAGTGACATTGTTTCCTTTATATGTTAGATGTTTGGAATTAAAACAAAATTAACTTGGCAAACAGTGAAAATCATTATGAGACAGCTCATTATGAGCCGTCTCATCTGGATTTTCACTGTTTGCAATGGTATGTCCGAATTTACCGGCTGTCTGAAGTTACCCAACTTTACCCTACTGCTCTATTGATACTGTATAGTAAAAGGATTTACAAGAGGAATATACAAGTCAAGAGATAGAATAACTGAATAAAAAGTAGCAAAATCTGAATGAAATATATTTTGTATTGCTTTCGTTGTTTTTGTCTGTGTTGTAAACCAGCTCTCTTTAGTAGCATATAATGGACGTTTCAAGATGCAGAGCAAGTTGAAATAGTTTCTCACCAAGCATATAGAAAATCTGACCAAAATTTTTCATAATCTGAGCTTTAGTTTGCAGTGTTGATTTGCACCAAACACCTTTCTAGAACTAATGAAGTGAGAAAAGGAAAGATTTATACCATATTAAGAGAAAGTTGGTTTGTTTTACATAGTTGTCACATGGGGTGGGTGGTTTCGGAGACATCCCTTGGTGATGGGCTTTATATTATGTCCTGTAAGAAGCTAGTATTTTCATGAATGTTTCCTACAGTATAGTCAAATGGTGGTGGGAAATGATCCATAGTGTCCAGTTTTGATATTTAGTATTTTGTGTGTGCCTGATATGTCAAAATGGTGGATAGTATTCTTATATACTTGCAGTAATTTATAGTGGGATACTGTTTGAATTGTCACATTGAGGTCACTGAGCATAATTCTGCAGAGAAACACACAAAAAAATGTGTTGTATCCACATTATTTTTGCAAACTATATTTTTACTGTTAACTCATTATCTCAAACACTGATATCTCAAAGTACACTCTTATCAAAGAATAAAATTTGGACACATTTCCTATTTTTCTTTTACATTTCAGCTCCTGTTTTCTCAACTATGGGTATCTAAAAGTAAATTTTCTGGGTTCAGAAAATTTACTTTGAGATACCAGTAGTTTGAAATTAACTTTGACTTTGAGATATCCAGATATGACTGCATTTGGTTATAAGAACAGGATTTTCCTTTCCAAAACATGGAAAAAACTGTCTTATTGCTGGATTATCCAAGACTGATTTAGATACAGTCAACTCTTGATATCTCAAAGTCAAGGCGCTTCACAAACTACTGATGTCTCGAAGTAAATTTTCTGGTCCCAGAAAATTTACTCTGAGATATCAGAATTTTGAGGTAACAGGAGCTGAAATTTAAATAAAAATATGGAATATGTACAAACTATGTTCCTTGATATCAAAGGTACTTTGAGATATCAGTGTTGGAGATATCGAGAGGCAACTGTATTTGGGGCAAGTCTAGAGGGGCAACTGTATTTGGGGCAAGTCTAGAGGGGCAAGTTCTCCATCTTATTATCTGTTTCCCCTCCCATACGGCGGTAGTGTAGTGGATAGCATTCCGGACTATCAATCCAGGGGTCGCAAGTTCGATCACCCGCTTCTCCGGTCTTTTGGATGAGACTTTAAATCGAAGTCCCGTCTCCATATGACCTTGATGTTGGTGGGACGTTAAACCCGAGTTCACTCACTCACTCACCTCTCCCATACTGTAGTTCTGCTATATTTATCTTAATTAGTAGATTATCAGAGTTCCAGATAAAGGGATTTTTGGACCCACATCATACAAAATGTGCCATAAAATATTTTCAGACAGCGAAGTTTGAGGCCAATTTGTGAATGTGTGCAGAAAGCTAGAGCTTTTCCATTTCAGTTTGTTCCTTTTTAGGGTCGAACGTGCGTGTAAAGTGTAAACAGCAAATGCTGTGATCAGACTGCAAGGATTATAGTCTGAGCTAATTGCATATAATGTTAACTCTTTAAGCACCAAAAAGCAGACGACAAAATTTACGTCTGCAAAAATTAAAAAAATGCCTTGTCCAAGACATTTCAAATTGAGAATTCAAAGACTAGAGGGAAAACAGTGTAAATCTAGGTGAGGCGGCTCATCATGAGCCGCCTCATCAGGATCTATTGTATATGTTGGATATCATCGAGCACGATATTTGTATATGTTGGATATCATCGATTGTATGTTCGGAGAAGGCAGTGCGTGGAGCAGGGGACATGATGTTTGGACATTGGTTTCCGCCACATGTTCTCTTCTTCATGCTGTCTCTTATCCTTGCAGTGTATGTACTTTGTTCATCATTGCGGAGGTCTCTCATGTAAACTCCATGCCGCTGATAAATTTCTTGTTTTATCATTCTAGACTATTTGAAGATCTTTTACGCCGCGAGGCACTTTTAATCACAAACGAAATTCCCGTGCTTTAGCTGTGGTTTCACTGCCGGACGGTGCTGACGGTGCTCATTAGAGGCGACCTGGGTGGGGCACTCTCCCAACCAGACAGCTTGCTGATGAGCACCTCCAGCACTCAGGCTGAGACCCATAGTTCAAATGATAATGGCTGTAATTAGGACGAGGTTACTAGCTGTGATATGATGAAAGTAACGATGACTGTGATAGAGCTTGCTTGTGAATTTTAGTGATATTCTTCTACACGTTTTAGTGGTCTTCTAAAAGTTTAAGTGATCCGTGATTTGTCTTGAGTCACGATATTGACATTTTAATCGGCAGCTTGTCTTAAGACGTTAAGTGTTTTAAGCATCAATAGGACTGTTTCCTAGACAAATATGTTTTATTATTACTCATTGTATGTATTGTACATATCTTAAATATTGTTTTAAATATCTTTGTTTTTAAATCATAGAGGACCATATGTTAGATAAGTGTTCATATGCTTAATATGTTATCCTCTAAAAATAAAGACATTATTATTATTATTATTATTATCTAAGCTGTTTGTGAATTATGCTATTTTCATCACTGGTGCTTAAAGTGTTAAGCACTGCTTTTGCAAGTCATTGCCCATTTGATAACTTTGAAAGAAGTTCCTATGATTCCTCATAAAAATATAGTGACCCTACATTAGAACCAGTCAGTTGAGGAGAATTGAAGGTCACAAAATACATTTTATGGAGGAGTAAGAAAAATTATCGCAGAATTACATATTATATAAATCTTCTATCTTGGTCTCAAATTATGTACATTTTCCCATCAGAAACACCATCTGTATATTTCTGAAAGATACTGACAGACTGTAAAGTACAAGATGTGTGTAGATTTGTAAAGAATTAATGAATATTTTGACAATATACTGTATTTTGTAATCATTTCACAACAAATAGTGGTACACATTTTAGTTTAAACAGTATTTTATTTCCATTTACACAATATATACAATAAACATGAATTTGTTGGGATTTTTTTGGATACTTTTGGACTATTCAGAGATTATACTTTGTGTATATACGACATTTATATGCTATTATATTTGATTGTTTTGCTGCACCATGTTGAAACTGTCATATACTGCAAATTTCTCCAGGTTGCAGATGAATATAGATGATTATGAAATGGTGTCAGGAACTGGAGAGGGAACCATTAATGAGCTGGAAACCAACACACCATTATACTTCGGTAACTCAGATCTGCAACTGCCTGATGATCTAGTTGGTTCCTCACAACCTCTTGATGGATGTATTGGTGATGTCACAGTCAATGGAGAGTAAGAACTGTATTTTATATTCTTAAAAAAAATAGAATTCATGATATCAAAAATTCAAGAGTGTTACATCAAAAGATCAAAAATTCATATTCTTGATATCTCAAAAGTGATTTGTTGATGTCATGAATTTGTTTATTTTCTTTTACATATTTACATATAAATCAAAATCGTGATGGCAGAAAGTTGTATTTTGATATCAGATAATTTTTTTGATATGGCAGCATTGATTGTGTGATATTTTGATACCAAAGATTCAGTTTTCATTTATTTATGCATAAATAAAAGCAAAAAAACACCAGTGACTAATGAAGAAGGAACAAAGTAATACAGTCAACTCTCAATATCTCAAAGTCGAAATTCATCCCAAACTACTGATATTTCAAAGTAAATTTTCTGGTCCCAGAAAATTTACTTTGAGATATCAGTAGTTTGAAATATCCGGAGTTGAAATTTAAATATAAATAGGAAACGTGTTCAAACTATAAACTTTGATATAAAGAATAGATTGAGATATCAGTGTTCAAGATGTCGAGAGTTGACTCAATGAGAGAAAGATCTGTAACTGTGCTCTTACACTTTTATGTCTCATGAACGAAAAAGCTGCACATGTACAATGCACATAAAAAAGTACAATGCACAGAAGCAATTAATGTTTCCCTGAAATGAAGAATCAAGACTGTTTATCACAAGTTGAAGTACTCATTGCACAAGATCTTTTCATAAAAAGATAAAGATACATGTATAAAAATAATCTCTGGAAAAGAAGTAGTTAGTACAATAAAACTTTGTTACACTGTTGTGCTTAAAGACAGGGATGGGACTATATAAGGAGGATTAACTTCAACAGTGTCATTTTATCTCTTGATCTCATAGTGTCAACACCTCCAGTCAGCCAATAAAATCATCATAACTATTAATTCTGGTTCACTGATTGGTTGACTAAGTTTTCACACCTTTACCTATACAGGTAACATTGTAATGTGCTGGGAACCAGACCCCCCGGCAGAGAAGTCCTGTCTTTAATTAAGTATTTGGATGCCTAAAACCATAAACTTTTCATTTGTCCCAAATGGAACATTAATGATTTTTAGGTGTCCCAATATTTAAGCACATTAGAGTAACTGGCCCTTATCTTCTCTTAGGTTCCTGAACTTTGCTACGCTCCCAGACAGTAGGCGGCCAGGAATATCTTTGTCAGGCTGTCCACTCCCTGATCCTAAAGGACCATATGAGAGGGATCCTAGTGTTCCCATACCAACACAACCACCATTTGAATTTACAACTGAGCCTTCAACAGGTAATTTTGATCATAACTTATAACACGAGATATTGTTTAATTAACCTCCATAGCAAACTTTTCTAAATAAACTCCCATAGTGGGGGAAATTACTAGTCTAGAAAAGTAACTAGTATCTTCACTGAACTTTATTGCTATATATGCCTTCCGTATTTCTGGTTAAAGGAGATAATCCAGCATCTTCTTAACTCTTTAAGCCCCAGTGACACAATTAGCAAAATTTGCAAACAGCGTAGATCCTGATTAGGCGGCTCATAATGAGCCCCCTCATCTAGATCTACACTGTTTGCCTTCTAGTTTTTGAATTCTCAATATAAAAAGTCTTGGACAAGGCATTTTTAGCTCACCTGAGCCAGCGGCTCCGGGGGAGCTTATAGGATGGTAAGGCTCCGTCGTCCGTCCGTCGACAATTTCAAACAACTTCTCCTCTAAAACCGCTGGGCCAATTGTAACCAAATTTCATATGTGGCCTCTAGGGAACTTAGGAACGAAAAGTTGTTCAAACGGTCCTGGTCACATGACCAACATGGCCGCCACGCCCATATATGGTAAAAACCTAAAAAAATCTTCTTCTTCAGAACCAAAAGGCCAATGGCCTTGAAACTTGGTATGTAGCATCGGGTACGTGAGTACTACCAAGATTGATCAAATTATGACCTTGGGTTGACCTTGACCTTTTTTACGGCAAGGTCAAATTTGCTTCCTTGTGCTTTTATATGGCAAAATGCTACAACATGAGATATCTTGGAAACTGTTGAAGATTTTGGGCTAAAAATCAGTATCTACAGTCATCTTAATGAGTACATGAAGATTTATGAGTACAAGAGGTCAAGGTCATTCTTTGACCTGTGACCCAGAACTCTCATATTTTGACAATGTCAAACAATCTGCTCAACAGCCACTTGGTCAATTGAAACCGAATTTCATATAGAGCCTCCAGGGGTTGAGGGAACGAAAAAAAATTCATACGGTCCAGGTCACATGACCAACATGGCCGCCATGCCCATATATGGTAAAAACCTTTAAAAATCTTCTTCTCTAGAACCAATTGATGGATGGCCTTGAAAATTGGTATGTAGCATTAGGTACACAAGTTCTATCAAGATTGTTCAAATTATGACCTTGGGTTGACCTTGACCTTTTTTACGGCAAGGTCAAATATGGGAAAATGCTAGAACATAAGATTTCATGGAAAGATTTGAAGATTAAGGCCTAAAAATTGGTATATACAATCATCATAATAAGGACATGAAGATTTGTGAGTACAAGAGGTCAAGGTCATTCTTTGACCTTTGACCCAGAACTCTCATATTTTGACAATTTCAAACAATCTTATAAAAAAAAAACACTGGGCCAATTGTAACCAAATTTCGTATAGAGGTTCCAGGCGTTGAGGGAATGAAAATTTATTCAAACGGTTTAGGTCACATGACCAACATGGCCGCCACACTCATATATTATAAAAACCTTTAAAAATCTTTTTCTCCAGAACCAATTGACCGATGGCCTTGAAACTTAGTATGTAGCATTGGGTACTCCAGTTCTGTCAAGAGTGTTCAAAATGATGACATTGGGTTGACCTTGACCATTTTACAGCAAGGTCAAATATGGGAAAATGCTAGAACATAAGATTTCATGGAAAGGTTTGAAGATTTAGGCGTAAAAATCGGTAAATACACCAAGATTCATGAGTACAAGAGGTCAAGGTCATTCTTTGACCTTTGACCCTGAATTCTCATAGTTTGACAATTTCAAACTTCTTCTTAAAAGCCAATGAGCCAATTGTAACCAAACATCATATAGGGCCTTCAGGGGTTGAGGAAACGAAAATTTCTTCAAATGGTCTGGGTCACATGACCAACATGGCCGCCATAACCTTATATGGTATAAACCTTTAAAAATCTTCTTCTCCAGAACCAATTGACCGATGGCCTTGAAACTTGGTATGTAGCATTGGGTATTCCAGTACTATCAAGATTGTTCAAATTATGACCTTTGGCTGACCTTGACCTTTTTTACAGCAAGGTCAAATATGGGAAAATGCTGGAACATCAGATTTCATGGGAAGTATTTGGCCTCAAAATTGGTATATACAGTCATGAAGAATTATGAGTACAAGAGGTAAAGGTCATTCTTTGACCTTTGACCCAGATCTCTCATATTTTGACATTTTCAAATTTCCTCAAAAGCCAAAGGGCCAATTGTAATCACATTACATATAGAGCCTCCAGGGGTTGATTGGTGAGCATTGGGTACTCCAGTTCTATCAAGAGTGTTCAAAATGATGACATTGGGTTGACTGTGACCATTTTACGGCAAGGTCAAATATGGGAAAATGCTAGAACATAAGATTTCATGGAAAGTTTTTGAAGATTTAGGCCTAGAAAATGGTATATATGGTTGTCTTGATGAGTACATGAAGACTTATGAGTACAAGAGGTCATGGTCAGTCTTTGACTTTTGACCCAAGACTCATATTTTGACCATTTCAGACATAAGAAAAAGCCTGTTTGCCAATTGCTCAGGTGAGCAGTTCAGGGCCTCATGGCCCTCTTGTTTTAATTTTTGCAGACGTAAATTTTGTCTTCTGCTTTTTGGTACTGAAAGAGTTAAACTCGAATTCCTCTGTAAACTTGGTTATTTTCTTGTACAGTTCAGGAAAGACAACTTTCTCAAAGGGAGGCAGTATGAGTTGTATTTCATTTTTTGGGGTGGCAGTATAATTTTTAAGCATTTATATGCAACTCCTCTTTTCCATTTGGAGAGAAAAGGGAGGCAAAACTAAGACTGGCAGTTTTGTTTGCTGAGGAACTTCTGAACCACATTTTAATAGTGTAGTTATGATGGATATTTTTGGTCATTTCAGAAGCCCCATTACCACCAGGAAAGTGTGCTCTTAATCTCACCGATCCCGTAGACTTAACAGAAGATGATATTATTGGTTACTACTTTGGGGCTTATCCTACCAGCAAGATAGAATATAGCTCACTCACTAGATTTGTTAGAATAAGGTGAGTACCTGTTGTTGCTTGTAACAGTGGTGCCTTAAGATTGAATGCCATTTAAGATCCATGAGTTTTTATCTTTTTTGCAAAGGGGAAACAACTTTGATAATTCCTATTTAGCTTGAACAGTGGGATAACTTAACTGATAGGAGTTGTCATCTAAACATTAAACGAGTTGATGTAACTGTCTGGTATTAAGCCAGAAAATGCTAGCAGACTGGCAAACAAGGCAGAATTTGATCCTTCTTTTTTAAGATCTGTTTAATTCGGGTTTACACTGTTACCTTTTCCTAATATGTGTATTATAGTATTGTCTCGCCTGCGAAGCAGAAGCGAGACATAGGTATTGCTTTTCCGGTGTCATCGGTGGGGTAAACTTTCATCGGTTTTAAAATTGTGTTTAGGTCAGTTTCACAAAGGGCTGACAGGCGAGACACCCCATTCCGCAGAATTCTTGTTTCTTCCAATAAATGTGCCGTAGTCGAGTGGTTAGAGTGGCTCGGTTATTGTGCAGAAAGTCACCGGAAGGTCGTGAGTTCGCGGCTCTCCGTCGCCATCAGATGACTGGAAAACTCTCTCTGTCAACCCAGCAGTAAATGGGTACCTTTTTATACACCCGTTTTGAAAAAACGGACGTATTATGTTGTGGCGCTGTCCGTCCGTCCGTCCGTAAACATTCTTGTGCACGCCATAACTCAGTAATCATTAGGGATGTCTTCATGAAATTTTATAGGCATATGTATTAGTTGGGGGAACGTGTCGCGTACAAGAATGGTTGCTCCCCCTTTCTTAGTTTCGAAGTTATGCCCCTTGATCAATTTTTTCCCTGCAAGTCTTGAGCGCGCCATAACTAGATAACCGTTTGGGATATCTTTATGAAACTTCATAGCAATGTGTATGAAGTCCAAACGATGTGTCGCGTTCAACAATGGCTGCTCTCCCTTTCTTCGTTTTAGAGTTACGTCCATTTCATTAGTACTTTTAGCCTATTTTTGTGTATACTTATCTTGTGCATGCCATAACTTGGTAACCGTTTGGAATATCATGATGAAACTGTATAGCAATGTGCATGATCACAAGACAATGTGTCATATATAAGAATGGTTGCTCCCTCTTTCTTATTTTGGAATAAGCTCCATTTGATTAGTATTTTCAGGTGTTTCTCATTCACTCCATATCTCCTGAATCTTTTGATATATTAGAATGAAGCTTTGTAGGAATGTGTATAATAATTGGGCAATGTATCCTGAACAAGAACCACAACTCTGGCTTACTTACTGAATTATCTGCCCTTGCATAAATTTCCTGTTTACTCTAACTCCATAACCATTCCAAATAAATGGTATGTATATTATAAAAAAAATCATTTCAAGGGAAAATAGTAGAACCAAAAAAGGTACATCTAGTATATTTAGGTTATCTCCCTTATTCCACTTTGGCATAGCAACTTGCCTTGGCAGCTGATTTTTGGTATGATGTGTTAAATATTTAAATAATGTTGCAGTCATTAATTATAGAGTGGTTGCCCCTGTTTGTCTGCCTGTCTATCCTTTTGTAAGCAATTTTGTTCATTCTGTTACTGCTTTATGACATTTAAATGGGCGTATTAAGTGCCGCTTGCGAAGCCCTTGTTTTTAATCAGGGAAGGATAAGGCAGCGAAAGGAGAGAGATGGGCTCCGCCTTTCATCAGCTGTGCCCAAGATACAGTGGGTCTCTAACCCCCACGAACAGTGACCAAATACCACCAAGATTAACACCAGTCCTAAAACATTTGAGCCTTGATACGACAGAACCAACAAAGTGGCATGTGCACCTAGCAGAGACTCAGGTCAGCCTTGGCATCCACCAAGTCTGATCAGAGTTTTTGCTGTCGGCATGGAAATATCTTAGACACTTAGCTACCCTTTATGTGCACAGCAAAAACTCTGATCAGACTGGGCAGATGCCCAGGCTGATCTGAGTCTTGGCTAGGTGCACTTGCCATTTTGTTTGTTTTGCTGTCTTGTGTTTTATTTCTTGTTTATTGCTTAGATTTTGTCCCAAAAGGGCCAGTAATAAGCCCCATGAACTGCATTTCCACTGGGCATTAATTAGAATTAGTAAGGTAGGTTCCTGAGTGTTTCATAGATTGTTTATGCTTGATTTTGTTTATGAATTCAGGTCAGCATTTAGCATGGAATTCAAAACAACAGCAGAGAATGGTGTAATCCTGTACTTCTCTGATAAAAATAATGTTGATCACATTGCTGTAGCTATGAAGGACGGACAGATACGCTACTCATTTGACAGTGGAACAGGTCCGGGAGTTATACTTAGCCCGGAGAAATATAATGATGGACAGTTTCATATGGTAAGCTGATGAGAGCTGGTCATGATGAGTATTCCCTATGGATTGCCTTAATTGGTTTAAACAGATTTTGTCATATTCATTACATGTCATATAAACAAGTCAGAGGAACCTATCGTTAAACAATTTCAAAATGCTGTACATTGTGGTAGTATCAAAGTATATTTGTACTGCATTTTAAGGACTTCCAATCATAGTTTTAGGAGAAATGGATCACATTAAAGGTGCATGAGTACACCTCCATGTTTTTCTGCCATTTTTAGCATGCCTTTGCGAAGCAAAGGAGAGCTTATGCTATACCCCCGGCGTCTTAGTCCGAGTATGCGTCAGCGTTCGCGTTCGTGTTCGCATTCCCATCCTCATCCCTGTCTAGGAGCAGTTTAACCTATGTTTACCAGTTGTGTTTAGGTCTTTTTCTCACAAAGTATAAGGGCTAGAGTAATGAAACTTGGTACAATCTTACGTCAGCACATGCTCACCTCAGTGAATGCACCATGTATGACCGTGACCTACTTGTCATGGTCTACTGACTTTGAAAAAATTTAGGTTAATTTATGTTAAGCATTTCTGTTTAAGTCAGTATCAAAGTAGCTATAAGGTTTAAAGTCATGATATTTGGTCAGCACTTGTGTCTGGGCGAGAGCATCTGAGTGTAACCAACCATGTAAGACAGTGACCTACATTTTTACGCTTCACTGACTTTATGATATTTCTCAGTCCCTATATGGGTTATCGTCATGATACTTTGCACACACTTACATATGGACAAGATTATGTCAGTAGTATCATCCATGTATGGATTTGACCTCTATGTTTTGCTTCATTGACTTTATAATATGCTTTACTGATTTTAATGATATTTCTCAGTCTTTGTATGGGTTAGGGCCATGGTACTTGGCACACACTTAAATATGGACAAGATGGTTTCACCATTACCGTCTATGAATGCACTGGACCTGTGTTTTTGCTTCATTGACTTTATGATATGCTTCACTAAGTTTGTGATATTTCTCAGTCCCAATATGGGTAAGAGCCATGATACTTGGCATATATCTACATATGGACAGGACCATTTTAACTTTATCATCAATGTATGGATTTGATGTATATTTTTGCTTCATTGACTTTATGATAAGCTTCACTGACTTTGTGATATTTTTCAGTCCCTAGATGGGTTAGAGACATGATACAAATGTACTTGGCACACACTTATATATGGACAAGAACATTTTAACATCGCCATCCATCTATGGATTGACGTATATTTTATGCTTCACTGACTCAATCATAATTATTTCTCTGTCCCTATATGAATGGCAATCAGTATACTTGACACTCACATACACTATTATCGCTGTGAGAGTCAAGCACCTGTAAGGCAAGCTTTGTTGTCTTCTGACAACTCTTGTTTTATAAAAGGAAACAACATTTATGACTTTGAGATCAGGGATATATTCTGAGAAATCTAGAATTTGAGATTAATATAGACTATTATTCTAGATCATCGTCTTTTATATTATTTGGATCCTTTTTGATACTAATCAGTCTTTGAATGGACTGCCCAATTAAAATCAAGAAATTACAGCATGTTTTTCTCTGGTTTCGTCACCAGATATTGTCAGGGTCACTGATGAGGCTTTATTAGCCGAAACTACGTAGTCTGGCCCATGTTCCTCCTGAGTGTATTCTCTGTTCTTGAAGGAACTATTTAAGATTTTAAGATCTTGATTTTGATTTGCTTTTTTGGACTGAAAGGGCACCACTCTTAAGGGAAAGAATTTGCTCCAAGGGAACTTTTGAAGCGATAGATTTGGTGAAATAAGAAAATTATTAGAGCTCTGACTTTGTGCTGATTACGGTGACTACAGTAATACGGAACTCAGACAGGGATATACTGAGAGTCTTAAACCCTGCCTCTATTCCGCAAAAACCTGTCCTAAAAGGCCAGAATCTTATATCCCAAAATAGTATTTTCAGTGTAAAATTGATCTTTATTAAGCAAGTGCCTGCCTTAGGCGAGCAGTTCTGGCCCTTCCTTTGGGTGCTTGCCTAAGACAGGTTGACTGTTTATCAGAGCTCTAGATAAGAGGGAGTATTTGGTGATAATTAGGGATAATTTTTGTTAATACTGTATAAAAACATATGTTGTGACCCCTCATCTGAACCGTCTCGAGACGGTTCAGATGAGGGGTCACAACATATGGTTCAGTGAGAAATAAAAATAAAAATAATTATCCCTCAATTATCATCAAATACCCCTCTTATCTAGAGCTCTGGTTTATGTTTTCTTATGGCATGGCTTATACTGTGCATGTTTTCTTACAGTTGAAAGTAGGTCGCAGCATGAAAGAAGGCACAATGGAGATTGATGGACAGATGATTGGGGTGAAAGAATCACAGGGAAGGGCTAGATCAATCAATGGTATTCCACCTTTCTACTTTGGAGGCCTGAATGGACAAAACATTAATAACCGTGCTAGGTCGAATGTAGGGGTAAGTAGAGAAAAACTGGTTTTGTTTTGTTTTTCTTTCTCACTCTTCACAAATTAAGTAATAAGTGAGTCAATTCTTAACTTTCATATGTCATTTGGTCAGACTAATCTTCCTTGAAGCCCTCTCTTCGGCAGTTTTTATTATGACCTGACCATGGACCTAATGAGACCACAGAAACATATGAGCCGCAACATGACAATACCAACAAAGTGGTTGTGTGCCCAGGGCAGACTCAGATCCACCCAGTCTGATTAAAGTCTTCACTGTCCGCATGGAGGTAGCTTAGACCCTTAGCTACCCTTAAGCATTGGCCCACATCCACTTTGTTGGTTTTCTCCTGTCGCGGCTCATATGCAGTAATGAATTCATGGAGTCTTCTTAAACAGCCAGCCACTTCATTGTTGATAGAAAGCTTTGCATCCAAAGCAAACATTTGCTTTCAAAGCACAGTAGTATGAGCCAGACATGAGGCATTAAAAAGCGATATTTTTTTATGATATCAGGTTTGTTACAGTATATCAGAATATCTGTCTCAAAGTTTTGGCATTGTCCAATCAAATGTTGTGTTATATTCATAAGTGTATTAGAATGATTACATGTAGAATGTATTCATTATGCAGTTTTTGTGTAATTTTGGCAATTGTGTCCCAGTTTACTACAAAACAAATCTTTTTGTTACATTTTAGGGTGTGACTGACAGCTTTGTTGGACACATTACTAACATCAGATTCAATGACAAAGAAATTAATGAGCAGCCAGTGACAACAAATGTTATACCACTCTCGGACCTGACAGAAGTTGGCTCCTATTTCTTTGGTGATGGTGGCTATATAAAGCTTGGTAAGTTCTAGCTGTTATACAATCAACTCTCGAGATCTCGAAGTCAAATGTCAGCCCAAACTGCTGATATCTCAAAGTAAATTTTCTGGTACCAGAAAATTTACTTTGAGATATCAGTAGTTTGAGATAACAGGAGTTAAAATGTAAATAAATATAGGAAATATATTCTTTGATATAAGAAGATACTTTGAGATATCAGTGTTCGAGATATCGGGAGTTAACTATATCGCAGCTTCAATACTATAGAGATGCTTACCCTTTCATGGGAGGTTATTAGAACCAAGAAGAGCTTGACTCCAATTTCTGTTGAGCTTCTCCAAAAAAAGAATGTTCTTCCTTTAGGAGCAAATGGTTTTCTTTGGAGTGCCCTGAATTTTCTCTCTTAAGGAGCAAATTCTTTTCTTCACAAGTACACCCATTTTGGAAGGGCTTCATTGTCCAGAGAAGAAAATAGAAAGTCACAAGGGAAGGGGCATTATATATGATTTGTGGACAAGAAAGATGGTTATAAAGCTGAATGTGTACACTTCCAGCAGAAAGAATTCTGCTATTTCACATTAATAAATTTTGCTTCCTTTCTCATTGGGAGGTCAAGACAGAAAAGAAAGTATTTACTTCCCTGGGGGCAAATCTTGACTTTTAACCCATTCCATTTAGGATACCCCTTTAGGGGTATTGTGCAAACAGTTTGGATCCAGATCAGGCCCCATAAAGGTGGGGCCTGATTTGAGATCCAAACTGTTTGCTGCCTAGACATCATTTCTACAAGAGTTATTTAGACCAATATTGTCAAAATGTTCTTGATTTTTGATGCAGACTACAATTTCAGCAGATGACAAAAAATACCCAGAATGCAATGGGTGAAGAGTAGATCTCATGTTGGTAGGGCTTTGTCATCCAGGAAAGCATTGTTAAAAAAACTTGTCGCTCTGTGTAAAAATGGCAGAAAAAAAATATGGAGACTGACCAGTACACTATAAGCTGAGCATTAAGAGTGAGGCAAGTTATAAAGAAAATTGGAGAAAAGAAAGAAAAAAAAATAAGAAATTTATGCTAAATAGTTGGCTTTGCTGCTACACATTAGGATTTATCAATTTGTTTCAGTGGATGACTTCAGTGTGGGCCTTGATTTAACCGTCAGTATGGAGATTAGGCCAAGAAGTTTAAATGGTATTCTCTTTTCTGTCCATGGTAAAGGAGACTTTGTTGTCCTACAGCTTGTCAAAGGAGAGGTATGAAATGATTTTATGTGAAAATTCATAGGTTTGTGAACAAGATTCCTGTAAGCTGGGGGGAATTCAAATCTCTGTATTTGGAGGTCAGGTGATACCAACATAGACACTTAAAAAAAAAGTATACTATAAATAGGTGTTTAGTTTATACTTTGTAGACAGAAACTGAGTGCATGTCTGGGGGCCGGTGTTCTTGCTGAACATTTATCAGGAGAAAGAATTTGGTTGAAGTCTAGTTTTGAGAAAATTGGGATCAACCCAGTAAGGGTATCTTTAAAAGCTGATAATTGAAAAAATCTCAAAATTTTGATGTATTTGTGGTGTTTTCAAATCTCAAAAACTGATGTGGGTAAAATCTTGCTCTGTAAGAAAGCGGATTCCCTCCTTCATAGGACATCCACAAGCGGTGTGTCTGACAGGCTCTCAAACTGACGTAGCCTTTAATCCCGAATATATCCAGGTTCAGCACAACAAGGGTTAAAATGCCAAGAAAGCAGACAAGAAAATTTATGTCTGCAAAATTTAAAAAAATGTTTCATCCAAGCTATAGCATATGGATAATTCAAAGACCAGAGGGCAAACAGCATAAATCCAGATGTGGTCCTCGTAAAATGGCTTCCTGCCGAGACTGTCCGCGTGATTCTGCTTCCTGCCGAGAGCCTCGGCAGGAAGCAGAATCATGCGGACAGTCTCTGCAGGAAGCCATTTATCATGTACAGAAGTCTCGGCAGGAAGCAAGAGTTCGCGGACAGTCTCGGTGGAAGCCAAATATGATGTACAGTCTCTGCAGGAAGCGAAAATTAGCGGAATCAATTATACCCTGTGATCTATCTTGTTTGCCTTTTCAACTATTTTTATTTCTGGCACTTTTAGTGTTAAGAAACTTGTACTTTTGGATAATGGTAGTGTGTCACAATACTGAACGCCCACCCATTATAAATGACATAATTTGTATACATGTATTATTAAAAAAAAAATAGGATTTGCTGTGACTTCAGTGAAATGTTTCACTTATAACAACAATTTGTACATTTCAGCTATGGTTTACTGCCGATAATGGTGCCGGGTCAATCATCTCTAAATTCATACCTGAGATGAATAACAAGCTGTGTGATGGGGCCTGGCATACAGTCAAAGGTAAAGTTATATTTTTTATATTTTAACAAGTCAAGCCTTAAAAAGCAGTCTGCCAAATTTCAAAGACTTTTTTGTTCAAGCTGTACCATATTGAGAATCCAACAAATAGAGGGCAAACAGTGAAGATCCCGATGAGGCAGCTCATTATGAGCTGCCTCATTTAGATTTGCACTGTTTGCAGATTCCACTATCTTTTTTGGTGCTATAACTGTGAACTACTTACCTACTGGTTTTTGTATAATGGACCTTTCCCCATGAAATTGGGTGATCTCATTTACCCTAAGAGGGAATGTCACTTTCTTTATTTGACTATCAGACTGTTTTTTCTTCCTTCGGAAACAGATCAGAAAAACTAGATTTGTCCCTATTTTGGAGGATTGTTTTGTTTTTCTGAAGGAAAAAGCTTCAGTCTGAACGATTCAAGAAGGGCAGTTGTTAGTTACGGTACTGGCAAAAAGTATGTGCACTTAGTACTGGTTAACAGCTAAGGAGGTCTAAGCCTGCCCAGGAATAGTGTGGTTAGAGTAACTGACCTTCCGGACATGACCATAGCTGTTTACCATGGACGTGAAACAATAAATCAACATGACCGATTTGCTTACTGTATAAATGGTAATTTTCGCGGTGGTCCATTTTTCGCGGTATTTCGCGGCCACTTAGAAACCGCGAATATTAAAATCGCGAATAATTTCCTGTTTCTTACAAAGTGTCTACTGTAGACACAGTGTTCATGTTTTTTTTTGTTTTTGCTTTGGTAGTTGCTGGTTCTTTTCGCTTGAGCCAGTTCTTTCATTAACCTGCGCCGGCCCTGCCGCAGGTTAATGAAAGAACTGACTCAAGTGAAACAGAAATAGTTTTGCTTTTCAAGCATGTTGCTAACCGCGAAAATTAAAAATCACTAAAATTAATGTTTAGGTTTTTGACCCTTAACTGCGAAAATTTGAACCCGCGAAAATTACCACGTATACGGTATTTGGGATCATTTGGAACGTAAAATACCCTCATCATACAAAAAAGGCAAAAATAACAAACAAGACAACAGTATTGATGTTTTTAACTGTAGACAACAGATGTATTGATTTGTATGCCTTTTATGGAAAAACAAAATTGAATAAATGAAAGCTGGGCCGCATAGCGCAATCGGTAGGGCACCTGACTCATAAGTCAGAGGTCCTGGGTTCGAAACCCGGTCTGGTCACATACTGTCGTTTATCCTTCCGCTGATTCAAGAAGGGCAGTTGTCAGTTACTGGCAAAAGTATGTGCACTTAGTACTGGTTAACCACTTAGGGGGTCTAAGAAGCCTGCCCAGGAATAGTGTGGTTAGGTTAACTGACCGTCCCGACATGACCATAGCTGGTTACCGTGGACGTTAAGCATCAAATCAATCAATCAAATAAATGAAACAAAATGAAAAAACAAAAACAAAGGAGAGGCAAAATAAAAAAAAGAAAGGACAAATGGTTATTAGGAGAAGAGGAGGCCATTAAAAATGAAGAAGAAAAAAAAAAGAGGAAAAAATGGCTGATTACAGAAAAATTTATTTCTGAAATATTTCTTATTACAGCTTGGAAGAATAAGAATGTGGTGATATTAGAGGTGGATGATTATGACCCAATAACAACAACAAGTTCTGGCACAGCCAGTTCTGCTGATACTAAGAATCCCATCTATATTGGCGGTAAACCAGGTGAGTATAACCATACTTTAGTGCATCTGATCAAGCCCCAAGATTATAAAACTTTTTCCATGTTCAACTCAGCTGAGCATGAAATTTTACCTGCTAATAAATAGCAAATTGTTGATAAGTACAGTTGTTGTCTTGCTCAGTTTAGCTGAGTATGAAATTGTCTCTGCTTATGAATATGAAAATGCCAACATCAGTTGGCATTTTCATATTTATCAGCAGAGAAAATTTTATGCTCAGCTGAGTTGAGCATGAAATAAGTTTTATAACCTCCGGGGCCAGGTGACAGAAGTGTGATGCAATAGAGAATTTCATTGAATTTTATAAAAGATTGAAAAAACTTTAATTTAAATTGGTACATTTCTAGGGGAAGTAACTCTGCCATTATGGACTAGAGAAACAATTTGAAAAATGGAGGAAAAACATGGCAATGTATCTATTTACCTTAAGAGGTTTAAGAAATCGTCATTTTGAGATCAATAAATTCTGAAGGAAGATCCTTTGTAAGCAAGGAACACATCAGAGAAATGAGAATAGCAGATGCAGCATAATAGAGTGTGTTGGTTTGCAGTAATGTAACATTACAACACTACCCATTCCCCCCTAGTACTGGCTTCCAGAACTCTATTTTCAGACTAACTCAGACTGAGCCCAGTGATCTCACAGGACCAGAAAGTATATAATCATATGTGTCATCTTATGCACTTTACATTTTAGCATCATTAAATTAGAATACTTGGTATAACACTTCTTAAACTTTTGCCGATCTGAAACTTTGCAATTTTACATGCATGATTCTGAAAGGGATCTTTTCATATGATGTATTCTATATAGTACATATAGATCTTTGAGTTTTAACAAAACTTTATAAACAGTAACTTCTCTTTTCCAGATTCTGTAACGAAAGGTATCCGAGCTAAAGGAAAATATCGTGGCTGCATCCGCAACTTAGTCATCAACGATGAGCTGCAATACCCAACATTGGGTGTGGTGTTTGGCATGGTGAAGCTTGACTCTTGCCCAGCAAACTAGATACTCAGAACTCAGTTATCGGATAAAAAGGCCATTACTTTTATTAGATGTATACTACTCACAATTAGTAAAGTATCAAAATATGAAATGAGACTTGTTTTGGAGAACTGGAAATGGATTAAAATGAAAATAATTCCAAAATAAGAGAATAATGTATATAGGGATTTTTAGGGTATTAATCTGTGTAATTGTCTCATTTAACAAAGTTTGACAAAGAACTTAACACTTTTTACTCAGGATTGATTGGAGAGAAAGAAAACTTGAAATACATAGATACTTAATTTTGTCAAATGGCAAACTTTTGGTACAATTAATGTGCTTGTTATATTAACTAACTGAATTGCATGAATAGTATACTTAAAAAATTACAAATTGAAACCTACATGATGTGACTTTTAAGATATCTATCCCTATTTGTTTGATGCTCAGCAAATTGTGAGTGGTATATTGGTTTTGAGATTGATTTTAATGTTAAGGTCTTGATTTATATCACTTCTGTCTTAGAAGTTTGAACAAAAAAGGATATTAATAGAATTAGCTTTCCATGACAAGTTTTTAGCATAATTACCAGAGCTCTAGATAAGAAGGCGTATTTGATGATAATTATGGATAATTTTTCTTATTTCTCATCGAAACCATATGTTGTGACCCCTCATCTGAACCGTCTCGTCGAGACGGTTCAGATGAGGGGTCACAACATAGGTTTTTATGCAGAATTAACAAAAATTATCCCTAATTATCACCAAATACGCCCTCTTATCTAGAGCTCTGATTACATGAAGGCTTTGTTGGCTCATGTATCAAGTTGTATTGCTCAAATAAGGCACAAGCATATAGGGTCTTTAATACATAAAAAGCAGGCTGGTATAAGTTACAAATTAGATTGACCTTGAGGAATCTTGAGGCTAGTAGAGAAGTCTTTTACAAACACAATGCTTATCTATGCCTGCACAGTTCATCAACATGCTAAAGACCCTGTACTTGCATTGTTGCTCAGTAGTTGTATTACTGTAAACCTATTAAAATTCGTGGGTAATTTATTTTCTGACTTAAACCAGGAATAAATTTTCATAAAATATAAATCACTTTGATATTTTAGTCCTACAACGTTAACAAATGAGACTAGAAAGAATCCTAAAAAATTTCTTGCCATGAAATTTAGTGCCATTATCAAAAGGAAGAAATTGTAGCCACGGAAATAAAAAGGACTTACTTATTCCTTACAATGTTTCAGTAGTATGTAAGTTAACAAGATCAAACAGCAGTTATAACAAATTTATGCTTATTTATACCTTTTAAATCCTGATGAGGTGGCTCATTATGAGCCATCTCATATGGGTCTACACTGTTTGTTAAGGTTGCTTATGTCACCTTTTAGATCAACTGTTTAAAAATGGAGAACTGCCAAAACAGACAGAAGACCTTCTCCAAGGGCAACAACCTATGTCATCGGATGTGTCACTAATTGATCAAATAACATCTATTCGGACTATCATCTATTCGGAATAGACCAACAAATCTCATGTTGATAACTTTTCAAGATAAAATGCATGCACCAAATGTATTCTAAAAAGGGCTATATTTCAACATTAAAGTGACTTTATAAAATGTTGTAGAATTCACAAATTCTTCGACTAAATACATCACAATATAGGTTGAAGCATATTTGGTCAAACCATTTGCGAAATCAACTGAATGTCAGAAGCTGACTTCCATGTAGTAAGATTGTCCTTTCATTGCCGTATATGGTGCACCCAGTGGCTTTTCGAAGATTTTGAAATTTACAAGATTTATGGGAAAATCCCGAACACTGGACCAATCGAAATGGTGTAATTTCTAAAATACGTCACTTGCTGATGACGTAGGTTGTTAGGGGTGATCTCTTGGCTAGTTTTCAGCATAACATCATGTTACATCTGTTGCCTACCTTTTGGTCTGCCCTTTGCCTTTTTGATGGGGTCTGCACATCATATAGTGAAAAAGGAAATCCTGGTCATGTGCACCAGAACTGTTTATTCTAGTCAGTAGCATATTCATGCCTTAGTTTACAATCATATGACATTCATTACCTTTGCCAAATTCATCATTTATGCAAAAATGGCTGTTTGTAGACCAAACCATTATATAGCTGAATTTTAGTCTTTCAGTGTGTTCATTACTTTTGTAAGGTCTGTACAGGAATGAAGCAGTCCACAAAAATGAAATCCACAAAAACTCTTCAGGCTGAAAGTTGAAAACTGAGCTGCCACATGCAAAAATGGTGGTTAACGCATAGTCCAAACAACAAAAGGTCAGACTAGCACTCTGTGAATCTGGACAGTCTGGTCAGAGCCTGTGCTGTTTGCACATATCTTGTATTGACCCTAGGGAATGTACAGACATAAAATGAAGACCAGAGCCCTAGATAGTCCTGAGGGATATTTGATGATAATTGAGGGATAATTTTTTTTATTTCTCATGGAAACCATATGTTGTGACCCCTCATCTGAACCGTCTCATCGAGACGGTTCAGATGAGGGGTCACAACATATGTTTTTATCCAGAATTAACAAAAATTATCCCTAATTATCACCAAATACTCCCTCTTATATAGCGCTCTTTGAAGACTGTTGCTGCAACACCCGGATTCACAGGCTGATTTGAGTCGTTGCTTTTCCCTGCTATTAAGGGCACATTTTGCATGACTTGGCCCATTGGGGGTACTTTTGTCAAAATTTTACTATCCTTAATGAAGTGGGGTGGAATGTTATGAAAAAAAACAACAACAAAAAACCAATGGGACAGAAAAAGAAAGGCAGTATAGATGCAGATGAAATGTCTCATAATGAGCCATTTCATCAAGATTTACACTGCTCTCAGCCTTTTTGAGTTGAAAGAGTCAATGAAATCCATTTTGATAAGCTTTACACAATGTGTTTCTACCATGGCTTATATAGCTCTCAATATAGCATGATCTTCCAATGTAAATTTTAAATCTGTCTTCCTTATACAAGTATTTTATACAATATTTTTAACCTGATATTTAAAGACTGTGTCTCATTGCTCAGAATTATTGATAAGCCAGATGTGTGGGTCCAAAATAGTGATATTTCTCTTATTTTGCTATTTCTCTTATTTTTTCACAAGAAAATATAGGCAAAGGGATTTTGAAATTGTCTGTTTTAAAGTTAGAATATTGAGAATCTGCAACACAATTCTTTGGAGAAATAAGAAAAACATATTTTTTACCCCGCCATTTGGCTTATTCGGAGTTCTTTCATATTTGGAAGGAGAAGAAATGAGGGGGCTTGTCTCAGATTTTAAAATTTCTCTAGTATTCCCTGCTTTTTTAATGCCATATTAATCCTAAATATTTGGACCATGGTGACCCAGACCAGACTGCTGCTATGTCTGACTAGGATCTGTCCTGTTTTTCAAGCAGTGTAAAATATATTGTACTTCAACTATGCTTAACTGTTGGGACACCTAAAATCATTAATTTTCTATTTGTCCCAAATGAAAAATTAACGGTTTTTAGGAGTCCCAATATTTAAAAGCACTTTAGAATAGTTTTCAGAATTGAAGAATAAAAGTTCAATACTGAAATAGTGGAGATGTTCAAATATTTATATCAGATATGGTAAGCTTTTTACCAATGCAAGAAAGGAAAGTTCTTTACTTTTTGGCAATACTCATTTTTCCCCTTTCATAAGATTTTTTTTCTTTTTTTTTCAAATTAGAATTTCCTGAAAAATGATAATTTTCAACTAATTGAGCTAGAACTTTTTCTTTGAACCTTTGTTATACACTTATGTTTTTTTGGAAGACGATAAAATTTCGGTTTTAGTTAAAAGATGAAATAGAAAAATAATGTTAAATTATAAAAATGTCAACTTAAATTCAAAATTTTATTCTTCAAAGAGAAAACTCAACTGGCCAGTAATTTTAGTATTTTAAACATTTTACCCACCATGTAATGTTTTCATGTTTATGTACATTCAGGCAAGGTGTTCATTATTGTTATTGCTTACTACCTCTTTTCTGTTGTGATCATTTTGTCTCATTTTAGGACATGCAGAGGTTGGCCAAACAATGTAGAAGGAATGGTGAATAGTGTAGGCCCTGATCAGACTGCTCCTTTAGGAGCAGTCTGATATGGGCCTGCTCTATTTGACCTAGTAGATTTATGGTGAACCGGACATTTTGAGTCCATATAGAAGGTGTTTTTCTAATTATTCCGCAAAAAAGATGTTGTGAGGCAATTCTGACAAGATACCATGACATGATTGCAATGAGAAATAAGAAAAAAATATCAGATTTCCTCCTCCTGGCACTCTCTGCTGTTACTTTTAGTTTTTGTCTTGCCAGCATCGTACAGAAGTGAGACATCAGTATTGCTTTTCCAAGAGTGGCTGCATCAACCTTAGTTTTTTTTTTTTTAAAGTATAGTTTTGTAAGTAGTATATTGGTCTCTTTTTGACAAAACTTAACAGGCAAGACACAGTGTTCCACAGAATTCTTGTTCTTCATGTTTCTCTGTCCTACGATTAAATTTAGTGTATTTAGACACTGCTTTGATATGACAATATGTGTTATTGACAATTATGCATAATAATACTGTGTTGGGATTTTTTATCTTTGCAGAACTCAGTTGTTGTTATTTTGTTTTATTATTATTATTATTATCATTTCTAGGTTTGAAATAAATTGTGATGTTCTAACTAAAGTAAATTATGATTTTCTGAATATTTTGAATATTTGCTCAAAATTTGTAGTATTTGGTAAGATTTTGAGAACATTTCAAAGAAATTTTGATGAAATATATGTTGTGTCCCTTTTTGAAGACCACCTCACTGAGGCAGTTCTGTTGAAGGAACACCTCAAGTATTTCTCTTCAAAGGAACCGTTACCTGTGAATCTGAAAAAAATTCTAGAAAAAAGAAAACTAAAATATATTGACTGATGGCATGTGAAGCAGTTCCTTCGGGAAAGTGCAGACAGTAAAGGCACAGGTCAGCCTGCACGTCTGTAGGGTCTGATCAGGATCTTCCTTGTTAACATAAACCATGAATGAATCCTGATTGCATATAAATATCTTAAGATCCCTATCAGTTATAGCTGATGCACAGGCTGATATAAGTATTTATTATATGCACTTGGCTAAAGGTTCCTGTTCATGAGACACCATTTCTATGTACCTGTTTAGGTGGTTGCTATATGTTAAGGTAACTGGGTACACTTCCAGGGGAATCAACTCTGCCAGTTTTATTTCTGCCTCCCTTTTCAGTGGGTGTCAACTCTTAAAGAAAAGAATTTGCTCCTCTAGGAGCAGATTGTAGATCCCATTTTGGAACTGCTCTGATGTCTGGGAAGCAAACAGGAAGCCACAAAAGTTGTTCCCCTTTGTAAAAATGGTGGAGCAACATGGAGGTGTGTACCCATACACCAAGTAAAGTCTCGAAACTCTTCAGAGTCTAGTCATACAATGTCTTTCAGATGTAGCCAGATTATCCATACTGAATGTACACAAATGTCAAATCATTATACTTTTACCAAGCACACTGTTGTTGCTGTTTATTTATTACCATATTTTATTATTGACTGTCCCAAGGGAAATACCAGTACCATGAAATTTAAAGAACTGGGACATATCTAGAGCAAAAAGTGAAGATCCAGATCAAACTGGAGCAGTTTGATCAGAGTCTACACTGTTTGCCATTCTATTTGTATCCTTTGGATGTATCACTGCATTGTAAAATCAGAATGTTCTATTTTAGGACAATCACAGTTTTTGTTGCACCTGCAGCTTGTAGAAGCAAGACGTAGGTATACCTTTTCTATTGTTGGAGAGGGCAGCATAAACTTTGCTTAAGTTTTTTAGCTCACCTGAGCCGAAGGCTCACAGGTGAGCTTATAGTATAGGCAGGCATCCGTCGTCCGTCGTCCGTCGTCCGTCCGTCCGTCCGTCCGTCGTCCGTCGTCCGTCCGTCAATATTTTCAAACGACATCTCCTCTGAAACTACAAGGCCCATTGTTACCAAATTTCATATATAGCATCTATAGGCAGGGGGAACCAATAATACTGTTTTTTATCCAAATCCCTTCAGAACTTTGGTTGCTATGGCAACTTAAAGTTTCCATTGACTTGTATGGAAAAATTGAAAATTTGCATTTATTGCCATGTCACTGCAGATATTTTGACAAAACTTTTACAGAAATGTTCCTTGAGTATTCCTCTATCAATCACATGAACTTTATGTAAATTGCACAATTTGGCTGGTTGCCATGGCAACCGAATGGTTAAAAAATAGAAAAAATATTCAAAAATCATCTCCTCAGAAACTATGCAACCAATAAAGCTCAAACTTAACAGAAAAGATCTTAGTACTAGCTTCTATAAAAGTACTGTTTTTCTTGGCAATTGCACTAGCAGTTTGGTTGCTATGGGAACTGAAAGTTGTCATTGACTTATAATGGCAAAATGTAAAATTTGCATTTATTGCTATGTCATTGCAGATATTTTGACAAAACTTTTACAGAAATGTTCCTTGAGTAGTTCTCTATCAACCACATGAACTTTATGTAAATTGCACAATTTGGCTGGTTGCCATGGCAACCGAATGGTTAAAAAATAGAAAAAATATTCAAAAATCATCTTCTCAGAAACTATGCAACCAATAAAGCTCAAACTTTACAGAAAGGATCTTAGTACTAGCTTCTATAAAAGTACTGTTTTTCTTGGCAATTGCTCTTGCAGTTTGGTTGCTATGGGAACTGAAAGTTGCCATTGACTTCTAATGGCAAAATGGAAAATTTGCATTTATTGCTATGCCACTGCGGATATTTTGACAAAACTTTCATAGAAATGTACCTTGAGTAGTCTTTAACCAGCCATGTTAAATTTATGCAAATTGCGCAATTTGGCTGGTTGCTATTGCAACCGAATGGTTATAAATAGAAAAATATTAAAAAATCATCTTCGCAGAAACTGTGTGGCCCAATAAAGCTCAAACTTTACAGAAAGAACCTTAGTTCTAGCCTTTATAGAATTATTGTTTTTCATGGCAATTGCTCCAGCAGTTTGGTTGCTATGGCAACTAAGAGTTTCCATTGACTTATATTGAGGAAAATGGAAATTTGCAATTTTTGCTGTCTAACTAACTGCAGTTATTTAAATTTTTTTCTACAGAAATGTTTCTTGAATAGTCCTCTATGATTCATATGAATTTTCTCCAAATCGCTGAATTTGATTGGTTGCCATGGCAAAATATAGTGTAAATTTTGAAAAAAAAAAAAGCTTCTGCTCAGAAGCCATATAAGGGATGAAGCTGATATTGTGCAAACATGTTGATGACAGTAGTTTCTACATAAATTTTATTCTTTTTCTTCCAGTCCCATAAGAACTTTGGTTGCTATGGCGACTTATAGTTTCCACTGACTCATAATGGGAAAAGTGAAGCCATGAGGGGGATGAAGCTGATACTTAGCATACATATTAATAATTTTAACCTCTACCTAAAGTATGTTTTATATTATCATTGCCCATGTGAATTTGTTGCTACGGCAACTTAAAGTTTCCATAGACTTATAATGAGGAAAGTAGACATTTGCTATTTATTTCTGTGTTACTGCAGATATTTTGACAAAACTTCACAGAAATGTTCCTGGAGTAGTCCTCTACCAGCCATATGAATTTTTCCCAATTACCCGATTTTGATTGGTTGCCATTGCAGCTGAAAGGCCAAATTTTCACTTTTTTTTTTGCCAAAGATCTTCTGAGAAGCCATTAATGGGGATAAAGCTTATTTTTTTTTTGCATAAATGTTTGTGATATTATCCTCTACATAAATGGTGTTTTTTATTGCTGTTGTGCATGGTGTTTTGTTGCTGTAACCTCAATGCCTCAGTGCTCAGGTGAGCGATATAGGGCCATTGGCCCTCTGGTTTTTTGCTTAGCTCTGTCTTGACACTGACGTGAGATATCCCCGACTTCTTGTACTTTAGATGCCTCAGTTTTTTTTAAATTTTATGGTAGTTATTGGCTGCAGAGTTTGGGTCACATGACTAGTGGTACCCAGCATGCCTTTGTGGAATTTATCAGTAAAGACACACTGCCATGATGATGATTTTTTGGCCAGTTTTACAAAGGGATACAATTTTCCTAGGAGTAAATTCTTTCCTTTAAGAGTTGACCGGTATCGAGAAAGGATGCAAAAAATGAAAATGACAAGAGTTGACCTCCTTGCCCTTGAAAGTGTATCCATTTTCCTATGGATCTTAAGACCATCTAGTACAGGAAAACCAGTATATACATCATCAAACATAAAGTTCTATGATTATCATTGTTGTTGTTAGGGCAAATGTGTCCAGCCATGTCAGCTAGTCTTCATCATTTGTAGATGTCTCATACATAGATTTCATATGCACCAAATTTCATAGAGATAAAATCTCACAAAATATTACCCTTCTCACAAAATAGTTGATTCCCATAAAATTTTCAAATATCACCATTTCTTCAGTATGCAGATCATGAAATATAAATTTGAATGGAGTATCTCTGTTAACATTTTTAGAATAACAAAACAAGAACTGCCTGCTGGTCTGACTCTATGCTGCTTACATCTGGACTGGGAACTTTTACTCATTTGCTCACCTAACAGATTGGGTTGGAATCAATCTCCTTTCACAGTTTTACCTGTTTATAGGATATTTAAACATCTTTATGCTCATGACCTGCATCACTTGTGCAACAAAAAAAAAAAAAAAAAAAAATACTACAGGTCTGTATACGTGTAATACAAGACAAAACAATCCAAAACACACAAATGCAGTTGCAATTTTTAACTTGCCTGGATGAAAGTGCACCAACAACTATTGTATTCACTTTAGTGTGGGCATCCTACTCAAGGTTAAAGTTTTGATTAAAAGCTTTTTATATGTGAAGGGCAAGGCAGTGTCAGGCCAGCTATATTGTATGCAAACAAACAGACCTTGTTTCAGATAAAGATTCTGAGACACTTCTGAGATGAGCCTTCGGGGAGTTTCATAAATTTCATATGAAATGACCATGGGTGTATTCTGTTTATCATATGACCCTTTAAAATGGGATTTAGGCTTTCAAACCAAACATTATTTTAATTAGAAAACGCATTGTTGACATGGATGTTGTCAATGACGTCACACGTATGCACCAAAGTGTTATTACACGTGTGCTCATACGATTTTTAGCTCACCAGAGCCGAAGGCTCCAGGGGAGCTTATAGGATAGGCAGTGGTCCTCCGTCGTCGTTGTCGTATGTCGTCGTCGTCTGTCGTCCGTCAACACTTTTAAACGACATCTCAGTGATTCTTGAAAAAAGGGTACAATTGTGGAATAACAAAATCTAAAAAATGAAGTTCTTTGCATTGTTTCGAAGATATGAATTTTTGATAGGAGACAGTCCCTTGTCCATGTATGCAAAATATTACCCACACCAAGTAAATGGTACAAAAATGGTTTAAGGTCAAAAGATGGCGTTAAAATCGTCGTTACGGAGGTGAGATATAACCACATAATGCATACAGCCGCAGGTTTGGCAGGTCTAAAATATGTGTAGTTTGCAGAATAGTTGCTCTTTTCGCAGTGTTGACCTAAAACCGTAATTTCTATATGACATTGATCACTTTGAGTATACTATATAAATAGTTCATTAAAATGAAAAAAGAAGGCTTTCTTTAAACGAACCATTAAATAAAACTACCCTATTTGCTTTCCTAGCTATGAACAAATTAGCCAAGAAATTAAAAGAGCCAATGAATGAAAGAGCTCACGAACCTATCAATGGTAACTTTACATGACACTTTTAGTGATATATGGTATTTGGAAGTGTATTGTGAACATTTTCTCAAACTACCGTTTTCGTTACGGAGGGGAGTGCGTTAAGCATATGCAAAATATGCATTTTTATTTTCACAAAAATTCTTTAGAAGTGGGACGTATCTTCTTAATAGCAACCTTATCTCTTCTAAATACATATCAGTTGAGATGCACAGTCAATATTAATACAATGACACTGTTATATGTATTTCAAGCAAATATATCATTAAGAGCAATGCATTCGAAATATGACCCTCCATCATAGGTAAAAAAATCATGAAAACCAAATCAAATCTAGAACTTGTCAGTGCTGTCCACATTTTGAACACCTACAGATAGCACCTACTCATAATCTGCCCTGTCTACCATTCTGTTGTCATTTTCTCCGACAATGATTCTCGTTACGGAGGGTAGAAAGTTTAACGTGCGTCATACGTTATCTTATTTATTACCGGTAACAAGACACGCTGTCAGTCCAGTATCTATCCTGACTTCGTAAATTTCGGACTCTTTGAAAGGTCATTTTTGATACGCATTCATGGAGTTGTCATGTACATGTAGTAATTCCTGTTTTGGGGGTATCACAGTGATAATGTTAGGAAATATGTGGTTCAGATAGTCTACTGAAATATGGCATTTTTACAAACATCATATCGATTTAGTATGAGCACTTTCGGCATGACCGCTTAAGTGTGAACTCGAATGGTGCCCGGGTACTCCCTGGGCTACTTGGGGATATGTATACATACACGTATATCCTCGGGTGGTCCCTGGAAAGTCTAGGTGTTGCTCTGGTTTGTCCGTGTATTTATGCAGAAAAAGCCTTATTTTGTCTGGCTTTGTGTGCAATATTGCATTGTTGCTATCTCTAGCTTGCTTCCCTTAGACCTGTTCTCTTTTATCGTTCTTGTTTTTTGTTGTTGTTTCTTTTTTTTCTTCTTTTTTTTTTTTTTTTTTTGGGGGGGGGGGGGGGGAGGGGGGTATGTAGTGGCGGGCGGGGGGAGGAGGGGACGGCGAGGGGGGTGGGGGCAGGAGAGGAATCCCGATAGCTCAGTAGGTTAAGTGCTGACCTGCTGTTCTAGTGGAGATGGTTCGAGACCTGCTGGAGGCGGAAATCTTCTCAACTGTAGTTGGGGTTCCATTGCACACAGCCTTTCAATACCACCCTTCCGTCGTCCTGATATGAGTGAAATACTGTTAAAAAGGACACAAAATCGCTTTCTTCATGCCTTATGAAGCTGATCTGTGTCTTTGTTAGCGCAAAGCACAACGTTCTTGGTTTTGTCACGAATCGGCTTTATTTTCATTCTTATAAACTGCCTGTGATGCTACAATTTATGGATCTTAGAATGACATTCCCGAGGTAAGGTTTGGGATACATGATACTTTAATAGCATTTAGCCGCCTTTAATCAAAATTCGCACCTTTTCTACCATGACACTGGAAGGGGCTTTTTTTAACATAGTGGCCTTTTTTTAGAATTAAATTACAGTTTCATAGTAAACACTCAGACAGGACATGATTATAACTGCTCGTGCAACTGGACTCGTATGACTGCTGTCCTAAGCGCCTGGGTTCCCCTCCGTAACGTTTTCTCCCCTCCGTAACATACTTCTTTATTGCAAAGTGTCTATGCCCGATCTGTACAGTTTATATAAGACGCTTATGTTACAGGAGGTCTGATGTATTCTACCAGCTTATTCCAGTACCATTTATCAAATTCTGGTTTTCTCGCATATCGAACGATCGAATTAACCAGCTCCCCTCCGTAATGGAGCAGCCAAAATAAGTTTCATACATATTTATTTAAAAACTGTTTAATCTATTTAAGCATTGTAGGTTCAATACTAGAACGTGTCCACTTGGACTTTCCACCTATCAGCTACCATAAGAATGCACTATGTTTGTGAACTGTCAGTTTATGGAGTTTTTCTCCCCTCCATAACGACACAATTTGGACGGTCATACCTGCACTGAATGACTGCAAGTTCACATGTTATGTTGTTTATCCCTGCCCCCTATTTATACTTACCAGAATATACAAAAATCGGAAAGTAAATGTGTGTTTTAACGTTGATCACACGTTAAGTTGATATATTGTACAACATATATCACCTGGAGTCCATTAAATATCTGAAAAATTCTGAAACCCTGATGACAGAAATCGTTCTTTTCTGCTTTCTGTTATTTCAAAGAAACGTATATTTCATTTGACAGTGATACTTACTTCTAAATCACCACGTTGCTTTGGGTCAAAGATTTAGTTACGGAGGGGAGCCGTTACGGAGGGGAGAGGACATGGGACAAATCAGCTATAACAGAACAAGTTATGAAACACAGAGGCATGAAATTGGTTTTTATAAACCACATCCATGTTACACATTCGCAAACTAATAGAAAGCATTTTGCAAAAGAACTAATGTTTCAGAAAAGGGCCGTTACGGATGGGAGGCTGTGAAAAGTGACAAATGAAAATGTAAACTTAAAGCTTCTTACTCCGATTTTAGTGTAACAAATGAATTGGTTCTTACCATTTTCATTTCAAAGGATATCCTGGTACTAAAATAGACTCATTTTCCATCACGATATCCATTCACTGTTGTTTATAGGTGGGGCATAGAAATCGTTACGGTAGGTGAGTAGCATTTTGGCGACAAGGAATTTTTTCAATTATTTTTGTGAATGAATGGATTAGAAACTGAATAGAACAACACGAGACATCGGTCAACCTGGGATTTCAAAATGGTAAAAAAATGTGTTCTTGTTTGTAGCAATAACCTTGTTTATTAAAGGTGTTTATTATAGCAACTCTGCTTGCGACAGTCGAAAATAGCATACCCCAACACAAAATCATCGTAAAAAATTCAAGGCTTAGCGTCTTAAATCCAACTGGGAATACCACAGGGTTTTCATATATATATTACACTGCAAAAATAGCAATACATCACCTATTTAGGCTAAAGCATGTTCGTATGTGTGTCTGTTTAACATTGGCGACATGGTTTTTTCACAATTGTACCCTTTTTTCAAGAATCACTGATCTCCTCTGAAGCCACAAGGCAGATTGGGCTCAAATTTCATCTGTGGCATCCTTGGGATGGGGGATTGAAAGTTTGTGTTTTTTTATGAAAATTGCCCTTTTAGTTTGGTTGCTATGGCAACTTAGAGTTCCCATTGACTTATAATGGGGAAAATTGAAAAATGGCATTTTCTGCCAAGCCATTGCAGATATGTTGATAAAACTTTCATAGAAATGTTCCTTGAGGTGTCTACTATCAGCTATATGTTTTTTTGCCCACTACTCCTTTTTATTGGTTGCCATGGAAACCGAAATGCCAGAAAAAACTGGAAAAAATACGAAAAGAATTATCTCCTCTGAAGCCACTGGGCCGATAAGGCCCAGATTTCATCTGTGGCATCCTTAGGATGGGGGATTGAAAGTTTGTGTTTTTTATGATCATGGGCCCTTTAGTTTTCATTGCTATGGCAACTTAGAGTTCTCATTGACTTATAGTGTCAAGCCATTGCAGACATGTTGATAAAACCTTTATAGAAATGTTCCTTGAGATGTCTTCTATCAGCTATATGTTTGTGGGCCCTCTGCTTCTTTTATTGGTTGCCATGGAAACCTAAATGTAAAAAAAAAAATGGATAAAAAAAACTTAAAAAAAATAATTATCTTCTTTTAAGCCACTGGGCCGATAGGGCCCAATCTGTGGCATCCTTGGGCTGGGGGATTGAAAGTTTGTGTTTTCTATGAAAATCGCCCCCTTAGTTTGGTTGCTATAGAGTTGCATTGACATAATGGGGAAAAAGGGGGGGGGGGGGGGGGTTAAGTTTAAAGTTTGTGTATTTTATGAAAGTCTGCCCTTTAGTTTGGTTGCTATCGCAACTTCTTGTAGACTTATAATGGGGAAAATTGTAAAATGGCATTTACTGCCTAGCCATTGCAGATATGTTGACAAAACTTTTATAGAGATGTTCCTTGAGAAGTCTTCTATCAGCTTTATTGTTTTTGGACCCAGTGTTCCTTTTACTTGTCATGGAAACCAAAATGCAAAAATAATGGAAAAAAAAATATTTACAAAATTATCTCCTCAGAAGCCACTGGGCCAATAAGGCCCATATTTCATCTGTAGTTTCCTTAGGCTGGGGGGTTGAAAGTTAGTTGGGTTTTTTATGAAAATCGGCTCTTTTGTTTGGTTGCAATGGAAACTTAGAGTTGCATTGACTTATACTGGGGAAAATTGAAAAATGGCATTTACTGCAATAAAAATATGTAAAATAGTTATATATTTTGTTTTCAACTCAACAGACTGTCAGGCTGAGACTTTGTAGTTGTATATTTTGTATTAGCCTGTACAAATGTGACAGCAATTTTGATAGCAATTTTGAGCTAGAGATCTGGTGAGTTGGCCCATGGGCCTCTTGTTATAACACGACGTTATCCACTGAATAACAGCGACGTCATATGATAAATCAAAATGTTCCATCAACAGATACTAGTAAAAATAGAAGCAAAGAATATAAACTTCATGTAAAACTTTGTCTTAAATTGTTTAAGTCTATGACCTTTACCTTACATGTTAGGTCAGCAGCAGCACCCGGATGATGTCAATTAATGTTCATGAACTTAGAAGTATACCTAGTCACATACCAAATGTTTATTGTTAGACGGATGGATGGACAGGTGGAAAGACAAATTTAACCTATGTACCCTTGATACGTTGATACATTTAATGGATTGAGAGACTATAACAGGGTCATACATAAATGTCGGGGGGAGGGCTCATGTTATTTTTGTTAAAGATCCTAAGGAAAGTTGCACACTTTGATATGACCTACGTCAGGTGTATCAAATGAGTTCATTTCCATATTTGAGCTGCGACACGAGAAAACCCAACAATGTGGTTGTGCCACCAGTGCAGACTCAGATCAGACTGGGCGAATGCCCAGTCTGATCAGAGCCTTCGCTGTCCGCATGGAGGTAGCTTAGACCCTTAACTACCCTTTGAGCACTTAACGAAGAGTCTGATCAAACTTTGCAGATGCCCAGGCTGATCCGAGTCTGCGCTAGGCGCACAACCACATTGTTGGTTTTCTCGTGTCCCGGCTCAAATTTTTTTTCTTTCAAAGAGAGACAACTTTAGCGACTTCCTGTTTGCTTCCCTACATGGTTATAACCGTCCAAAAAAGGACTACTCTAGTCCAAGAGAATTTACTTCTAGAGGAGCAAACTCATTCCTTTAAGAGTCCTCCCCAAAATTTAGGAGGGATGCTAATGGGAATTTTTATTCGCTTCCTCTGAAACTGTACCCAAGCTCCTTACTACGCATCAATTATCAACTGCAACAAACATCCTTCTAAAGGCAATGAAAATCTGTTACGGTCAACTGTCAGATCAAACATTCCGTCGAAAAACTGATTTCGTTTGATTCAATCATAACTGTATGTAAACTGCTCAGTTAAGGTCGCGGTAACCAGATTTATTACGTCATTCTATACCAGAGCCTCGCTACATCCTGTGAACCGCAAGCTAACAAAGTGACCGCCGCGGAAGTGGTAGCTGACAGGTACCGTTATAAATAAATTTTGTGACAACGATCAACTGAGCCGGCGTCTGTGAAGAAATGACTTTGATCCTTTGTCTTTTTATTATTTTGAGATAAAGGAACGCTTCTGAAACTCCTCCAACAACAAAATGTTGCAGTAGTTGATTGACCCGTAGTAAATCCATCCAGGTGGGCCAGTTGCCACATACCCTACATTAAGATACAGGTCATAAGTTGAGCAATAAACTAGAGAAAAATATTTTGATTTTTTTAGGATAACTAAGAATATATTGCCTTTAACTTACTTTTTAGTGAAATGTTACACTATCTGACATATTTATGATTACTGATGATATTGTTTTCAATTATTGTTTTTGAGGTTATATTGAAACATACTTATCACTTTTGGATAACAGTTGAAATAAAGTGACAATACTCTGAGATGTTTCAGGGTCTGTGTGTACACTTTCAGGGGCAGCCTCTCTGCTATTGTCATTTTTCCTCCCTTCTTAATGTGACAACTATACAAGGAAACAAAAGCGCAAATTCTTACTGCCCATCAGAGTAGCTTCTTTTTTTGCAAGGGTTTTTTCGTTCAAGGAAGCAGAGAAAACTTTGGAGTAAGATAAAAAAAATAATGGGAAAGATGCTCAAGGTGTGCGCATTCATCTTAGGATGGGTTTACACGGCGATACGTGTTGCATGACACGTGTCATGCAACATGTGTCTCCATGTAAATATACATGTGTCATGCAACATGTGTCGCTATTTAAAACATACATAACGTATCACGCAACATGTGTCTCCATGTAAACATACGTAACAGGTGTCATGCAACATGTGTCGCATATTAAAAACATACATAATGTGTGTCATGCAACATGTGTTGCCGTGTAAACATATATAACATGTCATGCAACATGTGTCGCTGTGTAAACATGCATAACACAGGTGTCATGCAACATGTGTCGCCATTTAAAACATGCATGTCATGCAACATGTGTCATCATGTTTACATACAAAATAGGTGTCATGCGACATGTGTCCCTGTATAAACATACATAATAAGGTAACGTACAACATGTGTAGCCATTTACAACATACATAAGACAGGTGGCATGCAACATGTCGCTGTTTAAACCTACATAACACAGGTGCAATGCAACATGTGTCGCCATGTGAACATACATAGCACAGGTGTCATCCATGTAAGCATAAATAACACATGTGTCATGCAACATGTGTTGCCGTGTAAACATGCATAACACAGGTGTCATGCAACATGTGTCGCCGTGTAAACATACATAACACAGGTGTCATGCAACATGTGTCACCCTGTAAACATACATAAAACAGGTATCATGAAACATGTGTTACGGTGACACATGTTGCATGATACCTGTTTTATGTAAATATACACAACACAGGTGTTGTGCAACATGTGTCACGATGTAAACACCTCAAACCGCACGTTTCTAGACACAAATCTGTGTTTAGAAACGTGCGGTTTGAGTTGTTTACAATATTTTGGATGAACAAACTGATTCAAAATATAGTTTATAGGGTCTTCGGGCTTCTAAGAGATACTTCAGTAAAATCTTTGTATCACTTTTGACCTTATAAACTATATTTGATAATTTTTTATTTTATTTTTAAATTATATTTTGAAACATTTTCCCGGTCATCCCTTAGGGCGGAAGATGAGATCTAAAGGGTCATCTGAGGCTAATGGTAGGGTTACAAAAACTTTAGATATTTACACCACCGTAGGGGATTATGAAGGTTTTAAGGTATACCGTATAAATCCTATTAATCGCCCTTGGAGCGTTGCATTTTACTAAGAAGGGAGGGGGGGGGGGGGGGGGGAGGTGCGTATTTAGAGCCTAAGAAGAAATAAATCAGCCACTGCCAAGATACTTCTAATAAACAGTATTAAGGTGAATGGATATACTTTCAGATAAAGTAATTCTACTATTTTATTTTTTATGGCATCCCTTCTCAATAAAGGTAAGCTCTTTTAGCAAAGTATTTCTTTGAAAAATGAGACCCCATAAGGAATAGCTACGTACACCAGAGAAGCAGGAATTCAAGTTTTTCCTATTTAAAAAACTGATGGAAAACACGGAGGTTAGCAAGTCATTAAAACATTACGCAAAAAATAAATAAATAGATAAATAAATGAATAAATAAGAATAAACAAGACCTGTCCACGTACAGGATAGCTCACCTGCAGTGCCTTGCCCATCACATAAAAACCTTTGACGTAAAACTTTAAAGTGTGACGCCCACGCCAAGGCTGACAACCAAGTGACAACAATAGCTCTCTGTACTTTCGTACAGGCGAGATAAAAATTACTTCCGTCATATTCAATGTTGAAACAATGAGAGCTCTTGTCAGAAATCACAGTTGTTGCATGATTGTTTTTCTTATTTTTGGTCAGAGTATCAATACATGTTTTCTCGTGGCCGAGTGCAGGGACAAACAGGTACTTGAATGATCAGACTTTTATGAACAGTGATAATTGTTTATTTTGCAACGATGATAAAACTAGAATGATGCAGCAATCAAATTTAAAAAGCTGCCATTAGATAACATGTGCAGTGAGCTCAGCGACTTTGCAGTTCTCTCATTTAATGTGAACGGCGAATGTTTTGACCATGTTGCATAATTGCGCAGGAATATCTCCTCCGATTTCAGGATAGTGCTTCACGAAGCTCTCGATTATCGCTCATTTTCATTTATCAAAGTGAACTGCGAATGCTTGCGGTTACGCAAGCTGGTCTGAATAATCACTTCTCGCAGCAGACAACTGCACATGTTTTGCTTCTTGAAGTCACTCATGAAACGACCAAAGAGTCGCATCAATAAATGCAAACATTCATCAGCGAACAGCAGCAACCCTGATCAGACTGTGCACCTCAGGGTCCTCCGAGTGCGCTTCCGATGTTAACAATGGCAAATATTCTGCGCATCCTGCACTGACAGCAGCATCCAGATGATGTACACTGTTGCAACTTAGAGGTTAACGATGTCTTATATCAAATGGTCCTTTTAAAGGAGATGGGAAAAGTAAGCAAAGAATCTATACTTGACACAAAACTTTTACATGGAAAAGCATACTTTTGTGACCTTGACCTTAAGTCAAGGCATGTTTGGGTTATGGTATAGAAAACTTTTACTAACACCTATCATCAAACCAAATACAAACCAAACCCAACAAAGGATTTGGATGTTATGAGATCTCAAAACCTTTAACATAAAACATATATGAATATGTCTAAGTCTGTGACTTTGACTTTTTGGTCACAGGCATGTGTGAAAAGATGATACAATATAAACTTTAGACATATAATTAAACCCAACAAAGTGTTTGGATGATATAAGACCTTAAAAATTTAACACAAAACTGTAACAGGAAAGGTCAAAGTCCATGACCTTGACCTTTTGGCCATAGACATGGGAGGGGATGGTATAACATACAAGAGGGCCATGAGGCCCTGAATCGCTCACCTGAACAATTGACAAAGTGGGTTTTTCAGCTGTCAAAATATGAGTCTTGGGTCAAAAGTCAAAGAATGACCATGACCTCTTGTACTCATAAATCTTCATGTACTCATTAAGACAACCATATAAACCATTTTTCAGGCCAAACTCTTCAAAACTTTCCATGAAATCTTATGTTCTGGCATTTTCCCATAAAAAGGTCAAGGTAAACCCAAGGTCATCATTTGAACAGTCTTGGTAGTACTCTAGTACTACATGCTACTTACCAAGTTTCAAGGTCATAGGTGTATTGGTTCTGGAGAAGAAAAACATTAAAGGTTTATAGCATAAACGGGTATGGCGGCCATGTTGGTCATGTGACCTGGACCATTTGAACAAATTTTTGTTCAATCAACCCCTCTGGCTCTATATGAAATGTGTTTACAATTCGCCTTTTGGCTTTAAAGGAAATGTCTGAAAATGTCAAAATATGAGAGATCTGGATCAAAGGTCAAAGAATGACCGACCTCTTGTACTCATAATTCTTTATGACCTCATTAAAACGATGGTACAATCCAACCTGTATTAAGCAAGCACCTAAGGGATTATCAAGATTATTAATACAGGTGCTTGCTTAATACAGGTACATTTCAATGTATGTGCATGTTTCGGGAACTGACTACATTCTTGCTTAAATACAGGTTGCTTGCTTAATTGAGGTGGCCACTAAGACAGGTTTTACTGTATATACCAATTTTTAGGCCAACATCTTCAAAACTTCCTATGAAATCTTATGTTCTAGCATTTTCCCATATTTGACTTTGCCGTAAAATGGTCAAGGTCAACCCAAGGACATCATTCTGTAAAATCTTGATAATACTGGAGTACCCAATGTTACATACCAAGTTTCAAGGCCATCGGTCAGTTATTCTGGAGAAGAATATTTTTATAGGTTTTTACCATATATGGGCATAGTGACCATGTTGGTCATGTGACCTGGACCGTTTGAACAAATTTTCATTCCCTCAACCCCTGCAGACGCTATATGAAAAAATTAAGTTAAAATTGGCCCGGTGGTTTTTGAGGAGATTGTTTGAAATTGTCAAAATATGAAAGTTCTGGGTCAAAGGTCAAAGAATGACCTTGACCTCTTGTACTCACAAATCTTCATGTCTCTTTAAGATGACTGTATATACAAATTTTTAGGCCTTAATCTTCAAAACTTTCCATGAAATCTTATGTTCTAGGATTTTCCCATGTTTGACCTTGCCGTAAAAAAGGTCAAGGTCAACCCAAGGTCATAATTTGAATAATCTTGATAGTACTCAAGTGCTCAATGCTACATACCAAGTTTCAAGGCCATCGGTCAATCGGTTCTGCAGCAGAAGATTTTTTAAGGTTTTTACCATATATGGGCGTGGCGGCCATGTTGGTCATGTGACCCAACCTGTATGAATAAATTTTTTGTTCCCTCAACCCCTGGAGGCTCTATATGAAATTTGGTTCCAATTGGCCCAGTGGCTTTTGAGGAGATTGTTTGAAATTGTCAAAATATGAGAGTTCTGGGTCAAAGGTCAAAGAATGACCTTGACCTTTTGTACTCATAATTCTTCATGTACTCATTAAGATGACTGTAGATACCAATTTTTACCCCAAAATCTTCAACAATTTCCAAGATATCTTATGTTCTTGTGTTTTGCCATATAAAAGCACAAGGGAGCAAATTTGGCCTTGCCGTAAAAAAGGTCAAGGTCAACCCAAGGTCATAATTTGAACAATCTAGGTAGTACTTGCACACCCAATGCTACATACCAAGTTTCAAGGCCATCGGCATATTGGTTCTGGAGAAGAAGATTTTTTCAGGTTTTTACCATATATGGGCATGGTGGCCATGTTGGTCATGTGACCCAACCCGTATGAATAAATTTTCATTCCCTCAACCCCTGAAGGCTCTATATGAAATTTGGTTCCAATTGGCCCAGTGGCTTTTGAGGAGATTGTTTGAAATTGTCAAAATATGAGAGTTCTGGGTCAAAGGTCAAAGAATGACCTTGACCTTTTGTACTCATAATTCTTCATGTACTCATTAAGATGACTGTAGAAATCAATTTTTACCCCAAAATCTTCAACAGTTTCCAAGATATCTTATGTTCTTGTGTTTTGCCATATAAAAGCACAAGGGAGCAAATTTGACCTTGCCGTAAAAAAAGTCAAGGTCAACCCAAGCTCATTATTAGAACAATCTAGGTAGTACTCGCACACCCAATACTACATACCAAGTTTCAAGGCCATCGCCCTATTGGTTCTGGAGAAGAAGATTTTTTCAGGTTTTTACCATATATGGCCATGGCGGCCATGCTGGTCATGTGACCAGGATCGTTTGAACAATTTTTCGTTCCTAAGTCCTCAGGAGGCTACATATGAAATTTGGTTACAATTGGCCCAGTGGTTTCAGAGGAGAAGTCGTTTGAAATTGTGGACGGACGACGGACGACGGACGACGACGACGGACGCCGGAGCCTGCCTATCCTATAAGCTCCCCCGGAGCCTTCGGCTCAGGTGAGCTAAAAAGAGGCGTTTATTAGAGCAGGGCCTTTTATTAAGATTAATACGGTATGTATAATTGCGGCCGGCATCTTATAGCCGTCGGGTGAAAAGACACTTTATGAAAGGAGGGGTATCAATAAAGTGGGTTTTCTGCGTCTTACCGAAGTTTTCTTTTTTTTAACGGATGGTATACTCCAGTGTGTCTACGCATGTGACTGGTCAGAAAGCTCTAGTTTCTGAGCTATTGGTCCACAGAAGTGGGTGGGGTAACTCAAGATGGTTTCAGTCTGTCTTGTAAAATAATCTCATTTGGTAGAGGAGTACAACAGACAGTCAGCGTTTGATAAAATGATTAACAGAACATCTGAATGTATTTCCATATCATTTTATTTGGTTTCATTTGAACATATGTTGTCAAAAAATACTTCTTTTCACATTCAGCATTTTTTAATATATTTTTGTCCTCTATTTTCACTATTTCTTGGCACCATTGCTAAATAAACTGACTAGTAATCATCAAACTCATGTCAAGGAAGCACCTTGAGCAGGACAATTGGATGACGGGACCAGAATTTCGCAACGACCTAGTTTTCATGGTTGACTGAACACATAACTTGTTTGGAAGAAGGTTTTCATTCAGTTTTATGACCTAAAATTACGAAACTTTGGTCAAATTAATATCTTAACTCTACATTATGCCCACACCCCTGCCACTAAAAGTGAGGGAATACATATTGGCTTCGGTGCGGATCTCGTTGGCGTCGGCCTCCGTGTCGGCGTCCCATATTAAAGTCTTTTGTGACCTTGAAAATGAGGTCAAGGTCACCAAAATTTGATCACCTCTTAAGCTTGTCCTAATGATATATCCATGCAAGTATTGTAGAATTGCGCTTAGTTTTTCAAAAGATATCGTAAGTACAGGAATTTGTCACGCCTACGCCGACGCAATAAATTTAACAGTTTAAGACCTCCTGTGACCTTGAAAATGGGGTCAAACTAAAAAAAAAACTAATCAGCTGATTGGCTTTGCCCAGTTGTGCATCCAAGCAAGCTTGGTCAGATTCCATGGATGCATGTTTGGTAAAATTCCACCTGTTGATTCAAGAAATAAAGTGGGTACAAACAGGTCACACCGACGACGACACAGGTGCCGACGCGATCCGCACTGAAACTAATACGTCTTCCCTCATCATAATTATGTGGTAGTGGGGGCAAAATTTAGCAGTTAAGATATTAATTTGACCAAAGTTTTATATTTCTAGGTTATAAAGTTGAATGAAAACCATCTTCCAAGCAATTTTGTGTGTTCAGTCAACCATGAAAACTAGGTCATGGTGATACTCTGGTCCCATTATCCGATTGTCCTGGTCAAGGTGCTTCCTTGACATGCGTTTGATGATTACTGGTCTGTTTATTTAGCAATGACGCCAAGAAATATTGCAAATACAGGACAAAAATATAAAAAAAATGCTGGATGTCAAATGAAGTCTTTTTTTGACATCATATGTTAAAATTAAACCAAACAAAATGGTATGGAAATACATTTCAGATGTTCTGTTAATCATTTTATCAAACGCTGTCTGTCTGTTATACTGTTCTACCAAATGAGAATATTTTTTTCAAGAAGGGCTAAAACCCTGTTGAATTACCCCACCCACTTCTGTGGACCAATAGCTCAGTAACTAGGGCTTTCCGACCAAAGTCACACATGGCTCAGTAAACTAGACACACTGGAGTATATCATCAGTCAAAAAAAGAAAACTTTGTTAGTATGCAGAAAACCCACTTTATTGATACCCCGCCTTTGCGACGGGAGTGAACTCGGGTTGCGCTCAGTCTGATCAAAGTCTTCCCCGCTGTTTATGCGATATCTATAAATCTCGGGGAATCTTAAATATAAAAGCCGACTGTTCTGTTCGGCTGAACTGATATACCGGTATTGCAATGCGCAAATTGGAGATGGTTGGCGTACTGCAAATCAGGCCTCTTAAATGTTTTTTTAATTCGAAAAAAAAATGCCATAAATTAATGGCGTGTAAATGAACTATTTTTTTTTCTTTCAGTTGTTTAATTGATACACTTGAATATGCAGTCTTGCTATACTAAATTTTACACTTACTTGCTATTTTCTTAGCTCTTTGAAATGCATTTTATCAGTCGAAAATACTTTAATTGCAACTTTCTTACTGTATTGCGTATTGCAATAGCTGCATCGCAATTTGTATTGTATTTGAAGTGAGCCAGCAATACGCGCAAATGAGGCGACTGATCATGGCTTAACTTCCCTTTTCCCACGACGACACTCATGTCGCAGCGCTGGATGCTTTGGGACCCCAGATCAACTTTAGAGGTAATGTTACAGAGACTGCCGAAAAGAACTGTTGGTAGAGGATTCGAATGGTACTCCAACGGTCTCGGGTTGGTGGACCTCAGATTCAAGCCCCAGTGGGTTTTATAGTGTTCTGTACATGTGAGTTCGGTGGCTCAGAGTGATCGAGTACCGCATTTGGATGCATTTAACAGCGGTTAAATAGAATTCTCTGACCTAGTACTCAGATTTCCCTTTGATTGCATATAGAACAGAATAGACATGTAGTATTTCTCCCATTTTGTAAGACCTATTAGTCAGACCAGTTTTATTTTTAACAAATTCTGTCTGGTCTAAATACGGTAAAGTCGAGTAACTTCGGACAGCGGGTAAATTCGGACAAACCATTGCAAACTGTGAAAATCCTGATGAGACGGCTCATAAATAATGAGCCGTCTCATCAGGATTTTCACTGTTTGCCCAGTTATTTTTAATTCCAAACAACTGACGTATAAAGGAAACAATGTAACTGTCCGAATATACCTGTTGACCGAAGTTACCCGACTACCCTACAGTGCAAAAATATAGTCGTAAATAACTGACAACGAAAGTCATGGCTGCTTCAAGGACCATAACTCTGACAGAAAGCATCTGCTATTTTCTCGTAAGCTTCGTAAAACTCTGCACTGTTCGCAAATGCTAATTGGGGTTAGGAGAGCGTGTTTATCAATTACTGACCTGGAACAAAGAATATTTGCCAAAGTTTATTCGCCTAAAGTTTAATTTTATTTAATGATGAACTGATTGAAATAAATAGGCAAGAAAGATTCAGCAGATGAGAATCGTTAGCGACCCTTTTAAATTATTTTTCATCTTAGGGGTGCCCTATATTTTTCCGCTCCAAAAAATCATCTAAATAATTGAGCCGCGACACGACAAAACCAACAAAATGACGTGTCCATCCGCCCAGTCTGATCAGTCTTCGCTATGCGCTTAAAGGGTAACTTATTGTCTAAGCTACACTCATGCCGACAGCTAAGACTGATCATACCAGGCGGAAGTCCAGGCTGATCTGAGTCTTCACTGGACACACAGGCCACTTTGTTGGTTTTGTTCGGCTGAATTATATTTTTTATTGTTTTAAAATTGATATTTGGAACACCAATAAAATACAAACAGCGGGTATAAAAAGCCACGGCAAGCTGTAGTTTGAATACTTCGCGTGCCTCTTACCGACCAAATCGAGTTCGAAGCTATCGCTGAGAAAATGCAGAAGATGTTCGTTTTCGCTTTGGTTGCTGTGGCGACAGTTCACTTCGCAGATTGCGCAAGTATTCTAGATCGGAACCAGGAATCACCAGGTAAAACATTAGACGCGCCATCACGTGCGTGCTAAACAATTTTGATTTTTTTCAGCTCCATCAGATTTCTTTTCGTCCATATATATTGGGCATGCCTGTATTTAAGGTGCATTTCACTCTCTTTATCTCAAACACTTATTTCTCAAAGTGTACCCTTTTATATCAAAGAACATAGTTTGGACGCATTTCCTATTTTTCTTTGCATGTTTACTCCTGTTATCTCAAACTATGGATGTCTCAAAGAAAATTTTCTGAGACCAGAAAATTTAATTTGAGATATCAGAGGCTTGAGGTGAACTTCGACTTTGAGATATCGATAGCTGATTTATTGTAAAATTGCTGCCGGCATATGTTTTTTTAATTATGACATCAATGTAGTATCATAGCTGGAAATTTATAAAACATAAAAATGTGTAAAAGAAAACCAAAGAAATAAGTCGGTTGTTTTCTGTCGTAAATTCTGTCTTTTCATTTATTGATTGATTTTTATTATTCTGTATTTATTTCATCTTTTTCTACAACAATTAATTTTTAACTGCATAGCAAAAATTTACCATAAAATAAAAGTACCGCATTTTCAGCAAATGGCAAATAAAACATCTGTAATTTCACATGAAACAGTTGAAAAATATTTTGTCTAATCTTAGTTGGCATTCAAAAACCTACTTCCGATATCATAAAATTGAATAAAAAGGTAAAAATGTAATGTACCGGCGTTGGACCCATTCGGTGTCCTGTTTTTGTTTATGTTGCACTGAGCAGGGAAAGTTGTGCCACACATACATGAGCCTCGACATGACAAAACCGACAAAGTGGCATGTGCGCCCAGCGATGACTCAGATCATCCTGGGCACCCGCCCAGTCTGAGCAGAATCTTCGCTGCCTGCATGGAGATAGCTTAGACCATTAGCTACCCTTAAAGCGCACAATAAAGACTCTGATCAGGCTGGGCGGAGTCCCAGGCTGATCTAAGTCTTTGCTGGGCGCACATGTCACTTTGTTGGTTTCGTCGTGTCGTGGCTTACATAGGTTGCGTGTGACATAGTATCTGCGCATTTTTATTTTTTATTTGGACTACAGGATATTATCTAATATACGTGGCTTAAACAACACATGTTCTAACAAAATGAGACTGGGTATACGCGGTAACTACTCAAAGTTATGCCATTTACTCCACTGATGGAGTATACCATGGCGCTATGTTTTCTTCGTTTTACTCGATGCATTTAAAAGGCTCAAAGAGCTTATCAATTCAAGTCCTGTTGCAATCCATCCCCCCCCCCCCCCCCCCTCCCATTTAATAATGATACTTGAGCCGCGACATGACAAAACCAACAAAAAAGTGGCATGTGCGCCCAGCGAAGCCTCCGATCATTCTGGACACCGCCAGTCGGATCAGAGTCTTCGCTATTGCGCTTACAGGGTAGCTAAGGGTGTCAGTTAGCGCCATGCGGACAACGAAGACTCGGGTCAGACTGGACGAATGCCCAGGCTGATCTGAGTCTTCGATGGTCGCACATGCCACTTTGTTGGTTTTATCGTGTCGGCTCAATTATCACTGCCAGTCCGATTATCGAACTGGTATGTCTGTATAATGCGTTTTCTTAAAAACAGGACTGGTATGAATCGTATCATGAACGATAATCTGGTCTGTACAGAATGCATTTTTATGCTTTCTCTCATTTAACTGTTCGGGCGATGGTGCTGTGTAGTTTTCAGTGCCGGGGCGCCCTTCTAACTTGGATAATAGAAGGGAAAGTGGTTGCTCTGCTTGCATCAGGTGGGGATGGGATGGTAGTTGTTTGGATATTTTAGGGCTCACCTATCCTATCTTGTCCTTTTCGTTCTCCCTCTCTCGGGGAATCGGCTTGATATGGATGAGCCGTTTAACTCTAAACATACAATCAACCAAAATCTATTTCAATTTCTCAAGGACTCATAAAAAACTTCAAGGACTCATAAAAACAATTCTAGGCCCGCCACGGCTCATCTTCGCAAGCGAAGGGTACTAAAGCTACTTTGTTCTTTACGTACGCAAGGAACAAAGTGGACTTGGTACCCTTGGCTTGCGAAGATGACCACGGCTGGAATCGAACCCGACCTACGTCGCTGTATAGTGCAAGTTTTGATAAACTTCTTTTCTAGAACGCCAAAAAGTGGTACTGCCGACCTGGCATGTGATAGCTGGGCAGCCGCTAGAGATACACCCGCAGGACCTAATTCCAGAGAACTTACAAGGGCAGGCTATTGCTGCCGTGACACTCGATAGTGACCAGACCGGTGTCATCTTCCGCGCTGCAGGTAATATTTAAACTAAGCTTCTTCACGTGACTTCCAACAATGTGGCATTTTATTTTATTTTTTTATTTTTTTTTCAGGTGATATTCAGATAATCTTTCTCATTTATACAGTGTTATCAGAGACCTCACTGTTGGCTCTATGGTCACTTCCACAGAAGGGTTGATGTGGCAAGCAAAGGCTCTGATCAGACTGCACTTATGTGCAGTCTGATAGAAGCATTTGCTTGTCACTAACGCCACATTGTTGGAAATCACATTATGTAAGTCAGTTATGTTTAGAGGAAATTGATTAGACTGGTTAAACCCCCAAACCAAGGACCAGGGCCCGTATTTATAAACGACTTAAGTGGTTGCTATGCTGTTGCTCAGGCTGAATTGCTATGAAAGAGATTCCTTACAACTATGCAATTTGCTCTGGAGGAACAGTCTGAAAAAGACTGTTCCTCCAGAGCAAATTTCATAGTTGAAGGGGATCTCCTTGATAGAAATTCAGCCTTAGCAACGGCATAGCAACGACTTAAGTGGTTTTATAAATACCACCCCAGTTCCAGGTTCTATATAATAAACTTTTTACATCGTATGTGAATACAGCAAATCACCTGTTACATACAACGTCAACGTTTTGTGAAAATGCATAACTACACCGCCATATTTATCACCAACTTACAAAGGGAAACAACTTTTGTGATCTCCTGTTTGGTTCCCTGGGCAACAAAGCCCTTTTGAAAAAGGAATCACTACTCTTAATTAAAAGAATTTTGTCAAATTTTCCTTTACGACTTGACATCTAAGAAGAAGGGAGGAAACTGAAATTTGAAGATTTGCTTCCCCTGAGAGTGTGTACACATTCATCTTATCGTTGTAGATGCTGCGAATGCTGGGATTAAGGCTGAAAGTGCCATTATTGAAGCCAGTATGGCTGCTGATCAAGTACTCTTGCGAGGCAACGACATAACCATAACAGGGACATCGATCAAAATGGCCGGGAAAAAGGAAGGCGATGGTAAGATGTTAACATTATAATTCGATACCAAGTACGTTTTTAGGGGGGAGGGTATGGTAGAAGGGAGGGGCTGAATGGAGGGAGGGACTGAATGGAGGGATGGCTAAATTTCGATGCAGAAATAGTTTTCTCAAAATTAAATCACAGATTGCTGTTGTAAGCATGCATCTCGGACAGCTAGATCCATAGCCTTGTCTCCACCGCCCGCTTCCACCCACCCCTACCCCCAATCACAACAGAATACACATACGCATAAATGCATCCGCCCCATCCTCTTTTTTGTAAAACATGGCATATTTCCCTGGATGAAACAGGCGCTGTCGGGGAAGGATGTGTATGTACTATAGAGATGAAAAACATATGAGCCGCGACACGAGAAAACCAACAATGTGGTTGTGCGCCCAGCGCAGACTCGGATCAGCCTGGGCATCCGCTTAGTCTGATCAGAGTCTTCGTTGTCCGCATGAATGTAGCTTAGACCCTTAGCTACCCTTTAAGCCCAAAGTGAAGATTCTGATCAGACTGGGCGGATGCCCAGGCTGATCTGAGTCTGCGTCGGGCGCACAACCACATTGTTGGTTTTCTCGTATCGCGGCTCATATCGTTTCGCCTTTTTTACAAAATAGAACAATTTTTGTGACTTCCTGTTTGCTTGCACAGGTTTTTATCTTTATGATTTTTACTGCTTTTGAAATTATTGTTAACATCTAGGCCAAGTTGTTTAAAGCAGCATTAGCTTAACGAAGATGTTAGGCAAGGATTCATTAAGTCCTCTACATAAAATCATTTGAGCCGCGACACAACAAAACCAACAAAGTGGTTGTGCGCCCAGCGCAGACTCAGATCAGCCTGGGCATCCGCCCAGTCTGATCAGAGTCTTCGCTGTCCGCATGGAGGTAGCTTAGAGCCTTAGCTACCTATCAAGTGCTTAGCGAAGAGTCTGATCGAACTGGGTGGATGACCAGGCTGATCTGAGTCTGCGCTGGGCGCACAACCACTTTGTTGGTTTTGTCGTGTCGCGGCTCATTTGTGCTAATATATTTTTTTTTGCATAATTTGAGTGAATGCTAAAACAATCAAAAATTAATTTTACATATTTCCTTTTAAGTCTCAGTAGCGGGCAACCACTATGAGCTGGAAGGTGAAGGGAGTCATGTCCAATTTGAAGGGGCCAACATGGCAGTTATAGGGGACGCTATAACGGTTGAAGGAACGTCATACCGGGAACAGGAACAGTATGTGCAGCTCTGGGGACAGGAACTGCATTTAATAGGGAAAGCCGAACTAAGTATGGCGACCCCAACATTCTCGATAGTGCCAATTAATGAAGCAACCGTGGAGATTGAGATTCTTATCGCTTTCGGCATTAGTACAGGTAAGCCATAAGTATAGTCGTGTGAAAAGGCACCTTACCGCATGTACGAATAGAGTAGACTCAGATCAGCCTGCGCATCCGCGCTGTCTGATCAGAGTCTCATCTTTTCGCATCTACAATCTATAAATCTTGGTAAGATTGGAGAGGTCAGTTTGTGCAGCTCGCCGGACCGCAGTCGGTAGGGCGTCTGACTTACAAGCCAGAGGTCCTGGGTTCAATACCCGGTCCGGCCACTTACTTCCATTTTCCCTTCCGCTGATTCAAGAAGGGCAATTATCAGTTACTGGTGAAAGTTAGTGCATTCAGTACTGGTTAACCGCTTAGGTCTAAACCTGCCCAGGTTTAGTGTGGTTTGGTTAACTGACCGTCTCGACATGACCATAGCTGTTAAAACAATAAAACAACAAACAACTGTTTGTGCAGCTGTTCAAGCTGATTTAAGTATTTTCTGGGCACACATGGCGTAAGTTCCCTTTTCAGTGGACATATACCGCTCTGCAGCAATCATACTTGGATAAAAATAAAAATCACAAAGGTTACCTCTATTCGGGGATTCAGGAGTGCTAAATTTTCCGCCAGTTTTTCTAAGGGATACACATTTTGAGTAGTTCCAGTTTGCTGTCCTAGACGAAGATGGGGTCCTTCCTGTTTAAAGGTTAGAGTTAAAGACTAAGTTTCGGTGTGATTTCTAGGGGGTTCCCTGACTATGAGTCTGATCAGAGATAAGATCGTTTTCCGTCTTGTTAGGCTTCTTGTTATAGGCCTTCAATGATAGCTCCCCTGAGCCAGGGACTCCAGGGGCCGTATTCATAAAGCCACTTAAGTCGTTGCTATGCGGTTGCTAAGGCTAAATATCTATAAAGGAGATCCCCTACAACTATGAAATTTGCTCTGGAGGAACAGTCTTTAAGACTGTTCCTCCAGAGCAAATTTCATAGTTGTAGAGAATCTCCTTCAAAGAAATTTAGCCTTAGCAACAGCATAGCAACCACTTAAGTCGTTTTACGAATACGGCCCCAGGGGAGCTTATGGGATGGTAGTCACCGGCGTCGTTCGTTCGTTTGTCCATAACATTTTCAAACGACTTCTCCTCTGAAACTACTGAGCCAATTTCATTCAAATTTCATATGCAGCATTCAGGCAAAAGGGAAAAGAAATTTTATATATTTGGTCAAGGCCACATGACCAAGATTGCCGCTATGCCCATATATGGAAATTTTTTTCTAAAAAATCTTCTCCAGAACCTCTGGGCCGATTGCCTTGAAACCTGGTGTATATAGCATTTTGGACGCTAATTCTGCAAAGTTTACATAAATGATGACCTTGGGTTGACCTTGACCTATTTTATTGCAATGTGAAATTTGGTTCCGTAGGCTTTTGAATGGGATGCTGAAAAAGTGTTTTTTCTGTTGCAGCTGTGCTCTGTGATATGGAAATGCAGCAAAATTCAATCCCCATGAATTTTTTAGGTCAAAGTCATTTGGCGACCTTGGAAAAAGGTCACTCGTCCGTCATCTTTCAACATTTTTAGAGGACTTCTCCTCTGAAATAACTGACCCAATTTCATTTAAATTTCATATGCAGCCTTCATGTAAATAGGGAAAGAAAGTTTATATATTTGGTCTAGTCACATGATCAAGATGACCGCCATGCCCATACATGTTTAAAAACTATAGTACTAGAGTCCTAAATGCTACGTACCAAGTTTCAAGTTTACAGACCCTGTGGTTCTGGAGAAGAAGATTGTTTAGTTCAAGTTTACCGGCCCTGTGGTTCTGGAGAAGATTGTTTAGTGTTTAACACTAAACAATCTTCTTCTCCAGAACCACAGAAACACTAAACAATCTTCTTCTCCAGAACCACAGGGTCAGGTGTTTAGTGTTTAACGCTAAACAATCTTCTTCTCCAGAACCACAGGGTCTGGTGTTTAGTGTTTAACACTAAACAATCTTCTTCTCCAGAACCACAGGGCCTGGTGTTTAGTGTTTAACACTTAACAATCTTCTTCTCCAGAACCACAGGGCCGGTAAACTTGAAACTTGGTACGTAGCATTTAGGACTCTAGTACTATAAAATTTATATAAATGATGACCCTGGTTGACCTTGGTCTATTTTATTGGAAGGTCAAATTTGGTCCATTAAAATTTTGAATAGGAAAAGCTGAAAAAGTGCATTTTTCTGTTGCTTTTAGACTCTATGATATGGAAATGCAGTCGACTTCAACCCCTATGAACTCAAGGGGTCAAGGTCATTTGGTGACCTTGGCTAAATGTCACTTGGGTCGACTTATTTAAAGTCCTATCTCTCAGAATATAATTGGCTAATGACAATCATATTTCATATGACGTCTGTGTGGAATTGGAGAAAGATCTTATAATCAAATGGTCAAGGACATATGACCAAGTTGGCCACCACGGAAAAAACCTTATAAAGTATTGTTCTTCAGAACCAATGGGTGGCTCGCTTTGAAATTTGGTATTTAGCATATGTGACTCTAGTACTACAAAGATTATATAAATGATGACCCAGGGTTGACACTGACCTCTTTTACGGCAAGGTCAAATTTTGTCCCTAAGGCATTTTGATTGGAAAAGCTGAAAAAAAGGTCGTTTGTTGTTGCTATTTGTACTCTGTGATATGGAAATACGGTCAAGTTCAACCCGTATGAATTTTAGATCATTAAGCTCATTAAGTGAAAAGATGACTTGGGTTGAATATATAAAGTTCCTTTCTCTCTGAAACTACTAGGCCTGGGCCCAGTTGTTCAAAACTAACGACATCGTTAGTTAACGTTTCGTTAAAATTTCAAACATTAATATCTCAAATACGCCAATATTTTTTGTTGAAAAAAAATGTGAGAAGCTGCAAAAGCTTCTCACATTTTTTCAACAAAAAATATCAGTGTATTTGGTTATGAAGTAGTAAAACACTTAACGAGCTGGCCTCTTAACAAGCTTGTTAGGCTAACGATGCTTTGAACAACCGGGCCCTGGTTGCACCACCATTTTGGCATTATTACTGCCTAGAAAAGGTCGGTAAGTTGACATTGAAAACAAACGTCCAAAGTGTTTATAACGCTAAAGAGTCTCAGTGCTCAAGGGAGCGATCGGGACCAAATGGTCCTCTTGTTAAATTATGGATTCGTTCTCCGGAACCTTCTTTGATTCAAAGGAAATATTGAACAACAACAGGCAGGCTGAAGCCCCCACCCCACCCCCTCACCAAGTACATGTAATTTAGAACTGACCATTCCAATGCTGTGCCTCTGGTGTGGTTTGTGACCATTATTGCCATTGTTTGTTAGCTTTCTATCAGTCTGGCTTTTGTACATTATTCAGGATAGCCTCGTAATCATCTTCTGGGAAAGGCCTAACCTCTTAGCTTCTATATTTGTTTTTTCCCCTTCACATTTAAGCCGCGACACGAGAAAAAACAAAGTGGTTGTGCTCCCAGCGCAGACTCAGATCGGCCTGTGGATCCGTCCAGTCTTATAAGAGTCTTTCCTGTGCGCTTAAACGATAGCTAAGAGCCTAAGCTACCTCCATGCAGCGGACAGCGAAGACTCTTATCAGACTGGGCGGATGCCCAGGCTGATATGCGTCTGCTCTGGGCGCAGAACCACTTTGTTGGTTTTCTCGTGTCGCGGCTCATTTGGTGTTTCGGTGAGGACGGGCTAAACGATATATCCATATCGGTTCCTGATCATTGCCTCATCATTTACTTTGAGCTGGTTTACACGGCGATACATGTTGCATAACACATGTGTGTCATGCAACCCTTTAGGTTATTTTAAGCGATTAGACATGCTGCATGCAACAGATCTGTGTCATGAAACATTATAAGCATCGACACGAGAAAACCAACAAAGTGGCATGTGCGCCGATCGACGACTCAGATCAGCGTGGGCATCAGCTCAGTTTAATCAGTTTCTTCGCTGCCCGCATGGAGCTAGCTTACAGCTTTAGCTACCTTTAAGCGCACAGTGAAGTGTCTGATCAGACTGGGCGGATGCCCAGCGGCTTATCTGAGTCTTCGCTGGGCGCACATGCCATATTGTTGGTTTTTGTCGTGTCGCGACTCAGATAAATTTTTGATATGTTTACAGGGTGACACCTGTTGCATGGCGCACGCGTCATGCAACAGATGTCGCCATGTAAAACCCAACTGTAGACGGTTTACATCATGGAATGGAGTGGTGTGCATACGCAGTTCGTCTGTGTCTCATATACTTTTCCAATCGGAACACCGCTCGGCCTATTCCGTGAATTTTGGCCGAGCGTGCTCCGATTGATACTTTTCCTGTCTATTACAGATGCGGACTACTACTTACATATTGTATACGATGAGGCGCCTCAGAAGGCCCCTGAGCGGGATATTCAGCGGGCAGAATAACTTTGTACAGGTATATACATTTATGTATTATTCTTTAACACTGAAGAAAGCTCCAAATAACACCCTGTGCAATCAGATATAGAGCAACACCAACTACAATATGATTACTGTCCGTATATGGTTATACGTCCATATTATGTCTTTTTTCACAGAGGGGAACAATTTTTGTGAATTATGTTCGCTTCCCGCACGATGTAGCCCTTTCAAAGTGGGGTTTTCTATCAATTAAAGAAAGTATTTGATCTTTGGGGAGCAAATTCCTTCCTTGTAGAGTTGGCCCCAACTGAGCAGGCAGAAATGGCAGACTTTATCACCCCTGAAAATGTACCCATTTACCTTAAGTCAAGATTTTTATATGATCTATGCAAGTCTGCTCATCGGACTAGCATGGATGTACATGGATGCTCTTAATCCATTCCATTCGGGATACCCCTTTCGGGGTATCTGGGCAAACAGTTTGGATGCAGATCAGGTCCGACAAACGTGGGGCCTGAGATCCAAACTGTTTGCTGCCTAGACAGCATTTCTACAAGAGTTGGTTAGACCAATGTTGTCAAAATATTCTTGATTTTTGATGCAGACTACAATTTCAGCAGACGACAAAAAATACCCAGAATGCAATGGGTTAAAACGGACTGGCATGACTTGTGTCATGGCTGGCACTAAGAGATGTTGAAAATATAGTAGAGATAATAAATAATTGGGGAGGACCAAAATTGAGCTTTTGTTTCTTTAATTCTTCGCAAATAATAATAATAATAATAATAATAATAATAATAATAATAATAATGTAAAAATATCCCAGAAATTTGGTTAAAGAATTCAGCCATGTCATGGAATACATATCTGTCTAATATCTCTGTTTTTGTTTTTTGTTTGTTTGTTTTGTATGTTTTTTTCTGTACGCTAGATAGGCCTAATATATACAGAATTAATAACTGACTGTTGTATGTTTAATAGTCCATCGAGACAGTCTTTCAGTCTATTTGGATCAGTCTGCCAGGGACGGGTAGAAAAATAAATAAAAAGAGAGTAAAACAGCCCAACGCCCGCCTTTGCTGCAGCCTCTCGCCCCAGCGTATGTCGTTATCAATAGGATACCCCAGTTGTCAAATTCAATCCAACTACCACCTCGCTGAAAAAAAATATATCCTTGTGTTTTGTTTAATTTTCTACAATTGAATTTTACATTTCAGAAAAGCGTTGAAGAGGAGAGCCAGGACAAACAGTGAAACTGCGAAAAAAGAAGAAGCAGCGTAGGGATAGTGCGCGCATGCTGGTTAGTAAGCAATATTCTGGGTCAAATTTTGACCCAGAATATTGCTTTCTAATCAGCGCGCGCTGAGCCCCAGTGATAAATGTAATATACCCGCGCATATAACTTATAATTTGCAAGCTGTATATGAGGGCAAAGCCGGGCAAATTAGTTACTACCTTTCAGGCTAGGCCTGTTTGCGAAATTCAATAGAGCTACAGAAGCATAGACTGGGTTCGAAGTCATAAAACTTGAGAATAATCTCAAACTCATCTTGAATAAAGCACACTGATTGGCTGCTTCCGAGCACATGCTCGGAAGTACCCAATCAGAGTGCTTTATTTTGAGTTTGAGAATGTACTCAAGTTTTATAGCCTCTGGGCCAGATTAGATCTCTGCTGTTCGAACGTGACAGAGGGTTGCCGTTTTGCGTTACGCGTTTTCACGATATCTGTTTATGTATCAGTGGACTTTCTTTGTTCGCAGAATACTGACCAAGAACATATTTGCCTAGCGTGGCCAACATAACTACTTATATCACATATCATATTTATTATTTATTTACTTAGTTTTTTGTAAACACATAAGTGCATATATACTGAAAAAATGCAGAAAGTGACAGTTAATGCAGAACACCGGATTATGTCGTGTAAAACATATGCAAACATCTTCCTGACCACATGAGAGCCTGCGTTGGAAATGCCAATGTCGTATGGTAATTAGTCGAACACGACTTCCATGACACCGGCTGCAGTAGCTTCAGAATAAGATTTTTTAAGAGAAAGAAGTTGTTTCTAAAACATTGTATCTCAAATATTTGTTTTCTTGAATAAACGTATATTTATTTATATATGTGTCTTTCTTTTTTCACCATTTTACATGCTTTACACAATCACCGTGTATACGCCTGGAGGGGAAGTGCAAGAGTTTAGCTCATAAGCACAAGGGCGTAGCTACCTTTACGCAAATACGCAGGTGCGTATTGAAATTTTGTCAAATTGACAAAATTTCAACACACACCTGCGTATTTGCATGCTGCTAAATGTTGTCAACTGGGCATAATTTTAATAGTAACTGCAAACAGACACGAAAATTTGAAATATCTTAGCGTCTTAACCCACTATTATTGCCCTCAATGAGTATAAAACATTATTGTGCGTACTTTGTAATTGCCCCTATCTACGCCCCTGAAGCAGTTCCACATTGTCATGTCTGCTGTCACTTGGTTTTGAAATCCTTTCCTATTCACAAACTTCTATTATACAAACACGCAGGTGTGTGTTAAATTTTGTCAAATTGACAAAATTGCAATACGCATCTGCGTAATTGCGTATAGTCACCTACTTCCTTGATATCGTGTGTGTCAGAACCGATGATTCTGACCAGACTACGAGCTGCGTACACTTAAATACGTTTCTATGCTGGCCACGTATATCGGTTGTTGTTGTTGTTTTGTTGGGACGGTTAGTTAACCTAACCACACTTTTCCTGCGGACAGGCTTAATCCTCCTAAGCGGTTAACCAGTACTAAAAGCACATACTTTCGTCAGTAACTGATAACTACCCTTCTTGAATTAGCGGAAGGGGAAACGAAAGTATGTGGCCAGATCGGGTATCGAACCCGTGACCTCTGGCTTTTGCGTCAGACGCGCTTCCGACTGCGCTACGCGGCTCGACACGTATATCAGAAGGTCCTACTTATACCCTGTAAAATTGAAAATTGAACCGCGACACGGGAAATCCAGCAAAGTGGCGTGTGCGCCCATCAATGACTCAGATCAGCCTGGGCATCCGCCCAGTCTAATCAGAGTATTCCCTGTGCGCTTAAAGAGTAGCTAAGGGTCAAAGCTACCTTCATGTCGGCAGCGAACACATGAATCAGACAGGGCCGATATCCAGGCTGATCTGAGTCTTTAGTGTCCCCACATGCTACTTTGTTGGTTTTGTCGTGTAGCGGCTCAAAAGTTTTCTTACCGTCATCTATCTTTGTTAAGCTGTATGGGTACACCAATCTTTTGCTACAAGAACAAATTGTATGACTTCCAGTTTGATTCATTGACATTGAAACCGTTCCAAAATGAGGTCTTCTCTAACAAGAAGAACTTGCTCTTAGGAGAGCAATTTTTGCACATGTTAGAGTGGACACCCAATAAGAAGGGAGGCAAACTATGATAAATGAAAATGGTGGAGAAAGTGTATTCATTTACCTGAATTTACTAGGATGTCGGGCAGATGCGAACATTTCTTCACTGCGGCTTCGTTTACATTATGTAAGCAAGGGCTTGCAATCTGCCAGATAAAAAAACTGCATAACTTTATTTTACGGTCACTGAATTAACAGTAACTCGTAATTAATGGTGTAGTTTAAACGTATTTTATTGCTTCTAAATACAGCAATGGGGTCGGGCCACAAGTTCTCACAACATTAGTTACGGCCCTTCCCCTACAGTGCAAATCATAAAGCATATAAATACACATACATGACAGCTTAGCACTAGATAGATATGATTAGAAAAGCCCACAGCATATCACAAAGTAAGTTAAAGAACAATACTATGTTCAAAGCATTCGCCTGCATGCACATAACCAGCCAATGTAGAATTATTAGTAAGACAGGAGAGAAAAAAAGAAAGAGGCAAAAGACAGAGAAGGAAACGAGAAGGAAACAAGAAGATTCTTCGTTCGTCGGGGCCCTTCATGTGGTATAAGATTTCAAAACAGATGAAGAAAAACAGTAGCAAAAGTATCTGGACATAGCCTCACACCATCGCATATACAAATTAAACTTAAAATCGTCGCGAATTTTTGATAAATGAATGGACAGCGTCGAAAATTATTTGATTGTCTTGATCAGATAAGTCAGGATTTCCATATAACAAGACGTTTATACTAAGAGGGTGAAAGTTCCTCGTTGAATTAAACAGGACAGCTCTTTGTACATCATATCTTTGACATTCGAAAAAGAAATGAATTGCGTCTTCAATTTCTTCAGCACATGCACAAAATGGATCGTTTGTTACATGATTATTGTATAAATCAGAATTAAGATCGCTACATTGATTTCTCAGCCGCGAGTGCAATACTGCTAAAAGTCTATTTCCATACACATAATAACTTGGTACTTTTATTACATTAGGGTAAATATCTTTTAAATTCTTTTTAAATCCTTCAAAGTTATATGTCTCTTTAAGGTCATTATCGAGTGAATTCCATAAATCGATAGACGATGGAATACATGATTTACGAAATATTTCTGTTCTGCTGTTTGGTACTATTAGATCATTTCGGTTTCTTAACGGGTAATTAATTTGATCTCTAACATAGGGGGGAATTATATCAGAAATATACTCAGGAACCATATTGTTTGTTGCTTTATACATAAAGTTAAGTTTTTGATATCTACGTCTAATTGCCAACGAGGACCAACCACATTCTTTATACAAATTATCCAAACTCACAGATCTAGTCAATCCAGTAACAATTCTGGCTGCATACGATATATATATTTGATTAAGAGCCAGTCTACTAAATTCGTATTTAAATTTACGCATTATACCGATAACTTTTAGAGCAGACTGTAGAATATTTTCAATATGTTTATTCCATTTTCCATCACAACTAAAGGTAACTCCAAGATGTTTATGATGATCAACAAATTGTATCGGGGTGTTATTAAAAATCAAAGACGGGGGAGTATCGACGTTTCTAAGAGTAAAAAGCATAGCCTCAGTTTTATTCGGATTAAAATTCACTAACCACTGAGAAGTCTAATGGTGTTAGAACTTGTGGTCCAACCCATTTGTATGTTTATTATGAGGACAATAAAATATGTTTAGACTAAACGGTAACTCACAACAAACCATGGTCATTTGCCGGAACTGAGAGGTGATACCCATTATCAGTTGCAATAGTTTTTACATAGATTAGGCCTATTTTCAAAAGTGGTGGAACGCAGTTGAAATTTTGTGACCAAGCATCGGTTTTATGAAAATGGTCGATGATTGAGTATACGAGGGGTGTTCGAAAAGATTTGCAAATGGCCTCATGACTTTGTTTAGGGACAAGCTGGGTACAACTGCTTTGTATTTACTAAAAGCACTGCATTTTGGCTTTAAGATGATACCAAACACTATACAAAGACACTTTTCCTTATTGAGTTACAACTCATTTTAATAGGTCCCAGTCATACCACTGGGCTAATTTTATATATAAAATCTTTTCAGTGTTACAAATTCAAGTCGAATATCCTTGTAAATACAAAATTAATTTTTGTCATTTGCTTGTCCATCGATTTCTACAATATCCATACAGAAGTTAGAAGCGTTGCAACTTTTATCGATTTATTCCTTGCAAAGCAATGCGCAGTTCTAATGACGTTACTGAAATTTACGTCAACGTCATTTTTGAAAGCTTGCAGACGCTTCGTTTGTGGTATTAATTTGAATTTATTGACAGGTTTCCATTGACCCATGCAAATGCTCTTGCTAACAAGATTTTGAATGCTAATACACTTGTTTTCATTACAAAATCATCAAATTTTGGTAGAAAGTGTGAAATTGCCACTACATAAAGTACGGATAATCCGTATTTCCGGGCCAGTAGGGAACCTATATTAAAAATAATTTCCGCGATACTTACAGGACAGCATTGTCTGGGCATTGTCTTTAATGAACAAAGATAAAGAAAAATCAAAGGCTGCTGATATATAAATTACGGCCTACTAAAGTAAAATTTTGCAGTGTCTTTAGGGTATACCTCTTTCAAAGAAGATAAAAATGCAACCTTTTTAAAAAAATGCACCGGTTTTTCAGACTTCTCAACGCATATAATAATTTTATGTGTTTCTGCAATCAGAAGTTCTATCTGTTTGGTGGTTATCGAGAAATTACGTCATTTGCAAAACTTTTCGAACACCCCTCGTATATCGATTAATGAGACTGTTATAAGCGTATTAAGAATTAGCACTAGGTTTTGGCCGAGAACTGGGGCCGTATTCATAAAGCCACTTAAGTCGTTGCTATGCGGTTGCTAAGGCTAAATATCTCTAAAGAAGAGTCCCTACAAATATGAAATTTGGTCTGGAGGAACAGTCTTTGTAAGACTGTTCCTCCAGAGCAAATTTCATAGTTGTAGGGAATCTCCTTCCAAGAAATTTAGCCTTAGCAACAGCATAGCAACCACTTAAGTCGTTTCATGAATACGGCCCCAGCTCTTCTAGCCCAGCTTTTCCCTTGCTATGTTTTATTGAATCTCTACTAAGAAGTCCATTTTCTATGGATTTCTTAGTCGAGATGCTATAACAGCTTACGCTGTCCTTACGACGCAAGAGTTTCAAAAGTATAGGGCATAAACTGGACACTGGTAAAAATCGATTATGTCAAATTGTGCTTGTTTCAACGCGCATTTGATGCAAACAAGTAATGATCAAATGACTCGATAAATGTACCAAAGCAAGCGCTCCGAACGACATAAAACCAGACTTCCGCTAATGAGAAGCGACGCTGTCTAATGATTTTGTTGGTGAGACGATATGCACACCGGGTATGCGGCAATCGAAAACACACTTCACAATCGATTAACGCTGATCAGAAAACGTTAGAAACAGCGTTTTCGATTGCAAATTGTCGCCAATTTGCAATTTGCAATCGAAAACGCTGTTTCCAACGATTTTTTGATCCGCGTTCGTCGATTGCACAAGCGTTTTCAACTGCCGCCTACCCGGTGTGATATGGTTCTAATGAGAGGTCACAACATATGTTTTCATGGCAGATTAAGACAGTTATTCCTGGATTATCATCGGAGTTTTACCTTTTCTAGAATGCAATGTTTAATCCTGTATCTTATCTAGAATGCAATGTTTATTCCTGTATTATCTTATCTAGAATGCAATGTTTATTCCTGTATTATCTTATCTAGAATGCAATGTTTGTTCCTGCATTATCTTATCTAGAATGCAATGCAAATCCTACCCGTATGCTATGGCTATATTATTAGACTATATCTCTGATTTTGACAGTTTTTAAAGCTTTCGTGTACTTTGATCGCTGTCCACCTTTGAGTGGGATCCAGTAGCAAGCACCCGCAAATGAGTTGTCTGATATTTTTATCCTCTATGGTATCAAGAGCTACCGCCCTTTTCCTCATATTCTGAACTGTGTTTCTAAACCATAGCTCTAGCAGAATCAGACCGACACTGTATATATCGGACTCTTTACTTGGACGTAGACTTGACTGGCTGTCTAGCTCTGGTGCCCAGTACTGGCAGTCGTCACAGTCGTCATTACCTTCATTAGCAAATACCTGTGCGTGAAATACAGAAAATATAAAATGGAAATTTTTTCTGTAACTGTTTATTTTGCAATAAGAGCTCTATGGTTTATGGGTGCACCAATTTCTGTCACTGTAAGAAATGAAAACTACTTTCGCGACTTTCTATTTGCCTACCAGCAGAGCTCTAGATAAGAGGGCGTATTTGATGATAATTAAGGATAATTTTTTTTATTTCTCATCGAAACCATATGTTGTGACCCCTCAGGGTCACAACATATGTTTTTATGCAGAATTAACAAAAATTATCCCTAATTATCACCAAGTACTCCCTCTTATCTAGAGCTCTGTACCAGGATAAGGAATAAAATCTATAAAGTTTGCTCTTGGAAACACACACACACACACAGAGAATGAACACCGGAGTCTCAGTTTTGTTGAGACTCGTCATAAGAGCAATGCCATTTGCAAGTCTGCATCAGCCCCTCTTTCTCTCGCTCTCCCCCCAACCCCCCCCCCCCACCCACCCAACCCCGCCCAGCCCCACCCCAACCCCATCCCCCACCTCAAGCGCCAGCAATGTATTTCAAAGTTTAGTGCACCGGCCCGATGATCCCAAAGGAAATACACATAAAATTTTCACTATGATGAGGTACGGGTAGACTCCATACATATGCCACACAGCATTTAACGCCAGTTGCAGTGAAGTAAAGTAAAACCATATATAAACCTAGGAAACAATGAACATACTATAATTTCAGAGAACGCGACTTCCATAGTTTGTAAGTTTCAATAACTCCTTTATATGTACATTTTTTATGTGTAACGTTTGTAACAGGCTGATACAGTGTAAGGACCCCATCGCCAGAGGACTAACATACTCCAAAAATACACAACTCAAAATATTTAAAAAGAGCAGCTGATATTTTCCCAAACACATTACTTCAACATATACCCAGTTCAACGGCCAATAAATTCGACCGCCAGCGGCCAAGAATATATAATTTCCCATTCTTGTGCAGCATTTTTAAAAGAGGATTGGGGTTTAAGACAACAAGAATTACAACTGATGCCATGCTTATTTCCGTAGAACCAAGGACCTCAGACAGTTTCCATGCAAATTTGCCTATTTTTCGACAAATTACCGCCGCTTTCTTGAGAAGCCAAAAATGAAAATTTTAGCATTTACGGGTACACTTAATCATAATAAAGAGGTTTTGATATTGGTTTTGAACAATTATTACATCTACATACTAACTCTCACTGATTCTCGCAAGAGGGGTAACTGAAATTTTCAGTCATCCTAAATGCATATATTTTTCGCTTTTTCTTATTTAATGAATTTTATTTGTTAAATATGCTTAAAATGAAGTAAAACACTATAGCTGCTCATAGTATGCAATTATATGTAAATAAAAAGTATGCTAGCCTTATTTTTAGACACAAAGGGTCTAATTACCCCACCCACTTTTCAGTTTTTCAGCTGTAGACTATCTTTCCCCCTCGTGCCTCAGCTCGCCACTCATATATAATGTGTATATTGACAGTACACATATTCATGCAAAGTGGCTTGCTGAGGCACGGGGGGGGGGGAAGCATCTCTATAAAACTTTTCCTATTTTCCATACATTCAATGGTAAAAACTTGCTTTTTTACACCAAAAATCTATGTCTACGTGTGATATAATTGAAAAGTTATTTTTGTGCCAATTGTAGGGAGTTCAGACCAACACATTTCAATAAAAATTTTGAAGTATACTGAAAGTTCATTTTTCCCCATTTTTATAGGCAAATTTACATTACAACTGTCAGAGGTCCTTTGGCAATTTTCGAATTTTCTGAAATTGAGGCATTTACCTGAAAGTCTATAAAATTTCTTAAACTTGAGTTTAAGGTGATCATTTCAAACGAGTCATCTGTAAGACATTTAGTGTCAGAGACAAAATGGTCGTTTTGATTTTAAATGAAAGTTTAATGCTTTTCACTTGTTCTGAAAATTTGCATTTTCCCCCAAAATTCAGCTTTTACAAACATCAGTCCATGGACATGGACAGGATAAATCTTGGATCAAAATTTGTGCAGTACAAAGACTGTTCCTCCAGACCAAATTTCATAGTTGTAGGGAATCTCCTTTATAGATATTTAGCCTTAGCAACAGCATACGAGGGTCATCCAAAAAGTTCTGTCACTGGCTCATATCTCAACCAGAGGACCAATGGTCCTGTAGCTCACCTGACACCTTCTGTCAACAGACACAATTTGTCATTTCGCGCATTTATTACAAATTTGAAACCAGTATCTTCAAAGGTGTGCATATTTTAATTTTAAAGTCTCAGTGACCTTGAGCAAAGTTCAAAATATGACCTTGACCTTTGATGACCTTGTCTTCATGTATTCATTTAAATAACCATATTTTCCAATTATTATATCTAGGCTTAAAACAATTCCGTAACATCAACTGTTTAAGCATTTTCCCACATAAAAGCATAACATACCAAAGTTGACCGTGACATAAATTAGGTCAAGGTCAATGTGCCATCATGATTTGTACAAATTATGACGGGCCGAGTCCTCAATGCTACATACCATGCCACAAGGTCATTGTGCTTTTGGGTCTGGAGAAGTAGATTTTTGAAGGAGTTCGACCATTTATGGGCATGTCGTAGACTTGAATGGATTTTGAGAATTCCACTGCTAAAGCATTTTCCAATGCATCATAATTGACCTTGCCATAAATTAGGTCACAATCAATGCACAGTCCTGATTTGTATAAATTATGATGGGCCCAACTTCCAAATGCTACAAACCAAGTTTCAAGGTCATAGGCCTTTTAGTTCTGGCGAAGAAGATTTTTGAAGGGGTTTTACCATATATGGACATGGCGGCCATCTTGGTCATGTGACCCAGATCCTGGGAACCTACTTTCGTTCCCCCATCCTACTAAGACTCCATCTGAAATTTGGCTTCAATCAGGGAAGTGGTTTCAGAGGTGAAGATGTTTGAAAATCTTGACAACAGATGGACGGGCTGACAGAATGACCTTGAGCTTATGACAATAACTTCATCTAGTCATTCAGTTAACCATATATTCCAAATATTGTACCTTACACTTGAATAGTTTCTAAAAAAATCCACTGTTTAAGAATTTTCCCATATAAAAGCCTAACGTTCCAAAGTTGACAGTGTCATAAATTAGGTCAAGGTCACCGCACGGTCATCATTTGTATAAAATATAATTGGCTTGAATGCCCAATGCTACATACCAATTTACAAGGTCATAGGCCTTTTGGTTCTGGAGAAGAAGATTTTTGAAGGGTTTTTACCATATATGGGCGTGGCAGCCATCTTGGTCATGTGACCCAGATCCGGGGTATAAACTTTCGTTCCCCCACCCCACTGAGACTCCATATGAAATTTGGGTTCAGGCGGCGCAGTGGTTTTAGAGAAGAAGATGTTTGAAAATCTTGACGACGGATGGACCGACGGAATGACATTGACCTTTAGTGAAATAATATCTTCATTTGCTCATACAGTTGACCATGTATACCAAATATTGTACCGTAGACTTAGATAGTTTCTGAGAAATCAACTGTTTAAGCATTTTCCCATATAAAAGCCTAACATTCCAAAGTTGACCGTGTCATAAATTAGGTCAAGGTCATCGCAAGGTCATCATTTGTACAAACTATGGTGGGCCCAGATGTCCGATGCTACATACCAAGTTACAAGGTCATAGGCCTTTTGGTTCTGGAGAAGAAGATTTTTGAAGGGTTTTTACCATATATGGGCGAGGCGGCCATCTTGGTCATGTGACGCAGACCCGGGGTATAAACTTTCGTTCCCCCAATCCACTGAGACTCCATATGAAATTTGGCTTCAATCGGCCCAGTGGTTTCAGAGAAGAAGATGTTTGAAAATATTGACGACGGAATGACCTTGACCTTTAGTGACATAATATCTTCATTTGCTCATACAGTTGACCATGTATACCAAATATTGTACCTTAGCCTTAAATAATTTCTGAGAAATCCACTGTTTAAGCGTTTTCCCATATAAAAGCCTAATGTTCCAAAGTTGACCGTGTCGTAAATTAGGTCAAGGTCATCGCAAGGTCATCATTTGTACAAACTATGATGGGCTCGCATGTCCGATGCTACATACCAAGTTTCAAGGTCATAGGCCTTTTGGTTCTGTAGAAGAAGATTTTTGAAGGGTTTTTACCATATATGGGCGTGGCGGCCATCTTGGTCATGTGACCCAGGTACCCGGAACAAACTTTCGTTCCCCCGACCTAGGTAGGCTACATATGAAATATGGCTTCAATCGGTCCAGTGGTTTCAGATGAGAAGATGTTTGAAAATGCTGACGACGGACGACGGACGGACGGACGACGTATGCCTGGCTATACTATAAGGTCACCTATGAGCCTAAAGGCTCAGGTGAGCTAAAAATGAAAAGTGCTATTCATCTAAAATAACAAGAGGGCCATGAGGCCCTGAATCGCTCACCTGGGCAATTGGCAAGGTGGCTTTTTCTTATCATGTCTGAAATTGTCAGAATATGAGTCTTGGGTCAAAAGTCAAAGAATGACCATGACCACTTGTACTCATAAATCTTCATGTACTCATTAAGACAACCATATATACCATTTTTAGGCCAAAATCTTCAAAACTTTCAACGAAATCTTATGTTCTAGCATTTTCCCATATTTGACCATGCCGCAAAAAAGGTCAAGGTAAACCCAAGGTCACCATTTGAACAGTCTTGGTGGTACTCTAGTACTCCATGCTACTTACCAAGTCTCAAGGCTATAGGTGTATTGGTTCTGGAGAAGAAAAATATTAAAGAATTATACCATAAGTGGTAATGGCGGCCATGTTGGTCATGTGACCTGGACCGTTTGAACAAATTTTTATTCAATCAACCCCTGGAGGCTCTATAATTATGAAATGTGTTTACAATTGGCCCTTTGGCTTTTGAGGAAATGGTTAAAAATGTCAAAATATGAGTGATCTGGATCAAAGGTCAAGAAATGACCTTGACCTCTTGTACTCATAATTCTTCATGACCTCATTAAGACAACTGTATATACCAATTTTTAGGCCATAATCTTCAAAACTTTCCATGAAATCTTATGTTCTAGCATTTTCCCATACATGTATTTGACCTTGCTGTAAAAAAAGTCAAGGTCAACACAAGGTCATAATTTGAATAATCTTGATAGTACTCAAGTACCCAATGCTACATACCAAGTCTCAATGCCATCGGTCAATTGGTTCTAGAGAAGAAGATTTTTAAAGGTTTTTACCATATATAGGCATAGTGGCCATGTTGGTCATGTGACCAGGACCGTTAGAATTTTTTTTTCATTCCCTCGACCCCTGGAGGCTCTATAAAAAATTTGGTCACAATTGGCCCAGTGGTTTTTGAGGAGATTGTTTGAAACTGTCAAAATATGAGAGTTCTGGGTCAAAGGTCAAAGAATGACCTTGACCTCTTGTACTCACAAATCTTCTGGTACCCATTAAGATGACTGTTTATACCAGTTTTTAGGCCAAAATCTTCAAAACTTATCATGAAATCTCATGTTCTTGCATTTTCCCATATTTGACCATGCCGTAAAAAAGGTCAAGGTCAACACAAGGTCATAATTTGAACAATCTTGATAGTACTCAAGTACCCAATGCTACATACCAAGTCTCAAGGCCATCGGTCAACTGGTTCTGGAGAAGAAGATTTTTAAAGATTTTTACCATATATGGGCGTGATGGCCATGTTGGTCATGTGACCTGGACGGTATCAATAAATTTTTGTACCCTCAACCCCTGAAGGCTCTATATGAAATTTGGTTTCAATTGGCCCAGTGGCTTTTGAGGAGATTGTTAGAACTTATCAAAATATGAGAGTTCAGGGACAAAGGTCAAAGAATGACCTTGACCTCTTGTACTCGTAAATCTTCATGTAGTCATTAAGATGACTGTAGATACCAATTTTTAGCCCAAAATCTTCAACAGTTTCCAAGGTATCTTATGTTGTAGCATCTTGCCATATAAAAGCATAAGGAAGCAAATTTGACCTTACCGTAAAAAAGGTCAAGGTCAACCCAAGGTCATAATTTGAACAACCTTGGTAGTACCCGCTTACCCGATGCTACACATCAAGTTTCAAGGCCATAGGCCTATTGGTTCTGGAGAAGAAGATTTTTTCAGGTTTTTACCATATATGGGCATGGCGGCCATGTTGGTCATGTGACCAGGACCGTTTGAACAACTTTTCGTTCCTAAGGTCCCAGGAGGCTCTATATGAAATTTGGTTACAATCGGCCCAACGGTTTCAGAGGAGAAGTCATTTGAAATTGTTGACGGACGACGGACGGACGGACGGACGGACGGACGGACGACGACGGACGACGGAGCCTTACCATCCTATAAGCTCCCCCGGAGCCGCTGGCTCAGGTGAGCTAAAAACCATTCAAAAACCCTGTTTTTTATCACGAAGCTATAAAAAACTGATTCTTGTATCAATGACATAACATTCACAATCTACTTCAAAAGAATGGTGCCCTCACCCTACTGGCAAATTAGTAGATGCAACTCCGGCAATAATAAATAAAGGGATGTCTATTATCACTGCCCGGTGCCTACGATATCTCAGGTGCTAATAAACACAACGAAAAAATCTCCAAGTGATTATGTCCATTTTAAAGAATTTACAGGATTTCGTAACCTCAACTTTATGCAAACAACGCCATAGGAAAATCGACTAGGTCATGTTCTTAGTTCAAAAGCTTCATAAACGTATACTATTTCAAATTCTGAAGCATATCTTTACTGCAGTAGATCATGATTAATTAAAATCTTAAAAAGTTCCTTCAAGAGCAGAGAATACATACAGAAGTAGGAACATGGGCCAGACTACGTAGTTTCGGCTAATAAAGCCTCGTCAGTGACCCTGATAATATCTGGTGACGAAACCAGAAAAAAGCATACTATAATTTCTTAATTTAATTGGGCAGACGATTCAAAGACTGATTCCTTTCAAAAGGATCCAAATAATATAAAAGACGATGATCTAGAATAATAGTCTTCATCGACCTCAAATTTTAGATTTCTCAGAATCTATCCTCTGATCTCAAAGGATGTAAATCAAATATAATCTGCACTATGGATGATGTACGGGGAGACTTTTTACGGCCTCCACACGGCACAACACCAGCTGCAGTGAGGTAAAATTAAAATCTTAAAAAGTTCCTTCAAGAGCAGAGAATACATACAGAAGTAGGAACATGGGCCAGACTACGCAGTTTCGGCTAATAAAGCCTCGTCAGTGACCCTGACAATATCTGGTGACGAAACCAGAAAAAAGCATACTATAATTTCTTAATTTAATTGGGCAGACGATTCAACGACGGATTACTTTCAAAAGGATCCAAATAATATAAAAGACGATGATCTAGAATAACAGTCTTCATCGACCTCAAATTTTAGATTTCTCAGAATCTATCCTCTGATCTCAAAGGATGTAAATCAAATATAATCTGCACTATGGATGATGTACGGGGAGACTTTTTACGGCCTCCACACGGCACACATGACAATGTGTTCTCAATCAAAATTTCAGAAAAGATCCCTGAAATGAAGGCCCAGTGGGTCCTTGAAAATCACGTGACTGTGTATTTCACCATATTTCATATATCAATATTTTGCGTCGCATATAATTTACAGAAGTCGCTGATTTTTATGTAGTGTCCCACAAAATGCAACGAACAGCAACCCTGAAAATTTCAGAATCCTGCGATATGTAATTGACGAGATATGCAGCATGAAGCAAGCAAGTAGAAAAACAATATTCTTGAAAATAGGCCAGTGTCAAGTATAAGGTTTGTATCTGCGCTTGTAACTAAACCAGATGACATGTTTTCACCATTTACCTGATATCATTGTAAAGATAAAAGATTGTTCTTTTGATTGTTGCAAACCGTGGTAAGCTATCACGTCTGTGAGCGAAGTTATGGGTCCAGTGATAGAACCTTTTGGGCGATCCTCGTAGCAACGACTTAAGTGGCTTTATGAACACGGCCTCTGGCTTCCAAGTATCTTGCAAGCGGACAACGTTAAAGCCTGGGGAATCTTGTTCTCTTGAAGTCTATCAGTCCAGCGAAACCAAGAAAATAAATTCAGCTGTAATTATACTGTCTTACCCATTTCCGAACTGCTGCTCCCACAGATGCCAAGTTTACAACTTCGCGATCCTCTGACGTCTTCAGCTTAAAAAGAAAGCACAAAGCCATATAAGATGGATGCAACAGAAATAGTCCAAAACTAAAACTAAAGCTTCTGGTGGACCGAGCTGTGCATATTTGACAATGCGATGTAAATAAACCGAATTGTATAGTTTCCGATAAATCACACTAAAATTGATTGTATTTGAGACAATTTCCTGTTCAGTAATTTTTATGAGTCCAGTTAACAGCATGGTATAGTGTAGTCCGTTCGCTCTCAAATGCAAACGGCATTCCAAATATTTTCTCAATATTTGGGGTCCTCTATTAATGAAAGAAAGAATTCGAACTTTGGGGAGCATATTCTTTCCTTAAAAGTTGGCCCCAACTGCATGAGCAGGCAAAAAAACATAAAAAAAAGACAGACAGACTTTGGCCTAGCCTGAAAAGACAGGTTTGGGCCCAGTAAAACCGGTTTAACCCCCCCCCCCCAGTAGTTATTACTGACCGTCCCAAGGCGGTACTTTCGTAGCGGTTGCATTTGTTTTTTGTTCGGTGCTGTTTAATTTATAATGTTCTCATTTTAACCCTTCTATAATAAAAATTGAAAATAGGTAAAAATAGTTGTTAAATGTTTATCGTATAATTTGCTTAGTTTGTTGTAACCCTTCTGTTGGTCTAAATTATTTAGTTCAGTAAAGATAGCTGAGTTACCACCTATTTGGGAAAGAGCTGCTGACTCGGCTTATCACTTGTAATTTATTGTATTTTGGGATGTCTTTGTCAATATTTCCCTTTGATGTTGGGGATAGGTTTTGGGATCTGATTCAGTCAGTTCCTGAAGTGTAGTTACTTTTTTAATTTATCATTACCTGAAACTGTACCCATTTGCCTCAAGTCAAGATCTTTATACGATCTATGCAAGTCTGTTCATCGGACTAGCATGGATAGTGTACATAAATGCTCTCAAAACGGACTGGCATGACTTGGGTCATGGCTGGCATAAGAGATGTTTACACTTGAAAATATAGTAGGTGATAATAAATAATTGAGATGGATCAAAATTAAGCTTTCGTTTCTTCTTTAATTCTTCGCAAAAAACAAAAATAACAAAAATAAATAAAAATGAAAATGATAAAAATAATGTTAAAAATGTGTCACAGAAATTTGGTCAAAGAAGTCTGCCATGTCATGGAATACGTATCAGTCTAAAATCTCTGTGTGTTTTTTTCTACGCTAAATAGGCCTAATATATACAGAATTAATGACTGACTTTAGTCGGTTTATGAGGGAAATATCTCTAAAATGCCAGATTTTGATGTGTTTTCTCTTTTAGAAATTCGAAAACGTAAATCCAGATCTCATGGTAAAAGACAAAAAGGAAATGATAAACGTAAAAGATGTGCTGCCAAAAAATCTAACACTTCTCTTAATGATTTATCAACAAAATTATTGGAACATGGCCGACATGCTATGCTTTCAATTCTTAGTTCCCTACCCATTCCAGTCTTACGCAAATTGGATATAGAGGCTAATAGGTTTTACGATAGAAATCACCAAATGTACGAAGCGGCACTTCTAACTAGATGTTATACTCAACACGCTCTCCGTCCACTAATTGATTCTGAAATCAATCATAAAAGAAATTTCATTAAAATCCCTTTCATTAACAAAGGTATTGACTTTATAGATTTACCTAGTATATTTCAGGATAAATCTGTTACATCTTCCATACCTGATTATTTCCAAAATTCTGAACCACCTATTATTTGTTATAAGTATAACAAACCGATTAGAAGTATCAATAATTTCAATAAACTTGTGTCTGATCTTGACATCGATGCTAATACTCCTGATTCATGAAATTGTAAAGATTCCAAATTTATTTACCCATCAGCAGGTCATGTTGTGACTGGAAATTTGAAGATCATCCCGGATTCTAGAATTCGTAACATTGTTTCTAAGGGTCCTAAGTATAGATTCCCTTCCCATATCGATTTCAACAGATGTAGGGAAGAAATTGCATCTGCATTAAATGATTTTGGTAATCGTTGGTGTAAACGAGAGGGTGTTGAAAGTGACGCTTTAAAGAAATGGAAACTAAGTATCTTTAATATTGTGGATAAACGTATAAAGTTTTATTCACACAATACTAATCTTTTACCCCCTAAGCCTAAATCTTCCTTTAGATATTTGAAGCAGGGTATCCAGGATTTTCATAGGAAGTATGTTTTGGTTCCTGCTGACAAGGCCGCAAACAACATTGTTGTTGTTTGTCGGATGCACTATATTAACACTTTGAAGCAGGAACTTAACGGCACCACGGCTTACGAAGAGACTTTTACAGATGAGAAGACTGTCGTTAATAGCCACTCAAATAATTTGCCTTTAAAGTTTGCTGTAAACGTTAAGGAACGCCAAGACAAACTTCCTACGATGTATTGGTTACCTAAGCTTCACAAAAAAACGTATAAAGCTAGATTCATTGCCAACTCTAGCTCTTGCACTACTACAGAATTATCTAAATTATTAACTTCTTGCCTCACTGCTGTGAAATCTCGTGTCATTTGGTACTATGAGACAGTGTATGAGAGGTCAGGGAAAAATATGTTTTGGTCTATAAAAAATTCTGGTGAGGTACTTAGTAAACTGAAGTCAAGAGGGTTCCGTGCGACTAGTTTGTCCACTTATGATTTTTCTACTCTTTATACCACATTACCCCATAATTTAATAAAGGAAAAACTTGTTGATTTGATTGAGAGGGCCTTCAAAAAGTTCTCCAAAAATGAAGATACCCTTTATATTGCATGTAACGATAAGAAAGCGTTTTTCACTTCTACTGACCGTAAAATATATAGAGGATATAGTCTTTGGTCATGTCAGAATGTATGTGACGCCTTATCATATCTCTTAGATAATATTTACATCAGATTTGGTAATAAGTTATACAGACAAATTGTTGGTATTCCGATGGGTACAAATTGTGCTCCTCTTGTGGCCGATTTGTTTTTATTTTGTTATGAAAGAGATTTCATGACTTCTCTTTCGGTTGATAATCAAGCTGATATCATTGAGACATTTAACTCTACCTCTAGATATTTAGACGATCTTCTGAATATTGATAATCCTTATTTTGAAAGCATGGTTAACCAAATTTACCCAGCTGAACTTAAATTGAATAAAGCTAATACTTCAGATACCGAGACCCCCTTTTTGGATTTACATCTATCTATTTCTAACGGTTTTGTATCTTCTAAAATTTATGATAAACGTGATGACTTTGACTTTGATGTAGTTAATTTTCCATTTTTGGATGGTGACGTTCCACGTCGTCCCTCTTATGGAGTGTATATTTCTCAACTTATAAGATTTGCTAGAGTGTGTAGTCATGTAGATGACTTTAATGCTCGTAATAAATGTTTAACTGCTAAACTTCTTCAACAGGGCTATCGGTATCATAAGCTTAGAAAGGCTTTTTCTAAATTCTATCGCAGACACCATGAATTGGTTTCAAAATTTGATGTCGGATTAAAATTTCTTTTACACCAAGGCCTATCGGAACCAGAATTTTATGGTGACTTAGTATACAAATTCAAAAAGATTAAGGGTAGGACTGATTTTTCTGATCAATTCCGAAAAATAATAATACGTCACAAACGTATTGGCTATAATTTAAATGTTATGCGACAGTCTGCATGCTTAGTGATTAACCCAATCACGGTTGATAACTTTGCTGCACTCTTTAATTGCACACCGGGGGATCGGTCGTCAGACTCTATGATGGCCCCGACCTAAAGCTATATATTTTAGTTGGTTGGGACCGGAGCCTTATTGTCTGTTGCTTGGTCCACCGGGGCTTAACTGGTGACCTTCTTTTGCTTCAGATTTCCAGTGGGGTCGTTTGGCAGGACAGGTATCTCCACCTGTCAGACGGCCCGTTGTATCTGTTGAGTCCTCGTCTTTGCTTCTTCATGGTGTTGAAATTTGATTTATGTGTTTACCGTGATGATTCATTGACGAGTTAGAGGGTTATCATGCGAACCGAACTACCAACTAAATGTTTTGTACCACTTCAGAAACTGAGGGTGAGGTTGGGCCTGTAAAATCGATTTAAGCCCCCCAGTAATTCATTACTGACCGTTCCAAGGCGGTAGTTCTGTTGTGGTTCTCTGTTGCCTGTTTTTGGTGTCAGAGTTTCTGTGATGTTTTACCTTATGTATGTTCTTATTATTTTTGGTTCGGTTTGGGTTGCTGAGTGGCCACCTTTTGGGAACAAGCTGCTCACTCGGTTGGCCATATGTTCTCTGTATCTTGATTATTTGTAATCTTAGTTGTTTCCAACTATGGTTTGAGGGCTGGATTTGGATTTTGATTGTTTCAGTTCCTGGTCTTTGCATACTTTTTACTTTTAATGGTCCTTCGAGACAGTCTTTCAGTCTATTTGGATCGGTCTACAATATAAATAAGAAGAGAATAAAACAGCCCTAAGCCCGCATTTGGTGCAGCCTCTTGCCCAAGCGTATGCCGCTATCAACAGTATACCCCAATTGTCAAATTCGTTCCACCTCACTGAAAAAAATATATCGTTGTTTTTTTGTTTGATTTTCTACAACTGAATTCTTTATTTCAGAAAAGCGTTGAAAATGAGGGCCTTAAAGGACATACAGTGAAACTGCGAAAACATGAAGTTCTAAAGGCTGAGGAGCGTAGGGGTTCGGCGCGCATGCTGGTTAGTTAGCGATGTCTAGGGTTATTTTTTTGACCGAGGATATTGCTTTCTAAGCAGCGCGCGTTGAATCCTAGTGATAAATGTAATATACCCGCGCATATACCCTATAATTTGCAAGCTGTATGAGGGCAAAGCCAGGCAAATTAGTTGCTATCTTACAGGCTAGGCCTAATTGCGAAATTCAATAAAACTACAGAAGCATAGACTGGGTTCGGGGTTATAAAACTTGAGAATTTTCCGCATCTTTGTCGATTAAAAGTAAATGACTCTCAAAGTGGGGATGCCTTGCCCTGCCGTCAATGGGAAAATATTGGGCCTTGATGCTCCTTAAAACTTTTTTGTAGGGCACTAGTAACCTTATCTGGGGCCATTCATAAAACGACTTAAGTGGTTGCTATGCTGTTGTTAAGGCTAAATTTCTTTGTAAGAGATTCCCTACAACTATGAAAGTTGCTCTGGAGGAACATTCTTACGAAGCCTGTTCCCCCAGACCAAATTTCATAGTTGTAGGGAATCTCATTTATAGATATTTAGCCTTAGCAACAGCATAGCAACGACTTAAGTGGCTTTATGAATACGGCCTCTGGCTTCCAAGTATCTTGCAAGCGGACAACGTTAAAGCATGGGGAATCTTGTTCGCTTGAAGTCTATCAGTCCAGCGAAACCAAGAAAATAAGTTCAGCTGTAATTATACTGTCTTACCCATTTCCGAACTGCTGCTCCAACAGATGCCAATTTTACAACTTGGCGGTCCTCTAACGTCTTCAGCTTAAAAAGAAAGCACAAAGCCATATCAGATGGATGCAACAGAAATAGTCCAAAACTAAAACTAAAGCTTCTGGTTGACCGAGCTGTGCATATTTGACAATGCGATGTAAATAAATCGAATTGTACAGTTTACGATAAATCACACTAAAATTGATTGTATTTGAGAAAATTTCCTGTTCAGTCATTTTTATGAGTCCAGTTAACAGCATGGTATAGTCCGTTCGCTCTCAAATGCAAACGGCATTCCCAATATTTTCTCAAATTTGTGAGAGGTAGAAGATTTTCGGCTTGCTCATTCTTTATTTTTATACTACACATAACAAAATCATAATTTTGTAGAAAAGTGAGGCTTTGCATGAAAAGGTTTCTTTACAAAACAAGGACCTAAAATATATCGTTTTCGCCTCATAATTACAAGGGAGTAAAACTAGGCTGTTGAAATTCCCGTTTAGTCTTACGTATTATGGCATGTGACCAACGTGTGCTATCCTCAGAACAAATTTTGCATACTTAAGCTGCTCACTCAGTTGGCCATATGTTCTCTGTATCTTGATTATTTGTAATCTTAGTTGTTTCCAACTATGGTTTGAGGGCTGGATTTGGATTTTGATTGTTTCAGTTCCTGGTCTTTGCATACTTTTTACTTTTACACTGAATCCATTTTTTCTACTTTTTGTTGTGCCCATGTTATCACATTTCGAAACATACAATTTTTACTCGAAAAACTATATAATAGTTCAATGTTTTTTAACAACATAGTATCACCTGAAAAGTGACACAATGCGTTACGCGTGCGGGCATGTGAATACATTTTTACTATTTCATTCACATACGCCCACAACTGTAGTAAACAATGAGTTTACCCCTTAGTCTATCAACAATATTTACAACAAGCATACGTCTCCCTTCAGTGAAACTGCTAAGTTTCTGCATTACTGTTAATAGAAAATATGACCTTAAGTCAAGATTTTTATATGATCTATGCAAGTCTGCTCATCGGACTAGCATGGATGTACATGAATGCTCTTAATCCATTCCATTCGGGATACCCCTTTCGGGGTATCTGGGCAAACAGTTAGGATGCAGATCAGGTCCCACAAACGTGGGGCCTGAGATCCAAACTGTTTGCTGCCTAGACATCATTTCTACAAGAGTTGGTTAGACCAATATTGTCAAAATATTCTTGATTTTTGATGCAGATGAAAATTTCAGCAGACGACAAAAAATACACAGAATGCAATGGGTTAAAACGGACTGGCATGACTTGTGTCATGGCTGGCACTAAGAGATGTTGAAAATATAGTAGAGATTATAAATAATTGGGGAGGACCAAAATTAAGCTTTTGTTTCTTTAATTCTTCGCAAATAATAATAATAATAATAATAATAATAATAATAATGTAAAAATATCCCAGAAATTTGGTTAAAGAATTCAGCCATGTCATGGAATACATATCTGTCTAATATCTCTGTTTTTGTTTTTTGTTTGTTTGTTTTGTATGTTTTTTTTCTGTACGCTAGATAGGCCTAATATATACAGAATTAATAACTGACTGTTGTATGTTTAATAGTCCATCGAGACAGTCTTTCAGTCTATTTGGATCAGTCTGCCAGGGACAGGTAGAAAAATAAATAAGAAGAGAGTAAAACAGCCCGACGCCCGCCTTTGCTGCAGCCTCTCGCCCCAGCGTATGTCGTTATCAATAGAATACCCCAGTTGTCAAATTCAATCCAACTACCACCTCGCTGAAAAAAAATATATCCTTGTGTTTTGTTTAATTTTCTACAATTGAATTTTACATTTCAGAAAAGCGTTGAAGAGGAGAGCCAGGACAAACAGTGAAACTGCGAAAAAAGAAGAAGCAGCGTAGGGATAGTGCGCGCATGCTGGTTAGTAAGCAATATTCTGGGTCAAATTTTGACCCAGAATATTGCTTTCTAATCAGCGCGCGCTGAGCCCCAGTGATAAATGTAATATACCCGCGCATATAACTTATAATTTGCAAGCTGTATATGAGGGCAAAGCCGGGCAAATTAGTTGCTACCTTTCAGGCTAGGCCTGTTTGCGAAATTCAATAGAGCTACAGAAGCATAGACTGGGTTCGAAGTCATAAAACTTGAGAATAATCTCAAACTCATCTTGAATAAAGCACACTGATTGGCTGCTTCCGAGCACATGCTCGGAAGTACCCAATCAGAGTGCTTTATTTTGAGTTTGAGAATGTACTCAAGTTTTATAGCCTCTGGGCCAGATTAGATCTCTGCTGTTCGAACGTGACAGAGGGTTGCCGTTTTGCGTTACGCGTTTTCACGATATCTGTTTATGTATCAGTGGACTTTCTTTGTTCGCAGAATACTGACCAAGAACATATTTGCCTAGCGTGGCCAACATAACTACTTATATCACATATCATATTTATTATTTATTTACTTAGTTTTTTGTAAACACATAAGTGCATATATACTGAAAAAATGCAGAAAGTGACAGTTAATGCAGAACACCGGATTATGTCGTGTAAAACATATGCAAACATCTTCCTGACCACATGAGAGCCTGCGTTGGAAATGACAATGTCGTATGGTAATTAGTCGAACACGACTTCCATGACACCGGCTGCAGTAGCTTCAGAATAAGATTTTTTAAGAGAAAGAAGTTGTTTCTAAAACATTGTATCTCAAATATTTGTTTTCTTGAATAAACGTATATTTATTTATATATGTGTCTTTCTTTTTTCACCATTTTACATGCTTTACACAATCACCGTGTATACGCCTGGAGGGGAAGTGCAAGAGTTTAGCTCATAAGCACAAGGGCGTAGCTACCTTTACGCAAATACGCAGGTGCGTATTGAAATTTTGTCAAATTGACAAAATTTCAACACACACCTGCGTATTTGCATGCTGCTAAATGTTGTCAACTGGGCATAATTTTAATAGTAACTGCAAACAGACACGAAAATTTGAAATATCTTAGCGTCTTAACCCACTATTATTGCCCTCAATGAGTATAAAACATTATTGTGCGTACTTTGTAATTGCCCCTATCTACGCCCCTGAAGCAGTTCCACATTGTCATGTCTGCTGTCACTTGGTTTTGAAATCCTTTCCTATTCACAAACTTCTATTATAAAAACACGCAGGTGTGTGTTAAATTTTGTCAAATTGACAAAATTGCAATACGCATCTGCGTAATTGCGTATAGTCACCTACTTCCTTGATATCGTGTGTGTCAGAACCGATGATTCTGACCAGACTACGAGCTGTGTACACTTAAATACGTTTCTATGCTGGCCACGTATATCGATTGTTGTTGTTGTTTTGTTGGGACGGTTAGTTAACCTAACCACACTTTTCCTGCGGACAGGCTTAATCCTCCTAAGCGGTTAACCAGTACTAAAAGCACATACTTTCGTCAGTAACTGATAACTACCCTTCTTGAATTAGCGGAAGGGGAAACGAAAGTATATGGCCAGATCGGGTATCGAACCCGTGACCTCTGGCTTTTGCGTCAGACGCGCTTCCGACTGCGCTACGCGGCTCGACACGTATATCAGAAGGTCCTACTTATACCCTGTAAAATTGAAAATTGAACCGCGACACGGGAAATCCAGCAAAGTGGCGGGTGCGCCCATCAATGACTCAGATCAGCCTGGGCATCCGCCCAGTCTAATCAGAGTATTCCCTGTGCGCTTAAAGAGTAGCTAAGGGTCAAAGCTACCTTCATGTCGGCAGCGAACACATGAATCAGACAGGGCCGATATCCAGGCTGATCTGAGTCTTTAGTGTCCCCACATGCTACTTTGTTGGTTTTGTCGTGTAGCGGCTCAAAAGTTTTCTTACCGTCATCTATCTTTGTTAAGCTGTATGGGTACACCAATCTTTTGCTACAAGAACAAATTGTATGACTTCCAGTTTGATTCATTGACATTGAAACCGTTCCAAAATGAGGTCTTCTCTAACAAGAAGAACTTGCTCTTAGGAGAGCAATTTTTGCACATGTTAGAGTGGACACCCAATAAGAAGGGAGGCAAACTATGATAAATGAAAATGGTGGAGAAAGTGTATTCATTTACCTGAATTTACTAGGATGTCGGGCAGATGCGAACATTTCTTCACTGCGGCTTCGTTTACATTATGTAAGCAAGGGCTTGCAATCTGCCAGATAAAAAAACTGCATAACTTTATTTTACGGTCACTGAATTAACAGTAACTCGTAATTAATGGTGTAGTTTAAACGTATTTTATTGCTTCTAAATACAGCAATGGGGTCGGGCCACAAGTTCTCACAACATTAGTTACGGCCCTTCCCCTACAGTGCAAATCATAAAGCATATAAATACACATACATGACAGCTTAGCACTAGATAGATATGATTAGAAAAGCCCACAGCATATCACAAAGTAAGTTAAAGAACAATACTATGTTCAAAGCATTCGCCTGCATGCACATAACCAGCCAATGTAGAATTATTAGTAAGACAGGAGAGAAAAAAAGAAAGAGGCAAAAGACAGAGAAGGAAACGAGAAGGAAACAAGAAGATTCTTCGTTCGTCGGGGCCCTTCATGTGGTATAAGATTTCAAAACAGATGAAGAAAAACAGTAGCAAAAGTATCTGGACATAGCCTCACACCATCGCATATACAAATTAAACTTAAAATCGTCGCGAATTTTTGATAAATGAATGGACAGCGTCGAAAATTATTTGATTGTCTTGATCAGATAAGTCAGGATTTCCATATAACAAGACGTTTATACTAAGAGGGTGAAAGTTCCTCGTTGAATTAAACAGGACAGCTCTTTGTACATCATATCTTTGACATTCGAAAAAGAAATGAATTGCGTCTTCAATTTCTTCAGCACATGCACAAAATGGATCGTTTGTTACATGATTATTGTATAAATCAGAATTAAGATCGCTACATTGATTTCTCAGCCGCGAGTGCAATACTGCTAAAAGTCTATTTCCATACACATAATAACTTGGTACTTTTATTACATTAGGGTAAATATCTTTTAAATTCTTTTTAAATCCTTCAAAGTTATATGTCTCTTTAAGGTCATTATCGAGTGAATTCCATAAATCGATAGACGATGGAATACATGATTTACGAAATATTTCTGTTCTGCTGTTTGGTACTATTAGATCATTTCGGTTTCTTAACGGGTAATTAATTTGATCTCTAACATAGGGGGGAATTATATCAGAAATATACTCAGGAACCATATTGTTTGTTGCTTTATACATAAAGTTAAGTTTTTGATATCTACGTCTAATTGCCAACGAGGACCAACCACATTCTTTATACAAATTATCCAAACTCACAGATCTAGTCAATCCAGTAACAATTCTGGCTGCATACGATATATATATTTGATTAAGAGCCAGTCTACTAAATTCGTATTTTAATTTACGCATTATACCGATAACAGTCAAGACTGTAAGACTGTTCCTCCAGAGCAAATTTCATAGTTGTAGGGAATCTCCTTCCAAGAAATTTAGCCTTAGCAACAGAATAGCAACCACTTAAGTCGTTTCATGAATACGGCCCCAGCTCTTCTAGCCCAGCTTTTCCCTTGCTATGTTTTATTGAATCTCTACTAAGAAGTCCATTTTCTATGGATTTCTTAGTCGAGATGCTATAACAGCTTACGCTGTCCTTACGACGCAAGAGTTTCAAAAGTATAGGGCATAAACTGGACACTGGTAAAAATCGATTATGTCAAATTGTGCTTGTTTCAACGCGCATTTGATGCAAACAAGTAATGATCAAGTGACTCGATAAATGTACCAAAGCAAGCGCTCCGAACGACATAAAACCAGACTTCCACTAATGAGAAGCGACGCTGTCTAATGATTTTGTTGGTGAGACGATATGCACACCGGGTATGCGGCAATCGAAAACACACTTCACAATCGATTAACGCTGATCAGAAAACGTTAGAAACAGCGTTTTCGATCGCAAATTGTCGCCAATTTGCAATTTGCAATCGAAAACGCTGTTTCCAACGATTTTTTGATCCGCGTTCATCGATTGCACAAGCGTTTTCAACTGCCGCCTACCCGGTGTGATATGGTTCTAATGAGAGGTCACAACATATGTTTTCATGGCAGATTAAGACAGTTATTCCTGGATTATCATCGGAGTTTTACCTTTTCTAGAATGCAATGTTTATTCCTGTATTATCTTATCTAGAATGCAATGTTTATTCCTGTATTATCTTATCTAGAATGCAATGTTTATTCCTGTATTATCTTATCTAGAATGCAATGTTTGTTCCTGCATTATCTTATCTAGAATGCAATGCAAATCCTACCCGTATGCTATGGCTATATTATTAGACTATATCTCTGATTTTGACAGTTTTTAAAGCTTTCGTGTACTTTGATCGCTGTCCACCTTTGAGTGGGATCCAGTAGCAAGCACCCGCAAATGAGTTGTCTCATATTTTTATCCTCTATGGTATCAAGAGCTACCGCCCTTTTCCTCATATTCTGAACTGTGTTTCTAAACCATAGCTCTAGCAGAATCAGACCGACACTGTATATATCGGACTCTTTACTTGGACGTAGACTTGACTGGCTGTCTAGCTCTGGTGCCCAGTACTGGCAGTCGTCACAGTCGTCATTACCTTCATTAGCAAATACCTGTGCGTGAAATACAGAAAATATAAAATGGAATTTTTTTCTGTAACTGTTTATTTTGCAATAAGAGCTCTATGGTTTATGGGTGCACCAATTTCTGTCACTGTAAGAAATGAAAACTACTTTCGCGACTTTCTATTTGCCTACCAGCAGAGCTCTAGATAAGAGGGCGTATTTGATGATAATTAAGGATAATTTTTTTTATTTCTCATCGAAACCATATGTTGTGACCCCTCATCTGAACCGTCTCGTCGAGACGGTTCAGATGAGGGGTCACAACATATGTTTTTATGCAGAATTAACAAAAATTATCCCTAATTATCACCAAGTACTCCCTCTTATCTAGAGCTCTGTACCAGGATAAGGAATAAAATCTATAAAGTTTGCTCTTGGAAACACACACACACACACACAGAATGAACACCGGAGTCTCAGTTTTGTTGAGACTCGTCATAAGAGCAATGCCATTTGCAAGTCTGCATCAGCCCCTCTTTCTCTCGCTCTCCCCCCAACCCCCCCCCACCCACCCAACCCCGCCCAGCCCCACCCCAACCCCATCCCTGGTTAGGTTAACTGACCGTCCCGACATGACCTTAGTTGTTTACCGTGGACGTTAAGCATCAAATCAACCAACCAACCAACCCCATCCCCCACCTCAAGCGCCAGCAATGTATTTCAAAGTTTAGTGCACCGGCCCGATGATCCCAAAGGAAATACACATAAAATTTTCACTATGATGAGGTACGGGTAGACTCCATACATATGCCACACAGCATTTAACGCCAGTTGCAGTGAAGTAAAGTAAAACCATATATAAACCTAGGAAACAATGAACATACTATAATTTCAGAGAACGCGACTTCCATAGTTTGTAAGTTTCAATAACTCCTTTATATGTACATTTTTTATGTGTAACGTTTGTAACAGGCTGATACAGTGTAAGGACCCCATCGCCAGAGGACTAACATACTCCAAAAATACACAACTCAAAATATTTAAAAAGAGCAGCTGATATTTTCCCAAACACATTACTTCAACATATACCCAGTTCAACGGCCAATAAATTCGACCGCCAGCGGCCAAGAATATATAATTTCCCATTCTTGTGCAGCATTTTTAAAAGAGGATTGGGGTTTAAGACAACAAGAATTACAACTGATGCCATGCTTATTTCCGTAGAACCAAGGACCTCAGACAGTTTCCATGCAAATTTGCCTATTTTTTGACAAATTACCGCCGCTTTCTTGAGAAGCCAAAAATGAAAATTTTAGCATTTACGGGTACACTTAATCATAATAAAGAGGTTTTGATATTGGTTTTGAACAATTATTACATCTACATACTAACTCTCACTGATTCTCGCAAGAGGGGTAACTGAAATTTTCAGTCATCCTAAATGCATATATTTTTCGCTTTTTCTTATTTAATGAATTTTATTTGTTAAATATGCTTAAAATGAAGTAAAACACTATAGCTGCTCATAGTATGCAATTATATGTAAATAAAAAGTATGCTAGCCTTATTTTTAGACACAAAGGGTCTAATTACCCCACCCACTTTTCAGTTTTTCAGCTGTAGACTATCTTTCCCCCTCGTGCCTCAGCTCGCCACTCATATATAATGTGTATATTGACAGTACACATATTCATGCAAAGTGGCTTGCTGAGGCACGGGGGGGGGGGGGGGGGGGGGGGGAAGCATCTCTATAAAACTTTTCCTATTTTCCATACATTCAATGGTAAAAACTTGCTTTTTTACACCAAAAATCTATGTCTACGTGTGATATAATTGAAAAGTTATTTTTGTGCCAATTGTAGGGAGTTCAGACCAACACATTTCAATAAAAATTTTGAAGTATACTGAAAGTTCATTTTTCCCCATTTTTATAGGCAAATTTACATTACAACTGTCAGAGGTCCTTTGGCAATTTTCGAATTTTCTGAAATTGAGGCATTTACCTGAAAGTCTATAAAATTTCTTAAACTTGAGTTTAAGGTGATCATTTCAAACGAGTCATCTGTAAGACATTTAGTGTCAGAGACAAAATGGTCGTTTTGATTTTAAATGAAAGTTTAATGCTTTTCACTTGTTCTGAAAATTTGCATTTTCCCCCAAAATTCAGCTTTTACAAACATCAGTCCATGGACATGGACAGGATAAATCTTGGATCAAAATTTGTGCAGTACAAAGACTGTTCCTCCAGACCAAATTTCATAGTTGTAGGGAATCTCCTTTATAGATATTTAGCCTTAGCAACAGCATACGAGGGTCATCCAAAAAGTTCTGTCACTGGCTCATATCTCAACCAGAGGACCAATGGTCCTGTAGCTCACCTGACACCTTCTGTCAACAGACACAATTTGTCATTTCGCGCATTTATTACAAATTTGAAACCAGTATCTTCAAAGGTGTGCATATTTTAATTTTAAAGTCTCAGTGACCTTGAGCAAAGTTCAAAATATGACCTTGACCTTTGATGACCTTGTCTTCATGTATTCATTTAAATAACCATATTTTCCAATTATTATATCTAGGCTTAAAACAATTCCGTAACATCAACTGTTTAAGCATTTTCCCACATAAAAGCATAACATACCAAAGTTGACCGTGACATAAATTAGGTCAAGGTCAATGTGCCATCATGATTTGTACAAATTATGACGGGCCGAGTCCTCAATGCTACATACCATGCCACAAGGTCATTGTGCTTTTGGGTCTGGAGAAGTAGATTTTTGAAGGAGTTCGACCATTTATGGGCATGTCGTAGACTTGAATGGATTTTGAGAATTCCACTGCTAAAGCATTTTCCAATGCATCATAATTGACCTTGCCATAAATTAGGTCACAATCAATGCACAGTCCTGATTTGTATAAATTATGATGGGCCCAACTTCCAAATGCTACAAACCAAGTTTCAAGGTCATAGGCCTTTTAGTTCTGGCGAAGAAGATTTTTGAAGGGGTTTTACCATATATGGACATGGCGGCCATCTTGGTCATGTGACCCAGATCCTGGGAACCTACTTTCGTTCCCCCATCCTACTAAGACTCCATCTGAAATTTGGCTTCAATCAGGGAAGTGGTTTCAGAGGTGAAGATGTTTGAAAATCTTGACAACAGATGGACGGGCTGACAGAATGACCTTGAGCTTATGACAATAACTTCATCTAGTCATTCAGTTAACCATATATTCCAAATATTGTACCTTACACTTGAATAGTTTCTAAAAAAATCCACTGTTTAAGAATTTTCCCATATAAAAGCCTAACGTTCCAAAGTTGACAGTGTCATAAATTAGGTCAAGGTCACCGCACGGTCATCATTTGTATAAAATATAATTGGCTTGAATGCCCAATGCTACATACCAATTTACAAGGTCATAGGCCTTTTGGTTCTGGAGAAGAAGATTTTTGAAGGGTTTTTACCATATATGGGCGTGGCAGCCATCTTGGTCATGTGACCCAGATCCGGGGTATAAACTTTCGTTCCCCCACCCCACTGAGACTCCATATGAAATTTGGCTTCAATCGGCCCAGTGGTTTCAGAGAAGAAGATGCTTGAAAATCTTGATGACGGACAGGCTGACAGAATGACCTTGACCTTTAGTGACATAATATCTTCAGCTGTTCATTTAGTTGACCATATATACCAAATATTGTACCTTAGACTTGAACAGTTTCTGAGAAATCCACTCTTTAGGTGCATTCCCATATAAAAGCCTAAGGTACCGAAGTTGACCTTGTCATAAATTAGGTCAAGGTCACCGCACGGTCATCATTTGTATAAAATATGATTGGCCTGAATGCCCTATGCTACATACCAAGTTTCAAGGTCATAGGCCTTTTGGTTCTGGAGAAGAAGATTTTTGAAGGGTTTTTACCATAGATGGGCGTGGCGGCCATCTTGGTCATGTGACCCAGACCCAGGGTATAAATTTTCGTTCCCCCACCCCACTGAGACTCCATATGAAATTTGGCTTCAATCAGCCCAGTGGTTTCAGAGAAGAAGATGTTTGAAAATCTTGACGAGGGACGGACCGACGGAATGACCTTGACCTTTAGAGACATAATATCATCATTTGCTCATACAGTTGACCACGTATACCAAATATTGTACCTTAGGCTTAAATAATTTCTGAGAAATCCACTGTTCAAGCGTTTTCCCATATAAAAGCCTAACGTTCCAAAGTTGACAGTGGCATAAATTAGGTCAAGGTCATCGCAAGGTCATCATTTGTATAAACTATGATGGGCCCACATGTCCGATGCTACATACCAAGTTTCAAGGTCATAGGCCTTTTGGTTCTGGAGAAGAAGATTTTGAAGGGTTTTTACCATATATATGGGCGTGGCAGCCATCCTGGTCATGTGACCCAGATCCGGGTTTTCCCATATAAAAGCCTAACGTTCCAAAGTTGACAGTGTCATGAATTAGGTCAAGGTCATCGCAAGGTCATCATTTGTACAAACTATGATGGGCTCATATGTCCGATGCTACATACCAAGTTTCAAGGTCATAGGCCTTTTGGTTCTGGAGAAGAAGATTTTGAAGGGTTTTTACCATATATGGGCGTGGCAGCCATCTTGGTCATGTGACCCAGATCCGGGGTATAAACTTTCGTTCCCCCACCCCACTGAGACTCCATATGAAATTTGGGTTCAGGCGGCGCAGTGGTTTTAGAGAAGAAGATGTTTGAAAATCTTGACGACGGATGGACCGACGGAATGACATTGACCTTTAGTGAAATAATATCTTCATTTGCTCATACAGTTGACCATGTATACCAAATATTGTACCGTAGACTTAGATAGTTTCTGAGAAATCAACTGTTTAAGCATTTTCCCATATAAAAGCCTAACATTCCAAAGTTGACCGTGTCATAAATTAGGTCAAGGTCATCGCAAGGTCATCATTTGTACAAACTATGGTGGGCCCAGATGTTCGATGCTACATACCAAGTTACAAGGTCATAGGCCTTTTGGTTCTGGAGAAGAAGATTTTTGAAGGGTTTTTACCATATATGGGCGAGGCGGCCATCTTGGTCATGTGACGCAGACCCGGGGTATAAACTTTCGTTCCCCCAATCCACTGAGACTCCATATGAAATTTGGCTTCAATCGGCCCAGTGGTTTCAGAGAAGAAGATGTTTGAAAATATTGACGACGGAATGACCTTGACCTTTAGTGACATAATATCTTCATTTGCTCATACAGTTGACCATGTATACCAAATATTGTACCTTAGCCTTAAATAATTTCTGAGAAATCCACTGTTTAAGCGTTTTCCCATATAAAAGCCTAATGTTCCAAAGTTGACCGTGTCGTAAATTAGGTCAAGGTCATCGCAAGGTCATCATTTGTACAAACTATGATGGGCTCGCATGTCCAATGCTACATACCAAGTTTCAAGGTCATAGGCCTTTTGGTTCTGTAGAAGAAGATTTTTGAAGGGTTTTTACCATATATGGGCGTGGCGGCCATCTTGGTCATGTGACCCAGGTACCCGGAACAAACTTTCGTTCCCCCGACCTAGGTAGGCTACATATGAAATATGGCTTCAATCGGTCCAGTGGTTTCAGATGAGAAGATGTTTGAAAATGCTGACGACGGACGACGGACGGACGGACGACGTATGCCTGGCTATACTATAAGGTCACCTATGAGCCTAAAGGCTCAGGTGAGCTAAAAATGAAAAGTGCTATTCATCTAAAATAAAAACCATTCAAAAACCCTGTTTTTTATCACGAAGCTATAAAAAACTGATTCTTGTATCAATGACATAACATTCACAATCTACTTCAAAAGAATGGTGCCCTCACCCTACTGGCAAATTAGTAGATGCAACTCCGGCAATAATAAATAAAGGGATGTCTATTATCACTGCCCGGTGCCTACGATATCTCAGGTGCTAATAAACACAACGAAAAAATCTCCAAGTGATTATGTCCATTTTAAAGAATTTACAGGATTTCGTAACCTCAACTTTATGCAAACAACGCCATAGGAAAATCGACTAGGTCATGTTCTTAGTTCAAAAGCTTCATAAACGTATACTATTTCAAATTCTGAAGCATATCTTTACTGCAGTAGATCATGATTAATTAAAATCTTAAAAAGTTCCTTCAAGAGCAGAGAATACATACAGAAGTAGGAACATGGGCCAGACTACGTAGTTTCGGCTAATAAAGCCTCGTCAGTGACCCTGATAATATCTGGTGACGAAACCAGAAAAAAGCATACTATAATTTCTTAATTTAATTGGGCAGACGATTCAAAGACTGATTCCTTTCAAAAGGATCCAAATAATATAAAAGACGATGATCTAGAATAATAGTCTTCATCGACCTCAAATTTTAGATTTCTCAGAATCTATCCTCTGATCTCAAAGGATGTAAATCAAATATAATCTGCACTATGGATGATGTACGGGGAGACTTTTTACGGCCTCCACACGGCACAACACCAGCTGCAGTGAGGTAAAATTAAAATCTTAAAAAGTTCCTTCAAGAGCAGAGAATACATACAGAAGTAGGAACATGGGCCAGACTACGCAGTTTCGGCTAATAAAGCCTCGTCAGTGACCCTGACAATATCTGGTGACGAAACCAGAAAAAAGCATACTATAATTTCTTAATTTAATTGGGCAGACGATTCAACGACGGATTACTTTCAAAAGGATCCAAATAATATAAAAGACGATGATCTAGAATAACAGTCTTCATCGACCTCAAATTTTAGATTTCTCAGAATCTATCCTCTGATCTCAAAGGATGTAAATCAAATATAATCTGCACTATGGATGATGTACGGGGAGACTTTTTACGGCCTCCACACGGCACACATGACAATGTGTTCTCAATCAAAATTTCAGAAAAGATCCCTGAAATGAAGGCCCAGTGGGTCCTTGAAAATCACGTGACTGTGTATTTCACCATATTTCATATATCAATATTTTGCGTCGCATATAATTTACAGAAGTCGCTGATTTTTATGTAGTGTCCCACAAAATGCAACGAACAGCAACCCTGAAAATTTCAGAATCCTGCGATATGTAATTGACGAGATATGCAGCATGAAGCAAGCAAGTAGAAAAACAATATTCTTGAAAATAGGCCAGTGTCAAGTATAAGGTTTGTATCTGCGCTTGTAACTAAACCAGATGACATGTTTTCACCATTTACCTGATATCATTGTAAAGATAAAAGATTGTTCTTTTGATTGTTGCAAACCGTGGTAAGCTATCACGTCTGTGAGCGAAGTTATGGGTCCAGTGATAGAACCTTTTGGGCGATCCTCGTAGCAACGACTTAAGTGGCTTTATGAACACGGCCTCTGGCTTCCAAGTATCTTGCAAGCGGACAACGTTAAAGCCTGGGGAATCTTGTTCTCTTGAAGTCTATCAGTCCAGCGAAACCAAGAAAATAAATTCAGCTGTAATTATACTGTCTTACCCATTTCCGAACTGCTGCTCCCACAGATGCCAAGTTTACAACTTCGCGATCCTCTGACGTCTTCAGCTTAAAAAGAAAGCACAAAGCCATATAAGATGGATGCAACAGAAATAGTCCAAAACTAAAACTAAAGCTTCTGGTGGACCGAGCTGTGCATATTTGACAATGCGATGTAAATAAACCGAATTGTATAGTTTCCGATAAATCACACTAAAATTGATTGTATTTGAGACAATTTCCTGTTCAGTAATTTTTATGAGTCCAGTTAACAGCATGGTATAGTGTAGTCCGTTCGCTCTCAAATGCAAACGGCATTCCAAATATTTTCTCAATATTTGGGGTCCTCTATTAATGAAAGAAAGAATTCGAACTTTGGGGAGCATATTCTTTCCTTAAAAGTTGGCCCCAACTGCATGAGCAGGCAAAAAAACATAAAAAAAAGACAGACAGACTTTGGCCTAGCCTGAAAAGACAGGTTTGGGCCCAGTAAAACCGGTTTAACCCCCCCCCCCCCCAGTAGTTATTACTGACCGTCCCAAGGCGGTACTTTCGTAGCGGTTGCATTTGTTTTTTGTTCGGTGCTGTTTAATTTATAATGTTCTCATTTTAACCCTTCTATAATAAAAATTGAAAATAGGTAAAAATAGTTGTTAAATGTTTATCGTATAATTTGCTTAGTTTGTTGTAACCCTTCTGTTGGTCTAAATTATTTAGTTCAGTAAAGATAGCTGAGTTACCACCTATTTGTGAAAGAGCTGCTGACTCGGCTTATCACTTGTAATTTATTGTATTTTGGGATGTCTTTGTCAATATTTCCCTTTGATGTTGGGGATAGGTTTTGGGATCTGATTCAGTCAGTTCCTGAAGTGTAGTTACTTTTTTAATTTATCATTACCTGAAACTGTACCCATTTGCCTCAAGTCAAGATCTTTATACGATCTATGCAAGTCTGTTCATCGGACTAGCATGGATAGTGTACATAAATGCTCTCAAAACGGACTGGCATGACTTGGGTCATGGCTGGCATAAGAGATGTTTACACTTGAAAATATAGTAGGTGATAATAAATAATTGAGATGGATCAAAATTAAGCTTTCGTTTCTTCTTTAATTCTTCGCAAAAAACAAAAATAACAAAAATAAATAAAAATGAAAATGATAAAAATAATGTTAAAAATGTGTCACAGAAATTTGGTCAAAGAAGTCTGCCATGTCATGGAATACGTATCAGTCTAAAATCTCTGTGTGTTTTTTTCTACGCTAAATAGGCCTAATATATACAGAATTAATGACTGACTTTAGTCGGTTTATGAGGGAAATATCTCTAAAATGCAAGATTTTGATGTGTTTTCTCTTTTAGAAATTCGAAAACGTAAATCCAGATCTCATGGTATAAGACAAAAAGGAAATGATAAACGTAAAAGATGTGCTGCCAAAAAATCTAACACTTCTCTTAATGATTTATCAACAAAATTATTGGAACATGGCCGACATGCTATGCTTTCAATTCTTAGTTCCCTACCCATTCCAGTCTTACGCAAATTGGATATAGAGGCTAATAGGTTTTACGATAGAAATCACCAAATGTACGAAGCGGCACTTCTAACTAGATGTTATACTCAACACGCTCTCCGTCCACTAATTGATTCTGAAATCAATCATAAAAGAAATTTCATTAAAATCCCTTTCATTAACAAAGGTATTGACTTTATAGATTTACCTAGTATATTTCAGGATACATCTGTTACATCTTCCATACCTGATTATTTCCAAAATTCTGAACCACCTATTATTTGTTATAAGTATAACAAACCGATTAGAAGTATCAATAATTTCAATAAACTTGTGTCTGATCTTGACATCGATGCTAATACTCCTGATTCATGAAATTGTAAAGATTCCAAATTTATTTACCCATCAGCAGGTCATGTTGTGACTGGAAATTTGAAGATCATCCCGGATTCTAGAATTCGTAACATTGTTTCTAAGGGTCCTAAGTATAGATTCCCTTCCCATATCGATTTCAACAGATGTAGGGAAGAAATTGCATCTGCATTAAATGATTTTGGTAATCGTTGGTGTAAACGAGAGGGTGTTGAAAGTGACGCTTTAAAGAAATGGAAACTAAGTATCTTTAATATTGTGGATAAACGTATAAAGTTTTATTCACACAATACTAATCTTTTACCTCCTAAGCCTAAATCTTCCTTTAGATATTTGAAGCAGGGTATCCAGGATTTTCATAGGAAGTATGTTTTGGTTCCTGCTGACAAGGCCGCAAACAACATTGTTGTTGTTTGTCGGATGCACTATATTAACACTTTGAAGCAGGAACTTAACGGCACCACGGCTTACGAAGAGACTTTTACAGATGAGAAGACTGTCGTTAATAGCCACTCAAATAATTTGCCTTTAAAGTTTGCTGTAAACGTTAAGGAACGCCAAGACAAACTTCCTACGATGTATTGGTTACCTAAGCTTCACAAAAAAACGTATAAAGCTAGATTCATTGCCAACTCTAGCTCTTGCACTACTACAGAATTATCTAAATTATTAACTTCTTGCCTCACTGCTGTGAAATCTCGTGTCATTTGGTACTATGAGACAGTGTATGAGAGGTCAGGGAAAAATATGTTTTGGTCTATAAAAAATTCTGGTGAGGTACTTAGTAAACTGAAGTCAAGAGGGTTCCGTGCGACTAGTTTGTCCACTTATGATTTTTCTACTCTTTATACCACATTACCCCATAATTTAATAAAGGAAAAACTTGTTGATTTGATTGAGAGGGCCTTCAAAAAGTTCTCCAAAAATGAAGATACCCTTTATATTGCATGTAACGATAAGAAAGCGTTTTTCACTTCTACTGACCGTAAAATATATAGAGGATATAGTCTTTGGTCATGTCAGAATGTATGTGACGCCTTATCATATCTCTTAGATAATATTTACATCAGATTTGGTAATAAGTTATACAGACAAATTGTTGGTATTCCGATGGGTACAAATTGTGCTCCTCTTGTGGCCGATTTGTTTTTATTTTGTTATGAAAGAGATTTCATGACTTCTCTTTCGGTTGATAATCAAGCTGATATCATTGAGACATTTAACTCTACCTCTAGATATTTAGACGATCTTCTGAATATTGATAATCCTTATTTTGAAAGCATGGTTAACCAAATTTACCCAGCTGAACTTAAATTGAATAAAGCTAATACTTCAGATACCGAGGCCCCCTTTTTGGATTTACATCTATCTATTTCTAACGGTTTTGTATCTTCTAAAATTTATGATAAACGTGATGACTTTGACTTTGATATAGTTAATTTTCCATTTTTGGATGGTGACGTTCCACGTCGTCCCTCTTATGGAGTGTATATTTCTCAACTTATAAGATTTGCTAGAGTGTGTAGTCATGTAGATGACTTTAATGCTCGTAATAAATGTTTAACTGCTAAACTTCTTCAACAGGGCTATCGGTATCATAAGCTTAGAAAGGCTTTTTCTAAATTCTATCGCAGACACCATGAATTGGTTTCAAAATTTGATGTCGGATTAAAATTTCTTTTACACCAAGGCCTATCGGAACCAGAATTTTATGGTGACTTAGTATACAAATTCAAAAAGATTAAGGGTAGGACTGATTTTTCTGATCAATTCCGAAAAATAATAATACGTCACAAACGTATTGGCTATAATTTAAATGTTATGCGACAGTCTGCATGCTTAGTGATTAACCCAATCACGGTTGATAACTTTGCTGCACTCTTTAATTGCACACCGGGGGATCGGTCGTCAGACTCTATGATGGCCCCGACCTAAAGCTATATATTTTAGTTGGTTGGGACCGGAGCCTTATTGTCTGTTGCTTGGTCCACCGGGGCTTAACTGGTGACCTTCTTTTGCTTCAGATTTCCAGTGGGGTCGTTTGGCAGGACAGGTATCTCCACCTGTCAGACGGCCCGTTGTATCTGTTGAGTCCTCGTCTTTGCTTCTTCATGGTGTTGAAATTTGATTTATGTGTTTACCGTGATGATTCATTGACGAGTTAGAGGGTTATCATGCGAACCGAACTACCAACTAAATGTTTTGTACCACTTCAGAAACTGAGGGTGAGGTTGGGCCTGTAAAATCGATTTAAGCCCCCCAGTAATTCATTACTGACCGTTCCAAGGCGGTAGTTCTGTTGTGGTTCTCTGTTGCCTGTTTTTGGTGTCAGAGTTTCTGTGATGTTTTACCTTATGTATGTTCTTATTATTTTTGGTTCGGTTTGGGTTGCTGAGTGGCCACCTTTTGGGAACAAGCTGCTCACTCGGTTGGCCATATGTTCTCTGTATCTTGATTATTTGTAATCTTAGTTGTTTCCAACTATGGTTTGAGGGCTGGATTTGGATTTTGATTGTTTCAGTTCCTGGTCTTTGCATACTTTTTACTTTTAATGGTCCTTCGAGACAGTCTTTCAGTCTATTTGGATCGGTCTACAATATAAATAAGAAGAGAATAAAACAGCCCTAAGCCCGCATTTGGTGCAGCCTCTTGCCCAAGCGTATGCCGCTATCAACAGTATACCCCAATTGTCAAATTCGTTCCACCTCACTGAAAAAAATATATCGTTGTTTTTTTGTTTGATTTTCTACAACTGAATTCTTTATTTCAGAAAAGCGTTGAAAATGAGGGCCTTAAAGGACATACAGTGAAACTGCGAAAACATGAAGTTCTAAAGGCTGAGGAGCGTAGGGGTACGGCGCGCATGCTGGTTAGTTAGCGATGTTTAGGGTTATTTTTTTGACCGAGGATATTGCTTTCTAAGCAGCGCGCGTTGAATCCTAGTGATAAATGTAATATACCCGCGCATATACCCTATAATTTGCAAGCTGTATGAGGGCAAAGCCAGGCAAATTAGTTGCTATCTTACAGGCTAGGCCTAATTGCGAAATTCAATAAAACTACAGAAGCATAGACTGGGTTCGGGGTTATAAAACTTGAGAATTTTCCGCATCTTTGTCGATTAAAAGTAAATGACTCTCAAAGTGGGGATGCCTTGCCCTGCCGTCAATGGGAAAATATTGGGCCTTGATGCTCCTTAAAACTTTTTTGTAGGGCACTAGTAACCTTATCTGGGGCCATTCATAAAACGACTTAAGTGGTTGCTATGCTGTTGTTAAGGCTAAATTTCTTTGTAAGAGATTCCCTACAACTATGAAAGTTGCTCTGGAGGAACATTCTTACGAAGCCTGTTCCCCCAGACCAAATTTCATAGTTGTAGGGAATCTCATTTATAGATATTTAGCCTTAGCAACAGCATAGCAACGACTTAAGTGGCTTTATGAATACGGCCTCTGGCTTCCAAGTATCTTGCAAGCGGACAACGTTAAAGCATGGGGAATCTTGTTCGCTTGAAGTCTATCAGTCCAGCGAAACCAAGAAAATAAGTTCAGCTGTAATTATACTGTCTTACCCATTTCCGAACTGCTGCTCCCACAGATGCCAATTTTACAACTTGGCGGTCCTCTAACGTCTTCAGCTTAAAAAGAAAGCACAAAGCCATATAAGATGGATGCAACAGAAATAGTCCAAAACTAAAACTAAAGCTTCTGGTTGACCGAGCTGTGCATATTTGACAATGCGATGTAAATAAATCGAATTGTACAGTTTACGATAAATCACACTAAAATTGATTGTATTTGAGAAAATTTCCTGTTCAGTCATTTTTATGAGTCCAGTTAACAGCATGGTATAGTCCGTTCGCTCTCAAATGCAAACGGCATTCCCAATATTTTCTCAAATTTGTGAGAGGTAGAAGATTTTCGGCTTGCTCATTCTTTATTTTTATACTACACATAACAAAATCATAATTTTGTAGAAATGTGAGGCTTTGCATGAAAAGGTTTCTTTACAAAACAAGGACCTAAAATATATCGTTTTCGCCTCATAATTACAAGGGAGTAAAACTAGGCTGTTGAAATTCCCGTTTAGTCTTACGTATTATGGCATGTGACCAACGTGTGCTATCCTCAGAACAAATTTTGCATACTTAAGCTGCTCACTCAGTTGGCCATATGTTCTCTGTATCTTGATTATTTGTAATCTTAGTTGTTTCCAACTATGGTTTGAGGGCTGGATTTGGATTTTGATTGTTTCAGTTCCTGGTCTTTGCATACTTTTTACTTTTACACTGAATCCATTTTTTCTACTTTTTGTTGTGCCCATGTTATCACATTTCGAAACATACAATTTTTACTCGAAAAACTATATAATAGTTCAATGTTTTTTAACAACATAGTATCACCTGAAAAGTGACACAATGCGTTACGCGTGAGGGCATGTGAATACATTTTTACTATTTCATTCACATACGCCCACAACTGTAGTAAACAATGAGTTTACCCCTTAGTCTATCAACAATATTTACAACAAGCATACGTCTCCCTTCAGTGAAACTGCTAAGTTTCTGCATTACTGTTAATAGAAAATATGTTATTAAAGCATCCCAAAATTTGGATTTTTCGTATTCTGTTATGTATAGTTATTAGAATCATTAGGACATTAGAATGTTTAATGGAACTTCCATACGATTTAAACGCATTGGCTATAACATAGATGTAATGCGACAGTCTGCATGCTTAGTGGTTAACCCAATCACGGTTGACAACTTTGCTGTCCTCTTTAATTGCACGCCGGTGGGTCGAGGTTCAGACTCTAAGATAGCCCCTACATAAAGCTATATATTAGTTGGTTGGGGCCGGATGTTTGTCTGTTTCTTGGCCCACCGGGGTTCAACTGGTGGTCTTCTTTTGCTCCAGTACTCCAGTGGTGTTGCTGACGCCCAAGGGATCTCCAGGTGTCTCAACACGTTTTTGCTGTCGAGTCCTCATCCTTGCTTCATCGCGGTCTTTTCTTGATCTTAATTGTTGACCGTGATGACTCTCTGATGAGTTAGGGGACCTCCATACGAACCGAACTACCAACTAATTGTGTGCACCGCAGCGGAGGGTGAGGGTGAAGGTTTGGGCCCAGTAAAACCGGTTTAAACCCCCCCCAGTAGTTATTACTGACCGTCCCAAGGCGGTACTTTTGTTGCGATTGCATTTGTTTTATGTTCGGTGCTGTTTAATTTATTGTGTTCTCAGTTTAACCCTTCTATCATAAAAATAGAAAAAAAGGTAAAAATAATTGTTAAATGTTTTTCATATAATTTGCTAAGTCTGTAGTAACCCGTCTGTTGGTCTAAATTATTTAGTTCAATAAAGATAGCTGAGTTGCCATCTATTTGGGAAAGAGCTGCTGACTCGGCTTATCACTTGTAATTTATTGTTTGTTGGGATGTCTTTGTCAATCTTTCCCTTTGATGTTGGGGATAGGGTTTGGGAACTGATTCAGTCAGTTCCTGAAGTGTAGTTACTCTTTAAATTTCCATGGTTTTCGAGAAAATAAGCAAAATCCCGTTTGCACTTGGGAGCAAAGGGACTATAATTTCAAATCGCTATAGTGTGGAAACGTCATATTTCATAAACCTGTTTCCTCTATCTTTTTCCAGTTGTATGACAAAATGCATGCATATCCACCGGCATACTGTTATCAAACGCTATGTGCTAAAAATATGCATCACTGGCAGAGCAATAGGGTTTTAATCATGTCTCTTAAAGGTCTAGGTGGACTATAAAAGGCAGAACTAGGTGGCTAATCTCAGTATTTCTCCAGACAGCTAAGGGTAAACATCTCCAGGAGGTCATAAAATTCCAATACTTGATCTGATTGGTTGTGGCTGGTTAAGAAGAATTTACCTGTGAAATGATTGACAGCTGATTGGGATTAACTATTATCCGTTAGATAAATGATTGGGACTTATTTTATCAGTAAGACAGTAGCCCCGCCCACTTATGATCTCAAACTGGTAGTTAGTCCCTTACCGGTGTATACTTAATCTAGGTCTTTAATCAAAGATCTACAGCTGACTCTCGTTAGCTCAAACACTGGTATCTCAAGTTACCCTCTCATATCAAAGAATATAGTTTGAACACATTTCCTATTTTTTCTTCACATTTCAACTCCTGATATCTCAGGCTAATGGTATCTTAAAGTAAATTTTCTGGGACCAGAAAATTTACTTTGAGATATCAGTAGTTTGAGCTGAACTTCGACTTTCAGATATCAAGAGTTGACTGTATTTTGAAAAATTATATGATGATGGTATTTTACGAATTATATAACATGATATTCTTTCTTTCAGTGTCTTGGGTTCATTGTGCTTTGCCATTTTGGCCTTTCCCGGGTATCTTTCTGGTCTAAACTTCCTATGATGCTCTTATTTCAGCCCAAATTGTGTTTACAAATAAATAATGACTCACAAGAACATTTGTTGGTTTCAAGCTTCCGTGACATACATATCTGTCGTGCAAGTAGCGAACCCCATGCGCTATCTGTATTCCAATGTTAATGAACTCCCTTTTCTGTTCCTCCCTTTGTGCTCTTTGTTTCGAATATGGATTGTTTCGGATAAATGTGGCCAGGTCAGATTGACAGTCTTCAAACATGAGACAGAAGCCATCACCGTTTAGACAACACCCATAAAACGCTAATATATTCTCAGGAAGGCTGACCGCTGTCTGCCTGCAAAGTAAAGATACTGCATGTTACGCAGTGTAGATAGCCCACTTGACTTTTTGATACTGTTCACGGACTTTTTGTACGTAAACAACTGTGAGTCAGGTCTGTCTTTTTCAATATTTTTCTTGTAACTTAAAGCATTGACATGGGGGTAAAGTACAGAGAACTGGGCTTAACTTCTGCTGCATTAAAGTCACAGGTATGCCTGCAAAGTAAACATGCTGTATATTACACAGTGTAGATACCCCACGTGACTAAAAAAGAGCTGTATATATTTGACAATGAGACGGAAATAAGTTTATTTGAGACAATTTCTAGTGCAGTCATTTTTATGAGTCAAGTTAACAGCATGATAATTTCAAATCGCTGTCAAGTGGTAACATCAGTTTCCTCTACCTTTTCCAGTTGTATGACAAAATGCATGTATATCAAGCGGCATACTGTTTCCAGCAGCTAAGTGCTAAAATATACATCACATGCAGAGCAATACTCTCTTAGTGAAGTATAAATGCACACCCAAAATCCCAGAAGAAAACAGTTTTGGGCCAGTATCTATATCTAACTAAGCAAGATGTGCTTTTCTAGCAGGTGTCACAAATAGCAGAGGTTTAGCACAGTACTCTGCACTTAACCACTTGTCAATGCGTTCTGCAGTAAGAAAATATCAGGAAAGTACAGCCCTCTCTCAAACCAATTTACACAGTCGAAAAGTCACACTGGTATGCTACAATGTTAAATGTATTCTAAAATCCTTAGAACATTAAAGTACATGTAAATACAATTTCAAATTGTTTCTGATCATTGCCCTTTTACACTGATATAGACTGGTAAGAAGAGGAATGTGGTAGTCCTGTATCGCTCATCTTACTTTTTTTCTTATAGAGCTTTTCTCGATCTGAGCTAGGGTTAGAGAATAAATCGCAGTTTCATCAACCATTAGCCTACAAATAATGTCCGATATATGAGGTAAAGTCATTAGAAAATTTCTCACTAAGACTAACCAACAAAGTAAAGTCAGTTTCAGTAAGCTTATTGTGTCTCTTACGCTTTCTGATGATCCCCTTCAATTTTAGGGACCTCGGGAGAAAAGCCTATTTATCTTCAGGGAGCTAAAGATAAATTCTTTCAGGGACCGGAGCCACAAGCTCTTTATTTTCGACCTGAACAGCACTGACACAAAAATGTTTTTCTAGAATGTTTTGGCTTCTAGCCCCATCACCCCACCCCCATCCCCTCCCCCTTCCCCACTTAATATATCAATACTGCCAATAAATGATAATGATAGACATGAGAACAAGAGAAAAATTGCTGTTAGTCAGACTGTATTTACAGGGTTAGGTTCTGAGTACGTAAACTCAAACGTTCATGTATTTAAGAAGTTCTTGGTTTTTGCTTGGAAGAAAAGGGGGAAAAGTTCGCTGACTTGTTTCAACAAGAGAATCACTATCAACTAAAAGGACTTCATATCAAAGCTTTCAACACACACACACACACACACACACACACACACACACACACACACACTAGCGCCCACGCGAACAGAAAATAAAATAAACAACTTCCTGATAAAAGCACCTTTAAATCGCCACTGCAAACCAATATCCATTGTTTTTCTTTATTCAACTTTACAGCTTTTAAGTTGTTTTTTTTAACTTCAAGATTTTGTACATGTAAAAGGCTCCAATTTCCCAAGCGGGTCAAAAGTTTGATAACCAGAAACCTTTAATTACTTTGATCTTACGCTAAAAGTTTGAAAAAACTCCGTTTCAATCCTGATTTTATATTTTTTATAATTTTCTACATGCATACAATTACAGACAGACGTACGGACAGTCATATGGCCAATAGGAAAGCAATAACGTTGCTCTAGTAACATTGTGGTAGGGTAAACATTATGTCGTAAGCCAGACGAGCCAATTTCGGCCATTCAGTCTTCATCTTTGACACTCATTTTCGTGTGACAAGTTATAGTCAACAGTAAACAAGGCAGTTAAATAACCGGGAAGAACATTAATTTGACCTTACAGACAGTCCGTTTAAAGATTGTTATGCAATAAATATAGATTCGAAGTAAACGAAAACACCAGTTTACAGTTTTGAAAAGAAAAGAAAACCAAAAACTAAATAAGTAGATAAATAAATAACAAAAACAAAAAACAATAAAATTAAAGTTAATACAATTATCTGAGCAGTCGGCAAAGCACTGTTTAAAATTTCCAGAATGGACCATGTTTTCAATAATTATGAAGGACCAGAATAAAAGCAATTATGCGTCTAACAGTTACCTTAAAAAGATCTCCTCACAATATTCTACTCTCAAAGATATATCCCTTTCCGTGACCGTCTTAATTAGCACGGTGCGTTCCTCACCATTGGACTTTCCGAATATTCCTCGACCAAAATCACCACAACAGCCATTATCACGTGTCAAATCTCCTTCTGTTAAATTACGTTTCAAAACTGAATTGAGATAAGATTTGTAAACGTCATCAAATAATTCACTAATTTTATCATTGCCTGTAGGCCTATCGATTATTTGGGTTCCCGACTGAGTTCTTTTCATCCAAGATCCTACTGAATCCCTAGAAAGACGATCTTGAATAATAACACTAAGTTCGTAAAGAATCTGTGCCCTAATCGAATCATTAAACAATGCCCTATAAATAACACCGCCTTTCTTTCCGCCCATCAAATCAACTGTTTTGTCAGAAAGATCAAGGCAAAATTTGTCTAATAATTGCTCAGTTCTTGTCTTCAGGTACGATCCTTTATCTTTATCAAAACGGGATCTACTCCACTGAGAGTGATACTCATGGCACTCTTCATATATGGCATACCCAAAAAGGAAAAGCCCGAGCGTAGCGGTGGCAACTGCCGTGGCAGAAACCTGTACAGCAGCTGGTAAAGCAGCATCCGTGAAACTCGCTCCACTCCCAAAACAACCGGGAAGAGCCTTCTTTAGATTATCTAACTTTTTCTGATGGCCTCTGAAGATTAACAGTAGCTCCTTTCTGTATTTTTCCACATCAGACCTAAACACACGCAGACTGTCGTCTCTTTCAATTTTCAGTTTCAGCTTTTTAACGATTTCTTTGTCTATTTGGTGACTTATTGTGTCCCATCCAGCATACCTGTGGCTGGTCAAATCATTGATTTCAACATCAGACCATACAATCTCGAAATTTGCCTTGTTCCTTGCAATAAAGTCTCTAATTTTACTCCGGCAGTTGAGCAAATTTTCATTACCGCTTAAGTCAAGGTCAGTCATCCTCTTGAGAAGATCAAATGCCTCTTGGTGTTTATCATGTTTTAGTTTTTTCAGACTTTGGTTCAGAATAGCTTTCTGCTTGTTTACTTTGAAGATAAGATCGAGCAAGTTCATGATCCACCTGTAATGAGACAAAAGCAGCACCTATAAATCTTGAAAAATATACGTAGATAGTATTATACAAGAAAAAAGGGGTAAGGGGACTCTCTGTGCTTGTCATCCGTAGCAGGTATCAATATACATAACATTAAACTTTTATGATATATATGTACCCTTACCAATTAGTATGACAGACGCGCGTTTCTGTAATTGACTTCTTCTGTGTCGCTAAACCCCTGAATTTAGAAAGAAAATGGATGATGTGAAAGGTCTCAGAAGGGAACAAATATCCCTTTCCGAGCAACATTTACTAACGCATTCCGCGAGACATTGCATCAACAAATATCAGGTAAGAGACGCCTACGCATTTGCTCGCGAACGAAGGCGTCCGCCACGCGACCTTAACCTCTGCGTCCAGAGAAAAGGTGACAGACAAGCTACTTCTTCTTCTCAAGCTCTAGGTGCCGTGGAAAGTGTCGCATATTTCATTACTGATCATGAACAAAGTCCATTAAACCGACACTGCTTTTTTTCGTTTCTTTGAGGTATTTCTTGTTTCCATTCAAACTCTGATAAGTAAGTTATAATAAACAGTAAACTAGTGCATATACATGTACTAATAAATATCTCATACCGGTTGGCAGTCATCGCCAAATTGGGTTTGAACATACGCATATAACGCTTTTGACGATACCAGCTACATAATAACAATTTTAAAGGTATTCCAAGTCATTGAAATGGCGCCAATTACAAACTGCAACTTAAAGAGAGAGAGAGATTTACGTTAAGGGTTTATCAAAACTTACAAATAATGTTCTTCCATCGCTGAAATGAAGCTTTGTTTCAAATACACCTCAAGTTCACTATGTAAATCTTTACTGTGTTGCTGGTCGTCGATATCTTTAGTGTGTGGCTGATTGTCTATATCTTTACTGTGTGGCTGGTCATCGATATCTTTACTGTGTGGCTGGTCGTCGATAAGCTGTGAAATGAATGAAATCATCTGCAATGCTTTGTGGTTATTTATCTTTTTAAAAAATCATAATAAATAAAATCATTTGAGTAATGAGAAAAAATAGGAAAGATAAATGAATTTCACGTGAATATGTCATTATGCATTCCAGTCTTCAAAGCTAAATGTATAAAGCAGAAACGGGTGGTAGCATGTCTAGGAAGGGTGGATCATGTTATAATGCCCGAGTTATGAATTCCGGTCTGCCATTGCGTTTTATTTGAAGACCGATATAAATAATGATAATAGAATTCGAAGGGATTGTAGCATTAGCACACTGTATTGATTATGTCTTTTTGTTTGCAACGAAATTTTCGGGCTATTGCCCCCACCCCGCCCCACCCCGCCCCCACCCCCTTCATCAGCGTTTTCTCTTCTGTCTTCGTTACCATCAGCAGTGCGTTATGGTTTTACTATTAGTATGCTATGTTTATGTTTTCCTTTATAAAGAACCCCAAAACATAACACACTAATTGTAAAACGAAATGTAAAAAAAAACGAAGGCTAACGAGAGAATCCTGATGAATGGGGTAAAAGGGGTAATACCCCGAAAACTTGTCTCCAAATAAGAAGCTAGAATCAGTACAGTATATAAATACATGTACCGATGCGTTGATAAAACTGGTATATTCAAAGCTGTGTGAAAAGACAGTTAGCGGAATTGATAAAATCAAAACTTAAAGTTTTCTCGAACAAATAATCTCTATAAGGTAATAAACTTCATAGTCAATATGAAATATAAACCAACAAATATTGCATAGATATTGCATTTTTTACATATTCAGAGAATGATAAAGGCGATATTTTTTTATACTTTGATAAAAAGTGACACGGAAAACAGCATTGTCTTTCTTCTCTACTGAAGAGAAAATATTATTGTTGCCATATTTGAAATAATGAATAATTTTGCCGATGTCTTGTCCTTCGAGTGATATAAGCTTTGAACATAGTTTTCTTCGTTTTCATACATTTTAGGAAGCAGTTCCTCGTAACTCATGTGAATGGAGTAAAATTGAATATTAAGGCAATGAAAAAAAAAACATCAAAGTATGTAACATTAAAGTGGCAATCAAATGCAAACACTGAACTTATTACTTGTTTTTGTGTGTGTATGAGAGAGGGAGGGAGAGAGAGACATACGATATAAATATAGCTACTGCGAAAGAGGGAGAGAGCGAGAGATGACAGAGATGAGGAGAAACACATACAACTGACAGATTTTAAGATAACGGTAGTAGATGAGTTATTTTCTGTCCATAAATTGATCTTTTATTTTCGTCATATACGGTTAAACGTATATAAAGTATAAACATAATTGAATATTGAACGGTGGAACAATAAGTATTTTATATTGCCAAACCTCTCCTCCTCCTAAAAATCGAACACTGATATTCTGTGTAGTTGGAAAATTCTCTGCGACTAACTTCTGCACTTCCCCTTTGATGGTTTGCCTTGTAGTGGAATCTTTGACCATATCCATCTTATTACAAACACATAATAGGGGTTTAAACAGCAGCGTCGTATCATGCCATTTCAATTGTTCTTGTATGCGTTGAAGCAGTCGAATTACCTTCAAGACAAACATTGCAAACAATGAAAATCCAAATAAGACGACTGCCGTCTCATCAGGACTTTCACTATTTGCCCAGTATTTATTTTAGTTCCAAACAACTGACATATAAAGGAAACAATGTCACTGTCCGAATTAACCTGCTGTCCGAATTAACCTGACTTGACCAGAAAGTTCCGCCTTTGAACGGACGGCAACCGTAGTTGCTGGAGGCTTAAACAAATAGTTTTATGCACGCAACTGTGCACTTCCTTTACAGTTTAGTCGAACCCTCCGAGCAGCTTCGGCTACTGTGCCTTTAAAGTCGAAATCCTGTTTGATGTGTTTCTAACATTGTGTTCCGCTTTATTTCTGGTGCTCAACGAGATTACCCATCTAATTCTGCCTTGTATATAGTCCATCTATGCCTATAAACTGCCTGGCTGAGCCTTAAGTGGGAAAATAGGTTAAATAGATGTTTTATGTCTTTTGTATGGCTTTAGGCGCTCGTTTTATAGATGAACAGCTACGTGCTCTGTTTTTAACTGAATATGTCTGTAATCAAAGATGCACTATTCTATATCGTCGTTTGCGTTTTTCTCTTCTTCATCTTCTTTCAGTGTCTTGGTTGGGTTGTGCTATGTGCTTATGATCTCACCTGGGTACCTTCATTTATGGGTCGTTCGCAAAATTATTTCGGTAAACCCGTGCAAAACCCAGGCACACTGAATAGCCGAAACTTCGAAGTATGACCCATGTTCCTTCTTTCGAATGTGTTCTCTGCTCTTGCAGGAACTCCTTTAGATTTTCTTTTTTTTTCGCAAGCTTCTTCGGTGGATGAGATGATATGACAGATAGAGGAAGAATTAATGGGTTGATGATGATATCCAATTTTCAAATTTATTCAAAGCTAACATTTTTTTTTCAAAACATACATTTTATTTACAACTAGGTTATCAAGAAATTTCTTTTAAGTTTATCCCGTATATATAAAGCTGAGAGACTTGGAAAATCACAGTGATCGGGTCTATCCCTTACCTACTGTCACTTCCAAAGTACAAATACCAATATTCTTTGTAAAATTCGGCGACTATTCCGTCATCGCCTGTCGATTTGTTTGCTTTTAACAGTTTAACCGCATTTGATATTTCCTGTTCTGTGATCTGTTCGTCACAAAAATATTTTTCATCCGTGCTAAAACTTTCGTCTACGCTATTAAGCAAATTAAATGCGTCTATTTCGTTTGTACCTTCAGACGTAAAAAAGGTTTTATAAAAATAATTTTGTTCGTTTAAGATGGCATTGATATTTGATTTATACGTACCATCTTGACATTTTATTTTCGTCCAAATTTTATCCATTGCATTTCTCTTTTCCGTATTGAAAAAGAATTTGGATGATTTTCCCCGTCTTCAAAAGTTTTAATTCGCGACCTTATTTTAGCAGCTTCAAGTTGTTTTTCATAATATTCTTTAATTTCTTGTTTTAAGTGTAAATGTATACACTCGTTTTTTAGAATTTTCAGAATCTTTTATTTCATTTAGTCTATTTTCTAGTTTCATAAATTTAGTTTTTGATATATTTAAGGATTTGCTTATTTCAGTCGATAATCGGTTGACTTTATATTTCACCATTTCCCACCATAATATTGGGCTTTCATATACATTTATCTCTTTCGCTTAGCATGGCCATAAATTTTCTATGCATTCACGAAACACTTGTGATTGTATTGTGTTTACATTCATTTTCCATATTCCTGGACCTCTTAAGTTCTTTGTCAAATCGATTTCTAAACTAATAGCGTCGTGATCGCTAAATGGAAAATGCAAGACTGAAGTCTTTTTTTACATAACAATCCAACAAGCATGATGTCAGAAACAGATCTATCCTTGATTTCGATGATCCACGGGAAAAAGTAAAAGTCTGCTTTGTTGGAAACCACTTTCGAAATAAATCTTCTAAATTATATTGATTTATCAAATCGACCATTTCAGAATAACCTTGGTCTCTAGTGAAACACCGTGGTGATCTATCCATTGTTCCATCAAAAACGCAATTAAAATCAACCGCAAATATCTGTAAGCAAGTTTCATCTATCACGTCTCCCAATTGTGTTATAAATCGTTTTCTATCTACGGGGTTGTTTGGTACATACATGTTAATAATTTGAAGCTTTTGATCATATATTTCAATTTTAACAGAGACCATCCTTCCATTTTCATATATTACATGGGATAGAATATTTAATATTGCTTTTTCATGGAATAGGATAGTAACCCCTTTGGATAAATTGGTGCCATAACTCCATAAACTTTTGCCTTTCCAATCTTTAAGCCATTCGTTTTCTGTTTGTTTAGAATCACAATGTGATTCTTAAATCAAAATTATATCTGTCTTTTTCTTATCAAACCAATTAAGAACATTTTGCCTCTTTTTGGGATTTCTTAGTCCATTAACGTTTATTGATAATATTAAGACCATTGGCTACCAATTCATTTAAATATTTTGTTTGTTTTTGTAACCTGTTTATCCGAAGGGGGTGTATTTGAAAGCACGCTACGATTGCGTTTATGAGCCGTAGGTGTTTCAAACAGATCCTCTGACGTTTGACCACTATCGAAGAAGTTCTGGAATGTGTTAGCTAACATTTCTGCACATTTTACACTAACATGAACGCCTGTGCGTCATTTGAATCGTACATAGATTTGATAGGTACCCCTTTGTCCAATAAGTCTACGTCATTATCTAGGAAGTTTAGATATGTTTCCTTTGTAGACATTTTGTTCATATATTGATTTACAGAGTTCACTGTTTTATTCATGTTTCCTATGGAGGGAGATTTACCCTTGTGTTGTAGTATGCTTGAAAACGCAATTTTAGCGTTAGGAAACATTTCATGAACTTTATTTACTGCACTCGACACTACCAGAGTGACCTGATTTGAATCAGTCCTGCATCTGGAGACATCGTTTGTCCCCAGATGCATGACGATTCGTTTAACTAGCTTTTTGCCAGCCTTTTCTTTTGCATTTTCAAGCAAACTATGAATCTCAGCAGACGTTTGTCCTGATTTTGAAAGATTTATAACATCAGGGTCTATTATATGCAGACGAAGTTTACATACTCATCCGAAACTAGCTTAAACGGTTTGGATGATTGGGGCTCCATGGATTCAGACTGCTGAAGCTGTGTTACAGGTGTTGCGACTAATTCGGAAATATTGTTACTAATAAGATGTCTTGTTTCAGTTGTTGATTTGGAGTTTTTGTTTTCTTCAGTGTCTGATTGTTTGATCTCAGTCTCGAATGTCTCGTCTGTTTTGTTACCTATTATATCAACAGCATCGATGACCACGTGTTCATCTTGGAAGTCTAGACCTTTTCTAGGCGTATGAACAGCATTAGCATTTACTGGTGTAGAAACAACTTGTTCTGTAAAACTCTCAGTAATACTTTCCATAGCCAGCTCTCTGCCTTCTAGAATTTCACCGGCGTATTCTCCATACGTCTGTCTGGCAATCATTAATTTGTGTTCATCACAGTCCTTCTGCTTATGTCCCGATTCGGAGCATTAATTACATACTATCTCATTTGTGCATTCTCTTGTTTAATGCAATGTACTTTTACATCTACTGCAAATTTTTGGTGGAAATTCTGTTTTCTGTGGACACCTATATAATGAGTGACCAACATCTTTACAGATTCGACATTCTGTTTTATTGTCTGCAAAAATTCTGACTTTAAACCTACCGAATTTGACGATGTTTGGTAATGTGTTCCGTGCATTTACCATTTGAAGGTACCTGGTACCGGTCTCTATATCCGTTCCTTTTATTTTACCTCGCCTTAAACTGTGTTCTACTACATCACCGTGCATTTTAATATGTTGTAAAAGAAACGGATCGCTCAACTCAAACGGTGCGTCCTTTATTGTTACATTTGTTATCAGTTTTTCAACGTCATAAACGTTGTTGAAAACGTCTCTGACGTTTATACCCGTTGTCAGCAGACTCTCATTTACTTCTCTAGATTTCAAAGTAACGAAGCAAGCAGATTCTGTTATTTGAATGGCTTTCACATCGGAAATGTCCAAACATTCTTCCAGCCCAGTAAGTATTTCTTCATGGCCTAACCTTGAAAAATGACGCGTTGGAAAACGCACAGACAAGGGACGCGTTATTTCCGCCATTTCCACTGCAAGAACATCACTCGAAGAAACACATGTAAGTACAAACAGATTGACACACAAAACACAGAAAAAGTACACAAAGACACAATGACTTCTGACATGCAGTTGCACCTATATCGGTGAAACACAGAAAATTGGCGATTCAAAAGTCACCAAAAACTCATAACATCTGCTACGTATCACAGGTATCCTTGCTCATAGCTCAAAAGCAAACAATGAGACGAGTTAAGAGAGAGAAAAAGATCCTCATTATCTAAGATAATCAGGGGAAAAAATCAAACTCGGAGCTCAACAAAAACACATCCTATCCAAAATCAAGGTAGGCAACTCCTTTAAATTTGAATTCCTCTGTATGCTCGAAGATATTAGCCGCGACACGAGAAAACCAATAATTTGGTTGTGCGCCCTGCACAGACTCAGATCAGCCTGGGCATCCACCAAGTCGGAAGAGAATCTTTGCTAAGCGCTTAGAGGGTAGCTAAGGGTCTACGCTACCCCCATGCGGACAACGAAGACTCTGATCAGACTGGGCGGATGCCCAGGCTGATCTGAGTATGCGCTGGGCGCACAACCACATTGTTGGTTTTGTCTTGTCGCGGCTCATATGTCGAAAATGCCCAATATTTATGCATGCAACGCCGCTCTTAATATTCTGGTGCAGTTCCAAACAACTGTATCCTCAACCACATGTATCGTGAATCATGATTCGAATACTCAGCTTACTTACCTTAGTCTGTTCTATTCCAGCATTAGGTTTAAATGCATCAGTGAGAAGAATGATTCCATGAGCTGTTTCAACATTTTCTAACGTAGTCTGGAAGCTATTTTCCTCATTCTCAGTTATCCCAGGGCAGTCGCAGAAAACAACATTTATAGCCTCTTGAACCTGTTTATCGGTTAGTAGAAACAGCAGCAATTGTACTGATTATTGCAATTTCTATATCAGAAGAATCAACATTACGATATCAGCCTGGCTTAAGTAATACATGCATGGATCGAATTAATCGAACAAAATATGATCTTTTTAGAGCTGTTGGCACCGGGCAAAAACATTTAAATACCAAAATCGTAGGGTTTGGACCCCTTTTGGTATATACTTGTCTTTGAATAGACTGCGTATTTGAGATTTACAAAATTACATTCCGATGAGACTTAAGTAGCCGGAACAACGTAGTCTGATCAAATTTCCTTCTTGTAAATGTTTCCATTGCTCTTGAAGGAACCCATTCAGAATATGTATAATACGTTTTATGTGAACTTTCGGTTTAACATTTATGTTTATGAACCACTGCAGAACTCAGGGCGAGGATTATTTCCATGTTTTGCTTGATCCAAATTAAAAAGAAAGGGCAATGATCAGGAACTAGTATAATCAAATTCCACACCCCGCTCCCGAAACCAAAAGAGAAAAAAAGTACACACACACATAAATTGACAAAAGTACGCGAAAGATCGAATGAGAATTTTTCCCAAACAGGTGGTCATTAAGATACCCTAATTAAAAAACAGCAGCAACATCTTTTTTTACCTTTTTATTTTAAATTACAAAACAAAACAGAAAGCAGAATGGGCAGCTCTCCAGGTGACCAGAGATATAGACATCTCCTATTAAGCATACACTGTAAATCACCTTTCACGTCTGTCCCCAAACCCTCGAGACAGACAGAAAAACTGGAAGTGTTAAGGTCCTGTCCAATAATGAAACCTAGCATGGTAGCATGGCTTTATTAGAGTAAACATGTCAGCAATAGTTCGAAACGCCACATTGTAGGGACTGACCGGGGAGTTTAAAAATATCTGATGACATCATGTTCATTCTTATTAGGCTGCCCAACGGGCCAGAGTTAAATATAAATTAGATGAAGACACTGACGAAAAGCTACAATCATGAATCCCGATCCAAACAAGACATCGAAAGAAGAAGGAGGAAGAAATCCGAACGACAGTGCTGAACAGTGCCGCTTTGATAATAGACGTATCCACTCCGACACAGAGGAACTATATATAGTGAGTGAGTGAACTCGGGTTTAACGTCCCACCAACAACGAGGTCACATGGAGACGGGACCTCGGTTTAAAGTCTCATCCGAAAGACCGGAAAAGCGGGGGATCGATCTTGCGACCCCTGGATTGGTAGTCTGGAGTCTTATCCACTACACTACAGCCGCTCCTGAACTATATATACAGTAGATAAGAAAGCAATTATACAAATGATATCCACACCCTGTTGCAAACGGCATACTGTAAAATATGGTATGGTATGATGGATTGGTATGTGGTATGGTATGAAAATCCCATTAAGGTGGTGATTTTTGGTAAATGTAAAAATCTGCATAAAACCATAAAAAAGTAACGTATCTCCCTGAAAGTTAGCCGACTTCTTATTTTCGTTGTTCTTTACAGTTTAGAATACAAGTTGGGCGTACATGCTGCTAAAAAAGTGTTTTTATAAGGAAAGATCAAAGGGTAATTTTCTGCGAATAAATCTGAAAAAGTAATATCGTTACTGAAAATTTACGTAGTGCTGAAGGTGCATTATTGTATAATGAAGAGCGTCCTAGCAATTATTTATTCCACCTCTTTCTCAAATTGTAATGTAGACCAGATGAAAACGGTAGCTTTTTCTCAATGTTCAACCATGTACAAAGTAAATGTACACTGGACGCATTTATTAAATATAGGGTAGGCAAGCATACCTATGTTAACACCTACAATATAGATAATACATTACTGACATGGTCAGTGGTGTGTAGATAAAATTGTTCAACCTTGTTAAAATAGTATCACCTGTCTCACCTGTGTGTTTTGACAAAAAAAATTTGGACACAGACTGCATCTTTTTTCATCTGCTCAGCCTGCTAAAGTGTGAAAGAGTTTGAAAAAAATAATTGCTAGGACGCTCTCCGTTATGCAACAAGGTACTCTAAGCACTAAGTATATTTTCAATAATGATTTTATTTTTTCAGATTTATTCGCAGAAAATTACCCTTTGATCTTCTCTTATAAAAACACTTTTAAACATTAACAAATGCTGCATTTTGGGATTCTAAATTATGAGAAACAACATAAAGAAGGCATCTGCTAAGTTTTGGAAAGATCAGTGTTATTTTGAGTATTTTATGCAGATTTTTGTCTTTGTCCCAAATCAGTGATTATCACCACCTTAATCTAGATCTGTAGTCTCTGAAAGTCAATAGCAGTCTGACCTTGATAAAAGCATTATACCCATCAAACGGCCATACCAAAAGTATTATTTGGGCATCATACCCATCATTATCAAATGTATGACAACAATGTTAACAAGATCACCTCTATATAAGCATTACACCCATCATTATCAAATGTGATAATGATGGGTATGATGCCCAAATAATACTTTTGGTATGGCCGTTTGGTATGGTATGTGGTATGATATAGGATTTTCATACCATACCACATACCAATCCATCATACCATACCATATTTTACAGTATGCCGTTGCAAACATCTAATGGCACAGGAAAACAATAAGGACCGCATAAAAAGCAAAAAAAAGATAATCGAAGAGTCAATACGATTGCTCTTCCCTCAAGGGACGACCGCAAGGCTATCCTAAACAATGAACAAAAATCAAATATATTTACTAATAGAAAACCTACAATGACGATAATAATGAAACACCGCCAATAAATCATGTTATCAGTTATATGAGGCTAAAATTGTTTCATATGGGTATAACCCTAGCCTCAGGTTCTGCTGTAGTTCAAACATGTTATTCCGTCCGTGGAGAAGAAGAATGTAAAAAGATAAGCAATGATCAGGAATTAATACAATCATATCCCATATCCCGCCCTCAAAACGAAAAGGGGAAAAAGAATCTACATTAACTGACAAGTGGCCTCATCCAGTTGATATGGACGGATCGGATGGATGGATGCCTTGCAACTTAACGTCCTTTTTAACAGTATTTCAGTCATATCAGGACGATGGAAGGATGATTCTGAAAGACTTTGTGCAATGAAACCCCGTTTACGATTGAATAGATTCCTGCCTTCTGCCTCCGCTAGATCAGCAGGCAAACGCTTAAAGCACTGAGCTACCGGGGCTCCTGTAAGTACAAAGAATAGCCCAGCAGGCATAAATGGTAATGTTGAATTCTTAAACTACTAAAAAATGAAGCTTCAGTTGTTAATTTACCTCGTCAGAACATACCAGTATTGAACTAGTCCTATTAGGCTGTTGTGATGACTCAACACTATTGGTCAGCTCATCTCCTTCGGCTAAATGTTGAACGGGTACAGCTGTAACGGACTGAAACTGTGGAGTCATGCCGGTTGGTAGATGGTAAATACTTGGATAATATTCCTTCGGATGTGTTTCTTCAGAGTTTAGATCGTTACTAGCACTTTGTCCCTGTGCCAAACTATTCTCTTCAGATTCATTTTCTTCCAAGATTTCTTGTTCTTGTAAGTGTGCTACCGGCTGAGTAGTGCCAGTTGATAACTGGCTAATACTGGGATAAACAGGCGTGTCTTCAGATTGGTCACTTTTAACATCAGTCTGCGTCTCTATGTGACTTAACCTTTCGGATAGGTCACTTTCCGTAATATCCGGCGTTCGTGCCTTGGACTGAACATCTTCACTGTTGGAACATTGTATTTTAGAACTTTCAGCAGGATAAGCATTGGTTCTATCACGATGAGCCTGAATTTCATTGTTATCTGCAAAATTATAGATAGAAAATGAGTTGCGCTATGACAAATGATTTCGTCTGCCGATTAAGATGTGTATGTGCACAAACTGATCATTTCTTTCACTCTTCACTTAACAAGTACTTGTATCTTTCTTTGTCGGGTCTAAAAAAGTATTGCAAACAAACGCTGAATCCATTTTCTGAATTTCTAATTAGCAGGTTCTAACGGTCGGTCGTTTACCTACTTCAATGATGAAAGATGGTAAACGACAGAAAACTTGTTTTCGTTCTTCTTGCTTGTTTTATGTGTTGTTTGTTGCTATGTCTGTTATTGACATATTGTTCGTGGTGTTAAGGCTAGCCCGTTGACCACCTACATAGGAAATGGTTGTTCACATGGCTGCTAAGGATGATGTCTTTGGTGGTGACTAATTTTGTGTTGTCTTTTTTCCACATGGTGTCTTTGGTGGGATCCAGGATTGAATTGTGTCAGTTCCTGAGAATATTCCTACTTACTGTTATCAAATATAACAAGCGGCATGTGTTTTTTTGTGTCAGTATTTATTACCTTCTATAACAGACCCTGTCCGTGACGCACCATCACCTGGGCAACGTACATCAGGCAACTTTAATTCCCTCATACGTGTAGCTGAGTCTCTCGTCTAAAATATAAAAACATTGTCATAAAACATTTTTGAAGGCTAGTCGAAATCATTTATTTTGCTAAGCAGTGTATGTACTCAAAATCTTTAGTTCCGCGGATCCCAATTTAAAGCTTGTATTGCCATTTAAAGATATCAAGAATGATTTTTATTGAATGCATATTTCAAAATCAAAAAGAAAAACAAACAATTTATAGCTTGCATAATTTATTTGTTTTACTTTGAATAGGAATATAAATTCAAAACGGTCTACAAGAGATATCAAAAATCTTCACTTTAGTTTTAATGCGTCAAATTTTAGATATAGTAGTTATTATGTCAACAGCTATAAACGCTTTTAAAATTGTAGCGGACAAGATGATTTGCTTGAAACAAAACATGATAAGCTGGTTTTTATGGCTTTTAACAATTTTTTATCCGCAAGTTCGGGACCCATTAGCCAATTAATAGGCACGATATAAGTTTAGGAAGTAACGTCAGGCCATGTGCCGTCAAGATTTAGAGTTGAAGGATAGCATAAAAAAGCTGATACTGTTAACCAGCATTCCGATTGGCCCACAGATAAACTGATAGCAAATGGAATATAAAAGAAAAAAATGAATGAAAAATATGTCAGAACAAAACGATCAACAAAAGTAATGGTAGTTCTTTTTTATTACTTAATTAAAGGCAGGACTTCTCTGCCGGTCGGATGAGGGGGAAGGGATGGGGGGAGGGGGTCTAGTTCCCAACAATAGCAATGCTAATGCTACTTGCACAGGTGAAGGTGTGAAAAATAAATCAACTAATCAGTGGGTCAGATTTTATTGGCTAAAAGGAGGTGTTGACACTATGTGATCAAGAGACAGAATGATACTGGGGAAGTTAATCCTCCTTATCTAGTACCACCCCTGTCTTTAACCCCACCCAATCTGTCATTCTGCTTACATTGGAAGTGAAAAGTAAAATATAGGCAATTCAGCTCTAACATCCCAGCCTCAAAACCAAAAGGGAAAGAGGCACACTTACAAATAGGCTAAAGTTCATGAAAGCCACGCACGGTAAACCGAATGAACAGCTCTTCCCATAGGGATCGCAAGGTGTCGCAATACGTTGTTTCTGTAGAGCTTTCATTTCTGATTCATCAAAAGTCTTATCCGTGATCAGTTTGGTTCCTGTGGTGATTCATTGATGGGATAGGAAACATTCATGCGGACCAACAGCTACTATACGTATCGAACCACTGCAGAAGCAGAGGGCGTGGGTTTTTATTCAGTAAAACTAGTTTAAGCCCCCCCCCCCTCAACCCCCACCCACAATAATCTATTACTGACCGTTCCGAGGCAGTACTTCTGTTGTTGGTCCTCAGTTTTACATGTTGTTATGTCCGCTTGTCTATGTTTTTTTTTATTCGAAATAGAAAATAGGTAAACATAGATGTTGCTGCTGTTTTCAGTTCGGGCTTAGGAGGTTAAAGTCTACACAGGAATAGTGACCATGGACGTAAAGCAACATAAAATTTCCTTTTAAAAGGAAGGCTTGCACAGCTAACACAGTGAAATTTTCATGAGTTGTTATTGAAGTGAACCTGATTGTTAGTGCACTTTCTGTTGATTACTTTTATTTAGCAAAGTGTTTAATTTCTAACTTCTTGAATGATGGCATTATCCACGGGTGTTAGGTAAAAACTAGTGTAGAATTTATTTGAAAAACAAATTGAGGAAATACACACACACACACACACACACACACACACACACACACACACAACAAAAACAGTTTTCCAACATTTTGGCCGGCTGTTAGTCATGTCTTAAGGAAAATAACTATATTGACCTATTTCAAGTCTTTTTTTAAGGCTGTTGAGTCACATTTAGTCTGAATCAAAGTTTTAGGAAAGACTGTTTCAAACCCATGTCTATGGAATCTTGGCACATCTAAACTTGGCATCAAAAGAAGATAAATTAATATTTACTGAAGTTTATTTTTGGTTTAAATGGCATCAGGGGCAGTGACTGGAACAAAAATTTTGACACTCTGAGAAGAAAATGCATGCTGTTATTGTTTGGACTATTGCGTTCGTATTTCCATGAACTCCCGACAAATGAAATTTATCTTTTATATTTATGCTATGTTTTTACATCAATTTTATTAACTCATTCGTGAAGTTCTGACTAATTAAACGCCACGCAAAGGACAAAGAATAGTTATTAACCAACGTGTTTCGTAATGAAGTACAGCAGCCGTCACTATGACGACGTATATCAAACGTTACGTCGGCCAATCATCTATTTGAATTATCCGTGACGTTACCTACGCGTAAGATTCCATGAATGTGTGTTGTTCGTGGATGAATGAACATCGTCAGCCCAGTATAGGTTCATCTAAGGAAATCGTCGATGAGTGTAAATATATCTCTGTACATTTTTATAGCTGAACTAAGAAGGCAACATTAGAGAGGGTTATAAAAGCAAGAAAAATGTCCACACATCCCAACCCGCACCTACTGCAAGCACAGTAGGCCCTTGTTCTACTACAATCCAAATAAGTAGGACGTCCCGGCACTGGAAGTTATACCCAGCATCATCGCACCAAACAACCAATCAACCCCTCCGTTGTCATAAAGCTGTCGATGAATCCCTAACAGTTTCAAATTTTAACAATTCTGAGTTTCAAATCTTAACAATTCTAAATTGTTCCCTTTTTCTGTATCATTGTTCAGGCTATTCATGAACATATTGATAGCCAAAAGGAAATTTATCAGATGATAAAAATGTGTACAGAATATATCGGTTTGTGCCATGGAAAGGCCTGTTGCAATGCGTAAGCGTTAAGTACTCACCGACATTACCGACTTTTACATACATAACACGGTCAGTTCTACATATAAGCAAGCCACACACATAGATAGATGGAATAAAAAAAAATCAGTGAATGTGATAAGGGAAGAGAATCGTCAAAAGCGCTTGTTTCTAAACAATAAATTTGAACTCTGCTCTTTCAGTTTTTACAGATACACAGATCAGCCCACTCCGGCATAAGCGCAGTCTTATCAGTCTATCCTCAGCATAAAAGATGTCTTCATCATGTATCATCATGAAGAATATATGTGCCGAAAAAGACTGATCAGATCCCATGAATGCACCGGCGCTGGACAGTGTGCCGACTGTTCTGACCAGTCAGATTATGCGATGCCCTAAGGCCTGTTTTTCGCGTCGCCGCGAGGAGCCCCGGTAGCTCAGTGGGTTAAGCGCTGGCCGACTGATCTAGCGGACCGGGTTCGAATCCCGCTTGAGGCTTGATGCGAGAATCTTTCCTACCGTAAACGGAGTTCCATTGCACACAACCTTTCATTATCATCCTCACATCGTCCTGATATGACTGAAATACTGCTAAAAAGGACGTAAAATCGCAAGTCATCCGTCCATCCATCGCGACGCCGCTGCACGATTTTCGGAAAAGCTAATGCTTTGCGCTATTGCTATATATAGACACTGTTTCTTACACAGGTTTTGGTATATTTCCTCGGATGCAAAGCCAAAAACTTTGCATTAAATTCAGAGTATCAGTTTTAATGATATCAGTTTATAAAAAGCAAAAGAAAGTGGCCAAGTTCAAGGCACTTGTAAAAGAAAAACGTGCTTTTTAACGAAAATATTAAAAAAAAGTACACGTACTATACAAAAATAGAATATTAAAGTTTCCATCTGTTATTTTTAGCAGATGAGGTAAATCAGATATGGATAAAAATAGACAAAATCGGACGAGGCCTTCGTTTGTTATGTCTGTGAAGAAAATAATGAAGAAATGCAGACTCAAACCGGAACAAGCTTTCCAATCTTTTGGCTTAATATTGCGGCCCTAAAAAAGTTTAGAACGAATCGTTGCAGTACACACTCTCCAGGTATTTTCCGACTAAGTGTGACGTATCGTTTCTTCCGAAAATAACTCGGTATCACTAAACCACTTGAATACTGGCTTGCCGCCGAAACGGCAAGCCAAAAACAACAACAAACAAAGTAGTCCAAGTTCATGAGCGAACAACGAGGCCTCAGATCAGGCAGCGCTAGCAAACGGCCTGATCAGTTGTTTCTATTGGCACCAACAAATGATTCTCTATTTTCTATCAAAAAACAATGAATGTGATCGCAGGTCTGACGACGAATCTGACCTGTCTTTTTTTGTTTGCGCTTGCCCTGAAAAACGACGCTCAATCGTACTTACCATGTGAGGCATGTTTATAGCTCCCGGCGTACCGCAGTTGGGGTCTTGCCTAGCCTGACTCCTAGATCTGTGAGTTTCACTTGTCGGACGTAATGTCAGCAAATGCTTTCAAAGTTGAACAGAAAAAAATGTAAGCAACAAATACAGCGTGATAACTTATATGCACACATCTCCCTTCACATACTGCTTCTTGGGAGCTGCACAATCTGGGCATGAAGTTTTGTTCCAACATAAATGTCTAAATGTTTAATATTATGGATTCACATCTATGTTTTTCCGCCACTGTAACAAAGGGGAACAACTTTTGTGACTTCCCGTTTGCTTTCTTTCAGAAATGACCTCCACTGACAAGGGTGGCGAAAATTAAAATGCCAGAATTACTGCCCTGAAAGTAAAAAAAGGTATGACACAAGTCAATTTGTCAGAAACTGCTCAGCTATTCTGAGTGTTCCTATTTATGATATTGTGCTTACGCATGTAATGTATACTCTCTTAACCTCTACAGTGACTTTGGATGGTGACTTGTCGGCCACATAAAGTGTATGTCACTTTATATAGAGGATCTTACATGAGTGCTCATGTATTATTGAATTTATTAAACGAGTTGGGGAAAAAGATAAGATGCGAGCCTCTGCCGAGCATCTTATCGTTTTCACCGGCGAGTTTAATAAATTCAATAATACAGGAGCACGAATGCAAGATTATATTTATCATATGACTGACACTAAAATCGCATTTTATTAGCAAATTTGGCCCTAAAACGTCACGATTTCGCTATTAGAAAACGTGACGTTTTATGGACGCCAACGCCTAACGTTACGACGTAATTTGCATATTTAATCCACTAGTGGATTATCGTTTTTAATGCATGGCGTTATTACACTCTCAGGTGCGACGTCATATGATAAATAGCTTCATGGCCCGTTACCGTAAGTAATACTATTATCAGAGAAACACATTGATAGACCTGTGCATTATTATTGTTAAAGGCTGGATTTTTTTCGCAGCACGTACAGCGTAATAATAAAGAATGTAATTTGACTCATTATATTTAGATTTATGGCCGTTGACTTTGAAACGTAGCTAGCTTTGATTCGATAACCACATGCATGTATGTTAAAGACGAGCGTCAAGAGAGTAAATTTAAAGAGTAACAGTTCAACTACATTTCAAGTAAGTCTTACTTTTATCATTCTGCCCAGTTAGATTTCTCTAAGGTGAAAAATTACCTGTATAAAAGGAATAGGCCAAAAGATTTGGACCTTTAGGATATCTGGGGTATCATCCGACTCCTTCACGTAGTACCAGATCTTCTCCCAGCCGGTGCCGTTAATATTAGGTGCAGTTCTTATGTTAGCAATGTCTGGTAGGTTGTTGATTTCAACCGGCTCCCTGTCTGAGTCACTGGAAAAATAAACTTCAACTTAACTAAACTCTTTATTTTGATCCTGCAGCCAAATCTCTAAATGAGCCGCGACACAAGAAAACCAACAATGTGGTTGCGCGCCCAGGGCAGACTCAGATCAGCCTGGGCATCCCCCCAGTCTGGTCAAAGTCTTCGCTAAGCGCTTAAAGGGTACCTAAGGGCCTAAGCTACCTCCATGCGGATATGGACTCTGATCAGACTGGGTGGATTGCCAGGCTGATCTGAGTCTACGCTGAGCGCACAACCACTTGTTGATTTTCTCGTGTCGCGGCTCAACTAATTTATCATTATCTACAGCTAATGGTTTCATTTCTTCAGAAAACTATGATAGAAGGATATAATAACTGTATTTTTAATAACACAAACCCGATTTAGCGACATCTGAATGGCCATGTGATATCATGTCTATTTTATGATCACATATTTTCGATCCTGACTTTCTAACTAATTTTATTATTACTCTCAGGTTACATACATGTGTAACAACATGAGGAGCAACAAACATAACAATAACAATTTAGATTCTATGGTGAAACAGATTTGAAGAAGCATCTACCTATACATACAAAAATACAACCCTACTTATAGATTATATTATGTTTCCATTTTAAAACCTGCCCTGATATAGGTCTTAAACAAATTTTAAGAACAGGTCTGATGCGTAACCGGCAAGTCCACTTTTTGCTAAGGTTGGCTGCCCATTGTAGCACAATTTAAACTTATTCTGCTACAGCTGACTGCTTATTGATATAATACCTTATCATGGCAGCTATAATATTGACAGAAACTATCTCTGCAGCAGATACCATTGTAGACCTAAATTAAATTGATTTTACCTTTACTGAACAGAACAGAACAGAACAGAACTTTATTTTGTATAAATATCTCAGGCCACTCGCAGGTGGCATATGAGAAAAAGGTATACATATCTCCAATACAATAACAGAATGACGGTCATAAATCCACATGGCGTCAGTAATAGTATAAGATTGTAATAGAACGAGTAAGAAAGAGAAAAGCAGGATAAGAGAAAGGAAGAATTTCGGAGTGTGCATTACATTTACCAAATAGTATATATTTTTTCCCAGCAAATCATATTCCATTTATACATTTCATTGGAATGTGTCGTGAATACCAGCCACAATACAGAGACAATCGCTTACACGATCCATGCCAGTCCGTTGATAGGGCTTGCATGGATCGTATAGACGAATGCCGTCAAACCGTACATGCGCCAACCGCACATTACTACATCCGGATGAACATGGTGTATAAGCAATCATCTAGAACAACTCCCACGAATGGCACGTGGGAATTTAACGCCCCATTTCTTTAGCGGTATGAACTGTATGAATGGATTATGTTTACTATGAACGACAATATCTTTACAAATTTACAAATTTTAAAATATTAAAAGGCTAGATCTACAATGTTGGACCACGAACAGCAGAGGTTAGTTACTTCTTGTTTTAGTTTAATATGGGGGGTGGACCGGGTAAAATCGCCACGTGATTCAGTGTCCCGCTGAATGCCGTTAATAAACACAGCCTCAGCGAGACAATGACTTCACGTCAGGGCCTGACACAGGCCACTCCCCATATTTCAGTGAGTATAGATTTAGCTTATTAAAACCATTAGGCACACAACGATGAATCAACATTGAATCAACGTTGACTCGGCGCCATAACCGTAACGTCGAGTCACCGTTGACGCAATGCTAGCCCATCGCCGTATGTCTACTAGAAATCGACCAAGTACGTAATTGATAGCTCAAACAAAATACGCATAAAAATACGCATTAAGCGACCGTGTAGCAGACAGTTAATAGGATAAATGGACATATTAGCCAACATACGATTAGAGACAAGTCACAAGACATAAAATATTATAAAATTTGTAACACAACAAAAGGTACCGTGTTACATGTACGTGTCCAAAGCAGGAGTCACCGGACCAGCATGCGCATCAACACAGTCTGGTCAGATTCCTCTTAAATTGCACACAGTCACAACGGACAGTGAGGACAAAGGTGAGACCAAGCGGATGACACCGTGCAGTCTCACCTGGGTCCTCCCTGTTCGAATAAACAATCAATAGATTTCAAATCTCCATAGAAAAAAGCACAATTGTGCAGGCTGATACAAGTCCTCGTCTTTTTTATCAGCCACACGGCACCTGTTCCCGTGTTTTCAGATTATAACATCCCTTCCAATAAATTGATAAACTTAATGTTTTTTTTATATATATTGAATTCTATGTTATTTTTTATGTAAATGTAAATCATTATATGTTATTATTTTATTTTTTTTCTTGTTTATGTTGACATGATAAATTTGTTAATGGCACAGAGAAGCTACTGGAATTTGTTCATTATTGTTTTCATGAATTTTGACAGTTTTAATAGTACACTTTTATTTCTGCACGTAAGCAATTCTCTATATTTTATGATATTTGGTCTTCTATAATAATATGGTTTAAGGAGTTCGTTTCGTTCATTTTCAAAGTAAAGGCATATCAGCAAATAGTGGAAGTCATCTCCTATGTCGCCTTTGTCACACAAATTACATTTTCGTTCCTGCAGAGGTATGTTTTCCCAGCGACCCGTTTCAATTGGCAGTTTAAAGTAAGAGGTTCTGAAATTAATCATTGGTATATACGTATTTCTAGTTAATGTTATTAAGTAAGACTCAAATTCCAAATTTTGCTTGAACAAGCTATAATTTCTGCCTTTAGATGACAGAGTCAATTTAGCAGTCCAATTTTGAATAAAGATGTCATTTAGCGTTTTAATTATTTTTGCTTTAGTGGCTTGCGGGTTCTCAATGTAGGGCTGATTTATGAGATTCGGTTTACCCACAGATATCAGAATACTTTTAATACAATCAATCCATTTGTATTTTTGGCCTCTGTTAGATTCATAAAGCATTATATCATATAATTTTCTGGAGTATTTAGAATTCTCGCCATTAATAAGCGATATCCAAAACCCAATCATCCGTGACTTTATGTGTATTTCAATAGGTTTTCTCCCCAGTTCAGCATAAAGCATGTATGTTGGAGTGCTCTTTCGTAGTTTAGTTATGTTTCTTAGAAACTGATTATATACAACGTCTATCATATTCGTATTCTGAAACCCCCAAGTCTCACAACCGTAAAGTAAAATGGGGAGAATGGTGTGATCAAAGAGCTGAATTTGAAGATCTAAGGGGATATGAAGATTGTTAATTCTTTTATATAATAAATGTAGTGCCTCTTTAGCGTGCTCAATATTATGTCTTATAGCCTTAAAGAAACTACGATGTTTTGTAAATATTACGCCAAGGTATTTAAATTCGTCACATATTTCTATTACATTATTTCCGAGTTTAAATTCAAAATTAGTCGCATTCCGTATACCAAATATCAAAACTTTTGTTTTGTTATAATTTACATTTAGTTTCCACTGCTTCGTATATTCATAAAAGACATTAAGGTTATTTTGGAATGATTCAGCGTCGGTCCCAAAGACTACCGTATCATCTGCATACAATAAAATTAGAATTTTTAGAAGTGCATCAATATAAGTTCCAGGCATATTCAAATTTATTCCGGTGCAATGGTAATTTTCCATATATTCTTCTAAGTCATTGAGGAAGAGACTAAACAAAATAGGGGATAGGTTTTCCCCTTGCCTGACCCCGCAATAACTTTGGAAAAAACAGGATTGTTCCCCTGAATGCATCACACAAGACTTAATATTTTGGTACATATTAAAGATTATTCTAAAAATCTTACCGTTTATACTATTACCTAACAATTTTATCCAAAGCCCAACCCGCCAAACACTGTCAAACGCTTTGCTAAAATCGATAAAGGAGCAGAATAACTTATGTTTTTTGGACTTCAGTATTTCAGTAAGGGCATGTAGAGCAAACACGTGATCGGTGGTAGAATAGCCTGGTCGGAACCCGGCTTGATTTTCCTCCAGTATGTTATTATCCTTAATAAAATTATTGAGTCTTAAATTCAAGATTGCCGTAAACAACTTGCCAAAACAACTCAAGATCGTAATTGGACGGTAATTTTCTGGTTGTCGAGGATCACCACTGCGTTTGTAAATTGGCCTTATAACTCCTTCAAGCCATGGATCGGGGATAATTCCCGTGTCGAATACTAAATTGAAAAAAGAAACGTAAATGGGCATCATCTTATCCGAGCTATATTTCAGATATTCATTTATTATATTATCATTGGCCGAACACTTATTATTTTTTAACAATTTCAGACATTTTTGAATTTCTGACTCCGTTATAGACGAATTTAAAATTTCGTCGTCATCACTTATGTCTATATTAATATTACTCGTATCATTATTTTGATCAATGTTTTCATTAAGATTCTTGAAAAAAGTATGTAAAGTCTCTAGGTTGATCGCATCATCGTCGCTATTATGCTCAAGGTTATTTATTATTTTCCAAAACTCTTTTGGGCTTTTGCTTTTAAGATTTCTCAGTTTTTCTTGTGTGCTTTGATTAAACTTATTTATGTGAAAATTCATCGTTTGCTTATAACATTTGCTCGCTTGTTTTAGGTTTCGTTTATTGGTAGCCGGGGGGTTTAAGTTATTTGCCTTTCGGGCAAGATGATATTTCCGTCGCGCTGACTGGCACTTATTTCCGAACCAGCGTTTATGTGACGCATCGTCGTTAAGATAGTTGAATGATTTCGTGTTTATAAAGCTTTTATCTGCTGACACCGAAAAGATGCTGGATATTTCTGAACAAATGTCATTTATGTTTTCTTTATTTAAAGTAGTTACGTTCTGATGAGCATCTTGTAAATCTGATGTTATTCTATTTATCTTTTCACCATCAAGATTTAGAACGAAATCAGATTTTTTACTTTCTTGCCATTTTGGTTTCTGATTTGACCGTTTTTTCCGCTTTATGCATGTTTTCAACAATTTTTCAAATTTTAAAGTTGTTTTCAACAATGAATGATTATCTGTGAACAGTTGGTCTAATTCTATTATTTCAAAATCATTCACAAATTTTAATGACTGTGCCGTTGCAATTGAATAATCGATTCCAGAGATGTTTTTAAATGTGAAGTCACCCACACTTCTGTCTTTACCGCATCTTCCGTTCAAAATAAATAGGTTATTACTTTTACAAATTTCCAAGAGAGCGTTTCCCTCATTGTTTGAAACTCTATCTTTAGAACATCGGTTATGGTCCATATGAAAATGGGACAACATAGATGAAACATTATAGAACTCTTGAAGTGATGTATCAAAATCAAAATGTTCGGCAAAGAAATTATCTATATCTATAAAATCATCTTTTGTTTGTGTTCTTGCGTTGAAGTCACCCCACAAAAATACGTATTTATATAAAATATACATATTTGTGATTTCGACTTCAAACAAATCAACCTCATCTTGTGTATTGAATCGCGAGTCTGATGGCGGTAAATATACCGCACCAAATATCAAATCCTCATCAGTGTTTGAAAGACATTTACTAAGTTTGAGCCATAATATATAATCGGAGTCTGATTCGATAAGAGATATACGGGAAAATTTCATTTTTAATAAACACACCTATTCCACCGCTTTTGCGGATATATTTTTGTTTTCTACACTGAGATATATATGTATAGCCACTCAAAGTAATTATATCGCTTTTGTCCGTTTTTGTTTCCATAACACAAAAAAATGTCATAGTCTTGTATTAATGTTTGAACCTCAGGATAACAGAGTCTACGTTTTAGACCACACACGTTAAGTGACGCGCATTTCAGATTTTGAAGATTGAAAGATGAGGTACTGTTTTTGTCACCGTTATGAATGGAAGTTTGATTGGAATGTATCACTGTTATATTATCACGAGTGAATGAACACTCCGCTGGTACCTATGCGGTGTCATTTTCCGAACGTCCGCCCTCGGTTGCATTTGCGCCAGTACTGATTTGACCGTCATCAATTTGGCACAAAGGTGCGGGCAGAATGGGAAATACTACTGCAGTCCCTGAACAGTCTGGTCTTGGTCTACAGTGTTTGATCAGACATTCCTGTCCCAATATTTAGTGAGGTGGTGAAGTTTTAAAGATCATATTTGAACATTTATTAGCTTGTAAGACCAATTCATACCTGTGTTTACATATCACTTTGAGTGAAAATCCAAGTATATGCATGTACATGGTAAACAGTAAACTAAATAAGATGGAGAGGGAAAGATATCAGAATCCAATTATGTCTATGCATTGCAAAGAGATATATTAATAAGCATCAGTTCTGGAAAGCCTAAACTGCCATGGTGAAAGCCAGTCATCAAGTTCTTATAGTTTGAAAACTGTTTCTCAAAACCTTGTATTGCTTATATGCCTTTCAAGGTTTTCTTAATAGCTGTTTTTAGGTGCAGTTTCCACAAATATCTAGTCTTAGTTAAGTAACCAGTTTCGAATATTTCAACAGAACAGTATTAGCATTCGAATCATGAAGTTCAGAATTTGGCCTTTTCCATGCTTTCATTTTAAGGAGTCATAGAATGGCTTCTAAGCATGTATTTACGCGCAACTAGCTAGGTAAGGGATTTTGGACAGTGCACTGATTGCACATGCATGGTATGCTAAATCATACAGGTGTGACATCCCTTATTCAGTGAATAAACCTTACCACCACTGGACTAGAAAGTGTAAACAGTTTTTAAAATTCGTAGAAGAGCTATACAAACAATCAAGCGTTTCCAAAATCATTAGCTGGAAAAATGAACGAAGTATCAGCGTGCTGCACGGATTATTTCTTGCTCAAACATACCTATACGCACCTCGTTGATTGTATCTGCATAGTTTACATGTTTAAGTTTTAAAAAGTAAACGGAATATTAATTCTGATTATTACGTAAGTAAAGGAATTATTTGGTAAGAAAATGTGGATGTTTTTGGACAGGTCCAAAGTTTGTGGGTGGAAAAAAAAGAAACCTGATATATAACTATAATGAAAGGATGCCCCACTCCCCCACCAATCACATGCCGCGGAATCCAGTCTGGTCCTCTCTGCCGAGATGATCTAAACCGGATTCCGCACATGAAATAAGTGTCAAGGGGAGAGAGGTGATCAACCACACAGACCTTCCACCCATCCAGAACTCTACGTATTTTAATAAATACCGGAACACCGCAAAATAAAGGCCTAAATATTGGAACAGATAGGACTGAGCCACAAGCGCAGATCCAGATCAGACTGCTTTTAATGCAGTCCGATAGGGATCTACACTGTTTGCCATTCAGCATGCATCTCTAGACAGAGCTGAGCAAACAATGTAGGCCAAGATCAGACTGCTCCCAAAGCAGCCCGATAATGGTCCACACTGTTTGCCATTCCACCTGCATCCCCTATAAGTATTACTGCATCGCAAACCCAAAACTTGTAGGACACTTACAATATCATTTATGGTGTCCAAAGTGTTAGAATTCATGCGGTAGATCTAGACAGTTAAATGAAACAGCTGAGAGAAAAAAAACAACATAAATTTATGAAAAAAATAAAATAATAAATAAATAAGAACTGTATAAAGAACTGGGAAAATAACACAATAATATTTACATATGTATATTAGAACTGTAACTACCTATACAGATTAGTTTATTGGAGCTCCACTGTGGGAAGGTCCCGGGGGCATGCGCGAACCGAAGAGACTCAGAAAAGCGTGCGCATCCTGGCAGGCTTTTTTCAGCCTCCCACCTCTTGTCAAAATAGCTGCAACAAGGAAGATTTAACCAAATCGCGCCGGTAACCCATGGGCTACTTACCGCATCATGGCCTCCCTAGATATATACATGTATTCTATACATCAAATAAGTCACATTGTAAGCAGTGTAACGGGCTTATCATAGACTATTCATCATAATTACGAGGTAAAATATAATAATATTTACAAAAAGAAAAAAAGAAATATTTTTATCTAAATGAATATCATCAAGCCTTTGTTGTTGCGATTCACGATTCTCTACTTATCATGAAAAAGCTTATTATGAACAAGAGGACCAATGGTCCTGTAGCTCACCTGCGATCTTACTGTCAACAGACACATTTTGTTACTTCACTCATTTGTTACAAACCTTAAACCAGTGGTTTTAGATGAGTGCAGATTTTGAAGTCAAACAAGTCCAATACAGCTGTAAAGTTATACTGGTAACAAACTGGTTAATAAAGGAGGTCACTAGGCACCATGTCCTAAATTACATAGAAATAAAAGTTTTGAACAAAGACTGAATCAAAACTGTGCCCTCTAGAGTGTACTCAAGGTTTTTCTCATATCTGATTTAGTGACCTAGTTTTTGACCTGACAAGACCAACTTACAAACCTGTCCCAGATTTCATAAAACTGAACAGTCTGTTTAAGCTTCATGAATTGGATAAAAACAGTGCCCTCTAGAGTGTACACAAGATTTTTCTAAGATTTGAGGTAGTGACCTATTTTTTTACCTGCACCGCTTTCATCTGAATAGCACCACTGGGGATTCTACGTGTACACGGATAAAGGGTAACAGTTCGTGTATATGTGGTAAACGTTTACAAAATTTACATATCGTTTAACCGAACTTGAACACATGGTAGACCACCAACATAACCAAATGTCTTAGAGTCTTCAGTATTAGTCTATTTTAATGTACTTGACGGCGTCCTCGGAAACATCTAAATCTTCATACTCTAAATTCTGCGTATTCCTATGCAAACTATACAAGAATACTGTTTCATCATAACCGGCAACTAGTTTTAGACATTGCTGAAAGGAAACTTTGCGGACAGCACATGCGGTGTAATTGAAAAATTCGGCCTACCTGTTTGTCACAGAAAAGGCATACCGAGAAGGCTAGATAATTGTACTGACAGACAGAAAGAAGGCACTAGAGCTATGACAATGTTTTTCTAAAAATAGCCACTGTGACCTTGACCTTGACCTTAAAATGCTGAAAAGCGATCTTGTTTAAGATATTGTTATACTAAACATTTGTGAGAAGTTAAATCAAAATCGGTCCATAAATGAAGTCGCCAGTGCGATGACAAAGTTTTTTTTGTAAAACAGCAACTGTGACCTTGACCTTAGAACGCTAAAACACGAACTTGTTCAAGATATTGTCATACTAAACATTTGTGTAGTTGGTCTATAAATGAAGTTGCCAGAGCGATGACAAAGTTTTTCTAAAAATAGCAACTGTGACCTTGACCTTAGAATGCTGAAACGCAAACTTGTTCAAGATACTGTCATACTAAACATTTGTGTGAAGTTAAATCAAAATTGGTCCGTAAATGAAGGCGCAAGAGTGATGACAAAGTTTTTCTAAAAATAGCCACTGTGACCTTGGCCTTGACCCAGATAGATGAAATGCAAACTTGCCCAAGATATTGCCATACTTATCACTTGTGTGAAGTTAAATCAAAATTGGTCCATAAATGAAGGCGCTAGAGCGATGACCAAGTTTTTTAAAAATAGCCACTTTGACCGTGACTTTGACCTTAGGATACTGAAACATGAGCTTGTTCAAGATATTGTCGTACTAAACATCTGTGTGAAGTTTTGTTATACTCATTACTTCTGTGAAATTAAAATGAATTCGGTCAACAAATGAAGGTGCTAGAGCGATGACAAAGTTTTTCTAAAGATAGCCACTGTGACCTTGACCTTGACCTTACGACGCTGAAATGCAAACTCATTCAAGATATTGTCATACTAAACATTTGTATGAAGTTTTAATCAAAATCAGTCAATAAATGAAGGTGCTAGAGTGATGACAAAGTTTTTCTAAAAATAGCCACTGTGACCTTGACCTTGATCCCAGAACGCTGAAACGCAAATTCATCCAAGATATTGTCATACTAATCATTTGTGTGAAATTACATCTAATTAGGTCCACAAATCAAGGGGCTAGAGCGATGACAAAGTCTATGGGAAAATATTTTATCGCTCAAGGGCAAGTAACTCTGAAAAGAATGATCCAACCTTGCCCAAATTCGAACCGGTCCGAGATGTTTTGGCTGTCCTGGATACCTGCAAGTTACAAGAAGTTGCGATCAAAAATGATGAAGCTAGGACCCAGACAACATTTTCCCCATTATAAGTCTATGGGAAAATATTTAATCGCTCAAGGGCAAGTAACTCTGAAAAGTAGGATCCAACCTGGCCCAAATTCGAACTGGTCCGAGATGTTTTGACTGTCCTGGATACCTGCAAGTTACAAGAAGTTGCAATCAAAAATGAAGAATCTAGGGCCCGGACAACATTTTCCCCATTATAAGTCTATGGGAAAATATTTTATCGCTCAAGGGCAAGTAACTCAGAAAAGAAGGATCCAACCTGGCCCAAATTCGAACTGGTCCGAGATGTTTTGACTGTCCTAGATACCTGCAAGTTACAAGAAGTCGTGATCAAAAATGAAGAAGCTAGGGCCCGGACAACATTTTCCCCATTATAAGTCTATGGGAAAATATTTTATCGCTCAAGGGCAAGTAACTCTGTAAAGAATCGTCCAACCTGGCCCAAATTCGAACTGGTCCGAGATTTTTGGCTGTCCTGGATATCTGCAAGTTACACGAAGTTGCGATCAAAAATGAAGAAGCTAGGGCCCGGACAACAGTTTCTCCATTATAAGTCTATGGGACCTTTTTGTTGCCATGGTAACCACAGTTTTAAACCAATTTGTACCAAAACTATATGCAATCAATCCCCCACCCCAACCATGCTACACATAAAATTTGATCAAGATTGGCCAGCTACTTTAGCAGATATTAATGCTTAAAAGTGTGAACGGACGACGTACGACGGACGACGGACGGCGGACCGACCCTATACTATAAGCTCACCTTGTGAGCCTTCGGCTCAGGTGAGCTAAAAAGCAGTTAAGAAGCAGTAATTGTTTTAACAATTAACTTTATCAAGGCACACAGATTAACTATTATTTTCCTGTTACGATTATTCATGAGCTCAAAAAAATTTAATGTGTTTGGATGTTTTATATAATATCTCTTTATCAACTTTTCTCTAGCTAGTCACATGTCATTATGTAGTGGAATTCATCACCAATATCAGTTTTACACAAGTTACAAATTCTTTCATTAACTGGTATCCCTATCCATCTTCCTGTTTCTATAGGTAGCCTATGATTTCTAGTCCTAAATGCAGTCAAAATTCGGCAGTTTTGATTAGATAAATACGAGTAAAGAATAATCATTCATTCCAAAGTTCGTTTTAAATATATGATAGTTTAAACTACTGGACGATTTATTTAGCAGAGCATCCCATGTTTGCAAATATTGGTCTTTGATCTCTTGTTTAAATGACAGATTAAACCATCTTTTATTTATAACTTCTTGTTGTTGCCAAATGTTTCCAAACCCATTTTTCTGAATCAAGTTTTTAGCTCACCTGAGCACGAAGTGCTCAAGGTGAGCTTTTGTGATCGATATTCGTCCGTCGTCCGTCCGTCCGTCGTCAACAATTTCTTCAAACGACATCTCCTCCTAGACCAGTAGGCCAATTTCAAAATAATTTCACACAAATGTTTCTGTTATAGCCCTGAACCAAAATTACTAAAATGGTTCCGCTCCGCTGAACAAAATAAAATGGCCGCCAGAGCTAAAAATAGAAAAACCTTTAATCGACATCTTCTCTGAAGCCAGTGGCTCGATTTCAAAAAAATTTCATTGAAATGTTTGACTCATGGCCCTGAACCAAATTGCTAAAACGGTTCCACTCCGCTGAACAAAATGGCCGCCAGAGCTAAAAATAGAAATCTAAAAATAGAAAAACCTTTAAACGACATCTCCTCTGAAGCCAATGGCTCGATTTCAAAATAATTTCACAGAAATGTTTGACTCATGACTCTAAACCAAAATTGCTAAAACACTTTCGCTCGGTTGAACAAAATGGCCGCCAGAGCTAAAAATAGAAATAAATCTGAGAATGACACAGAGGGCACAGTTTTGACTCAATCTTCATGAAATTTTGTCAGAATGTTTATCTTAATCAAATGTAGACCAAGTTTGAAACTGGGTCATGTGGGGTCAAAAACTAGGTCACTAGGTCAAATCTTAGAAAAACCTTGTGTACACTCTAGAAGGCACAATTTTGACCCAATCATCATGAAACTTTGTCAGAATGTTTATCTTAATCAAATGTAGACCAAGTTTGTAACTGGGTCATGTGGGGTCAAAAACTATGTCACTAGGTCAAATCTTAGAAAAACCTTGTGTACACTCTAGAAGGCACAATTTTGACCCAATCATCATGAAACTTTGTCAGAATGTTGATCTGAATGAAATCTAGACCAAGTTTGAAACTGGGTTATGTGGGGTCTAAAACTAGGTCACTAGGTCAAATCTTAGAAAAACCTTGTGTACACTCTAGAGGGCACAGTTATGATCCAATCTTCATGAAACTTTGTCAGAATGTTTATCTTAATGAAATCTAGACCAAGTTTGAAACTGGGTTAAGTAGGGTCAAAAACTAGGTCACTAGCTCAAATCTTAGAAAAACAATGTGTACACTCTTGAGGGCACAGTTATGAAGCAATATTCTTGAAACTTTGTCAGAATGCTTATCTTTATGTAATCTAGACCAAATTTGAAACTGGACCATGTCAGGTCAAAAACTAGGTCACTAGGTCAGATCTTAGAAAAACCATGTGAATGCTATAGAGGGCACAATTTTGTTCCGATCTTCATGAAACTTTGTCAAAATGTTTATCTCCAACAAATTTAGACCAAGGGTGCAACTGGGTCATGTTGGATCAAAAACTAGGCCAGTAGGTCAAACCTTAGAAAAACATTGTGTATACTCTAGAGGGCACAGTTTTGGTTCAATATTCTTGAAACTTTATCAGAATGATTATCTTAATGAAATCTAGGCCAAGATTGGAACTGGGTATTGTCGGGTCAAAAACTACCGGGTCAAAAACTACCGGTGGGTCACTAGGTCAAATCATAGAAAAACTTTGTGTACACAATTCTGTGTTTATTGTGCATTGAATCTTCATGAAACTGTCAGAATGTGTATCTTCATGAAATATAGGCCAAGTTTGAAACTGAATAATGTCTGATCAAAAACTAGATTGCCTGGTCAGATCTTAGAAAAACATTGTCTAGAAGGCACAGTTTTGATCCAATCTAAATGAAACTTTGTCAGAATATAGATTAGAAAGTGCAAAACTGCTCCAGTTGAACCATCATCAAATAGATGATCTTCCATGTTATTTCATCATAACTCAGGTGAGCGATTTAGGTCCATCATGGACCTCTTGTTTACATTTTCTAGCCACTTTGATTTGCATTTACCTTGCTCGTTAAGATTATATAAGATGTCATAAATATATGATGATAGTTTTTTTGAATTATTGGCAGTACTTTGTAGCAATTTTGTCCAGAATGAAACGACTCGGGATTGAATGTCCAAACTTAAGGTGGTGATAATCACTGATTTGGGACAAAGACAAAAATCTGCATAAAGTACTCAAAATAACACTGATCTTTCCAAAACTTAGCAGATGCCTTCTTTATGTTGTTTCTCATAATTTAGAATCCCAAAATGCAGCATTTGTTAATGTTAAAAAGTGTTTTTATTAGAGAAGATCAAAGGGTAATTTTCTGCGAATAAATCTGAAAAAATAATATCATTATTGAAAATATACTTAGTGCTTAGAGTACCGTGTTGCATAATGGAGAGCGTCCTAGCAATTAATTTTTCAAACTCTTTCACACATTATCAGGCTGAGCAGATGAAAAAAGATGCAGTCTCTGTCCAAATTGTTTTGACAAAACACACAGGAGAGACAGGTGATACTATTTTAACAAGGTTGAACAATTTCATCTACACACCACTGATCATGTCAGTAATGTATTATTTATATTGTAGGTGTTAACATAGGTATGCTTGCCTACCCTATATTTAATAAATGTGTCCAGTGTACATTTACTTTGTACATGGTTGAACATTTGAGAAAAAGCTACTGTTTTCATCTGGTCTACATTACAATTTGAGAAAGAGTTGGAATTAATAATTGCTAGGACGCTCTTCATTATGCAATAATACACCTTCAGCACTGCGTAAATTTTCAATAACGTTATTATTTTTTCAGATTTATTCGCAGAAAATTTCCTTTTGATCTTTCCTTATAAAAACACTTTTTTAAGCAGCATGTACATCTATTTTGTATTCTAAACTGTAAAGAACAACAAAAATAAGAAGTCTATTAACTTTCAGGGAGATACGTTACTTTTTTATGATTTTATGCACATTTTTATATTTACCATAAATCACCACCTTAATGGGAATATTCCTGTTTCACCGTACACCATAAAAGAAGGAGTTGATTTTTTTTAAATTTAATACATACTTTAGAAATTTTAACTGCACTCTTTCTAAGATTTCTAAGTTGCCGAAACCCCAAATTTCATATCCATATAAAAGAATTGGCTTTATCATTTTGTCAAACAGTTGGAGTTGTATTTCTAATGGCAGATTAAGTATTCTTATTTTTCTTAGTAACGAAAACATTGCATTATTCGCTTGATCGGATATATGTTTCTTTGCATTTATATATGAGCCACTTCGTGATAAATATATTCCTAAACATTTGTATTCATTTACGATATCAAGTTTATGGTTTCTAAAGTAAAATGTCTAATTTTGTGCTAACCTGCCACTACTAAATATTAGAATTTTTGTTTTTTTGAACATTAACTGTAAGTTTCCATCATATCCTGTGATACTAGAAAATTATGCCGCTTATTTATCTATTTTTTGTGCAGCACAATAGACTGTCGAAGTTTTCATTTTGAACATGACTGAGCCGCGACGCGAAAAAAACCAACAAAGTGGTTGTGCGCCCAGCGCAAACTCAGATCAGCCTGGGCATCCGCCCAGTCTGATCAGAGTCTTCGCTGTTCGCGTGGAGGTAGCTCAGACCCTTACCTACCCTTTAAGCGCATAGCAAAGAGTCTGATCGGACTGGGTGGATGCCCAGGCTGATCTGAGTCTGCGCTGGGCGCACAACCACTTTGTTGTTTTTTTCGTGTCGCGGCTCATATTATAAAATGGGGTGAAGGCAATTTGCGGATGACAATGGCTGAATTATGGTGACGACGTCACCAAAAGGTTCAAAGACAATGTGCATATCACCTATCAAAAGAAATTCTCATAATTTAAAAGGGAAATTTTCTGAAATACATGACTCATTTACTTACAACTGAATTAACTGTTTTAAAAGAACAATCCGAGCATGAAAGAGATCTGACAAAATCCCAGGTCCCACCCAAGACACCATGTGGGAAAAAGACAACACAGAGGTAGTCACCACTATAGACATCACTAGCTGCAGCCATGTGAACTGCCATTTCCCATGTAGCTGGCTAGCATAACATCGCAAACAATTGTAATTCGGACTGTGGTGAAAGCACAGGAGAAATAATGCATACTGTATATGTTTAAATCACGAAAAGATATTTACGCAACAGAAAGATAAAAAAGCACATAAAATGGAAAAAATTGAAATAGAACTTACCGAAAGTAAACGCAAGCTTTTCTTTCTGAGCTCAGATGCAACTCACACAGGACAGCAGTGCAGTGGAAATGGTCAGTGGGTAGGTAATCTCCACCCATCAAAATGTTCATTAGACTGGACTTTCCGGTTGCTTGCTCACCTTAAAAGATTTTTGTTTTCAATTACGTGTAATTACAATTATGTGACTGACAACGAATTGGTTAACTTTCAAGGGAGGCAACTCTGCTACAACCTGGGTTCGAGGTTATAAAACTTGAGAATAATCTCAAACTCAAAATAAAGCACAATGATTGGCTGAAGCAGCCAATCAGTGTGCTTTATTTTGAGTTTGAGAATGTACTCAAGTTTTATAACCTCGGGGACCTGTTTTTATTTGGCCAAATGCTCGCCTTTACTCTTAGGTCAATTAAGAATAAGGTTTATCAGGTTCGATACGTAAAAATGTAACACTGAGAAAAGAAGAAATTTGATTTACAGGCAAATTTTGAAACCTGATCAGTCGAGAGAACGAAATAGAGAGAAAAAGATGAAAAAAGTTTGGGTCAATCAAATATGACTTCTTGTATTAAACCCGAGACAAGTGAAATAAATCAACAAATTGAAAACAAAAGTCAAAAGTTGTAAATAAAACTAGATTCAACGTTGTAATTTTATTTGTAGAGGTGTATCTATCCACAGTAAATCTTACCCGCTATTAAGATCCTTAATTCTCCGTCTTTCAATGTCTTTTCTCGTCTCTCTATCTCTGTTTCAACATCGCGGTCGCCTCCTCGATAAAGTATTTGATTTATCGCTTTCTTCGTGATGTCATCTATACCAGCTTCCAGTTGTTGATTTTTATCATCGCCTCTTAGAAATGTTTTCAGCTCTCGTAAATGGTGCCGTACTTTTTCAGACAAGTCTTTCAGATCCATCCATTCCATTTCACTTGACATTTCCTAAAAAGAAACACACACACTTTCGATTAGTTTTCCAAGCCTTTTTATCGTTGTATCATTTCATCGTAAGATGCCGTATATTTTGTTTATAAGACGGAGGTTTTCCCTCCAAACCAATCCAGAAAATCTAGATCCGTCTTGTAAGACGGATCTAGATTTTGGGATTCTTCTGGAAGAGAAAAAAAACTAAACCAAATTACACACGACCGGTCTACATATTTGCTAACTTTTGGAGATAGACAGTCCAGTCTTAAGCCAAATAAATACGGTTACTACGCGATTGGCAAGAACAGTGACATGCTAAACTATCAGTACACCCAAGCTAAAGAGAGTTATATTTTCTATGCTACACACTAAGTTGGCAGGTTTCCATTTGCGTAAAAGTGTTCATGTTTTCAGGAGAAAAGGTTAGAATAAGTTTTAAAGTAGTACAAATTTAGTCCGAATATGAATAAAATCTAAAGGGGCTTGGAACTTGAACATTAAGATTTTTCTTTTTGAATCTTATAGATAAGACCTGATGCCACTATGTTATCATTGGTCCTTTTGCAATATTCAAGACGGCGTCCAAAATCGCACGTCGTTGTTTAAACAGTAAAAACACCAGTATCTAAAAGTGTGACTGCTCAGACCTATGCACTAAAACCTATCCTGATCTGTAATCCTCAGTAAATCATATTTGTAAAGGCATGAAAGATGGCGGAAATTTTTTCGAAAATGTAAATAAAACAGACGCAACCTTAGTCCATAAAACAGCAGTAAGATATCATTTTGATGCAGTTTTACTATTCCTTGCAAAACTGTTTTAATATGATTTATATTCGTAAGTTATCAGTATTAACGTTGCTCCCATAATTGTAAAATTTATCAACAATATTGTGCAGTACCGGATCGGTCAACAGGCAATTATCCCAGTGATATTTGCTGCACATGGGGTGCGTGAATTTACCTTGCAAGGCCCGAGGCCTAGTCGTTAATAGCTCTAGGATTCCCAACGCCGTGGTTCGAGTCTGGCTAGAGACATGATCTGCTATCGGGAAAGCAGATGTTTTCTTTCTGAAAAAAAGAAAGCTTTAAAAGACACATGCAATACATTTTAACTCACGACGGCAAAGCGACTTAAAAACGAAATCATAGAGTACGTAGGCTTTCAAAACCATGCAATGGCTCTCAAAATGTGCATGCGTTTTCACTAATATGTACGTCTACATTTACCAATACATTTATCATTACCATTTTCGCATGACTGGTTTCCCCTTTTTGAACGAAGCCACGTCAGAACAATTTTATTTTACAATAAGAATGACTTTTATCAAGCCTATAACACTGATTAAAACCGGTCAGTATGGCAGTGTGAGTGTACCCGGAAGATAGTCCTGGGTCACATTTTAATTTGATAAACTTCATGAATGTATTTTATATTTAAGCCGCGACGCGAGAAAACCCACAATGTGGTTGTGCGCACAGCGCACTCAGATCAGCCTGGGCATCCGCCCAGTTTAATTAGAGGTTTCACAGTGCGCTTAAAAGGTATATAGCTAAGGGCCTAAGCTATCTCCATGCGGACAGCGAAGACTCTGATCTGACTGGGCGGATGCCCAGGCTGATCTGAGTCTGCGCTGGGCGCACGACTTTGTTGGTTTTCTCGTATCGCGGCTCATCAATGAGCAGCGTCATATGAAAAAGGATCTTAGGTCTTGTTCGAAAAGCAAAAATTTCGCATCTGCGCAAACTGGTGTCTAGATTAAGTAGAACGTTTCTGCGAAAAGGAAAACGCCTATCAGACTACACGGATTGGGATGCTGATCAGTCTTTTTTCTTGTAAACAATAAGCTATTATATGAAAAGTATTGTGCAAATGCGCAGAATGATACGAAATTCCCAGCAGGCATTAAACGTTGATCAACAATGAATCAACGTTGATTCAGCGTCACGACACTGAATCAACGTTTATTCAATGTTGGACATTACTATAACATTAAGCGAACTGATTGGATGTCAGTTTACATTAGAATAACGTCTATATGTGTTACTGAAATTTTATTTATTTTCAATTTTTATGCTGCAATGGAATCAGTGGTCGAGGCTAAAGCTTTCGTCGACAGCGACGGGCTTCATGAACTTTTTTTCATTTGTATGGATACACCTCCGTGTTTTAGTGCTCCTAGACCGCCTTTGAGAAAGGAGGCAAATAATGACAGAGACGCTTCTTATGAGTGTATCCAGTCACCTTAAACAATGTTCATTCTGCGTAACAACTCATACAATAAGAAAGCTTTAAGCTGATACAGTTCTCAATTCCGGTATTGTTTAAGCTTTGCTCACCGTCTTCATCACACCATTACGGTTGAAAAATTACATTTCAATCCTTATTTTAAATGAACGTTACCTTGTCCTGCCTGTTCAGTCAGTCATTAAGATGTGAAATGTCACGATAATCCAGTGTCCCTAGCATCTATATTGTATATTGATTGTATCAAGATAACATTAATTTACATTAATAATCGTACATGCGATAGTGAAAACGGGTCATGAAATCAAAAACTTGTGGACTTCCTTGTTTATTGGGTTCTTTGTTACCATTTACGGAGAGTACATCCCGCTGTGTTGCTTGCTTTAATCAAAACTTTCACTTCTAATAAAACAAGAGCTGTCGCCTGACGGCATAGCTCGCCTGAATAGGTGCTTGCCCATCACACAGTCGCTATGGTGGTGTGGAATGCTATGGATAAAACTTCAGGCAAGCATGTCCATAATGACAACACATTTATAAACAAAAGCTATCTCAGAAATGTCTTAAAATAAAAAATAAAAAATCCACATGCAATTTCAAAGTCCATGAGCTTGAGGTCAAAGCACTAAGGGGTAGGGGGGAGGAGGGCGGAGCTAGGATGTATCAAAGCCTTTAACCGTTATCTAACATCAGTACAAGTATTAGTATCAACTGAGTCCATTGTGGCACTGTGAAATTATGTCTTCATTAATATAAAACTTATCAAAATCTTTAAGACAAAACTCAAAGTCCATGACCTTGACATCAAGGTCATCCAGTCGGGTAAGTATATAGTGTTCTGTAAAAACTCAAAAAAGCATCTAACATCAGTTCAAGTGTAAACTAAATCTCTGCCAAGCATTATGAATCAGTGCGCAATGAGAAAACTTTAATAAAGACCAAATTTCCTAAGTCCCTGACCTTGACATCAAGGTCACCGAGCAGGGCTGGAGTAGTACTCTGTAAAACTTTGGACTAATATCTAACTACAGTGCAAATATAAAAAGAATTCATCTATGGTTTCAGGAGATATGTGTCATTAAAAAACTTTAACCAAAACATCCAATGAATAAAAAGACAATTTTCTAAGTCCATGACCTTGACATCAAGGTCACTGAGGGGGGTGGGGTAGTACCTTGGAAAACTCTAGACCAATATCTAGCTACAGTGCAAGTATCAAAGGAATCCAACCATGGGTTAAGGAGATACTGGGCTTTAGAAAACTTTAACCAAAACATCCAGTCCAAAGAAACTCTCAATTTTCTAAGTCCATGACCTTGACATCAAGGTCAAGGAGTGGGGTGGGGGTGATACCATGTTAAACTTTGGACCAATATCTAACTACAGTGCAAGTATCAAAAGAATCCATCCATGGGTTAGGGAGATATAGGTCTTTAAAAAACTTTAACCAAAACATCCAATCCGGACGCCGACGCTGACGCGGACGCCGTGGTGACAACAATAGCTCTTCCTGAACTTTCGTTCAGGCGAGCTAAAAATCACAGAATGAATTAGTAGTTTTAACCTGTTAGGTTACCACGAAAACCGCCACGCATGATCATCTTGCAGAGAACACTGACAGCAACTTGTTTCCTTTATGAGTGGTCCCTGATGAAATGGAATAATTCTGTTGGAATTACCTCCTCTAGAAGTGTATCCTTTCACCTCAAGACTTATGGACCGTAGATCTGGCTGGGCTAACTAGGATAAAGTCGGGTAAATTCGGAAAGCGGGTAAATTCGGACAGTGACATTGTTTCCTTTATATGTCAGTTGTTTGGAATTAAAACAAAATTAAGCAGTGAAATTCCTGATGAGACGGCTCATTATGAGCCGTCTCATCTGGATTTTCACTGTCAGCAATAGTATGTCCGAATTTACCCGCGGTCCGAAGTTACCAGACTCGACCCTAGTTGAGGTCAGCAAGGCATCATCAGTGACATGTACTGTGGTCTTGCAAAATTTGCTGTTTTGATGCATGTACAAGCAATGATGGTGGGTGGATTACGTGATTTTTTGTCCTTTTTAAAGTATTTCACTCATAGCAGGAGGACGGGTGATAGTGAAAGTTTGTGTACAGTGAACCCCGTTTATGGTTGGAAAGATTACCGCCTCCGGCGGGTCTCGAACACGGGACCGCTAGATCAGCAGGCCAGGGCTTAACCAACTAGGACTCCTTGATACAAGCAAACAAAATAGCAGAATAAATCAAAGGAGAGCTCTTGGTGATTAGGGATAAAGGACTTCTTCGATTAAGGCGAGGATTTTCCCCATTAGACCGGCGCGACAGGTCCGAATTTTCAAAAGTATAAAGTGTGCAAATTTTTCTTAGCGGAGCTTCCACAAATATGTAAGGCGTATGAAATCAGATCATTTGTGATTCAGACCCAAAGACATGGGGAGATAATCCAGTCTGACCCTACCTACCCTTAATTCAAGGTTTTCGCATACCTCAATTTTTGAGGTAATAAAAATATTGAAATCAGTCATTCATTTCATACATTTTTGTCATAAATGCATGCTAAATACATGCATATCACAATACAAAGCTTGTTACACCTGACTCGCATTTAAACATGCAAAACCACAGTTATACTTCCGGTCAAAGCGGCCAAAAGAGAACGCTTCACTATAACTAAAATACAAGTACTTTCCCCCCCGTGACCCAGCATTTCCTTCATGCAGCAGACTTATACGATGCAAGTACGCAATATATATGAGTGGGAAGCTGGGTCACGGGGGGGAACGATACTCAATAAGCCAAAGAAGAAGAATGGTCAACAGTAGCACTGTGATCTTCAAGGATTTTATTGTGTACCATGACCTTGAAATGAGGTCAAGGTCACATACATACAGTCAAAAGTATCCAGTGTTATCTGTTATGTAAGTAATGTAAGTCAAAAAAGGCTGAAATATATACAATAAATCATTATTTCAACGAACAGTTTGAGGAAAATTTACAATTTATCTCAACAATAACGTCAACGTCAACGTATGTTTAACGTACTTTACATAGACACAAACACTTGAAAATTCATTTTCCATGCAAGTTACAAGTCATAGTCATAAATGCAAAGCAAAAGTCAGTGATCCGTATAACTTTTAAATCACGGGGAAAATTCACGCCTTTATCGAAGAAGTCCTTGTTAAATTTTGATATACACCTGGTCTCACTTCGTATCTTTTATTTTTCTTTTATCCACAATGTTCTTCCAAAGACAAATAAGATTGCTAATTGTAAATTACAGGTGCCGAAACTTTAAGTCACTACCTTTTGGAGTGTTTTGATCGATAATTTCTGAGCCTCGCCGTGAGGACCTGTCCTCAGGAATATGCAAAGAATGTATTTCCTCATAGTGTAGCTATGAAATATACTAAAAAAATATTAAAGGGTCAAACTTTTACTCTGCGATTTCTGGAATATTTCAAATATTTGGTAAAATAAATCATTTCTGCCTTCCAGTTTATTCATTTTACAAGTTTTATATACATAAAGCTTGAACCTATAGCCTTTGTTTTGACCAAGGTCAAGCTTTAAGTCAAACTACCCCTAAAATGAAAGTTGTTTGAACTCCCGGGCATAGAGAATTGATAGTGCGTCAGTTTGGTCGGGAATAATTTCTAAAATTGCTATGAGTTTTCAACTTCTTATAGCTTGCTGACCTTAAAAATGATTAAACTTGATGACTAGCGAGCAATTTTTAAAAAAATTCATGAATTGGCGAAATCAAAAATTTCGGTGAATTTGTTTCCTATGGACTTCAAACAACTCTGATTTTGAGGGTAGTGTGAATTGAAGTCTGAACTTGGTCAAGATATAGGCTATATTTTCAGACTTCATGTGTACAAAACTTGTAAAATGAATGAAATGGAAGGTGGAAATGATTTATTTTACCAACTATTTGAAATGTTCCAGAAATCTCGGGGTAAAAGTTTGACCCTTTAATATTTTTTTCGAGTATCTATTGGCTGCGCATGCTCATCGGGCCTGCTTGCGCTTATGGTCAGGTCAGAAACTGTTCCTTTAAAGAAGAAATACGGTATCTTAGTCTCGTAGAACTCAACAAGGACTGTTGCACCTCGTCATCAGACGCCAGTCCCGACATGGAAGCGGAAACAGAGATTACAAAACCACATACATGTATTCACAGGTGTTTCAGCTAACTGATCAGACTGCTTACACACGCAGGCTTGTCTGCACAGGCAGTTTGAACAAGCATCCAGAGTGAGTCTGTCATGGAAAGCTTCCCAAATAAACATCCTTGAGTAAAGAAAACTCGACCAACCCTTTCCTCAGCTTTAATCAGCTGCTTTCTGGCACAGTATGCTGAGCTGTGGCACTTGCCTTGATTTTATTTTCTGCATAAACCTTCCCCCAGAAGAGGTAAAGTCCGTTGCCCTTCTACTGCCATAGAGATCCACTTGATTTATTACTCTTCCAGGGGGTGGTGGACGGGCGACGGTGGGGCTTATAACTTCCAGTGCCGGGGCATCATACTGTGCTTCCAGTAGGTTTGGGCGGGGGTTGTTTGGACATTTTTTTCTGCATCTATCATTTTTCTTTTCTTTCTCCCTCTCTCTGGGAAATGGCCCGATATAGACTGAAATACAACCTCAAAGGGCTGTTAAACCCAAAACAACCAGCCAATTACTCTTTCAAAACCTAATAGAGGACTCATTGTTAGCCTCTACCCATTCTGCAGAGCACCTCTGAGGTGCTCTGCAGAATGGGTATAGGTTAATTTTTTACTCTAGATTCAGAGCCAAGACCTGGTTTATGTTTTACTGCAAAGACAACATAGAGGTCTTTGACTTTTTCTACTGCAGAACCCTGGTAGATGAACTTTATACAATACTCTCAGTCCTGGTATAGGGGGCTGTCTTTGTTCTGCAGAGAACTAATAGAAGCACTTGCAGACTCGGTAAGCACTTGGAATATACCCCAACTCTTTTCTTCAGAGCCTTAATTGAGGCTGATGCCTTTTTATCCTGCGAACATCTGTAGTGGAGCAAACTTGATGGGCTATCTTTCAAGGGGGTGGTCTACGGAGTGTAACATTTGTTTTTATATATCAAAATGACCGTCTGGGTCTCTAGTTTTCAAATTCAGCGTTTGCCACCTTGGCAAACCTTGCATAACTCTGTAGTGGCCAGTTATTTACGTTACCCCTTTAAATTTTGAATATCAAAAATATTTATTGAAGTCAATAAATAATGTGTTTAAACTATATAAATGTATCAAATCTTAATATGTTCTGTAAGAACAGTTAATATGCTATAAATTAGGCTGCTCAGAAAACAGTTAAGAACTTTGGTGTTGTTACTTTCGTTACAATATATCATGTAGCCCTTGGAAATTTAAAATTGGAACGTAAGTTGTTGCATTTTACAAAGACTCTAATACAAAAAAGGCCCAAAATGATCATTTTACTTACTATTTGAATGGCCCTTTTCAGTGCGTTTCTAGCAAAACAAATATGAGACCTCTAGCTTTTATACTTTGTCAACCACGTCCTGTTGAACAGTTACACATATTCCCTGTTTTTGGCTGAAAAGTCATTTTTCGTATAATTGTTCGTACAAAAAATGGCTAGTAACCAATTTAAACTTGACAAATTGGGGCCTTTTGCAAAAAGATCATGTTAACCATGATATAACACAATTGCTTAAAAATCATTTTTGACCTTATAACACATTTTAGCCAGAGTAACGTACTTAACAGATTAAAATGTTTGCGTAAAGCGTCTGTCAGTCACATCAGGAAAACACTCTTTTCAAATTCTGACTTTGAAACAACGCAGTTGTGATAAATATGTTTATTGTTTATCGTAAAATGAAATTTATGCATAGTTTATAATAATGGTGATGGGTCCTAGCACACATGCACAATCCAAATTTCTTAAGACATTTGAGGAGTTTTTAAACAGTGGGGAACGATCAGAAAAAACTTATACCATTACCAACGTTTTTACCAACGCTGAGAGGCGGTTCTCCTAATCAGAGGAGGAATTTATCGACAAGAAACAAGAAACAAGAAACAAGGTCGCCTACAAAGACGTAAAAACAGTGTAATTTACATGACATGCAATGCTCAGATTGCCCAGATGTTCAAACGAAGCCTTCATGAGTTAATCTGTACATGAAATTTATTTTTCATTAATATCCAAATGACTTTAAAAGTTTAAACAAAACCACAAAATATCAAATAACTTCTAGTAACTTACAGTTTTGTATTCAAAAAGATAACGTTTGTAACATTTGAAAAAAACTCCCCGAGATTAAATATTGCTACTGCCAAATATGCGTAACGTTTATTATTTTGAGTAAAAATATTTTTAGAACGACCGGTTTAAATCCACTCATGTAACTCATTATTGACAGCCCCAAGGTGGAGGAGCATCAGTTCTGGTGTATCTATGTCATAGTTTGTGTTGTCCACTTATCTGTCGTCTTCGAAAACTCGGTTTGTTTCATATGTGTAGTTGCCATCATTCTGGTGTATAACTGGCATATATGGAAAAGGAAAGAAAATAGATGAAAATTTTGTATTGCCTAATTTTGTTTGTATAAGGCTAGCTTTGTACCCATGAACTTGTAAGGGGGCTGCATGTTTATCTGGCTAGCTGCTAGTATCGTCTCACTACTTGTCTTATGTCTTTATGCAGCTATTTCCAGTTTGGTATCGTGGTAGGGTTGTTGCAAAGATAACATTAATTCCTGCTCATTGCCCCTTTACTCAATTTACCTTTTCTATAAAAACAATGTATAAACCCAAAGTTGCCTTGTAGCATATATTTTCACCAAAGTAACGTACACAACAGGTTAAAAAGTGTGTGTAGTTTTTTCCTACTGCAGCTACAGTAAAGTACCGTTGGGCTACTGTGGAAAGCTTCACCGTACTTCGTCATATTGAAAATTATGTTTGGAATCATCTGGGCTCAATTTGAGCCAGTTAAGCTAAAGCAGGTGCTAGGACACCTTATTGCATTATATCAAACAGAAAATATCATTAAAAATAAAAAAAATATCATTAAAAATCATAAATCTAATCTGACAAATCGTTTACATTTGAATGTTGTATACGTTACCTTTTTAAATACCAAACCAAGAAGTCAAAGTAAGTGAATTATCACTGACTCGGTTAAAAAGGCATTTTGATAATGATTTTAAAGTGATAACAATATGTCATAATCATCTTATACGTGCATCTAGGTAATATCATCTGATTTTGAAAGAAATCAGTTAAACTGAGTCTTCTATGTTCTTTCTCCTGAGGTGTGTTCCTTGCTTCAATATGATCTTCTGGCAAGTTTTTGTACTAATACTGTATTAATGTGAAAGGACACACCTCGGTGTTTTACTGCAATTTGTTAGAAAGAAACAATATTCATTTCCGTAGATGTTTCCTTTTCGCTTCTGAGAAAGCTATAACCTTTCCAAATATGGTCTGCTCTTAAAGGAACATTTTTTACAGCAGCAAATTCTTTTTAAGTTTTTTCCCATTAAGAAAGGAGGCCAAAGTAAAATTGGCAGAATAACTTACGTGAAATTGTATCTTATCACCTTAAATTCTAAGACTGATAAAAAACTGATAGAAAAGTTAAATTCTGAAGGATGAGTCTCTGGAAGCAAGGGATGAATCACAAAAAAATAACAGCAACCTCTGTTTAACTAAGGAATGTAATGTTGCGACACTGCCAATGCCACCTAGCACCAGCTATTTCTTTTTCCAAACTAACTCAGAAAGAGCCCAAATGATTCCAAATGACCAGAACATGAAGTACAAGGAAACATTATACCTTAGCCACATGCCACTTGACACTAGCAGCAGTGGGTAAAATAACTTTTTCTTTTTAAACTGTTATATTCGTTACTTCGTTTAAAATATATTCTATACGGCTGTTATATTCGTTACTTCGTTTAAAATATATTCTATACGGCTAAAAGTAATTAAACTATGGCTTCATATATTGCTTTTATAGGAAAAGGTCATTACAGGTAAAGAAGTGTAAAAGGGCAACGATCAGAAACTGATTCAACTAGTGCCACAATCCTCCCACAACACCAAACTAAAATAGTAACATAAAGCATACAACAAGTACTCAAAAGATACTAGTGGGTAGCAGAATATACGTGCGCCCATTCCATGCAGATGTCAACAAGTTAGCTTTCATCAAGCATACCCAGGCACACAAAATGTATATTTTCACATTTTTTCTTTCTGTTTTTATATACATCAGAATGATGGCGAATAAACAGACAAAACAAATCAATTTTTCGAACACTACAGATAAGTGGCCAACACAAATTATAACATCGTTACACAACAACGGATGCATCGCCGTGGAAATTTCACTGATAAATTACATAGGGTGGGTTTTAACCAGTCTAAAGTGCCGTTTTAAAAATATTTTTAACAAAACTAATGAGTTTTAGGCATATTTTTCAGTAACAATACATAATCTCGGAGATTGTTTTCAAATAATGGTTACAAACGTTACCTTTCTGAGTACAAAACAAAAAGTTCTGATTAGTAAATTCGTATGATGTGATATTTTTAATGTCATTTGGATATTAATGGAAAAAATAAAAGTGTTCTGTTGATAGATTACTTCACGCAGGTTTTCTTTTCTAGTATTAGGACAAACTTATCTTTGCATGTCATGTAAATAACACTGTTTGCTGTCCGATCAGTTTATTAAACAATGCAAAGATTTCATTTTACAATAGATGATATGCATATATATCACAACTGCGTTGTTTAAAAGTCAGAATTTGAAAAGAGTTTTTTTTTTTCTGGCGGGAATGATAGACGCTTTACGCAAACATTTTATTCTGTTAAGTACGTTACTCTGGCTAAAATGTGTTGTAAGGTCAAAAATAATTTTAGGCTATCGTGTTATACAATGGTTAACATGATCGTTTTGCAAAAGGCCCCAATTTCTCAAGTTTGAATTGGTTACTAGCCATTTTTTGTACGAACAATTATACGAAAAATGACTTTTCAGCCAAAAACTGGGAATAGGTGTAACTGTTCAATAGGACGTGGTTGACAAAGTATAAAAGCTAGAGGTCTCATATTTGTTTTGCTAGAAACGCACTGAAAAGGGTCAATCAAATAGTAAGTAAAAATTATCATTTTGGTCCTTTTTGTATTAGAGTTTTTGTAAAATGCAACAACTTACGTTCCAATTTTAAATTTCCAAGGGGTACATGATATATTGTAACGAAAGTAACAACACCAAAGTTCTGAACTGTTTTCTGAGCAGCCTAATTTATAGCATATTAACTGTTCTTACAGAAAATATTTAGATTTGATACATTTATATAGTTTAAACACATTTCTTATTGACTTCAATAAATATTTTTGGTATTCAAAATTTAAAGGGGTAACGTAAATAACTGGCCACTACAGAGTTATGCAAGGTTTGCCAAGGTGGCAAACACTGAATTTGAAAACTAGAGACCCAGACGGTCATTTTGATATATAAAAACAAATGTTACACTCCGTAGACCACTATCTTCCTTTTCTAGGCCACTTATGCAATCAAATTTGCTCCACTACTGAGTAGATGTCCACTTTTTGCCCTGCGGAGATATGACAGATTCTACAAACTTCATTCTGCACCAGCTGCAAAATTCTGCCAAAGTAAACAAGAGGGCCATGAGGCCCTGATCCGCTCACCTGAGCAATTGGTAAAGTGGCTTTTTCTTACGTCTGAAATTGTCAAAATATGAGTCTAGGGTCAAAAGTCAAAGACTGACCATGACCTCTTTTACTCATAAATCTTATTGTGCTAATAGGCATTAAGATAACCATATATACCATTTTGAGGCCAAAATCTTCAAAACTTTCCATGAAATCTTATGTTCTAGCATTTTCCCATATTTGACCATGCTGCAAAAAAGGTCAAGGTGAACCCAAGGTCATCATTTGAACAGTCTTGGAAGTACTCTAGTACTCCATGCTACTTACCAAGTTTCAAGGCCATAGGCATATTGGTTCTGGAGAAGAAAAATATTAAAGGTTTATATCATAAATGGGTATGGCGGCCATGTTGTCATGTGACCTGGACCATTTCAACACATTTTTGTTCCCTCAACCCCTGGAGGCTCTATATGAAATGTGACTACAATTGGCCCTTTGGCTTTTGAGATAACTTTTGAAAATGTCAAAAATGAAATCTGGGTCAAAGGTCAAAGAATGACCTTGACCACTTGTACTCATAATTCTTCATGACCTCATTAAGACGACTGTATATACCTATTTTAGGCCAAAATCTTCAAAAATTCCCATGAAATCTTATGTAGTAGCATTTGCCATATTTGACCTTGCCGTAAAATGGTCAAGGTCAAGCAAAGGTCATAATTTGAACAATCATGATAATACTGGAGTACCCAATGCTATATACCAAGTTTCAAGGCCATCGGTCAATTGGTTCTGGAGAAGATTTTTAAAAGTTTTTACCATATATGGGCGTGGTGGCCATGTTGGTCACGTGACCTGGACCGTATGGACGTTGGCCCAGTGGTTTTGGAGAAGATTGTTTGAAAATGTCAAAATATGAAAGTTCTGGGTCAAAGGTCAAAGAATGACCTTGACCTCTTATACTCATAAATCTTCATGTACTTGACTGCATTTACCAATTTTAGGCCTTACTCTTCAAAACTTTCCATGAAATCAAATGTTCTAGCATTTTCCCATATTTGACCTTGCCGTAAAAAGGTCAAGGTCAACCCAAGGTCATAATTTGAACAACCTTGATAGTACTTGAGTACCCAATGCTACATACCAAGTTTCAAGGCCATCGGTCAATTGGTTCTGGAGAAGATTTTAAAAAGTTTTTACCATATATGGGCGTGATGGCCATGTTGGTCACGTGACCTGGACCGTATGAATGAATTTTTGTTCCCTCAACCCCTGGAGGCTCTATATGAAATTTGGTTTCAGTTGCCCCAATGGCTGTTGAGGAGATTGTTCGAAATTGTCAAAATATGGACGTTCTGGGTCAAAGGTCAAAGAATGACCTTGACCTCTAATACTCATAAATCTTCACTTACTCATTAAGATGACTGTAGATACCGATTTTTAGCCCAAAATCTGCAACAGTTTCCAAGATATCTTATGTTCTAGCATTTTGCCATATAAAAGCACAAGGAAGCAAATTTGACCTTGCCGTAAAAAAGGTCAAGGTCAACCCAAGGTCATAATTTGAACATTCTTGGTAGTACTCGTGTACCCAATGCTACATACCAAGTTTCAAGGCCATCGGCCTATTGGTTCTGGAGAAGAAGATTTTTTTAGGTTTTTACCATATATGGGCGTGGCCGCCATGTTGGTCATGTGACCAGGACCGTTTGAACAACTTTTCGTTCCCCCTTCCTCTGGAGGCCACATATGAAATTTGGTTACAATTGGCCTAGCGGTTTCAGAGGAGAAGTCGTTTGAAATTGTGGACGGACGGACGGGCGACGGAGCCTTACCATCCTATAAGCTCCCCCGGAGCCGCTGGCTCAGGTGAGCTAAAAATCAGTAGCATCTCAAAGTATACTTGAGGACAAAAGTTCTGCGCGGATGTTGAATTAACATCGGTGCAGAACTTTTGTCCTTAAAGTCTCCATAGTCCTATAGGCGGTAAAATCGTCGAATCAAAAATCCTTATAAATTTGGTACAGCCTTCAGAATTGATGATAAAATGTCGGTTGTTGTGCTTTTTGTGGCATATAACTGTCAAAATAGAAGGAATAAGGTCTTTTTTTTTTTTTTTAATTAACAAGTCTCCCCGTAAAAATACGGTTTTCCTTTCTGGTTTCCCGTTGGGCAATTAACTCACACAACAGCGAGACAAGAAATGAGATCCTTGCCTTACATTGTATTTTTATCAACTATTAAACGACTGTACATTGTATTATTACCTACTGTACCTTGAATTTTTACCTTTCATACCTTGTATTTTTACCATGTAATGAAACTTGTGAAATCGAAAGTAGGTCATTTTAGTTGCCAACTTAAATGACCTAGATTTTTTTCAAATCGTTTTTATGAGAAACTCAATGACATTTTAATTTTTCAAAGCCGGCCAATCACGATCATATACAATGTAGAAACTGTAGTGAGAAGCTTGCAGTGATACTTCACGATAGAATTTTTCAAGCTGATAGAGCAATGGGGCCTTTAAGTATAAATAATTCCGTGTACATGTAAATACTGGTCAAATTAATCAGAGCAAGACAAAACAAGTAGACCTGAAAGGTATTTCAGTTTTAATTTAAAGATGTTAACATGAACATATCAAACAAATACACAGCTGTTATGCCGTCAAAATGAGATTACTATCGAACTGAACATTATAACAGCCATAGTGACCCTGAACTAAATACACTAACAGTATAGGCTGGGTTCTAGATAACCAAAATATGGGAGACAAAATGATTTTGTTTTTTGCAATTTCTTTTATTTCACCTGGGATAAAAATTGTGAGACCAAGAGCTTACAAACTGTATCTGATGTCATGTTAAAAGGAGTCTTAAGCCATATCCAAGCAGGCACACAATGTTGAATCATTAATGAATCAAAGTTGATTCAACATTGTGATGCTGAATCTAAGTTCAATGCTGATTCAGTGTTGTGTGCCCAGAGGGATGCATAAAGTGAATTGCATGAAAAGAACACTAAAACAGCCGGCAAAGACACACACAACGATGAGAATTCACTTTTTGCTTTTTAGATTCCGTAGTATTATTAGCCAGTATATTTGAAAAGGAAAACTGGTCCAGGTTTTAAAACTTGAGTACATTCTCAAACTCAAAATAAAGCACACTGATTGGCTGCTTCCGAGCATGTGCTGCTTCCCAGCAACCTCGAACCCTGATCAGACTGCACATCTGATCTAAGCCCAAAAATTTTGGTTATCTACAACACTGGTATGGCATATTCTCTAAATACAGAATACATGTCTACAAGGGACTGTTTTGATTCTTCACACTGACTAACCTTTATTAAATTACCATATTAGCCGCGACATGAGAAAACCAACAATGTGGTTGTGCGCCCAGCGCAGACTCAGATCAGCCTGGGCATCCATCCAATCTGATCAGACTCTTTGCTAAGCGCTTAAAGAGTAGCTAAGGGTCTAAGCTACCTCTCTGACAGGGAAGACTCTGATCAGACTGGGTAGATGCCCGAGCTGATCTGAGTCTGCGCTGGCCGCACAGCCACATTGCTGGTTTTCTCGTGTCGCGGCTCATATTCATTCAGTTATAAGATGGGGATTTACCCTTCTAAAATTATTCCCCAAATATCCCTATTATGACGGATATTGGATTAGGGTAGCTTTGGAATGGAAAAACCCATCTTAGAACCAAATAAATACAGAAAATGCTAATGCCTCTAGAAACAATGCTGGCACATTTGTCTTGAAATTCAGAAAAAAAAATCATGGCTGTGCTGTTTCTGAAATTCAGGAACAATAGAGCCAATTTACAAACATCAGGGTTAGCTTCAAACCAGACAAAACACTGTCTTGTTAGCTTTGGAATTCAGACAAACCATTATTTCATTTTTGAAATTCAGAAATAACACTGTCACAGGCAGCTTTACATTCAGAAATAGCACTGCTGTGATATTTTTGAAACAAGGTATTTTGTAATTGTTCCGAAATTTAGAAATAACATTGCAATGTTGAGAATCAAATCCATCTGTTAGTCTTGAAAATTTACAAAATCTTGAAATGAGCCACAACAGGAGAAAACCAAGGAAGTGGCATGTGTGCCCAGCAGACTCAAATCAGCCTGGACAGCTGCCCAGTCTGATCACAGTCTTGGCTGTCTGCATGGAGGTAGCTGAGACCCTTAGCTACCCTTAAATTGCACAGTGAAGACTATGATCAGACTGGGGGATCCGCAGGCTGATCTGAGTCTGCGCTGGGGGTATAAACTTTGCCAATCATCAGTTGGAAACCATAATGCACTTAAGTATTGGGACACCTAAGATTGATTAATTTTCCGTTTGTCCCAAATGGAAAGTGTTTTTACGTGTCCCAAAATTTAGGCATAAAACAGTACTTCATTTTTAATTACCTTCAAACTATAACAGGTATGGATACATCTCTATGGTGTGGCTGCCATTTTCACAAGGGAGACAATTTTTGCCACAGAGTGTTGCTTTCCTGATAGATGAAGTACATAGTTCTACAATAGTGGATACTTCTTAAAGGGAAGAAGTTGTTGTTGTTAGAAACTTCTTTCCTTCAGGAACAGAAAGCAAATATTTTGATACTAGAGAGATCTCTCTCGATGGAGTAGGCCTATCCATACACATACCGTATACAAGATAATTCTCGCGGTATTCCATTTTTCGCGGTATTTCGCTGTCACTTAGAAACCGCGAAATACCACGAAAAATGGTTCCTGTTCTTACAAAGCATCTTTTGTAGACTAGACACGGCGTTCATATATTTTGTTTCTGTTTGCTTCGGTAATTGCTGGTACTTTTCACTTGAGTCAGTTCTTTCATTAACCTGCGGCAGCCCTGCCGCAGGTTAATGAACTGGCTAAGGTGAAAAAGTAGTTTTGCTTTTCGCAAATGTTGCTAACCGCAAAAATTAAAAATCGTGAAAATTAATGTTTATGTTTTTGACCCTTAACCGCGAAAATTTGAACCCCCAAAAATTACCGCGTATACGGTACAACAAATGGAGGTTTGTTTTCACCAGCTAGAAGATTATGTGAGACGTACAAAAAAGAAACAGTTTCAATGTAGCACATTTTATAAATTCAGTATTACATGGCAACAACTCTATACTGCGTAAAAAAATTAAAGCACTTTATTTGTTACTGAGGCAAGTAAACAATGCACTATATTCAAGCTCAGGGTGATGTAAAAATTTATTACTGTTTTGAATCTTTCCTCTATGCTGGCATAATTACAAGTATCCTTAATTGTGGCTAAAAAGCAAAACTATTGCTCACCCTTAATTTGCTGTTTACAAATTCAAAAAGATATTACATCTGCTTGAGGTGTCTCACAGTTCAAGCTCCACAGAACCATATTCATGTGATATAACGCTAAAATTCTGACCAATGGCACTTTACAAATAAATTAAAGCACATTTATTTTCACTGTTAGCTTTACCCATTCTTAACATAAAAAAGTAACAAACTAGTGCTACAACAGAAATTTATACTGACTTAAAGAAACTTGGTTACCAAATGCTTGTAGCATGAACCAGCAGAAATGAAATTGTTTTAGAACACAATTCTGATCCTGTGATGGACATACCGTGGATGGAAAAACTAGCTCAGTCAGAGCCCAGTGGACACAAAGTATGAAAATTATCTTAAAATTACCATCAATGTGGCCACCTCCATATAAGAGAGCTCTGCAAAGTATGAACTACTGGAAAAGATCACAAACTGGTATAGCTGTGCTGATGGCATTTGTCAGAAGTATATACTCAGTTTCAAGAAGATAAAATCAGCCATGTCATGTGACTTCCAACAATGTGGCAATTTTGTCATGTGATATTCAGATCATCAGTCTCATTTAAATAGGGTAATTAGAGACCTCACAGTTGGCTCTATGGCATTGGTCACTTTCATAGATGGCTGATTTGACAAGTATAGCCACTGATCAGACTGCACTTAAGTGCAGTCTGATCACAGCCTTTGCTTGTCACCAATGCCATATTGTTTGAAATCACATGATGTGGCTCTGGTGGCTCAAAACTAGGTCCACACCTTGCAAGTTGGTGCAACTGCAGGCTGATAGGACAGAAAATCAGATGCCCATGCAGACCCTCTTCAGTATTTTATCCTGAATGGGTATACTTCAAGAAGCAGCAAGTTCATCACTTCATTTTTGCATCCCTTCTAAATAGGAGTGAGCTCTTAAAGGAAAGACTTTAGGAGCAAGTTCTTTCCTTCAATCGTACACCCTATCTTACCCAGGAAGCAAACAGGAAGTTACAAAGTGATTTCCCTTTGTAAACACGGATGAAAAACCTGGCTGTGTACCTATACTCCTTACTTAAAAAAGAGGGCTTGACCAAGAGTGTACTACCCTAATGTGCTTAAATATTGGGACACCTGAAAACCATTTATTTTCCATTTGAGACAAATGGAAAATTGAAAGTTTTAGGTGTCCCAATACTTAAACACTTTAGGGTAAGTGGTGATTTATGGATGGAAAACAATGCAAATGCATTACAGGGAAAAAGTGAGTTAACAGGCTACAGTCACTGTGATGATTTTATACTTTTAGGAGTGCAAGAATATAACTCCAATAAATATATTGAACTACAAATATCAATCAATGAAGTGTCAATACTTTAAAAGGTTAATAAGCAGCATACAATGTAACAATCACAGAAAAGTAAATGATACACGTTTTACTTGTTTAAGTTATTGATGAACTGTGTAAGTTATTGATGAATTAATTATGTGAACACTAGAACTTATTGGAGCCTTAGATAAGAGGGTATCAAACTGTAAGTTTATTTCTGACTTCATTAACGTATTGTAGCCCCTCAATAGATCTGCCCCATTGTGGTGATTCTAACAAGGGATCAAAATGGGGTTTAAAAGGAAATGAGGAAAATTCTGTTTTCAAAAAGTTTTATGTAGTACATTTTTTTCTTCGTAACTGTACATGATCCAGAGCTCTAGATAAGAGGGAGTATTTGATGATAAATTATCCCTAATTATCACCAAATACTCCCTCTTATCTAGAGGTCTGAAATCTTTGTTCTATTATCTATATTCTTTAGGGCAGCAAATTAAGAATAAAAGTTATTTTTTAACAAATGCTGCTGTAAAGGGTCTTCTGTATTATGAAATACTCCCCAAACCTAGAGCTCAAATGTATTTAACTTAATCCTGCAACACACAAAGATGGTGTTTCAGACACATGCTACTAGCAACGTCTCAGACCAGCCTGAATATCTGCACAGTCTGATCAGAGCTTTGCAATTTGCACAAAGCATGTATGCACTCTTAAACAAGAGGGCCATGAGGCCCTGAATCGCTCACCTGCGGAAGTGGCAAAGTGGCTTTTTCTTATGTCTGAAATTGCCAAAATATGAGTTTTGGGTCAAAAGTCAAAGAATGACCAGGACTTCTTGTACTCATAAATCTGCATGTACTCATTAAGACAACCATACATAGCATTTTTAGGCCAAAATCTTCAAAACTATCCATGAAATCTTATGTTCTAACATTTTCCCAGATTTGACCATGCCGCTAAAAAGGTCAAGGTAAACCCAAGGTCATCATTTGAACACTCTTGGTAGGACTTGTATTCCACGCTACTTAACCAAGTTTACAGCACATTGGTGTATTGGTTCTGGAGAAGAAAAATATTAAAGGTTTATACCATAAATGTGTATGGCGGCCATGTTGATCATATGACCTGGACCGTTTGAACAAATTTTTGTTCAAACAAGCCCTGGAGGCTCTATATGAAATGTGTTTACAATTGGCCCTTTGGCTTTTGAAGAAATGTTTGAAAATGTCAAAATATGAGAGATTCTGGGTCAAAGGTCAAAGAATGACCTTGACCTCTTTGTACTCATAATTCCTCATGACCTCATTGAAACGACTATATATCGTTTTTTAGGCCAAAATCTTCTAAACTTCCCATGTAATCTTATGTTCAAGCATTTTCCCATATTTGACCTTGCCATAAAAAAGGTCAAGGTCAACCCAAGGTCACAATTTGAACAATCTTGATAGTACTGGAGTACCCAATGCTGTATACCAAGTTTCAAGGCCATCGGTCAATTGGTTCTGGAGAATGAGATTTTTAAAGGTTTTTACCATATATGGGCATGGCCGCCATGTTGGTCATGTGACCCAGACCATTTGAAGAAATCTTCGTTACCTCAACCCCTGAAGGCTGTTTATGAAATGTGTTTACAATTCACTCAGTGGCTTTTAAGAAGAAGTTTGAAATTGTCAAACCATGAGAATTCAGGGTCAAAGGTCAAAGAACAACCTTGACCTCTTGTACTCACAAATCTTCATGTACTCATTAAGATGACTGTATTATCCAATTTTTAGGCCTAAATCTTCAAAACTTTCCATGAAATCTTATGTTCCAGCATTTTCCCATATTTGACCTAGCTGTAAAATGGTCATGGTAAACCCAAGGTCATCATTTAAACAATCTTGATAGTACTGGAATACCCAATGCAAAATACCAAGTTTAAAGGCCCTCTGTCCATTGGTTCTGGAGAAGAAGATTTTTAAAGGTTTTTACCATATATGGGCGTGGCAGCCATGTTGGTCATGTGACCTGGACTGTTTGAATTAAATTTCGTTCCCTCTAACCCATGAGGCTCTATATGAAATTTGGTTATAATTCGCCCAGTGGTTTTTGAGGAGACTGTTTATAATATGAGAGTTCTGGGTCAAAGGTCAAAGAATGACCTTGACCTTTTGTACTTATGAATCTTCATGTACTCATTAAGATGACTGCATACTCCAATGTTTAGGCCTTAATCTTCAAAACTTTCCAAGAAATCTTATGTTCTAGCATTTTCCCATATTTGACCTTCTCGTAAATAAGGTCAAGGTCAACCCAAGAACATCATTTGAACAATCTTGATAGTACTTGAGTACCCAATGCTACATACCAAGTTTCAAGGCCATCGGTCAACTGGTTCTGAAGAAGAAGATTTTTAAAGGCTTTCACCATATATGGGCGTGGCGGCCATGTTGGTCATGTGACCTGGACCATATTAATAGATTTTTGTTCCCTTAACCCCTGGAGGCTCTACATGAAATTTGGTTTCAATTGGCCCAGTGGCTTCTGAGAAGATTGTTTGAAATTGTCAAAATATCAGAGTTCTGGGTCAAAGGTCAAAAACTGACCTTGACCTCTTGTACTCCTGAATCTTCATGTACTCATTAAGATGATTGTAGATAGCAATTTTTAGCCCAAAATCTTCAACAGTTTCCAAGATATCTTATGTTTTAGCAGTTTGCCATATAAAAGCATAAGGAAGCAAATTTGACCTTACCGTAAAAAAAGTCAAGGTCAACCCAAGGTCATAATTTGAACAATCTTGGTAGTACTCGCGTACTCGATGCTACATACCAAGTTTCAAGGCAATTGGCCTATTGGTTCTGGAGAAGAAGATTTTTTAGGTTTTTACCATATATGGGCATGGCGGCCATGTTGGTCATGTGACCAGGACCGTTTGAACAACTTTTCGTTCCCCCTTCCTCTGGAGGCCACATATGAAATTTGGTTACAATTGGCCCAGCGGTTTCAGAGGAGAAGTCGTTTGAAATTGTTGACGGACGGACGGACGACGGACGGACGACGGACGACGGACGGACGACGACGGACGACGGAGCCTTACCATCCTATAAGCTCCCCCGGAGCCGCTGGCTCAGGTGAGCTAAAAATCTGCAGACACAAAATGAAGGCTTTAATCAGACTGCAAGGGTTCACAGACTGATCTGAGGCTACTATGTTAATAAGGACATTTTTTTATTTAACAGGGCTCAATGAATATAACGGCTCCATTTCAGCCATTTACTCAAGTTAGTATGATCAAATACTCCAGATAAGTGCAACTTGCAGACAAAAACCACTTCTTTTTTTTCTCATTTATCACAAAGATCTGTCTCAAAAGAACACCACTAAAGGTGATCAAGGCATCCAGTTGCAGAGCTCTAGATAAGAGGGAGTATTTGGTGATGATTAGATAATTAGGGATAATTTTTGTTAATTCTACATAAAAACATATGTTGTGACCGCTCATCTGAACTGTCTCGACGAGACAGTTCAGATGAGTGGTCACAACATATGGTTTCGATGAGAAATAAGAAAAATTATCCTTAATTATCATCAAATACTCCCTCTTATTTAGAGCTCTGCAGTTGGGAATATCAAAATTTTATCCCTAGTATTTGACCCTCACTGGCATGCTTGTACAATATATCACAGAAACGAAAATGTATATCTGAAAATTATCTGAGTGCCCCTAAATAATCCTATGTATTCTGACATTTTTAAAGTCTCCCTCTGATTTTTATAAACAATATTTTTGCTTTGAACGTCGATAAAAATTCCATTTCTTGTGATTTGAGATGCTTTATCGACAGGCTGAGCAAATGGCAAACAGTGCAGACCCTGATCATACTGCTGCTCTTGAGTACGATTTTAGTCTACACTGCTCAGGGGTCATATTTATAAAACCACTTAAGTTGTTGCTATGCTGTTGCTAAGGCTAAATTTCTATTATGGAGATTCACTACAACTATGAAATTTGCTCTGGAGGAACAGTCTTTTTCAGACTGTTCCTCCAGAACAAATTTCATAGCTGTAGGGAATCTTCTTCAAAGAAAGTTAGCCTTAGCAACAGCATAGTAACCACATAAGTTGTTCTATAAATACAACCCCAGGTTATTATGTCCCAGTATTTTCTGTTTCTACAGTAACGTTATCTATAGCTAAACTGTATTCTTCAGAAAACATTCGAACATGTAAGTGAAGCACTTTCTTTTACATTTTACAGTAGCACTTTGTTACAAAACATTCAACAATATTTAGTGATTTTGTCTCCCTATGCATATCAACCTACGGATTTTTTTTATGCAATTTTAATAGATAGTATGCTTTCTTACTACAACTGTAATATTGCATGCAGAAGGCTAAATGTACAACTTCTATGTAAAGTATGCAAATGAATGAAACATGTTGGCCATCTATAGTGCAGCCACATGCACAAATCTGAGAATATTCTTCAAGTTCACTGTCTTTCTGAAGAAACTTTAAAAATTTCAATGTGTTATTTTGAGCTCAGTCAGTGAAACCCAATTCAATATTCTGCTTGTGACTTTGCACATGAAATCAGTGTTCATTCATTCTCCCTGTACTAAACATTAAGGAACAATAATTACACCTTGTCTCAGAGGTCCAAATAAGAGGGGGTTTGATACTTATTTGGAATAATTTTTATTTCTCCATAATAGTGTATGTTGTGAGCTCTCTACATGATAGTTCTAATGAGAAGTAACAAATTACAGCTTTATGAAGAACTGTAAAAATTCCCAATATTAAGACAGGCAGGTCTGAGTAAACAGTGCAGACCAAGATCAGACTGCTACCAAAAGAAGGAGCAATCTGATCAGGGTCTTGACAGTTTGCAATTCTATCTCTGCATCTTTTGGATGCATTTATGCACTGTAAAACTAAAACTGTTCCATTTTCTGGACAATTGCAGTAATTATTTTAGGTGTCCCAGTTTTTGTATGTTTTTAAGGTTACAATTTATCTCACTGTTACCCTCAAATCCACCCGTATGTGGACCTCTAAGGTATGGATGTTTTGTTCTGGTACAAGCCATGCCATGCAAGATTTGTGCTTAATGCATCTACGACCTGCACATCCATGTATCTTAAACAAGAGCTTTGCTCTTTGCACACATTGTACTGACCCTATGAAATAGTCACAAAATGAAGACCCTATCTAGACTGCACACACTCACAAACTGGGCTTGCTTCCATTTGGAAATATGTCAAAGCACATCTTTTGCCTGACACGGCTCATTTATATATGGTGGCACAAGAGAACCTTGCAGCATACAAAACATCCATGTGAAAATTGAGCAGATGCCTGTTTTGGGTATATTTAACAGATTCTACTGCAAGGGAAATTTTAAATGACAGAAATGAACCTATTTTTCAGAGCTGAAAATTTAACAAGAAATCTGAACTTCACAATACGTTATTGCCTGAAATTGAATGAATCCATATGGAAGAACTTATGAGAAAAGAATTGAGCCGTGTCACATGAAAACCAACGAAGTGGTTGTGCGCCCAGCGCAGACTCAGATCAGCCTGGGCATCCGCCCAGTCTGATCAGAGTCTTCGCTATCCACATGGAGGTAGCTTAGACCCTTTGCTACCCTTTGAACACTTAACAAAAAGTCTGGTCAAACTGGGCAGATGCCCAGGCTGATCTGAGTCTGTGCTGGGCACACAACCACATTGTTGGTTTTCTCGTGTTGCGGCTCAGATGATTAACCCATTCCATGCGGGATACCCCTTTAGGGGTATCTGGGCAAACAGTTTGGATCCAGATCAGGCCCCACGTTTGTGGGGCCTGATCTGAGATCCAAACTGTTTGCTGCCTAGACATCATTCTACAAGAGTGGCTTAGACCAACATTGTCAAAATATTCTTGATTTTTGATGCAGACGACAAAAAATACCCAGAATGCAAATGGGTTAAGCCCAATAATGAAGGAACACAAGCATGTAAAAGAAGTGGTCTTTCTTTCCCCACCAACAGTCTCTGAATCCTGAGAAATCAAAATACATGTAGTATAAACCTTAGACAGATTTTCAGGCTGACCCAAGTCTTAGCTATCTCAGTACACCATTTCTGTTTCCTACCTCACACATATGAGAAGGAACAAATCCTAGCAGTTACTGATAAACACCTGGACCCGGTTGTTCAAAACTAACGATGTCGTTAGTTAACGTTTCGTTAATATTTAAAACGTTAATATTTCATTTTTGGTTGAAAAAATGTGCAAAGCTTACTGCAAAAGCTTCTCACATTTTTTCAACAAAAAATAGCAGTGTATTTGGTGATAAAGTCATAAAACACTTAACGAGTTGATCTCTTAACGAGCTCGTTAGGAAAACGATGCTTTGAACAACTGGGCCCTGAGGAACAGGTACATGTCCTCTTTCGATATTTCAAAAGTTTCAAGCCATTCTTACAATGACTGGTTTTAATAAGTGCATCAACCCATTTCAATTTTAACAATTCTAATGATTAGTGAAGTTTTTTTAAATGATTAAAAAGTAAGGCAGCAGTGATACCAAAAACATCATAAAAGAACACGCAGAACTGAGTTAAGTCTTAACAAACCTACAAATGCATTTGTGAAACATCCCATTTGTAATGTTCTTTGGATTATATTTCATTTTTTTTGTGAATAATTAAAGTTGAATAACGACAGGCACACAAAAGCATGTTGCAAGTAATGTCTCGGAGGAGATTCACAATAACTACTCTGACAAGCCAACACGGGAAATACTGTCAGCAGTTAGCTCCCTTGCAATACACAATGGAATAGAATTCATACCATACTGTGAAGACGTATTTCTGTGCTGTTCTTGCTACTTTGTTACACGTATTGCAAAAGTGGGATTCAGGCTCCAATTCCACAAAATGTTTTTACTAAAATTCAACACCGATACTAGTATTTGCTGTCATGTAAGAAATATTGGACACAGTCAGTATCTGTCACTGTGAACTTAAGCAAATAATTTTTTTGTTGAATTGAGCTCTATTTCTGACCATGTTAATTGAAAAGCCAAAGCTTCAGAGATATCAACATTATAAATTTTCTTATTTCCCATCAAAAACGTACTGTAAAGTGGAGTTTTATTATAATCCCCTTAGTGAGAAGATTTTAATGATATTCTACTTCATCAGAGCTCTAGATAAGAGGGGTATTTGATGATAATTGAGGGATAATTTTCTTTAATTCTCATTGAAACCATATGATTGATTGATTGATTGATTTATTGCTTAATGCCACGGTAAACAACTTAGGTCATGTTGGGACGGTCAGTTTACCTAACCACACTATTCCTGGGCAGGCTTAGACCTTCTAAGCGGTTAACCAGTACTAAGTGCACATACTTTCGCCAGTAACTGACAACTGCCCTTCTTGAATCAGTGGAAGGAGAAACGAAAGTATGTGGCCAGACCAGGTTTCGAACCCAGGACCTCTGACTTATGAGTCAGGTGCCCTCCCGATTGCGCCACGTGGCCCGGCCTTGAAACCATATGTTGTGACCCCTCATCTGAGGGGTCTCAACATAGGTTTTTATCCAGAATTAACAAAAATTATCGCTAATTATCACCAAATACTCCCTCTCATCTAGGGCTCTACTTCATTTTTATGGAGAGATAAGAAAATGAATTTCAGTGTTTCATCTCTAACATGTTGGTTGAATCTGGGCTCATAAATTAAAGTCTGGTAATGTTTTTAATATTCCTCCTCTTCATTATCTACCACATCATCTTCATCGGGTGGAGCAAAACCTTCCTGTAATACACAATAAAACAGTGCTTAGACAAGAATTCCATGAGCACCGTCTCTCGCCAACTTCACAAAAACACTGTTACACAGCTAAGTTTAGCAGCTGATGTCAACAAAGCAATGAAAATGACTCGCTTCCTGCTAATCACATACAAGACATAACTTAACTACAATATATATTACAGCTTGCCATAGGAGGAAAATGAAATCGTAATGGAATTCACATAAAATCATTTATACTGTCTGCTCAAGGCACCTACTAAAATGTGTCAAATACGCCTTAATGATGTTTCTGATGTTTTACCATGTAAGCTAAAGTTCCATGACACCAAACCATTAAACAAATGAGCACAGGTATTAAAGGAATGAGCACAGGTATGACATAGTCCAGCAATTTTACATCAGAGATATGGATAATGGGGGAATCAGGGATGATTTTGCTCATTATTACAGCCTTGACCTGTCCTATCACCATTTTGGTGTGCCATAAAACTTCTAAGTACGAGGATATATAGGTCTGGGCAAATAGTACAAAACCAGATCAGACATCTCCTAAAGCAGTCTAGTCAGGGTCTTCACTGTTTGCCATTCCATCTGCATCTTTTTTGGACCATTCTGTTCCACTTTAAAATTCTAAAAATTGGGTCGCCAAAAGCAAGCATTGTAACAATGCTTGCTTTTGGTGACCCAATTTTTAGAATTTTTACTGTGTTCGTAACTTAGACAACCTACCTCTGTTGCATATAAAATTTCCATAATTCTTTTATTTGCAGATGATTCTACGTTTTCGTCTTCTTGACATATTATTTCTATATCTCGTAATTTACCAAAGTAGAAATCTCTTTCTTTTTCTAAACCTTCTACTGTGAGTTTCATATCATTTAACTGAAATCAGAGATAGAAACAAAAATAAGAATCATATAAATGCAAATTTTCTGTTTCTTGAAAATGGCAAGATCGATATTTTGTTTCACTTAACTCCTACAAGTGCCAACATAATTTCAGTCAGGCCACCTTCACAATTTGAGTGATATCCAATTCTTTAACTTCAAAGCAGAAATTTTGCAAGAATATGTTTTACATAATACAAGATTATAATGGGAAGAATTTTTTCTTTTTTATTTCAAATGGGAATGAAACTGCTGGTTTACCTGGTGTGATAGACATTACAGATCCTCATCATGCTCCTAATGCACAGTCTGAACTGGATATGAAGCAGTTGCTCAAAAAATGTCAAACATGCTGGGTGAATACAGTAATACAAAGCAGGAAGTTTGGGTAGCTCTAACAGTGGGTAAGGTGACCACCTTCTAAGCTAAGGATCTGCATTCAAGTACAGCTGCAGGAGCAACTCTTTTTAACTGTGAGTGTTATTTCTTCATTATCAATTTCCATTTGCTGAATATGACTGAATTACTTTTGAAAGAGCCAAAAAGTTCCAAATCATACATCCTTAGTAATACACGGAGCAATTCTTTTTAATTGTAAATAAAACTTTCTTCATTATCTCTTTCAATCTGCTCAATATGACTGTATAACTGTTGACGGGCTGTAAAGCTCCAAGTCATACATCCTTAATCTTATCTAGAGGCTAATTTCAGATAAGGAATTACTATGACAATTCTAGATATTTTTGGTATTCTATGTAAAAGCAAACACTGTGGCCCTCATTAGAACTGCCTCACCGAGGCAGTTCTAATGAGGGGTCACAGTGTATGGTTTAATGGAGAAATACCAAAATTTATTCTTGATTAATCATTTGGGGCTGTATTCATAAAGCCACTTAAGTCGTCGCTATGCTGTTGCTAAGGCTAAATTTCTTTGAAGGAGATTCCCTACAACTATGAAATTTGCTCTGGAGGAACAGTCTTTGTAAGACTGTTCCTCCTGAGCAAATTTCATAGTTGTTGGGTGTCTCCTTTATAGATATTTAGCCTTAGCAACCGCATAGCAATGACCTAAGTGGCTTTATGAATACGGCCCCAGATAATCCTGTTATCTGGAGTTCTGCTTACTTGTGCTTCTAATTGTGCTACTTTTAAATTATCTCCTCCCGCATGGTTACTCGTTACTCTGGATGGTGGCGCTGTTTTAGTTTGTACTGGTGCTTGTGGACTTCTCTGTGTCGTCGTCGTCCGACTTGACGCTGTTACTGAAAATTGTAAATTACAATTGAGGTGAATCATATGTCCAGATCAGATGGGTTTTATGGATACCATTTCTGTTGATACTTGTAAAACCATAAGTTTTGAGCCTTCATAGATCTTCAGGTAAGACCTAAGACGCTGCTGACAGACCGACCTTGATGTCTGATAGCTGAAGTGTCTGCCTTAATACAAAAATATCCTGATATAATGAGAATTCGGAGAGGATAGTGTTGCAACTGCCAAGATACTTCTTGGCTCTAAGTACACTTACCTTATCGAATATTAATATTACCGGTAGTCTGAGAAATGGAAGACATAAGTGAGGAATATTCAACACTGAAAGAAAAGTAGGTCAAGATCAGTAAGTGACACCAGTCTTGTGCAGATGTCATGGCATAAGCATGTATGGTTTCATATTAAGAAAAGATTTTTCATTCTCAGAGGAAAAGACTTATGCATATGCATCGTGGGTAAACTAACTGTAGATATCTTCACCAGAGCATGGGAAGTTTGTTACCAGCAAGAGGCACTGGTATCATTGAGACAATATCATGATTAAGCCTATATGCAGTTTTGCCATGAAAGGAATTTCAGACTCCAAGAAATAAAACAAAATGCATTGGGTAAACATTATTTTTGACGATAATAATGCTGAAAAGTGACACCAATATGGGTATTCCCTCTTAATCCGAGGTTGATATCTGGATATCTAGAACACACCACAGCCTCTTGAAAATGCTATTCATTATAATGCTTCTTAAGATAGAGGATCGAGTCTGGTAACTTCTGACAGCGGGTAAATTCGGACATACAACTGCAAACAGTGAAAATCCAAATGAGACGGCACATAATGAGCCCTCTCATCAGGATTTTCACTGTTTGCCCAGTTAATTTTGCTCTAATTCCAAACAACAGACATATAAAGGAAACAATGTCACTGTCCGAATTTACCTGCTGTCCAAATTTACCCGACTTGATCCTAATGCTATCATGTCTGGCTCCCATCGGTGTTTACTACAAAGGAATAGATGGCAAATGAGCATTTTAATGCTCATCTGCCATATATTTCTTTGTAGTTCATTCTCAATACAACTTTTTTTTACATCAAACTCTGTATTTTTTACAAGGACCTTTGGTAGCTCAAAAGGTTAAGTGCTGGACTGCTGATCTTATGGCCATGGGTTCAAGACCTGCTTAAGGTGGAAATCATACCGACCATAAACAAGGTTCCACTGCACACAGCTTTTCATAATCACCCTCCCTTTGTCCTGATGAGACAAATACTGTTGAAAAGAACATAAAATCGCCAAGTCATTCAGCTATCCATCTGTATCTTCTAGTGAATTCCACACATGGCTTAACTCCTTCGGTGCCAAGTTTATATGGAAAGGCATTTGCCAGCACCAACTTTATTTTGCCAGGAAACTACTGTTCTTTTTTCTGGTAAATAAAACCCTTGAAAGTCTCTAAATTTCATCAAAAACAGCCACTCGTGAAAAAGAATCTTTGTTTGCCATAATCTGGTTGTAAACTTTGAATTATTTCCCTTGGTAATGTCGTATAATGGAGATATTTAAGGGGACTGAGCCGGTCCCATTAAGGCAACAATGGCCCTCTGCCTAGCTGTCACATCTGGGCGACAATGAGTTAATAAAGGGACTATACTCTGATTGTATCAATTACCTCTTGCTGGTCCCTTTGTGAGCCCTGACGTCTGTTTTCCTCTGGGACCCGCTTTATTTACTGAACCAACTGGCTCTCCTCCTCGCGCTATTACAGGATCATAGTCCTGACCTTGATAATTTGCATCAAAGAATTTCTTGAACCACTGCACAAACTCAAAATTGTCTTGAAATTTTCCTTTCACTAATCTTTCAACTGCTATAATCTGTAAAATTGAAGAAAATGTTGATATAAGTTTATGTAAAGTGTTAAAATGTTTTTTAATAACAATATTATGACAAAATTTTCATACAAAGTTGATAAAAATTACTGAAATTATCCAAAATAGGGTTTTATAAATATATACTGTAATGTACCTAAATTTTGAGACACCTAAAATAATTAATTTTCCATTTGTTCCAAATGCAAAATTAATTATTCTATGTGTCCCAATTTTTAAGCACATTACAGTATTTTATTTAAATCTGGAGATGGTTTTTCCTACAATCACAAGAATTCCGCGGAATGGGGCGTCTCCCATGTCTGTGCATTGTAACAAAAGGGAGCTTAACCAGAAAACTGTATGCAAAGTTTATGTCGCCGCTGACAATAGAAAAGTAATACCTATGTCTCCCTTCTGCCAGTCACAGGCAAGGTAATAATTTGCAGCCAAGTCTTTGGTGAGGCAGTTCTAAGGCAAAGCAGATTTTGACAGAATGTGCATCATATTTCTTCGGTTATAAAACGGTGTTTTCTTTTCACTAGAATGACACCATATCTAAATCTGACGTATGAAATGATGGTATAAGATGGAGTTTTCCTTTCTACAACAGTGCCAAAAATTAATATCTGTATAGAGGGATCTAGCTTTTGGGGATTATTTCAGATAGAACGAACCACCATCTTATAACCAAAGAAATATGATATGGTTTATTAAACACCAAGGAAACACTGCCTATCACTGGCATACCTGAGAAAACTTTTGGGCAATAACTAAGAAATGAGCGGCGACACAAGAAAGCCAATAAAGCGGCATGTGCGCCTAGTGAATACTCAGATCAGCCTGGGCATCCGCCCAGTCTGATCAGAGTCTTCGTTGTCCGTATGGAGGTAGCTTAGACCCTTAGCTACCCTTGAAGCACACAGCAGACTCTGATCAGATTGGACAGATGCCCAGGTTGATTTGAGTCATGCCACTTTGTTGGTTTTGTCTTGTGGCAGCTCAAATTTAGCCATCTAATGCCTATCTTGGTAATTTTTCCACTTTTCACTGGGGGGGGGGGGGGGGGGTTCTTGTTTTTCCATTTTTCTTTGTTGTTGCTGTAATCTGGGTATTAACTTTCACAAATGTTTATTTTGCAATCTAATGTTAATGTGTATGGGTGCACTGCAATGATTTTTTCCCCCATTTTTTTCAAAGTGACTCCCTGTTTGTTTCAATGGGTGATGAAACCCTTCCAAACTGAGGTCCTAGAGGAGCAAATTGTGTCCTAAATGATGTTGACCCCCACTGAGAAGAGACATATGAGCCACGACGCGAGAAAACCAACAAAGTGGTTGTGCGCCCAGCGCAGACTCAGATCAGCCTGGGCATCCGCCCAGTCTGATCAGAGTCTTTGCTGTTCGCATGAAGGTAGCTTAGACCCTTAGCTACCCTTTGAGCTCTTAGCGAAGAGTCTGATCAAACAGGGCAGATGCCCAGGCTGATCTGAGTCTGCACTGGGCACACAACCACATTGTTGGTTTTCTCACGTCGTGGCTCATATAATATGGCAGTATTGCTTTCCCTGACAGTGTATCTGTTCACTTTATTCAATAAGTTTTAAATTCATAATTCACATTAGAGAGGCCCCTTGGTTGAGTGGTTACAGCAGCTTATTTAGGCTGCATGGTTAAGTGGTAAGAGCAACTAAGAGAAGGTTGCAGGTTTGAATCAAGGTTGGGCCTACTGGCAACTGAAAAACTCTGTCAACCTAACAGTATATGGGTACCTTATTCAAATCCAGTATGGATAAGGCAGGGAAAGAAGGATGCCCTCTGCCTTCCATATGCTGTGCCCAAGAAAAATTGATTGATTGTTTTGATGCTTAATGTCCACGGTAAACAGCTACATGGCCATGTCGGGATAGTCAGTTAACCTAACCACACTATTTCTGGGCAGGCTTAGACCTCCTAAGCGGTTAACCAGTACTAAGTGCACATACTTTCAACAGTAACTGACAACCACCCTTCTTGAATCAGCAGAAGGAGAAACGAAAGTATGTGGCCAGACCCGGTTTCGAACCCAGGACCTCTGACTTATGAGTCAGGTGCCCTACCGATTGCGCTACGCAGCCCGGCCCCAAGAAAAAGTGGGCTTCTTTGTTCTAGACGTCAATGCCCTACCACCATTAGACTATGGAAAACCTTTACCTTCATTTTTTTTTATTCTTTTTACTTTCACATAATGGCGATCTGACCTGACAAAGAATATTTTTCTTGGATGATATAGGGTTATGTCCTGTTCAAGTGTTTCAGTTGTATCAGGATGAAGGTACAGTGCTCCAGACAAGAAGGGGTAACAGGGATAATTTAGGGATAATTTACTTTTATATTCCATTAAAACATGCATTGTGACCCCTCATTAGAACCGTCTCACTGAGACGGTTCTAATGAGGGGTCACAATGTATGTTTTCGATGAGAAATAAGAAAAATTATCTCTGAATTATCCATGTTACCCCTTCTTATCTGGAGCTCTGAGGTAAAATATAAGTGAAAGGCTGGGTGAAATGGAATCTCAAAATCAGAACCTCCTTTATAGTTGGAAAAGAATTCTGCTGCCAGCCGGATTCGAACCCCAGCCGCTAGCCAGCAAGCCAGCTCTCAACCCACTGAGCCACTGTAACTGGGGCTCCTGCAAAATTTTGCATTATAGGTATTTGTACAGACTGACCAGACTTTGCTGTTTGCAACACAGATTCCTCAGGATCCATAGATTGTATTGTCAGGCTTGCTATTCATCCTCCACTAAACTTTCCTGACTCCTCTCTGATTTTTCCCCCTGACATTTTCACATGTTCCATACCCTTTTATGGAAGCGAAGGTAGACTATACTCTTTCACTTTAACAATGCTATAGGTATCACTTGAGAATTGGGGGTTGCTATTAAAGCAAATATTTGCTTTAATAGAAGCAGGCTCTTTCCTTAAACAGTAGTCCCTAATGAGGATGGGAATAAATACAGATGTACATCAACAATCTTTTCTGAAAGTAAAGCCTTTTTTCCCTGAGCAGCACAAGTACATTGCTTTTTTTAAGACTGCCACAGATGTTAACTTTCAAATTCCGACTTTTCAAGTCTTTTCCAAACTTCTCTGACCAATCACAGAATTCCCTGACCTGGAAAATAACTCATTTTTTAGATGTCTTTCTCTGACTGTGGCAATCCTGGACTGATCACACTGCTCAAATGCAACTAAGACAGAGCTCCAGGGGCCGTATTCATAAAGCAACTTAAGTCGTTGCTATGCTGTTGCTAAGGGTAAATTTCTATGTTGGAGATTCCCTATGACTATGAAATTTGGTCTGGAGGAACAGTCTTTCAAAGACTGTTCCTCCAGAGCAAATTTCATAGTTGTAGGGAATCTCCTTTATAGAAATTCAGCCTTAGCAACGGCATAGTAACGACTTAAGTCGTTTTATGAATACGGCCCCTGATAAAAGAAGTTTTGAGGATAATTCTGAGATAATTTTTCTTATTTCTTAACGGGAATGTACATTATGACCAATCATTTGAGCCATCTCAGCTAAATTCCTAATGAGGGGTAAGAACTTATTTTTTATGAAGAAATATGGAAAACTATCCCTCAATCATCCCTGATATCCTTTTTGTCTGGAGCACTGTTAGATTTCCTTCACTCTTAATAACTCTGGCATTAAGAATGACAAACATAAGTGTTAATATTATAGGATGGGAATATACGCTGGGGTCCGTAAGTACTGTTAGGATAAAACAGGTTTTAATGCAGTTACAAATTTTCTAAATGCAACTGGTAAGTACACATTGTCTCACCTAGCTGTAACATTTTATGTTTGCCAGGCACAGGGCCATGAAAGCGGTAAGGAGTTCAAAATTCTGATTTATCTTACTTGTGTGTGTCTACTCTATCAATGAAACATGTAACATTTGCCCCTATGGTAGGTAGATCCCTTTTTCCAAAGATCTGTTTTTCAAAGGATGCTTCCCATACTAAGAAACGCTGAGTGCCAGAGAGGGTATGATAATGGCAAAAGGTATGAAAGACAGGGCAAAGGGATTGAAACTGAGGAATACAGGGCTGTTTCTCTGAGTCTGAACTTGCTAACAGTGACTGCTGACACATCTCCAACTACTGTGACAAGCATATTCATTTGTTTCAGACCAAGACAGTTTCTTTACATACATGTATTTACCATCTAAATGCAGCAAAAAAAGGTGATATGCAAAACACGACAGTCTACAGCTACAACTCCGCAAACACCTAATGGAATGCTATGAACCTGTGTAACGGTAGTCATAGCTCTAGATAAGAGGGAGTATTTGGTGATAATTAGGGATAATTTTTGTTAATTCTGCATAAAAACATATGTTGTGACCCCTCATCTGAACCGTCTCAATGAGACGGTTCAGATGAGGGGTCACAACATATGGTTTCGACGAAAAATAAGAAAAATTATCCTTAATTATCATCAGATACTCCCTCTTATCTAGAGCTCTGGGTAGTCCCTGTATACATGTATTAAGTTTTAAATTTTTTTAAAGATATATGAATATTCATAGAATATATTGTGCATACACATGTACAGTATGTAGACTACCATATGAATGCAAGCATAAAAAGAATGTTTTGGCCATGAAATCTGAATGCAAGCATACTGATAAAGAATTGAATATATTTAAAAGTTTAGAAAAATCGTTGTGGTAAGATTTTGAAGAAAACAATTCTTTATAAAGCATATCTAAATATGGCTGAATGTTGTGGAAATGTTTTTTTGGCTTGACTGAAAAGTACCATGATAACCACATGTACTGAGTTACCAAAAAAAAAAAAAAAAAAAAAATTACAGTCTTGAGCATGACAGAACGTGCCAATAATGCAAATTTGTTAATGGCATTACCATTGTAGTTTCAATTTAGGGAGTCTTAGCACATTCTGTCATGCTCAAACTGTAAATTTTTTTTGTTTTCTTTTATTAACACAGGGTATAATCGATTCTTCTAATTTTCGCTTCCTGCAGAGACTGTACATCATACTTGGCTTCCGCCGAGACTGTCCGCGAACTCTTGCTTTCTGCAGAGACTAATGTCCTCGTAAAATGGCTTCCTGCCGAGACTGTCCGCGTGATTCTGCTTCCTGCCGAGAGGCTCGGCAGGAAGCAGAATCACGCGGACAGTCTCTGCAGGAAGCCATTTATCATGTACAGAAGTCTCAGCAGGAAGCAAGAGTTCGTGGACAGTCTTGGCGGAAGCCAAATATGATGGACAGTCTCTGCAGGAAGCGAAAATTAGCGGAATCAATTATACCCTGTGATCAATGCTGCCATTAAACATTTTGCAACTAGAACATTTGCTTTATATTCTTAGAACAGTATTTAGTAAACACTGTTCAAAAGAAAGATATGCAAAATGGAAAAGCAGTAAAACATTTAATGACAGCTCTGATCAGGTGTCTCATGGAAAGCATTATAAAGCTGTACTTAAACATTTCAGGTACTTGCAAGAACATTCCTGGGGCCGTATTCATAAAGCCACTTAAGTCGTTGCTATGCTGTTGCTAAGGCTAAATATCTATAAAGGAGATTCCCTACAACTATGAAATTTGGTCTGGAGGAACAGTCTTTGTAAGACTGTTCCTCCAGACCAAATTTCATAGTTATAGGGAATCTCCAACATAGAAATTTACCCTTAGCAACAGCATAGCAACGACTTAAGTGGCTTTATGAATACGGCCCCTGGCTGTCAAACTGGACTTCTGACAAAATGTCCAAGTGGTACGTTCGAGACAACAGTCCGTCACGACGCCTCCACTCACCTTGTCAACGCCACATTTCGTAAAACTGGATTGTAACATCTTGAAATTCTGTATATATTCATGTTCTAAATTTGTATTGTATTTTACTTTTTTAAGTGGAACAGAGCCTGAAAGCAAAATAAATATGAGGATAGAAAACAAATGGAAGGTGGGGTTAGCTGATGGTTTGCGCTTGGCAACAGCAGGCAAAGTCAAGGTCACACTATCTTTTTGGCAAACCTTGTACACAATTACGAAGACATTTGCAGAGCTCCAGCTATGAGGGGGTATTAAGAATATGTCAAGATAATTTCTATTTCTCAATGAAAACATTTGTTGTAACCCCTCATTAGAACTGTCTTGATGAGACAATTCTAATGAGAGGTCAAAACATATGCTTTTGTGTAAAAATGAGGAAAATTATCTTAAATTATCCCTGTTACCTCTTCTTATCCGGAGTTCTGCATTTGGACAAACATACTGAAGTGTAAACTAATTTCCATCGTATCTCTAGCCCCAAACACCACCACCCAACCCATTTTTCTCTAACTAAACCATTACATGCATCTTTCTAAATTTTGAACTATTCAGGTTTAAACTAGAATGGTTCAGATAAATATAAATGAAAAGGATATGTGAAGACAAGAATTTTGCCTGCTGTTGACAAGACAAGGACATGTTAGTACTATAAGCATGCTAAACAAAAAGTATGGTACATAACTAAATACATGAATTACAATAAGCTTGTTTTCTGTTTGTTTCCGTTCAAACTATCTGAGAAACACCCAGCTTACCTTGACGGACAGATCACTTTTTGTAATCAACAGCAAAAGAAATTCATAACCTGTCCAAAAATGTCTTTCAGGAAACTGTTATGATAGTCAAATATTTAATGCTACTCAATTGGTAATTCATGGACAGGGTTGGAAAGCATGACTGTAATCCGAAATCTAGTACACAAATTAGTGGCCATTTATTTGCTCATTAGGCTCTGGAAAAAGTGTTGGCCCTTAAATGTATGCAAAGTTCAAAAGACTAAGAAAACAAGCCTATCTACATATACTTATCCAACCAGATAGATACACTCAAGAGTGAAATTTTCTGACGTACTTATGAGTCCTTTCCCAAATTTCTACATGATTATGTACAACCATTCCACTATCAACTGCAATAACAAACTGGTGACCCGGTAGACCATTTCAGTCATGAAATTTTTCATCTGCTATTAACTAACCTAAATGCAATGAAAGCCTAAAGTAATTTGAGCCACTACACGACAAACACGCTGTCCGCATGGAGGTAGCTTAGTCCTTTAGCTACCCTTTGAGAACATAACGAAGAGTCTGTTCAGACTGGGCGGATGCCGAGGCTGATCTGAGTCTGCGCTGGGCGCACAACCACATTGTTGGTTTTCTTGTGTCACGGCTCATTTCTCTGAGCAAAATTTACATGACAGGTGTAAAATTCTATTGAGAAAGGTGTAAAATTCTATTGAGAAATGTGTAAATTGGAAAATTGTTTTAAACTTTCTAATTTTGTAGTGGCTGCCCAAAATGGAATTGCAAGCAAAACCATGTGCTAAGGCCAAAAATAAAATATTTAACGTTTCCCCTTACGCGACCGACCGTAAAAAATCGTAGCGACCGGAAATATTTTTTTCCGATTTCAAAAAAAAAATTTTTTTTTCTACCTTTGTGCCGAGTACCGAAAATCTGGGTCGTCAGAGCTGTAGATAAAGGTGTTTCTAACGAAAAACGCTTGCAGTCCCAAACTAATGAGTCAAGAATAGGCTACTCCCACTAAAACAGTGACTATCCATCATAAAAAACGAACGGCATCGTCTTTTTAACTAGGTTTGGAGACAAAAGAAGCAGTCCGGAATAGCCAAACAAAAATGCGCTCAACCACCTTAGATAAGACTGGCAAAAGATCAAAGGATTTCAGTCATCTTTTGAAGTCACAGGCTGCCGCTCAACGCACGTGCTGGCAGGTTTTATGTAGAGTAACCTGGAGCTGAAAATTTCGGTGTCGGGCAAAAACAAAGGGTCATTCTTGGATACAGAGCGGCATGCGAAAATTGTTGAGCAACGACATTGCATTCCGGGTATTGTTATTTTCAATTTGTCTTTTTCTGAAATACACGGAGACTGAAAAGGATTTGAAGTTATTAGACTAGCGAAAATCGCATAAAATTATGCTTTAAAGGCTACATTTTAGGGTACTTTACGACGTGTGCATTTAGGGAAAACGCAGATAAGCATGTGTATTCGCTAAGTCTGATCAGAGTCATCTCTGTCTGGACAAACAATTCATCTAGTATTAGGTTGAAAAATATTTCAATTATTCATGTATTAGGAAACGCACATGGCTGAAATCTCATTTTGCCGACGCTAATCAAAACGTCTCCAGTGAGCAGACAGATAATGTGCTAAATGTGTCCAACGGAAGGCGAACGCGCAGAAAAAATTCGCTTTTCTAATGGTAAAAGTTTCCATAATCCAAAGATCAAAGTTGTGAACAGGAAACACCAGTCGCATTGCATTACTGTGCATGCTGATCGGGGGCATATGGTATAAGGTACCTTTCCCTGTCTCACGGTTTTATATGACACGTGTCCAGTTCAATGCGGCGTTCTTTGATGTCTGATCAACATAACCACGTGCAGGTGGTTACCGTATTTAAAAAAAACTACTACCGTCTTTACACTCCGTTATAGTGTATTCCCTGATGAGAATGCGTAACTCGCAATGACCATAATTAATGTTTGCATGTTGTTTTGATACAGATTGACCCGTTCACCCTAATAAACTCATCTTACGGAGATAGATCTTCATATTTGGGTTGTTCCAATATCTAAAACAGCGTATGTGACAAAGGTGTATAGACGACGATGCAACGAGAATGTGTTTAGTTCCGGTGCATCCGATCCCATATTTGCTAACAAGGCAGCCTCGTCGGGGCCACACTGTTCTTATCGTAAAACTTGAATGAACGTGTTATATACTGTTCTTGGCTATATGGCCAACATAAAAGAAGGAATGCGACGGACTTTATAAAAAATCTGAGTACCAGTTTGGACTGTCACCTCATATCTACACTGCTTGATTAAACAAATACGTAAGTAACCAGAATAGACCATGATCAGAATGCGCATTACACATGTCCCCGATATGGCACGTTCACACATTTAATTATGAGTGTGTGCGTGTTTTCTACTTGTGTGTCTTATACTTCCATGCCCCACGCACCTCAGCGGAACTTATCCGTAGTCGCAGTAACGGCGCGCCATTCGCCCGTCCCTATTTAATTATAAAAACTGCGTCGTCTATTTTTACAGGACTTATATGCAAGTAATTTTGAAAAGACTCCTACGTCTTAATTTGGGATGGAAAAACAATCAGATGAAGCGGCTCGAGTGAGGCGTTAGCATCTTCCCGCTTATAAAGATTATCTGCAGCTCTGACTTTTCCAAAAAAAAAAAAAAATCCCGACCGACCTACCCAACATTGAGATAAAGGGTCGGGTAAGGGGAAACAAGAATATTTCTAAGGATGGCCTAATGACTAACAGTCAAATTCAAACACACCAAAGCTGGCCTAATTTGATGTTATTTTTTCTATGTAAACTATTATCATTTGCCATCTGCCACTACAAGGATAAGTATACTGAGAAACACTGCCAAGTTGCAAACCAAATGCATTTTCATCGGTCTTTGACAGCTTGTTGAGCAGTTGAAAGTGGACAATCATAATCTCAAGAATAAACAGAAATAGAACATGATTATTTTTTGGCATGCATTGTGAATCTCTCATGCCTTGAGATGTATATAACAGTAATAGAGTGAGTTAGTCAGTAATGTATTAATGTATTAACTCTGGTTGGCTCAGAGCTCTAGAAAAGAATGTCATCTAATGGAAATATATTTTCTTTCACTTTCAAAATACAAATTGTAGCACCTTATTGTGAACCACTTCTCTGAGGTGGTTCCAAAAGGATGCTACAATGTATTTTTCATCACTGAAAAATATCCTGAAATTAGCACCAAAAACTTCTCATCTAGAACCCTGGTTAGTTTGAAATAGATAACTCTTGTTGGCTACAACATGGCTTGGTGATCACCTCCCCTGATACCTCTTCTCACCTTATCTACACCCATTTTCTTGAAGGATGCTTGAAGTAGCTTGAAATTACTGATGAATTCGTGTTCTAACTTTGTATTTAACTTCACTTTTTTCAGCATTACGGAGCCTGGAACGCAGAAGGTCCGTAATTATCACAGTTTATACACTCTTACACAACCTGTAGCTGTCTTAGTTGGTCATTACATCTTAGGTTTCTCTTTCTTACTTTCCTGAATGCTATTCAAACTGCCATCCCTAACAGGACTACTGAAACTTGTCCATATTCAATTCTGTGACAATTGTTAGAGGTCTGTGAAATTTATGTACTGTGCATGATACTGCAAATATAGACTTGTTAATCCAATCTGCAAGTCCAAAAGAATAAATTTTAATTTTGTTTTTGTTCTTATTTCTTCAAACAAATATATCCAGCAACATATTGGTAAGGTATTTTTTATGTAATATTTTATTCCTCAAACTTTGGCCTTAAGCTCTAGCCTCTATTGAGGTGCCAATTTAATCTGATGTGAAGAAATTAAATCTACTGTGCTCAAAACCTATCTGTTAGCTTGTTCTGGCAGTAGTTTAGGCTCTAAAATGTTGTTAATTCAATTTATGAGATGAAAAGCCTGCTTTTCCTTGCAAAAGTGCAGTTGGAATCTAGTTACAAACATGTACACTTAATATCAAAAGCCATGTTTATATTTGCATTAAATACGCAATCACAAATTAAGACAGAAACAGCATGTTACAAAGACATCTTAGACATGGCAAGCCAACTGAGCCATTGAAATATAAAGACTCACGATGATTCGTTTTTGCAATGTTATCATATGTTTAGCTCACATATGATTAAACAGAGATTTCTTGAAGAAAAATTACGGTATATAGTGTGACTAATGCTTCTCAGATGGCTTTACCTGCACATGTAAACACTTACTGACAAAACATTTACATTGTATTACACACTGAACATATCAAAATCAGGTAAATGGGTCTACTTTCAGGGAAGCACCTCTGTCATTTTCATTTCTCCCTCCCTCAACTCCTCTTGGAACCAATGCTTTTCTGTAGGAGTTGACACCATTTGAAAAGGTATTTTGCCAAGTGAAGCAAACAGGAAATCACAAAAGTTGTTCCCCTTTGTGAAAATGGTAGAATACCCATACAAAAATCCCAGCAAATCAAAACTTTATCATTTCAGATATGTCACAAGGAAAGGTACCTTATGGCAAGTGTGATAAGCCAATAAACAGATCGGATTGTGCTTTCACGTGGACTGTTCCATGACTTCATTTTACCATAAAGATTCTCCTGGGTCTTGAGATACTAGAAACACAACTGGACTGATGAGGCTGCATGTGTGCAGGGTGAGCTGAGTTTACAAAATTTGTAAATGCCATAAGGTAACTTTTCTTGAAAAAAAAACAAAAAAACAACAAAAACACAGATCATTTCAATCTGTTGGCATAATAATAAATTGGGTCAAATGATGGGTGACTTGATGCCTTTCTGCCTTGTTATACCATATGATTGGATATTTCAGTCATTTTGAAACAACAGAATGACTGTCACACTCTTGTCCTCTAACCATTACCCTACTTTCCAGCTTCAAATTGGATTGTCTTTTTCTGTCAATGAAGTTTAATGAGACAATGGCAATAAATGGAAAATAGTGTAGACCCTGACGAGACTGCTTCTCTGGAAGCAGTCTGATCTTGGTCTACACTGTTTAACCAGATACAATGTATTCGTAACCAAAGCATTAAAGTAAATAGTAACTCTTTTTCACTTTTTAGATAGCTCTAGGAGCAATGACTGAAAAAACACAGATTATATCAATCTGTTGCAAGCCATCCATCACATCTTAAAACATTTGAAATTTTACAACTGTTTATGTGACAGACAAAAATATTTTCTGAGGAATCTTTGCTGATAAACTCATACTGCACAGCTATAGATAAGAAGGGGTTTTGAGGCTAATGAGATAGAAAAAACTTATTTCTCAATGAAACCATACGCTGTGACCCCTCATTAGAGCTGTCTCGGCAAGACAGTTCTAATGAGGGGTCACCACGTACATTTATATAGAGAAATCTGTAAAATTATCCCTAATTTATCCCTGTTATCCCTTCTTATCTGGAGCACTGATACTGCATAACACTACAAGAATATAATTGCATAATGACTTTTACAGCTGTCAATACAAGACTACAAACTGCAGTACGGCATGTAGGCTTTTTAGTTTTTGACAAACCAGAAAATTTTAATCAGACCAAATAGTTTTATAGAAGAGGGAGTTCTGAAAATAATTCTGGCAAGGCTCTGCTACTGAACAGTCACAGCACACATCTGTAAGTTGTTAACACTTTACATGTAAGCACCAGTGACAAAAATAGCATAATATGCAAACAGCGCAGATCCTGATGAGGCGGCTCATAACGAGCCGCCTCATCTAGATCTACACTGTTTGCCCTCTAGTCTTTGAATTCTCAATATGAAATATCTTGGACAAGGCATTTTTATAATTTTTGCAGACGTAAATTTTGTCGTCTGCTTTTTGGTGCTTAAAGAATTACGAACAGAGACTGTCTCAGAATTATCATCCCAACTACTTCTGATCAGATAAAGGATCCTTTATGCTGGTTGATGATTCAATGGTAGACGAGTCAGTGATCTTTCCTTTTAGACTGACCTGCCATTGTCCAGGGAAGCAAACAGGAAGTCACATGAGTTGCTTCCCTTTGTATAGGGTTATATCCATACACATTAAATACTATAATTTTTCTGACTGGTGAATAAAGTGCTTCAATATTGTTGTTCTGTGCATGTATGACATCTTTAAATTTCAAATTTGACAGCGGAGACTGAAATATTTACCTGGAAATAACATATCCATAAACTGGCAATAAGCAGCACCTGAAGAAAGAGAATAATATCTTCATTTATAAGACAGTACCTTATGATACTTCAAAACATTGATTTATATATATATATATATATATAGAGCTGTAAACTGTCTGCATGAGAAAAAGTATGAGATGGCAAGTGGCACCGAAACTAAAAATAACACGGGATTTATAATTATGATTTGTTTGAGAGAATCTGATGTTTCTGTTGAAAGAATTTCAGTTTGTAATGTTATCGAAACATTGTTTGCCATGCTCCGATACCGATGATTTCATAGATCTGTGACAATAGCCACCAGGACGTCATACTGATGTCAAAGAGATGTCATTGAGACTTCATTCTGCCTAGGTACTGAGCACACTAGTTGGCCCGTCCATAGCCAATTTTTTTTGCAATGTTTGCAATGCTCCTTCAATTTTTAATTTAACAAACTGAAATTCTTTCAAGAGAAACTCAAAACAAATAATTATTCTCAAGTCATTTAATTCCGTGTTAGATAAAAATCAATAATAACTTTGCACTCAAAATAATGTTGAACCAAAATAAAGATCTACCAACATTAAGGTGTATGAGTACACCTCCATGTCTTTTCACCATTTTTACAAAGGGAAACAACTTCTGTGACTGCCTGGTTGCATCCATGGACAAAGGAACCTTCCAAAATGAGGTCTTCTCTTAAGGGAAAGAATTTGCTCCATGAGGAGCAAATTCTTTCCTTTAAGAGTTGACCCCTAATGAGAAAGGTGACAAAATTGAAAATGGCAGAGTTGCTTCTCCTGAAAGTGTACTCATTCACCTGAATACTTCCGATTTTAACCATCATTACATATGACTGTCTGGAAAACCAATTAATAGAACTTCAGCTGACTGTATTGTACAACTGCACCTTTAAGCTCTGCTCATTTGTAATTGTTGTAGTAATCTCAAAGCTTCAGATATTACAGGAGTAGCAGATGACTGCTGTATTTTTTCTTAATATTCTTGTTAAAAACATGTTGTGACTGTGTTCAACAGAGGCATTTTAGATGGGAGGTCACATACCACCATAATATATTTTATGCAGATTTAATGAAAATGAAGATTTAGCTATACCTGAGCATAATTCTTCTATTTTTGAGTAACTAGTTTGAAGACTGTCATTCACCCATGCTAGAATATCGTGCCGACTGAGATTGTCTTGTGTGGCACTTGTGCTATATACATTGGTTGCCATGGCTTCAAAATTTCTGAAATAGAAGAAACAAACTGCGGAATTATTTTAAAACAGATGTTAAACAGAACATATTCACGTTATTAGAGATGGGAGATGCCTTGGGCCACTTCCATATAAAAGGCTGAGGTGACAAGCAACTGATCAGAACCATTGCTGATCATCAATGCCACATTGTTGGAAATCACATGATGTGGCTCTGAAGGTGACTCAAGACTCCTTAAACTAAGAAGAACATGTAATGCACAGGACTGCATGTTTTTTTTTGTAAATACTTAAGTGTACACTAGACTGGACTGGACTGCTCCTCAGAAAGGGAGACAATGAGATGGCTCCATCAAATGTACCGGTAATTCTAATAAAATACTGCCTCACATTCTTCTGACCCACAGTTGGGTGCACTAACCTGCCGGGCAATCAACTGTGACTTCTAATTCCAGTAATTTCTCCATGATTACTTACTAATTATTTATAACGGCAATCTATAGAGCGATATAGTATTGTGTTAGCCATGAAGTATTGCACTCATGGTCAGTCAGCAGCTTTTTACCAGGACACTTTTCAGTGGGACAGAAATGCCACTGTAAATAGTGAAGGCCCAGATCAGACTGCTCCTGAGGAGCAGTCTGATCAGGGCCTGCACTGTTTTTCATTTGCCACTCTTCCACATATTAAATACAGCACATATTAAATACAGAACTGATTAAGAAGTGTTCTCAATATTTTGGGCAATGATGAAGCATATGCAATCGAAATAATAACGTTTCCACGACAATCAATACTTGGAAACAACATTAGTGAAATTGAAAAGTCATACAAAGTACAAACAAGGCTGTGACATATAAATCTGATTCAACTGCCCAAATGTCACCTCTGTAATGGCTGGAGTTGAGGGTAGTTTGCTATCTATATGTTACAGTAAAATTTTTAAGGGCTACATTCTTATTTCAGCAACTCCATGCAGATATCTATGGCTCTGTTCTGCGACTGGTTCATCTAAAATATTCAAATTTGGTCAATCTGAAAGGTTGTAGAAATTAATTACAACATCCTCGCCCTCACACCACTCCCATCCCCTTCCCTCCCCTCCCCCTAAATGAAAACTAAACTCATATTCTCAATACTTCAAATAAAAGATTATTGTAGCTATACAATATGATCATGGTCAAAATCCAGGCAAAAATACTGTGATTTTTTAAATGACACTACTATTGCCGTTAATTCTTTTTTCCATTCTAGAAAAGGCCTCCTCCTTATTTTTCAATCATAGAGCAGATAATGGGAACAATAAACCTTCTTCTACTACTAACAAATCTACAGTATGTAAACAGCACATAATGATTTTTCTTTAACAATAAATATACATACTTGCCCATTTTGCCTGTGAATAAATCTAGTGTGAAACTGTTTTGAAATTAATTTGACAGACAGTATACAGGCCTCTCCTATTGAGGCATGTCATATTATGATATTTACAAGAAAAGAAACGTTTTCTACCAATGAACTGTGGAAATCAGTGGCAAAATTCCAAAATTTCTGACACATTTTTGAGTCAAGGTGTGCAAATAGGTGACTTAGGGCATATGCAAACAGAGAAGACTCTGATCAGAGTGCACATCTGTGCAGTCTGATCAGAGTCTTCTCTTGTTTGAATGATCAATTTTATGGTCCCTGCGGAATCTGTAGAGAAAAGTCCCGTGCAAAGCTGATCACTTTGAGCAGGTATACAGTTTGGTAGCTTACAAAATGCCCTGTCACCATTTCTTCCAACTTTGAAAAATTTAAATTAATGATATCAGAAAGGCGTGGTAGACCTAGTCACACTGAGTCCTGAAGTAAAATTGGTAACCCAAGTGCTACTGATAAAGATTCAATAAATAGTATTGTATCCAATTCAATACCTCCAAAAGGTGCACTGGGTAGTGGGGTCATAGGTTAATGGGCGATGCCAAGAGAAAAGGGGAGCTCATGGAAAACAGTGAAGCCATGTCAGCCTGCACATTAAAGTAATTGGTCAGTATTCATCCAGATCTAATGCCAATGAATGACAGATCAGACTGCATGGACATGAAAGCTGGTCTGAGTCAAGGCCACTTCAATGTAGCTCATACATATTTACATATCGATATGTAACTTTTCAAAATGCCCAAAATAAACTGTGACCTCATTTAAACCCAATATCCATGACTCACTGGGCAGATGGGTGTACAGTTTCATTCATGAGGTGTGACCAGGTTCTGATGCACCTGAAGTTCCGCAGGATTTTCATATATTTTATCAAAGACTTTCCTTTCTAGTACTTTTGCTATAAACAGACCTACCATTGTAGTAAATGCCATTTTTGCTACTCACTATAAACTGAAACAGGCAACGATTACAATGTATATCCATCATCAAAAGGTATGAAATGTTCCAAAGTAGGAAGGTACAATTCATGTAATACACAACTGCATACCTGTTAAGTACGTAATATAGTCATGATGGGCTGAACATTATATTAAGGAAGTGGCTTCAGACAAACCGCTGTCAATAGCAAAAATTCATTACTGACAGCCGGCTGTCAACAGCCACTTATCTGTATGCACCTTGCTCAATTTCAAGTTTGTATGATATTGATGTAACTGATTGTAGTATTCAAGCCAGCAGTCCATAGCCTATGTTTACTGTTGACAGCTTCGTTATCGACAGTTGGCTGTCAACAGCAATTGCTTACAAATAAACCCACCCCAAAGTTCAATATTTTCAGGTTCATAAGACCAACTAAATTAGTTCAAACACTTACATTGAACAAGAATGAGGATTTTGATACGAATGATACGGACATCGATATGATTTAGTCCGAACAGTATTTTTAGCAACATTCCACAGTTCCATTGCGCGCTCCCTCCTTAAACTATCATCCAGATCCAGCGACTTTCTCCACATTTTACTTTGAAGTATAACTTTATGCTTTTATATGTAGAAGTAAAGCTATGTATATGTACCATCTGTCACAGGCAACATATGTAATGAAATAATTTGCGCCGCAACACGACAAAACCAACCATGTGGCATGTGCGCCCAGTGAAGACTCAGATCAGCCTGGGCATCCAGGTAGCTTAGACCCTTAGTTACCCTTAAAGGGCACAGCCAAGACTCTGATCAGACTCGGCGGATGCCCAGGCTGAACTGAGTCTTTGCTGGGCACACATGCCACTTTGTTGGTTTTGCCGTGTCCAGGTTCAATTTTTCTAATGTATAATTACCATACATACTTATATTAGCCACATCACGACAGAAACAATTTTGGGATTTACAAGAACTGAGGATACCCTGACCAGATTGTGCAAACGTGCCATCTGGTCAGGGAATGCGCAGTCTGCTTTTTAGAATTCCTGATGTCCTTATTAACAATTGTCTACATAAACCTCACACTACTTGTCTGAGCAGGCAAATGCAGTATGAATTAATGTCCAAAGATCAGTTTTCCTGTGATGCTGCACGAAGTTTCAATATAAACTGAAACCTTATGTCCATCTACCCTCTATGGCCCAGTCCATGACCATATACTTCAAAGATATTTTTATTTTTTCTTGGCAAAGAAGAAAGGGGCTGCCCATTATGGAGGTCTTTATTCTAAAATTTATATGAACCCTGAGGAGACTATTGATTTTGTATAGAATTCATAGTGCTGACCATACAAGGACCATTTTCTGTGACATGATTCAATATTGAACAGATAATTTACCACACCACAAGAAAAGGTGATTTTGAAAAATAACTTAAATAAGCTGCAGCTCTGGCGCAGTCAGATCAAGTTATTTCTGTTCACATAACAATCTATGTGTCCCGAGGAATCTGTACCAGGTCTGTACATAAAGAATAGCACTCTCATAATGAGTACATGTATACCTGTGTAGATCATGATCACGCTGGCTCAGGCTATCAGATCTGAAAGCATCTTTTCTTATATGGATGTGACAGTGACCTTAAGCAAAAGAGTTGTGAACTGGCAATGAGGCTGAGATTATCAGGCTTCAACCATAATCACACTGGGTAGGCGGCAATCGACAACGCTCATGCAGTCGACAAACGCATATCTCAAACATTCGAAACAGCGTTTTCGATTGCAAATTGTCTTAGAAACAGCGTTTTCGATTGCAAATTGTCTCCAATTTGCAATCGAAAATGCTGTTTCTAACGGTTTTTGATTCACGTTAATCGATTGCAACTTCTAAAGGGTTTTATACTCTGACTGACCCTTTACAGCTGTAAGTTGTACCGTTCAGATTTTTAACAATATGGGCAGACAAAAGGTGCGACAAAATTTTACCTCTTTCTGATGTCTTTTTCCGTGTGAATTTCAATAATAAAATATCAAAGCATCAACACACCACAAAGCAGTATGCAGACAAAATGAAAACAAAATGCTGTTTGTTTATCCTCCATTATTATTGGGCCCCAGTTGACAAGAAATGTGCACGTGCCTGAGGTAAAATCCAGTACCTGACTTGGGTCCTACTAAACACTGCTAAAACACAAAGACAATACGGACAATATTTGTATCACTTTTCTAATACTATATCACTACTAAGAAATACTACTAAATGAAAGAATACCTGGAGTTACAACAACAAGCTATGGAGGAGGTAGTGGTGGTGTGTGTGTTTCCAGGGGGGATTGGGGTGGGAGATTACTAAAAGACAGAACACCCAGAATTAAACAATAGGCTGTGGAGGTGGGAGGGGAGTGGTGGTGTGTATGTTACAGGGGCAAATTCTAAATGAAAGAACATCCAGAATTATGAAGACAAGCTGTGGAGTTGGGAGTGGTGGTGTCTAATGAAAGAACACCTGGAATTACAACGACATCTGTGGAGTTGGGAGTGGTTGTGGCTGTTTGTGTATCCGGGGTGGGAAGGGGGGGGGGGGTTACTAAATGGAAGAACAAAGAACACCTTGAATTACAAACAAGAGGACCAATGATCCTGTAGCTCACCTGACATCTTACTGTCAACAGACACATTTTGAAACTTCACTCATTTGTTACAAACCTTAAACCAATGGTTTTTGAAGAGTGCAGATTTTGATGTCAAACAAATCCAGTACAGCTGTGAAGTTATACTGGTAACAAAACTGGTTAATAAAGGAGGTCACTAGAGCACCTTGTCCTAAATTACATAGAAATAAACATTCTGAACAAAGATTGGATCAAAACTGTGCCCTCTAGAGTGTATTCAAGGTTTTTCTCACATCTGATTTAGTGACCTAGTTTTTGACCTGACAAGACCCACTTACAAACCTGCCTCAGATTTCATAAAAATAAATAGTGTAAGTTTCATGAATTGGATAAAAACAGTGCCCTCTAGAGTGTAGACAAGATTTTTCTAAGATTTGACGTAGTGACCTGATTTTTTACCTGCACCGCTTTCATCTGAATAGCACCACTAGGGATTCTACGTGTACATGGATAAAGGGTAACGGTTCGTGTATATGTGATAACAATTACAAAATTTACATATCGTTAAACTGAACTTGAACATATGGTACACCGCCAACATAACCAGATATCTTAAGAGTCGACAGTATTAGTCTATTTTAATGTACTTGACGGCTTCCTGGCAACTAGTTTTAGAAGTTGCTGATCAAAGACAAAGGAAACTTTGCGGAGAGCACATGCGGTGTAATTGAAAAATTCTGCCAACCTGTTTGTCACAGACTAGGCTTACCGGGAAAGTCAGATAATTGCAATGACAGTAAAAATAGCCCCTGAGACCTTGACCTTAGCCCTAGAATCCTGAAATGTGAACTGGTCAAAGATAATGTCATACTAAACATTTGTGCAAAGTTAAATGAAAATTAGTCCATAAATGAAGGCGCTAGAGTGATGACAATGTTTTTCTAAAAATAGCCACTGTGACCTTGACCTTAGAATGCTGAAAAGCGAACTTGTTCAAGATATTGTCATACTAAACATTTGTGTGAAGTTTAATCAAAATTGGTCAATAAATGAAGTCGCCAGACCGATGGCGAAGTTTTTTTGAAAAAAGCAACCGTGACCTTGACCTTAGAACACTGAAACATCAACTTGTTCAAGTTATTGTCATACTCAAAATTTGTGTAATCAGTCCATAAATGAAGTTGCCAGAGCGATGACAAAGTTTTTCTAAAATTAGCAACTGTGACCTTGACCTTAGAACACTGAAACCAAAACTTGTTCAAGATACTGTCATACTAAACACTTGTGTGAAGTTAAATCAAAATTGGTCTGTAAATGAAGGCGCTAGAAGGATGACAAAGTTTTTATAAAAATAGCCACTGTGACCTTGGCCTTGACCCCGATAGATGAAATGCAAACTTGCCCAAGATATAGCCATACTTATCACTTGTGTGAAGTTAAATCGAAATTGGTCCATAAATGAAGGCGCTAGAGCGATGACAAAGTTTTTCTAAAAATAGCCACTGTGACCTTGACATTGATCTTAGGAAGCTGAAACACAAGCTTGTTTGAGATATTGTCATACTAAACATTTGTGTGAAGTTTTTATCAAAATCAGTCCAAAAAATGAAGGCGCTAGAGGGATGACAAAGTTTTACTAAAAATAGCCACTGTGGCCTTTACCTTGACCCCAGAAGGCTGAAACACGAACCTATCCAAGATATTGTCATACTTATTATTTGTGTGAAATTAAATTGAATTCAGTCCACAAATGAAGGTAGAGCGATGACAAAGTTTTTCTAAAAATAGCCACTTTGACCTTGACCTTAGGATGCTGAAACCCAAACTTATTCAAGATATTGTCATACTAAACATTTGTGTGAAGTTTTAATCAAAATCAGTCCATAAATGAAGGTGCTAGAGCGATGACAAAGTTTTTCTAAAAATAGCCACTATGACCTTGACCTTGATCCCAGAATGCTGAATCGCGAACTTGTCCAAGATATTGTCATACTTATCACCTGTGTGAAATTAAATCGAATCTGGTACACAAATCAAGGCGCTAGAGCAATGACAAAGTCTATGGGAAAATATTTTATCGCTCAAGGGCTAGTAACTCTGAAAAGAATGATCCAACCTGGCCCAAATTCGAACTGGTCCGAGATGTTTTGGCTGTCCTGGATCCTGCAAGTTACAAGAAGTTGCAATCATAAATGATGAAGCTAGGGCCCGGACAACATTTTCCCCATAATAAGTCTATAGGAAAATATTTTATCTCTCAAGGGCAAGTAACTCTGAAAAGAACTATCCAACCTGGCCCGAATTCGAACTGGTCAGAGTTGTTTTGGCTGTCCTGAATACCTGCAAGTTAAAAGAAGTTGCAATCAAAAATGAAGAAGCTAGGGCCTGGACAACATTTTCCCCCATTATATATTTTATCGCTCTCCGGCAAGTAACTCTGAAAAGAATGATCCAACCTGGCTCAAATTCGAAATTGTACGAGATGTTTTGGCTGTCCTGGATACCTGCAAGTTAAAGGAAGTTGCGATCAAAAATGATGAAGCTAGGGCCAGGACAACATTTTCCCCATTATAAGTCAATGGGAAAATATTTTATCGCTCAAGGGCAAGTAACTCTGAAAAGAATGATCCAACCTGGCTCAAATTCGAACTGGTGCGAGATGTTTTGGCTGTCCTGGATACCTGCAAGTTACAAGAAGTTGAGATCAAAAATGAAGAAGCTAGGGCCCGGACAACATTTTCCCCATTATAAGTCTATGGGACCTTTTCGTTGCCATGGTAACCATAGTTTAAAACCAATCTGTTCCAAAACTATATGCAATCAATCCCCCACCCCAACCATGCTACAAATAAAATTTGATCAAGATTGGCCAGCCGCTTTAGCAGATATTGATGCTTAAAAGTGTGAACGGACGACATACGCCGGACGCCGGACCAAGCCTATACTATAAGCAGAGAGCCAGATAAGCTTCGTATTTGCGTAAAATACGGACCAAAAAAGACAAAATACGAAGTGTCTTGAAATTTCAATCGTACCGAATACAGTAGTCATATCTCAGCTTACGAAAGAAGCTCAAATGTGCTACATAATTTACGCTATAGCATGCACGGTCAACCGTTTTTCAATAGCCAGAATGTTACCTATTTTTAGCATTTACTAATCATTACTTCAGCGCATGCGCTGTCTGAGCATGCGCAGTCAACCTTTTTCCGAAAACAGAAAGCACATGTACCTATTTTCAGCATTCTCTTTTCGGCTTTTACTGGTTGTTTTTATGAATAGACCGGGAACAAGCATGAGTATTGGAATTTACCGAGCGTTAGCCAATCGCTAAATTGCACATGATCTTTCCGGTTGATTGCGTAGGTACTTTCATTTTCGTTGAACAAACATGTTGCAAAAAACGTCTCTGTAGACTGTTACTTGACTGAACAGTCAATAAATGGCCCCACCTGGTTGTGCGAAGCTGGAAAACTTTGGCTTCGGCAAGCCAGTGGTTAATTCTAGTGAACTCTAGCCAGCAAAGATCAGCCGATCGTCCCCTGATGCGTGGTAAAAGGAAAGCAAAACACTGTCAGGGTCGGTAACGGGTCGTTTCGGCCCAATTCCCTTTCGGCTCCGGGTCGTTTCGGCCTTATTCCCGTTCGGCCTGGGTCGTTCCTGTTGTCCAGAGTTTTAAGCAAGAACCCTGGACAAGAACAAGTAGACTGACATTTTGGGAGACCAGTTGTGCGTTAAAAAGATACTGAACAACCACTGGATCTCAGGAGTACCGATACTGAAAGGACTCATCAGGATACTGAAAGGGTTAAAATTCTGTTTCGTAAATACTGAAACCACTGTAAAAATTATCTGGAGCTCTGTTGGTTAACCTGATCACAGACGCCATCGAGGAGGCTGACGGAGACGTGGATGCAGACGTGAATGCGGACGCTAACGGATCCTTGGAATATGACGCCGGGGGTATCGCATAAGCCCTCCTTTGCTTCACAAAGGCGTGCTAAAAATCATTGTTACTGTTACACAGAGGTTAAAATAAGCATTAATCTATTGGTCCGGGACCAGTGGATTTTGTGCTAAACCAGTTCAGTTTATGTATAGTTGGTCCATAAAACCAGTTGAGTTTTCTGCGTAAATGTGAAATGGGAATATTGGAGACCATGAGTCAAGGTGGCATGACCAACTCAACCTGATTTCGACTGATCCTGCGGACCAGTTCTGATTTAGGCTTAGTGAAACCCTGTTTGTAGCATAATATTTATAATATTAGACGTCTCAGAGTGATTTTGTGAGTCTCTGTAGCATAAAATGATAGTGAATATAATTTACATATCAAGCATGCACCAACAACAAGCGAAGACTTATCAGAATATCAATGTAGACTTTGTGCAGATATGTATATGGTCTTTCATGGATTTCATACATTACTGCCAAAACAGAGAATATGTACAACAGCTAGCATGGCCTTCCATCTAGCCAGTTTCCCTTAGGATTTGAAAGCTACAACACTGAGGCCAGCATGCCCTTCAACATGATATCATACCCACACAACAACATGTATCCAGCAGCCGGAGATGGTACAACTAAGAGCAACCAGATTCGTCAAGGGTGGCTATCACGCGGCAGATAGCACGGCAGATGGCCACCTAGTGTAACATTGCAGTATATTATGCCACCTTGTGGAATTTAGTATGACCAGTTCTTCTATGGTAGTGGATTTTACCCCACTATTCACCTCATGAAAAGGTCATGAAAAAGCTGCAAGTTTTGATTTCTGCTGTGAATTCAGGAAATGATAAAAAAAAAACCTTTCTAAAACACATCATAATTGAGAGTAAGTGGTTTGATATTTATGTTTGGATAGTAAAAATATTTTTTTAACAGCAACAAACTATCTTAATGAAGCTGGGTTTGTAATTAAGTGGAAATTTTGCAAAAATGCAACTGTGGTGTTTTGTTCATTTTTCAGGCCAAATAACCTAGAACTGATATGTAGTCATAAATATCAGTTCTAGTCCTAGAACAAGGACATAGGAAGATTTTGCCCTAGGTGAGGATCGAACCCACGACCTCCGGCTTCAGAGTCAAGTGCACTAGCCACTGAGCCACCACGCTTCTCACCAGGTCTGGAGACCATCTTAATATACATTCACAATCAAATACACAGAAGCGCCTTTATAACGGGGGTGCTGGGAGACATAAAATCGAACTGCGTTGTAAGTGATCATGCTGTATAACGATCATCGCTGAATACCCCCACTCACTAATGAAAAACTCCATGTTTACATGTTCGTAGGGCTTGTTTAGCCCTAACCAGGTAGATAGACATGTTTACTGCTTACCTGACAGGACGAAACTCATCGCTGAAGTAGCCATTTAGTCCCTATGTTCTTACTTATTGTGAAAAAATGCGCTACAAAACACATATAAAACGCATATAGAAAGTGAAAGTAGCCATGCCAGAAGCACATGATTCGTCTTACAGCCAGTTCATATGGGCCAATAAATTGAGCGGTTAACCAATTTTAAGGCTCACATTTTTATTTGAGTTAATTCATTTGCCTTCTAATGCCTTGTATACACACTTGCAAAAACGTACCTTCAGATGAATAAAAAATTACTTATTTTCGCAAGTACTGTTATCACCTAAAATCAATAAGAAGCCTACAGATAATCAAATCAGGCTTAAGCCTTTTTTTTCTTCTTTTTTTTCGCTTGTAAATTCTTTTATAATCATGCTTTCTTTGGAAGTAAGCAGTGACTACTTTGCACAGCCTTTTTTCCTGAGCGTCGGCCTGTGTATATTGTGTATACAGTACAGCCGTCGACATCTTACTATCAATCGCGCCTCGCCGCGTCTCTCCACGACAAATTCGCGCCGAGAAGCGTGGGAAAATCGAGGGCGCGTCGTGGGTTTAGCGCGGCGAGGAGTGGCGCGGAGAGGGCGTGGCGCGGCGCGGCGTGGAGCGGTAGATGCCGCGTGATCCTCTACCCGACTGGTAGTGGATCGCGGGAAACCGCGTTATAGGCGCGAAAAAGATTAACGACTACCTTACACAGAAGCTACAAACTGCAATGCCATTACACAATTCAACAGGTTTGTGTATTGTATACAACTGTCAGAATAAGATTCATGTTTCTATTATTCAGTCTTTTTCGTTAATTATTCGGTACCAAAATATTGCAGTTTTTTGTATGTTTACCTTTTTTTAATCGGATACTATATGGAAAACCCCCGTATGTTAATTGCTTTTTTTTTTTAAACACGTCCGAGAACTGTATGCACAATGGCCAGGGGTATATTTTTTTACGACGCTATTCCGTCGCAGTACATGTACATGTACCATTCAGAACTTATACTTTGATACCTGGTACTGGATAGACGAATTAAATAGTCCTATAACATATTTTCAGGCCAGGCTGTGCACACAGTTGTGCAGGACTCTTATCACAATGCGCTCTGTAAACCCGAGCAGTGTACATGTAGGTGGGAACTCGGGGTCAGTTTCCTGATCAGACTGCGCACACAGTTTACGGTGTTCAAATATCAACTGGTTATTAGCAGACGATCTGCATATCTTCGTAATCAGACCGGACCATCGTTTTCTGGTATCAACTTCTACTTTAGACATTTAAACCTGTTTTTCTCTCCCTCTTTCGCACGCGCAGGCCCTTTCCAGACTGCGCAGACGTTTGCCGGTATCAAGTTCAAGGCTTTTCGCTAACACCCTAAACTGCCATTTGCGCAGCTGATATGTGCTTGTCTTATTAAGGCTACCCGATAAGACTGCGCAGACGTATTCCGGTAGCAAGAGCTACGCCAGCATGTACACAGCTTTATCAAAGTCATGTGTTTATGCCCAGCGCATTCACTTAGCCTCTAATTAAACAAGCTTTTTTTTTTTCGGCACTCGGACGATCTCGATCCGGCAGACTTGGCAGACTGTCCCGCAGACTGACTTGAGTCTTCTTGTTCACACATTACGATTTAACATTCAGTGTCAGCTTCAGAACCCCCTCTCTCTTTCTCTTTATCCCCCATTTACCCGTGAAAAAAAACTTGGAATCTCTTTCATACTCTCCAGACTGCGGAAATCTGCACGTGCTCAAATCATCAGTGAAGATACACAACAGGTAAATGCGCACGATATAAACACACAGAAGGAAACAAATGGAAACGATTCTACATCATGTACAAAGTGAGGATTCGGGTCGGTCCGTGCAGGCAGCTGACTGCTTTGAGTATTTATGGTCGGCCAGCACAAAAGTCGACTTATCGTCGGACCCTTTTTGACATCCTGAGCGTCCTACTGTAGTAGAAATTAGGACAAGCCAGATCAGCATATATATATACATGTATACGTCAATCATTATGATTTTTTTTCATCAACTATTAAATGTGGCGTGCCTTTAGTTGATCCGGACCTTTGCCAATTTATGGGTTTTTAAAAGTGCACCGAGATGGACTAAGACAAACACGCACGAACACGCACACTATTGTCGCCAAGTGTTTTGCTACACAAAGTATCTGACTCGCACGTAATTACTCTAAATACTGGGGTAAAAGAGTCTAAGCGAAGAGCGTAGATCCTGATCACACTGCGCCTTAGGCTAGGTGTCATCCCATTTAATCATAAGTGTTCTTCAAGTTAGGACCCATAGAGTAACTGGTTAAATTGTCACAGTATTTAAAATGATTACGGTATAGTTGTACACAGTATAAAAAGAGCTGCGCAGATACAGATTATCATGCGCATGTACACAAACCCTTTTTTAGTCTTGCTAAATATTCTGTAATTGGCACTTTTGTACGTATAATTCTTATTTGGAGGAAAAGAACGGAGTGTTTGTCGTCTTTTCTTTTTTTCTTACTGCGATTTCTCGCTACTGATGCCTCTTACCAGACCAGCGCTCAGCTCCAGACACATACATGTAGGAGTTATTACATGGTTACTGCAATGGAACTTGCGGTATAGGTTGGTTGTTATTCTATGGACGAAGTGTGAATGCCAAAACCAGACTGCGCATGAGCGCAATCTACTCTAGGCATGCGCAGTTGTACCCATACCTCGAAATAATCATTATCTGAAAAAGGCATCGTATTACATCTGCGAACCGCAAAGCCTTAGACCAGTCTGCGCACGTAAATAATAATGATTTTGCAAAGTATGCCTTTTGGTTTATATTCTCTTGACAAACTGTGAATGCTCCAACTAGACTGCACATGAGCGCAATCTACCGTAGGCCCATACGTCGAAAAAAACGAGACAGTGTTCTACATCTGCGAACCACATAATAATCATTGTGAATGTTTGTAAATGCACATGGTATGACAATTGAGCCGCGACACGAGAAAACCAACAAAGTGGTTGTGGGCACAGCGCAGACTCAGATCAGCCTGGGGACCTGCCCAGTCCGATAAGAGTCTTCGCAGTGATCTTAAAGGATAGCCAAGGATCTCGGGTACCTCCACGCGGGCAGCGAAGACTGATCAGACTAGGCGGATGCCCATGCTGATCTGAGTCTGCGCTGGGCACACAACCACATTGTTGGTTTTCTCGTGTCGCGGCTCATATGTACGTTCTGAACGGATGTGTTTTAACGTCCATTTGAAACGCGGGCTGATTTATATTACTGCACATGCGAGTAAAGTCGTAAACTCGAAGCATAAATTGAATTGGGAGCTGCGCATGGTCAAATAAGGACTCGTGGCAATTATGCCAGTGGTCTGTCTTAACGCCCCTGCAAACTTTGAATGCACATACCATGCGTGTGCATAGGCTGGTTGGTGCTCTGCGTTTGACAGATTTTGTCAGGACGTTTTTAGCTCGCCTGAACGAAAGTTCAGGAAGAGCTATTGTTGTCACCCTGGCGTCAGCGTCCGCGTCCGCGTCGGCGTCCGAAATGGATGTTTTGGTTAAAGTTTTTTTATGTGATGGGCAATGCGCTGCAGGCGAGCTATCCTGTACGCGGACAGGTCTTGTTCATGTCGTTCCGACAGTTTCTTTTTGCAACCCCGGTTTCTCATCTCCCGTTCATGCATCATTATCAAAAACTTAAAAATAAAAAAAATAAAAAAAGAAAAGAAAGACAGGAAGAAAGAAAGTACACAATACCGAACGCGCTTAAGCGCGCATGCACATTTCCACTAAATAGGGAAAGTAGACTCAGTTCAACCTGCGCACCCCACATTCTCATAAACTCGATCGTATTCGGTTATGTAAATATGTACAGACTCCTCGGGATCAACAAACAATGCAGATACAGAGGGCGCTGCTCAGATTACACAGTGTAGGCTGATCTGGGTCTTCGCTGTTCGCACTCAGTTCAAAGCACCTTTTCCGACTGCACGGCGCAAAATACCGGAAAACAAATAGCCCGACTCAAATACTGAGAGTCGCCCGCGCGTTAACGCACGTGCGTTAACGCACATGCAGATTCCCGCCAAAATAACCACCATTTAGTAGTAATACAGCTGCGACGGGGCCAAAGTCCTAAAGCAGAGATTTTTTGAGAGAGTTCTTAGTCTTGGAAGTTATAATAGTGGAGATAAGTAGAAAAAAAACCGATGTCCCAAACTTGTGCTTGAAATTATAGAAATTCACTTTCTAAGGGTGCCTAGGCCCTATTTACTTCTATTGCGAAAACTGCCAAAACTTCATAAAGCTTGCATCATTTAAATTGAATGAAATAAGTTAAATGAAAAAACAGAGCTTTTATCATTTTCGGGAGAATGGTAACACATCGATCTTCTACATAAGCACGAAGTTTCTCGCATCCCATCCCGCGTGAGTATTACCGCAAATATCATGCATGAAGCTTGAAACCTTCGCGCGAAACACTCCCAAAACTCTTGCAAAAGTCACAAGAAACTAGCGCTGAAAAGATGAAAATTTCGGCGTGATGCGAGATCGGCGGGTGTATTTTGTTTTAATATATCTACATCATCGGGTAAAACTACACACACGACTTGTGTAAAAGTTCACTACATGTACGACTGCACACATTTCAAACATCGCTAGAGGCGTGGTCGCCAGTCGTCGCGGAGCAATCGCGCCGCGTCTAGATAGGCCCGAAATATTCCCACGCCGCTCCCACGCTGCGCGGCGAGGAGCGAAGCGGGCGTGGAGTGGCGCGGCGAGGCGTGGAAATAGCGCGGGAATATCGAGGGAACAGCGTGGGATTTAATCTTTTTCACGCTCCACTACACGTCACGACGCGTAGCGATTGATAGTAAGATGTCGACGGCTGTACTGTATGTGGAGACCTTCGCAGATAGCACAGATAGGTGACACGCGCTAATTATCGAAGTCTTCTAAAAACATGACCACTGTTCACACCCTGGCAAAAAATCGACACTTTGATTATCTGAGATAACATTTGACACGTTGTTGATTAAAATTATGTAAACATTTGATGGTTATTTTGCTATTTTATTATATTCCAATGTCGTAAATACCGACACAAACCGTGGAAACATCCGCGACAAAAAAAATGGGTTACACAAGACAACCTCGTTATACCGGTTTCCGCGATATACCTGTTTCTGCGGTATAACGGCGCTCCAGTGAAGTTGTTGATTTTTATAATACTAAGCGCTAAGCCCAAGAAATAAGAAAGAGAACTAGTGACAAAGACGAAGAGCTGGGGCTGGGGAGCCCAGCCTTCTCTCAGAAGAGTATTTTTGGTATGTTAGTAGAGCAACGGAAGGTATTATCGACACCTTAAAGCTACTATTTGGTGTTAAACAGATACTTTTGTAAAATTCATATTAGATTGACCTGTTTTCACTAACACAATTATCTACCAAGATGATGAGAAGGAACTCTTTACATTATTGTTTATATTTCAAAAATTACTTTTGCTTCATGCTATGTACTGGAGGGTAGCAGTTATCAACACCCGGAAGCAGTTATCAACACCCCATTTACCTGTAAATGATAATGATAAAAATAATGATTGTTTAACACAACTTCTCTTAAAATTATGCTATGATCATTTAGTGTAGATAATGATTGAAAGATTTGCTTTAAATTCAAACATAAAATCCCAAGATTTTTTATTTTTACACTCTCAGCCAGAAAATATGCAAAAATATGAAAAAGTAGCTGTAAAAATTGTGGATTTTTTTTTTTCAATTTTTACCCTTAAAATAAAAAAAAAATCTTACAAAGATAAAATTAAACATTGTACATTTGATGATGTTTTGTTTGCTTTTTGAGATAAATTTACTTGAAAATAAACTATTTTTCTGATCTGTTTTTTTAGAAACTGTGCATTTTTGAGACATTTAATTTTGGGGTGTTGATAATTACTGTCATGCTGCATTTAGGGAAGTAGTTATCGACACCCTGGAGGTCACAGTACCATATATGATTTTGAAGAGAGTAACAATGTCTGCTCTTAATATTCTCCATGGTGATCTAGTTTATAGAATAAAACCACATGAAAGCACTTTATGTGAGTGAAAATTACCATGTGTCTGAGTGACCTCCCCTTACAGCCATGCATAAGAGGCATGTTTTTCATTAGTACATCAACAAATATGCCTATTTTTTCTCCAAACACCTAACTTTCTAGCATTTTTTGCACTAGTACATAAAGCTAAATGAAATTGCAACACTATAATACCTTATTTACAAAAAGATGTTAAGAAATGGAAAAGTTCACAAGGGGGTGTCGATAACTACTATAGTCGTTTCCGTAAATATCGAGGGTTCGTGAGTATCGCGGTAATCGGAATTTCCACTGACGTCATCTCGTAGCACCATCTAACATCCGTTCCAATCGAAAGATTCGCAACCCGGAAGTCAAGGTTTGTTTTCAAAACAAATATAAACAGATAATGAATACTTTACAAGTAAATTAATTAAAAACTTATTTTTCTGATAGAATGCTACCTTATCGGATAATTCTCATACCCCTATGCTCGTAAATCTATTGCTAGGAATCTAAAAAATTATCGAAAGTTTTCAAGATTTCGCTAAATGATCGTCTGCTGACCCCTTTCAAAATGGCAGTTTGTTGCGGTCACGTGATGACGCTAGGATGCGCGCGCACCGCTGTCAAAGTTTACCCGAAAATTAAGGCTCCGTAGGGGCAAATTGTATAATTGGCAATTAATGAACTTATGTTTGGAGACTGTGTGCAAATTAATCAGTGATGATAGCAAAGATTTCCTTTTGCTGATCTTTGCAGTGTTCGAATTTAGACTCGCATACTCGCAAAATGCGACCAAAATTTACAGAATGCGAGTTCAAGAAACCACCATTTGCTTTTCTTTGCGAGTGTAGTTTTCTCGGTGCAAAGAACTAATCCGGAAGTGTAAAGTTTTTGTTTATGTGCAGAACAAGATGCGCAGTCGCAAACTCGTCTTGATCACCCAGGTGCTTGCCTTATATCGATTCCCCAATACGGTGCCCCTCGTCAAGCGTCTGTGACAACCCACATCTGCAAGCGTCTGTTTTCAGTTTGATAAAAAAGCACATGTTCTCAAATCAATAAACATGGACAGATATTACTTGTGAACTGGAAAAGGGGCAAAACGGGGGATCAGGAAGAAAAACCTTCTGAAAATAAACCCATCAAGACTGACTCTATGGGCCCAAAACCCCAAACTGTCCCTATAAAAACTGCACAGAAGTGGGAAATGACTAGTAGCTGTGAAGAGAACCTGGTAGGGTGTGTAGGCATGGCCCTTGTGAGGTAAAGCCTCATTGGTAAGATACTTTATATTGTCTGTCAGATAGGGGAACAGGGAGTATAATGAATGAGAACCACTAGGTCAATATGAGTCACTGTGTTCATCCCAGCATTTTTCCTTTTTTTCTGTCTTTCCCCAACTTTAACGGCCCATAGATTTGCACTTAGAAAATAGCCTGGGCTAGGGGGGCATATGGTTGATTTTTTAAAGCTAAAAAGACAGTCCACTCAGCTGGGATACATTACTAATTGCATAAACTATCAATACAGGGTATTTAATGGTATAATTACATAAAATTATGGCATTCAGAGAAAAAGCAAGTGGACTTTCTGTTTTAGCAAGTAGAAAAATTGAGCACTTGCTACATTTAGCAAGTGAGAAAAAAAGTAAATTTCAAACCCTGCTTTGAATAACTTTATACCCTTAAATTTATAAATACAATTACAAAACAGAAACAAGATAAAAGATTGAAAAATAAACAAATAAACTATGACTGTCAAAACAGGGAGAGAAAAGTTCTGTGACCTGTAAATAAGTATGGTTAGTGTTTATGAGTTAATATTTTATGTTCAAACTCCTTTAATTTTTTCCAGTTTTATTAGAATCAAACTACTAATAAGTGAGATGGTCTGGGAACAATGACGATTTATTAAGCTAGATTTTTTCTCCCCGTATGGAGCCCCAACTATTTACCGCGATGTTAAGATAATCTCCCTTGACAGGTTCTCTTCAATATGGCTGATGGTTGCTACCGGTTTACTCCACGCACATGGATTTGCAGACGATAATTTTTATATGCGCTTGTAGATGAATAAATATCCTTTGCTCCCGGTGAAAGACTTTAAATTATAAGTATTGCTAGTTCGTTTATTTTTAATTTTTCTTTTATCACCGCGATACTTGCGAACACCGGGCTACCTGTCGATAATACCTTCCGTTGCTCTAGGGTCAATGCGGGTAAATACGGACAGAGGGGTAAATACGGACAGCTGACTTTAATCGGCTGTAAGAGGACTCTCTTCGGGAGTGACGGTAAACGGCCTGTTTCTGATAAAAATCTTAACATTCGGTTCCTTTGCTGTTTGAAAACCAATAGCCTAGCCTCCCTTTGAATGAAGTATTTTTCTCGTTCATTCGGACAACCCCTACTTTCTTTCAGTCTCTGACAAAACTTCGAACTGCGGGCGAATTCAAAACAAAATTTCATTACATAAATAAAGTTTGTTTTACTGATATCTATGATGTTCAATTAATTTTAACAAAGTATATACTATTTCCGGTTTTACTTAAAACAGCTTGTTTCACTCAGAAAACAGTTGTTTCTTAATAATCAAGCAAAATATAAACTGTCCGTATTTAACCATCTATTTTTTAAGGGTCGGGTAAATACGGACAGCTATTTTACAATGTCCAGTGTGTGTGTGTGTGTGTGTGTAATAGTTTGATATTATGGGTAATAAAATGGGGGAGAAGAGGAAGGTTGGGTTGGGTGGGTTAGAGACGGAAATGGGACAGGGAAATAAAAAAAAATATGAGGGGCCGTTTTACTATAAAATCCCTATTTCGTGATGTCTCAAATTTTATTTTGTGATAGATCTATCATAAAATGCTTCACAAAATCGAATTCGTGATATCAAAAATTCACAGTGATTCCTAGTGTATTATTTCAAACAATACATTTCAGACAAGGATCTAGAATTTCTTGATATGCTTATAGATGAAATTAAAAAGAATTTACTTTAAATGATGTATACATAATCGAGTATACTTAAGAAAACATAGACATTAATTGGTAACCATCTTGTTTTATCAAGCTTAAAAAAATGTACTATATTTTAAATGAATTTCTTAACCAAAGCTGATAAAAAATGATTAGTAAAATGGTTTTGTTAAGCTTGCAAATGTTATCAACATCTTTGTAGTCTTTTGAAATAATCCTAACGCATAGCATATTTTTAAAAACAATTAAGTGTCCGTATTTTCCCTACTGTTATACATAGTGTCCGTACTATCCCTCCCTACGTCCGGACTTTCCCTACTTCGTCCGTATTTACCCGATTCTACATCATTCGCATTTTAGTAAATTTTTGTCAATTATAGCTCATGAACGGACTTCCCTCAACTGTCAGAGTCAAGATAGCGATAACAGAGTATCGGCAAATTTACAGCTTCCCTTCTGACAACAGTGCAAAATCGGTCATTTACAATTTAACATTTTCTCATGAAATTTTGTTATTTTCAAAAAAAGAAAATTATTTTGATGTAAATATAACCTTTGTCCTTCATTATTCCATATTTGTTAAATGAAGTATAATCGAACAGCGGAGAAACAAATATTCAAAGCGAGTACCTATATGTGAAATTTTACCGCATAGCGTCAGCCATTTTTTTTTCCAATTTGATTGGTTCAGTCATGTCATGACCCCTTGTTGTTTTGACGTAGCTCATTTGCATAACCAATCAAATTACAAATATTTTAATTTATTCAGTATGACGTAGAATTGATCAATGAATCTCATGGTTATTTTTATTTTTAGAATTTCCGTATATTTCCGTGAAAAAATGGGCTGCAAAGATTGGTCAATTTTCAGAAGCGAATATCTTCGCTATTTATGCATAAGAAAGCAAACGAAAGGTACCCTAATGAAGCTGAGGGTTTCCTCTACAAACTGGAGTTAATTTTAGAAGTGTAAACATTAGCGCATCTGTGCGCAAAGCATTAAAACACACCCACTGTTTACACAGTCGGCAATGGCGCGACAGAAAATCTGATACACCGCGACAGGTAAAACATAAAAATACTTAACTGAGCGATGTGTAAATTGAATTGATCGATCGATAAAATTGTCAGACAAAACTTGAGGGGTTATGTAGTTTGACATAACATAACTTTTTTATTTCTAAACGGATTTTGAAAATTTAAACATCTTTATTTTTCTAATGAATTGAACTTTCTCATACTGTTTTTATTTTTGGAAAAATCGCAATTTTAAGAAATGCTCTGTTATCGCTAGTCAAGAAAAGACATTAATCGAATATAAAAACCGGTATCCGGCTGCATGCCGTAGGTATACAGAGGACAAGGATGTGTGAAACCTCGATGTGTAAAAATCGTCCGTATTTACCCGCATTGACCCTATCTGTATCTGTGAGACAGATCAGACGGGAGAAAAAAAAGAAGGGAAAAAACGTTACCAATGGAATAAATGGGTGGGGTAAAATGCATGCCAACACTTTTGACAATAATGAGTGTTCCTGAAGCATAAAAAATGATGAAAGCTAACAGAAACTTAAAGAACTGAAAAACTGTACAAAAGTTCGGCTCTGATTATCTGTGAAGGGTCCAGAAACGGGGAAAAACTAAAAAAGTTTACCGGTTTCGGAAACTTTTTCGCTCCAATCCAAGGAAGTGTCCCGGGTTGAACCGGAAAATCACGTGACCTATGAATAATAAAACATTTGCTAAAAAGAATAATTAAAATACCATTATTTGAATATAAAATATTAAAAAATAAATATCTATGAGCCTCAAAAGAAAGCGCTTTTTTATTTATCTTAATTTATCTGGGTAAAACCTGCTACCAAACGCCCTGCCCCCACCTTCATCGGTAAGGGGATGCCTAAAGGTACTCGGACAAAACGGACCATGGACAAAACGGACCAGACAAAACGGACCACGGTTAGGACAAAACGGGCCACGTTTCAGGACACGACGGACCATGTTTCAGGACCAGACGGGCCACGCTAGAAGACAAACCAGACCATTAGCCTTGGAAAGCGTCAGTTAAACCAGTCAGCCTCAGGACCAACCACCAGACCTAGAGGTATACTAGTGAAGTTTGCAGATAAGTTTCAGAAGAGAGTGACTTTAAAGAATAGTGCTAAATTGAAAAACTCAACAAGCAAAGACTTGAAAAATGTTTCAATTTCAAGGGACTTAACTCGTGCTCAGAGGGAAGAGGATAAGAGTAAACGCGGGGATATCCGCGCGGAATTTAATAGGCGGGTGGAAGCCGGCGAAGCTGATATAGAGTTAAGAGGTCGACGCATTATTAAGAGAAAAACTGCATCGGACAGTGATGAAGGTTCTGCTGGAGTGGAAAGGGAGCCTGTGGCGGGGGCCGCGGCTCTAGGACCCTTTTAATGTAGATTTTAATACTTTTTAGAAATGTAAATAAGTTACATTTTAGTTCTTTTAATGTTGATAGGGACAAAACATTTTTAAAGGTTCTTGCAACAAACTGTGATTCCCTTATGAACAAGCGTGACGAACTGTTGGTGCTTATTGAAAAATATGAACCAAAAATCATCTTACTCACAGAAATTTTGCCAAAAAATTTGCAGTTCCCACTAGACAAGTGTGAATTTATTGTACCTAACTACAAAGTATTCTTATCTTCTTTGGAAGTTGGTCGTGGAGTTGCTGTTTATGTACACGAATCTCTACCTGCGATCTCTATAGAAACGTTTACACTTATTGACTTTCAGGAGTCCATATGGTGCTGTGTAAGGTTGAACAGTAATGACAAACTGCTTATTGGAAACATTTATAGATCACCAAATAGTACGTCTGAAAATAATGGAAGACTGAATTCACTGTTAAAGTCTGCTGTGCAGGCTGGTTATACACATATTCTGATTAGTGGTGATTTTAACTATAAAGAAATTGACTGGTGCTAAATGGAATCGTCAACTAGCATAGAGCACGATGCTTCGTTATTTCTTGAAAACATAAGAGACTGTTATCTAACTCAGCATGTTACACAACCTACAAGATTTCGTGAAAATCAACAGGACAGCTGCCTGGATTTAATCTTTACAAATGAAGAAATGATGGTGGATTCTCTTGAATACTTACCTAGTTTAGGTGCAAGTGATCATTTGGTACTGCTGTTTAATTATATATGTTACATTCCTCCAGATTCAACAGGCCCTCCGAAATACAATTTTTTCAAGGGAGACTATGTGGCTATGAGGGAGGCCCTTGAGGATATGGATTGGGAGTTTAGCATGTGTAGCTCAACAGACGATGTTTGGGACAGTTTTGTAGAACATTTAAACACTTTGATTAACAGATTTGTTCCATATAGTTCGCACTCTTACTCATATAGGAAGCCATGGATGAACACTGTTACTGCAGAAGTGATAGATAGGAAAAGAAGGGCATGGATTAAACTGAGAAACTGTACAAATGATTCCAATGTTATTTCATATAAGAAGTCGAGAAATGAGGCAACCAGTAACATTAAGCAGGCTAAACATGATTATGAATACAACATTTGTTCTAAAGTTAAAGAAGAACCTAAGCTCTTTTGGAGTTATGTGAAGAGTAAATGCAAAACTCGGGATAAAATATGTGATTTGGTAAAGGATGATGGTACGTTGACGAGTTCCAGCAAGGAAAAAGCAGATGTTTTGAATAACTTTTTTGCAAGTGTATTCACCAGAGAGGACATTTCATTTGTGCCAACTTTGCCTGATCGTATATTCGATTCAGAACTTTCATATTTTAATATTACTCCAGAAGAGGTCTTGAAAAAGCTTAGTGCATTGAAACCGTCAAAGTCGTCTGGTCCAGATGGCCTCCATTGTAAGCTTCTAATTGAGCTGAAGGACTTTCTGTGTGAGCCCTTGACTTGTATTTTCAACAAATCGCTTGAGACAGGAGAAGTTCCAGTTCAGTGGCGCAGAGCTCACGTTTCTCCCATTTTCAAAAAAGGAGACAAGAAGCAACCTGAGAATTATCGCCCAGTCAGTTTGACATGTGTTGTTTGTAAGATCATGGAATCTTTGTTGAGAGACAGGTTAATGTCGCACATGGAACGTAATAAGTTATTTTCAAAATACCAGTTTGGATTTAGAAGTGGACATTCTTGTGTTACCCAGCTTCTGTGTGTCCTAGAAGAATGGTCCAAAGCATTAGATGACCAGGAAAATGTAGATGTAATATATTTGGATTTTAGAAAGGCATTCGACACAGTGCCCCATGCAAGACTCATAAATAAATTGTATGCATATGGAATTAGAGGAAATATCCTAAAGTGGATTCAACATTTTCTAAGTAATAGAAAGCAGAAAGTTTTGGTTCAGGGTGAAGAGTCCCAGTGGGCAGATGTAGCCAGCGGAATTCCTCAAGGAAGTGTACTCGGGCCGGTTTTGTTCTTAATCTATATTAACGACTTACCCGACATTGTCAAGAAATTCGTAGTTATATTTGCGGATGATACAAAGGAATACTCTACAATTAGATCAGCTATAGATACAGCAGAGGTTCAGGAGGATTTATATTCTATGTCTGAGTGGTCAGAAACTTGGGAACTTCGTTTCAACGCAAAGAAATGTAAATCTATGCATATTGGGAAATCAAACCCTAGGACAGTTTACTTCATGAAAGAAGGAAATCAAAGGATACCTATTGAACAAGTGTCAGAGGAAAAAGATCTAGGTGTAACTTTCTGCGACACATTGAAGTTTGATAAGCATATTCTCAACTGTGTGAATCGGGCCAATAGGATTCTTGGCATTATTAAACGTACATTTTCATACATGGATATCGACATGTTTCTACCATTGTATAAATCTCTTATTCGTCCTCATTTGGAGTACGCCACAACCGTCTGGTGTCCATATTGGAAAAAAGATATATTTCTCATCGAGAATGTTCAGAGACGTGCCACTAAATTAATTCCATCATTAAGACAGTTACCATATGAAGAAAGACTGAAAAAGTTGGGTTTACCTACGTTGAACTACCGAAGATGTCGAAATGATATGATTCAAGTATTCAAAATAATGAATCAGATTGACAACATACCAGTTAACCAGCTATTCATTTTATCTGAGGAATCTAGAACACGTGGCCATTGCTTTAAGCTTACAAAGGGGCATAATAGAACTTTACACAGAGCTAGTATGTTTTCTCAGCGTGTTGTGAATCCATGGAATAGACTCCCGTCGTCCTGTGTAGAAAGTGACTCTATCAACAATTTCAAATCTGCATTGAATGCTGCCTGGAAGGATCATCCACTAAAATTTGACATGTAAATAGTTTTAAATACGTTTTAGCGCACTCCAAAATTTTAAAGTTTTAAGCTATGTATACCAAGAAGATTTGATAGGATGCTGTGATCGGCCTACACAAGCGTTCCTGCTTAGAAGATGGCCTGGTACCCGTAAGTTACCCGTAAGTTAATTGGTGCCAATTAAAAGATGAAAGAGTATATAACTACCAAAGACAATATTAAATGGTCACAAATATTCATGATCTTAACTATCTTTTGATTTAATACGTCGATAAAGGGGTAAGATTTTCACCTTTTAAGCATGCAAATTGCTTTATTAGTGTTGCAACTAAAATGAAAATGCTTTCTCAAGGTTAACGGAAGGTCTGAACGTGGTCCGTTTTGTCCTTAGACGTGGTCCGTTTTGTCCTGAACGTGGTCCGTTTTGTCCCAAGCGTGGTCCGTTTTGTCCGTGGTCCGTTTTGTCCGTGGTCCGTTTTGTCCCTAATTCTGCCTAAATACCGGAAAGACCCGGAAAGAAGCAAAAAGACGCGGAAAGACATAAAAAGACCCGGAAAGACGCAAAAAGACGCGGAAAGACGCAAAAGACCCAGAAATGTAGCAAAAAGACCCCCCTAACATATAGTTGATTAGGTTTTTATCATCAATATATAAATTACAAACAAAAAATACAAGAAAAAGGACGTATTTAACCTTATTTTAAACTGATTTTTTTTCATATATTTTACTTTGAATACAAGTCTGTTAAATTTTGCTAAGACATACACAAATCATCAAGCAAATCATCATATATTTTATATATACACGCTGATTCCCACTAATTAGTTTCCCTCTAAATAGTTTTTTTACAAAATATTTTTTTTGCGACAGCAAACTTGAAGACAAAAAGAGTTGGCAAAAAGACCAATCAATGCAGCAAAAAGACCAGCTAAATTTTGTTTAAATATGCAAACAGTGTTATGAAATAGTTAACGATTTTTTTCCAATATCATTTTTATATTACATGTATTTTCAACAACGAAGTAAAATGACAATAAGATCCAGTAGAGAAACACTTGCAAAAAAAGACTAGAGACACGGCAAAAAGTCCATTGAAAACAGCAAAAAGGCACATAGCCGGACGGCAAAAAGACCCTTAAAAGCAACAAAAAGACCAACCAAATTCTGTTAAGATATAGAAATAGTAATGTGATTTAATCATTTGCTTCACTTTATTATTTACAAATGAAGATTATTCAAATTTACTTATCAAAAAGACCGAAAAAATGAAGCAATAAGACTAAAAAGACTTAGAAAAGATAAACATTTAAAGGTTCTGTTTTTCAACGCGTAAAAGATAAGCCTGCGGAAGAAATACCGTTTATTTTGCCATGTAGATCGCATCGAGTTTGCTTGATGTGGCGTGTGTTATTTTACCGCTAGCGTGCGTCAACCCAGACAAGTAACGGGTAGATGAAACAAAAGCTTTAGCCAATCGTTAGTGGTTTTACAAAAACCCAAAAATAACCTTGTCATTCACAAGGAGCACGTGACTTTCCCGACACTGCTCTGTCTAAAAATTTGAAAAGTACATGTGCGTATTTTGTTTGGTGATGAGATTGTCATTCAGAAACTATTCTGAAATCGCGGAGTATATAATTTCAACTATACTACGGAAAGTGCGAATGGCAAAGACTCAGATCAGCCTGGCCATTCGCGCAGTCTGATCGGAGCCTTCTCCATTCGCATGAACAATCTATTGAAATGTCAGTACGCAAAAGCGAGGGATGCTTCTCATATCTTTTCGCAAGACATTTTCCACACCAAAGATTAAGTAACCATAAAAATAATAATTCAAGGCTTTCTTTAAAATGAATTCTTGCATAATTATGTCATAAGAAATTTACATCCGACTCTTCAAATAATCACAACCAAAGTCAATAGTTATTGTAGATATCTAGATTAGGAAATCTGTTGGAGGTCAAGTGTTTCAATCATATTTACTACCCGAAGAAAATAGATCTTGAATAAAAAATCTCAATTTCACAGTGAGTTACTGAAAACATCAAAGAAACTGTAATCTTCAAACGATCAAAGGCTCTACTTTAAACTGCCCATTAAAATTTTGCATTAATTTAGTATTAGACGTGCTATCATTTGTAAATTTTGGACCTGTAATAAGTAATAGTAATTCTGGGGTAATTCTTTTTTATCTCATTTTTACAAAACATACGTTGAGAAATCGCTAGATTTGTATCTGAGATGCCACGACATGTGTTTTCATAGAGAGTGAATTAGCAGGTGTTTTGTGGATGAATACTACTACTACTACTGCTAATATTAATAAAGTTAATCAAAATTGATAATTGCTTCTGGAAACAACTAATCGACGTGGCTTGTTAGTGTCAAAATAAAGAATATCCACCATGACGCCAGAGTAGACTCGGATTAGCACAAAATCGGAATTACTTAATATAAGGTAAAAAAATACTAATTACTGGAGACCTTTGCGATACTATTAGCTTTATTCGGTGTTGACTTTCTTTGCTGCCTTGGGCGATGAAACGCTTCTTAAACAAATGCAAAAATTGGCTGTTTGAGGATCAAATTCTTTCCTTTAAAATTTGACCCGATGGCAAAATTGAAAAGGGATTAAAGTGTACTCAGTCACCTAAATATGTGCACTATTCAGTTTATTTTTTGTGTGTACCCTGGCCAAACTGCGCATGTGTGCAGACTGTCGTAAAGAAAAGATTTTCCATTATTCTTGGGTTTCGCAGCTTCTTATTTACACATATTTTATTCTCGATTGTTGATTATCAAACTAAAAAAATAAAAATAAATAAATAAACGCAAAGTACAGAGCCATGTGAATCGGGAATAGTGCCGAATAAGGTTCTTCCTTGTAGCAGTCTGATCTGGGTCTTTGCTAGAGCAACGAAATTGCACGCCTGGTATTTTTTTTTTTTCATTTTGTCATTTTCTGAAATACCCGCCGACGTAACTTTACGGAGACCAAGCCAAAAATAAAATCAGAAGTTCCTCAAGGTATTAGACCAGGTTTTTTGCTGTTTATTCAGGAGTTTGAGGTATGGTACACGGGGGTGGTATAGTGTTTGCCCCAGATAATAAACCAATCAGATCACCTGAATTTTTAATAGATTTATTGGTGTAGACTCATCACTTATCCATGAAGAGAGTCTTCGCCAATAAATCTACTGAAGACTTGACAATTCAAGTGATCATTAGTGTTTGCCCCAGATAATAAACCAATCAGATCACCTGAATTTTCAAATTTTCAATAGATTTATTGGTGTAGACTCAACACTTATCCATGAAGAGAGTCTTCACCAATAAATCTACTGAAGACTTGAAAATTCAAGTGATCAGAAATGTACAGTCTTCTGTGGCTTGTCACGTCTAAAAATAGCTTCAACATGGCAGGTCAAACTGATTTTAAGTCGATGTAGATTTCTCGAATGAGCGTTTTTTCTCATTCCAGAGGAACAGATGAAGGGGAGAGTTTGGCAGTATTCTCCATAAAAAGTATTTTATGGTTACTCATTAGAACCACCTCGACGAGGCGGTTCTATGGCTATCCATAACATTTTTAAAATAAACACATAATATTGTAAAAACATGTGGATACTTATTAGAATCGCCTCGATGAGGCAGTTCTATGGGTACCCACAGCATTGTTTTAAAGCATGTTGTAGATATTAGTTAGAATTGCCTCGAAAAGGCAGTTCTAATGAATATCCACAACATACGTTTTTCATGGAGAAATAAAAATAATTCCAAATTATCACAAAATACTCCTCTTATATGTTCCTCTGTAATAAGATGTATCTCGTAACACAAATCAAATACCTATGATTTGTGTAATGAGAAGAAAAGAATCCTCATTCAACAAAGGAAAATCAAAGTGACCAGCCATGTTCGAGCTCCAAAAACTGAATGAATGGGAATGAGCAAAGTCATCTGAACATGAACACAAATTATAAATGACAGCATGACACTCACTCTAGAAGCAGTATTCTAATTATGCTCCTCCTCTCCAAGCTAAATGAAAGCATGGCAAAAGCTTTAAAAGCAGTATTCTAATTAAGCCCCTCCTCTCCAAGCTATTTTGGGACTGTCATGATATTGCATCATGTTTTGACATTGCATCATTACTATAATCAAAGTACATTGGAGAGTGGTCATTTTGGGATTTTTTTTATTTATCATTACTATTTCTTTATTTTTATTTTTTTTAAACCCAAAATATCTCTCAAACAAAGATTATCTGAAAGATGTTGGAAAACAGGGCAGACCAGGATCAGTTAATTATCTGGGGCAAACACTAAGTCGGTTAGAGGCTATGAAGAGAAATCTTCGCAATTAAGAACCTTCCGCTCGCTACGCTCGCTTCAGGTTCTTAATTGCGAAGATTTCTCTTCATAGCCTCTAACCTATACGAAATGTACAGTCTTCTGTGGCTTGTCACGTCTAAAAATAGCATCAACATGACAGGTCAAATTGATTTTAAGTCGATGTAGATTTCTCGAATGAGCGTTTTTTCTCATTACAGAGGAACAGATGAAGGGGAGTATTTGGCAGTATTCTCCATAAAAAGTATTTTATGGTTACTCATCAGAACCACCTCGACGAGGCGGTTCTATGGCTATCCATAACATTTTTAAAATAAACACATATTGTAAAAACATGTGGATACTTATTAGAATCGCCTCGATGAGGCAGTTCTTTGGGTACCCACAGCATTGTTTTAAAGCATGTTGTAGATATTAGTTAGAATTGCCTCGAAAAAGCAGTTCTAATGAATATCCACAACATACGTTTTTCATGGAGAAATAAAAATAATCCCAAATTATCACAAAATACTCCTCCTATATGTTCCTCTGTAATAAGATGCATCTCGTAACACAAATCAAATAACTATGATTTGTGTAATGAGAAGAAAAGAATCCTCATTCAACAAAGGAAAATCAAAGTGACCAGCCATGTTCGGGCTCCAAAAACTGAATGAATGGGAATGAGCAAAGTCATCTGAACATGAACACAAATTATAAATGACAGCATGACACTCACTCTAGAAGCAGTATTCTAATTATGCTCCTCCTCTCCAAGCTAAATGAAAGCATAGCAAAAGCTTTAAAAGCAATATTCTAATTAAGCCCCTCCTCTCCAAGCTATTTTGGGACTGTCATGATATTGCATCATGTTTTGACATTGCATCATTACTATCGGAGAGTGGTCATTTTGGGATTTTTTTATTATCATTACTATTTCTTTATTTTTATTTTTTTTTAAACCCAAAATATCTCTCAAACAAAGATTATCTGAAAGATGTTGGAAAACAGGGCAGACCAGGATCAGTTAATTATCTGGGGCAAACACTAAGCCGGTTAGAGGCTATGAAGAGAAATCTTCGCAATTAAGAACCTTCCGCTCGCTACGCTCGCTTCAGGTTCTTAATTGCGAAGATTTCTCTTCATAGCCTCTAACCTATACTTAGTGGTGTACTGTTTTGTCTTTCTGATTTTATTTACATATAAACCGTTAGAAAATTACAAATTATGACGAAAAAATGGCGACGCAAAAACATACGGATTAAAGACCATCCGTATAATTCTAATTTGACTGACTGTGTATAACGTCAGTATTTTAAGGTGTATCTTAGACTTTAAACAAATCTTCAGTTTGTGTCTGGTCTGCGACTAGCAGAAGTGAACCATACAACATAGGCGGCTTCGTCGTCGGCCACATATTTCTTTTGGCAAGTTTTCTGGTTTAGTCGAATGCAATCGCGGTATTTAATTCTTCCCAACCTCAATTCTTTGAGAACACAAAATATTTCACTATAGCGACCTCATGGACCTGTTCATTCCTTAACGATTAGACACCGTTTGGAAGGGCTATGTCGTGCAGGGAAGCAAACAGGTAGTCACAACAAAAGTTGTTACCCTTTGTAAAAATGGCCGAAAACATTGTATCATACACCTTAGGTTATAAAACCATAAAAACACTCAGAAATATACTTTGTAGCAACGGACATAATACTGTGCTCCGAAATTTTGGACACACGCATTCGGCAAGGTAATGAAGTGTGTTTTGTATATGACTGACAACGACCAGTATAGCGAGGGCTGACCTTAAAAAAAGGGGGTGTAGCAATGATTGCAGCAAAACTGAAGCGCTAAGCCAATAATATCGATCGTTACTGCAAGCCTTTAGTTCGAATCAAGCGTCAGTCAAAATTAAAGTACAGTCAAACCTGTCTTAAGGGGTCACCCAAGGGAAGGACAAAAAGTGGCTGCTTAAGACAGGTGACCCCTTAATACAGGTTCATTTGCACTGTATTTTGGTTCAAGGGACCCAGAAAAGGTGGCTGCTTAAGACAGGGGATCCCTTAATAGAGGTGACCACATAAGCAGGTTTGACTGTATGACGACACACGAATGCTCCATGTGATTGTCATGACAAAATAAACGCATTTTCTTCCGCAGGTGTCGCATATTCTTCTTTGCCCTGTCACGTCGGCCTACATGAAAAATCTCACTGAATTCTGAATATGCAGTGTCCAGTTGGTACTGCGTGGAGGTGTGACTAGAACTTATTGTAAAGAAACTACACGTATATTTTTCTTTCTTTTTCTACAAGAGAGAGAGAGAGAGAGAGAGAGAGAGAGAGAGAGAAAAGCAAAGACCATGAGAGTTTAGTGGACTATTCCACCTAACAGAACGAACAGGTTCATTTCCAAGTCATGAGATCGTTCATTCAAGGCAAACAGAGTAGACCTAAATAAACAACTGCTCTATGAGGCGCTGAGTCTACAGTGTTTTGCCAAGTGGACTAGCCCCCTCCCCCTCTTCCCGCCCTACCCCAAACTGAACGGACAGGTTCATTTCCAAGTTATAAAACTGTTCAGTAAAGGCGCAGAGTGTAGACCTAAATAAGAAATTGCGCTATGCGGCCGCCTGATCAGGGTCTGCAATGTTTCCTTATGCTTGCCTTCATAAATAGCTTGACATTATTGCGAATATTCGAATATAAGGCTCATTTTTCTGCCAAGTGTAAATTAAGATATTTAAGATAACGTCCTTGAATCTCCGAATTGCCGCATTCGTATTGCAAGCAGCTCCCAGCGGGCATAAATCATTGACACAAAATTGAATCAACGTTGAATCAATGTTATACACATCGTAGACACAACATTGAATCAACATTGATTCAACGTTCTAACGTTGATTCAATATTGTGTCAACAATGTATGCCTGCTGGGAGATTGTCGAACTGTCAAACTAATATTTTGACTAAAAGAGATGATTTAAGGATGATTTTCCATATTGACCCACAACATATTTTGTGGGTAATCAAAAGAAGCAGAATCAGCACAACATATAGAGAAAATGATCATCAAATCCCAGCAGGCATATGACGTCAAAATAACGTCGTATTGACGTCGATGCAACGTGATGACGTCGCATTGACGGCGATTTGACGTCATTTCGACGTAGTGTGCCTGGTAAGAATAATCCCCTACTATGTTCCGCTGTACAGTGGTTCAAATAGCCTACTGTTTACTTTAGTGAGTTGCTTTTTGCGCTCGTGGAGTCCGACCGCCTTCTCTTCATCTGGTTTGGTTCTTTCCAGCGGTTTGTGTTGCCAAAATGAACACTTTACCAGTGGCAGTCACTCTAGTTTTATATCGTTCAGAAACTGAAAGCAAATCACAAAATAAATCGTTAACACCCCACCCCACCACAAGAAAGAAAGGGGGAGGGAAAGGCTGGAGGCAGGGACGGTTGCCTACTCCCATTGTAGACAAGTATGGGGTATGTTCCTTTAAGCTCTATGTGAACCAAATTCTGTTAAAATATAGAAATAGTTAATGTGAATTAGTTATTTGTTTCGCTTCATTATTTACAAATATCCAGGTTTAGTTGCCAAAAGACAGCAAAAATGGAACAAAAAAGGCAAAAAGACCAATATGCAAAGGTTTCTGTATTTCATGATCTTCTTAAACGGGTGAAAGATAGTAGCATATACTTCCTCGCCCTGTCACGTCGGCCTGCATTTATAAAATCTCTGTGAGTTCTGAATATGCAGTTTCCAGTTGGTAGTCAGTTTTTGGGACAGGTTTGGCCATTAAAACAGGAAAAATATCTATGTATTAAAATCATATTGATCACGGTCTGCATTATCTGGTGGTTAGTAAACTTTTTTCAATATACAGACCAGAAAAACTCTGACTGAATTATCGACACACGTATCGATTAGAGTAGGTGTGATTATATCGATTATGTTTGGCGTGATCGATTACTCAAAGGTGTGATGTTGTTTCTGCGAAGAAGGTGCCTTTAATGCAATTATTACAGCCTTAAGCGTTTAAACGCTTTAATTGTTTTACTTTAAGAAAACACTTTTGAGACATGAAAAAAAGACCAAAAACACATAAATAAATAAATAAATAAATAATTGAAATAAAATAATAAAAGTAAATAAAATTAAAATAATTATCCGCGAGAAGTCACATGAAAAAGAAAGTGCGTGCGCAGAACCAGACCAGTGACAGCCGTGTGCTTATCTGTATATGCGCACTGGGCTTATATTTTAATGCATGTTGTAGTTTGGCGCGGCAAATATATTATGTTGATAAAAATTATAAAATGAAAAATAATATTCGAATCCTGAAAATATGTATTCATGCCTGACAAGAACGGGGTTCATCTGCACAGAGTACTAGTATTTTATTATAACTTCCTCAACATATTAGAATGACTGAAATACTGTTGTGAAAAAATTGTTTAAACGTTTAAACATGTATTCATGCCTGACAAGAATGGGGTTCTACTGCGCAGAGTAGAATGACTGAAATACTGTTGTGAAAAATCGTTTCAACGCAAAAGGCATCCATCTATCAAAATGGTTTCGGACATAATATGTGCTTTTCTTGGCACACGCCATTCGATGATAATAATAATAATAAAAAATAATATTAACAATAATGTGCATTTGTGAACAAACATGCAACATATCACATATGAGCCGCGACACAACAAAACCAACAAAGTGGTTGTGCGCCCAGCGTAGATTCAGATCAGCCTGGGCATCGGCCCAGTCTGATCAGAGTCTTCGCTGTCCGCATGTTGGTAGCTTAGACCCTTGGCTACCCTTTAAGTGCTGAGCGATACCCAGGCTGATATGAGTCTGCGCTGGCCGCATAACCACTTTGCTGGTTTTCTCGTGTCGTGGTTTATGCATGTGGGTTGGCCTTTTTGCTGACTTTATAGGTCGTTTTGCCGTCTCTCTTTTATAGCCTTCTCGGCGCGAAATAGCATTTTTGTGTTGCTGTGCCGTAAAACCCATTTCACTCACTCACGTTTTGCTCTTTGCTGACTCTTTTGCACTGTTTGTCTTCGCTTCTCGTCCTTTTCCTGAAGAATGTAATACTAGAGCATGAAATTGTTATTAGATAATACTGATTCTGAACTTTTAATTATTTTGGTTGGTCTTTTTGCTGCCATTATAGGTCTTTTTGCCATCTTTTGCCGTCTCTCTGCGTCTTTTTGCCGCCTCTCTGCGTCTTTTTGCCATTTCTGCGTCTTTTTGCCGTCTCTCTGCGTCTTTTGCTGTTTCTCTGCGTCTTTATGCCGTCCCTCTGCGTCTTTTTGTCGCTCTCTGCGTCTTTTTGCTGTTTCTCTGCGTCTTTATGCCGTCCCTCTGCGTCTTTTTGTCGCTCTCTGCGTCTTTTTGCTGTTTCTCGGCGTCTTTATGCCGTCTCTCTGCGTCTTTTTGTCGTCTCTCTGCGTCTTTTTGCTATTTCTCTGCGTCTTTTTGTCGTCTCTCTGCGTCTTTTTTGCTATTTCTCTGCGTCTTTTTGTCGTCTCTCTGCGTCTTTTTGCTATTTCTCTGCGTCTTTATGCCGTCTCTCTGCGTCTTTTTGCTGTTTCTCTGCGTCTTTATGCCGTCCCTCTACGGTTTTTGCGGCTCTCTGCGTCTCTTCGCCGTCTCTCTGCGTCTTTTTTGCTGTTTCTCTGCGTCTTTTTGCCGTCTCTCTGCGTCTTTTTGCTACCTCTGTTAGACTTTTTCGGTATACGCCGTCGCTATGCACCTTCTTGGTAGTATCTAATATATAAAGAAATGAAAGATTTTGAAAAATATTCAAAAAAAAATATTCATATTGTTACGAAATGGATCCGATCGTCGTCTTTGTCGTCGTAATTATTTTAATCCTTTCAATCAGTAGGGCTACAGTTTTTAGGGCAACTGTGGTAATAAACATTTACGGAAATTGTGGCTACGTTATGCATGGGTTGTTTGTGAATACCTCTCGTGGACAGTGTATTGCATGATTTTAAGGTGAATACCTGCACGAGTCTTTTGATTGTGGACAGCGTGTTGCATGATTTTAATGTGAGACGCATACTATTTATACGCCTATCTTTTATTGAAAAGTTAGACGTGGCTGTTTAATTCTTATACTGAGGATGTTACATTTTTGTGTGCCCAGATTCTGAGTTTAGACCAGAATGGTAAGATTTTATTATATTTATTTAGAATAGTTTGGCTAAGAATGAAAAATGTGACTTCTGATTGATATGGTATGATTATATGTGTCGACTGATTTGATTTTGTTGACAGTGATCAGGCTGTGCATATGTCGACCAATTTTGTTTATACTGACCATGCTGCGCATGGTATTTGTATATTAGGAAGTTTTGTAAATTACGGAAATAGTTTATATCACTGATGTGGGTTGCACTGGTGTGCGTGTATTTGACGTCCAGTGACGTCAGTTGTATTCATGTTATTCATGTGACGTCAGTTGCATTCATGTTATTGCGACGTCAGCACTTTTTATATTAGTTTCACGTATACGTGGCCTATAGAAGTAGATTGATTTGAAATGGAACTAATTTATATACTCGTGACGTCAATTGACGCCATAGCATGCACCGCATTAAGGTTTTTTTCCATAAGTTATGATGGTAACATTTGGTCATCATGCGTTTGATTTGCCTTCATTAGACGGCGTCATATGGTATAACATCATTGATGTCATGATGTCAGATCAAACGTTATGATCCCAAATGTGTGAGAAACGCTTATTCAGCTATTATTATATGGCAAATGGTATTACGCTTAGTTTAAAGAAATGAATTAATACATATGCGAGTTAGATTTTGGTCAATCAGTTTAATGTAAATAGGTCATTGTTTAGATTATTCATGTTTTATGTGGGGTATGTCATGGTAATGCCTGTTGACGTCAGTATACTTCTTGACAATGTTTGACGTCAGATCCTTCGACGCACATGCGTGGTAGGATCTACGTTTCTTCATTGGCGGAAGTGGTAAGCACACTTTTAGCTTTACATCGTGAGCGCGAGTCGTGTCTAGTGACACGGCTGGCGTGTGCACGTTATGCTCGGCATTCGCCGAGGGCGTTGTATGGTATTTCCAAGACAGGCCCAAGTCTTACGTATTGTTATTATGTAGTTACAATGTATTAAGTGTAAGTTCGTTATTTTTAGGCACATCAAGTCCGGCAGTCAGCTGTTAGGACTTAGAGCCACGTCTCACCTGGAGATTCGATTTACGTCTCCAGGTTAATACCAACCCGGGTAGAGGCAGTTACAACGCCGTTTGTGCAAGGTTCCTAAGCAGAGGCGGGAAGCACAAAATGTAGGCGGAAGTGGTTAGCTCAGTTTTGCCAGATTCTGTGATAAGATCTGAAGGTCACATCAAGTGTGGGACAGTGTTCGTCCACTAAGGTGTGTTAATATATATAGACTGGTCCCTGGTACGATCCAGGGAGCGACCAGTATATAATCGTGCACGTGTTTATATAAGTTGGTGTTCCTCATGATATATGGACTGGCCCATGACATGATCCAGGGAACGACGAATTGAAGTCTACCAACATAAGGCCTTGTTTTTTGTATGAGCTCAAACTGACGTCTTTTGTTCTTTGTGTTTTCCTTTAGTTCATGGCGCTGAGCCGAGTACGGTGTTGACGTCAGACAGTAATCTATTTGCGCATTGCACGCAAATCGATTACAGATTAGAAACAAACACCTTACTTGGGCCAGCGACATGAACTAATATGTGTTGTATATTATTGTAATTGTGACAGTTGTAAATTGTATTGTTGTATATAGAATTTACATTATATATAAACTTCAAAACTTCTAACGTTGTTAGAGTTTCCTTGTTAGTGTAATACACTGGTAGATAACCCTTTAACCGGAAGTCACCCTCCGCCGTCCTGGCGACGCATAAGGCTCTACACCCGTGTCGACCGAGTGTAAAACCTTCTGCGTAACATGGTAGGTTTCCCCTTAGGGAGAAAAAAACATAACAATGTTTCTTTTCTGAAATAGTACGAAATGCGATCGAATCGTAGGCTATGTCAAAACTGGAAAACTGGCTATATACACAACAACGGTGCGATGCATAACGTGGCCAAACTATCTACTAAGGTAGTCCGCCCCCAAATTATCTTGGCAACTGATCTATCTAATCCCAAAGTCAATCAATTCTCTGTGTCGTACCTGTCGTGCCTCAAATGGAATGGGGAAGTATGGGTAAGTCTGATCGAACACTAGGTGGAAATCGCCACCTTTAAGTGTATCAGACGTAAAATTAACGTTGTCTTTGACATTACACTTACTTCGCACGACAGATCCCACAGGATCCGTTGCCTCTGCCTCTAATCTACTATCGCCACCGTGTTCTTCCATATTCGATTTCTGAGTCGACGTTACGTCGTCGGGCTTTACGTTTTCACGTATGAAGTCATAATGGGATACGTCCTCTGACGTACAAATGTTAACTCTTTGGACATTCGGATCACTGTGATCCTCTGATCCAACATTGTCATGTGCATTAACAACTGCAGACGACACGTTCTTTTGACGTTGAATGAATGAATGTTTAAGTTATTTATAGACGCTCAACCCTGGTAAGGGTATATAGCGTCTAAACGTTAGCAATTTAAAACGTGTCTATAAGACAAATTCAAAAACGATCAAATGTTTAAAGTATTATGTTACGTCCAAATGATAAAAATGTTATGTACAATAAAATACTAAATCTTGTTAAAAAGTCCAGCTTCCTTTAAAAAATTAATAATTTGAATAGAAGAAACTTTGTTAAAAAGCTCGGTTATGGTTTTAATGTTGTAATGTTTTGAACGAATATGGTTAAAGTCAATGCATGACACAAGAAGATGTTTGATAGTAATGACTTCATTGCATGGTATGCACAATGGTGCAACCTCATTATTTAATAAAAACGAATGTGTAATTCTGGTATGCCCTATTCGGCATCTGGTAATGACAGTCTGTTCTTTTCTATTTGATAGTATATTGTCCTTGCTGTGAAAATCTGGTTTAATTTGTCGGAGTTTGTTATGAATTTGATTATCCCAATTAGTTTGACATTTTGATTTGATATATGTATTAATTTGAGATTTAAAATCTGAGTGCGGAATTCGGAAGGTACTTTCTGGTAAATTTAAAGCCGCCTTGGCCTCTTTATCGGCCAGGTCATTTCCACGAATATTGACGTGACTTGGAACCCAACAAAAGATTATTTCTTTTGATGGTAACTGAAAATATTTACGAAGTAATTGTTGTATTAAAGGGTTGGGGTGATTGACGTTTTTAAGTGATGATAAAACAGAAAGTGAGTCTGAGAATATAATAAACTGATTGTTCTCTTGAACTGGAATTTGATTGAGGGCCAAATCTATGGCTTTAGCTTCGGCTGTAAATATAGAGCTGCCATTTGGTAATCGTATAGTATCTGTGAATAGAGAACTTACAACCGAACATGCAACTTTATCTTCTTGTTTTGAACCATCCGTATAGATTGTGGTATGGTTCGGAAAATTAGATTTTACTTGCAAGAATTCTGATTGAAGAAGGTCAGGGTTCGTCTGTGATTTTTTATTCTTGTGTAATGATAAAATAACGGTAGGAGGTTTTAATGTCCATGGCTCTTGGACAGGTAAAGAAAATTTCTGGATGTTTTTTATGTCAATATGAGAGTCTACTAGCAAAGGTTTAATACGTAAACCCAAAGGTTTAATAGATCTCGGTTTGTTGTTATAAAATATTTCATACCGAGGGTTAAAAACACAATCGTAAGCAGAATTCTTTGGGTTTGCAGCTAGTTTTGATACATATTGTAGTGATAATTTCTCTCTTCTGATATATAGAGACGGTTCATTCGACTCTGCGTAAAGACTTTCTACGGGAGATGTTCGAAATGCTCCAAGAGCAAGACGTAACCCCTGATGATGAATGGTGTCAAGACATTTAAGGTATGATTTCCGTGCCGAACCATATACGACTGAACCATAATCCAGCTTAGATCTCACAAGAGATCTATACAGGTTTAGAAGTACAGTACGATCTCCTCCCCAATTTGTATTGGAGAGCACTTTTAAAACATCTAAAGCTTTTAAACATTTAGCTTTCAAAGCTTTTATGTGAGGAATAAAAGTGAGTTTCTTATCGAACAGAAGGCCTAAGAATTTGGCCTCATTTACAACTGGAATTGGCGATCCATAAATGTTAAGAACTGGGTCGGGGTGCAAACCCCTCAACTGACAGAAATGAACACATTGGGTTTTAGTTTTAGAAAATTTAAAACCGTTTTCTGTGGCCCAGGTTTCTACTTTATTCAGGCATCTTTGAAGTCTGAATTCTATGTTTTCCATATTTTTCGATTTGTAAAAGATGCCAAAGTCGTCAACATATAATGAAGAATCGGTATCGTTAACACATTTAACAATGTTATTGATTTTTATATTGAATAAAGTAGGTGATAAAATACTTCCCTGAGGAACACCCTGTTCTTGTTTAAAAGTGTCAGACAATGTAGACCCTATTCTAACATTAAAGGATCTGTCAGATAAGAAATTCGAAATAAAGTTTGGAAGTCGGCCTCGAAGGCCAATATTATGTAAATCTTTCATGATGCCATATTTCCACGTCGTGTCGTACGCTTTCTCCAGATCAAAAAATATTGCGACGACATGTTCTTTTTTCACAAATGCATCACGAATAAAAGTTTCTAATCGAACTAAATGATCTACAGTACTGTGATTCTTACGAAAGCCCGCTTGATTTCTGGAAATCAAGTTATTTGACTCCAGGACCCAAACGAGCCTATCGTTAATCATTCTCTCCATTGTTTTACATATGCAACTTGTTAACGCTATCGGTCGGTAATTTGTAGCTTCCGTCTTATCCTTTCCCGGTTTGGGAATAGGAATGATGATTGCTTTATGCCAGTCTTCTGGAAAATTTCCAGTATGCCATATATCGTTCAACATATTAAGTAAGGTCTCCAATGCATCAGGTGGTAAATGCTTAAGGATTTGATAATGAATATCGTACGGCCCTCCGGCCGTATCTTTACATTTATCAAGAGACTCCTTTAATTCTGATATGCTGAAGGGAAGATTATATTTTTCGTTATTTAACGACTGAAAATTTAAATTTTCTGATTCTTTTTCAGTTTTCAGTTCCTGAAATCGTTGACTGTAATTTGAACTTGATGAATTTTTCTGAAAGTTTTCGCCTAATGCATTGGAAATCTCTGCAGTGGAAAAACATTTGTTACCGTTGGAAGATTTAATATGAACACATTCAGATTTCTTGTTTTTCCCACTGATTTTTCGTATCATTTCCCATATCTTTTTTACTGGCGTTTTAGGATTTAATTTATTGACATATTGTTGCCATGATGAACGTTTCGCTTCTTTAATAGTTCTTCGTGCTTTAGCACGAGTTACTTTTGAATGTAGATGATTTTCACGAGACGGATTTTTATTAAATTTTCGTAAAGACGATTTGCGTTTGTTGATTGCAGTTTTACATTCATTAGTAAACCATGGATTACGTCTTTTTGAACTTGTCGAGGATTTCGGAATACTTTCTTCTGAAATTGCATGTAATGCTGATGTAAAAGCAGACATATCTTCTGCTGTTTTGAACTTTTCAGAGCTAAGCCGCTCCTGACATGATGTTACGAACATTTCCCAATTTGCTTTTTTCAAATTCCATCGAGAATGCTGTTCTTCATCAGATGAATCAATTTCTTTAATTATGATTGGGAAGTGATCGCTTCCATGCAGGTCATCACAAACTGACCAGTCAAAATCTAAATATATATTAGGATGACAAATAGACAAATCTATGGCAAAATAATTTCCCGTGGGAGGGTGAAGATATGTAGGCTGTTTTTCATTAAGTATACACAAATCATTTTCAGCAATTACATCTTCAATAATTTCTCCTCTGTCATTTGTATTCAAACAACCCCATGTTTTACTGTGACCATTGAAGTCACCAACTAACATAAATGGCTGCGGCAATTGGTCTACTAGATTGACCAAGGAATTTTTAGAAAGTACATCATTTGGTGGAATATAAATAGAGCATATCGTTACTTTTTTGGATAAAGTAACATTGACGGCAACTGCTTGTAAGTTTGTATTCAGATTAAACTGACTATGTGGAATGTTAGATTTTACGAGAATCGAAGTTCCTCCTGATGCTCTTTGACCATCAGGACAAATATAGTTAAACATACTAAAATCTCTAAAACTAACATTATCTGACTGCTTTAAAAAGGTTTCTTGAAGACAAATGACACTTGGAGATAAAAGAGACATTAAAATTAGTAATTCATTATAGTTTGCTTTAAGACCACGACAGTTCCACTGTATTATTGACTTTTTATCCATGTTCAAATGAATGGGAGAGAAAAAAACGTGTCAGGAGACCAATCAGGAGAACAGACTTCTCCTAAGCAGTATCCATGTCATCCTCCAAAGCGCCATATTTATTGACCGTTTTAACAGGATCCGGAGATCCTTTGCCGTTTTTATTGGAGGACGAACCTCCGATGGCAGGTTTATTGGAGGACGAGCCTCCGCCAGAATGTGATCGACGGCCAGAGCCGTGACCAGAAGGAGAACGATGTTTATCCTTCTCCTTCTGCGCTTTAGCCGCCGCTTTAAGCTGTTCCTTAGTCTGTCTAGCAGACTGCGAACCAGACGAACTAGATTGTGAACTAGACTGTGAATTAGACTGTGAACTAGACTGAGAATTAGACTGAGAACTAGACTGAGAATTAGTTGGACGAGCCGCCGAAGCGGCTCGAGGCTGTGAACCTGAGCCAGAGCGGGCTGTAGTTGCTCTTGGCTGAGATGTTGGCTGAGATGTTGGTTTTACAGATGGTGAAATAACTTTAGAAGATGGTAAAATGTCAAAATCTTTTTCGAAAAATTGGGTACCAGTAGTTTTTGTTTCGGGTCTTGCCAGTGAGTGTACAATTTTTGTGAAGTCCAAATCCGATGTTTGAGTTTGGCTTTCATATAATTTCCTAGCTTCCAAATAGGTAACATTTTTGTTGACCTTAATTTTCAAGATTTCTTTTTCTTTTTTCCAAATTTCACATACGCTGGATCGAGAGACGTGATCTTTGCCGCAGTTAACGCATTTGGCCGGATTTTTGCACGTGGAGGTATGGTGGTCATGACCTCCCGCGCCACAAGTCGCACAAACAGATCCGGGATCAACGGGGCAATTGTTTTCGTGATGGCCAAACCTCTGACAGTTGAAACACCGCAGAGGATTTGGCACATACACGTCAACCGGAACAACTCGGTAAAAGATTTTCAATGATTTTGGTACCGTGACGGTGTTGAACGTAAGTAGTAAAGTGTTAGTCTCAACAGTATCATGATCTTTTTTGATGGTGAAGCGTTTGCAGGCGGTCACGCCCTGTTCTCTTAGGTAGTCAACGATTTCATTTTCTTTTTCCCCTTTCAGCATCCTGTCACGGATGATGCCTTTTGAAGAATTGAGGCTTGTATGCTCCGTGACAGAGACTTTAAGGCCAAAAAAGGTAGAAATTTTTAGAAGATTGTCCGTGTGAGCTTTTCGACATGTTTCAACTAGCAGAGTCTTGTTTTTTAGTTTTTTTACAGATTTTGGAGTTCCTATTAAACTTTCTATTTGCTTTTCAATCACGAAAGGGGAAAGGGTCGTGACCGCCTTCTCTTCAAGTGACTGAATGACGAGAAATTTAGCGAAACTAACATTACCTTGAAATGTGAAATATGAGGGCCGGTCCGCGTCGTCATCAGAGTCCATTAGAAATCTTCTCTTATTTGAGGATCCCATGATTGATGTTTATTATTCATTGGCTATGCGCTTCACCCTCCGCGGAGTCCTACAAGGGGACGTTTTAGGGGAACGGATCTCCTATTCCCAACGCCAAAGCTACATAACCATTATACTCAACGATCAAATCCCTCGGTTTAAACCCCCAATACTGAAGGCCGAAAAATATGCCCGTCAATTAACCCATCAGCCGCTGCCCATCGAAAATACCCATATAGAAAGAAACGAAGGGAATATTTTAAGCCCGGTATGTACCATTATAGATACGTATAAAGAAAGAAGGAAGTGAAGGATCAAGAAGCGCATTTCTAGAGCTTAGCACGACTGAGCCGATTGAAACGGGTCGGGCCTAACCCGAAACGCTCGTCTATCTGAAGCCAGGGCCAAAGTAGTGTGTTGGAAAGCTGGAGATCCCTGGGCTTTTTTCCAGCATACGAGACGCCACCCACGGCAAACAGGTGGCTCCTGTTTTGACAGGGAATTTCACCCCGTCCACTACAGAAGTAAAGTGGCCTGTAAATTTTATTCCCCACAGACAAAGGGAAAAAGAGAACCGTTTGCTGAAAAGACGTCTTTGGCGTTGTCGGAATAGAAGATCCATATCCGTAGTATATGCAATGAGACTAAGAAGTTGTCAAAGTTACTATATAGGTAAGTAGAGGTAGTAACATATAAGATTTGTTAAATGATTTGAAACTAAGGTATATGCAAACAAAACGTAGCAGACAATTGCTACAGAAGACATTGTTTATTATTTTCCTGTTGAGACAAATTTCTTAATAATTTTAAAGTGCAACGTGCTCGAGTTTGGATAAGTGACACATACACAAGACAATTGTTATATACAGATGAGGTAATAATCTTCGTCCCGTGTGCGACCCACGGGCACAGAATGATACACAAACAAATGAAGCATGTTAGTATCATGAAATAGTAAAGATCGAAAGGATAGAATTCGCGTTTGATGTCTACTTAAATATATCTAAAATTTCAAAATGGGGTTTATTTAAATTCGCACGTTGGATCTGTTTGTACGTAAGATTTGATCATTTAAATTTGATCAGTTAAACTGTATGAACTATATAACGGACGGTTGCTTATATAGTGGGGTTTCACCACCTGCTCAAGCGAAAGCATCCAACTATTTATACCCCCCGGTTGGCACGGGGCCTCTTTTGACGTTGAACGTACTGCTTAATCATGTTAGCAGGATAAGTATTCACGACGCCCTTGACGTTAATCTTGTAGTTCATTGCATTGACTACTTCGACAACTTCATATGGCCCGTTCCATTGAAGTAACAATTTATTGCACTCATTCGGGAGTAGCAAAAGTACTTTGTCTCCGACGTCAAACTTACGCGACCTCGCGCGTTTATCATAATAAGCATTCTGCTTTACGTCCATTTTCCGGACAATACCCTGTGCTAACTTACACGTTCTCTCTAAACGTTCTTTTAGATCAATAACGTACTGATACGTCAATAACGCACGTTGGTCAGTTTCCTCTACAGACCACAATTCCTTTAATATTTGCATAGGACCCCTAACATTACGCCCATACAACAGTTCAAACGGGGAAAAACCTAACGACTCTTGCGGAACTTCCCTTACTGCGAATAATAATGCTGGGAGATACCTGTCCCAGTCATTCGGACGTTCTACGCACATTTCACGTAATATCTGTTTCAATGTATCATGGAATTTCTCCACGGGTCCTTTACCAGTAGATTGATAAGGAATAGTTGTCAGATCTTGAAGCGACAACAACCTACTAACCTCTCTCATGACGTCAATCGTGATCTTACTATCATGCTCGATTAGCATTTCACTCGGTATTCCTAATCTACTGAACATTTCAACTAACGCTTCGGCTACGCGTTCCGTTTCAATGCCGGGTAACGCTACCGCCTCGGGATATCTCGTCGCATAGTCTATCATTGTTAAAATATAGCGGGATTTCCTGTCAGAACGAGGTTCTATCGGTCCAACTATATCAACAGCGACTCGTTTAAATGGTGTGTCAATCTGTGGCAACTTTCCTAAAGGAACCTTAGTGACACGACCTTTTTGAATAGTCCTTTGACATATGTCACAAGATTTACAAAACCTTGCCACATCACCACAAATTCCAGGCCAAAAGAACTCAGTTAACACTCTATCCATAGTTTTCTTTATGCCCAAATGACCTGACATCAAGGTTTCGTGCGCCAATCTTAACACCTTTTCACGAAAACCTTCAGGGATAATAAGTTGCAAAGTGACCTTGTTTCCCTTAGTAAACTGCCTATACAATAAATCTTTCTTTCGGATAAACTTAGTTTCACCTCGGTTCAATCCACGACTAATAGTCACATTCCCAGATTCCACTCTTTGCCTTATGCCATTCAATTTCGGGTCAACAACTTGGGCCTGCCTCAACGCCTCCTTATCACTAGCAATAATTTGATCAGGAACTTTAAGTTTCTTATAGACCTCTTCACCTTGCTTAGCTTGTGACCTAGTCACTGCCGCCATTGCAAAATGGGACATATCGGGAAGTTTTGACCCGTCAATATTTCCAATAACCAGGTCATACAATGTATCTTCCATGCACAATGCCTCAGTTTTTCCTGTGAAAAATGGACAATCTATGTCAACCATTGCTAAGGGATACCTTTGTGTAGATTCATCAATCAAAGTTACATCAGATTCTCTACCAAGTAACTGATCATTAGAAACCAAGTTTCTACGAACAACACACCCAGTACAACCTGTGTCCCTTAAAACTACAACAGTCTTACCGTTAACCGTACCCTGCGCTGTTGGTAATCGCGACCTTAAAAAGTAACAGACACCTTCCCTATCCACGTTATCATTGATTAGTGGACTTTCTTCCTTACTCTTATAGAGACCTTCAATTTCATGAGACCTATTCATTGTAGTTTTACAAAAGCTCATTTGATGTCCGCCACCCCGACCACGTCCGCGGGAATAACCCCGACCACGGCCACGATCTGAATTACTACCCTTCGTCTGTACAGTATCGCTCTTACTCTGTGATCTTTGTGTCTCATCTTTCGGTGCATAACTACTCCCCTTACTTCCGCTATACCCGCTTGCACTTGCACCTACCTCCGCACTATATGCTTGCTTCCTATCGGGATTCTTAAAACATTTATATGTTAAATGTCCCTTACCACAAATACTACATTTTATCTCTGGCTTCGCACTCGGCTTATTATCAGATCTATTCTGAGTTACGCCCTTACTATCACGCTGCCCCTTATTAACACAAGCGTAGACACCGCCACGTGCTTCTGCAAATAAATCTGCTTCCCTAGCCATCTCACCTAGATTCATGAATGTTTTCGGTTTCAAATGAACATATAGTTCTTTACTACAGGATTCTAAAAACTGATCTCTAGCGAAAAAATCGCAAACAGCTTCGTAAGACTGGTCTACTTTCGCCATTTTCAACCATTTATTAAGATACGACCTAAGTCTACTACTAAACTGAATAAACGTTTCGGACTTTTCAGGCCTATCATAGCGAAATTTCTTCCTAAATCCGCGTTCAGTCATATCAAAATTCTTTAACAACGCATCTTTCAACTTGTCATAATCCGCTGCATCATCTACAGACAATCTATCATAGACATCAAGCGCGCGACCTTTAAGTAATGCGCTTAAATATGCACCCCAAACGTTTTTATCCCATTTATTCGCCGTCGCGTATTTCTCAAACCTTGATAAATAACTATCCATTTTGTCCTTACTTTCATCAAAATACGGTAACTTGGGATCTCGCGCATGCGCTAGCTTTTCAGCCTTCTGTTTTTCTAATTCAACTCTAAACGTTACCTTCTGCAAATCTATCTGATTCTTTAACTCACGTTGCTGCAATTCAAAACTATACTTCAACTTTTCTAACTCAACTTCGCTCGACAACTTCGCTTCCTTATCGCTTTCGACTTGAGACAACTTAGCTTCCCTATCTTTCTCGGCTTGCCGCTCTATGCTTTCAATTCGCGCCATCTCGATTTCCCTATCCGCCGCAATCTTAGCTAGTTCTACTTCCCTATCCTTTTCAGCCTGCGCGATCCTAGCTAACTCAATTTCCCTATCTTTTTCGGCCTACGCAATCTTATCTTTCTCCGCCGCGATCTTCGCTAACTCAATTTCCCTGTCTTTATCGGCCTGCGCAATCTTTTCTTTATCAAGTGCCCTTACCGCGTGCCTTTCTGCCCTCTCAGTCTCTTGCTGTTGCTTTACAAATTCCTGCAATGCCTGCCCCTCATATCCTAACTCCCTTCCCGTCTTAACTAACTGATCCATGACGCTAAACGTAATGCTCACGTTAACTTAACTGAAACCGACGTTCACTTATAGTCACACACGTTAACTAAAACGTTAACAATAATCATAACGAACTAATCCAACTAAAACGTTGATTAATTAGTATACTCGCGATCTGGACGTAGCCATTAAAGTTACGTTCATAACAGACCGGAAATGACGTCATAAACTGACGTTGACTTTGCCGAGAATTACTTTTCACTTTCAAATGACACAATTAGATGACGTAAATAACCCACATTACAATTACGCCGAACTTGATCTAGCGTATCGGATATACAAACGTAACGTATGTAACGCAACGTATTAACACTGACACGACAACTGTACGTCCTACATTACAAAACCTTATAGGATATCAACGGTAAATCAAACTTAAGATTCCGCTATTAGGTTTAATTGTAACGATATTATATTACGTTACGAGTAACCTACGTTACTAAATCAGGACATAAAATGGACCTCAGTAACGGTTACGACACAACGTACAAAACGTTTAAGTTAATAAACTAACAGATTGTCATGCAACAGCAGTGCCAAGGTACTCAAACGGACCTTAAAACTAAATATGTATCATCCGTGCCAAGACAATTTAGGTCTATATAACCTTAGTTTCCCCACTCAGATATGCAACCTGTTACATTTTATCACAAATTAATGCATGGGCTATCGCACTTCATCACGCAGGGAATAAAGATAGTTGACCTTAATTGAGTGTAGGTTACATTTACAAAGAATTTAGTGGCAAAATTGCTCCCCTAAAATTCACAGCCTTACGTCACCTTAGAAAAGAACAATCAGAAAGCCAATGATAATAAAAAAAATAACTGACAAAATTGTGCCTAGATTCTGTATATATTGTCAATGTGTTACACTGGCAGATATTAACCGGAAATCAAATCCCGTTACTTCATGACACCATGTTACGCAGAAGGTTTTACACTCGGTCGACACGGGTGTAGAGCCTTATGCGTCGCCAGGACGGCGGAGGGTGACTTCCGGTTAAAGGGTTATCTACCAGTGTATTACACTAACAAGGAAACTCTAACAACGTTAGAAGTTTTGAAGTTTATATATAATGTAAATTCTATATACAACAATACAATTTACAACTGTCACAATTACAATAATATACAACACATATTAGTTCATGTCGCTGGCCCAAGTAAGGTGTTTGTTTCTAATCTGTAATCGATTTGCGTGCAATGCGCAAATAGATTACTGTCTGACGTCAACACTGTACTCGGCTCAGCGCCATGAACTAAAGGAAAACACAAAGAACAAAAGACGTCAGTTTGAGCTCATACAAAAAACAAGGCCTTATGTTGGTAGACTTCAATTCGTCGTTCCCTGGATCATGTCATGGGCCAGTCCATATATCATGAGGAACACCAACTTATATAAACACGTGCACGATTATATACTGGTCGCTCCCTGGATCGTACCAGGGACCAGTCTATATATATTAACACACCTTAGTGGACGAACACTGTCCCACACTTGATGTGACCTTCAGATCTTATCACAGAATCTGGCAAAACTGAGCTAACCACTTCCGCCTACATTTTGTGCTTCCCGCCTCTGCTTAGGAACCTTGCACAAACGGCGTTGTAACTGCCTCTACCCGGGTTGGTATTAACCTGGAGACGTAAATCGAATCTCCAGGTGAGACGTGGCTCTAAGTCCTAACAGCTGACTGCCGGACTTGATGTGCCTAAAAATAACGAACTTACACTTAATACATTGTAACTACATAATAACAATACGTAAGACTTGGGCCTGTCTTGGAAATACCATACAACGCCCTCGGCGAATGCCGAGCATAACGTGCACACGCCAGCCGTGTCACTAGACACGACTCGCGCTCACGATGTAAAGCTAAAAGTGTGCTTACCACTTCCGCCAATGAAGAAACGTAGATCCTACCACGCATGTGCGTCGAAGGATCTGACGTCAAACATTGTCAAGAAGTATACTGACGTCAACAGGCATTACCATGACATACCCCACATAAAACATGAATAATCTAAACAATGACCTATTTACATTAAATTGATTGACCAAAATCTAACTCGCATATGTATTAATTCATTTCTTTAAACTAAGCGTAATACCATTTGCCATATAATAATAGCTGAATAAGCGTTTCTCACACATTTGGGATCATAACGTTTGATCTGACATCATGACATCAATGATGTTATACCATATGACGCCGTCTAATGAAGGCAAATCAAACGCATGATGACCAAATGTTACCATCATAACTTATGGAAAAAACCCTTAATGCGGTGCATGCTATGGCGTCAATTGACGTCACGAGTATATAAATTAGTTCCATTTCAAATCAATCTACTTCTATAGGCCACGTATACGTGAAACTAATATAAAAAGTGCTGACGTCGCAATAACATGAATGCAACTGACGTCACATGAATAACATGAATACAACTGACGGTACTGGACGTCAAATACACGCACACCAGTGCAACCCACATCAGTGATATAAACTATTTCCGTAATTTACAAAACTTCCTAATATACAAATACCATGCGCAGCATGGTCAGTATAAACAAAATTGGTCGACATATGCACAGCCTGATCACTGTCAACAAAATCAAATCAGTCGACACATATAATCATACCATATCAATCAGAAGTCACATTTTTCATTCTTAGCCAAACTATTCTAAATAAATATAATAAAATCTTACCATTCTGGTCTAAACTCAGAATCTGGGCACACAACAATATAACATCCTCAGTATAAGAATTAAACAGCCACGTCTAACTTTTCAATAAAAGATAGGCGTATAAATAGTATGCGTCTCACATTAAAATCATGCAACACGCTGTCCACAATCAAAAGACTCGTGCAGGTATTCACCTTAAAATCATGCAATACGCTGTCCACGAGAGGTATTCACAAACAACCCATGCATAACGTAGCCACAATTTCCGTAAATGTTTATTACCACAGTTGCCCTAAAAACTGTAGCCCTACTGATTGAAAGGATTAAAATAATTACGACGACAAAGACGACGATCGGATCCATTTCGTAACACATATATTTTTTTCTGAATTTTAAACTATTTTAGTCGCTCTTTTTGCTGACTTTATCGGTCTTTTTGCTAAGTCTCTGCGCCTTTTTGCCGTCTCCAATGGACTTTTTGTCCTGGCTCTGAGCATTTGTTCTGTAGTGTCCAACACTAGAAACGATAATGAAAGAAATTCATACATGTATATATTTTTACAGTTCAAGAGATTTTTTTTGGTTGGTCTTTTTCCTGTCATGAAAGATTTTTTATTTTTTTTTTTTTGTCATTTGTCATCACTCTGCGTCTTTTCGCTGTCTCCTTTGGACCATTTTGCCGCTGATCTGAGCGTCTTTTTTCTATAGTATGTAAAAATAAAATATTGCAAAAGGTTTAAATATTACTCCATACCTTTTTTTCAAATCTTAATACAAATTGGGTGGTATTTTTGCTGCTTACATAGGCCTGTATTGGTAAAAATCAATTAAGCACAAGGTTTTTGGGGGCCCTCCTGCTTGCATTATGGAGTACCACATTGGTAAGCCATTTTTTTGAAAACTAAAACATAGTACAATGTATTTTGGGGGTCTTTTTGCCGTCTTTTTGCGTCTTTCCGTGTCTTTTGCGCCTTTTTGCGCCTTTCCGGATCTTTTTGCGTCTTTCCGGGTCTTTTTGCGTCTTTCCGGGTCTTTCCGGTATTTAGGTACCCCGATCGGTAACGGGTCGTTTCGGCCCAATTCCCTTTCGGCCCTGGGTCGTTTCGGCCTTATTCCCCTTCGGCCTGGGTCGTTTCGGCCTGGGTCGGTTCGGCCCGATTTCCGAGGTGGGTCGTTTCGGTCCAATTTTAGCGGGTCATTTCGGCCTGACTTTTTCCCATAGTTGTAATAGACAAAAAATGTGTCTTTATCCCAGTCATGTCTATCTATCTATCTGGCCTGCATATATATCATATATCTATCTATCTGAATGGCCTGCATATGTATGTATGTATGTATGTATGTATGTATGTATGTATGTATGTATGTATGTATGTATGTATGTGGACTCATATCTATCTATCTATCTATCTATCTATCTATCTATCTATCTATCTATCCGATGACAGGCGAGACACACCATTGTTACATCATTTGTTTTCCATTTAATCTCTAACTTTCCTTTGATGCCCAATTATCTTTATCGGTTGCCAATCAGTAATATTTGTACTGTCACCTGTTCTTTAATTGCCTATTTTCAAAATGTTTTAACTACCCTGTTTGCTATTTAATCAGAGGTGTGAAAATTATTCCATTGTAAATAAGTTCTTGAAAGGCGGGATTTTAAAGAGAAAAGATTTCTTTAAGTGCCAAAACAAGAAGAGATCGGATTTTTATTGTCTGGAAGAATTTCTTTTATGCGCCGACGACGAAGTGCGGAACATTATAACCACAGGACCAAAACCACATGTGCTATATTTGTTATGGTTTCTTTAAAAAATGAAAAGAGAGAAAATTTCCTTTTCAAAGGAAGGCTTGCCTAGCTAAGACAGTGAAATTTTCATGAGTTGTTATTGAAGTGAACCCGATTGTTAGTGCACTTTCTGTTGCTAACTTTTATTTAGCAAAGTATTTAATTTCTAACTTATTGAATGGTGGCATTATCCACGGGTGTAAGGTAAAAACAAGTGTAGAATTTATTTGAAAAAAAAAAACAAATTGAAGAAATATTTAAACACACACACACACACACACACACACACACACACACACACACACACAACAACAACATCAACAAAAAAAAAAGTTTTCCAACGTTTTGGCCGGCCGTTTTAGGCATGTCTCAAGGAAAATAACTATATGGACCTATTTCAAGTCTTTCTTCACGGCTGTTGAGTCACATTTAGTGTGAATCAAAATTTTAGGAAAGACTGTTTCAAACCCATGTCTATGGAATCTTGGCACATCTGAACTTGGCATCAAAAGAAGACAACAAATTTATATTTACTGAAGTTCATTTTCGGTTTAAGTGACATCAGTGGCAGTGACTGGAAGAAAATTTTGACACTCTGAGAAGAAAATGCATGCTGCTGTTGTTTGGGACAATAAATTGCTTTACACCATTTGGGAACAATAGGGCACGGAACCCATTGCGTTCGTATTTCCATGAACCTCCGACAAATGAAATTTATCTTTTATATCATTCTATGTTTTTACATCAATTTTGTTACTCATTCGTGAAGTTCTGACTAATTTAACGCCAAGCAAAGGACGAAAAATAGTTATTAACCATCGTGTTTGGTAATGAAGTACAGCAGCCGTCACTATGTCATGACATATATCAAACGTTACGTCGGCCAATCATCTATCTGAATTATCCGTGACGTTGCTTACGCGTAAGATTGCATGAATGTGTGTTGTTCGTGGGTGTATGAACAATGTCAGTCCAGTAAAGGTTCATCTAAGGAGATCGTCGAAGAGTGTAAATATTTCTCTGTACATTTGTATAGCTGAAGAAAGGAGGCAACATTAGAGAGTGTTATAAAAGCACAACCCCCACACGCACCTACTATAATCCAAATCAGTAGGACGCCCCGGCACTGGAAGTTATACCCAGCACCATCGCACCATCCAATGTCATAAAGCTGTCAATGAATCCCTAACAGTTTCAAATTTTAACAAGTCTGAATTGTCCCCTTTTTCTGTACCTGTTTCATTGTAAGAGGCTTCCAGTTCATGCTATTCATGAACATGTTGATGGCCAATAGGAAATTTATCAGATGCTAAAATGTGTACATACTATATCGCTTTGTGCCCTGGAAATGCCTGTTGAAATTACTCACCGAGATTACCGACAACTTTTACATACATAACACGGTCCGTTGTACATATAAGCAACACACACAGATACATGGGATACATTTTTTTCAGTAAATGTGATAAGGGAAGAAAATCGTCAAAAGCGCTTGTTTCTAAATTTAAACAATAAATTTGAACTTTTACATGTACACTGATACACAGATCAGCCCACTCCGGCATAAGCGCAGTCTGATCAGTCTAGCCTCAGCATGAAAGATGAAGAATATATATATGCCGAAAAAGACTGATCAGATCCAACGAATGCATCGGCGCTGGACAGTGTGCCGGCTGCTCTGACTAGTCAGATTATGCGATGCCCTAAGGGCTATTTTCGCGACGCCGCTGCATGATTTTTTGGAAAAGCTAATGCTTTGCGCTAAGCTATATAATAACACTGTTTCCTACACAAGTTTTGGTATATTTCTTAGGAGGCAAAGCCAAATACTTTGCATTGCATTCAGAGTTTCATCTTTTTATGCAATCAGTTTATAAAAAGCAAAAGAAATGTGGCCATGTTCAAGGCACTTGTAAAAGAAAAACGTGCTTTTTAACGGAAATATCTAAAAAAGAACATGTACTATCAAAAATAGAATAAAGTTTCCATCTGTTATTTTTAGCAGATGAGGCAAATCGGATATGGATATAAATAGACAAAATCGGACGAGGTCTTTGTTTGTTATGTCTGTGAAGAAAATAATGAAGAAACACTCACTGTGGAAATGCTGTATCAAACCGGAACGAACTTACCGATCTCTTTGGCTTAATTGCGACCCTAAAAAAGTTTAGCAGTACATACTCTCCTGGTATTTTCCGACTAAGCGTGACGTATCGTTTCTTCCCAAAAAACTCGGTATCACTAAATCACTCGAATACTGGCTTGCGCCCGAGAGCGCAAGCCAAAAAAGATTATAAAAGAAAAGAAAACAACTTTCTTAAAACGTAATAAAGAAAAGAATAAACCCCAATAAATAAGAAAAAAATGGTTGGCAAAAGGATGTCAGTCGGTAATGAGTGAGGAAAAAATACTTTATTTTTCACAACCATTTCCGATTCACATCAAGTCCTAGTCACACCTGCACGTGGTGCCAGCTGAAACATGGTTATAAGTCTACTGTTATTATTTAAACTGTTGGCTTAAAATCATGGCTAACGTGTCAGGGCAAATCTAATAAAACAAGTTGACTTTGATAACATAACTTCTGTTATTTCAGCGTATTTATTTCTCCCTCTAGTATAAGTAGTTCCTATTTACACTTAGCCTAGCAACTTGTGCCAGTGAATTTGGTCTCTTTTACGGACAGCAACTTTACCATTTTCATTTTGGCCTCCATTCTTAAAAAGGGTGCTAGTTCTTTCACTTAAAGGTTACACTTCTTACAGATTTTCCAGAAATGAATAATTAAGGCCCGGAAATCGGACCGAAACGACCCAGGCCGAAGGGGAATAAGGCCGAAACGACCCGGATTCTCTTCATCACGGTCCTACTAAAGACAGAAAAGGACTTACTCTTTCTGATGATACTCAAGCTCAAATCATTGAAGCATTCAACTCAGTCTAGATACTTGGACGACCTTTTAAATATTGACAATCCTTACTTTGAAGGAATGGTTAGTCAAATTTATCCTGCTGAATTGCAGTTAAATAAAGCAAATACTTCTGATACCGAGGCCCCATTTTTGAATTTGCATTTATCAATTTTAGACGGATTTGTTTCATCTAAAATTTATGACAAACGCGATGATTTTGATTTCGACATTGTTAATTTTCCGTTTTTGGATGGTAATGTTCTCCGGACCACTTCTTATGGTGTTACCATTTCTCAGCTTATTCGCTTCGCTAGGGTGTCTAGTCATTTGGCTGATTTCAATGCTCGTAATAAAAGTTTGACTGCCAAGCTTTTATAGCAGAGGTATCGGTAAAGCTTTTTCTAAATTTTATCGTAGACACTTTGAATAGGTTTCTAAATATAATATACTTAGCAAAAATAAAAACTTGACAGTCGCTATTTTTCATCCTACGGTAGTCGGGAAATAGTGAGACATAAAAATTCTTTTAGTTTAAGAAAATGTAATTATTCTGTCATATCATAATTACACTAATTTCAAGATTCCATAGATACAGCAAAATTGAGGCTATTATAAACGTCACAAGGGTACTTTCTGTTTTCTATGCTCAAAACCAAAAAAAAAATACCAAATTAAAATCGTCGAAGTCTGCTTAAATGAAAAAATCTGTTGGCAACGCTTTGCCGTTATTAAACCCAATCTGTATGGACTCATAAGCTAAAATTATGCCGATGCACGGTCGACTAGGAGGCCGTAAGGACCAGACGAAAAACCTCAGTCCACGCCATTATGAAGTCAGAAATTCATTTTCAATGGAATTCCCATTACACATTTGAGTCTTTATGACAGTTTTAGAAATGGCTTTCAAATAAATTAAGTAATAAACACATTGAGTTTGCAAGACAAGCAAACTAATCACGAAGAAAATAACGAAAAAGACGCATTGGTATAGAAGATACGGCATTTCATAAATCTCTATATGTTTAATTCAAAGGGAGGTAATCTGAAAGTTTTGAAACTTTAAACGTTATTTTCAGGTTGTAGTTACAATTACCATAAGCGTTTAAAGTGTTTTCTATGCATACTGGAACTACTGTTTATTGCGTACAAAAGAACTTTCTTCTGCGCATGCGCAAATTAAAGTTCTTTTCTGAATTAATAAAATAGGAATAAGTTAGATAACTCCGGACAGGACAAACATTTACCAATAATTTTTCATGATTTAAGTAATCAGATGTCTGTCCAACTCGAAAACATCCATATATACATTACAAATTTGCTAGGTTGGCCCGATTGAGAAAATAAAACCGTCAAGTTTTTATTTTTGTTCAGTATATATACAGAGTTAAGGTCACTTTTGCAACAAGGCCTAAAAATCGTAGGGAAAACAGAATTTCCTGATCAATTTAAGAAAATTATAATGCGATCTAAACGCATCGGCTATAACATAGATGTAATGCGACAGTCTGCATGCTTAGTGGTTAACCCAATCACGGTTGACAACTTTGCTGTCCTCTTTAATTGCACGCCTGTGGGTCGGGGTTCAGACTCTATGATAGCCCCTACATAAAGCTATATATAAGTTGGTTGGGGCCGGATGTTTGTCTGTTTCTTGGCCCACCGGGGTTCAACTGGTGGTCTTCTTTTGCTCCAGTGTTCCAGTGGTGTTGCTGACGCCCCAAGGATTTCCAGGTGTCTCAACACGTTTTGGCTGTCGAGTCCTCATCCTTGCTTCATCGCGGTCTTTTCTTGATTTTAATTGTTGACCGTGATGACTCTCTGATGAGTTAGGGGACCTCCATACGAACCGAACTATCAACTAATTATGTGCACCGCGGCGGAGGGTGAGGGTGAAGGTTTGGGCCCAGTAAAACCGGTTTAAACCCCCCCCAGTAGTTATTACTGACCGTCCCAAGGCGGTACTTTCCTTGCAGTTGCATTTGTTTTATGTTCGGTGCTGTTTAATTTATTGTGTTCTAATTTTTACCCTTCTATTTTAAAAATAGAAAATAGGTAAAATAGTTGTTAAATGTTTTTTTTTAATAATTTGCTTAGTTTGTTGGAACCCTTTTGTTGGTCTAAATTATTTAGTTCAATAAAGATAGCTGAGTTGCCACCTATTTGGAAAAGAGCTGCTGACTCGGCTTATCACTTGCAATTTATTGTTTGTTGGGATGTCTTTGTTAATTTTTCCCTTTGGTGTTGGGGATAGAGTTTGGGATCTGATTCAGTCTGTTCCTGAAGTGTAGTTACTCTTTAAATTTACGCCACCGAAAAGAACTTTCGGGCACCTAAAAGGAGTTTTAAATGCCGTAAAATGCCATATAAAGCATATGTTCTAGAAATTTTGATATCATCATGATATTAATCAGCGCTTGAGTAATAATTTTTGTGACCTTTCTGAAATTTTACAAAAATATTACAGCACCGAAAAGGACCCCACTTACAGTCAGTGAAGAGATGCCATGCACCGAAAAGGACATGGCAAATGCCGAATTTCAGGCACCGAAAAGGGCATTTTTCACTTAATGTTCTAGAAAGTTATGTTTAGAAATAAAATATTTTACCCTATATATTTTTTCAAACGTTTTTATAGCATAAAATGGCATTTAAAAAGTCCTTTTCGGTGCCTGAAAGTTCTTTTCGGTCCTTTTCGGTGGCAAAGTCCTTTTCTGTCTTTAGTAGGACCCCCCAAAAAACGGTCCTACTAAAGACAGAAAAGGACTTTCCCCACCGAAAAGGACCGAAAAGAACTTTCGGGCACCGAAAAGGACTTTTATTTGCCATTAAATGCCATATAAAACACATATTTTAGAAATTTTGATATCACCATGATATTAATAAGCGCTGGAATAATACTTTTATGAATTGTAGTATCTTCATCCTAAATTTCACAAAAATATTACAGCACCGAAAAGGACTCAACTTCTGGTCAGTGAAGAGATGCCATGTACCGAAAAGGACATCTCAAATGCCGAATTTCAGGCACCGAAAAGGGCATTTTTCACTTAATGTTCTAGAAAATTATGTTAAGAAATAGTATATTTTACCCCATATATTTTTTCAAACTTTTTATAGTATAAGGGACGAGTCATTTATTACCAGGTGGGGGGGGGGGGGGGGGGGTACATTTTCATATGGTTCACAAAAAATTTTCCGACCCCCCCCCCCCACCCCCAGTCTCAACAGAATTATTTTTCCGACCCCCCCCCCCCCCGATAGGTGACAAATAATTTTATGACCCCCCCCCCCCTATCCCCAGTGCCAGCTACCCTTCACACATATACCATATTACCTATTTTATGTCAGACTGACCTCAATCAAAACCTAGCTGTATGAAACACAAAGAACATCTTCTTATTCTAACAGGTTAATTGCATGAAATCATGGTCTGTTTAAATTTTGTCAGCATTTGTTGCACTTTTTCTTCTGCTCATGGCCATCCAGAAATCTTTTTGTCGAATGCTTAATAATTATAACTGTAAATAATATTAATTGGACTTCTGGGTGGTGGGGGTCTGGGGGCTGTGTTTTTGCTGATGACAAGGCATGTGGAGAGCTGATATCACAAATGCAGGCATTAAATTTAATTGAGCACAAAATCATCTACTTTACATGATTTTATAGACACTTTCGTACTGTTCTAGCAAATCAATTCTTTTGAGTCATTTCCATAAAGACTTTTAAGTTTTAAATTGTGAGTTTGAAAGAAAAGAGTCTGAAATTTTATGAGTAATGGGGGGTCTGGGGGGCTTCGACCCCCAGAAGCTGAGACATTTTTAAAAATGAAGACTGATGGAAGAATTCTGACCCCCCCCCCCCCCCCCCAATATCCCAATATGCCAAATAAAATATATGCCCCCCCCTGCTCCAAGGCTTTTTTATTTTCGCCCCCCCCCCAGTACATCACCAAAAATAATCCGACCCCCCCCCCTAAATGTACCCGCCCCCCCCCCCCCCCCCCAGCTGACAATAAATGACTCGTCCCTAAAATGACGTATAAAAAATCCTTTTCGGTGCCCGAAAGTTCTTTTCGGTCCTTTTCGGTGGCAAAAGCGATAATCAACTAGTGAATCATATATGCACATTACGTCGTAACGTTATGCGTTGACCGACATAAAAACGTCGCGATTTCTAATGGCGAAGTCATGACGTTTTCGTGCACAATTTGCTAATAAAATGCGATTTAAGTGTCATATGAATCCTGCATTCGTGCTCTTGTATTATTAAATTTATTAAACTCGTTGGGGAAAACCGATAAGATGCTCAGCATAGCCTCGCATCTTATCTTTTTTCCCCAACTCATTTAATATAAAATTCAATAATAAAGAGCACTCATGTAAGATCCTCTATATCTTTGCTTTCTTACTTTTATTGTTATTTTTATTGTTTTTTTTTTATTATTATTATTATTATGCATAACAGATTATCTCGAAATTTAAATCTTGTAATGATTTCAGTAACAATGATAATAAGTCTACTTTGAACTCAAAAGTGTTAACAATAACAATAATTGTAAATAACAATAATTGTAATTGTAGGTGGTGAGCCTTATAGCGGCTGGAATTCCTTCAGCTTCCGGATAGCCGTGTACTTACGGGTTTTACCCTCGAAGAGATTTGATGCGAGCCTACCGGAAATTCTCTTCTGTTGCAGTTTTGCAAATTCATGTTCGAGTAAAGTTTTCACAGAAAATCCATATCAGTAATTAAAAGATGGAATGTCTGATTGGTATACAGGGAAAAGACTTCGTACTTGTTGCAGCGGACACTGTATCAGCTCGAAGCATTGTGTCAATGAAGCAAGGTTGGCAGCTAATTAATTGCAATATGGCAATATTCAGTATTTTCGCACAGGCCCCTATTTTCGACACTGGCATGCTCAGCTATTAAAGGTTTAGATTCAGTTCCCACAGAAGATAATTTAATTTCTTTTGTTCGTATTTCCCTCTTGTAAAAAGAAGCACCTGCATTCACATCACACAGTGGAGTGTTTAAAAGAATAAACTAAAATTTGTGATTTGAACTGTCAAACACTTTACCACAGGTGGTAAACCTAGGAACTACCACGAAATTGTGTTAACGTAATTTTGTTCCCAAGCCACATACGGGACATAACGGGGTAGTTTCCAGGCCGAAAAATTGATAAACAAAGGTTGGTGTCATTTTGGTTTTTATTTCTGTATTTCCGTATTAAAGCCTTAAGGCCATAGAATCTCACAGGTATCTTCTTGAGCACAAGTATTACTTTACTCTTGTATAATCTCGCGGTATTATTTTATTTTACTACTAAGAACGAACAATGGTGAAATCGGCCAATATGGTTCCGTGTAAATATGTCTCAGCGTCCCCTCTAGCCCCAAATTTTATATGAAAAGTTATTTTCTTTCTTTAGATTTTTGTTTCCCCACTGAGCATCGGACCAACTTTCCCCAACGTACAATGCCAGTTTGAAGGATTTTAGCCCGTATCTGTCAAATTAAATTGAATGTGATATCATTTGCCGATGAAAATGATAAAAAGACCCTTAATAAACGTTTCTACACAGAAAAAAAATCCGAGCGTTTACTCGTAAAAGATTCATGCCCCGTTTGTCCTGTGTGGTAGTTTCCAGCGCATGGTGGTAGTTAAAATGCTATCGTGGTAGTTGCCAAGACTATGTAGTAGGTCCCATCAACAGATTTTCCGCTCGTTTAAGAAGCGCCAATATTAGTGCACCTATCAGTATTTTCCCCCGGGGGGGGGGATACCATGGGGATTAGACAGCCAAAAAATCCCAACCCATGGGAATTAGATAGAACACCTTAAAAGAAGAACCATTAAAAGTAAAAAAGTATGCAAAGACCAGGAACTGAAGCAATCAGAACCCAAATCCAGCTCTCAAAACCAAATCGGGAAACAAACAAAAATACAAATAATCAAAATACAAAGAGAACATATGGTCAACCGAGTGGACAGCTTTTTCCTGAAAGGTGGCCATTCAGTAACCCAAACCGAACTAAAAATGATATGAACACACATAAGGTGAAACATCACAGAAACTCTGACACCAAAAACAGGCAACAAAGAACCACAACAGAACTACCGCCTTGGAACGGCCAGTAATGAATTACTGGGGGGTGGGGGGGGGGGGGTGCTTAAACTAGTTTTATGGCGCCAACCCCACCCTCAGTTTCTGAAGTGGTACAAAATATTTAGTTGGTTGTTCGTTTCCCATGATAACCCTCCAACTCGTCAATGAATCATCACGGTAAACAAAAGACGAGGACTCAACAGATACAACGAGCTGCGTGACAGTTGGAGATCCCTGGACTGCCAAACAACACCTCTGGAAATCTGAAGCAAAAGAAGGTCATCAGTTGAGCCAAGGTGGACCAAACAACAGACAAAAAAGTTTGATATAAAATTTGCGTCACTCGCCACGTGGTAGTTCCATGTTCAGTCAACTATAAGATAAAATGGCAGGCTAAGACTACTGGCCCAAAGTATTGTTAGTATTTGCGCTTCAGAAAAAAAAGGGGGTATCCTCGGGTTGCGCGCCGTCGAAATATCGCAAACCACCACAAACCACCGCAAACCACCACAAACCACCGCAAACCACCTTTTTTATATATGATAACAATGGAAAAGGGTGAAAATGGATGTGAAAGTGCTAGAATAAGAACACCTCTGACACTACGATTCGCTAGTATTGGTACTGAGGGTGATGGAAAATTAAAGGCGGACGAGACTGATATTACATCTATAGATAATGAGATAGCTGTAGATCAAGAAAGATTGTATAAAGTATGGTAGGTTGTTAATTTTTTACAATTTGAACTTCATAACCCAGGGAGAGGGGGTACTCTGAATATAAGTATATAAAAATCTTAACTTTAGGCTAAAGTGACAGCGCGAAATTAAACCAGTATTTTGTTAACAGAAAATAGAACACTTATGCCTATTGCATACCAAGTAATACATTTTCATAGTGGTTTGCGGTGATCGGGGTGGTGATGCTGCTTATGGTAAAATCATTACGTTGATCGTCCAAAACGTTATGCTAAAGCATATTCTATATTCTCCTCATATCAGGAAACCTATTTCAAAAGTGGTTTGCGGTGGTTTGGGGTGGTTTGCGGTGGTTTGCAGTGGTTTGCGGTAATTCGATGGTCCCTCGGGTTGGGTCACTTTTTATATACATGTGAGTGCGATGATGAACGGGCATGTTATATGATAATTATAAGGCATGTTTATTCAACAACAAATTAGCTATGTGAATATCCCTTCTTTTCATTCTTCTCATCATTTCAATAGCCCACTAAATTTAAAATTCAGGCAGTCGACAAATTTTATCCGACAAAAGGTTGTTTGAAAAGGTCTTTGTATGAATTAGAGGGGTATTCAAGGTTCGGCCCGAACACCCCGTCTTTAAAACTTTGAAGTAGCCCCTGAGTAGTGAACATCTGCTGATGGGAACTACTACTAAAATCCTACAAAGTCTTGGCAACTACCACGATAGCATTTTAACTACCACGGTGAGCTGGAAACTACCACACAGGACAAACGGGGCATGAATCTTTTACGAGTAAACTCTTGGCTTCTGTTTTCTAAGCAGGGACGTTTAGTAAGGGTCTTTGTATCATTTTCATCGGCAAATGATATCAAATTCAATATAATTTGATGGATACGAGCTCAGTTCCTTCGAATTGGCACTGTACTTTATGGAAAATTGACCCGATACTCAGTGCGGGCGCAAAAATCTAAAGAAAGAAAATAACTTTTCATATAGAATTTGGGGCTAGAGGGGACGCTGAGACATCATTACACGGAACCATATTGGCCGATTTCACCATTGTTCGTTCTTAGTAGTAAAATAAAATAAAAACCAAAATGACACCAACCTTTGTTTATCAATTTTTCGGCCTGGAAACTACCCCGTTATGTCCCGTATGTGGCTTGGGAACAAAATTACGTTAACACAATTTCGTGGTAGTTCCTAGGTTTACCACCCGTGTTTACACACAGTCAAAAAACACTGTCTATGTTACTTCCTCCTAGAGCATTTGAAAACCATTGAACAGGCAAAATGATGAACCCAGAGTCTTTTTTCTGATACTTATTCTCACTACAGTACACTGTTGACTTACAATGAAAGTCTTCACGAAACCCCGCCTGACCACCTGAGATGTCTGGTAAAAATTCATTCGGTCTGGTAAAAATCGTGGGGTTAAAGCCAAAACCAATTATCTCTAGTTTTCAAAGTTTTGAGCAAAATGGCTTTAAAGGTTTGAAAATGATATAAAATAAGTCAGTTATGAGATATATATTTATATTTTATTCATACTGTAGGACAATAATTATTAGTCCTTAAACAAAAGGTAATGATAAAATTTGTGTAAGCCTACCCTTAATTACCTTAATTAGTAATAATTAATAGCTGGTGTTTTTGGCAAAACTATCTGTTGAAGAAAACATAAAACATAATGTACCAAACAAACATAGCTGGATATACGTGGTTTTGGCAGTGAGTTTTTGCTACTGAAAGTCTATTAAAACAAATGCCAAAACATTGTATATAATGATAAGCTGTTATGGCTGGAACACTTTGAGATTGTTTCAGTTTGAAATGGACTGCCAAAACAACGTATCTTGTTTCAGTTTGAAATGGACTGCCAAAACAACGTATCTGTAGATAATGGCTTTTTGTAATCACATTATGTGTTTCTACTGCAATAAAATAAATTGCTAGAATAGCCTATCCACAAATACAGTATTTTAGCTGCATCAAAGCTTGGATGTTAAAAAGTATTCATATTTGCCAAAAACCTGTAACCAGCAATACAGCCATGTTGCAAATACCTTACCACATATTTAAGCTTGACAATATTGTTCTGGAACCACTTATTTGTCAATATTTTGTTATGCCATTCTAAATGGCACACTTTTTTACACTACTTTACCATGTTTTATTCACTTCATAGAAAGTGAAAATGGCAGTGAAAATTGGCAGATTTTCTGATAATTGAGCGTGTCACAGCCTTTTAAACTTTTTCCGGAGAATATGACAGTTACACCTAATTATATTGGTGGCACCATTTACAGGTACAAGACTGCCTCAGTGTTCCCATTCACGTAGAATTGTGCGTGAATCACGCGGAAATCATTCTAATCACGCATAAATTTTGGGGCAAGAACGTGCATTCACGCGCATATGTTTCTCTCAAGAATATAAAAAATCATCATTTTTCTTCATTCTATTGCGAGTCTGCCAGGCCAGATGATTTTTGTAGCCAAGAAGAGAGTCAGAAGTCGCTGTTTTGATCTGAAATGCGGGCCGTAGTAAGATACCATGCTTTCATTCACGTCCGTCACATCCATTCTACGGCCAATCAAATTCATTATTGGAAAACACTACCACTAATCGGCTGCATGAATATTAATGACATGCGCGGTCATGTTGCGCACTAGAACTGTCATAATGGCCGACAGAATTTGTCCGTATTTTTGCGTTTATTTTCGCTGTTTCTGTTTGGAAACGGCACTTTATATTTTTTATTTGGAAAGGAATCCATCAAATGATTAATATTGGATAAAACGAGAACCGGAAAAAGGCATGACAGCTGTTTTCTTCGTTTTTTCAGGCTTCAATTGGAAACCCATCGGCACTTTAGTGTTTGTAAAAGAAGCGGACCAAGGGTTCCGGGTCATTTCGGCCCATGTCCATTTCGGCCCATAACTTTTTCGAGATAAGTCATACCCGTAAATTTTACTTCATACCCGCAAATTTTATAGATAGGGGGTATAAAAACCCTCAGTTTAAAATTTGAGTGGGAACACTGCTGCCTACAACATTAACTGTATGATGCAGAACACATTAAAAAGGCTAGTGCCATTTTGCGCAATTACATGTGCATGTTTTAAAAAGAATACTGTCACAACACTATTGAACATAATGCGTGGTTTACAAAAAAAAAAATCAATTCAATAATTGTGAGGAGCATTTTGAGTGTACAATTCACTGGAAATCAGGGGCTGGGGTGAACTTGTGGCTCATCACACTGCCAGCCACTGCTGCCAGCTTTCAGGTTTAGAGTGCAGCAATTCTGGATCATGGCGCTCCAGGCATACTAGGCTGGTAAACTGGATGAGACATTGCATTTCTGTGAATTGGCTGCAGCAAAATTGCAATCAGACTTAAACACGCAAATAAACTTCAACTTATGTTTTATTTCTGTTTGAGCTCATTTACCGCTGAAAATTCTGGGAGCGTTTGGAGTCCAAGATATAGAAAACATTCCTTTGGAAAAATTTATACAATTATTGTACTTATCATTTAATAATTGCATGTGATCATACATGACCCTTATTGATATAAATTAGATCTAGTCATCCTGTGTCATTATATCTATTTGTCATCATGAATGAATCCGTCATACTCAAATGCAAATGCTGGCTTGATTATAAGTATTTGATACAATTGACTTCAACTGTTTTTCTACATGTACTGCAGTTCTGATATATGGTTTATGTTCACTACAAGAACATTACCATAATGGCTATACATACTGGGACACTTCAAGTTACCACTGTAAAGGTTTAATTCGATCTCTCAAAAACTGTAGGAGGTGTTGATTATACATATTTGTTACGTTGTGTTGATAAGATTCCCTGAAAATGTGTGTTCGGGTGCCAATAATATTGTCAAAAACTAATGTTTGACCTTCCAAATCCTTTGTGCACATTTTCGATTTGTCTGTTTGTCTGCAATATGTGTGCATAGTTTCAAATCAATCCATCCGAAGCTGTAGAAGGAGTTGATAACACAAGCTTGGTATCAGTATCATTTTATTTAGTTCGAAAGCTGTAGTTTTGTCAAAATATAAATTTTGACTTCAAATATTTTCATGCACACTTTATATTATCTGCAACATGAGTGCAAAATTTTAATTCAGTCCATTAAAAACTGTCTAAGGAGCTGAATACAAACCTTGCTATCCTACATCAGTAATCAACAATGGAAATGTCTAAGTTCAAAAACCTGTAATACTGCCAAAAATAATTTTTTGACCATAGAAAATCTTAATGCACATCTTCAATATGTATGCAATATGTGTGCTTTATTTGAAATTGATCTGTCATAAAGCCCCGGTCCCACAGAGCTTGCGACCGCGCCGCGACTAAAAAAACTGACAGTCGCAGAGAGGTTGCAGAAGTCGCGGAGAGGTTTTATAATGGTCGCAACAAGGTCGCAACAAGGTCGCCGAGCAGTCGCAGATCAAAATTAGTCGCAGCCAGTCTTTTGAACATGCACAAAAGACTAGCTGCGACTGATTATATTCGCCGACTGGTTGCAATGGTTTTCTGGAAGTCGCCGATCAGTCGCCGACCGGTCGCCGATCGGTCGCCGATCAGTTTCATCAACACTTTGGTTCTGAAATGCTGCAACCTTGCTGCGACCTATCGGCGATCTGTCGGCGACTGATCGGCGACTTATTGGGGACTGACCACTGGTGAGACGGCGGCCGATCGGCGACTGGTCGCCGAGTGGTCGCCGACAGGTTGCAGCGTGCACCAATAGATCAAGGTTTGCAGTGCATTATTTTATTACCAAGGCTCAAAGTGCTCGCATCATGGTACATAGAGGACCCCCCACCAACCAAAAAAAAAAAAGAAAGAAACATCGTCGCCAAAACAGACAGCAGAAATGACTCCCGACGTTCGGACGCCTGCTTCAGATGAGGAATCTCAACAGTCAAAGGAGGAATCTCAATAAACTGCGGCCTTTTTGAAACCAATGTCTTATCCAGTACTGTGTTCTCCTCCTTCGTCTTAATCGCCTGTACATCATCATTGGCAAAAGAGGTGCATGCCGGTTGTTTCATTGCAAGCAATGAACTGAATCTGTAGCTGTGTTATTTTGACAATTTTCACTGAAATGATTTCATTCTTGTCACCACATTTCCATTATTTTTTTAATCGCAGAACGGTCGCCAATCAGTCGCCGTTCATTTGAAACCAGTCGCCGAAGAGTCGCTGACTGGTTGCCGATCATTCTGAACTAGTTGCAATCCTGTCGCTGATCCTACGGCGACCAGTTGCAGTGAGGTCGCCGATCGATCGCCGACTACACGCGAAAGCTGTCGCCGACTGTGCGGCGACTGATCGGCGACTGATCGGCGACCACATTTGAAGAGGAAAAGAAGTTGCAATGGTCGCAGAGGTCGCAGGTCAGTCGCAGACAAAATCAGTCGCAAAGCGGTCGCATCGCAGTCGCAAGCTCTGTGGGACAGAGGCTTAAGGTGTGGGAGGAGAACATGCTGCTAAACTGAGTGATGGATGGATCAACAGATGCACAGACAGACAGATGGACATGGGTATAACATAGTGCCCTCTGACTGCCCATTAGAAGATTTTCCAAAGTTGCGTTCTGTATTGCGTTCTTATATGCACTAAGAATTTCAAACAATCGATTTTCCATTTACATTGACTTCATCATTTGATAACCCTTCTGGAGTACAACCTTCTTGATGCAGCAATTTGTCAAGTTTGTTTGCAAGATTCTTTACTGATTTTCTTTCAGTCTAGAAGATGTGTGGAGCTTTCCAAATCAGTGGCATTGATAGGTGCATTATTTAGCTTGTAACTACCATTACTATCTCGATCTTGGGCTGTTACTGGGTGTTGTATTCTTAAACAACTTAACAGTAACGCATCTTCAGAGCTGAGTAAATTAGAATCAGAATGTTTTGCTTTCTGTCTGTGCAGTGCATGTTGCTTCACATCAGATAATTGCTGTTTCTTGGCATATTTATCTTGCTTTTATAAGATTGTTTTCCATCACTCTCAACTTTCAGATATGACAGAACAGTTGTATTTGATGTTTTTAAAGAGAATTCGTAAGCACCTCTTTCTCATTATTTGTTTAAAGCTATTTGATGAATGGCCCCGCATGCCTTTTACCTTCCTTATTTTGAACCTGTCCTAGACTTTGATTTCTTATTCTGGTTCCGAGATGCCACTCAAGCCTAGCAGCACCTTCTTAACAACTATTCACTGGTCAGTCAGAAAATGCCACTGACTGAGCATGCTGTGAAAGGTAAGATCAAATTCAGCCGCTTGTAGGACAATCCCACACAGAAACTGAAAATGATTAAAATATATAATAAATTCCTACCTCAATAACTAATTAACTAAATAAGATAAGTTTTTGAAATTTGCAGAATAATTTTTATATGTTATGCGGAAAAATTCTACAAATTTGTCAAAATGTGGTTTGAAAATAAAAATTTTCCACGCAGATGAGGGCAGGCGGTGTTTAAGGGAACTCACGGAACAACGAATTCATGATTTGATTGTCAGAATGATTGTCAGTAAGAACATTATTAAGTTTTACTGTATCAGCTTTGCTATCTATCAGCACTTACTTTGTTTAGGATCTGTGAAAGTCAAAACTGATATAAACAGAGAAATCGGGATGGCCGGTTCAGAATAGAAAACAATGTTGTTTTCATCAGTATCGCGCCAGCGTAAGTACAGATACAGGCTTTTGGCTTAAACATTTTAATTCAGTTTTATGCTTTTATAGATAAGCAAAATGAGGTATCTTTCGATACTGGGTTATGGCAATTCTATATGTAAAAAAAGATTTCCTGTTTGTAAGAGCCAAAACAACTTATCTCAGAATACTTTATTTTAGCCCTTTATGTGTTTATAATATTATCATGATGTTGAATGCTAAAATCCAGCAAATGTATATACTATGTTATGGCTGGATTTTGTAGCGGACATATGAGATAATTGGTTTGGGTTTTAATTAATTGCTTCAAAACTAATTAAGATATTGTTATAAAATTTTGGCAGATTAAAGACAACATAATGATAAATTTGAAAATGTAAAAAAGTGAAATTCCATAAAAATGTCTGTTACGAGGTTTTGGCTTTAACCCCACGAAATATTCAGAATTTTCAAGTGCATTTTTATCATTTTACCAGATTCGGTCCTGTAAACTCTGGCAGACTTTCGTGAACTCTACAATGAACAAAGAGAACCAGTTAACACCCAGTGGAAGCCTTTGGATAAACTATCTAATTTTGCCTTCAGTTATGGTCCACATAGGCCCTTAACCCTCATAGGTTACACTACTCCCATAATATGAGATATCCGGTACTCTGACCTGTATAATTTATGTTGTTATAAATGCTGATATTTACATGTTTACTTTCATTGAATACGCGATCTCTCATCTACGATTGACGTTTTTAACCATCAGTTGGTGTTGCAGACAAAGTGGCCCTTTTCAAGAAACACAGACCTATTTGTGTTTAGTGCATGTTTAACCCGAGTCTTCTCTGGCTGCAAACCCTTATTGGGTCTTGCAGCCAGAGCGATACTGCACTTAAAGGTAGGTTCCTGTACTTTGGAATGCATCATAATTTTGATGATGTTTCATCCAAGTTGTTGGAAAGCACTTATAAAAGGGAATGAATAAGTTTCGCTAAAAGGTGTAAATCAAAAAAATATTAGAAAAGTTGTTTTGCAAGGGATTTCCTAACTCTGCTTCGCACACCAGTTAGCGGTATTTTTAGTTCGCGCCAAAAATAGATTACGCAGCTGACGTCATGCTGCATTGCATTTTGGGATAGTTTTAACCCATCCGCCATGCCAGGACCTCTAGGAGAGCTCACGGCAAGGGAAAATTGACCTTTGGAGAATGGCATCAGAAATCGTGCACTTATAGCCATGATAAACATAATTATTTTTAGAACTGGAATTCCAACGAAAGAAAATAAACCAAAAGGGAAAACGACTATTTTCTTCAACATCTGACGAGTTTCTCAGTGGCAACAAATTCAGAAAAATAAGAGAATTCAATACTGCTCAGAAAAAGACGAAATTATTTTGTGGACATAATTGTTATCGCTAGTCCAGGAACCTACCTTTAAAAACTCTAATTCAGCCGATCCATCGGTGGATCGGCCAAGCAAAATTCTAATTTTGGTTAGTTTTATCAATTACCTGCGCAAAAAGATATATACAGTGGCTAATTCATTATTCATTTTTGCACCATTCTGCAGTGTTTGTCTCATTTTATTCCATTTTGAACCATAATAATCTTTGATCGAACTTAATGAGGTAAAGAAAAATATCGCTTTTTGTTGATGACCTCGTTTTGATTTGACAGTTCTTGCGCGTGTCGGTGTACAAGTAAAAATATCCATTATTTCAACATCACAAATCAGGACGTTTCTCGCTTGGACAATTCGCGTTTCGCGCTTGGATAAAAAATTAGTCCCTGGCTCTTAGAGTTGAAAGGAGTAAAATGTCTTTGGTACAAACCAGCGCGTTACGACTAGGACCGAAATGACCGTACCTACGAAACGGATAAAGTGACCGATAGCATTTTTAGCTCACCTGAGCAGGAAGTGCTCAGGGTGAGCTTTTGGGATACTGTGATGTCCGTCGTACGTCCTACGTGTGGACGTCCGTCCGGACGTCCGTCAACTTTTGCTTGTGTACACTCTAGCAGGCACAGTTTTGATCCAATCTTTCTGAAACTTTGTCAGAATGTTTATCTCCATAAAATCTAGGCCAAGTTCGAAACTGGATCATGTCGGGTCAAAAACTAGGTCACTAGGTCAAATCATAGAAAAACCTTGTGTACGCTCTAGATGACACAGTTTTGATCCAATCTTTATGAAACATTGTCAGAATGTTTATCTCCATAAACTCTAGGCCAAGTTCGAAACTGGGTCATGTGGGGTCAAAAACTAGGTCACTAGGTCAAATCTGAGAAAAACCTTGTGTACACTCTAGAAGGCACAGTTTTCATCCAAAGTTCATGAAACTCTGTCAGAATGTTTATCTTTATAATATCTAGGATAAGTGTAAAACTGGGTCATGTCGGGTCAAAAACTAGGTCACTAGGTCAAATCAGAGAAAAACCTTGTGTACGCTCTACAAGGCACAGTTTTCATCCAAAGTTCATGAAACTTAGTCAGAATGTTTATCCTCATGATATCTAGGACAAGTTTGAAACTGGGTCACATCAGGTCAAAAACTAGGTCACTAGGTCAAATCATAGAAAAACCTTGTGTACATTCTAGAGGTCACAGTTTTGATCCAAACATAATGAAATTTTGTCAGAATGTTTATCCTCACAATATTTAGGCCAAGTTTGAAACTGGGTCATGTCGGGTCAAAAACTAGGTCAGATCTTAGAAAAACCTTGTGTACGCTCTAGATGACACAGTTTTGATCCAATCTTTTTGAAACTTTTTCAGAATGTTTATCGTCACAATATTTAGGCCAAGTTTGGAAGTAGATCAGGTATGGTCAAAAACTACGTCACTAGGTCAGATATAAGAACGACCGTGTGTACACTCTAGAGGGCACAGTTTTGATCAAATATTTATTAACCTTTGTCAGAATGTTTATCCTCACAATATCCAGGCCAGGTTTGAAACGGGGTCATGTCTGGTCAAAAACTAGGTCACTAGGTCAAATCTTAGAAAAACTTTGTGCACACCCTAGAGGGCACAGTTTTGATCCAATCTTCATGAAACTTTGTCAGAATGTTTATCTCCATAAGATCTAGGCCAAGTCTGAAACGGGGTCATGTCAGGTCAAAAGCTAGGTCACTACATGTAGGTCAAATCTGAATTAAGTTATGCTGCAAGAATCAAAACTAACATTGCAATGATGCCAGCCACAAACTCCTTGGAATACATTAGTTTCACCACAGTGAGATAATGATGCTACCATTCTATCATCTGTGTTTGCCTAGTTAAGTCTTGTTCAAATCCATCAAAGGAACTCAACATGAACAGGAACTTTTCGGAGAAGTGACTCTGCTATTTTCAGCTCACCTGAGCCTTACAGTATTGGTGTTAACTGCCTCTGAGATCCATCCATAAACATTTTCAAACATCTCTGAAACCACTGGGCAGACTAAATTCAAATTTCATATGGAGCCTGCACATGGGTCAAAGGATTGAAAGTTCTTCAAATGATCTTGGTCACATTCCCATGTATGGTAAAAACTCTTATAAATCTTCACCAGAGCCAGTGAACTGATTAATGCTCAGGTGAGCGATTCAGGGCCACCATGGCCCTCTTGTTTCTTATAAACACCGGATTGACCTCAAACGATCTGTCAACAAACAATAATGGCGGAGATATGTTACAAATCTCGACTCGCTCTAAAAAAATTGTTATTTATCTGCTTTTAGACGGGGTATCACATTGAATTACTGTGCCGAGTCATCAAAAGGTATTTTTTGATAGGATTGCAAAGTTTACATATAACTGCAACATAATACGCAATAAAAATTCAACCAGAAACCAAGGGCATCTGTGGGAAATACAATATTAGAGTTTTCACCACTTTCGTTCCTCTGATGTCAATAAGCCACCAATCAAAATTATAAATAGGCTTTTTCAGTCAGAGAAGGCTCGGATTAGTGCATGTTAAACCTGTCAAAAGACAGAACAATTATCAACTTCGGTATTAGAAATTAGGCCCAGACAGCAACTTGCCCTGGGGGCAACCTGAAATGAGTTTCAACTTGCCCCTCAAGATTTCAAGTTGCCCCACTGTATTTCATTGCAATTAAACCGTTTACATGTCATTTTCTTCTGAAGTAAGTAACATAAGTAGACATAGTCCAAAAATGTTCTCCCTTTCTCCATGAATTCATGAACTTCAGAGATAACTGACAGCTGCCTAATCATTTTCACAGCGCTACAATGACTGGGATTCTTCTTATTTTTCTCCTTCAAAATACTATATTGGTGGGTTTCAAACTTCTCATGCAAAATTTCAGAAAAAGACATGGAACAAAATTATTTTCCAGAATTTTATCTCCCAGAATTTCAGATTGTCTTGGGGACAACCTTCCAAGACTATAAGCTTGCCCCCAGCAGATTTAACCATGTCAGGCAAGAGGGCAATTGCTTATTATGTCCCCCCACCAAAGGTGAGGGGGGACATATTGTTTTCAGTGCGGATCCCGGGCGTCGGCGTCAGCGTCGGCGTCCCTGTGACAGATTTCTTGTATGCGCGATATCTCTTGAACCAATAGATGGAATTTCACCAAACTTGCATGGATACATTATTTGGACAAGTTTAAGAGCTGATTAGATTTTTGTGACCTTGACCTCATTTTCAAGGTCACTGGAGGACATAGATGTTTATTTCTTGTATGCGCGATATCTCTTGAACCAATGGATGGAATTTCACCAAACTTGCATGGATACATTATTTGGACAAGTTTTAGAGCTGATTAGATTTTGGTGACCTTGACCTCATTTTCAAGGTCACTGGAGGACATAGATGACAATTTCTTGTACCCACTATATCTCCTGAACCAATGGATGGAATTTCACCAAACTGGCATGGGTACATCATTGAGACAAGTTTAAGAGGTGAAAAGAATTTGGTGTCCTTGACCTCATTTTCAAGGTCACTGGAGGACTTAGATAAAAATTTCTTGTACCAGTGATATCTCTTGAACCAATGGATGGAATTTCACCAAACTTGCATGGATACATTATTGGGACAAGTTTAAGAGCTTATTAGATTTTGGTTTAAACAATATTTTATTCATACAAAATATACTGACAAGATATATACATGTAATATTCATTGAGGATCTGAACGGAAGCATATTGCTTATATAGTTCATTTCCTCAGATTTTGGTGACCTTGACTTCATTTTCAAGGAGGACATAGATGACAATTTCTTGTACCCACTATATCTCCTGAACCAATGGATGGAATTTCACCAAACTGGCATGGATACATAATTTGGACAAGTTTAAGAGGTGATTAGATTTTGGTGACCTTGACCTCATTTTCAAGGTCACTGGAGGACTTAGATGAAAATTTCTTATACCAGTGATACATGTATCTCTTGAACCAATGGATGGAATTTCACCAAATTTGCATGGAGTGAGTGAGTGAGTGAACTCGGGTTTAACGTCCCACCAACAACGAGGTCATATGGAGATGGGACCTCGGTTTAAAGTCTCATCCGAATGACCGGAGAAGCGGGGGATCGAACTTGTGACCCCTTGATTGGTAGTCTGGAGTGTTATCCACTACGCTACAGCCGCTCCTAATTTGCATGGATACATCATTGGGACAAGTTTAAGAGGTTTCAGATTTTGGTGACCTTGACCTTATTTTCAAGGTCATTGGAGGACTTAGATGACAATTTCTTGTAACCACTATATCTCCTGAACCAATGAATGGAATTTCTCCAAAATTTCAGGATTCATTATTGCAACAAATTTAAGATCTGGTCAGATTTTGGTGACCTTGACCTCATTTGCAAGGACTGGAGGACTTAGATGACAATTTCTTGTACCCACTAAAATCACAGTGTATAAGCGGACAGTCACCAAATCAGAAGCGAAAATTGACTGTACACCCGAAAATCATTAGTGACACATAAACAACTTGTGAGGTGAAACGATCAAAAGCAGGTAAGTCCTTATCGAATTTGTTCTTTTAGATGCGGTTTTCGACATCGGAGAGAGAATTGGATGTACTTCACCTGTAGCATTGTCAGTTTGACATATCACCACCCAATCTCTGTGTAAAAATCAAGTTTTCCTGCTTAATCACCAGTTTTGCTTTATTTTCTGTCGATCGACACGGACAATTGGGGTTAAAAAGACTAGAATTATGGCATCATTTCTGTTAAACCAACATAAAATCATCGCTACACCTTTATCCTGTGATATCCAATAGCTGAATCCATCGAAACATTACTTAAAGCAAATATATTGCCTCCTGAATCGCACACGTTTGTCTCATTCCACTGTCCGACTAGTGACAAAAACAAAAAATGGTGTTGAACGACTAGCGACGATTTTCTTGTAAGTCTTATTGAGCAGAAAATGTGTTAGTAAATATTTTTACTTATGTATTCTTTATCGAAATATAACGACAAAGGAGGGTAAGAACTTCTACTGGATTGAGTTTGTTTCAGAAGTCCAGTATGCTGTTTATATCTACCATAAATTTGCACAGATTAGCATGGCAGGCTCAATGATTTATTCGTAAGATTCGAAATAACTTGAGAATACTGAGAGTGTTTCTGAATTTTTCTGTATAAAGAAAATGTACTTTGAATGTGTTTTCAACAGGTGAAACTAATCTCAATGGTCAGACTAGCAGCTTAAAAGTTATGAAAACATATTTTACAAACGGCACAATATTGTCACCTAGATCTACATTGATACCCTATGCTACTCTTGTGGATATCCATTTTCTCTGAGTTGAAAACAATTTTCAATCATATCAATGATTTTTAATCATGAAAAACGTGTTTTATATCGACTGAACTGGTAACCGTAATGATAACCTATCAGATTTTTCCAATCGTGACCTTTGACCTTTCTCCACCAGTCCAACCGGAAACTCGAAACTCCAAGCTCGCTTATTAATGTAATTTGTGGTATTTGACCAATGACCATCGATTTTCTGAGACATAGCTCACTGAGTTTGTCTTCACAGACACTGAATTTGCTTAGAAAATTGATGGATTAATAATAATTAAGGTCAAAATGTATTTTTACAGGTAAGGGGTGGCTGGGGTTTACATGTAGCTTTCTTTACTTTTTATTGCATTGATGGTTGCTTAAACGGTACCGGAAGACGGAAAATGCGAATTTTTGAAAACCAGTAACGCACCACAAAAGCGGTACACGGCTAGGTCACAATTTTGATTGAAATGTTGACAGAGAAAAATTTAGCCATATGATCATTTCTTTATCAAGAAATGCTTGATAGCCTTCTCCCCAAATGATGATCCCAGTGGAAGCATCCAAAACGATATTTTTATTACCTTTTTCAAGCATTTGTTGAAAATGATCGTCATGAATGTGAAAATACAATCACTACTAGTCGGACAGTTTTTGTTTCTTGGTATGTCGCTAATGATTAGGTACAGTTGTCACTAGTCGGACAGTCAAATGAGACGAACGTGTGCAATTCAAGAGGCAATATATTTGTTTTAAGTAATGTTTCGATGGATTCAGCTATTGGATATCACAGGATAAAGGTGTAGCGATGATTTTATGTTGGTTTTAACAGAAATGATGTCATAATCCTAGTCTTTTTAACCCCGATTGTCCGTGTCGATCGACAGAAAATAAAGCAAAACTGGTAATTAAGCAGGAAAACTTGATTTTTACACAGAGATCGGGTGGTGATATGTCAAACTGACAATGCTACAGGTGAACACATCCAATTCTCTCCCCGATGTCGAAAACTGCATCTAAAAGAACAAATTCGATAAGGACTTACCTGCTTTTGACGATTTCACCTCACAAGTTGTTTATGTGTCACTAATGATTTTCGGGTGTACAGTCAATTGTCGCTTCCGATTTGGTGACTGTCCGCTTATACACTGTGAAAATCTCCTGAACCAATTGATGGGCCTGGCCGGGTAGCGCAATCGGTAGGGCACCTGACTCGTAAGTCAGAGGTCCTGGGTTCGAATCCCGGTCTGGTGTCACAGAGGGCACTTACAATTAGATTTTCAGCAATTTTTATTTCGGACTAAGAACTCGTTGCACTAGGCGTGTCACAGAAAACCTGCGTAATTTCAAGTAGCCTAAATGGGTCGATGATTCATGACTGTAATTTGAGCAAGCGCATGTACAATTTCCAAGAAATAGCGATTCAGGTATATGCTGTGAACTTATTTGGTAATAACACGTTAGGCATAGAGGTAGTATGAAATACGTAAGCAATATCACCATGGAAATTGCTCTTCGAACTTTATAATAATAAAGTGCATGACCTTTGCTTATATAAAACAGAAGTGCATCGCGTTCGAGAGATTTGGGGATTGGGATTTTGGCTTTTGATTGGGTTTAAGGTGTAACTAGGAAATCAATAAAGAAGAAACAATGAATTTGACTTATTATGAACCTGGGTAGTTAGTAGTTGCGGAATGTTAACTTTAATAAACTTAGAAAACTATACGATCACTTGACTTATTATTGAAGATGGCTCGATAGTATGACAGTCATCTTTCTTTTGGTTGCCGTGACCTAGGATTTCTTCTTATTTCGGACACTTTAACTTGGACATTCAGATGATAACGTTTTGGACTTTTCTATGGACAGTTGTGAGGACACTGAACATTATCGGATACCTTAGTGAAGGACTTTCAATGCTAAATGATGTCAGTAAAGACCTGGAAGCAATCCAAGGTAAGGCCATCTACTGGTTTTACATATGCACATCATGCATGTCAAAACAGGAGGTTGACAATATGTATTAAGTGTCCTTGCATGTTCAGATGGATGAAATCGGTGTCTATTTTGATTTGCATATTAGTTAAATTACAGCTTCTCGTTTGTAAGGTGTTTGTGTACCTAGGCTTTTGTTAAGGGAGACAAATTAATTTGAGTTTTATGCAAGATATAACTTGGTTTTGTTTGACCTTGGGTATGCTTTTGCGTCTTCTTTTGAAATCAGTTAATTTATTCGGCATAGTTTACGGACTATTGGCTATGATCCAAGGCGCTTCTAGAAAATCTTGGGAACTTTTCTTTTCCGGAGGTTGGTGTTCTGCCAAAAAGACAGAACAGTTTGCTAAGACTTAGGGTGGCTATATGCCATTATTGGGTTCATACAAACTTGGTATTTCGGCATGAATGTACTTTGTGTTTGTGACCTAACTTTATTTCGCTGTGTAGAGATATATGATTGTGTGAAGCTTTGAGTCATTGCTTCATACATACATAAGGTGTGTTCTCTGCAACTTTCGTTGTTAGGTGTGTTTGATTCAAGAGAATTATCTTCATCTCTTTCCTGTTAGATTGGTGTTGACTTTTGTCAAAGGTTAAGTTTACTTTAGGATGTTTATTCCTGCACCAATAGGGACTGGCACTAAAGAGTTGCATGGTGCGTTGAGTATGCATCATGAAATGCAGTATAAGGACCGTTATGTTGATGTCAGCTTTGAGCAGCTGGTGCGTTTGGTTCGCAGCATCAATTAATGCATATGGTACCTTATGGTTTGGCTAAAGGCCAAGGGTATAATTGTGTTGTATGATTTGTTAAATTTTGAGTAAGGTTACTTTAACCTGAATGGGCAAAACAAGGAGAGCTAGGTCACGGTTGATCTGTACTTGATTTTGACTTTTGTGATGTGATGTACTTTTGAGGTTGTTGGCACTTCTTACATTTTGAACATTATTGGGCAGTGTTCAATCTTTTCGACTTCTTTTGTTTGTTTTAGATTTGCATTTCGTTGTCACATATGCAATGTGTGCATATGATGTTGCCAAGCCTCTATGTTTTGCTCATGTTTTGTTGTGTTGAGTTTTTCCAGTGAAGGCCAATCCAAGGAAGCCTTTCTGAAGGTCAGGGAGCTGACAGAGATCAGAGGACATACGTTTGTTCAAAGATGGTTAATTTTCCATCACTCCCGACATGAGATAACGACGAGAGGAATATGATACCGTCGTTGGATTACGTTGATGGACGTAATTATGTCATGGTGACACGAAGAACTTTTGAGAATGCCTCGAGCTGGCATTTCGAAGGGACTTGAGACTACTGAGTAAGTGACTTGTAAATAAAAAGTGACATTTAGAATATAGTTTACCAGTGTGGACATATGTAACCGTATAATCAGTGTGTCATATATAGAGGACATGTATATAGTGTAGCTTAGTAACCTAGAGAAAATATTAGCTGGAACTTTTTCAATGAAACTATGGAAGAAGCCGTGGGAACTTTCTTATGCTTACGTCAAGAGATTAGATGCATCGTAATCAATACTTAAGATAACCTGTGAATTGATTCTGGGAAACTCTATTATTCTGCTTACCTGTATGGAAACTTGCCAGACTTTCTCCTGAATTAAAAGTTACCTGGACACATAATATCTTTTATGTGGATATATAATACTCAAGTGGGAGATACCAATCAAGATACCTGTACCATGCTGATGCAGCAATATATGCTTAATGTAACGTGCGCCGACAATATGGGAAGATACGTTTTATCGTATGGACAGTTCTTAATCCTGAGCTGCAGTCAGAATTTTGGACAGTCGGTACGAATGGTCAGGTATAAACAGGCATCCAACACAACCGTGCCTGTGTGTCATATTCTAAACAACCGTATGGCACTTGGGGTGGACTGAAGGACAACGACTGATGGCAGTGAAATCATTCTAAACATTGACAGTGCTTAAAACTTTCAGAATGAATTTACTTATAGTCAGACTTTGTTAGTGCATGGGAAGGTGTATACTCATATTTGATGGACTTCGAATAAATATGAGACCAGTAACATATATCATAAATCAGTGAGCAGTTGTCTAGAACAGTGATTTTCAAAGTGTATTAAATACCATTAAACATTTAAAGTGATTTTAATGCATGCTTTTTGAAGTTTAATTATTTGCTATATTATTTGTGTTAGACTCGGAATAGTTGTTGTTTAGTAAGAAATATAAGTTTCTATATGAATTCAAAAGAACTATATAAGGCAATTTAAAATTTAAAAGCCATAAAAAATTCCATAAAATCTTAAGAAGGGAAGGTCTGTCACAGAGTGCACTTACAATTAGATTTTCAGCAATTTTTATTTCGGACTAAGAACTCGTTGCACTAGGCGTGTCTCAGAAAACCTGCGTAATTTCAAGTAGCCTAAATGGGTCGATGATTCATGACTGTAATTTGAGCAAGCGCATGTACAATTTCCAAGAAATAGCGATTCAGGTATATGCCGTGAACTTATTTGGTAATAACACGTTAGGCATAGAGGTAGTATGAAATACGTAAGCAATATCACCATGGAAATTGCTCTTCAAACTATATAATAATAAAGTGCATGACCTTTGCTTATATAAAACAGAAGCGCATCGCGCTCGAGAGATTTGGGGATTGGGATTTTGGCTTTTGATTGGGTTTAAGGTGTAACTAGGAAATCACAAAGAAGAACAATGAATTTAACGTATTATGAACCTGGGTAGTTAGTAGTTGTGGAAATGATAACTTTAATAAACTTAGAAAACTATACGATCACTTGACTTATCATTAAGATGGCTTGATAGTGTGACACTGGCCACATACTTTCGTTTCTCCTTCCGCTGATTCAAGAAGGGTAGTTGTCAGTTACTGGCGAAAGTATGTGCACTTAGTACTGGTTAACCGCTTAGGAGGTCTAAGCCTGCCCAGGAATAGTGTGGTTAGGTTAACTGACCGTCCCGACATGACCTTGGTTGTTTACCGTGGACGTTAAGCATCAAATCAACCAACCAACCAACCAATTGATGGAATTTCATCAAACTTGCATGTATACATCATTGGGACAAGTTTTAGAGCTGATTAGATTTTGGTGACCTTGATCTCATATTCGAGGTCACTGGAGGACTTACATGACATTTTCTTGTACCCACTATATCTCCTGAACCAATGGATGGAATTTCACCAAACTTGCATGGATACATCATTTGGACAAGTTTAAGAGGTGATTTGATTTCGGTGACCTTGACCTCATTTTCAAGGTCATAGTCATCTATGTAGGATATCTTAAGAACCAGTGGATGGATTTTCTCCAAACTTTTCTAGATATTTTACTTGTTCAGGCTTTTTATTCATTAGAGGGGATGGGAAATGGGCTGGTGGAGGGACATCAGTTTTTCTCTGAAAAACATTTCTAGTTTCTAACACTGAACTTTCTGTTGTTTATTTATATTTATTTATGTCCAGAGATCAGCAATAATGATATTTATGCCTTTTGGATTTTTTAGCTCACCTGAGCCTTTAGGCTCTTAGGTGAGCTTATAGTATAGCCAGGCATCCGTCGTCCGTCCGTCCCTCCGTCGTCAACATTTTCAAACATCTTCTTGTCTAAAACCACTGGGCCGATTGAAGCCATATTTCATATGGAGCCTACCTAGGTCGGGGGTACGAAAGTTTGTTCCGGGTATCTGGGTCACATGACCAAGATGGCCGCCACGCCCATATATGGTAAAAACTTTTCAAAAATCTTCTTCTCCAGAACCAAAAGGCCTATGACCTTGAAACTTGGTATGTAGCATCAGGCATGCGGGCCCATCATAGTTTATACAAATCATGACCTTGGGTTGACCTTGACCTAATTTACGGCATGGTCAACTTTGGTACGTTAGGCTTTTATATCGAAAAACGCTTAAACAGTGGATTTCTCAGAATCTATTTAAGTCTAAGGTACAATACTTGGTAAACATGGTCGACTAAATGACCAGATGAAGATATTATGTCACTAAAGGTCAAGGTCATTCCGTCGGACCATCCGTCCTCAAGATTTTTAAACATCTTTACCTCTGAAACCACTGGGCCGATTGAAGCCAAATTTCATATGGAGTCTCAGTAGGATGGGGGAACGAAAGTTTTTACCCGGGGTCTGGGTCACATGACCAAGATGGCCGCCATGCCCATATATGGTAAAAACCCATCAAAAATCTTCTTCTCCAGAACAAAAAGGCTATGACCTTGAAACTTGGTATGTAGCATCGAGCATGCGGGCTTATCATAGTTTGTACAAATCATGACCTTGCGTTGACCTTGACCTAATTTACGGCATGGTCAACTTTGGTACGTTAGGCTTTTATATGGGAAAACGCTTAAACAGTGGATTTCTCAGAAACTATTTAAGTCTAAGGTACAATACTTGGTATATACGGTTGACTAAATGACCAGATGAAGATATTATGTCACTAAATGTCAAGGTCATTCCGTCGGACCATCCGTCGTCAAGTTTTTCAAACATCTTCTCCTCTGAAAGCACTAGGCCGATTGAAGCCAAATTTCATATGGAGTCTCAGTAGGATGGGGGAACGAAAGTTTATACCCGGGGTCTGGGTCACATGACCAAGATGGCCCCCATGCCCATATATGGTAAAAACCCTTCCAAAATCTTCTTCTCCAGAACCAAAAGGCCTATGACCTTGAAACTTGGTATGTAGCATCGGGCATGCTGGCCCATTATAGTTTGTACAAATCATGACCTTGCGTTTACCTTGACCTAATTTACGGCATGGTCAACTTTGGTACGTTAGGCTTTTATATGGGAAAACGCTTAAACAGTGGATTTCTCAGAAACTATTTAAGTCTAAGGTACAATACTTGGTATACATGGTGGACTAAATGACCAGATGAAGATATTATGTCACTAAAGGTCAAGGTCATTCCGTCGGACCATCCGTCGTCAAGTTTTTCAAACATCTTCTCCTCTGAAACCACTGGGCCGATTGAAGCAAAATTTCATATGGAGTCTCATTAGGATGGGGGAACGAAAGTTTGTACCCGGGGTCTGGGTCACATGACCAAGATGGCCGCCATGCCTATATATGGTAAAAACCCTTCAAAACTCTTCTTCTCCAGAACCAAAAGGCCTATGACCTTGAAACTTGGTATGTAGCATCGGGCAGGCTGGCTTATCATAGTTTATACAAATCATGACCTTGCGTTGACCTTGATCTAATTTACGGCATGGTCAACTTTGGTACGTTAGGCTTTTATATCGAAAAACGCTTAAACAGTGGATTTCTCAGAATCTATTTAAGTCTAAGGTACAATATGTTGTATACATGGTCGACCAAATGACCAGATGAAGATATCATGTCTATAAAGGTCAAGGTCATTCCGTCAGACCATCCGTTGTCAAGATTTTCAAACATCTTCTCATCCGAAACCACTGGGGAGATTGAAGCCAAATTTCATATGGAGTCTCAGTGGGATGGGGGAACGAAAGTTTGTACCCGGGATCTGGGTCACATGACCAAGATGGCTGCCATGCCCATATATGGTAAAAAACTTTCAAAATTTGTCTTCTCCAGAACCAAAAGGCCTATGACCTTGAAACTTAGTATGTAGCTTTGGGCATGTGGGCCCATCATAGTTTGTACAAATGATGACCTTGCTTTGACCTTGACCTAATTTACAACATGGTCACTTTTGGTATGTTAGGTTTTTATATGGGAAAACACTTATACAGTGGATTTCTCAGGAACTATTTAAGTGTAAGGTACAATATGTGGTATATATGGTCAACTAAATGACCAGATTAAGATGTTATTTCACTGAAGGTCAAGGTCATTTTGTCGGTCTGTCCGTCATCAAGATTTTCAAACATCTCCTCTGAAACCACTGGGGAGATTGAAGCCAAATTTCATATGGTGTCTCAGTGGGATAGGGGAACTAAAGTTTATACCCGGGGTCTGGGTCACATGACCAAGAAGGCCGCCATGCCCGTATATGGTAAAAACCCTTCAAAATCTTCTTCTCCAGAACCAAAAGGCCTATGACCTTGAAACTTGGTATGTAGCATTGTGCATGCAGGCCCATCATAGTTTATACAAATGATGACCTTGCGTTGATCTTGACCTAATTTACGACATTTTTAACTTTGGAACATTAGGCGTTTATATGGGAAAACGCTTATACAGTGGATTTCTCAGAAACTATTTAAGTCTTAAGGTACAATACGTGGTATATATGGTCAACTAAATGACCAGATGAAGATATTATGTCACTGAAGGTCAAGGTCATTTTGTCGGTCTGTCCGTCATCATGATTTTCAAAACATCTTCTCCTCTGAAACCACTGGTCTGATTGAAGCTAAATTTCATATGGAGTCTAAGTGTGATCAGGGAATAAAAGTTTGTTCTTGGGGTCTTGTCCAAGATGGCCGCCATGCCCGTATATGGTAAAAACCCTTCAAAATCTTCTTCTCCAGAACCAAAAGGCGTATGGCCTTGAAACTTGGTATGTAGCTTTGGGCACTCAAGCCCATCATAGTTTATACAAATGATCGTGCGTTGACCTTGACCTAATTTATGACACTGTCAACTTTGGTACATTATGTAGGCTTTTATATGGGAAAATGCTGAAACAGTGGATTTTTCAGAAACTGTTTAAGTCTAAGGTGCAATATTTGGTGTATATGGTTGATTAAATGACCAGATGAAGTATGGTCAAGGTCATTCTTTGACTTTTGTACAAGGTCATTGAGATTCTGTCACCCGTCAACATTTTCAAACATCTTCTCAGAGGCTACTAGGGTCAATTGAAGCCATATTTCATATGGAGCTACACCGGCTTAAAGGAACCATAGTTTGTTCAGATGGTCTTGGTCACTTGACCAAGATGGCCACCATGCCCATATATGGTAAAAACTCTTCAAACGTCTTTTTCTCGAGAACCGAAAGGCCTATAACCTTGAAACTTGGTACCGGTATGTATATATCATAGTTTATACAAATGATTATTGTATTTCATATGGAGCTTTAATACTGGGTCAAAGGAATCAAAGTTTGTTCAGATGGTCATGGTCACATGAACATGGTGGCCGCCACGCCCATATATGATAAAAACCCTTCAGAAATCTTTGTCCAGAACCAAAGGCCCAGTGACCTTGTGGCTTGGTATATAGAATTGGGACTCAACATTAATCCCCAAGGGAGGGAGGTTATCTGCCCCTGCCCTGGTGCTATATACATGTATAAAAGCATTAAAATATATACCAGGACCAAGTGGCAGGTGAGCTACAGGACCATTGGTCCTCTGGTTTATTTATGCATTTTAGAATTCTTCAGATTTTTTTTCTTATTAATCTGAAAATATGGGCTAAAAGTAGAATCTAAGACATAAAAATGGTATTAAAATCATTAAAATCCATCAAGGAAAATCCCTGGATAATGTATATTCTCTGGAGTCAGACTCTGCTTCTGTATTAGATGAAGTAGTGAAAAATATAATATCTTGCATTCCACATCTAAATGAACTAAATACATTCACATATTGGTATCCTGGTGCGTCTTGAGGTATGCTATGAAATAGTAAAGAAATGATCTGTACAAGCCATGGGCTATCGATCAAATTCCTCACACAAAAATTATACTTTGAATGTGTATTACATATCAATATTGAATAAAGTATTGTTTAAACAAAAATAATGTTCCAAAATAAGTACAGTACTGGTTTGAACTGTTGGTTAGATATGTAAAAGAGATAAGTAACACCAGATTTTAATATAAAAGAAATGATATAGAGAAAAACAGAAACTTGGTTTTCTCATTTTCTGTACTGCTTTTATGGATAAAATGTAAAACTTTGCAGTCTTGCCAAGTTGGGGTGATTACCACAATAATTTGGCCATGAGACTCTGTTTCCCCCAATCTAGAATAATTCAGACATCTAACAGAGCTCCAGAAAAGAGGGGTATTGAGGATAATTCAAAGATAATTTTTCTTGTTTCTCAACAAAAACATATGTTTTTATGGAAAAATATTGATAATTATCCCTAAATTATCCCTGTTACCCCTTCTTATCTGGAGCTCTGATCTAAATCAGTCTTCTGTAATTCTGTTATTTTAAGATTTTTTTTTTTCCAAAACAATTTAAAAAAAGTTCCAGATCCATCTTATAAGATGTAATGTTTGGGTTTTCTCAAGAGGAAAACCATGGCTTTTTAATAGAGTAAAAGTGGTGGCCAACCGGAAAAAGCATTTGCAAAATTTTCCCAGCTTACAATACCCAATTTATTCGTTTATATAACACAGGGTTTAATGACCTCTAGAGTGACCCCAAATATCTATATCAGTCTTATGACATTCTGCTATAAAATTGGGTTTTTCTCTTCCAAAACAATCTCAAAATCTAGATCCAGCTTATAAGATGGATCTAGATTTTTGGGATTGTTTTAGAAGGGAAAAACCTCCATCTAATAACTGAAGAATTATGGTAGTTATCACATTATGTTTCAGATTACGACAAGATGCACAGAATGAGCGATAAGCTATTAATGTTGGTAAGCGGAGAGTCCGGAGACACCGTACAGTTTGCAGAATATATCAGTAAAAATATACAGCTCTACAAAATGAGAAACGGTAAATCAAAATTTTTTGTTTTCTCTCTTGCTTTTTAGCTCACCTGAGCATGAAGTGCTTAAGGTGAGCTATTGTGATCAATATTTGTCCGTCGTCCGTCCGTCTGTCCGTCAACAATTTCTTCAATGACATCTCCTCCTAGACCAGTAAGCCAATTTCAAAATAATTTCACACAAATGTTTCTGTTATAGCCCTGAACAAAAATTGCTAAAATGGTTCCGCTCTGCTGAACAAAATGGCCGCCAGAGCTAAAAATAGAAAAACCTTTAAAAGACATCTCCTCTGAAGCCAATGTCTCGATTTCAAAATAATTTCACAGAAATGTTTTACTCATGGCCCTGGATCAAAATTGCTAAAATGGATTCACTCCGCTGAACAAAATGGCCACTAGAGCTAAAAATGGAAATAAATCTTAGAATGATATAGAGGGCAGAGTTTTGATCCAATCATAATGAAACTTTGTCAGAATGTTAATCGTAATAAAATCTAGACCAAGTTTGAAACTGGTTCATGTGGGGTCAAAAACTAGGTCACTAGGTCAAATCTTAGAAAAACCTTGTGTACACTCTAGAGGGCTTAGTTATGATCCAATCTTCATGAAACATTGTCAGAATGATTATCCTTATACAGTCTAGGCCACGAATGAAACTGAGCCATGTTTGGTCAAAATCTAGTTCACTAGGTCAAATCTTAGAAAAACCATGTGTACACTCTAGAGGGCACAGTTATAATTCAATCTTCATGAAACTTTGTCAGAATGTTTATCCTTATACAATCTAGGCCAAGATTGAAACTGAGTCATGTGGGGTCAAAAACTAGGTTACTTGGTCAAATCTTAGAAAAACCTTGTGTACACTCTAGAGGGCACAGTTATGATCCAATCTTCACGAAACTTTGTCAGAATGCTCATCTTTATGAAATCTAGACCAAATTTGAAACTGTGCCATGTCAGGTCAAAAACTAGGTCACTAGGTCAGATCTTAGAAAAACCATGTGAATGCTCTAAAGGCCACAGTTTTGTTCCGATCTTCATGAAACTTTGCCAAAATGTTTATCTCCAACAAATCTAGACCAAGGGTGCAACTGGGTCATGTTGGATCAAAAACTAGGTTACTAGGTCAAACCTTAGAAAAACATTGTGAATACTATAGAGGGCACAGTTTTGGTTCAATCGTCATGAAACTTTGTCAGAATGATTATCTTAATGCAATCTAGGCCAAATTTGAAACTGGTTCTTGTCGGGTCAAAAACTAGGTCAATAGGTCAAATCTTAGAAAAACTTTGTGTACACAATTGTGGCTTTATTTTGCATTGAATCTTCATGAAACTTTGTCAGAATGTTTATCTTCATAAATGTAGGCCAGATTTGAAACTGAATAATGTCGGATCAAAAACTAGATGGCCAGGTCAGATCTTAGAAAAAAACATTGTGTACACTCTAGAGGTCACAGTTTTGATCCAGTCTTCATGAACCTTTGTCAGAATATAGATAAGAAAGTGCAAAACTGCTCCAATTGAACCATCATCAAATAGATGATCTTCCATGTTATTTCATCATAACTCAGGTGAGCGATTTAGGTCCATCATGGACCTCTTGTCTGTTATTTTAATACTTTGTTATTTGGGGCTTGTGGAAGTGGAATTGATTTTTCTTGGATGTATGTTACTCAGAAGAAGTTTGCATCACATGACTTCTGGCTAATGCAATCAGTCATCATATTTCATATGTGTAAAAGTCATATGAGTAGCAGTTAAATACCTGATTGATTTATATGATTAACAGTCTTATGTTTCAGTATTATAAATCTGAAAAAAAAAACTGATCTTTGGTCCCATCCGTCTTGGTAGATCCAGGGTTATAAAGGGTAAAAGCATATTTCAGGATGATTTCCCATACGGTTTGTTATGAGCCAATACCGCTACTCAGTCAAGAACATTTTCCTACCTAGACAGGAGTTCTGTCCTAAATTTGTTACAGACTTAAGTGTGTGAGTGACAGAAACCATAAAGCATAACAGAGACATTCCTTTCTTGTATACCTCCTGAAAATAAGTTGATTTTGCAATATATAAAATATAATGGAAAATATATGGTGATGTAAAACTTCTTTTCAGTAGTATATATTGTTTCCTGTGTCTTTAACTATAATGGTCTCAGCAAGGTGTTCAAAGATGTTTTACACAGCCATTTACTAGTAAAATCAGTTCATGAAAATTTAAGGTGAATGGATACACTCTCAGAGGGAAACAATTACACCATTTTCATGTTGTCTCCTGGAGCCCCGGTAGCTCAGTGGGTTAAGCGCTGGCCTACTGATCTAGCAGACTGGGTTCGAGCCCCACTTCAGGCGAGAATCTTTCCTACTGTAAAAGGAGTTCCGTTGCACACAGCCTTTCCATATCATCGTCCCATGGTCCTGATATAACTGAAAAACTGTTGAACAGGACGTAAAATCACAAGTCATCCATTATCATGTTGCCTCCTTATCATTATGGTTTGACTGTTAAAAGAAAAATTTGCTCCCGGTTGAGCAAATACTTCCCTTTAAGAGAGACGTCATTTTGGTTAGAAAGCAAAGAGGAAGTAGCAAAAGTTGTTTGCCCTTTCTAAAATGGCTGAAAAACTTTGAGGTGCACCCATATTCCTTAAGCATTAAAGCGGACGGTTAGAGTCTCCCAATATATACAGGAATTGTTGAATAAATATTCAGTGACACGACAAAACCAACAAAGTGTCATATGCCCAGTCTGATCAGAGTCTTTGCTGTGTCCTTAAAGGGTAGCTAAAGGTCTAACGCTAGCTTCATGGGGACAGTAAAGACTCTGATCAGACAAGGCGATGCCCAGGCTGATCTGAGTCTTTGCTGAGCACACATGCCACATTTTGGTTTTGTGGTGTCGCGGCTCATATAAACAATCAGTCTCTGTTTGATATTATGTTGTAGGTTATGAGCTTTCACCCAATGCTGCAGCAAACTTCACAAGAAAGAATTTAGCAGATTATCTTAGAAGTCAGGTAAGTGGTCTTTAATCATGTTGATACATATATATTGGACCTCACTGGCCCAGGTCTAAGGTTATAAAACTTGAGAATAATCTCAAACTCAAAATAAACCACACTGATTTGCTGCTTCCAAGCATGTGCTCAGAAGCAGCCAATCAGTGTGCTTTATTTTGAGTTTGAGAATGTACTCAAGTTTTATAACCTCTGGGTCTGGTGGTTTATGCTCTTGGTTAGTAGTTAGGTCTCTCACTGTTGTGGGTTCAAGCCCAGGCTGGCACACATGTGAGAAAGCCAAGTTCTGAAAAGGGAAGGTCAGGTGCTTTTTGCCAGGGAGCTCCACTTCTGCTTAACGACCCGCTCGACATAAGTGAAATATTCTTGAAAGGGCTGATCAAAACACATAATAAAAAAGAAATACATGCATATCTTGTCACTGTACCCATAAGAGTTTCAATAGTGTGGAAAAAAGGTAATATACACAGCTTGCCAGGTACAAACATACTCTTTTGCATAAATTACCAGGCTTTGGTGAAGTTTACAAGTGAATTTTCAGTGCTGTTGGTGAAGTTTAAAAGTGTATTTTCAGTGCATTTGGTGAAGTGGATAAGCGAATTTTCAGTGCTGTTGGTCTTGAAAGCATGGATTTCCTGATATCCAATGTCCTAGAACATACCCAATATAACAGTCACTAGTGTATGTTTGTACTGTCCAAACAGAGTAATCAAACCAAAAAATGATTTTGTTTTACAAATTCTAAATGTTTTCTAATAGAGAAAGAACTAAAGAAATCCCGAGTTCCACTCTTTCTAAATATTTCGGCTTTAAGCCTTTGTCAGTAAAATGGAACTTGAGAGAGAATCACAGTTTAGCTGTCATTACATTAGACATACGATATACAATACTTAAAGCCGAACTATTTAGAAAGCAGCTTTTGTCTTATGTTTCAGACTCCCTACATGGTAAACCTTCTGTTAGCTGGTTATGATAAGGAAGAGGGGCCATCCCTTTATTTCATGGACTATCTGGCATCCGTAAACAAGGTCCCATTTGGAGCTCACGGTTACGGGTCTTTCTTTACAGTCAGTATACTAGACAGACATTACAGAGAAGGTGGGTATGATAGAATTCCCTTTTGTAACAGATAAGACGGAGCTAGTAGTAAACAGTACTCGATAATTAAAAAAGTATCACAATCCACCATAAAAAACTGGCCGTTACAGAGGTAATTCTAAGTGTTTTTCATCAGAAATTGCGACCGCTGACCGGAAAAAAGAGATGACTGCTGGTCATAGGTGAAAACTATAGGAAATCAAATGGGGGTGGGGGGGGGGGGGGGAATTGACAGTGATTGTTGTTAAGAGGTGACGGCCGGTGGGAGGTGACAGTTAGGGGAGGTTGGACTGTAGATTGAATGAGTAATTTGTCATTTAAGGGGTGTCGGGTTTAGTTAATTTTTAGAATTTTTGTTTTATTTTGAGGAGAAATGCTCATTTGTATACTGCAAAAACTGGAGACCTTGATCAGATGCTTCATTTTGTGGCATCTGATCTTGGTCAGCACTGTTTGCCTATGTCCCATTTTTTGGTCACTGGGCACAAATGGGTTAAAATGAGAGTAAACTGTTTTATGACGAAAAGGTAAGAGGCCACCTTCAGTTGGGGAGGGTCCTTAGTGTAGAAAATACAGTAGAAGCTGTAAAAATAATTTTGTTTTCTGTTTCAGATATAACAGTAGAAGAGGCTTCAGCATTGATGACCAAATGTGTAAATGAGGTTAGTATCATGCTGAACTGCAGATAAGCTAAATTTTAGGGTTGACAATATTGATACATCTATAATCTTTTTCCACTTACAGTAGAGCTTCAATGGCTCATTAAGCCTGCCTGACTAGAACTCGTTCCTGGGTCCCTAGATGTCACTTTATGTAGAATTTAATCCTAGATGGCTAGAACTATCTTTGTCACTTTATGTCACTTTATATAGATGTCACTTTATAGATGTCACTAGATGTCACTTTATGTAGAATTTAATCCTAGATGGCTAGAACTATCTTTAGCTGGAACAAATTTTCATGGGCCCAAGCCTGTTAGAGCCATTGAAGTTCTGTATATGTAAGACTCTAAATGAATTTGCACAGACTGATCAGTTACTGTTTGCATGCATATCACATGAATATTTTAGAAAGTAAAGAGGAACAGTAGTAGTTAATATCAGACTGCATGTGTGCCTAGAAAGTTCTTCCCTCGTCGTAGCACAGATGAGCTTGATGAATATCTGTTCAGTCTCTTTAAAAGCATATATTGTGGCGATTTTACTGCATGGTCAAGAAGGCATTTTTAGCTCACCTGTGAAGGTGAGCTTATAGTATAGCCTTGGTCCGTCGTCCGTTGTTGGCGTCGGCGTCGTCCACACTTTTAAACATCTTCTTCTCAGAAACCACTTGGTGGATTGAAGCCAAATTTCATATGGAGCCTTAACAGGATGGGGGAACGAAAGTTTATATATTTGGTCCAGGTCACATGACCAAGATGGCCGCCACGCCCATATATGGTAAAAACCCTTCAAAAATCTTCTTCTCCAGAACCAAAAGGCCTATGACCTTGAAACTTGGTATGTAGCATCGGGCATGCGGGCCCATCATAATTTATATAAATCATGACCTTGTGATGACCTTGACCTAATTTATGGCATGGTCAACTTTGGTACGTTAGGCTTTTATATGGGAAAACGCTTAAACGGTGGATTTCTCAGAAACTGTTTAAGTCTAAGGTACAATACTTGGTATACATGGTTGACTAAATGACCAGATGAAGATATTATGTCACTGAAGGTCAAGGTCATTCCGTCGTCGTCGTCGTCAAGATTTTCAAACATCTTCTCCTCTGAAACCACTGGGCCAATTGAAGCCAAATTTCATATGGAGTCTCAGTGGGATGGGGGAACGAAAGTTTATATATTTGGTCCAGGTCACATGACCAAGATGGCCGCCACGCCCATATATGGTAAAAACCCTTCAAAAATCTTCTTCTCCAGAACCAAAAGGCCTATGACCTTGAAACTTGGTATGTAGCATTGGGCATGCGGGCCCATCATAATTTAAATAAATCATGACCTTGTGATGACCTTGACCTAATTTATGACATGGTCAACTTTGGTACGTTAGGCTTTTACATGGGAAAACGCTTATACAGTGGATTTCTCAGAAACTGTTTAAGTCTAAGGTACAATACTTGGTATACATGGTTGACTAAATGACCAAATGAAGATATTATGTCACTAAAGGTCAAGGTCATTCCGTCGGACCATCCGTCGTCAAGATTTTCAAACATCTTCTCCTCTGAAACCGCTGGGCTGATTGAAGCCAAATTTCATATGGAGTCTCAGTGGGATGGGGGAACGAAAGATTGTATATTTGGTCCAGGTCACATGACCAAGATGGCCGCCATGCCCATATTTGGTAAAAACCCTTCAAAAATTTTCTTCTCCAGAACCAAAAGGCCTATGACCTTGAAACTTGGTGTGTAGCATCAGGCATGCGGGCTCATCATAGTTTATACAAATCATGACCTTGCATTGACCTTGACCTAATTTACGGGATGGTCAACTTTGGTATGTTAGGCTTTTATATGGGAAAACGCTTAAACAGTGGATTTCTCAGAAATTATTTAAGTCTAAGGTACAATACTTGGTATACATGATTGACTAAATGACCAGATGAAGATATTATGTCACTAAAGGTCAAGGTCATTCCTTCAGACCATCCGTCGTCAAGATTTTCTAACATCTTCTCCTCTGAAACCACTGGGCCGATTTAAGCCAAATTTCATATGGAGTCTCAGTGGGATATGGAAACAAAATTTTATACCCGGGGTCTGGGTCACATGACCAAGATGGCGGCCATGCCCATATATGGTAAAAACCCTTCAAAAAACTTCTTCTCCAGAACCAAAAGGCCTATGACCTTGAAACTTGGTATGTAGCATTGGGCATGCGGGCCCATCATATTTTATACAAATCATGACCTTGCGTTGACCTTGACCTAATTTACGGCATGGTCAACTTTGGTATGTTAGGCTTTTATATGGGAAAACGCTTGAACAGTGGATTTCTCAGAAACTATTTAAGTATTAGGTACAATACTTGGTATACATGGTCTTCTGACCAGATGAAGGCATTATGTCACTAAAGGTCAAGGTCATTCCGTCGGACCATCCGTCGTCAAGATTTTCAAACATCTTCTCCTCTGAAACCACTGGGCCGATTGAAGCGAAATTTCATATGGAGTCTCAGTGGGATGGGAAAACGAAAGTTTATACCCGGGGTCTGGGTCACATGACCAAGATGGCCACCATGCCCATATATGGTAAAAACCCTTCGAAAATCTTCTTCTCTAGAACCAAAAGGCCTATAACCTTGAAACTTGGTATGTAGCATCGGGCAGGCTGGCCCATCATAGTTTATACAAATGATGACCATGTGTTGACCTTGAATTAATTTACAACATGGTCAACTTTGGTATGTTAGGCTTTTATATGGGAAAACGCTTATACAGTGGATTTCTCAGAAACTATTTAAGTCTTAGGTACAATACATGGTATATATGGTCAACTAAATGACCAGATAAAGATATTATTTCACTGAAAGGTCAAGGTCATTTTGTGGGTCTGTCCGTCATCAAGATTTTCAAAACATCTACTCCTCTGAAACCACTGGTCTGATTGAAGCGAAATTTCATATGGAGTCTAAGTGTGATCAGGGAATAAAAGTTTGTTCTCAGGGTCTTGACCAAGATGGCCGCCATGCCCGTATATGGTAAAAACCCTTCAAAATCTTCTTCTCCAGAACCAAAAGGTGTATGACCTTGAAACTTGGTATGTAGCTTTGGGCACTCAAGCCCATCATAGTTTATACAAATGATCGTGCATTGACCTTGACCTAATTTATGACACTGTCAACTTTGGTACATTATGTAGGCTTTTATATGGGAAAATGCTTAAACAGTGGATTTTTCAGAAACTATTTAAGTCTATGGTGCTATATTTGGTATATATGGTTGACTAAATGACCAGATGAAGATATTTTGTCGTTAAAGGTCAAGGTCATTCTTTGACTTTTGTACAAGGTCATTGAGATTCTGTCACCCGTCAACATTTTCAAACATCTTCTCAGAGGCCACTAGGGTCAATTGAAGCCATATTTCATATGGAGCTTCACCGGCTTAAAGGAACCATAGTTTGTTCAGATGGTCTTGGTCACTTGTTAAAGGACTTCTCCTCTGAAACTACTGGGCCAATTTTAATTAAATTTCATAAACAGCCTTCAGGCAAAGCGGGAAAGAAACTTTATATATTTGGTCAAGGTCACATGACCAAGATAGCCACCATGCCCATATATGGCAAAACCCTTAAAAAATCTTCTTCTCCAGAACCACTGGGCCATTTGCCTTGAAACTTGGTATGTAGCATCTGGAACTCTAGTACTACTAAGTTTATATAAATGATGAACTTGGATTGACCTTGACCTGTTTTGCCACAAGGTCAAATTTGGGCTCTAATGCTTTTGAGTGGGAAAAGCTAAAAAAAAGTGCATTTTTGTGTTGCTATTGTGCTCTGTGATGTGGAAATGCAGACAATTTGAACCCCTAGGAATTCTAGGGGTCAAGATTGTTCAGTGACCTTGGCTTAAGGTAATTTGTCTGTAATTTGTCAACATTTTTAAAGGACTTTTCCTCTGAAACTACAGAACCAATTTCAATTAAATTTCATATGCAGCCTTCAGGCAAAGTGGGAAAAAAAATTCATATATTCGGTCCAGGTCATATGACCAAGATGGCCACCATGGCCATATATGGCAAAAACATTGAAAAATCTTCTTCTCCAGAACCACTGGGCCATTTGCCTTGAAACTTGGTATGTAGCATCTGGGACTGTGGTACTACCAATTTTATATAAATTGAGCATATACTGACAGGTGAACGATCGTTGCCCTTGGGCGACTTGTTTTAGCTCACCTGAGCACGAAGTGCTCAAGGTGAGGTATTGTGATCGGTCTTTGTCCGGCGTCAACTTTTGCTTTAAACGACTTCTTCTCCAAAACTGCTAGCCGGATTTCGAAATAATTTCACAGAAATGTTCCTTGGGGGACTCTCTACCAAAATTGCTCAAATGGTTCCGCTCAGTTGAAAAATATGGCCGCCAGAGCTAAAAAATAGAAAAACCTTTAAACGACTTCTCCTCCAAAACTGCTGGGCCGATTTTGAAATAATTTCACAGAAATGTTCCTTAGGAGACCCTCTACCAAAATTGCTCAAATGGTTCTGCTCCGCTGAACAGTATGGCCGCCAGAGCTAAAAATAGAAAAACCTTTAAACGACTTCTCCAAAAAAACTGCGGGGCAGATTTTGAAATAATTTCACAAAAATGTTCCTTAGGTGACCCTCTACCAAAATTGCTCAAACGGTTCCACTCCGCTGAACAATATGGCTGCCAGAGCTAAAAATAGAAAACCTTTAAATGACTTCTCCTCCAAAACTGGGGGGCCGATTTTAAAATAATTTCACAGAAATGTTCCTTGGGAGATCCTCTACCAAAATTGCTCAAACGGTTCCGCTCCGCTGAACAATATGGCCGCCAGAGCTAAAAATAGAAAAACCTTTAAACGACTTCTCCTCCAAAACTGCTGGGCCGATTTTGAAATAATTTCACAGAAATGTTCCTTAGGAGACCCTCTACCAAAATTGCTCAAACGGTTCTGCCCTGCTGAACAATATGGCCACCAGAGGTAAAAATAGAAAAAAGCTTTAAACATCATCGTTTCTAAAGCCAATGACTCAATTTCAAAAAAATTTCACAGAAATGTTTTACTCATGGCTCTGAACAAAAAATTGCTCAAACGGTTCCGCTCCGCTGAACAAAATGGCCGCCAGAGCTAAAAATAGAAATAAATCTTAGAATGACACAGAGGGCACAGTTATGATCCAATCTTCATGAAACTTTGTCAGAATGTTTATCTTAATGAAATCTAGACCATCTTTGAAACTGGGTCATGTGGGGTCAAAAACTAGGTCACTGGGTCAAATCTTAGAAAAACCTTGTGCACACTCTAGAGGGCACAGTTATAATCCAATCTTCATGAAACTTTGTCAAAATGTTTATTTACATAAAATCTAAATCTAGGCCAAATTTGAATCTGAGTCTTGTGGGGTCAAAAACTAGGTCACTAGGTCAAATATTAGAAAAACCTCATGTACACTCTAGAGGGCACAGTTATGATCCTATCTATGTGAAACATTGTCAGAATGTTTACTTTCATGAAATTTATACCAGATTTGAAACTGGGCCATGTCAGGTCAAAAACTAGGTCACTAGGTCAGTTCTTAGAAAAACAGTGTGAACGCTTTTGAGGACACAGTTTTGTTCTAATCTTCATGAGACTTTGTCAGAATGTTTGTCTCCAACGAATCTGGACCAAGGGTGCAACTTGGTCATGTTGGGTCAAAAAGTAGGTCACTAGGTTAAACCTTAGAAAAACATTGTGTACACTCTAGAGGGCACAGTTTTGATAACTTTGTCAGAATGTTCATATCCAAGAAATCTAGACCAGGTTTGGAACTGGGTCATGTAGAGTCAAAATCTAGGTCATTAGGTTAAATCTTATAAAAACCTTAGGTACACAATAAAGGGTTCATTTTCCATTTAATTTTTGTGAAACTCTGTCAGTCATATGGATGTCTCTGAGGTTAAGTTCACAGGATACTCAGGTGAGCGATCCAGGGCCATCATGTCCCTCTTGTTCTTTTTATTGAAAACACATGCTACAATTGTCATGGAAACCCAACTTTTTCTGAAGCTCTGTAATGAAATTCTCTTGCTTAGAAACTAGTTTTTCCTCTTAAAGGTCAGTACATCATCATAGTTCTCTGACAGTTTTAGAAATGGAAACAGTTGTGTGACTACCTGCTTGCTTCCCTGGGTGAAGAGAGTAAAGAATATTTCTAAGGGGTTCAGATTCTTTCCTGTAAGAGTTGACCCTCATTAAGAAGGGAGGCAAGAATGCAAACTAATGTGTAGATGAGCCGTGACATGAGAAAACCAACAAAGTAGTTGTGCGCCCAGCGCAGATTCAGATCAGCCTGGGCACCCGCCCATTCTGACCAGACTCTTCGCTTAGCGCTGAAAGGGTGGCTTAGGGTCTAAGCTACCGCCATGCGGACAGTGAAGACTCAGATCAGTCTGGGCAGATGCCCATGCTGATCTGAGTCTGCTCTGGGGGCACAACCAGTTTGTTGGTTTTCTGGTGTCGTGGCTCATATGCATTCATCATAAAGTCAAAGCAAATCACCACATGTACACATGTAATTATGTTGGTTTTCATGTTTTGCATACTGTCATATTTCCTGTTTCAGATCAAACAGAGATTTATAGTGAATATGCCAACGTTTAAAGTTCGAGTTGTGGACAAAGATGGAATTAAAGATCTACCAGACATTGTAGCTACATAGTGCCTGTCTTCACCTTCATTGTTCTGTATTTAAAGTGCTACATCACATTGAATAAAAACATTATGTGAATTGATTAGAGTTGACAATAATGAGAGCTTCTGACTTGACCAGAGACTTAGGTGTATCGATACATCTCCTTGTTTTTCCGCCAATTTTACAAAGGGGAACAACTTTTATGACTAATATTCTTGTTTCGGTCTACTCTGAAAGGAAAGCATTTGCTTCTTGTGGAGCAAATTCTTTCCTTTAAAGACACAATTTTTATTGCATAATACCCTAATGACTGTTTATTGAAACATGCTGCTCAGAGATAAGACCTTCTCGTAGACTTGTGACTGAAGTACAGATAGGGGCCAGATAAAGGGAAATCAGCTGTCACAGAAAATATGGTTATAAACAAATTATTATGCATCAGACTGTGTTGTTGAAAACCCACATAAAACTGTGTAAAAATACCATTATTTGCTCAAAGACATCTTTTTTATAGGAAGAGATAATATAAATAGGGCAAAGTAAATAGGTACTCGTACATTGTAACATTGGTGCACATAGAAGACTTTGATCAGCCTGTGCAGTCTTATCTGAGTCTTCCCTGTTTGCATGAACAGTATGAGATTCCTGTAAATTTTAAACAGCGAAACTGATAATCCAGATCAGTCTACACATGTGACGGCTGATTTGAATATCTACTGCTCAGAAAATGAAAATCCGGATCAGCCTACACAGATATGACGGCCTTTTTGAATATTTACTGTTCACATGAACAGCCTGTCGTTCCTTGAAATTTAAAAGACCGAAATGAAGACCCTGGTCAGTCTTCACAGCTGTCACGACTGATCTGAATATCAATTCTTCTCATACAAGTTTTGTCAGCAGTGAATATTTATATCAGCCTGCACAGCTAAACAGCTAAAAAGACCCTGATAAGTCTATGCATATGTGATTTGAATATTTACTGTTTGTATTCAAATCAATCTGCATAGCTGAACAGCAAAAGTGAAGACCTTGATCATCTGCATAGCTGAACAGCAAAAGTGAAGACCTTGATCAGCCTACACAGATGTAACAACTGATTTTGAAAAATAAACTGGTCAAATTGAAAAAGTGTCATCAAAGTGTATTCGAAACAGCATGCTCATCTGCACTGACTAATTAATCTTCATTTTTGCTTTTCACAGAAAAGCATCTTACTGTTTTTAAATGCCAAAACTTTTAAAATGTTAAAGTTCAAGACAATTAAACATTTTTGTTTGCATTAACTTTAACAAATAATAAACTTAATAAATAAAAAATTGTTCATCCACATGTTTATATCAGATCAGAAAAATATAATTACTATTTAAAATAGAGGTTTCATTTATCATGAACTAATAATTTATTTTTATCTTATCTACTTAATTTTTCTCAAAGTAGATGCATAAATAGGATAATAGCAGTTTCCCCATATTTGGCCCCCTCATACAGTTTTATCACTGGCTTAATCCCCTCATAATCACCTAGATAAGATAAGCCTTGATGTGAGCTATGGCCCTAAGTACTGTTTATTGTGGATGATCAAATTGTGCCACCTCATTTTGTTAAAGAAAAAAATGTGTCTTTAAGAGTTGACTCCCATTGAGAAGGGAGACAAAAATGAAATGGCAGAGTTGCTATTCCTGAAAGTGCACACATTCATCTCGAAAAGAAAATGAAAGTTGTTCAAACCCAAAAATAAGGAAATAAAAGAAAAAGAGGTTTTAAACGAATTTTTTGTTCAAAGAAAAAGTTTGCTTACAAACTCCAGATGGGCGAGTAATTGGATAATTTGATTGTTGTTCTGGGGGCAGTTTTAACTGTCGGTAAGAGATGTAGTAAAAACCTTTACAAATGATTGTGTCAAGATGACTGCACCGAGGGTCCACAGAACTGGTGCTTTCATGGACAAATAGCAAACTCATAGTTATCATTAAGTCATGACTTTCAGCTTAAGTCCTACATTTAAGCCTGACAGTTCTTGGATAGTGGACCTATTTTCCCAGTATGAGCTACAGAAAGCCAAACTTTTTGGGATTGAAAACTGATTTTTTTTTTCTTATCAATTACCTCACTCAGGACCACTCCATAGGAAGTCTAGTAAGATCCACCTGAAATAAGTTACGGAGATAAATAACAACACCCTCTTCTTATCAGTCAGGGCTCCAGATAAGGTGGATTTTTAAGGATAATTTTGAGATTTTTTTCCTTATTTCTCAATGAAAACATGTTTTGACCTCTTAAAACCATCTCAGCTCAACAACATGATATTCTCCAGAGAAATATGGACAAATATCCATGTCTAATGATAGGAGAATTTATGTCTGCCTGTTTATAAAAAAAAATATGAATAAAGTCAAATGAAAGACAGCATGATTATTTGTTTTTGCCACATTACCAGTAAGTGACAGAATGTATATTGCACAAAATTACTATATGGCTTGCCTTCAGACTGTCAGTTTGAATTGTGTCCAGAATGTATATTGCACAAAATTGCTACAGTCTGTCTTGTCTCCAGAATATTGAACAAAATTGCTACAGTCTGTCTTGTCTCCAGAATGTATATTGCATAAATTTGCTACTATCACGCTTGTCTCCAGAACGTATATTGCACAAAATTGCTACAGTCTAGCTTGTCTCCAGAATGTACATTGCACAATTTGCTATAGTCTGTCTTGTCTCCAGAATATTGCACAAAATTGCTACAGTCTAGCTTGTCTCCAGAATGTACATTGCACAAAATTGCTACAGTCTGGCTTGTCTCCAGAATGTATATTGCACAAAATTGCTACAGTCTAGCTTGTCTCCAGAAGGTACATTGCACAAAATTGCTACAGTCTGTCTTGTCTCCAGAATATTGCACAAAATTGCTACAGTTTGTCTTGTCTCCAGAATGTATAGTGCACAAATTTGCTACTGTCTAGCTTGTCTCCAGAATGTATATTGCACAAAATTGCTAGAGTCTGGCTTGTCTCCAGAATGTTTATTGCACAATTTGCTATAGTCTGGCTTGTCTCCAAAATGTATATTGCACAAAATTGCTACAGTCTGACTTGTCTCCAGAAAGTATATTGCACAAAATTGCTACAGTCTGGCTTGTCTCCAGAATGTATATTGCACAATTTGCTATAGTCAGGCTTGTCTCCAAAATGTATATTGCACAAAATTGCTACAGTCTGACTTGTCTCCAGAAAGTATATTGCACAAAATTGCTACAGTCTGGCTTGTCTCCAGAATGTATATTGCCGATTTGCTACAGTCTGGCTTGTCTCCAGAATGTATATTGCACAAAATTGCTACAGTCTGGCTTGTCTCCAGAATGTATATTGCAAAAAATTGCTACAGTCTGACTTGTCTCCAGAATGTATATTGCATAAATTTGCTACTATCTAGCTTGTCTCCAGAACGTATATTGCACAAAATTGCTACAGTCAGGCTTGTCTCCAGAATGTATATTGCACAAAATTGCTACAGTCTGACTTGTCTCTAGAAAGTATATTGCACAAAATTGCTACAGTCTGGCTTGTCTCCAGAATGTATATTGCCGATTTGCTACAGTCTGGCTTGTCTCCAGAATGTATATTGCACAAAATTGCTACAGTCTGGCTTGTCCCCAGAATGTATATTGCAAAAAATTGCTACAGTCTGACTTGTCTCCAGAATGTATATTGCACAAAATTGCTACAGTCTGGCTTGTCTCCAGAATGTATATTGCCGATTTGCTACAGTCTGGCTTGTCTCCAGAATGTATATTGCACAAAATTGCTACAGTCTGGCTTGTCTCCAGAATGTATATTGCAAAAAATTGCTACAGTCTGACTTGTCTCCAGAATGTATATTGCACAATATTTGCTACAGTCTGGCTATTCTCCAGAATGTAGATGCACAAAATTGCTACAGTCTGATTTGTCCTCAGAATGTATATTGCACAAACTTGCTACAGTCTGGCTTGTCTCCAGTATGTATTTTGCACAAAAGTGCTACAGTCTGACTTGTCTCCAGAAAGTATATTGCACAATTTGCTACAGTCTGGCGTGTCTCCAGAATGTATATTGCACAAAATTGCTACAGTCTGGCTTGTCTCCAGAATGCATATTGCACAAAATTGCTACAGTCAGGCTTGTCTCCAGAATGTATAATGAATAAAATTGCTACCGTCTGACTTGTCTCCAGAATGTATATTGCACAAAATTGCTACAGTCTGGCTTGTCTCCAGAATGTATATTGCAAAAAATTGCTACAGTCTGGTTTGTCTCCAGAATGTATATTGAATAAAAGTGCTACAGTCTGACTTGTCTCCAGAATGTATTTTGCACAAAATTGCTACAGTCTGGCTTGTCTCCAGAATGTATATTGCAGAAAATAACTTGAATGTGGTATTTCTGTAAAATGTTTACTGCACAAAAGTGCTATAATTTAGCTTGCCTCCAGAAATCATGTACATGTATATACTTTAATATTGCTTGTGTCCAAAATGTGTATTGCACACAGTAACTTTATTATGGCTTTTCTCCAGAATTTAAAGCACACAAAATAACAACAGTATGGCTTGTGTCTTACGTGTAGACCACACAAAATTACAATAATATTGCTTTTCTCCAGGATGCAAAGTACACAAAATTACTAGAATATGGCTTTTGTCCAAAATGCAGTTCACACAAAATTTCTGCTATATGGCATGTCTCCAGAATGCACATTGCCCAGCTCTACTTAACTATGGCATGCTTCAAGAATGAAAATTGCAGAAAGGTTCTACATATGGCTTGTCAAACAAAATTACTATAGTATAGCTTGTGTTCAGAATGTATATTGCTAAAACTGCAACAATATGGCTTGTTTGCAGAATGAATATTTAGCAAAATTACTACAGTAATGCATGTCTCCAGAATGTATATTACACAAAATCAATACAATTTGGTTTGCCTCCATAATATGTCACAGAAAATTACAATATGGCTTGTCTCCAGAATGTATATTGCCCAAAAATACAACATGGCTGGTCTACAGAATGTAAATCACTCAAAATTACTATAATATTGGTTGTTTCCAGAATGTTATTCACACCAAATTTGGCTTGTCTTCAGAAACAAATCACGCAAAGTTACTTCAAGGTGGCATGTCTCCAGAATGTAAATTACTATAAATTTCAACAATATTGCTCATCTGCAGAAAGCAAATTACACAGTTACTACACTATGACTTGTTTCCAGCATTTCAATCACATAAAATCACTACATGTATAATTCTGCTTGTCTCCATGATGTAAATTTCACAAAATTACTATGATACGGCTAGTGTCGAGAATGGATACTGCGCAAAAGTATAAAACATGGCTGGTATAAAGAATGTAAACCATACAAAATTACAGTGACAGCTTGCCTACAGAATGCAAATTACACGAAGAAGTTTTGCCCCACAGCAATTTTATCTCACCTGAGCCGAAGGCTCACTGGTTAGCTTTAAGTATACCAATACCTCAGTCGTCCGTCATCCCTCATTCACCATTTTCAAAGATCTCCAAAACTGCTAGGCCAGTCAAAGCCAAGTTTCATATGGTGCCTCAATGGGATAGGGGAATGAAAGTTTGTTTGCAGAGTCTGGGTCACATGACCAGGATGGCCGCCACGCCCATATATGGTAAAAATCCTCATTCACCATTTTCAAAGGTCTTCTCCAAAACTGCTAGGCCAGTCAAAGCCAAATTTCATATGGTGCCTCACTGGTATAGGGGAATTGAAATTTGTTTGCAGAGTCTGGGTCACATGACCAAGATGGCCGCCACACCCATATATGGTATAAACCCTTCAAAAATCTTCTCAGAACAGAAAGGCCAATGGCCTTGAAACTTAGTATGTAGCATAGGGACTCTAGCCCATCTTAGTTTGTTCAAATAATGACTGTAGATTGACCTTGACCTAATATGACTAGGTCAACTTTGATTGGTTATGCTTTTATATGGGAAAATGCTTAAACAGTGGATTTCTAGGTAACTATTAAAGTCTTAAGTTACAATGTTTGGTAAATATGGTTAACTAAATGACCAGATGAAGCTGTTATGTTGCTAAAGGTCAAGGTTGGTGTTTGACCTTTGTTCAAGGTCACTGAGCTTTTGTTGCCTATCATCATTTTCAAACATCTTCTCTGAAGCCACTGGGCTGATTGAAACCATATTTCATATGGAGCTTCACTGGGTCAAAGGATGGTTTTGGTCACATGACCAAGATGGCCGCCACACCTATATATTTCAAAACCCTTCAAAAATCTTCTGCTTCAGAAGCAAAGCCCCAATGATCTTGTGGCTTGGTATGTAGTATTGGGGACTCAGGCCGATCATAAGTTGTACAAATCATGTTTGTGCGCTGACCTTGACCTAATTTATGACATGGTCAACTTTAGGTTATGGTTTCATATGGGAAAATGCTTAAACAGTGGATTTCTCAGAAACTATTTTAAAAGTCTAAGGTTTAATATTTGGTATTTATGATTGACTAAATAAGCAAATGGACATTATGTTGCTAAAGGTCAAGGTCACTGAGATTCTGTTGCAGTCAACATTTTCAAACATCTTATCCTCTGAAGCCACGGGCCTGATTTAATCCATATTTCATATGGAGCTTCACTGGGTCAAAGTACCCAAAGTGTGTTCAGATGGTTTTGGTCACATGACCAAGATGGCAGTGAGGCCCATATATGGTTAAAACCCTTCAAAAATCTTCTCCAGAACCAAAGGCCCAATGACCTTGTGTCTTGTAATGTAGCAATGGGGACTCGGACCCATCATAGTTTATACAAATCATGGCCATACATTGACTGTGACCTAATTTATGGCAAGGTCAACTTTTGTAGGTCCGCGTAGTGCAGTCGGTAGGGCATCTGACTTATAAGCCAGAGGTCCTGGGTTCGATACCCGATCCGGCCACTTTTATTTCTCCTTCCGCTGATTCAAGAAGGGCAGTTGTCAGTTTCTGATGAAAGTAAGACTACTTAGTACTGATTAGCAGCTTAGGAGGTCTAAAAGTAAAAAGTATGCAAAGACCAGGAACTGAAACAATCAAAATCCAAATCCAGCCCTCAAACCATAGTTGGAAACAACTAAGATTACAAATAATCAAGATACAGAGAACATATGGCCAACCGAGTGAGCAGCTTGTTCCCAAAAGGTGGCCACTCAGCAACCCAAACCGAACCAAAAATAATAAGAACATACATAAGGTAAAACATCACAGAAACTCTGACACCAAAAACAGGCAACAGAGAACCACAACAGAACTACCGCCTTGGAACGGTCAGTAATGAATTACTGGGGGGCTTAAATCGATTTTACAGGCCCAACCTCACCCTCAGTTTCTGAAGTGGTACAAAACATTTAGTCGGTTGTTCGGTTCGCATGATAACCCTCTAACTCGTCAATGAATCATCACGGTAAACACATAAATCAAATTTCAACACCAAGAAGAAGCAAAGATGAGGACTCAACAGATACAACGGGCCGTCTGACAGGTGGAGATCCCTGTCCTGCCAAACAACCCCACTGGAAATCTGAAGCAAAAGAAGGTCACCAGTTGAGCCCGGTGGACCAAGCAACAGACAAAAAGGCTCCGGTCCCAACCAACTAAAATATATAGCTTTAGGTCGGGGCCATCATAGAGTCTGACGACCGATCCCCCGGTGTGCAATTAAAGAGTGCAGCAAAGTTATCAACCGTGATTGGGTTAATCACTAAGCATGCAGACTGTCGCATAACATTTAAATTATAGCCAATACGTTTGTGACGTATTATTATTTTTCGGAATTGATCAGAAAAATCAGTCCTACCCTTAATCTTTTTGAAGCCTGCCCAGGAATAGTGTGGTTAGGTTAACTGACCGTCCCGACATGACCTTAGTTGTTTACTGTAGCATTGGGGACTCTGGGCCCATTATAGTTTTTACAAATCATGACCCTGTGTTGACCTTGACCTTATTTATGGCACGGTCAACTTTGGTAGGTTATGCTTTTATATGGGAAAATGCTTAAACAGTTAATTTCTCAGAAACAAATTTAAGTCTACGGTTTAAAGTTTGGAATATATGGTTAACTAAATGAGTAAAAGAAGACATTATGTTGCTAAATGTCATGGTCTTTCTTTCTGATTGAAGCCATATTTAATATGGAGCTTCACTAGGTCAAAAACAAAGTTTGTTCAAATGGTGTTGGTCAAATAACCAAGATGGCCGCCAAACCCATATATGGTAAAAACCCTTCAAAATCGTCAACTTCAGAATCAAAGGCTCAATGACCTTGTGGCTTGGTATGTAGCATTGGGGACTCGGGCCCCTTTATATTTATACAAATGATGACCTAGCATTAATCTTGGCCTAATTTATGGACAGGTCATCTTTGGTATGTTATGCTTTTATGTGGAAAAATGCTTAAATAGTGGATTTCTCAGAAAGTGTTTAAGGTATGATATTTGGTATATGTGGTTAACTAAATGCAAGGAAGAAGATATGTTGCTAAAGGTCAAACTCATTCTTTGACCTTTGCTCAATGTCATTGAGATTATGTTGCCTGTAAACATTTTCCAGCATCTTCCACTCTAAAGCTACTGGGCTGATAGGGGGACAAAGTCTGTTCAGATAGACTTGGTGACACCAAGATGGCTGCCGTGCTTATATATGGCAGCATTTACACCTACCTTGTTTAAATGCTCAAGACATACTCTCTTCTCACTGAAAATAAGCTTTTATATGAGCGGCAACACAAGAAAAGCAACAAATATTGTGCGCCCATCTTTAACACGTTTGCTTTAGTTTAGCTTGTCTCTCGAATGTATACTAAAGCAACAAATATTGTGCGCCCATCTTTAACACATTTGCTTTAGTTTAGCTTGTCTCTCGAATGTATACTAACCATTAAAAATAGGAGTGTGTTGCTCAAGAATTCACGTAAAACGATTCTGAGAGTGGATAATTTAAAGTCATTTAAAGATTTTTTTAGCTATTCGTATGCTAGCTCTGGCTAAATTACTCAGTGTGGAAAGTCGTAGATAAAGAGACGTTCTTGTATTAGCAAGAGAATTTAAAGACAATGAGCCTGAATATTTTTTTTTCTTAGCAGGAAGTTTTTGAAGAGTCACAGCAATTAAAACTTGCGACAATTTTTAAGAGGCCTCTTATGTACACTGACCGATCATATTTTCATTTATAAATGTACTTTAAAATGGTATTTAGCTTATCATGCGAACATTGCAGACTCAGATCAGTTTTTGCATTCCTGATATATGGCTACAACCGTCCCTGTTCGCAAACCTGGGGGCCCCGGTAGCTCAGTAGGCTAAGCGCTGGCCTGCTGAGATAGCGGTTCCGGGTGCGACGTCTGAGACATACAGACTGTTGAATACACTACCTATTAAAATCTTGAAAAAATACATATGTTTTTAAATAAAGATAAAAGTCATTTGTTCAGTCTTCAAATAAAAAATAAAGAAATAACATTTTAAGCTCACCTGGTCAAAGGCCAGAGCGAGCTAATGTCATGCGTCCGGCGTGTGCCCCATCGGCAATCGAAAAATAACGTTCAAATGATTTCTGCAGGCCCGGAGGTTATAAAACTTGAGTACATTCTCAAACTCAAAATAAAACACACTGATTGGATGCTTCCGAGCACATGCTCGGAAGCAGCCAATCAGTGTGCTTTATTTTGAGTTTGAGATTATACTCAAGTTTTATAACCTCGACCCCTGGTATAAAAATCACTGCCCCTGTGGTTCTCTAATTTCATTTGGAGCATGAGCAGTCTGCAGGGTTTCAGAATTGTTAAATTCAGCCCGATCGAGCATTCAAGATGTCCGCCATTACTAAATGTAGCAACAACAACAAAATCAACTTCTCCAGAGCTTCCAAGTACATTTACAGGAAATTTTGTACAGAGCAACCGTGAGATCTTGGTTATCAGCATAATTCTATAACGTAACAAGTCACACAGTGGCATACTTTACGTCTGATTTTGCTCAGATGATTATCTTAAGAAACGCAGAAGAGATTTTATCAAATTTGGTCAAAGTGATTCTTGCAGAAAACCCCTTTCATTTTTATACCCCGCCACACTTTAGTGGCGGGGTATTCCGATCGATAACTTGAGTATTTATTCACGGAATTTTTTCAAATTTTGCATACATATTGTTATCGGCGATGAGTGGTATGGGATTGTTAATGGGCAAAATCCGTCCATTTTTAACGGAGTTACTGCCCTTTTTCGTATTGGAAAAATTGTTTCTGGCCTGTTATTCCTTTACTGTTCATGATATCTGAATGAAACTTCACAGATATGTTGCACATCAAAGGTTACATATTGTGACTAAGGACCGTCACTCTGACCTTCCCAGTTTGTGAGTTATCCGCCCTTGATAGGTCTGAAAAAAGGTTTTTGACCTGTAGTTCCTTTACTATATGGAATATCTGAATATAACTTCACAGATATGTTTCACATCAAAGGTAACATATTGTGACTAAGAACCGTCACTCTTACTTTTCCCGTTTGTGAGTTATCTGCCCTTGATTGAATTAAAAAATGTTTTTTACCCGTAGTTCCTTTACTATGTGGAACATTTAAATGAAACTTTACAGATATGTTTCACATCAAAGGTTACATACTGTGACAAAGAACCATCACTCTTACCTTTCCAGTTCATGAGTTATCTGCCCTTGATAGGTCTGAAAAATGGTTTTTGACCTGTAGTTCCCTTTCTATATGGAATATCTGAACAAAACTTCACAGATATGTTTCACATCAAAGGCTTCATATAGTGACTAGGAACTGTCACTCTGATCTTTCCGGTTTGTGAGTTATCCGCCCTTGATTGATCTGAAAAACGTTTTTTTTATCTGTAGTTCCTTTACTATATGGAATATCTGAACGAAACTTCATAGGTATGTTTCACATCAAAGGTTACATATTGTGACAAAGAACCATCACTCTTACCTTTCCAGTTAATGAGTATTCCCCCTTGATAGATCTGAAAAATGTTTTTTGACTTGTAGTTCCTATACTATATGGAATATCTGAATGAAACTTCACTGATATGTTTAACACCATAGAATAGGAAACAGAGTCTCTCAGCTCAAAGAAAAGCTTTACAGCCTGATCTAAATCTACACTGGTCAGAATGCTCCACTTTGTTGGGTGGTTTATATTAATATTTATTTACAGTAAGGACATCATATCTCTGTCTATCTCAGTTCTGTGGCTCTTTAGCTATTATATATCTCAAAAAATAAGTTAGGATGCACAGCAGTGGCGGGGTATCATGCAGTGCCTGCGGTGCTTTTATTTTTGAAAAGTGACCATCCAAGATGGCCACCTTCCAAAAAAAAAAAAAAAATAAAAAAAAAAAAAAAAAAAAAAAAAAAACAGAATAAGAGAAAAAGAAAAGAAGAAAACATGAAACAATTTCTCAAGAATCGCTAGATGGCTTGTTTCCAAGGGCTTGTCAGAAAGATCCTTGCATTGTCTTGTCTAGTCTATCCCATAACATTGTGAGGTCGTTGGGGCACCACAGATGACTCTACATTAATCCCTTCCACCTAGTCTTGTCTTCAGCTGCCCTAGTTGAGCTAGCAAAATCCATCCCTGTCCATTCCTTAAAGTTGTCTTCCCACCTCTTCTTCTGTCTACCTCTCTCTTTCCTTTCACTGCGTCCTGCAGAATTGTCTTTGCTAAACCAGAAGATCTTGAGACGTGGCCAAACCACCTCGGTTTTCGTTTCTTGACCAAGGTCAGGAGTTTGTCATAATTTCCACTGGCTGCTTGGATCTTCCTGTGAACCTCCTCATTGGTTACATGGTCCTTGTACGAAATGTTCAGTAACCTTTGGTAGCATCTCATCTCAAAAGCCTGAGTTCTTTTCTCTAACTCTGCTGTCAAGGTCCATGACTCACAGGTATACAGAACTAGAAGGTTGTCCAGGGACAACTGGTCGAGCCCGCTGTTCGCTTTAGTGACCTATAAGTATGTCAAGACTAAGTAACTGCTTCACTCTAGAAAGAAGCCAAAAATCATCATGCTTAGCCAGCATTTTCTTCTTCTTTTTTTTCAAATTTTCACAAAGGAAAATAAGTAGAAGTGATGACCCAGACAAGCTCAATTTATGACAGTTACAATATCTGACCTTCAAGTGTGACCTTGACCTTGGACCTACCCAAACACATATGTCACTTGACACTTCCACTCATCAAGAAGAACAATTGAGACAAATTATTTTGAAATCCATCCGTAAATGTAGAAGTAATGGCTCAGACAAGCTCAATTTATGACCATTTTATCATTTGACCTTCAAGTGTGACCTTGACTTTGGATCTACCTGAACAAATGTTCCAAATGGCACTTCTACTCATCAAGGAGAACAATTGTGTTAAATTATTTTGAAATCCATTGGTAAATATTGAAGTTATGGCTCAGACAAGCTCAAATTATGGCCATTTTATCATTTGACCTTCAAGTGTGACCTTGACCTTGGACCTACCTAAATAAATTTTCCAAATGGCACTTTTAAACATCAAGGAGAACAATTGTGCCAAATTATTTTGAAATCCATTCATAAATGTAGAAGTAATGGCTCGGACAAGCTCAATTTATGGCCATTTTATCATTTGACCTTCACGTGTGACCTTGACCTTGGACCTACCTGAACAAATGTTTCAAATGGCACTTCTATTCATCAAGGAGAACAATTGTGCCAAATTATTTTGAAATCCATCCATAAATGTAGAAGTTATGGCTCGGACAAGCTCAAATTATGGCCATTTTGGACAAGCTCAAATTATGGCCATTTTATCATTTGACCTTCAAGTGTGACCTTGACCTTGCACCTACCTGAACAAATGTTTCAAATGGCACTTCTACTCATCAAGGAGAACAATTATGCCAAATTATTTTGAAATTCATCCATAAATGTAGAAGTTATGGCCCGGACAAATCCGGACGGACGCACGCACGCACGCACTAACGCACGCACGGACATACACCGAACTGACATTGTAACAACTATGTCTCGCTCACCGCAAGCGGGCTCGACAAAAATGGATATGACTAGGGAGCGCATCAGTTTCACCTTTGATCCAAAAGATATGTTGCTTCAGACTTCTGCTGAAAAGAAAAGTGATACATGAAAATTTGTGATCAAATATGGTCAGAATGATTCTTGCATAAAGTTATTTCTATTTTTCCCCTCTTTTTTGTCCTTTTTATTTATTTATTTCTTTTTTTCTTTTTTTGGCGAACTGACCATCTAAGATGGCCGCCGCCAACCGTTACTTAAATATAACGAAAAATGTGAAAATGAAAATATCAATGTTTTTTTTACCAAATCTATGTCGTAGAATTCTTTCGGATTTCGGGTAGAAATGGCGCTCACATATGAAGGTGTATCTGTCAGAGAGTAGCTTTCCCCCCTAGTAGTTCCCCCCCCCCCCCCCCCCCCCCCGGAAAAATGACTGTGATTTTTCCATAGTAGAATTTCCCACCGGAAAAATGGCTATATAGTAGAATTCCCCCCCGGAAATATGACTATATAGCCAATATATCCCGGGGAAAACCTACTATACGTGGTTTTGCATAGCCGTTTTCCCCTCTATAGTGGATTTTCCCCCTGGTAATATGATCGCAGGAAAACACGCTACATAATGGAATTTGCTCCTTTTCCACTTATATAAGTGAGGTTCATAACTGAAACAGAAATATGAGTATCTGTCCGTAAAATATCGATGGATAACAGATTTTAGAACCGCATGCATATGTCCATCAGTCTGTCATTTTTTTTTTTTTTTTTTTTTTTTTTGGTGGGGGGGGGGGACAGGTAGGCATTTTGCTCTTCCATGTTAGCCACAAACGGATATGAGTGTGCGTGGTTGTGTGCATATATTTGTATAATTTTGTGTTTATACAAGCGTTCGTCTGTGCATGAGCGCAGCGGAGTGCCTGGATTAGTGATCGCCTTTCATGCAGTAGTCGTGGGCTCGACTCCCCTCGGGACACACGTCCGAGACAAAGCAACCGTTCGCACATCTTCCTGTAAGCTTGCATGCGTATGTGTTCAGTTCAGTTCAATTCTCTTATCGACGTTACCCAAGTGGCTCAATGGTACGTAACCATAGTTGCACACACTTGGCGCAGTGTGTCCGTCCAAATGCGTATGTGTCTGTTCTGTTCTGTTCAATTCTCGTATCGACGTTACCCAAGTGGCTCAACGGTACGTAACCATAGTTGCACACACTTGGCGCCGTGTGCGTATGTGTCACTCCATTCATTAAATTAGTAATTATTATTATAAAGATATGGTTGCTAAATTTGCATATTGATTTTTTTTAATTAATCACGCTTGTTACCTCCCTTGAAGTACTGATACATTTCTTATGCCATTAATTCCGTAAAATGTCCCTTTCCCATTCCGTTACGTTTCGTACCGTTCCGCAAAATACCTATAGCCATGCCAAATTCACTGATAGCCAATTTCCCGGTGGGGGAAAAAAGGGCTCTATGAGGTCCGGACAATCCACTATATAGCCGCCCTTCCTATAGCTATTTTTCCGGAGAGAAAGGGGGAAAAACACACTCTGACAGTATCCATTCACCTTAACATTTAATGGACAAGCTTATTTTCTGGATGAAATGTCAGCACCTGCTGTTTGCCAAAATGCTCAAATATCAAACAAAATATGAACAGCATCTTTACTTGATGAGTATTATAGTTAAAAATAAATCAGACGACACTTAAATAAAACTGCTTAATGTCAACGGAGAAATAAACATGGAAAATATGCGTCTTGTTGTCGTTCTCGTGATTTTGAGACTCACAGTGACGAATTCTCTTCGAGGTATTTCTTCTTTTTTCCCCAAAATATACTTAAAAATTCTAAATATTGGAGCAAACAGTACAGGCCTAGATCAGACTGCTCCTGAAGGATCAGTTTGATTACGGTCTGTACATTTTAGGAATTTTTTGTCCAGTTCTCATAATGATGTTCTCAAGAGGCTCAGCGGAACGAAACAATGCCGGGAAGCATAATCTCAACAGTGCGTATATAAAACATGATTTTGTATATTTAAAATGTCCACGTCTGCTACCCTGTTTAAGACTGGTCCTTATCTGTTTATGTCAACTGGTGAAGTTTTCCGTGCTGTTTTAAAAAATAAATTAAAATGAAAATAAATTTCAGTTACTGACTGCAAGATTCTGGGTATCATTTCTGTTTCGTGAATTGTATACAGGGCATTTGTCTCAAAATATCTACAGCTTGTTCGGCGCGACTTACTGCGCATATTGCCCTTAGGGTGGTTGGTTGGTTGGTTGGTTGATTTGATGCTTAACGTCCTCGGTAAACAACTAAGGTCATGTCAGGACGGTCAGTTAACCTAACCACACTATTCCTGGGCAGGCTTAGACCTCCTAAGCGGTTAACCAGTACCAAGTGCACATGTAACGTGGGCCGACCTGCAAACAAACCCCGTCAGTGGAAAAGCATGCTCACCCACCAAGGGCGGTTTATTTGCTTATATACCCCAACATTTACTCGATCACAAACTACCGAGTTTGTAATTTGCATATCTATTTATATCCGTGACCTTATACCGCCACATTACTTCCCCCTCCGAGAAGTCTCGTCCCGAGACTTGGCCTTGGAATTACATGGGTAAGGCAACTCCGGTCTGGCAGTTGTCATTATCCCACTTCTGCCACCAAATGTAACGTGGGCCGACCTGCAAACAAACCCCGTCAGTGGAAAAGCATGCTCACCCACCAAGGGCGGTTTATTTGCTTATATACCCCAACATTTACTCGATCACAAACTACCGAGTTTGTAATTTGCATATCTATTTATATCCGTGACCTTATACCGCCACACACATACTTTCGCCAGTAACTGACAACTGCCCTTCTTGAGTTCGGCGCGACGTACTGCGCATATTGCCCTTAGGAGGAAGAAAATTGCAGCGCATAAACCGCTATTTGATGATCATCCGTACACTATGTAATGATGAGTTATCTAAGAAGAAGATGCTTGTATGCAAGAAACAACCCTAAACTGCAGAGTCACATTGCTGGCGGAAAAAATTCTTTCTACACAGTATGCAGTTCTTGTTTAGGAATTAACCCATTGATGCCCCAGTGGATTTTTCTATCTGTATATATTGGATGAGTCCATTTGTCATTTAAGTGGTATCTGGTTCAGTTTATTTCATTATTTTCATTTTAAGTAAAATACCCAATTGTCTTATGCAAATAGTGTAGACCCTGATCAGACGCCGCGAATTGCGGCGTCTGATCTGGGTCTGCACTGTTTGCCTATGCCCCATTTTTGGCACGCTAGGCATTAATGGGTTAATGTACCGCAGCTCTTGAGTAGTTCTTCTTGAATTGTAAGATGGGATGAGTATTCCATAACCCTTTCGGTTTTCTCTTGTAAAGAATTTTTGACTACAAAATAAGTGAAGTTTGTAAACTGTATTAGAATCCGCCCCCAGAAGGTACATGTAAACACTGACGCTTTACTTCGACTATTTGGACTTTTCCTGCACGAGAGTGATTTTAAATATAAAAAAAAAATGCAAATATTTGACCATGCTGTTATTTTCAGGAATTATGGGGTGTCATAATCCCTGAACAACTGTTTATGGCTGTTTCAGGAAAACGTGCTAGCCTTTGCCCTTCGCATAGTCTTGATATAGAACATGGTTCGCACCAATTGGAAACGACCAATTCTGTCAAGTACAACTGTATGGAAGGGTATAGTTTATATGGAGCTGAGACATTGTACTGTGTTGAAGGATCTTGGAATAACATACCACCAAAATGCATTAGTAAGTTATTAGATCATTTTATTTCAACGTTGATGAAACAGCGCCATGTTCTTTCAGTCTTGATTGCAAAGGAAAGCAGCTTCTAGTGACTTACTGTTTACTCGCCGCCTGGACGACGTAGCCGGCCAACTCTTAAAGGACATTATTTGCTCCTATAGGAGCAAATTCTTTCCTTTAAGAGTTGACCCTTATCGGGAAGGGCAGAGAAACTGAGAATGGCAGAGTTATCCTTCTGAATATGTATCTGTACATCTTACGACATGGTAGAACAACGTATCCTCAATCTAGCCTTCGCATATTCGAAGTCTGGCCACAGTATCAAGAAGCTGTCCTAGGCTCTTTGGCTCTTTATATTTCAAAACGACGACTAGTCTGGGCTTGCATAAAACATATTTTCTGCCGATGGGGTTCAATTACAGACTGTGTTCACATAATCAGCGAGAAAAGCTTCTCGACAAAAAAAAAAAACAAAAAAAACAAAAAATAATCAAAAGACCGCTTTTCATCTTGTTTGAAAGGGAAAGTTATTGCTAAAATGAGAATTAACCCAGCAGACACATGGCGTCAAAATGACGTTGCACTGACGTCATTTTGATGTCATGTGCCCGCTGGAAAAGTTTCCTTCCTGAAAATAAAACTCAAACACTTCGGTAGAGTTTGGATTTAAATTTGTCATGAGTAGTAAAACTCTCTTCTGCTCATTCGTTAAAACATAATTGTTTTGTAATATGGAGTATCCGTTTTGCAAAGTATAAATACAAACACAAACATTTTCAGATTCCAGATAAGGAAGTCTGAACGAGTGATTTCAAAGAACTTCCTGATTAGGTTAGTAGAAATGTCTACACCAGGAAGTGAAGTTATTAGAGTTTGTATTTGTTCAGAAAGATGGAAGACAAGCATTTTTTTCTTCAAAATACTGGGCTAAAACTTTGTGATTACAATTACTAAAAGTCTGTTTCTTTTTGTCACAGTTAACACATGCCAAAATATGGCAGTGCGAGAACCGCTCCGAGTCCAGGAAGAGTACAACGGCGCCGTACTGAGGTTTTCTTGTGCCGTGATGACAGTTTTAGAAGGATCTGAGGTCATAACATGTAATGGAAAGACATGGAGTGATTCAACGCCGATATGCAAACGTGAGTGTAAGCATACAGTGCCGGCGCACTCGTGAACCCAAACTATCCTTTCACTCACACTGCAAGCACAAACACACCTGGAACCCACACCACGCCCACAAATACTTGGAATTCTATTACAAGGTCCTCATATCGAAATGTTGCATGTTCAATCTTGATATCATTTTGGTAGTGCCTCTGAGTAACTTCTGGGCAAATTTGGTAAATTATGACTGAAAAATGTACTTTTTAAACTTTCATTTTGCATACAGCGAGCTAAAATTTGGTTTATTATAAGTATTCATCATAAAGAGACTTACACGTTCTCTAATACTGGCTTTTGTGGCAGTCACATAAATTATCAGAATTTGAGTTACTGCTCTGTTCTGTTTCAATTCTCGTAACGACGTTCCCCAAGTGGCTCAGCTGTACGTAACTATAGTTGCACACACCTGGCGCCGAGTGTCCTTACACATTTGAGTTTCACAGCCTGTGACCTTTTATATATGAGCCATATCATATGATTTCCAAGATTGTGGCAGTTTTGTCATGTGATATGAATTCGTCTACATCGAGTCAATAGAGGCCTCACTGTTTGGCTAATGCGATAGATGGCTGGTGAGACAAGTGAAGGCTCTGATCAGACTGCACTGAAGTGCAGTCTGATCAGAAGCTTTTCTTGTCACCAACGCCACAATGTTTGAAATCACATGATGTGGACTGCTCCTATATTTTAGCCGCTGCTCCAGCTACTTCTTGTGCATTTGAAAATGGTCTCTGTGGTTGGGACCACCACGATGCCTCTGATGTAAGATGGACCTGGCATATGGGCAGCACAAAGTCGAGAGGAACAGGGCCAAAGCACGACCATACATACGGTGTCTCCGGCCAAGGTTTGCATGTTTATGTTTCAATAAGTATTCATATACGTTGCATGCTCAAAGTGAAAGTCAAAATTAGAAAGTTTCATGATAAAATTTCTGCCTGACATCTTAGCTGGTATTGAAAGGACAGAGAACGCTGCAAAAATAAACGGTAGATTTTATGTCGTTTTGGTTAGATAGCCCCTCAACAATACAAAGTTATTTTCGAGTGCGCCAAGTTAACATAAAACTCCCAATTTGTGATTTCCAACAATGTCTTACAGGCAAAAGCCCGTAAAAATAACGGGAAAAGGACTGGCAGCTGGTTTCCAGTTATTCTACCGTAAAATCTGTAGTATTTTTTTTTACAGTGCAGAACAAACAACTTAGCTCCATTAAGTTTTACCGTAGACTTGGTGGTCGTAGAAGTACCTGCAACAGCATCGTGGTATTTGTTCATCACTTCTTTTATCATTTAGAGAGAGAGAGAGAGAGAGAGAGAGAGAGAGAGAGATGCTTGATGTAGAAAAGCGAAAAAGTAAAAATTGAGTCTTATGTAATAATGTTTAATATGGAAGAACTCAGTCTCTGCATGTATATAAATTATAAATGATGCTATAAACATGGATTGTTTGGAACACACACACACACACACACACACACACACACACACACACACACAATTTATTATTTTTGTCATTAAAAGTTAACTTTTTTCTACTTTTTTTAAACATTTCAGGACATTACATGTATTTTGAGACTACCAGTCCAGCAAGGCAAGGTCATAGCGCCATACTGATGTCACCTTTATACCCAGCGAACTATTCTAGAAGTTGCTTTACATTTTGGTACCATATACTAGCCAGAGGCGGTAAGATTTTGTAAACACGAAAACGTCAGATGTTGGTGACAATAAGCGTAACGTCAGAAAGCGTCAGATTTTGAGATCTGTTGCCAGTTCACTGCAACGGCCTCATCGAATTTCTTCAAAATTTCCTAACAAATACTCATTAAATGTGAATTTAATTGCCAACAGTTACTGCAGCTGCTAGCAGGATATATACCAAGATATTAATTTTCGGGACAACTTAGGATTTTGCTCGATTTCAATAAGGAGCCCTGATAGCTCAGTAATTTAAGCGCTGGTCTGCTGACCTAGCAGTCCCAGGTTCGATCCCCGATTGAGACGAGAATCTTTTCAAATGCAAACGGGGTTCCATTACACACAACCTTTCATTATCAACCTCTCATTGTCCTGATATGACTGAAATACTTTTGAAAAGGACATAGAATCGCAAGTCATCCCTCTTTCCATTGATTTCAATAAAACGTAACTAACGTCAAATACAGTTGCGGACAAAACCGCTAGATTTGCTTATTCGTAAATTGCATCGGCGATCCGAAATAAATTCCAAAAACATTTATGGTAAAGAATTATTCGGAATAGGTATTTCATGTCCGCCTGATTTAAATTTGCTTTATATTAAAGTTGGATATGATTTTTATACTCAGAAAATGCCACCCAGTATGCAAAACAAAGAAATCTGGCATTGCGGACAAAACCGCTAGATTTGGAAAATTTGATATTACTTTAAATCGGATAATACTTTCCGAAGTCTGATTTCAAAGCTCAAAAATTCCAAACAGGTATTGTATGCTAGTAAATTTTCTACTCTTCTTCTGCTGCGTATTGTTCTTTAGTCGTTCCTTGATCTTCGTCGGGTGCCGCTTCTTAGTGCCGAAAATCTGAAGTTTACGTTTTTCTTGAATCGCTAAATCTTAAGTTTTCTTCTAGTTGGAAAGTCTTAACTTGTTGGCGTTCCGATGTTAGTTCACATTACTTCATTCGCATCGACGGTGAAAATTGTGTTGGTTTTTGAGCTGTGGTTTGCAACTTAAACTGAAATAACTAATTTGCATTGCGAGTGCGTTGCAACGTCTTACAGCGTAAAAACGGACGTTGTTTGGTATTTCAAGACGATGTATTTATTTTTATGTCTCATAAATGAAGATTTTCTTTTTATCTTCCAAATACTCAATAAATAACCTTTTAAATGGTATAAAACTTATTATGTTTGCTCGTCCGTTAGATATACTGTATCAGGGGAAACTATAAAGATGGCTTGAAAATGAAATTGTCACCAACACCTGACGTTACGTCAATACTGTCAGTCAATCTTACACTGGCGAATAGAATCGACAGAGGTTATGCTAAGGGTCCCGTATTGTTTACGTTCAGGCGGTAGTAGCTGCTATACAAAATTATTTGCAAAATCGGTTGTCTCCAATTCTCACAACAATGTTTTCCCAGGAGGCTGAAGGGGGAGTGGGGGAAGGGGGGCGGGGTGATTTCCGAGATTAGGAATATCTCTCTTTTCCTACCTGAGCAACTTTCATTTTTAAAAAAAACTTTTTCGGAATATTGTACTTTGTTCCACATTATAATTAATAAAATTTCCTGTATCTCGCAATTCGGTTAGCATACTTTGCTAATTTGCAAGGATAAATTCCGTCACCAGCTTTGTTAGGAGCAGTCTGGTCAAGGTATACACTGTTGACTATTCCATCTGCATCTTTTGAATGCATCACTGCATTGTAAAACCATGTCGTTCTGAGTCCGAGGTTAACAAAACTTGAGTATAATCTCAAACTCAAAATAAAGCACACGGATTGGCTGCTTCCGAGCGCATGCTCGGAAGCAGCCAGTCAGTGTGCTTTATTTTGAGTTTTAGAATGTACTCAAGTTTTATAACCTCTGGGCCATGTCGTTCCAGTTTCAGTACAATAATTATAGTAATTATTTCGAGTGTCCCAGTTGTTTTTGTTGTTTTTTAGAATTTTCTTTTTTGCATTTCTAAATATCCATTTCAGATGTGGCTCAGCTGCAGGTATTTGTCAAACCAGAAAGAGCTAATATAAAAGATCTGAGTGCTAAATTCTCCGTGAAAGAAAATAAAGGAGACAAGTGGTTGAATCATACTTTACAAGTTCCACAACTCGCAGAGCCTTTCCAGGTAATGTAGACAAGGAAATAGACGATGCCTCAAAGGTATAGTGTGCCAGCGGTTGCTGTGTTTTGCTACTGCAAGCAGTAATACTGTTCTCAGATGGAGCGGCAGACGTTGGGGGAGGGCAAGAAGGCGGAGGGGAGGGGGTGGGGGTGAGTAGGTGTTAAGAAGAGAAGTACGTCTTATGGTGTACAGGCACTCCTCCGTGATTTTGCTTCAGTAGAGGATGAAACCCTTCAAATATAAGGAATCAACTTTTAAAGAAAAGAATTTGCTCCTAGGAGAGCAAACTCTTCCCTTTAAAAGTTGATTCCCATTAAGGAAGGCAGCCAAATTGAAACTGGAAGAGTTACTGTCATTGAAAGTTTACCAATATAGCTAAAATGATTCGTGTTACATATCTGTGTCTTGACGACAGCGAGGTAATCTTATTTTTCAGATTGTGTTTGTTGCAACCAAAGGTTCCAGCAGAATAAGTGACATTGCAATTGATGATGTTCGACTGTATAACTGTCCAGGTATTGTAGCTAACATAACCTTTTTTTCAGGTATAAGATGGGATTTTCCATTCCAAAACAATCTCAAAGATCTCTAGATCTTTCGGATTGTTTTGGAAGAGAAAAACCCAGTTTATATCTGAATTACACAAGACTATTTACATATTTGAAAAAAAACAAAAACAGAAAACTTCGAGCTTACATCCGAATAAATACTGTATTTTACCCTCCGCTTTTATAAGATTTGAGCACACCGGATTTTCAACTTCTTGACATTTAGAAGACTTATATTGATATATCTGTTTGGAATTTATGGCAAATCAAATTTATACCAGTATCTACTTAAGAAATAGATCAGCTCTAGCAGTGAATTGTTGAGTAATAATTCACTGTTTGGAGGTCAGTTGTAAAGTAGATTATATTACGAGCGCGGAGCGCGAGTGATATATCTACTAACAACTGACCTCCAAACAATGAAATATTACTCAACAATTCAATGCTAGAGCTGAACTATTTCGATTCTAACACTCAAAAACGCTGAAAAAGTATTCTTTTCATTCAAACTCTCCCAACCTTCCTGCCAGCGCGTTCATGCTCCCGCCAATATTCTCAACCGTATCTAAGGTAAATGTACGTTTTTATGGCGATTTTAGAAAGAAAAAGAGACGTTACACCGTCTAGCGTATCAAAACGTCACAAAATTACGTCAGTAATGCAAGTGACGTCATCAATTAGACTCACGCGCTCTGAGACAGTGAATTGTTGCAGAATAAAACACGGAAACTTTTCATTGCTTCTATAGGCGCACTGTGTTAGAATAAATAATTGAAAAAGGGCGAATTCTTCTGATACATAAGCCCTGTATTTTAGATTTACATTTTTATGTGAAATTTATACTAAACCGGATAACTAATTACATTTTCGTTCTTGGATGATATTACGGGTGCAAGCATCATACTGTGTATATATTTCTCAGTTTGTGCGTTTTGCATGAGTATGGAGCCACATTGGTGACTCTGATATTCTGTTGCAGACAAACAGACTGACTGATGAATGGACGAGATAGAAAAAACAGACGGACGGGGGTGACCCCATAATCTCCTCCGCTTCTTCAGAATTTTCATAGCTTATAAAGACTGCTGATATAATGTCTTTTTTATATGATCCATTTCAGAGTATTTTACCACAACAAAAAGTACAAGTTCAACAACTATATTGAACCCGCCAACATCAACTTCAGTCAGTAAATCAGTAGTGTCAAGAACAGTCCCTGTTGTTGATACTACTGCTTCACTGACTAAGGTATCATCAGAGCCAGGTTTATCTTCAGCTTCACCCCATTCGACTTCAGCGCAGTTACCAGTCTCGCCAATTACAGAAGTCCGTTCATCTGCTGTAACAACAGTGTCAACCGCCACTGCAACAATAAAAGCAACCGGTCAGCTAGTGAAATCATCAGTAACAACAAAACAAAGAACCAGTCAGAGAATTCCTTTAACATCAACATTAAGATCATTTACAAACACATTACCGGCACCACTACAGAAAAACATTAGTCTGTCGACTATAACTAAATCTTCTGTATACCTTACTGAGTCAACAAGGAAAACGGACAGACTGCTTACAAGTCCAAGCAATAATGCAAAACATTTTATAGAGCCAGCAAAGAAAAGATCTCCAGAGTTGATTTATATTGTTGTTGGCATTGGTGTAGTGATTTTGGCAGTGATTGTAGTAGGTGTTTGGGTATATTTTCGCAGGAGGCGGAAAATAGGTAGGAGTATGGACTCGATTGAGGCCGTCAACCCACTATACATGGCTGTTAATAATGATGGTGAAGACACGGTTAATATTTGGCATCGGTGAATGTCGTTTTAAGGGCCATAAAGAGTCGTAACGTTATAAATGAAAGGTTCATCTGTGGTAGCAAATGTGATAGATAATGTAAATACTGTTTAAATATAATACTTGTGCATAGGTATACAAAGTGCTTCTCTGAAAATACTTTCGACCTGTAGAATTGTGTGCTTGTTTGTAATCCAGAGGCTCTGTGTTCAAGCCTCGGTCAGTGCGCTGGAAGCTATTTTCTTTCCAGATTTTTCGTATCCTACACACTTCACATGACCTATTCAAAGAAAAATGTTTAGGAACATAAAAGTCTTAAAAAGAGTCGTAGCAGGACAACGCTTAGACTACTGAGCTACCGGAGCTGCAAAATAAGATATTCGCTGTCTGTAGAATATATTTATGCATGTTGCATTTTCAGGAAAATAGATACAAAAAGAATCTGATCATTTGTCCCTTTTGCTGTGTGAATACGCTCTGTCCCGGATTGTACATTCATCACTTTGTAATGTTTGAATAACGAAACAATTTGATAAAAGTTATAATTGCAGAGAGAGAGAGAGAGAGAGAGAGAGAGAGAGGTGCCACAATATGGAAGGATTCATTTTAATGGTTAGCAGTTTTCACCTATAACAATTTGTTGGCCAAATATGCTGGATAGTATACTTAAATCATCGCTAAGGAAACAGAATTCCTTTCTCGCCTATTTTTTTTCCAATTTTCATTTTGGAAAGATGATGTATCAAAGAGCATAGCATACTCTGCATCTGCCTATTTTGCACAATCCTTCACTGACAGCAAAGAGATTGCCAAATTTACGGATTTTCAAAGATAGAAAAAGCTAAAAATGGCCGAAATTTCAAACTGCTGTTGCCATCACTTTGTAACCATTTTCTTGAAAGGATGTTAATAGCAGGTGCAAATGTTAAGTAGCATTCCGTGTAAGGCTCAGGCAGCTGTAGTGAAAACCGTGGAAAGTGACATCTCTCAGATTTGACTCATATTCCATGTATGGTTGCCTTTTGATGAAAAAGTAACTCAAGCAAAATATTTCCGGTTTCTTTCGAACCGTTGCCATGGTAACCAAGATAACACATTTTTCACAAAAATCTGGGTTATGTTGCTCGAACAATCGTTTTTTGGACATATTTAAGCAACTGTCTACTCCTTAACGTACCATACTTAAAAATAATGATTTGTCTCATGTAAATATTTGATGTATGGAGTGAAAATTAAAATTAAGATAAAGGTTAGCCATCATTCTCTTTGAGTGTACTAAGAGTTTGGAATGTGGTGGGGTCAGCACTTTTTCAAAAATCACAAAAAGTAATGTTTTTAAACGAAATTATCTTCCGTCAGCAACACAACACAGCAAAATGGCAACTGTACGCATAATGTCAGTTGTCAGCACAAATAAGGACCATATTCAGATATCTGTGTTTTGGGTCAATGTTCAAAGATAAATCCCCTTGCATTTTACTACCATAACAAATAAATGAAAACCTCCTTATTTTATTAACCTTAGGTGATTCCTAGGTATTTTATATTATGAATGTGTAAAAATGCATATAAACATTTATTAATACATGTTTAAGAATAATTACTCTTTGGGAACTTCAGAGATACATGAAAAGGACCTGAAACGGGGTCTGATTACCCCACCCACTTTGTTACACTGGAATATAATTGCAAAGCCTTCTTCATAAAAATGATATGTTTTCATTTCTGATGAAATTTTATGCATGAAACACTTTAACGTGGAGGTGGGTTTAAACATTAGGACACATTTTGTACAGTGCAAATGCCGTTACCATGGTAACCATGGTATACACATGCATTATACCTCTTAAGCATGATACAATGATCCTTTAACCTATCAATTTTGATACAAACTAGAAGTCAGTTTCATCATTTGGTAGTCCAACTTTAGACACTTTACAAGCAATAATTTACTTAAATGGGAACTTATAAAAATCGGGGCTGTATAGCCTCAGAGAATTAAGTTTAATTCAAAGAGATTATGGGTATCTGTTTAAGAGGCATTGGCAGTTATATCTGTGCAAATTAAAACATATAATATGACGCATTTATTCATTTCCTAAAGTTTTAATAAGTAAAAACATATCTGGAGAATATGCATACCTGTGTTTAATCAAAGTTTAAGACATGTACATATGCAACGGGGTCTAAATACCCCACCCACTTACTCAAATACTTTAAAATTGAAATATGAATATTTAGATTAACATACAAAGAACTATCATTAATTATTAGTCACTTCTTTACCATTTTATGTAAATATGACATTTACTTTTGTTTAACACACCCGAACATTTTATACGCATAGGCGAATTTTGGTTAAGCATTTTGCTTGTTGTCCGGCCATAACCATTCATAAAACATCTTCTTGTGGGAAATTTTCTGTCTGGCCAAATTAAGTGGCTACAACGTAAACGGTATATTTTGTGGAGGACCACTAAATAAACATGTTTGTGCCGTTTGCAAAAACGGGACGTATTATGCTATGGCGCTGGCGTCTGTTCGCCCTCGACTTTTCGTTTATGGATAACTCCTTTTACAGTTTCATCCGACTGAGCTGAAACTTTGTATATGGTAAGACTATGTAATGGAGCAGCGCATATTGGTTCAGGGTTATGCTCCAATGATTTACAGCAGAGTTATATACTGCTGGGAAAGCGCAGGTGGGTACATCTGTTTTTGTCAAAAACATTTCTAGTACCTAATACCGACGCTTTGACTGCGCTCTTGGCGATCATGGCCCTTCTTCAAAATTTTCGAAATCGTCGCAGAAGCATAGGTATTTGCCAAAACTTGGAACTTGTGCGCTTCCAGTACGCTGCCAGTAAGCTTCTAATACGATCTCGCCACGCTAGTCACGATGCTGCTGCGATTTAGCTGCGCTTCTGCCACGCTTAACGGACTTCGAGGGCGCTTCTAATACGCTGCCACTCCGGCAAAGGATTTCAAGCTACGCTTGATCTACGCTTGTAACGATGCATTTGCGATCGTGCTACGACCGAAGTGCCGGAGCTGCATTCATGCTTCGCTTGTGTTGCGCTTTGTAACCGCTTCTATGTAAATCAGCGGAGAATCGAGTTCAGCAGAAGTTAGCCACCAGCCTTCAAACAATATTGATAATATAACAATTCCAGTAGCTATGATCCAGCTGGCAATCATGAACTAGTGACTTCGAACAACTCGTCTTGCTCTTCTTGCTGTTCAGGCTCAACTGGGGCCTCTGTTCGGCGTTCTGAAGGTCGCCTATCTGGCTCAGTTTAGAGAACAAGAGCCTGGCACCCCTGTCAAAAGTAGAAGGCGAAATCCACACCCAGGCCTGGTCAGGAGACTATTTTCACGCAGCCTGTACCACAGGAGAGGGTATTCCAACTCCTGAATGAAACGTGAAAATCGAGTTATGAAACGTCGTGGAAACGCAGCGTTTTCATGCCCAGATCGCAGATAAAGCGCCAAGAGCGCAGTGGAAGCGTCATGGTTGCGCTATTCATAAATAATAGAGTCGCAGCAGAAGCGGCAAGAGCGAAACGGAAGCGCAAAGAGCTTAGCAGAAGCGTAGCTGGGTCGCAGCCGAATCTCACGGTGCTGTCGGCACGATCCCACTGCGCTGGTGCTGCGATGCTCCCGCTGCTGCTGCGTTCATGAATTTTGAGCTACGTTCTTACTACGCTTTCGTTGCGTTTTGAGTCCACGGCGCTTCCGCTACGTAAATTTTGGGCAGATTCAAAACAAGCGCCGTGACTTGGCGATCATGCCGCTTCTGATACGCTTTCACTGCGACTTGGAAGCTTCTCCTGCGCTGCTGCCGCTTCTGCTTTGATTCATGGCGCTTTGTCCAAAATTTCGGAGCGCAGCGGAAGCGCCGTCCAGTGGAATGGGGGTATAGGCAGTGATCAAGTCAGTGACATGCTGGAAGGAAATAAGATGTTCTCAGCTACACGAGATCCCAACCATAGGGGTCAGTTAGAAGAAGTCAACAGTAAATGCGGAAGAAATCTTAAGTCAACGGCCATAAACTCGTGAACAAAGCGAACCATATAACGATGGAATTCGGCTGTGGTCAACATAAACAGGCTGGAGAGGGATAGGCTCCGTCAGGATGAATTTTGCCCAAGATACACCACGGGTTGACTTTACTTCGAACTATTCTTCATCCTATAGTACGTAGATTTGCAAATGAACACCAGCAGTACGGACTAAAGTAATATCACGTGACCATGCTAAAGTAACCATGCATCGAGCCGTGAAAACTGAAGCTGTAGCTGGTTTCAAGCTTTTCCTTAAAGCGTGTAATGGCCGACAACCAGAACTGAATCTGATTGGTCAGTTCTTTATACGGGGTGGGAACAACTACCATATAAGCTAAAGTTCCAAGTGAAGGTCTCCATGATGGTAATGACAAACAGCGCCAATGACATCCAGAGAGAGATTAAGGTAAAAGGACAGAAACTGGGAATGGTAAAACGCTTCTAATGCCTGGGAGCAATGTCCAAGATGATCGCTCGAAACCGGAGGTTTCCTCAGGAATTGCCCAAGCCACCGCAGCTCTGACAAAGCTGAAGCCAATATGGGAGAGAACAGCGTATCTCTGGGATCAAAAGTAAAACTTATGTGCGCCCTTGTTTTATACTTTGCTTTTGAAGTCATGGACCTTGACAGCAGAGTTAGTGAAAACAATGCGGGCCTTTGGGATAAGAAGCTACCGAAGGTTACTGAGCATCACATATAAGGACCAAGCAACCAATGAGTAAATGCTAAGAAAAATCCAAGCATCCATTTAAGAATATGATGAACTCCTGACTATTTTCAAGAAACGGAAACTGAGGTGGTATTGCCACATCAGAATGTCTTCTGGCTTAGCAAAGACAATTCTACAGGGCACAGTGGAAGGAAATAGAAGAAGAGGTATACTGAGAAAGGGATGGGAAGACAATATTAAGGAGTGTTCAGAGATGGACTTTGCTAGCGCAACTAGGGCAGCTGAAGTTAGGACTAGGTGGAAGGGTATTGTTGTAAAGTCATTTGTGGTGCCCCCCCCCAACGACCAATCCGCGGCTTAAAAGCATTGCCGTTCGTTTCATTTCATAAAAATACTGAGATTTTTTTATAACTAGGGAAATGTCTCAAAGGATATCTCATTCATCTTTGATTTGATTGTCACCATTCTTTTAGATGAACAGAATATGCACTAAGCCTACAACAATTTACATTCCGCCAACGCAGAGTTATTGACCTTGATAGCCAAAAATGTCATATTTGACTTTGTCAAAAGCTTAAACCGTTTAGCCAAATGATACTAAACTTTTTGTGTGTTTTTTCTCAGAATCACAGAAATCTGAATAAGCAATTTTTCTGATGACTGACCTTTTGCGGAACCCTTGCAAAAATAAAACGCAGCTGTGCATTAAAGCTTCGTAAAAGCCGGCTTTTTACAGCTTTTCTGCGTATATCTCAGAAAGCTGTGGAAAAGCCGGCTGCGGAAAAGCTGAAGATTTTTCAAGAGAGCTGTAGAAAAGTTGTACTTTTTTGTGTGAGGCACGTAAAAGCTTCGTTTTTTCTCAAAAAGCTGCGTCTTTTTAACTATTAGCTGTAGAAAAGCTCGATACATTCTATTCTTTTAAAAGATGAATTATTTAAGTTAAATACGCAGCTTTTGCAGCTGCAGAAAACCCGTGTAATAATTCAACTAGCCACAGACCTGGCCATGTCATCCACAAAAATGCAAAAATAAAGAAACGCAGCTTTTGCACAGCTCTGCAGAGCCGCGTAAATTCATCAACATTCATCTGGTATTATGTAATAATAAGCAATATTACCTTGTTGCTATGGCAATTTTCCCTGAGCGGGCCATGTGGCATAAAAATCTGTCCAAAAAACTTTTAAGTCATCATTTTTATAGAGAGTCAAGTAAAGAGAAAACAGTGACTTTAAAGCTAAACATGTGGAGATAATGTTTGTAACTTGTTCATTTTTACTGGATTTGGATTCTGGTAAGATTTATGTTTTCTAGAATTTCATTTTGTTCTTATCTTATAAATTTTGCATTATTTAAGGCCACAGACAGACAGATAAACTGGCACAGAAACAGACAGACAGACAGGCAAGCATGCATGCAGCCCCCCCCCCCCCCACGCACACACACACAAACACACACACACATAATGGGAAAGACTTTAATTTGAAGTCCTTTTGATTGTTTCCCCCTTAAATTCATCATCATCTGTGAGTAAAAGTCAAGGGAATGGGACAAGCACTAAAATTTAATAGTTTTATGCTCAGTTTGTATTTTTGTCACTGCATGATTTCTAGTCAGCTGTCTGATAATACCATATCACTGTTGTTACCTTTGAAAAGTTTTTTTTGTATAGCACTGTTCTATCATATTAAATTGTATTTGTTTTTATTTTTGACCTTTCTGTTTTTCTGTCCTCATCTAGAACGTTTAAAGACACAGGCTTCTGACAGATACGCAGCTTTTACGCAGGTTTGCTTTTCAAGCAGTAGAAACGCATCTTTGATGCAGCTTTGACCTAAAGCTGCGTTGAAGCTGCAGAAACGCAGCTTTGACGCGGCTAAAAAGCAGCTTTGACATTAAGCTGCATTTTAGCTACAAAACGCAGCTTTAAGGCAAGTCTGAATCAGAGCTGTAGAAAAACTTCGTTAAAGCTGTGGAAAAACCGGTGGTATTGGCACCTGCAAAAATCTGCATTTCTGTACCTTAAACGCAGCTTTTGAGTTTGATGCAGCTTTTATGTGACTCTGCGTCAAAGCTGCGTTAGAGCTTCGCTAAAGCTGCGTTAAAGCCGGCTTTTCTGCAGGTTTGCATAAAGCTGCATTGGCTTTTTGGCAGCTCTGCGGAAAAGCTAGCTTTTCTACAGCTTAAATACGCAGGTGCCAATACCGCCGGCTTTTATGAAGCTTCTGCACAGCTTTCATAGCTGCGCTAAAGCTGTAGAAAAGCTGGGTTTTTTCGCAAGGGAAAGTTACACTCTTGCTATTGTATTGCCTGACAGATGTAAAATGCAGTAAAAATGCTAAAATCATTTTAAAGAATATTTGACAAAAATATCAAACCAACCATGTTTGATACAGTATTGCACGAATCGAACACATGGATTGACATAGGTTAAAATTTGAATACATGTATTATGTTGATGCATCAGATATTTACAGAGTACTAGTAATTCATCTGAGTATGATTGTTCTTGACTAGACCATTGCTTTAAATGGTGAATAAGTCTGGACAAGACCATTGCTTAATAAAAGCATCGCAAACGACTGCGTGATACCCCGCCACTGCAAACCTGTTTCACACACCAATTTTTCCAGATTTATTTTTCCTCTGATAAAATTTCTGTGCTCATACAAAGCTTTTGTTATTTCGATCATGTTTGTCAAGTTTCATCATGAAACTCCAAGTAGTAAAGGAACTAGAGGCCAGAAACCATTTTTTGTACATTGACAAGTGCCATAACTCTGTCAGAAATTATCAAAATTTGCCCATTAACAATCCGAAGCGAGACATTCTTAATACAAATGCATTTGCAAAATTTGAAGGAAATCCGTTGATAAATACTTAAGTTATCAAACGGAAACGAAGTGCGGACGGATGGACGGAAGGACGGACAGACATACATATTACAGATGGACGGACAGACGGACTGATAAAATTTCTGTGCTCATAGAAAGATTTTGTTATTTCGATCATGTTTGTGAGTTTCATCATGATACTCCATGTAGTAAAGGAACTAGAGGCCAGAAACCATTTTTTGTACATTGACAAGTACCATAACTCTGTCAGAAATCATCGAAATTTGCCCATTAACAATCCCAAGCCAGACATTCTTGATACAAATGCATATGCAAAATTTGAAGGAAATCCGTTGATAAATACTTAAGAGTCATTCTCTGTAAGCACCAAAAAATTGCAATAGGGGGTGAAAATGACATATCTCAGATTTTCATGAAACTTAGTGTCTTTCTTGCTTATGTCAAGTGATGAACAAAAATACAATTTTTTCTCCAGTCAAACTGGCCGTTTCCATGGCAACGAGGATTTTCTGTTTTTTTGCCTAATTTGGTGATTTTTCATATAAAAAATGCCAGATTTGACGCCAGTTGTATTGATAGTATTTCTCAACATATGTTATTGACACTCATGTTTTTTAAGAGACCCATGTAAGTGCTGTGCACGCATAGAAAAAAATCTTTATATTGCTATGGTCAGGGAGTTGGTGACCTTGACTTCTATCTAGTAAAGCATCTCTTTAAAAATATAAAAAATTGGCCAATTTTGAAAGCACTTTGTTAGAAAATGCGGCTATAGATTTTTTTCATTTTCTTGGTACAGAGAGTTTAACACCTACCTCTTAATATATCAAAAAATTGGAGATGGTATATTTTTTAAATTGAAAATAATTTTCTTTGAATTTAGTCACCCTCAGGGAAATCAGAAGAAACTGTTATTGCAGAAAATCTGTTATAAGGGATAAAATCTGGAGAATAATAAGCAAATATGAGCAGAAATACAAATAAATACATTGAATACAGTGGAGGGAAGTTACATAAATACTTTTCTCATTCAGAAGTTTACAGTTTGGGGTTCAATTACCCCACCCACATCCACTGAATATGAAATGAATGCAAAAGTTACATGCCATGGATAATATATCTCAAGTTTCCATAATTGTGAGTAAACTGAAACATTTTTAAAAGATCACCACATGTTTGCTGTCATTGTTTTTACATTGTTTATCATTTGGTAACCATGGTAACCGTTATTCTATTATAGGTCAGTGTTCATTTACATGGATATTTACAGGAAATCGTTTCAATGTTGATGAAACATATTGTTTGTTATTTACTTTTTACATATGCATACGCATTCTAAGTGTTGATTTTGTTAAATAATAAACGATAAATCAGTATTTTTATAGTTGCTATGACAAAAGCACTCATTCCTTCCACAAAGAAATTAGGCAATCTGAGTGTATGTAGTACAGTGTAGTGAAAGAACAGTAACTGAGCATAAATAGAGATAGATACATGGAGAAGAAATAAACCACACATACAATGTTTATATTTTTTCATTCATTAATATGTTTAATCTGTATATCCAGGGGGTGAGTTACCCCACCCACCTCATTTAGTTATACAATGAATTCATTAGTTACATACTATGAGTTTTGATGATAGAATAGCACCTGGGACACTTGTTTTAAAGTTGCTCATCACATGTCTGGTCTGCACAGCTTTCTTCCCTACTGTCCTTTGTCTTTGTAAAAGTTCTGAATGGAGGCACGCATGCATATATACCAAACTGAAGTTTTGTCGACTGCCTCGCTTACGGCAAGCGGGTTCGACAAAATACTCCTGTGACCTTGAAAATGGCATCAAGGTCGCCAAATTCAAAGTCTTTGTCTTGCCTAAAAGGTTGATCTTTGCCAGTTTGGTAAAAATGAATCTACTGTTCAAGATACATCTTCATTTTCAGGTCAAATCAACAAATGACCCTTAAAAATCGGATCAAAGTCACCAAAACCTAACTAGAAACATGGTAACTTATACGGCCCCGCCTTTATGAGACTGTTGGTGGAATTTTAGTCATATGTCCCCGACCAGAAAATACAATTACAGCTTTCTGTTACCATGTTGTTTCATGTTGTTTGGAATTAAGTCTCAGGTATAATAATTAAGATATGGGCAAAAAACAAAATTATGACTGATTGAAACAAAGGCAACAACTCTGTAAAGCAGGAAACTGGAGTTACCATTCTTGCACTCTGAACACCTTCGATATTCTGATGATGCTTTATATTTGTACCAAGTTTTGTGAAAATATCTTCAAAGGCTTAAAAGTTATAGATTGGACAAGGTCTCAATACCCAAAATTACAAAGGGATATAATTCTCTTTAACATAAATGAAGTTGCAGTTATGGATCTTTTTCTCTACAAATTGTTTGATGATGCTTTATATTTGTATCAATTTATAAGAAAATATCTTCTACAGTTTTAAAGTTAGAGAGAGGAATGATTTGTATACTGAAAATTACAAAAGGGCATAATTCTGTAGAAAATGTAGATGAAGTTACAGTTTTAATTCTCTTCACATCGTCTGAATTACTTTATATTTGTACAAAATTCCAAGAAAATATCTTTGATGGATTAAAAGCTGAATAGCAGACAAAATTTCTATACTTTAAATTACAAAGGGGAAATAATTCAGTACAAAGTAGGTAGATGGAGGTTCTTATTCTCTGCACATTGTCTAACAACGTTTTGTATTTGTACATAGTTCCGTGAAAATATCTTTGAGAGTTTTAAAGTTATAGAGCGGACAAGATTTCCGTTCTTAAAATTACAAAGGGGCATAATTCAGTAAAAAACATAGGTAGAGTTATGTTTTTTATTGTCGGCAAATGGTCTGATGATGTTTTACTTTCATACCAAGTTTTGTGAAAATATCTAGAACGGCTTAAGAGTTACGGAGCAGACACATTTCCGTACTGAAATTACAAAGGGGCATAATTCAGTGAAAAATGTAGAAAGAGTTACACTTCTTGTTCTCTGCTCATCGTCTGATAATGCTTTACATTTGTACCACGTTTCGAGAAAATATCTCAAACAGTTTCAAAGTTATGGAGCGGACATGATTTCCGTACCAAAAAATTACAAAGGGGCATATTTCAGTAAACAATGTAGGTGGAGTTGTGGTTCTTTCTCTCCGCATACATGTATTGTCTGATGCTGTTTTACATTTGTACCCAGTTTCATGAAAATATCAGAAAGAGTTTTAGAGTTATGGAGCGGACACGATTACCGTACCCAAAAATTACAAAATTACAAATTACTTCGTCTGGTGGGGCCCTAATAACCAGTTATGAATCTTCTCCAAATGATGATTTAGGGCCAGTTTAGCATAATTCCAACAACTGCTTCGTAATATAGGGTATAGGTAAGCCATTCTTTAAACATTTTAAGACCACCTCTGACCTCCAAAACAGAATGAAGGTCAAACATCCATCTAGCAGCTTTCTATGACTTCCTGGGACCTTTAAAACTTCTATATGTATGGATAGATTTCAAAATAATTGTGCACAGTTGTTCTCCTTGATGAGCAGAAGTGCCGTTTGAAACATTCGTTCAGGTAGGTCCAAGGTCAAGGTCACACTTAAAGGTCAAATGGTAAAATGGTCATATATTGAGCTTGTCCGAGCCATTACTTCTACATTTATAGATGGATTTCAAAATAATTTGGCACGATTGTTCTCCTTAATGAGTAAAAGTGCCATTTGGAACATTTGGCCAGGTAGGGCCAATGTCAAGGTCACATTCGATGGTCAAATGATAAAAATTGACATAAATTGAGCTTGTCCGGGCCATAACAGCTACATTTATGCATGGATTAAAAAACGGCACAGTTGTTCTCCTTGATGAGTTAAAGTACCATTTGAAACATCTGCAGGTATATCCAATGTCAAGGTTACACTTGAAGGTCAAATGATAAAAATACAAGTAGTCATAAATAGGGCTTGTCCTGGCCATTACTTCTACATTTATGGATGAATTTCAAGACAGTTTGGCACAATTGTTCTCCTTGATGAGTAGAAGTGGTATGTGGAATTTATTAAGGTAGGTCCAAGGTCAAGGTCACACTTGAAGGTCAAACGATAAAAAATGTCATAAACTGAGCTTGTCCAGGCCATATAATTTATACAGTTATGCATGAATTTCAAAATAGGACGGAGTGTGTGTAGCTGGTAGATCCAGTAGAGTTCTCTGTTTTTTCTAGTAACAGCTTTTTTGGTGTTCCGGATCTGTGGACAGGATTTCAATAATTTGAAACCCCATGTGTTCTGTAGAATGGTTGGGTAAGTTAAATGTGCTGCTACCAGAGTGTCCCGTTTATTGCGGGTGTCACGCTGGTGTTCTGTCATTCTAACTTGGTTACTATTCTCACAGTGAACATTTGTGGTTCGGGGTAAAGCCGTGGTGGGTAATTGTTAGCAATGATCATAATTGTATTATTGCTTTCTTGAAATGACATATGTCACGATCATGGGTTAGTACAAATGGGTTCGGCTGTTTTGCTGAACAGGCTTGTTTCCCCGCCGTAGCAGGGTGTCCCCATTTGCTTTTCGAGCTTTTTCGAGGCTCTGTAGCAGTGTGTTCTGCGGATACCCTCTTCTAATGTAATAGCCCGTAAAGATTTCGGCATGTTTGTCATAATCATACAGCTGGACGGACGTAGTCTGACTGAGAGACCGGCGGGAGGTAGGTCCTTGCCAATGCATTCCCAAAGTCAGGAAGGAGACTTAGTTCTCTCATGTTCACCATTCTGGATAGAACTCGTCTTGCCTCTTTGTAGAACAGCATGACCTCAGCTGGTAAATCTAGAGTCTTCATTTTCTTGGACGGCTCTTCCTCCGCCATTGCATCCCTTGTCCTTTTCTTCAGGTCTCTGCTGGGATGATGGTCACTTGCGACGAAGAGCCTGACGTAGATGTCAGGGTCAGTGAGCTAATGATTGGGCTGACTGACATGTCACTGGTGGTCTGTCTTGGATTCATCAGAGTGAACGCCGACCTCGGAGCATCCTAGTCCTAGCGAGGGGTAGTAGCATAAACGCTGGAGGATTGTGACTGACGACATGGGCCAGGCGCTCCTCGGTCTTGCTCATGCTGGTTCATGGCTTTCTTTCGCAATTTTCCTAACTAGTTTCTTCCAATAATATGGATTTCTTCAGAGTATTGTCACGATTCTGGCGAGCTGTGTTTTTGCGCTGTTTATATACCATATCGGGGGGCCGGTGAACCGGCCCTTTTGGCGCCATTGCGCCTGCGTGGACGGCCATTGTTGTACCGGCCCCCGGGGGCCGGTGGGCGTGTTTTGCGCCTCTCGCCGGCCCTCGGGGGCCGGTGGCGTTGCTATCCACCATTGTAGGCGTGTATGGCGACGTCGACCGGCCCCCGGGGGCGGTGACGTTGCTATCAGCCATTTTCTTACTGTTGAGCGTGACGCTTGGTTCAGTGTGTTTATTTCCTGTTTTTAGGAGATTAAAAATGGCGGATCGTTGTGTGGAGTCTGGCAAATGCTTTGAGCTATCCGCTTGGTTGCATGTTCATGAATTACCTACCTCCCGCCGGTCTCTCAGTCAGACTACGTCCGTCCAGCTGTATGATTATGACAAACATGCCGAAATCTTTACGGGCTATTACATTAGAAGAGGGTATCCGCAGAACACACTGCTACAGAGCCTCGAAAAAGCTTGAAAAGCAAATGTGGACACCCTGCTACGGCGGGAAAACAAGCCTGTTCAGCAAAACAGCCGAACCCATTTGTACTAACCCATGATCGTGACATATGTCATTTCAAGAAAGCAATAATACAATTATGATCATTGCTAACAATTACCCACCACGGCTTTACCCCGAACCACAAATGTTCACTGTGAGAATAGTAACCAAGTTAGAATGACAGAACACCAGCGTGACACCCGCAATAAACGGGACACTCTGGTAGCAGCACATTTTAACTTACCCAACCATTCTACAGAACACATGGGGTTTCAAATTATTGAAATCCTGTCCACAGATCCGGAACACCAAAAAAGCTGTTACTAGAAAAACAGAGAACTCTACTGGATCTACCAGCTACACACACTCCGTCCGGTCGGGATCAATGTTCATGAATAAGACTGGAGCTTGTCAGCCACTCACTTTTACATTTATGTCTCCTCCCGTTCCAGTACTTATTCATGAACATGCAACCAAGCGGATAGCTCAAAGCATTTGCATGTAACGGCCAGACTCCACACAACGATCCGCCATTTTTAATCTCCTAAAAACAGGAAATAAACACACTGAACCAAGCGTCACGCTCAACAGTAAGAAAATGGCTGATAGCAACGTCACCGGCCCCCGGGGGCCGGTCGACGTCGCCATTCACGCCTACAATGGTGGATAGCAACGCCACCGGCCAGAGGCGCAAAACACGCCCACCGGCCCCCGGGGGCCGGTACAACAATGGCCGTCCACGCAGGCGCAATGGTGCCAAAAGGGCCGGTTCACCGGCCCCCCGATATGGTATATAAACAGCGCAAAAACACAGCTCGCCAGAATCGTGACAATCCTCTGAAGAAATCCATATTATTGGAAGAAACTAGTTAGGAAAATTGCGAAAGAAAGCCATGAACCAGCATGAGCAAGACCGAGGAGCGCCTGGCCCATGTCGTCAGTCACAATCCTCCAGCGTTTATGAATTTCAAAATATTTTGGCACAATTGTTCTCCTTGACGAGTAGAAATGTTTGTTCAGGTTGGTCCAAGGTCAAGGTCACACTTCAAGGTCAAATAATAAAATGGTCATAATGGGTGCTTGTCATGGCCAAAGTTCCACTTGTTTTCCTTCATAAGAAAAAAAAAGAAGAAATATGCTATATCATGATATATGATTGTTTGGCTTCTTTCTAATAAGTAAATGAAGCAGTTAGTCTTGACAAACTTATAGGTCACTAAAGCAAACAGTGGGCTCGCCAAGTTGTCCCTGGACAACCATCTAATTAATTATTTCCTATGTTCCAATGGTGTGTCTGTGCAAGTTTGGTCACACTCAATCTGTTGATTCCGGAGATATGGTGCAAGCAAGCCATTTTTAACACTGTAAGTCCTCATGTGACCTTGAATATAAGGTCAATGTCACCAAAGTCTAACAGTGTTTCCCCACCTCCTTATAATATACCTGTGCAAGTTTGATCAAAAGTCATAAATCCCTTCAGAAGATATGTCGAATACAAACCATTTTCACTGTTTTTGACCTCCTGTGACCTGAAAATATGGTCAAAGTCACCAACTTTTTTCAGTTCTTTTCCACTTCCCTGTCATATATTTGTGCAAGTTTGATCTAAATCTGTCCACCCCTTCAATACATATGGCGCCAACAAGCCACTGAGATACCTCCTATGACCTTGAAATGGGGTCAACGTCACCAAAATCTATTCAGCTCTTTTTCCCCACCCAAAGATGTATCTTTGCAAGTTTGGTGAAAATACATTTAACCCTTCAGGAGATAGAGTGCAGACATGAAGCACCAAAACAACATACCTGCCTTCCCTTCCCCCCCCCCCCCCCCACAATGGTGTGGGACATAAATATGTTTATCAATATGATAAATAATTTAGGGATGTAACGATAGTCCATAAATGACTATTGCGATAGTATTGACATTGCAAGAAGTACCATTGCAATACTATTACTATTGCAGGTTGCTATTGCAATGCATTGCGATAACTATTGGGGACAGATTTTTTATCCAGAGACTGAGCTTTTCTGTATAAAAATCTGGTATGTTCACAAATTTACGGCTGAAAAGCATTGTTTAATGACTGTTGTTTCACAACATGCACACCTTGGCTACAAAATACAAGAAAATATTATTTTTCATTCTTTGGAATCCACATGCATTTCTATGATTCTTTTAGCTAAAGGCTTGTTTCAAGAAATAGATGCATGTCTAGAAACTATTGAAACTATTGCGATATTGGATACACTATTGCCAATAGTATTGACATTGCAGCTTTCCCTATCAATAGTGACTATTGCCAATGTTACTATTGCGATATATTGATAGTCAGATGTATTGTATATATACGCAAATTTTCTTCTCCATTATGAAATATTTTAATGTATTTCTGCTAATTTTATGTCCTTTATTTGCTTGCTGCCAGATGCACTCAGATTGTCAATTGCTGTTCTGATGGAACGTCGGATTGTATCCATAGCAACTAAAATATACCGAATTATTGTCCAAGATGAGACTTATTTGGCCAATAGAAAGTGTATACATAGAAAATCACAATCAACACTTTTCAACTAAATTTGAATGTTTCTAAATATCCAGGAGCCCCGGTAGCTCAGTGGGTTAAGCGCTGGCCAACTGAAGTAGCGGACCTGGTTCGAAACCCGCTTGAGGCGAGAATTTTTCCTACCGTAAACGGGGATCCATTGCACACAGCCTTTCATTATCACCGTCCCATCGTTCTGATATGACTGAAATACTGTTGAAAAGGACGTAAAATTGCAAGTCACCCATCCATCCATTTTAAATTTTCGTTTCCAACAAAAACAGACTAGTGATAGAGTATTGGTTGCCATGGTTACTACGTGATAAATAAAATAAACTAGAAATGTTTCTTTTACAAAAACAGATGAACCCCCTCCTATCCTTTCTCAGCTGTATCATTTTCCCTAAATATTGCAAAGTAAGGATCTCTTGTAAATCTTGAAATTTGGGTCCAGGTCCCCACCGTCTAATCAGTACTTTTCCACCTCCCGATTATAAACATATCTATATTTTGTCATAATCCATCAATCCCGTTAAGAGTTATCATGCAGACAAGCCATATTTCAACATGCTACAACCTCCTGTGACCTCGAAAATGAGGTCAAAGTAACCAAAATCTTATCAGTTTCTTTTCCATCTCCCAGTGATATGGTTATGCAAGTTTGGTTAAAATCAATCCATCCATTCAGGAGATATGGTTCAGACAAGCCATTTTTCAACATTTCTGACCTCCTGTGACCTTGAAAGTAGGGTCAAGGTCACCAAAATCTAATCAGTTCTTTTTCATTTCAGAGTGATATATATGTGCAGGTTTGCTTTAAATCCATCAATCCATTCAAAAGATATTGTGCTGACAGGCCATTTTTTCCAGCACTCAATGACCTGTCGTGACCTTGAAAATAAGGTCAAGGTCAGCAAAATCTAGCCAGTTCTTTACCATTTCACAATGATGTATTTGTGCGAGTCTGGTAAAAATCAATTTATCCATTTAGGAGATACGGTGCAGAAAAGCCATATTTAGCTCGCCTGAACGAAAGTTCAGGAAGAGCTATTGTTGTCACCTTGGCGTCAGCGTCAGTGTCGGCGTCGGCGTCCGGATTGGATGTTTTGGTTAAAGTTTTTTAAAAACCTATATCTCCTTAACCCATGGATAGATTCTTTTGATACTTGCACTGAAGTTAGATATTGGTCCAAAGTTTAACAGGGTACCACCCCCACCCCGCTCCATGACCTTGATGTCAAGGTCATGGACTTAGAAAATTGGGAGGTTTTTGGGACTGGATGTTTTGGTTAAAGTTTTATAAAGCCCAATATCTCCTTAACCCATGGATGGATTCCTTTGATACTTGCACTGTAGTTAGATATTGGTCCAAAGTTTTACAAGGTACTACCCCCAACCCCCTCAGTGACCTTGATGTCAAGGTCATGGACTTAGAAAATTGTCTTTTTGTTGATTGGCTGTTATGGTTAAAGTTTTTTAAAGACACATATCTCCTGAACCCATAGATGAATTCTTTTTATATTTGCACTGTACTTAGATCAGAGTACTACCCCAACCCAGCTCAGCGACCTTGATGTCAAGGTCTGAGACTTAGGAAATTTGGTCTTTATTAAAGTTTTTCTAATAGCATACTTATTCATAATGCTTGGCAGAGATTTAGTTTGCACTTGAACTGATGTTGGACACTTTTTTGAGTTTTTACAAAACACCATATACTTACCTCACTGGATGACCTTGAAGTCAGGGGTCATCGACTTTGAATTTTGTCTTAAAGATTTGGGTTAAAGTTTTATATTTATGAAGACATAATTTCACAGTGCCACAATGGACTCAGTTGATACTACTACTTGGACTGGTGTTAGATAATGATTCAAGGTTTTGATACATCTTAGCTTCCCCCCCCCCCCGCCACCTCCCCCCAACCCCAGCCCTTAGTTCTTTGACCTCAAGCTCATGGACTTTGAAATGTCGTGTGTGTTTTTTTTATTTTTTTATTTTATTTTAAGACTTATTTCTGAGATAGCTTTTGTTTATAAATGTGTTGTTATTATGGACATGCTTGCCTGAAGTTTTATGCATAGCAGTCCACACCATCATAGCGACTGTAGGATGGGCAAGCACATATTCAGGCGAGCTATGCTGTCAGGCGACAGCTCTTGTTCATCATTCTTTGACCTTCTGTGACCTTGAAAATAGGGTCAAGGTCAACAAAATCTAATCAGTTCTTTACCCCTACCCAATTATGTATGCATGCAAGTATGGTCATAATTCATTTATTCCTACAGGACATATAGTGCAGGCAAGGGCTATGCAGACGCTGATGGGATCCGCAACCAAAAAAAAATATGTCCCCCATCCAGCCCCCCACCCACCAACCACTGTGGGAACATTATGAAAAAAATAAAGACGACAGAAATAATGAGCTTGTAGAAGCCCCCTAGACCATTCAAAATCAGTGAAGACTGAGATATATTCATTGTAGCATGCAACTTTTAATTTGGTTTTGCATTGAAAGAAAGTGGGTGGGGTAATTTAACCCCAAATTGTAAGGTACTGACGTATTTTTGAGGGTGATAACTCTCTATGTAGTTTTCTTCAGTTGTTAATCATGCATCAACTTGTATTTTGGCTCATATTTCTTGAAAATGTTCAAGATGTTGTATTTTATCTCAGAATTTCAATTATGGAAGTTGCTTCTGATTTCTCTGACGGTGACTAAATTCAAAGAAAAATATTTTCAATTTAAAAAATATACCATCTCCAATTTTTTGATATATCAACAACTAGGCTTTGTACTCTCTGCACCAAGAGAAAGAAAAAAATCTATAGCCGCATTTTTTAGTAAAACGTCTTAAAAATTTGCTGATTTTTGATGTTTTGAAATAGACGCCTTACAAGGTGGAAGTCAAGGTCATTGACTGCTTGACCATAGCAATATGAAGAAACTTTTCTGTATTTGTAAGCAGCACTTACATGGTCTTCTTGTAAAATGTAAGTATCAATACCATTTGTTGTGAATTACTACCAGAGCAATTGGAGTCAAATCTTGCATTTTTCATTTGAAAAATCACCAGATTAGGCTGAAAAACAGAAAATCCTGGTTGCCATGGCAACGGATAGTTTGATCGAAGAAAAACTTTTATTTTTGTTCATCACTTGACATAGGCAAAAAAGACACTGAGTTTTGTGAAAATCTGAGACATGTCATTTTCACCAGATTTTGGTGCTTACAGAGAATGACTCTTAAGTTATCGAACGGAAACGAAGTGCGGACGGACGGACAGACGGACGTACATACTACGGACGGACGGACAGACACACAGACGGCCAATGTGAAAACATAATACCCCGCCACTAACGTGTGGCGGGGTATAAAAATGTGAAGAAGTTACAATTTATTTCATTTTTCAATCTACCTTGGGGGCCATCCTGTCTGTGTGGTTAAGGCCGCTTTAGCACTTTAAATCACTTGTATTCTCCCCGCTGGGGATTCGAGCCAAACTCTGGTCATATACGAGACAAGTCAAGTTCTTCTTGCAAGTAGTCAGGTGGCTTTTCTCGGGATCTCCCGTTTCCAAGTCAAGTTCTTCTTGCAAGTAGTCAGGTGGCTTTTCTCGGGATCTCCCGTTTCCTCACCATCTAATAACAGACTCGGATCAAAATGAGTGAAATAATTCTGACTGGTCATGAAAGCCCATATGAAAAGTTATTCTATATTCAATAACCAGTTACACTTTGCAAATGGTTTGTCAAGTGCAGACATACTTGAAATATAAGCTATAGCTGAAACATGTTGAGTTACACTGACTGACTGAGGATCACATTCACTGGTGTAGTACTTATAGTGGGTGGGATAGTTAGACCCCAAAGAATATTCATTCTTTTCTGAGGGCTATCAGCAGTCATAGTTCTACTGGAATTATTTATGACTATTTAAATGCAACTGTTAAACATTAACATGCACTATACTTGTCAAGTTCTTAAATTTTGAGAAATTTTCAAGTTTTCAAACTTTTTGAATATAATAAATATCACGGCCATTTATTCAGTAAACATTACTCAGATACAAAGACATCTAAGGACTTCTATGATTAAGGCGAGGATTTTCCCCATTAGACCGGCGCGACATGTCCGAATTTTCAAAAGTGTAAAGTGTGCAAATTTTTTCTTGTCAGAGCTTCCACAAATACGTAAACCGTATGAAATCAGATCATTTGTGATTGAGTCCCAAGGACATGGGGAGATAATCCAGGCTGACCCTACCTACCCTAAATTCAAGGTTTTTGCATACCTCACTTTTTGAGGTAATAAAAATATTGAAATTAGTAATTCATTCCATAAATTTTTCTCATAAATGCATGCTAAATACACGCATATCACAATACAAAGCAATGGTTTTCTTCTTGTTACGCCTGATTGGCATTTAAACATGCAAAACCGTAGTTCTACTTCCGGTCAAAACGGCCAAAAGAGAACGCTTCACTATAACTAAAATACAAGTACTTTCCCCCGCCCCCCCCCCCCCCCCCCCCCGTGACCCAGCATTTCCTTCATGCAGCAGACTTATGCGATGCAAGTGCGCAATATATATGAGTGGGAAGCTGGGTCACGGGGGGGAATGATACTCAGTAAGCCAAAGAAGAAGAATGGTCAACAGTAGCACTGTGATTTTCAAGGATTATATTGTGTACTGTGACCTTGAAATGAGGTCAAGGTCACATAGATATAGTCAAAACTACCCAGTGTTGTTTGTTATGTAAGTAATATAAGTAAAAAAAGGGTGAAATGTATATAATAAATCATTATTTCAACGGTCAGTTTGAGGATAATATACAATTTATCTCAAGAATGACGTCAACGTCAACGTATGTTTAACGTATTTTACATTGACACAAACACTTGAAAATTTATTTGTCATGCAAGTTACATGTTATAGTCATAAATGCAAAGCAGAAGTCAGTGATCCGTATAACTTTTTAATCATGGGGAAAATTCATGCCTTAATCATAGAAGTCCTTTTATATCTAGATTGTGACGAAATTGATTTCAGATGTACATTTATAAGGTTAAGGTATAAACAATCTTTAGAGTAAGTCATATATTTTGTATAAGTAGACACTGGCTTGAAAATATGCCAAAAAGTAGATTTTTATCAAAGAATAACATGTTTTTTTGTTCAAAATTTGTTATCTCAGTTACCATGGCAACGGTTTTAAAAGACACTATAATACTTTGTTTCAGTTACATTTTTGATTAAAATAAGTTCTTACACATTTTACTAGCCATATCTTAGCCATGCTAGTTTTGACTAACCATTTAAGTTTCACATTGATTTTACAGTGCTTTATAAGTGGGTGGGGTACTTAGACCCCTTAGAATATGCATTACATTCATTTCTGAAGGTAACCAGATTTCCTGGTTCTTTCATATGTATTTATGAATGTTTATATGCACTTTTACACACTATATATGCAAGCTACCAGTACATTCTACAAGGTTTGTGAAATCAGAAAGTTTTTCACTTTTGTAAAAGTGGTGAAATTCAAAGCAAATTATTTTAAAAGATACCCACAAAACACAGACATCTGAATCTACATTTTGTTTGTGGTGACAACTGACTTTACTCAGGTAACAGCCGCTTTGCTATATAGTGTTGCTGACAGAAGATAAATGCATTCAAAAATGCTAAAAAATCTCATTTTTGAGGATTTGGCGAAAAACGCTGACCCTACCATGTTTCTTTCAGTGATAAGGCCAACCCACACTGTGAAAAAGTATAAGTTTCAATTTGAATAATTGCGGGATACCTCAAATATTTATAGTGTATAAACTGTATGTTTGAACATGAAATCTATATGAGTAGACATTGGCTTAAAATTGTGCCAAAAACATGAATTATTTTATCAAATTGTGTGATTTTCGCTCAAAATGTGTTATACTGGTTACCATGGCAACGGTTTGAAAGAAACAGGAAATATTTTGCATGGGTTATTTTTTCATCAATACTCAACTATACAATAAGTTTCAGCGATATCTGAGACATGTCACTTTCCACCATCTGCCTGATCCTTACATGGAACGGTACTTAAATGTTTTTAATATGAATTATCATGGCTTGCCTAGTTCTCAGCAAGCAAATACTTTTTATAGTTTGAGGGCAAAGACCGATCATCTTTTTTATGGATACATGTTACATTTGCATCTTTCCACTGGGACGGAAACTCTCCCAGTTGTAAAGATGAGCAAAACAATATAGAATATGGTGTTGCAAGTAAAGAAGACCCTTCTTTTAGCAAACGTGGACTCATCAGATCATCAGATCAAGTAAAGAAGACCCTTCTTTTAGCAAACGTGGACTCATCAGATCTGGTCAAGGTTATCGAGAACATCTTTTGTGCTTTGGGGAGTGATACCGAACAAATCTAAAGGGTCGTGAAAGACAGTTGTAGGTTGGGGAAGGACTTTATTGTTTTCATTAACGTACGATTGTGAAGCGAAATATTTGTTTAGCATTTCAGCTTTTTTGAAGGTCAGTTTCAGCAAATTCATCGTTGAGTGTAAGTGTGGGCACATTCTGCGAGGTTTTACCGATTTTAAGAAATTGTTTTGAAGTTTTCCAGAATAACTTTGGATTTGGATCATTTTTTGTTTTTATTCCTTTCACCTGATTTACTTGTTTTCTTTCCACCATTCACGTATGTTGCTATATTCATATTGTTTCAGAGGACTGATTTAAATAAGCTTCAGCTTTGTATCAGATCCTGTACCATATAATATTATGTACAATTGTATAGCAACTTATTTGAATAAAATATTGTTTAAACCAAATACTTTTTAAAGCTTTCTTGTCGTATCGGATAGAGTCTTTTCATATATTATTCATTCCTTTAAAAACGAAGTAAGTGCAGGCTTAAAAAGTTGAAAACAAAGCCTTCTGGCGATGTGAAAATTTGACAGTAAATGAGGCTGGCTGTCACAGTTCAGAATAAAACCTCACAGCAGTTATACTGACACTGTGACATTCTGTCAGAAGTCCTAACGTCAATGGCTAAGCTTAAATCCCAGGAAAGAGAAACACAAGAAGGCCAGGTCGTCTAATTAAAAATATAAAGTGAATTTCCTGCTGAAATGTGCGGAATTCAGAATCAGAACACGTCCAAATAATCCAGTTCTTACCACATGTGTAACCTGAGTATGATCTCACGATCATGTTCAAGACGAGCCGCGATGTTATTGCTAATAAACTTTTCCACCCTTGCAAAAATGAAGACCAAATAAATACAGTTTAATTACGTTTTGGAGTGTTTGATTCTGATATCATATCTCAGAGAAAGATGTTTTATGAGGCTGGAACAAAGACAATTAGACTAACAAAACAACTTCTGATTAAATGAGCCGCGACATGACAAAACAAACAAAGTGGCATGTGCGCTCAGCGCCGGAAGACTCCGATCAGCGTTGGCATCCGCCCAGTCTGATCAGATTATTCGCTGCCCCCACGGAGGTAGCTTATACCCTTACCTACCCTTTAAGCGCATAGCGAAGACTCTAATCAGACTGGGTGGATGCCCAGACTGCTCTGAGTCGGCGGCTTGGCGCACATGCCATTTTGTTTGTTTTGTCGTATCGCGGCTCAAATGTGGCAATATCAGACACAAAGTCTGTCAGAATCTAGTATTTTATTTCCCGCATCCACAAGTTTGCGGCCCTTCCCGTATACAGAATACATTAAAATTCACGGTCACTGTTATATGGCAAAGACATTCCCACAATAACAAATACACCGTCATATAGTTATATTTTCGAAATACATATCTGCAAGAGAGAGAGAGAGAGAGAGAGAGAGAGAGAGAGAAAAATGGTATTACATTCCCATGGAGCAGACTTGGTAAACAAGGCATGCCTAGACCAGCCTGAGCACAAGGCTCACTGGGCTTCACGAGCTGTGTCTCAGTACAGTGATCAGGCAGCACGTATGCTCAGCGTTTGTCTTAGTTTTTCCTACAACGCGGCGAACTTGATTTTCAAATCTATGTCATGAAATCTCCTTAAAAACTGAAATAAGTGCCTACGCAAACAGCCTAGACCCAGATCAGACTGCTTCGAAAAGGTATAGTCTGATCAGGTTCTATCCAAACAGCTGAACCTACAGTTGCAGTTATACATGTGATCCGTCCTACAGTTGCAGTTATACATGTGATCGTGTATGAGAGAGTTATCTGAAACAGTCACGGTGTCACAGCCTGTCAAGTTTCAGTATCATATCTGAAACTTAGCTACCTGTCGGAGCTATATTGCGCATCATGATAAAATGTGCCGTTCAGCATTTGTGAACAGTGAAGGCTCAAACAAGCCACTGCCATAGTTCTCTTCGTACCGCCAGAGTCTGTTAACGAAGTAAGCAGGTAATATTACCACAGCAATATCTATGATCACAATGGAAAGCGACGTGTGATCAGACTGCGCCTCCGATCCGAGTTTTTGTTGCTGTTCGTTCATTCCGAGAGGCAGAGGCACATTTTCTCATGACCCGTCCTGGTCATTGACGCACCTTCACCGTGGCCTAGAAATGAAAATTACTACCTTAGGCTTAGCCTCCTTCGACCAGCACAGTAGTGACTCGAGGCTCGGAGCCTAGATCTACTCTGCAATGTAACACTGAAAAGTGATATACCTTTCATCAGTCTGAGCAGAAGAAACAATGACCTGTATAAAGGTCAGTGTTTCTTCTGTTAGCCTTGACAAACCCAACAAATTGTCAAAGACAAACACAGACAAACAACAAACAGACTCTTTCCCGTTTGGTATTCCGGGCAGGATGTGGAATTCGTTTGAAACCGTTCCTGATCATTGTCTTTTTCCACTCAATTCTGATTTCTGAAAGAGGGAAAGAAGGAGTGAGCCTGTAGAACAACTAGTATGTCTGTCTCGCTAGCTAGTTTAGCATGAGTAAAGTCTGATTCCCATCATTTTTCTCTTCTTTGCTTTTCACTCATCGCAGTTTTTAATGGTTAGCTTTAGAAAAAGTTTACCCATACTAGGAATGGATACACGGCTATAATTTAAAGATACTATTTTCTTACGTGTGTGGCATCTCAAAAAATATACCTAAGTAATTCATATATATTTGTTCAAGTTTTCACTTTTCTTGCCTTTAAGTTTGTCAGGTTTGTATGTTGCATTCTGCTCATGCAGATCTGCTGATATGGACCCGTATGCCTACGGTCTGCTAATAAATGACTTGTGGGTTAACGTTCGATTTGTCTGTATTTCAGTGTTTTAATGAATGTTGTAAATGTGATAATATCACTTCATGAGTTTATGATTGAAAAGATTGAAGAGCACAACAGAAGCTATATTGATCCTTCTAGAGAGAGGAAGGAACAAAGCAGGGGAAAAAAAGAAGATGAAAAAAAGAGTGTGACAAATCACAGGCGCTTGAAGTTTAGCCCGTGTAAAAAATTCAAGCCCGTGAAACACTTCAAAATGTCAAAAATCGGAAAGATCATATGTCATTAAAAATAACCAGGCCCCGTGATTATAAAACTTTCTTCATAAGCTGAGTTGAGCATGAGAGCATGAAATTTTATCTGCTAATAAATAGCAAATTACTGATAAGTACAGTTGTTTTCTTGCTCAGTTTGGCTGAGTATGCTTCGGGGCCAGTATTATTGTACCGTGTTGTACTGGGCACTTTGGATTTGAAGATTTATTAGTTAATAAACGTCTCACCAATTCTACATACATATAATCAACATTTTCTATATCTATTATAAAAGTAAGATTGCCTTTCAAATATGAACTATGAGAGACGATTAAGATAATAAGTAAAAACTATCTATGTCTAATATTTACAAACAAGCTCAGATCAAAACGATATGAGCGTGCTCTGTGCCAGTTGTATCCCTTACCAGGTCACAAGACTGAATCCGGCTTGCGGGAAAGACCATGTGCCGGAACCAAGGTTTCCCGCCGGCCGGATCCGTCATGTCAACACACAAGGCACAGCCGGCTCCGAGAAATACTAAAACACATCATATATATATATGAGCCGCGACGTGAGAAAACCAACAATGTGTTCGTGCGCCCTGCCCAGACTCCGATCAGCCTGGGCATCCACCAAGTCTGGTCAGACTCATTCTTAAGTGCTCAAAGGATAGCTACGTGTCTAAGCTACCTTCATGCGGACAGCTAAGACTCTGATCAGACTGGGCGCACAACCACATTGTTGGTTTTGTCGTGTCGCGGCTCATATATACAATACACTCGAGGTGTGAACATACTATGTGCCAGCCACAATCGAATAAGGAAGGGCAAAAAAACATGTGGCGGAACAAATGTCCAGTCAGCACGTATTTTGCCCCCGGAACCACCATGACAAACAAGCCACATCAGACCCAGAGCAAATCTAAACATAAGTCTTCATTATGTTTAGGATCAAAATAAATAAATAAATAAATGACCAACATTTTAACAGGAAATTTCACCTTAACAAGGAAGTAGTCCTACCAATATCATTTAAAGTACATACACCAAACGCACAAGTGGACCAGAAGACCGATCCCGTGAGTTATCATGTACTGACTCATCGTGGAACTGGTACTGGAGTGTCATATATGCCTACAACTCCACGTACCAAACCCATATCTCAAAGAATCATGTACCAAGAGCATACTCAGGCCCACATGTGCCAGGCGGATGTATAACACCCACCTCCTTACAAGTTGAATACTGAGCAAAATTAAATAGAAATATTGATACAAATTTAAAATAAATGTAAATTTAAAGAGTAACTACACCTCAGGAACTGACTGAATCAGATCCCAAACCCTATCCCCAACATCAAAGGGAAAGATTGACAAAGACATCCCAACAAACAATAGATTACAAGTGATAAGCCGAGTCAGCAGCTCTTTCCCAAATAGATGGCAACTCAGCTATCTTTATTGAACTAAATAATTTAGACCAACAGACGGGTTACAACGGACTAAGCAAATTATATGAAAAACATTTAACAATTATTTTTACCTATTTTCTATTTTTTATGATAGAAGGATTAAACTGTGATTAAAATATGTGTAAAACAACTTAAGAAATGGAATTATTAAACATCGTTTCGACGACAATAAGACAGTATTTGCATGTTAAAAGTTGCCTTCTTTGAAGTATTGCAGCGCAGGTTTTGGCACAAACACGGACCAACTCAGGATTGGAAACTAAAAGACAAACTTATTATCATCTGACATTGAATTAAAGTGGGGTGCGCAATATTGAGCCTTTATAAAAAGTGTCTCTCTAAGATCTCTTGGATGACTAGGTTTAGAAATGTTTTTAAGCTTGAACTTCAAGCTCCTTTGGACAAATCAACCCGGCACCGCTACTACTACAGCAGAGCTCGGTCAGCATCTGCTGGCATGAAGTTAGAATGGCATGACTCTGCCCCAATTTGGCTTCCATATGATAAGTGTTTAGACAAGAGGGAGTATTTGGTGATATTTGAGGATAATCTATATTAAATCTGCATATAAACGTAATACATGTATGTGACCCCCCTCAGTGACAAATAAAAAAACTATCAGTTATCCCCTCATCTGAAGCTGTGTAATATATTGAGCCGCGACACGAGAAAATCAACAAAGTGGTAGTTTAGTTTAAACATATTTAATTGCGATATTGTTATGCAATGGGGTTGGGCCACAAGTTCTACCAACATTAGTTACGGCCTTTCCCCCACAATACAAATAAAAGGTGAACAAAGGCGATACAAATATAAACAAATATAACAAAGTGGTTGTGGCCCTACCTGAACAGACTCTTAGCTAAGCGCTGTAAAGGTAGCTAAGGGTCTACGCTACCTCTGTAAGGGCAGCTAAAACTGATCAGACTTGGCGGATGCCGAGGCTGCTCTGAGTCTGCGCTGGGCGCACAACCACTTTGTTTGTTTTCTTGTGTCGCGGCTCAATTATGTTGATGGAAAATTATACTAGCTACTCATCCTTTCTTTTCTTATTGTAGACTTCAGGGCCATGCCAACTCAGCTGTCTCAATATATGGCTGTTCGGTTTTCCATCTCGTGACGTCATAACTTACATTTATAGACCAATATGATTAAGGAGAATAAAGATGGCAGAAGAGAGTGAAGAGAATGTTCAACAAGAGAACGACAGTATTCAGTTTCATCCACCAGAGCTATGGGGGCTTGACTACCATTTCAGTGTCTACAACAAAATGTACATCAAAGATATTTTACAGATGAAAGAATACCCAATGTTTCCAGGTAACCCTTCTACTCTGTCCTTAGTCCAGCTCCGGACCGAAATTATTTCAGAAACAAAGTTTCTAATTTAGGTCCAGCACCTGTAAGTCTTCCTCAGTGTGGGTATTTCAGATGCTGATAAAATCATTTTGGCACATTAGAAACTGTGCATTAATCAAAATATTATGTTTTCTTTTTGATAAATAACAGCCTTTTTCTTCTTCTGACCTTCCCAAAGTCCGTTGAAACGCAATTTCTTTTCACCCCTCTAGAGGAAAATGCTTCAATGCCAGCCCACTGTCTCTTAGAAAAGGTAAAATTGGTGGCAGTCATGATCCGAAATGGCCAGAGAACACAACCGCTTATGTTTTTTCCTAAGTGTTTCAAAAATAATGATTTTATCAGTGTATAGAAATTCCCCGGTAGCATTTACCGGCAAAAACCCAGCAGTAGCGGAATAGGTGAGGCCTGGGCCGTGAAAATTGAAACTTGTTTCTGGGCATTTTCCGGCCCAGAGCTGGGCTACTCTGTCCTATTTTGGCGTGCAGGAAGAGTGGTTAAATTACTTCCGATGTCGACGACCGGACTGGTATCCGCATAGACAATTGTAAAAATTATGTTATGGAGAAGTTCAGGCTAGCTGTCCTGTCCAGCTATATTCTATACTATAAACTGCAACAATTTGACATTATTCTTGGTCTTCCACCTATGTTATTGAACCCCAGATGAAATGAAAAAACAACAACAACAACAAAAAAACAGTAGGATGTTGGCATGATACTTCTGAGATAATTTCTAGGCATTCTGCAGGGAAAAAAAACATTTTGTAAATAAAACAGTCGTTGTTTGTAGATTGGAATTAAAAGTGTTGTTAGACAGACGCAAGGTTTTCAGTTTGTATAGAACATCCGTCCCTTGGAGGCACCTTGGGCCGTATTCATAAAACGACTTAAGTCGTTGCTATGCTGTTGCTAAGGCTAAATTTCTTTGAAGGAGATTCCCTACAACTATGAAATTTGCTCTGGAGGAACAGTCTTACAAAGACTGTTCCTCCAGAGCATATTTCATAGTTGTAGGGAATCTCCTTTATAGATATTTAGCCTTAGCAACAGCATAGCAACCACTTAAGCGGCTTTATGAATACGGCCCCAGTTCGGAAGGTAACATAGACAAACACCATCCACCCTGGAACAGATGCCCTTAGCAATGAGTTATGCAGCTGCACCATCAAACGTATCTTTTAATATACACTGTAAAAAGACGTAAATTTTACGGTAGAATAACCGGCAACCAGCTGCCAGTTAATTTCTCGTTATTTTTACGGGCACCTGTAAAACTTTGCAGGAATTACCAAGCAGAGTAGAATGGAATGGAACAGGTGTTGTTGTGGCCATATTGCCCTTCAACACTATATGGGTATTTTCGAGTGCGGCCATTAAATATAATACAACCATATCATAATTTCAGACAATGTTTAACAGGCAGACGCCCGTAAAAATAACGGGAAATGGACTGGCAGCTGGTTGCCAGTTATTTTACTGTAAAATCTACATATATTTTTACAGTCTAGAAATATTAAAGCATCGAGTCCTTCTAAAATTTATTGACTGGACCTCATCCGCTTTTTGGTACCAGTAATGAATGCGAGTAGTATTGACATTGTAGGCGCATCATGAAATAATCTCGAACTTAAAACTTGGGCATTTTGCTATCTTCTGTACTTTCAGGGGCGTTTTCATACCAGAATCACCCTATCTACAAAGTGGACGTGCTTGGTGTGGTTGTACGAGTAAACGAAAATTCTAAATGTTTTATATATGCAGGTATACCGAACTATTATCATATAGGTGAAAAGTCGGGTGAATTCGGATAGCGGGTAAATTCGGACAGTGACATTGTTTCCTTCATATGTCAGTTGTTAGGAATTAAAAAACAATTAACTTGGCAAACAGTAAAAATCCTGATGAGACGGCTCACTATGAGTCGTCTCATCTGGATTTTCACTGTTTGCAATGTATGTCCGAATTTACCCGCTGTCTGAAGTTACCCGACTCGACCCTATAATCTCTCCGATCCAGGCTTACCCAAGACAAAGAGGCGGAATGTTGTTCGCTGGCAAAATATTTTTAAAATAAAATAAATGAAAACATAAATAAATAATCCGGTTATTTAGAATAAATGATATGAATATAATCAGAGTACCAGAATCATAAATCTGAACAAGTAAATATTGAGGAAATTAACAAACCTGATTTTTTTAGGTAAACAGGCATATGCCCCTTATTTAGCGGTGTGGTCAGTAAAGTTATTATTAACCCGCCATGTTTTGGTGACTTGGGGTGTAGTAGGTGTTATTAAAAGTAACTGAAAATAAAATTAACCGGCGAATCATGAATGGCTGGTGTGACGTATACTGTTTCAGTTCATTTGCTGACACAAGATCGCATGAAGTTTTGATATTTAGCCGCGACCTGAGAAAACCAACAAAGTGGTTGTGCGCCCAGCGCAGACTCAGATCAGCCTGGGCATCCACCCAGTCTGATCAGAGTCTTCGCTGTCTGCATGGAGATTGCTTAGACACTTAGCTACCCTTTAAGCGCTTAACGAGGAATCTGATCAAATTGTCGGATGTCCAGGCTGATCGGAGTCTGCAACGGGTGCACGACCACTTTGTTTGTTTTCTCGTGTCGCCGATCAATTATGTTCTTAATGTGAATGGATACAGTTTTGAGGGGAGCAACTCTGTCGTTGTCAGTTTTGCCTCCCTTTTCAGTGGAGATGAACTCTTGAAGGATAGCATTTGCTTCTACATTAGAAAATTCTTCTATTCAAGTCGTCCATTGAACATAAGGTTTAAACCAGTCCGCCAATTTTCGCCTCCTGCGGAGGATGTCCGTCATATTTGGCTTCCGCTGAGACTGTCCGCGAGCTCTTGCTTCCTGCAGGGACTACTGTCCTCGAAAAATGGCTTCCTGCCGAGACTGTCCGTGTGACTCTGCTTCCTGCCGAGAGCCTCGGCAGGAAGCAGAATCGCGCGGACAGTCTCTGCAGGAAGCCATTTATCATGTACAGAAGTCTCGGCAGGAAGCAAAAGATCGCGGACAGTCTCTGCGGAAGCCAGATATGATGTACAGTCTCTGCAGGAAGCGAAAATTGGCGGACTGATTTATACCCTGTGTTGAAGCAAGCATGAAGTCACAACATTTGTATTATCTTGAAAATAAATGCAGTACCCATTCTTTCGGGTTCTGTGCATGAGAAATAAGTCTAAAACGAGCTTGGAGCTTAGCTTGTAGTAGTTTGCTTTATTTGCTGCTGATGTTATACATTTCAGTTGATGACGGTACTGGGGTGATACCATGCTGTTGTTTTAAGAACAGCTTCAACAAACAAGCAGACTTTGGTAAGATTTTTTTAAATCTTTTGACAATGGGGGCCGTTTCCGATGGCGCCTTGGTGGCATAAAAGAATTCTTGACTATAACCCCCTAATCATATTACATGAAATAATGCACCATTATTTTGCAGCCACAAGGCATACGTATACCACGAGAATTTATTGGAAGTTTCTTTGTTTCTGATGAATTTTTACCTCCTTTCCTGCCCACGAAAGAGTAAAACCCTACTGATGCAATATAAAGATGGGACATATAATTTCACAGGGACATATAATTTGCAAGGAAATAGGGCAGCCTTTAACCAACATCTAGTAAACGCAACCTGTAAATTGTGTTCTTCAGCTCCAGAAACAAGACAACACTTCCTTAGTGAATGTTCATCTCTCCATACAGAAAGCGAGATGTATATAGATCATCAGCAATGCAGTTTTACAAAGCATCCTAGCCTCAAAAGTACATAATACAGAGTTCTTGACACAGTTAACATTGGATGCTTCAGCAGTTCTTGAAATGGAGCAGATTGACAAGGATACATGGGGGTTGCTTGAACTTTATACGAGAGAATAAAAAAGCCAAGATTCATAACAAGAGACTCACTGTGTTAAAAATGATGTCAGAATTCTGAGCGACGATTAATACAAATATATGTACAAAATCACCTGTAAATAAAGACTCACCAGTTTTCAGTACTTAATATAAATACATACGAGCTCAAATTCCCTACTACGTCGAAAGGCGGTTCTCCGAAAAGTCAGCGGAGGAAACTTACGAAATAGAACAGAACAGAACAGATGACAAACATAGGTGTTCATGTTATTAAACTTCATTTGTCCAAAACCGATCATCGTGGTCGACCTACAGAGAAAAAACATAAAAGCCAGTCAACATCCTTTCAGATAGCTAACTTTTCGTCAGGTTAGTGTCTACGCATGATGACATGAATCGGATTTTATTTAAATGCCGTATTAATCCTATTAAACGTCCCAGGGTGTTGCATTTTGCGAAAGAGGGGGGGGGGGGGCGTATTTAGAGCCTAAAGTGTAGTAAATCAGCCACTGCCAAAATCTAATAATGCAATGTTAAGTGATGGGTGACTTAAAATGAAGCAAGTCTACTGTTTTGTCTCCTTTTTAGTAGGGGCAGCTCTTAAAGAAAAGAATTTGCCCCTCTGGGGGCAAATTCTATCCTTTAAGAGTAGACCCCATTTCAAAGAGCTGTCTTATCCATCGAAGCAAACAGGAATTCATGCAATATAGTATAAGATTATTTTTAGAAAAGAGGCAGGGGCGTTTATTAGAGCAGGGGTGGGGGGGTTATAAAGATTAATATGGTAATTACTTTTCCTTGGTGATAAACCAGGACTTTTTTAAATAAACGATTACCTGTAACATTCTGTTTTCAGACCCGTCGAAAGAACTTAAAGGTCTTCCAACCTCCCTACTTGATAAGGCAAACGAACTGTCACTAGATAATGAAGACAATCATGAAGGATATTCGCTTGGGCAAACAATACATGTGAAAGGAAAAGTGAAAATGTTCAGAGAAAACAAAGAAATAGTGGCTCTTTATCATAGTATCCTTTATATGTCACTGGGTGATCATTTCCAATTCCTTATTAGGGCCCCGCCAGACAAAGTCTGCGGAGGCCCTATAGTAATCACCTTGTCTTTCTGTCTGTCCATCCGTCCATCATCATTTCGTGTCCGCTCAATAACGCTGAAAGCGTTAGAATTATTTTCACGAGACTTGGTACAAATGTAAAGCATCAGACAATGTGCAGAGAACAAGAACCATAACTCGGCCTACATTTTATACTGAAGTATGCCTCTTTGAAATTTTGAGTACAGAAATCGTGTCTGCTCCATAACTCTGAAACCGTTAAAGATATTTTCACGAGACATTGTACGAATGTAAAGCATCATCAGACAATGGACTGAGAACAGCAACCATAAATCTGCTTACATTACTTACTGAATTTAGCCCTTTATAATTTTGAGTACAGAAATCGTGTCTGCTTCATAACTCTGAAATGGTTAGAGGTATTTTCATGAGACTTGGTACAAACGTAAAGCAGGGCCCTGCCAGACGATGTGCAAAGAACAAGAAACATAGCTCTGTCTACATTTTTTACTGAATTATGCCCCTTCGAAATTTTGAGTTCAGAAATCGTGTCCGCTCTATAACTCTGAAACCGTTAAAGAAATTTTCAAGAGACTTGGTACAAATGTAAAGCATCATCAGACAATGTGCAGAGAAGAAGAAACATAACTCTGCTTACATTACTTACTGAAAAAGGCCCTGTGTAATTTTGAGTACAGAAATCTTATCTGCTCCAGAACTCTGAAACCGTAAGAGATATTTTCATGAGACTTGGTACAAACGTAAAGCAGGGCCCCGCCAGACGGAGTCTGCAGAGGCCCTATAGTAATCACCTTGTCCATCTGTCTGTCTATCTGTCCGTCCATCTGACTGTCCAACCGTCAGTCATCATTCTGTTTCTGCTCGTTAACTCTGAAACTTTTGGAGATATTTTCACGGGACTTGGTGCAAATGTAAAGCATCATCAGACAATGTGCAAAGAGCAAGAACCATAACTCGGCCTACATTTTATACTGAAATATGCCCCTTTTAAATTTTGAGTACAGAAATTGTGTCTGCTCCATAACTCTGAAACCGTTACAGATATATTCACGAGACTTGGTACAAATGTGAAGCATCATCATATAATATGCAGAGAACAAGAACCATAACTCTGCCTATATTATTTACTGATTTATGCCCCTTTGTAATTTTAAGTACAGAAATCGTGTCTGCTTCATAACTCTGAAATGGTTAGAGATATTTTCATGAGACTTGGTACAAATGTAAAGCATCATCAGACAATGTTCAGAGAACAAGAAACATAACTCTGCCTACATATTTTACTGAATTATGCCGATTTGTATTTTAGAGTACAGAAATCGTGTCCGCTCTTTAACTCCAAAACCGTTAGAGATATTTTCACAAGACTTGATACAAATGTTAAGCATCATCAGACGATGTGCAGAGAAAAAGAACCCTAACTCTGCCCTCATTTGTTACTGAATTATGCCCTTTGTAATTTTAAGTATAGCGATCATATCCGCTCTATAGCATTAAAACCATCAAAGATAGTTTCATAAAACGTGTACATAATACAAAGCATCATCAGACAATACCCAGAGAATAAGAATTGTAACTTCATCTACATTTTTACAGAATTATTCCCCTTTGTAGTTTACAGTCTAGTAAACGTGTTTGCTCTCTAACTTTAAAACTATTGAAGATATTTTCACAAAATTTGGTAAAAATATAAACTTCATCAGACAATGTGCAGAGAAAAAAAACATAACTACATCTTCATTTTAAACAGAATTATAACCCTTTGTTATTTTAGGTATGGAGATCTTGTCCGCTTTATAACTTTAAAGCCTTTGAAGATATTTTTATAAGACTTGGTACAAAGATAAAGCATCATCAGATGATCTGAATGTTGTGCAGAATGCAAGAATGGTAACATCAGGTTCTGCTTCACAGAGTTTTTGCCCGTGTTTTAAACAATCATGATTTTGTATTTTGCCCATATCTTAATGACACTTCCAGAGGCGTAATTTTAACATATTGAATATGAAGGAACAAGTAGATATAAGAAAGCTGGTATTGTTATTTCTGGTTTGGCACATATGACTTAAATACTACTACAACCGTATATACATTAAATATTTGGACTGAAATTTCTTCAGGAATTCCTGTCAAATTATCGAGGATGTATATCACTGTAGTATGTAACCTTAACAAATGCTGTAGACAGGATTGATGACCCAATGCCTGAGGTGATGAGGATATGCGAGCTGCCCAAAGTCTACGCACAATTTCATGACAAACCATTCCAGCTACCACAGAAGGTTCAAGTGGCATTAAAGGGCCGCCACCAAGGGGCAGAAACAGGAAACACAGAGGTGATACAATATTGATACAGTAAACTCTCGATATCTCGAAGTCGAACTTCAACCCAAACTGCTGATATCTCAAAGTAATTTTTATAGTACCAGCAAATTTACTTTGAGATATCAGTAGTTTGAGATAAAAGGAGTTGAAATGTAAATAAAAATAGGAAATACAATCTTTGATATAAGAAGATACTTGGAGATATCAGTGTTCGAGATATCGGGAGTTGACTGTATTCTCGTTCAGTGACGAGTCTACGCTAAAAGATTAAAAAAAAGCATAGTTAAATGTCTTTAGCTTTAATATCTTTTCGTTTGACATGTTGATTATTTTTAGTCATTGTCACTAGAAGACGAACAAGTAATACCCACCACGCACCTGCTATCAATTTTCTTTCGAAAACAGATATTTCAGTAAATAAATACATGTATCTTTAATAATAGTGAGGCTATGGACAGGTAGACAGCAGCTGGGTGTTAGGAGTTGGATTAGCTAAACCTTAACGCCCGAAGATTTTTAGATTAACCATTCCTTCTCCGAATCTAATTAATGAAGTCTCTTAAAAGAAAATAGAAATAGTGTAAATTTGGATTAGACCAATTAATTCAAGCCGTGTCATCTAGATCTGTACTGCTTTTTAAAATTTCTGCTTTTGCCTGTCACATTTAGTTATCTTTCTGTCTGACCACGTTCATTTTAAGGGCCGGATGGTATACGAATTGAAGGCAGCTATAATTAGCTATCTGGAGAAGAGTGTAGAAATTGTAGAAGTGGCGGCTGTGGATCTTCTGAAACTGAAAACTGTCCAAGAAATTTTCTCAAGGAACCAGGAAAAGGTAATGTTAAGTTAGTTTTGATCCTTACCAAAGAAAAAATAACATATGAGCCGCGATACGACAAAACCAACAATATGGTTGTGCGCCCAGCGCAGACTCAGATCAGCCTGGGCATCCACCCAGTCTGATCAGAGTCTTCGCTGTCCGCCTGTAGGTAGCTTAGACCCTTAACTACCCTTTGAGCACTTACGGTATACTCTGCTCAGACTAGGTGGATGCCCAGGCTGATCTGAGTCTGCGCTGGGCGCACAACCACATTGTTGGTTTTCTCGTGTCGCGGCTCATAATATTATGCCAAAGTTACGAGGTAGCACCGAAGAATCAGGTAAACTGACTGTTACTTTTGATTGTTCTCAGTTTACAGGAAAGTATTACAAGACTTGTACCATGTCCCTGTAATAAATAGAGGATCTTACATGAGTGCTCATGTATTATTGAATTTATTAAACGAGTTGGGGAAAAAGATAAGATGCGATGCTCTGCCGAGCATCTTATCGTTTTCACCAACGAGTTTAATAAATTCAATAATACAGGAGCACGAATGCAAGATTCTATTTATCATATGACACTAGCAAATTTTCTCTAAAATGTCAAGGTTTCGCCATTACAAAACGCCACGTTTTATGGACATCAACGCTACTGGCTGCGACCAGTACTGGCGTGCGACCAGTGGTGGCCGCGTACAATTGGTGGCCGTTTGCATTTTGCACGCGCAATAACGTATTTGATCCGTCTCAGATTTGGCCATTTTGTAAAAGGAAACAAAAGGAACTCCCACAAAAAAGACTGGTTAAATTATCTCCCCGGAAGGCAAAAGGTTAACAATTTCCCAAAGCTACCCTCATACCAACATTATTGCCTTGCCGGGGATCACAACCCTTGATACACACATAATTAAATACAGAAATAAACATGAACAAATTGCTTTATAAATGATTACCGACGACGAAAAGGGTATAACCTGCAACCAGCCTGCAAAAAAGCATCTAAATTCTTGTAAATGACAGCACACGTGTAACCATTATTTATGTTTGTTTTCGACGTAACGTAGCGTGCGCCTACGAAATGACTACGTCAGAGTTTTAAAGTCCGTTTCTGATTGTTGCTTATATTCTATCTGTGCTGAACGCGCTAAAACTATTTAACTCTGACAAAGACCACAGACTTAAAATGACATATCATCAGAGTTTAAATCCACAACAAGGTTTTGAAAAATGCATCATTCAACGCATGGCATTCGTGACGGCCATCACTGGTACGCCACGCTCATATTTCAGTGCGTTTTGGTGACCTAGTTTGAGGATCTGTCACAGGCACAAGTTATAGTCTGTTTCAAAAAATAAATCAGTATTATAACGACAGTTACCCCTAGTTTATTAAACCAAAATATAGAATCACTAATCACTATATGTCCGTTACAAAATAAAAAGAAGAACAAAAAAATGGCCATCACTGGTCGCCAGCCAGTAATGGCCGTTTTTTTGTTACTCTTTTTATCTTGTAACGAACATATAGTAATTAGTGATTCTATATTTTGGTTTAATAAACTAGGGGTAACTCTCGTTATAATAGTGATTTATTTTTTGAAATAGACTATAACTTGTGCCTGTGACTGATCCTCAAACTAGGTCACCAAAACGCATTGAAATACGAGCGTGGCGTACCAGTGATGGCCGTCACGAATGCCATGCGTTGAATGATAGATTTTTCAAAACCTTGTTGTGGATTTAAACTTTGATAATATGTCATTGGAAGTCTGTGGTCTTTGTCAGAGTTTAATAGTTTTAGCGCGTTCAGCACAGATAGAATATAAGCAACAATCAGAAACGGACTTTAAAACTCTGACGTAGTCATTTCGTAGGCGCACGCTACATTACGTCAAAAACAAACATAAATAATAGTTACACGTGTGCTGTCATTTACAAGAATTTAGATGCTTTTTTGCAGGCTGGTTGCAGGTTATACCTTTTTCGTCATAGGTAATCATTTATAAAGCAATTTGTTCATGTTTATTTCTGTATTTAATTATGTGTGTATCAAGGGTTGTGATCCCCGGCAAGGCAATAATGTTGGTATGAGGGTAGCTTTGGGAAATTGTTAACCTTTTGCCTTCCGGGGAGATAATTTAACCAGTCTTTTTTTGTGGGAGTTCATTTTGTTTCCTTTTACAAAATGGCCAAATCTGAGACGGATCAAATACGTTATTGCGCGTGCAAAATGCAAACGGCCACCACTGGTACGCGGCCACCACTGGTCGAACGCCAGTAACGTTATGACGTAATTTGCATATTTCCACTAGTGGATTATCGTTTTTAATGCATGGCTTTATTACACTCTCAGATGCGACGCCATATGATAATTATGAATAGTATCCTGTTTTTTTTTCATTTGTTCTCTATAGTTTCACCGTCTTATAATACTCCAGACTTCTGTTGATTGCCTCTGCAGGTGTGAATATTGGTGTAAACTGAAGAACTTCTTTGGCCTTTGTGTTCTTGAAGTACAAATTCATATTGATATATTTAACACTGTAGGATTCTGTGGGCAAACTGATCTTTACCAGCGGTGTTAGAAATTTAACAACTGATTCAGCCACGACTAACATGCTATACACAAGATCATATGGTATTTGAAATGTTGACAGTTTAAATCCCCGCACTTCTAAAAATGGTGATAGAAACTGGAAAGTATTCTGTATTGGTGTATCATCCGGAATGAAGAAACACTGGCCTCCTATGGACGGCTGCTGACGTAGGGATTTATCTACACAGATAAAAGCCCATGCTGTATTGCCGACGTAGACTGGTTGAAACTTAGCGGTGCCGTCGCCGACTTGGATAAGAGTGTTGCCTGATTTTGCTGCGTTTCTTAATCCGTTTGTGACATAATATGGGTCTTGTTCGCCATACATAACGTTGGCTCGTAAGGATACTGTGTTGAATATATCCCCTGAAACGAAACGACATATTATCAATAGTCATGTAGCCACACATATTGTCATTTTGTACTAAGGCTGTTATAAAATTTCCTTTTAAAAGGAAAGGCTTGCAAAGTTAGCGCTCATGTACTTCAATGTTTGTGGTATTTTGTGGTTTATGGTTTGTGGTCTTGGGAGATGGTATCTTACTTGGAGACACTCTCTTCATTTAAAAACGTCCACAACTGTAGTAACAATGAGGTTACGCTACATTCTGGTTGTTCTGACAATCATATGATAACCTTCAGGAAAAAGGTCAATTTTTGTATAACTGCTATTGAAAAATATTTCATAAAAGCATTTAGAAATAAGGATTTTCGTATTCTGTTATGTATTCTTATATAAGAAATTTTAGGACATTAGAAGATTTACTGGGAGTTTCGTCCTGTTTTTTGTGAACTAAGCAGAACTGTGTTTGTACTTTGGAGCAAATGGACTACACGTAACTGGTGAAGTGTAATGAAAATAGTCCGAAGGGTACTCAAGTTACAGAGTGGACAACAAAATGTTAATGGGCGTACTAACATACGGACAGAGACAGATGGACGGGAATTTGATTACTATATTTCCTGAGCCGTTCGGTTAGGACAAAGTTATGTTCATTATTAGATCGTCAAGTCTTGGTGTTGAAAAAATACATCTTACATTGGAAAAGTTCTTTTACAAGTCCCTTACACATAAGATGATATATGGTTCATGACTGCTGATATGAGTTCTAAGGAAATAGTGGAAGTAGTTCGTCCTACTAGCCTCATTTGTGACAGATTGGTAGGAAAAAATCTTACCGTCCGCAACAATGGCTATTATTGAAAGGGGAAACAACTTTAATGACTGTTTGTCTCATTGTTTCTGTTGAAGAAAAGCTGACTACCACTGAGAGGAGGTTATAATGAAAATGATTGTTCCTTCCCAAACAGTTGCCATAGATCGTCTGCAAATATTCAGCTTATTCTTTTCTGGCTTGCCGCTTTGGCGGCGAGCCATATATTCAGAAGGTTATGACTTCCTGTCATGCGCACTCCAGCGGAAGACGCTGATCTGTTCCCAGCTTCGAGAATGGTTCATAATTGCAAGTGGAGAACCAATATATGGAGAGCGTCTACGTGGCGCAACTTCGTTTGACTGTTTCTTTTACCTAAGCACCGAAACATAACGACACGCCACAATCTGGCACACCAAATAATCGAACATGTCTAGCATCTTTTGCCTTACTGAAAACATGAGTTATTATTATTTTTTATTCATTTAACCAGTGTGTTTGAATATTTTTTGATTGTCAACTGTCAAATAAGGTCAAATAACGACATGCGCAATTCGCGGGCATTATGTAAAATATGGACTGGACTTGGACTCTGGACTTTGGACTTCGGGCTGTGTAAAACCTGGATTTCAGACTTTTTAAAACATGGACTTTGGACTCTGGAGTTTGTAAACTTGGACTGAAATATTTCAAAAATAGTTGTTATGCCTGTACAAACAGTGTAGAGTGTATATCCAAATTAGACTACTGGTTGGAACAGTCTGATCAGGGTCTGTGCCAACAGCCTTATTTAAAAGCATTTACTGGTTTTACAGACAAGGTGTTTGATCGTATTTACTAGATACAATTTCTTTTTTTTCATAAGCGTACATTGAAATTCAGTTTCTTATTTTTTCATAAACGTACAATGTTATTCAGTTTAACGTAGGTGTCTTATTGAAAAAAAAATCAATTCAGGAAACACAACATGTGTGGGAAAATATCAGTATCTTACAGTTGCCATCAAGTCATCCTTTTCTATGCCTATGCAATTTTAACTGTTACCTTCCTTTTTGAATAAAAGTTGCTAAAATTTAGAGAGTCAAGGCAGCGTAGCGCAATCGGTAGCACGTTTTGACTCAAGAGCCAGAGGGCCCGGGTTCGATACTAGGTCCGGCCACATACTTTCGTTTTTCCTTTCGCTGATTCTAGAAGGGCAGTTGTCAGTTACTGGTGAAAGTATGTGCACTTAGTACTGGTTAACCGCTTAGGCGGTCTAAGCCTGCCCAGGAATAGTGTGGTTAGGGTAACAGACCGTCCCGACATGATCATAGCTGTTTATCGTGGACAATAAAACAACAACAAAATAATAGCTACTAAAATATAGAAAACTTCTTTTTTCTTTTGCATTAAATCCCTATTTAATGACAAAATAAGTGATGACCAATGACAACACGCTAGATTCTGAAAACAAACAGCCTGTGGAAGCAACAAAAATACATTGACTTGTAATCATTACCAATTACCAGTTATACTCTATACCGCAGACTTGCTGGGCCGCATAGTGCAGTCGGTGGTGCGTCTAACTAAAAAACAGAGGTCCCGCGTTCGATATTCAGTCCGGCCACTTACTCTTGTTTCCGCTTCCGCTGAGTCAAGAAGGGCAGCTGTCAGTTACTGGCGAAAGTTAGTGCACTTAGTAATAGTTGAGCGCTTAGGATGGCTAAGCCTTCCCAGGAATATTGTAGTTAAATTAACTGACCGTCCTTGTAGCTGTTTACCTTGCACGTAAAACAATAACACAACAACAACATACCACAGGCTTAACCAGTACTTATAACTGAACTCAGTGATGACAATATACCTAAAAGAATAAGCTGAATATTTGCAGACGATCTATGGCAACTGTTTGGGAAGGAACTATCATTTTCATTATAACCTCCTCTCAGTGGTAGTCAGCTTTTCTTCAACAGAAACAATGAGACAAACAGTCATTAAAGTTGTTTCCCCTTTCAATAATAGCCATTGTTGCGGACGGTAAGATTTTTTTCATATCAATCTGTCACTCTGTCACAAATGAGGCTAGTAAGACGAACTACTTCCACTATTTCCTTAGAACTCATATCAGCAGTCATGAACCATATATCATCTTATGTGTAAGGGACTTGTAAAAGAACTTTTCCAATGTAAAATGTATTTTTTCAACATCAAGACTTGACGATCTAATAATGAACATAACTTTGTCCTAACCGAACGGCTCAGGGAATATAGTAATCAAATTCCCGTCCATCTGTCTCTGTCAGTATGTTAGTACGCCAATTAACATTTTGTTGTCCACTCTGTAACTTGAATACCCTTTGGACTATTTTCATTACACTTCACCAGTTATGTGTAGTCCATTTGCTCCAAAGTACAAACACAGCTCTGCTTAGTTCACAAAAAACAGGACGAAACTCCCAGTAAATCTTCTAATGTCCTAAAATTTCTTATATAACAAACATAACAGAATACGAAAATCCTTATTTCTAAATGCTTTTATAAAATATTTTTCAATAGCAGTAATACAAAAATTGACCTTTTTCCTGAAGGTTATCAGATGATTGTCAGAACAACCAGAATGTAGCGTAACCTCATTGTTACTATAGTTGTGGACGTTTTTAAATGAAGAAAGTGTCTCCAAGTAAGATACCATCTTCCAAGACCACAAACCATAAACCACAAAATACCACAAACATTGTACTACATGAGCGCTAACTTGCAAGCCTTTCCTTTTAAAAGGAAACTTTTTAGTATATTGTCATCGCTGAGTTCAGTTATAAGTACTGGTTAAGCCTGTGGTATATTGTTGTTGTGTTATTGTTTTACGTGCACGGTAAACAGCTACAAGGACGGTCAGTTAATTTAACTACAATATTCCTGGGAAAGCTTGGCCATCCTAAGCGCTCAACTATTACTAAGTGCACTAACTTTCGCCAGTAACTGACAGCTGCCTTTCTTGACTCAGCGGAAGCGGAAACGAGAGTAAATGGCCGGACTGAATATCGAACGCGGGACCTCTGTTTTTTAGTTAGACGCACCACCGACTGCACTATGCGGCCCAGCAAGTCTGCGGTATAGAGTATAACTGGTAATTGGTAATGATTACAAGTCAATGTATTTTTGTTGCTTCCACAGGATGTTTGTTTTCAGAATCTAGCGTGTTGTCCTTGGTCATCACTTATTTTGTCATTATATAGGGATTTAATGCAAAAGAAAAAAGAAGTCTTCTATATTTTAGTAGCTATTATTTTGTTGTTGTTTTATTGTCCACGATAAACAGCTATGATCATGTCGGGACGGTCTGTTACCCTAACCACACTATTCCTGGGCAGGCTTAGACCGCCTAAGCGGTTAACCAGTACTAAGTGCACATACTTTCACCAGTAACTGACAACTGCCCTTCTAGAATCAGCGAAAGGAAAAACGAAAGTATGTGGCCGGACCTAGTATCGAACCCGGGCCCTCTGGCTCTTGAGTCAAAACGTGCTACCGATTGCGCTACGCTGCCTTGACTCTCTAAATTTTAGCAACTTTTATTCAAAAAGGAAGGTAACTGTTAAAATTGCATAGGCCTAGAAAAGGATGATTTGATGGCAACTGTAAGATACTGATATTTTCCCACACATGTTGTGTTTCCTGAATTGAATTTTTTTTCAATAAGACACTTACATTAAACTGAATAACATTGTACGTTTATGAAAAAATAAGAAACTGAATTTCAATGTACGCTTATGAAAAAATAAGAAATAGTATCTAGTAAATACGATCAAACACCTTGTCTGTAAAACCAGTAAATGCTTTTAAATAAGGCTGTTGGCACAGACCCTGATCAGACTGTTCCAACCAGTAGTCTAATTTGGATATACACTTTACACTGTTTGTACAGGCATAACAACTATTGTTGAAATATTTCAGTCCAAGTTTACAAACTCCAGAGTCCAAAGTCCATGTTTTAAAAAGTCTGAAATCCAGGTTTTACACAGCCCGAAGTCCAAAGTCCAAAGTCCAGAGTCCAAGTCCAGTCAATATTTTACATAATGCCCGCGAATTGCGCATGTCGTTATTTGACCTTATTTGGCAGTGGACAATCAAGAAATATTCAAACACACCGGATAAATAAATAAAAAATAATAATAACTCATGTTTTCAGTAAGGCAAAAGATGCTAGACATGTTCGATTATTTGGTGTGCCAGATTGTGGCGTGTTGTTATGTTTCGGTGCTTAGGTAAAAGAAACAGTCAAACGAAGTTGCGCCCCGTAGACGCTGTCCATATATTGGTTCTTCACTTGCAATTATGAACCATTCTCGAAGCTGGGAACAAATCAGCGTCTTCCGCTGGAGTGCGCATGACAGGAAGTCATAACCTGTCTGAATATATGGCTCGCCGCCGAAGCGGGCAAGCCAAAAAAAGAGTTTTCTTGCATACGCGACAAGGCTTCCATGTTTTTGGCTGGTTGTGAGTTTATTGGCTAAAATAAGCGGTGTGTTAAGAAGAGCACGTGTATGTTTATTATAATAGTTTTGTAAGGAAAAGTGATAACTATAGACTAGGTTACCTATTACAAGCTTCAGTCATAAATCACCTAGGATTCCCAAACAAAAAGACACATGGAACTGGGCGACAAAGTACGTAACAACACATTTGCAATAACAGACACATTTGGTCTAGAAAGGAGGATCAGCAAAGATGAATTGCACTTGTCCAGTAACTGTCTGTTGTAAGACTATTTCAGGTGTATGGGTACTCCTCCAGGCTTTTCTACCATTTGTACAAAAGGCCACACCTTTTGTGACCTTACGTTTGCTCTTCAGGATGATCTAGGTCTTCCAAAAGGAGGTCTACCCATAATGGAAAAGATTTTTCTATTGGGAAGGGTTTCAAAGATAAATTATTGCAGAGTTCCACAAATGGATGTGTTTGCGTACACTGTAAGTCAAAACATGTGAGGTTTGAGGCTTCTTGAACCGCATGAGCGTCCTTTTCTGCGATAGCTAGTGGCGACAAATAATTGAACCGTATCAGATAAATGAATAAGTTCTGAATGGATAGAGCCTTAGAAGGCAAGGAATACATCAAAGAAATGAAAAAAGCCGCGTCAACGCATTTCAAAAGTCTGAATGATATTTACGGGAATGATTCAGTTACATTCTTTTGGTTCGCAAAGTAAAATCTGTACCCTGGAATAGCTTAAAAACCAGAAGGGAATTTTTCCCTTTAAAATCGGTACCCTGGAATTGCTTAAAATGCAGAAGGGAATTTTTCCTTTCGTGATACTCCGAGCCTTGGAAAACTTTTTTTTTCGTTTTAAACAAATAGATGTGTAAAAACAAGGTGAAAATTCAAATTCAACCTTTTCCATTGCAGCCTACTTTAGGTCTGTGGGAATTTTTTATGATAAAGTTACTTTCAAACCTTTATATAATAGCTAAGAAAGTTTTTATAAGGCTGCTTGAAATGGATCTGGGTAAAAGTAGGTAGGAAAATTCTCAGGAACGGATACATTCAATCCCAGATCGCACCCTAGACACCACGTGGAGAAGATAACACAAAATTAGACACCACCAAAGCCATCACCAGCGGCAGCCAGCTGCACATCCATTTCCTTTAGATGGTCATCGGGCTAGCCTTAACATCACAATATACATGTATCAATAACAGACAAAGCAACAAATAACGCATAAAACAAACTAGAAGAACCAAATCAGAAATGCCGCCTTGAGACGGCCAGTAAAGAAATTAGGGGGTTGGGCTTAAATAGTTTATGGTCAACCAGCCCTCGCCCTTGTTTCGGCTTTGGTTCATCAGACGCTAAGTTGTTCGGTTTCCGTGGAAGATTCCTAGCTCATAAGTGCATTATGTCAGAAACACAGACACCAAAAATTCAAACTAAGATAAAACAAACATCGGACTCTCAGAAACTGTAACACTGAAACTACGGAGCAGAAGAAACCAACCGGTTAAACCACTTCACCATTTAGATAGCTTCTTTTGGGAATTATGATTGAGAAACTGATGCATTGGTCTTAAGAATCTCTTGAGAAAACACCTTTGACCCCGAGGTTCAAAAACCTTTTTTTCTGGCTCAGTTCAGGTGGGCATAATAACTTCAGAGTGACGACAATGATCAGGGACCGACACACTCGCTTGCCACATCTTACTCTAAACACCAAGTGGTAAAGGCAAAAATAAAGTCGACATACACAACAAAACAAGACAGCGGAAAGCCCTACTCATCTTTCTCTTATGAGTTAGCCTGCCAGTAACCTCATGTTCCTACAGTTTTAGTGTTCTGGTCCTGATGGGATTGGTCAGCTCTTATTAAACTTTTCTTGATTTAACACTTACTATATCATATAATAGCTGTTACTGTTATCTGGCTGGATGCTGCTTGCTGCATTAGTTGTTGCCTTTTTTTTTCACTTTTTTTTTACTTCTTTACATTTCATAGCCGTCCTATTGTGTGTTTACGTTATATAGAATTCACACCTTACTTTAATGTGTGTATTAAATTTCATGTCATTGCCTATAACTTTGTATTTTACATATGTACGGGGAGGGCCGTAATTAATGTTGTTAGAACTTGTGGCCCAACCCAATTGCTGTACAGATTATTTGGCAATAAAATATGTTTAAAAAAAAACAAAAAAAAAAAACAGCGGAAAGCCAAGAGGAAAGCTGTCCCAGCAGATGACCATGTGGCTACTCTAAATTATGGGCATTACGTTAAAGATTAACATTAAAGTAAAACAGTAAGCAATGATCAGGAATTAATATAATCACATCCCACTCCCCGCTCTCAAAACCAAAAGGGAAAGAAGCACTCACACAAAAATTGACAAAAGCTCATGAAAGACACGCACGGTAAACCGAATGAGGAATCTTTTCCCAATCAGGTGGCCGTTCAGCTACCCTAATTAAAAAAGCAGCAACATCTATTTTTACCTATTTTTTGTTTTAAATTACGAAACAAAATAAAACAGAAAGCATAATTACAGCTCTTCAGGTGACCAGATGCTACAGACCATAGACAAGCGGACATCATTGAGGAGCCACAAAAGAAGTACCGCCTTGGAACGGTCAGCAAAAGATTACTGTGGGGTTTAAACTAGCTTTTCTGGATCCGAACCTCGCCCTCTGTTTCTGCGGTGGCTCGAAACATTTAGTTAGCTGTTTTGTCCGCAGGTTTCCTAACCCATCAATGAATTATCACAGGAAACAAACAAATCACGGATAAGACTTCTGATGAATCAGAAATGAGTACTCGACAGAAACAACGTATTGCGATACATGGAGATCCCTGGGTTGTCGTACAACAAAACTAACATTCCGGGGCAAAAGAAAATAATCAGTTGAACCCCGAATAACCAAGCAACAGACAGTAACCATGCAATAACCAAGCACACAAACAGTGACAATAATAACCTATTCCATTCGGGATACCCCTTTAGGGGTATCTGGGCACACAGGTTGGATCCAAATCAGGCCCCACAAACGTGGGGCCTGATCTGAGATCCAAACTGTTTGCTGCCTAGACATCATTTCTACAAGAGTTAGTCAGACCAATATTGTCAAAGTATTCTTGATTTTTGATGCAGACGACAATTTAAGCAGACGACAAAAATACCCAGAATGCAATGGGCTAATAAACCACCACAGAAGCACTGCCTCCGAACGGTTAGTAATAAATTACTAAAAGGGCTTCAGTCGATTTGACGCGCATACAATCCTCGCCGTAGGTTCTACTTTTCGCACTCAACATGTACTAAATAAGTATTATGCAATTTGCGGCGAATTTTATCGTTTCAGCTGTTTACTTCTTAACACAAAAACCGATATAAACTTAGGTCATGTTATAATATGTCTGAAGCCTGAACATATCTTGTAGATAATATTTAAATTAGATTAGGTACTAAATTATACTGACGAATTGTTGGTATTCCGGTGGGTACTAATTGTGCTCTTGTAGATTTGTTTTTTATTTTGCTATGTCATGTGACTGACTTCAATGCCCATAATAACATTTTAACTGCTAAACTTCTCCAACTCCAACAGGCCTATCAGTATCATAAACTTTGAAAAGCTTTTTCAAAATTCTATCGCCGACGCTATGAATTGGATTATAAATACAGTGTTGGATTAAAAACTCTTTTGCGACAGGACTAACCTGAATTTTATGGTGACATAGTCTGTGAGTTCAAAACAAGAGGACCATGATGCTCCCGTGATACATCTATTTTCCCAAATTTAACCCACCCACTAAAGGTCTGCTTTAGATCGGAACAAAAGGATTTTAGCTATTTTAGATAGGGAGATGCCCCGTATACTTCCTTCAAAAAATCAGCCAAATCGGTCCAGTGGTTCTTGAGAAGAAGTTGTTTGAATGTTTTTTACCATATATGGGCATGACGGTCATCTTGAATTTCGAATCAGGAGTCATGACCATTTTAATTAAATATATTTTTGTACAACCACCATATAAATGCTAAATATGAAATTTGATTAAAATTGGCTGCCTAGTTTCAGAGGAAATGTCATTTTAATTTTTGATGAAAGGTTGCCATGGCAACCAAAGTTGCCACGTCATTGTCGTAAAAACTTCATATATGTAATGAGTTTGTCTCCAATAATCCTATGAAAAACTAGCTACCTAGCGCAAAGTGTTCATGTGCCTGAAATTTTACGTCCATTTCCCAAATTTACCCCAGACCCGCTTAAGGTCTACAATCCGACTGGAATGATTTTAGCTATTTCATATTGGGATTGCTCCATATGCTTCCTGCAAAATAACAGCCAAATCGGTCCAGTGGTTCTGAAGAAGAGGTCGTTTGAATGTTTTTTGCTATATATGGGCATGGCGGCCATCTTGAATTTCGAATCATGACCATTTTAGGTATTTTTCGTTCCCCCAACCCATGAATGCTCCCTACAAAATTTGGTTCAGTTAAGCTCAGCAGCTTTGGAGAAGTTTGAAAGTGTTGACGGACGGCGGACGGACAGACGACGGAATCTGCCTATGCTATAAGCTCCACTGGAGCCTTCGGCTCAGAGGAGCTAAAATTGTCAATAGGTCATATTTTTCTGATCATTTCAAAATTATTATACGTTACAAACGTATTGGATATAACAAAAATGGTATGCTGCAGCCTGCATGTTTAGTGTTTAACACAGTAATGGTTAATAACTGTGCTCTCTCTTTAATTGCACGCCGGTTGGTCGAGCATCGGACTCAGTGATGGGCCCGACATAAAGTTTAGTTGGTTGGGACCAGAGCTTGCCTTGTCTATTGCGTGGTTATTAGGGCTCAACTGATGGTCTTTTGCTCCGGTATTTCAGTGGTGCAATACGTCGTTTCTGTCGCGTCCTCATCTCTGATTCATCATAGGTCTTGATTTGTTTGTTTCCTGCGATGATTCATTGATGGGTTTGGAAATCTTCATGCGGACTAAACAGCTAACTAAATGTATTGAACCACCGCAGAAGCAGAGGGCGAGGGTTTGGATCCAGTAAAACTAGTTTAAGCCCCAAGTAATCTTTTACAGACAGTTGCAAGTCGGTACTTCTGTTGTCGTTCCTCAGTGGTGTTATGCCCGCTTGTCTATTGTCTCTAGCAGTCTGTTCACCTGAATAGCTGCTCATTCTGCTTTTTGTTTCTATTTTATTTGTAATTTAAAATAAAAAATAGGTAAAAATGGATGTTATTAGGGTACCTAAATGACCACTTTTTCGGAAAAGAGCTGCCCATTCGGTTTACCGCGCGTGTCTTTCGTGAACTTATGTCAAGTTTTGTGTGTGTGCTTCTTTCCTTTTTCGTTTTGAGGGCGAGATGTAGGGTTTGATTGCATTAAATCCTGATCATTGCATATTGTTTTACTCTGAATTTTACAGAATTAATTTCTTATATTTGAACGTCCTAAATCAGTCTTGTTTAATACTTTTAATTCTGGTCAGTATCAAAATTTCAGCACAATCTCATATGAGCATGAACGAAAGCTTCAAAATCGCAGGGCCTGTCTAGCTTGGATCGAACGCTGAGTTATAAGTCTTGTCTGTTTGCCGAAAACTTTATAAATATGTCTTTCAAACTTTTGCTTGATATATAGTCCACTATGGAAGATTCCATTCAGGACTTGTCCGAATAGTAACAATATACAGTATCTAAGTTACCATCTCTCGACTTTGTCCCATTAGCTCTAAGCACGAGACACTCGGCTTTGTATTTAGATTCTGGATATCCCGGGAATAGATACTGTTCAGGCGGTGCCGTGTTCTCCTCTGTGCCGTCTATAATTTCGTCATGGCCGATAACTACGTCAACTGTACTACAGTAGATGAGTCGCGGTACATTCTCATGTTTACATGCAGAGATAACGTTAGCCGTACCTGAAACAAAATGTTCACTTGGAAGTTATCCCATTGCTTCGGTTCTTAGTCCATTTGTCAATAAAGGGGTGGCTGGTTTAGGTCATTTTTATCATTTTATATTATTTTAAGGAGCCTTATGCAAATAGTGTAGAGGGGGAACTGTTTGTTTTCATGAGAGCAAAATACGCATATACTGTTACTCCAACTTCCCAGTAGGTACAGACAATCAACTGAACAAAAATTGTTTAAACCAGTGCTATGCAGTTCTAGTGCCTACATGCAATATGCAACTTACACAGTGAACGTTATACCTGAATTAATAATGAAAATAAGTCAACACGCTTTGTCTCTGTCTGTGAGACCTCTGTTCAAGGACTCTTACCTTGAACATTTACTCGTTGCATTGCGTTGTAGTCTGGAAAGGTGCCATAACTAATAAGTCCGGCAATATGGTACACACTAGACACTCCTTTACATGCTTTTCTCATGACTGCAGGCTCTGTGATACTGCCTACCATACTGGTGACCGGTTTATGCTCCGTATGACCTGAAGGTACAAATCCAAATTGCTATTAGAATTTCGACGATTTGTAAGTCGAACTCTGAAGGCATCCCATAATTTTCAATTTCGTAACTTAGAAAATATGTTGCAAGCACTATAACATGGAAATGTACAAAGTTTGCTGTGAAATATATAAAAAGAGTTTAGAATCTACATGCTTTCTTGTTGCTTGCGCACGGAAGTGGTTCTGTTCATGATGCACTAAACTATATTGGATATAGAAAGAACTCAAAAACACTTCATTAGATAGATCGCAGTTGTGTCTGTTAATCTTTTTTTTTTCGAAACCCTTTGGCGTGAAATGTATGTTTTGACGAATAAAGAGTCATTTACCAAGTTTATTCCTGTACGGTTTAAGGTCAAGGACTCTGATTTCTCTAACATGGTCAGCCTTTGTTTGTAAGAGACTGACAATATGTTGCCCTAGAAACCCTGCCCCTCCGGTTACTAGTACGACGTCTCCATCCGTGTCGCTTTTGGAATCTGTATTTGCAGTTTCCATGGCCACTCGTTTTATTTGGCTGGATCTGTGTGGAAAAATAAGGGCCGCGACATGACAAAACCAACGAAGAGGCATGTGCGCCAAGCGAAGCCTGACTTAATTCAGCCTGGGCATCCGCCTAGTCTGTTCGGAGTCCTTGCGTTCGCATAGAGCCGGCTTAGACACTTAGCTACCCTTTAAGCGCACAGCTAAGAGTCTGATCAGACTGGGCGGATGCCCAGGCTGATCTGCTTCTTCGCTTAGCGCTCATGCCACTTTGTTGGTTTTGTTATGTCGCGGCTCAATTATAAGATATTGATGAGCACATACGATAAAATCTGTTAAACACTGCTGTATGATCCATTGATTGGGAAGTTGCTTGATATCCGATCGTCTTGAAGTGTTTATACTTGAAAATGCATCAAACTCCACTTAAAAATGCCTCAAACTGCACTTAAAAACGCCTGAAATTGGGATACCAATTCAATATCAAGCCAGTAATTTGCAAACTGGCAGATGACCGAGAAATTGGGTAATTCCATTTTAAGCTCGCCAAGGGTACAGGAAGAGCTATTGCAATGCCCCCGGCGTCGGCGGCTGCGGCGTTAATAGCAAAATGTTAAAGTTTTACGTCAAAGTTTTTTTTTATGTTATGGGCAAGGCGCTGTCAGGCGAGCTATCCTGTACGCGGACATGCCTTTTTCATCACCGCCCTTACTTTGAAGGACTTCTTGTCCAGGGAGGCAAACAGGAAGTCGCAAACTCAGTTGTTTCCTTTGGTAAAAATAGCTGGTAAACATGAAGGTGTACCAAGTCACCTTAAAAATACGAAAAAAGCTTGATCGCATCTGGGTATCAAAACTGATAAAAGTACTTATAAAGAATATAATCATTATTATCATTATTAATTTTATTATTATAATTATGATATTTTTATCATTACTATTACTATTGTTAATAATAATGATAATTATATTATTAATAATTATTATTATTATTGTTGTTATTATAAATTGTATTGGTAATATACTTTTGTCAATATGATGTATCCGTAGGAATAGGAAGAACCCGGTTACATAAAATACGTTTTGAAAATCCTAAGAAATTTATGATATATTATTACATCGAAAACTTTCAATTTTGATTTATAAATAAAATCAATTTATTTAAAACTGGTAAATAAGTCAAACATACCTAGGATATTGTAGAACAGTTGTGGCTATGAATGCAGTTCTCGTTATCAGCAAACTCATCAAGCTCATATTTGACAGCTAATTTCTATTGATTTTTCTCTTATAAACGGTTTTGTCTTTCTTCCTGCTGTTCTTTGACGCTAGAATATGGAGATCATAACTGAGCCGCGACATGACAAAACCATCAAAGTAGAATGTGCGCCCAGCGAAGACTCAGATCAGCCTGGGCATCCGCCCAGTCTGATCAGACTCTTCGCTAAGCGCTTAAAGGGTAGCTAAGCCACCTCATTGCGGACAGTAAAGGCTCTGATCAGACTGGGCGGATGTCCAGACTGATCTGAGTATTCGCTGGGCGCACATGTCACTTTGTTGGTTTTCTCGTGTCGCGGCTCATATACTGTCTGACAAGGTCATCGTGTCATCAGAAGCTGTGGCAAATATTGCCAAGTCTCAAACCAGTAGATCATATTTGCATTTAATCATTTGAAGCGCCAAAAAGCAGACGGCAAAATTTACGTCTGAAGAATTAAAAAGAATAAATAAATAGATAATAATAATAATAATCCAAGCGACATCATATTGAGAATTCAAAGCGGGCAAACAAAGTGGTCCAAGTGGGGAGGCTTATCATGAGTCGCTTCATCGTGATATATTCTATTTGCAAATTTCTGGCGCTTCCAGTGTAAATACTGGGACAGTCATGCCCACGAAAAATGTAGAAACATTAGACCGGATAATTTTCTCTGTGCAGATCCTGGTCTGTTGGTTGCTGCAAAGCCTATAGTTAAATAGCTTCCCTGAGCCGAAACTACCGGGAAAACTGTTAGGCTGTGTTATCCGTCTTCATCTGTCGTCTACTCCGAAATTTTTGTTATGATTTTTGAAAGAAAATGTATTGAAAGTTATGAAGATATTTACGTTAGTTATGTAGCATCATTGGTTGCAATGGAGATTAAAGGTCCATATTTTCCTAGATGGCAACTAAAATGACCTACTTTCGATTTCACAAGTATCATAACATGGTAAAAATACAAGGTACAAGAGGAAACAATACAAGGTACAGGCGATAAAAATACAATGTACAGTTGTTTAATAGTTGATAAAAACACAATGTAAGGCAAGGATCTCATTCTTTGTCTCGCTGTTGTCTGAATTAATTGCCCAACGGGGAACCAGAAACGAAAACCGTATTTTTACGGAGACTTGTCATTTTTTATTCAAAATACCTTATCCCTTATTTTTCAGCCAGTTATATGACACAAAAAGCGCAGCAACCGGCATATTATCATCAGTTCTGAAGGCTGTACCAATTTTATAACGATTTTTGATTCGACGATTTTTACCACTGATAGGACTATGGGGACTTTAAGACATTTAGATCGATAGGGGTGATAATAACTTGTGGAGAACAAAAAAAAAAAGAGTAGAACAATCTAGCAGTCGAACAGTCTGGTATGGTAACCAGGTTTGGCTCCGCAGAAATTTTCAATTAGTAAGGCTTTATGTGAACAGAGATGCACAAGTTTTTGTCTTCTTGACCTGTTGTGCTAAGTTGTGACTGTGGGCTTGTTTTACAATAATCAGCTTTGCTTTCTAAATATGTTTTGAGAACCATATTGCTGTGTCTGGTTGAATAATATAATAGGATTAAGAGACAGTTTTATTGTGAGCTGAAAAGACTCATTTGGGTGCGTAAGTCAAGCATATTGTATGGGTTTTCTCTGCTTTCAGGGTTTTGGTGACGAAGAGAGACTTGGCCTGGTTCTGCGAACACTAAACCTCATTGAAGACGACGGACAGCTGACAAGAAGATGTGATCGCCGTATGTTCTATGAGGTACTGCAAACCGTGACATTTTGGCGAAATGATTGTTTTAACGAATGAAGGGTTCCGCTTTGTTATACTGGGTGCGTTAGTTTTCGCAGAATGAGATGTGCTTTTCCATGTTTCGTTTGATTTTCATTTTTGCCTTTTCTCGTGTCTGCATTCTACGAGAACATTTTCAGGGTTAAGGCAAATAAATACACTTCCGTTTTGGGGCGACCCTGTCTTTTTAATTTTTGCCTCCCTTCTCGCTGGGTGTAAACTTTTAAAGAAAAGAATTTGCTCCTGTAGGATTTTGTTGTCCAGAAAAGCAAACACTGAGTTACCAGAGTTGTCTTCCTGTGACAATAGTGATTATATACCCAAACACACTAAGAACCGTTCCTATGATTCTTTTTTGATGTCCAGGTTTTCCTTCCGGATGATTTACGCTCAGCTGGAAAACAGGTATATGATGGTCATTCAGCAAGGTTCACATTTTCATCGTCCAATTGCTCTATGCCGAATGTATTCGCTTCCAAAATGTGGTCTTGCATTATGGGTGCACTCGGAACGGAAGGCTAGAGAACGCCATGTCGGGTGTTTACCGTTATAAGATATCGATCTTCAATCTGTTTAAAAACAAAATTTATTTCAAAAGTCAACAAGCTTTGCGCAGAGTTCAGCCTCAGGACATTGGTCTGAGAGGAGTATTGCTACGTGTCCAGTCGGCTAGGTTTCCGTATCACACGGCCGATGCCAGTGTCGATATATGATTGCCTGATAAGTAATAAATCGTTAACATTTTTGCTTGATAGACCAACTAAAACAGTAACACCACCATATTATGGTACGTGGTATATAGCCAGGACTTGGTTATAACCATGCCTGAAGACGAAACTTGCCCCTTACATACCACAAGACGAAAAATATCATGTGATCAAAACTTAGTACCTAACACATTTTATCCAAGTAGACGATTTATATATAGTGGTCATATTTTTTCGAAAGAAGTAAGGTACATTTATGTTTATTCTAATAAGAGTGTGTATGAGAAAGTGATGTGGTTTACTAAAACTGCTGACACTAACAATATAAGCAAAGTTATACACTGTAAAAAAATCCGTAGATTTTACGGTAGAATACCTGGCAACCAGCTGCCAGTCCATTTCCCGTTATTTTACGTTATTTTACGAGCGTCTGCCTACAAATCAGTTTTAGAAATCTCGTTATGGTAGAGTTATGCTAACTGACCGCACTCGAAAATACCTTTATATTGTTGAAGGGTTATTATACCACAACAATAACTGTCTTATCCTACACTACTCTGCGTGATGATTCCATCAATGTTTACGGGCGCCCGTAAAAGTAACAGGAAATGGACTGGCAGCTGGTTGCCAGGTATTCTACCGTAAAATCTACGGAAATTTTTTACAGTGTATTTTTATACGCCCGTTTTGAAAAAACGGACGTATTATGTCATGGCGCTGTCCGTCCGTCCGTCTGTCCGTCCGTCCGTCCGTAAACATTCTTGTGCGCTCCATAACTCATTAACCGTTTGGGATATATTCATGATATTTGGTAGGAATATGTATTAGGTTGGGGGAACGTGTCGGGTACAGAAGTGGTTGCCCCCCTTCCTTAGTTTCCAAGTTATGCCCCTTTGATTAATTTTTTCCCTGCCAGTCTTGTGCGCGCCATAACTAGATAACCGTTTGGGATATCTTCATGAAACTTCATAGCAATGTGTATGAAGTCTCAACGATGTGTCGCGTACAAAAATGGCTGCTCTCCCTTTCTTCATTTTAGAGTTACATCCCTTTCATTAGTTGATTATGGTTATTTTTGTGTATACATATCTTGTGCATACCTTAACTTTGTAACCGTTTGGAATATCATGATGAAACTTTATAGCAATGTGCATGATCACAAGACGATGCGTGGCATACAAGAATGGTTGCTCCCCCTTTCTTCATTTTGGAGTTACTTCCCTTTGATAAGTAATTTTAGGCATTTCTCAGTCACTCCATATCTCCTTAACCTTTTGAAATATTAGAATGGAACTTTGTAGGAATATGTATAATAATGGGGCAATGTATCCCGAGCAAGAACCACAACTCTGGCTTACTGAATTATCTGCCCTTGCATAAATTTCCTGTTTCCTCTGTGATTCCTTAACCCTACATGTGATTTTGTCAGGGGAATGTAGTAGAGCCAAGAATCTAGTATATTTAGTTTATGAATTATCTCCCTTGTTCAACTATGGCATTACTCAACTTTTGAGCCACAATAACTTTGAAGCTGATTTTTATACCCCCGCTTTGAAAAAGTGGGGGGTATACTGGTTTACATCTGTCCGTCCGTCCGTCCTTCCTTCCGTCCGTCTGTCCGTCCGTCCTTCCGTCCCCTTTTAATCAAATTTTTCGTCAAAGATTTCTTCACCACCATACAAGCCAGACTGGTCATATTTGGCATACAGGTTGATGACGACATGTTGTATCGTGGGATTGAAAACCAGCCTTCTCCTGCTTATTCATCCCTGTATTTGTCCAATTTTCTTTCTTTCTTTCCATACTTTGAATAATGAAATTTTTCGTCAAAGATTTCTCCACAACCATGCAAGCTAGAATAGTCATATTTGGTAAGCAGGTTGATGACCACATGTTGAATTGTGGGATTGAGAACCAACCTTCTCCTGCTTATTCTTCCCTGTATTTGTCCGATTTTCTTTCTTTCCATACTTTGAATGATGATATTTTTCGTCAAAGATTTCTCCACAACCATGCAAGTTAGAGTAGTCAAATTTGGTATGCAGGTTGATGACAACATGTTGTATCGTGGGATTGAGAACCAGCCTTTCCTGCTTATTCTTCCCTGTATTTGTCCAATATTCTTTCTTTCCATACTTTGAATAATGATATTTTTTGTCAAAGATTTCTCCATAACTATGCAAGCTAGAGTAATCATATTTGGTATGCAGGTTAATGATAACTTATTGTATCTTGGGATTGCAAACCGGCCTTCTCCACTTATTCTTCCCTGTATTTATCCAATTTTCTTTCTTTCCATACTTTGAATAATGAAATTTTTTGTCAAAGATTTCACCACAACCGTGCAAGCCAGAGTTGTCATATTTGGAATGTAAGTTAATGACAACTTATTTTATTGTGGGATTGCAAACCGGCCTTCTCCTCTTGTTCTTCCCTGTATTTGTCCAATTTTCTTTCTTTCCATCCTTTGAATAATGAAATTTTTGGTCCAAGATTTCTCCACAACCGTGCAAGCTAGAGTAGTCATATTTGGTATGTGGGTTGATGATGACTTTGGTATGTGGGTTGATGATGACTTATTGTATCGTGGGATTGCAAACCGGCCTTCTCCTCTTATTCTTCCCTGTTTTTGTCCAATTTTCTTTCTTTCCATACTTTGAATAATGAAATTTTTGCAAAAGACTTCTATGCATCTGTAAGTTAGAGTAGGGATATTTTGTATGCAGATTGATGATAACTTGTTGTATTGTGGGATTGAGATCCAGCCTCCTGCTTATTCTTCCCTATATTTTTCCCATTTTCTTTCTCTCCTGACTTTGAATAATGCAATTTTTTGTAACAGATTTCACAGCAACCATTCAAGTTTGAATGTTCATATTTGGTATACAGACTGATAAAGACTTATGTCTTACATGTATTTATTAGTTTTTCTTTCTGTTAATTTGAAATCATTTTATTCCGTATTACATAGAAAGGGATTTATGTAGAATATTGATATTTGGTATACATGGTGACAATGAGTTGTCTCTCTATGCTTTTGGTAACGAAAATAACACCATTTGATTTAAGCAGTGAAGCGGGGGTATAGTCGGATTCTCCGACAGTTCTAGTTGGTATACTCATAGTATATTTGAATAATGTTGCCGTCATTAGTTATAAAGTGGTTGCCCCTGTTTGTCTGCTTATCTATCCTTTTGTAAACAATCTTGTTCATTCCATACTCCTTTATGACATTAAAACGGGTGTATTATGCGCTGCTTGCGAAGCCCTTGTTTCTTTTCCGGTAGTTGCGTGTGCGTTTCATTTCCATTTTAAAATAGATGGTGTATGTATTCGATAGAATAGGTCTGTGGGTGTGTTTAATTGATGGCTAGATACATTGTACAGAAAATAAGTTTCAGTGATATCATGTTCCGAGAAAGTAGATTTAATTTCTGTGAAGAAAATGATTCATGAGAGCCCGAAAATTTATGGACAATTTCATGATTTTCGAGTTTTTTTAATAGTGACTTTTTTTCAGAGTTTGTTCCACAAGTCAAAATTGGAAGATCAAGTACTACACCTGCTTAACGTTGAGTGCAAAAAGACTAAATGTAAGTATGAAGCTGGAAGGTTGTAGACGCAGATCACACGCCGCAGAACGTGGCGTATGACAAGGACCAACAGTGTTAGCATCAAATACAAAACATACTGAAAATAAAAATGTGATTAAAATGAAATCTGACATCACCACTTTTGGAAATGGACATGTACTAATTTCGTTAGAAGAGTCCACAAGGCCGTAATGGGTAATTGAATATGTGCACACAGAATATGTCATGTGCTTCTTTAGTTAACAAAACCAAATGCAATATACAAGAAAGCTATTTTGTCGCATATAGATTGCTTCTTCCGTACATTAAATGCATTTTTCCAGATACTCATTTAGTACAGCGAAACATGTGTTCAAGTTCATTGGCTGTTTATTTCTTTGCTTCTGACAAGGTCAGAGGCTCAAAATAAAGCAAGAGAATGTGACTATTTCCAACATGTATATATCGCCGAGATTGAGCTTGAACGCATGCTTCCCCGTACTAAATCAATGTCATGAAAAATGCATGACCATGCACCTAATCCTTCAATGTGCGAAAGAAACAATCTATATGCGGCAAAATAGCATTCTTATATTTTGCAAAAATTGTTTTTTAGAGAATACAAATAATCCAAACTCTGAGCCGATGTCAAATTTGTTTACCTTTTCTACTCCCCTTCTGCAAAACCGGAAACTCCTCGCATGGATTTGCGTTCTGAACCGCGGTTTTGCATGCAGGCGTTTGGTAGGCGTGAGAAGTATGAGCACAAACAAAAAAAAGGAAAAGGAACCTGTCTTGGTTGTTTCACATAAAATTAACTTAAACATTGCTGAGAGTAACTTTTCGAATAGAAGCCGGTTTTTCGCCTGAAGAGTTACCCTTGGAAATGCTTCAACTATTCTCTTTCCACACTCATGAACGATTCTGATTTAAACTGACTTTAATTGAGGTCAATGGAAACATATCTAGGGGAGTTATGTCTCCCACCATGTCGGGGAACTTATCATTTTTCTTTCGGATCCCATCGGCTTCAGAGTCGAAGTCCGTATAGCTTCTTGTTTGCACTCTTTCTCCTGAAGAGATGGATAGATTTTGACCAAACTTGCACAGATACATCATTGGGTAAGGTGTGGGGGAAGAACTAATTAGATGTTGGTGACCTTGACCAATTTTCAAGGTCACAGACAGGGTCACAGGCGGGCAAAAATGCTGAAATTTGGCTTGTCTGCATGATATCTCCTGAATGGATGATGGATTTTAACGAATAGATATATTTTTGGGAGATGCAAAAGATCTGATTAGCTTTTGGTGACCTTGACCACATTTTCAAGATCACAGGAGGTCAAAAAGTGTTGAAAAATGGCTTGTCTACACAATATCTCCTGAAAGGATTAATTGATTTGAACCAAACCTGCGCAGATATATCATTGGGAAGAAGAAAAGAACTGATCAGATTTTTGTTACCTTGACCCTATTTTCGAGGTCACAGAAGGCCCAAGAAAGTTGAAAAATAGCTTATCTGCGTCATATCACCCGAAAGGATGTCTGTATTTTAAATAAACTCGCATAGCTATATCACTGGAAGATGGGAAAGAAAAGATTAGATTTTGGTGATCTTTACCTTATTTTAAGGTCACTAAAGGTCAAAGAACATTAGCACATGGCTTGTCTGCACCATATCTCCTGGTTGGATTAATGGATTATAAGCAAATCTAGACAACTGTATAATTTGGAGTTTGAAAAGAACTAATTAAATTTTGTGACCGTGACTTTGTTTTTAGGGTCAAAGGAGGTCTTAACTTGGCAACATGTAGGGAAAATGATACTGCTTGGAAAGCCCAAGTGGGGGACATCTATTTTGTCAATAACATTTCTATAACAATTCTGTCTTAAATTCCATTTGGGGCCTCTCAACGAGAGGCAAATTCTTTTTATCAAGAATAGCTCCCATTTTAGAAGAACTTCGTTTTTTAATTATGCAAACTGGAAGTCACAATGATTGCCGTTTGTAAAAATGTCTGGAAAGCATGACTAAGCCGCGACACAACAAAAACAACAAAGTGGATTGTACGCCTAGCGAAGGGTCAGATCAGCCTGGGCATCCGTCCGGTCTGATAAGAGCCGCCACTGTCCACATTGGGGTAGCTTAGACCCTTTGCTTCCGTTTTAGCGGACAGAAAAGACTATTGATCTGACTCGGCGAAGCCCAGGCTGATCTGAGTCTTAGCTGGGCGCGCATGCCACTTTAATGGTTTGTCGTGTCGCAGCTTATATAGCTGTATCAGTTGACCTCAGGTAACAGTTTCTGTTACGTTACAGATGCTGAGAAAGGCTGTCACTACATGCATATAATGGATGAGTTACACAAGACCTTTCAGTATGGAAAGATTAAGAAATCATCTCTGCTGTTTTGCTTACAAAAACTGGAGGAACACAGTGACGTCATACGAACTACAAATGTACATTATGTGGCTTGTAATGTATGACTTGTTAATTTTGCTTTTGCATATTCAACTATCATCGCGAGAGACATTTCTGGATTGCTCCCACCCTCCTTTACGGAGAAGATAAGGGACGAAAATGCTTTGCGAAGGGAAGCAACTTGATTAATTGTCTCCCTTTGCAAAAGATTTACTTCCCTATCACCTCTTTGTTGAAATAATTGAGCCGCGACGCGAGAAAACCAACAAAGTGGTTACGCCCAGCATAGATTCAGATCAGCCTGGGTATCCGCCCAGTCTGATCAGACTCTTTGCTAAGCGCTTAAAGGGTAGCTAAGGGTCTAAGCTACCTCAATGCGGACAGCGAAGACTCTGATCAGACTGGGCGGATGCCCAGGCTGATCTAAGTCTGTGCTGGACGCACGACCACATTGTTGGTTTTCTCGTGTCGCGGCTCAATTAGTTGACGTAGGCACTACATTTATCGATTAAGGGAGATCATCTATTTTCTCCAAGTCAGTGCAATTGAAGGGAGACGTCAATGAATGGTGATACTGATGCTCTATTGCTCGGACAACAAACAATGGCAAAGAAACAAGTGTAATAGTGGTCATGTTATCGTTTTATACAGAACTGCAAAATATAAGAGAGTTTTGGTGAAAGTCTGTTGTTTTGGATATGTGATTTATTTCTCGATACGTTACTCATATTTTCTTTGTCTACACTCCGAATACCGTTAGTTTTCACACTTTAAAATGGGTGTCTTCATAATTTTTAATGTTTTTCCATAACCAGAATGTATATTGTTGAGTTGCCAAATAAACAATAATTATAAAGATGTTACGCCAGTCATGTATAGTTTATATGCTAAGTATTACAAATAATGTTTTTATCTGAACACGAACACAATAATATTTATTGCATCTTGCTTGTGGCAATGCCACACGCTTTCACTGCACATGTTAGGCAGATGTTCCGTTGTGCAGTTTTAATCATTTTATGAAAATAGAGACATTGAATAATGTTAATTTGGAAAGCTCAACAGATATACTTTATAGAACTTCCCCTGCCGCATTTTAATCCAATATGTCGGCACAGAGGTGCAGCGGTATACATGTATAAAATCTCAGTGATAGCAGAAATAAATCCAGGTGTTGTGTAACACATTGTGTGCTGTGGATATTCGCACAAGAATGGGCACGCCAGAATCCTGTTCTTGGTGTTACTCTGTCGCCACATTGGTTATTCTAGGGTCTGCTATTCGGTCAACCTGTCGGTCCTTTTTTTGAACGGAGCTGCTACTGCATTTGTCTTTGAAAAGAGGCGTCCCACGCCCATGAGAATAGACGAAGTTAATGTTTACCAAAATTACATTCGGCATTCGTTTTTGTCTATAGTAATACTTAGTCTTGTCTTCCTGTGTGTGAGAAAACGCGCGATCAAAATATTGTCACTACACTATATGTAAAATTCAGTTGAAATACTAAATTGGATCCGTCTATCATTTGCTGTTCCCATGATAGGATGGTCTCTAACAGCCACCCCTTCTATGGCCATAAGGCTACTGGAAATCTATTAAAAAGTAGAGTAACATATTATATTGCGCAAGTGATATACACAATATGAGCCAGATATGTCACGCTAATTGTCTTTATTAGACAAGCGAACACTATCTTACATCTAGCGTGTAAACATACGTTTAACATAACGTAAACGTATAATGACCTACTCATTGTCAACGCTGGAGAAACAAAGTGATTGATACTTCGCGTCAATACATTAACGACGTCCATCTACTGAACAAATTGTTGTGGGTTTTCACTGTGTATTTTGACTAGTAACACGGATGTGAAATGGACATTAGTCAATGTACATTTCTTTATTATTGTTAACTGAGGAATAGACAAAGTGCGTTTCATTATTTTATTGTGTTTTATTGTTTGTGTATACATCATCTAATTTTGAAAATGCCGTGAAGTATGACGTAACATTAGGGAGTCTATAAATAGGTTAGTATAATTTTATGTGTTTAGGTCGTAGAAGTGTACGCATGTTTTACCAGTAAGCCGATGCATGGATTGAAGACTGGCGGTTTACGGCCCTTTTAATAGTATTTCAGTCATGTTCCGACGGAAGGGTGTTACACAGATTTCCGCCTTCAGCGGGAATCGAAGCCGGACCGCTAGCTTTACAAGCCAGTGTTTCACATACATACTGAACTACTGGGGCTCCTATTACATGTAGTATAAGATCACTGTATGTGTAACTGTGTATCTGGAATTCTGTTTTTGTGTGTGTGTGTGTGTGTGTGTGTGTGTGTGTGTGTGTGTGTTTTCTTCACTGTACCCTGATATCTATTTTGTCTTGCTGATTCTCGTCTTGAGTGTTTTCTCCAGCTGTTTCTCTGGACCCGGCTCGTATGTGACTCCATAGGAATCTATAAACGAACAGCTAAAACTAAGGTCAGACTGGGCAGATGCGGTACGACACATGTTCTCATAGCCTAAGCCTTAAAGCTTTCCGAGAAATTTTCCATATCGTTACAAAATGTATAAATAAATATTCCACCGTCAAGTTGACAACTACTGTTTACAAATATTAAATACCGGATTTGCTCAATACTCAGACAGCCTAAACAAGCGATGTTCAGAGCCCTAGATAAGAGGGGTATTTGATGATAATTGAGGGATACTTTTATATCTCATTGAAACCATATGTTTTGACCCCTCATCTGAATCGTCTCGTCGAGACGATTCAGATGAGGGGTCTTAACATTTGTTTTTTTTTTTCCAAAATTAACGAAAATTATCCCTAATTATCACCAAATACTCCCTCTTATCTAAGGCTCTGGATGTTGGTAGTGATGAGACTTTCTTCAAGAGCTGTCTTATCATAGTCTTCAGTGTTTATATTTTTGACAGGAGAGTAGAAGATGACTGAATATGAAGCAGTTTCTTGTAAAACTTCTTAGGTTTCCAAGTTTCCCGGGCAAATACTGTAGGAGCCGGATGTAAAATGCATTACTTTGCATCTAACCCCATAACCGTTCGGATGTTCCATTCTCTTCTGTATTTAGTATTACCCTTACGCGATTCTGCTTGTCTGAATACCTACGGTCGCGGGGTAGTTTGCACTGGACTGCATAAACAGTAGCTGTTAAATACGCTATTGACGGTTGCCACACTAGCAAAGTACTTTTCTTTTGGTCTTTAAAACTCCTCGAGCATTGAAACAGTAAGAACATCCATTGTACAGTTCCATATAATAAACAGAGAGGACTGAAAGAATACAGATTTATGCCACTTTTGGCAATACTTGATAAATCGAGAAAAGAAGGCCATGCAGTTAAGGAATGTCAGGTCACTTTAGAAAAATTGTATCTATTTTAATGATGTTTATACCTCCGACGTATGTCGGAGGGAATATAATTTTTGTCTTTCGCCCAGTAATTCATCTGTCCGTTCGTCCATCCGTATTTCTCTTAACACTTGCATTACAATTTTGCATTAAGCTTGTTTCTTTGCTTATATTTCCAGTAGCCCTTGATTGACCATTTTGATATGTAACTAGGTATACTTGTAGGTTCTTGCAGATTAGTTGACAGCATCTGGATGCAGCTGCTGACCGAAGGCCATATTTACAGACTTTAAACATGTGCGTTAAACTTGTGCGTTTGTTATGTTTCCAATATCCTTTGATGCAAAACTTTGAATCTGACCAGATCTGCTTTTAGGTTCACGTGACCTGGATGCTGCTGCTATTCAAAGGTCAAGGTCACAGACTTATACATTTGCGTTAAAGTTTTGCGTTAAGTTTATATCCTTTGTTTATATTTCCAACATCCTTTAATGGAACTTGGTCTGTGACTAGGTTTACTTTTAGGATTTAGGATTGTACAGAGCAGTCGACTTCATCGGGATGCTGTTCCTGACATACGGTCAAGGTCACAAACTTATACAGCTGTGGTAAAGTTGTGGATTTTGTATTTATTCTTAGCTTACATTTCCAATATCCTTTGATGGAACCTATTGTCTTGTGATTAGCTTTACTTTCAGGATCATGCAAGTTAGATACTACTACATGTACTGACCAAGGTTAAGGTTACAGAGTTATGTGTTTGCATTACAGTGTGTTGTGTTAAGTTTTTATTGTTTGTTGATACTTGTAATTTATTTCTATTGAACCTTGAGATTTTATCTCGCTTACGACTAGCAGAAGCAAGCAACGTACATAGGTATTACTTTTCTGGTGTCGTCAGTAACGGCGGCATGTGTTTTGTGTTGAGTTTTCCGGTTGTGGCAATGCGCAGACAGGCAAGACACGGCATTCCACGACATTCCTGTTGAGTAACTGTACTGTAGGGTCATACCATGTATTCAGACTGGTTTCATTTGGCAGTAGTGCTGGTCTTTGGTATGCTTGAGTCCCCCTGCTCTTTTACTCTGGTTCCTTTATAAATGCACCGTGCTTAAGTAAATGGGGAAGAAGGGGTGTGCGTCCGTAATATTGTCAGTTTTGCCCCTGTATGATTCGCTAGGGTAGGGCCATGTCCACTGCGCACAAAACGTTGAATCAGCATTGAATCAATGTCGTTTCAATGTGCCTGCTGGGTGCTTATTTCCAGTTCTGATAAAGGGGTATTATCTGTCATACTTTCGGTTGAAGTTGCTCACAGAATGGTCTATAGTTGCTCTCAAAAATGATACATGATATTCAGGAATAACTTTGGAGAACAAATATTATAATTCAAGTGGATTTTTTTACGAAAGCCATTTTATTTTAATTGTCCAATGATTCCAGAAGACATGTCGTTATTAGAGAAAATATGGCTTTTATTATAGGTTAGTTTGTTGCACAGCCCCGGATCCAGGGGGTGGGCTTTGGGGCTTCAGCCCCGCCATCTGGGCCTCTGTTATGTATAATATGTAGGCATCGAAGTAAGAAGTATCGGATGATAGATTGCTGTAATTTATCCACGTGGTTAGATTAAAATATATGTTGTGACATTTCATCAGATTCGCCTCCGCGAGGCGATTCTAATGAGATATCACAACATATACTGAGCAAAAGTGAAAACGCTGCATTATGGATTACAGTTTGTAAGTAACACAATGATACTTTTCTACCTGGAAACGTACATTATAGTCGAATAGGACATCCAGCAAGAGAATGTCTGCAAAATACTGAATCTGATACTGTTCATAACACAGTTATTTTATCTTAATCAATTTTGGCACATTTTGTAATACACAAACTATGTATATGCGCAGATGCACATTTCTTTGCTGATCTGAAGCGCTTCATCCAGAGTGGTAGAAAAAGCAAAAAATAACTCGCAATTGTTGTCTAGAAAAACTAGAAAATTGAAGCTTTATTCTTCAAAATTACAAATTATCTCCCTTTGCATTAAAAATATAGCAAATTTTAATTTTCGATCGTTCTTTCAGTTCTCATTTTTCTGACAACTTTTTTTCTCGTCTTTGTTATGCAATAAATCATGCACTCTACCTATTGTTAGTTTTAAGTAAAATTGTGACAGTATGTGAGGAAACAAGAAATTAATTTCTTATGGGAATTTCCATTGTCCACTGTTTCTTATTGTGTTTTCGAAGAAATAGTGATATTTCAACACTACTTTTCAAAGACATGAAAACATATATTGATGTGTGCTTTCTCTTGCGATGTTTTTATACACTGCTTACTTACCTAAGCCAAAATAAGGATAATTTTGTCGTGCCAATCCTTTTTTATTTCAAGTTTAAAATGCCTGATCGACTGTTCAGTATTTGCACCAAAGAAAACCTGACCCTTGTTCACTTTGAAATGTCTTTGTTTTATCCGTAGCGGTTTTTACGGCTATTTTTGGGTATCATAACCTAACACATGCATTTAACTTTAAATTGCGTTCTTATGTATGCACCTTTCTGGTTCCACAAAACAGAAAATTCGAAAACAAATCACTTTGTAGCGTTTTCACTTTTGTTCAGTATATATTTCAAGGGAAAAATGATATTATCAAAAATTTTCTTCAAATTGATCCCTAATTATGTCAAGCCCCTCATATACACACATACATCTCGGCATCTCGCAGCCCCACCAGTTTTCCAGAGCCCCACCAGTACGTGGTGGTCTGGATCCGGGCCTGTTGCATACCATATGTATTCAGAATAAGACGGGGTTTTTCCTTCCAAAACAATCTCATAGATCTAGATCTGTCTTATAAGGTGATTCTAGATCTTTGAGATTGTTTTGCAGCGAAACAAACAAACTAATTATACCAGAATGAATTACATATTTTTGACAACTTTGAAAGCGTAAACTCCCATCTTATAATCGGATAAACATGCAACAGAACGAAACTGTGTGATTTTTTGTGGTTGACACTGTAATGGTAAATCTACAAGTATACCATGAAATTGTAATATCAAAAGATGTAATGACTCGCAAATTTATTATAATGTGTGTTTAAACCGCAATCATTCATATTGTTTATTTTTTTCGAATAACAGTGCAGGATATGTAGAAGGTGCAAAACATTAAAATGGAGAACTCAGAAATATTATTTTCTCACGATGATGACTGATTTGTTTATTTTAAAGCATTTTTTGTTCATTTAAATCTTCATTTTCATTTCATACTTAAAAAAATACTTCCTGATTTAATTAATCAAGCGTACGATTGATCGTGTGCTTTAATCTTCATTAATTTAAATATTTGCATGTTATAGTTCTTTTTATTTCCGTTAAATAGCTTTGTTACTAATAGAAATACGGAAATTAAACTTCTTACTCATTAGCATGTATATTTTGATTGCACCGCTCTCTTTCTCATTTGTTTTATTTCAGATTTTATCCCGTTGCTTAACCACTCAAGCTGAGGAACCGTAAACGTTTCACACTAAACCGCCAAGAAAATGGGTTTCTTTTACAAAGTGGAGATTACTGTTCTTTGCTGTATCGTCTGTAGAGTTTTGGTCTCTACCGCTAATTCTACGAAAGCTAATGACAGCACGAGTTTGTGGCCTAACTCCTTTGACTTTTCATTTTCATCTCCTACAGAAGCTAACACTTGTAGGTCTACTGATATGTGTGCAAGTATGCATGGAATCTGTAAACACGGGACTTGTCACACCCGGCCGTGCTCGAATGACATATATTGTGTTTGTAATGCTCAATACACTGGTATTTATTGTAATGCACGAATACCGGAGCCTGGTGCATCTCAAACTACAAGTAGTCCAAATGGTAAAACACATGTCAGTGGGAACAATATTCTTGGTAAGGTGCAGGCACCGCCCAGTGGGAACGGTGCAAAAAGTTCTGTTAATGAGAATGTTGGACAGACGGGGACCGATACTGGGTCTGTTAAGTCCAATACTGGCTCTCGGAGTAAAGATGTAACTGACACCGTAACAAAAACAACCGAGTCATCCACTTCAGCTGCTACTCCCTCTCCTGATGTTACAATTGCTAAGGCACCTCATCCTGCTGCTGTTAAAGAAACCACAACAAATAAAAACGGCATGACAACATCTCAGGAAACAAGTACAGCTGCAGTTGTTGAATCTACGACAGCTTCACCCAGTAACACAACAGAAACAGTAGGTGAAAAAATTAACAAAAAGCTTAAAAATGGAGAAATTAAGGTTGAAAACGTACTAGATGTATTAATTGCATCTGTAAAAGAAAATGAAGCACACGCTCATAATGCAAGTATAAAACCTATGCCAACTACTCAGACTAGCAAAGAAACGACGTCAGTCGTGACTGCAACAACAGAAGGGACTACTCAGCCGCCTGCAGGAACTTCACCAAAAACTGTTGGGACAACCTCACGTTCAACTATACACCCAGATGGCAGTTATATCAAAGGACCAGAGTCAACTTACATATCGGATAACGGACCAATAAACTTAGACACAGCTAACCAACCAGTTAAAGAAACAGCAAATAATCAGTCAGTTAAAAACACAGGTGATACAGTAACTATACCATTTACAATTTTAAAGCTTTCTGGAATCACTCCAGGTCCTAAACCAACAAGTACAACAGAAGGTAGCACGAAATCAACAGCATCGGCTAGTACAAACATGACACTTAAAGAAAACAACGAAGCAAAATTAGTGAAAATCGTTGAAAGTATTATTATACATAAACCACATGGAAGTGTGATAAGTAACAGTCAAGGCTCGGTTAATATTGAAAATACATTTGTTAATAAAGGTGCGCAGAAAGCTGTGGACAGTGGCAAGAAAGAGACAAGTGGGTTGGGAAGCAAGTCCATTGTTCAAAGATTGATCATTTCTGATCCCAAAAAGAAAGACCATAACTCTGGTACCACCGTGGACCAGACTACGTTATCTAGGGCCGCTGAAACAGCCACTCAAAGTACTTTAACCTAAAAGGTAGAAAGTACTACTGTTTGAATTCGTTTTATAATTCATGGTTAATTTTTTTTTATAGATGAACGTGAATTTTGTTATGAAAATCAACCGTAAAAGGTTGCCATTCAGGCTTTTTATTTCAATATCTTCATTGTTGCGGAATTTTATACTGTTATTATGAGCTTTACGCAGATATTTCACGCTTCAAACTTAACTATTATGATAACTTGTATGTCAAAGTTGTCTTGTTTTTCATTGTAACTGAACAAATGTTTTAAGGTCTATGGATAGAACTCTAGGATTTTCTGCGATTTTTATAAGAGAACGCAACTCTTGTTGCTTTCTGTTTGCACCCTTGGATGCTGTAGCCCTTCTAAAAAGGCGTTTACTCTTAATGAAAAGAAGCTGTCCCTTGGCGACCAAAATCTCTTCTTTAAGAGTCGAGCCCCATTTAGAAGGGATGCATAAAATGACTTTTGCAGAGCTGATTCCTCTGAGAGTGTACCCATTCACCTACGGGTTTGGAAGCCTGTCGTATTTGTTCGGTTATAAGTCAGAGCTCTAGATAAGAGGGAGTATTTAGTGATAATTAGGGATAATTTTTTGCTTAGTCTGCATAAAAACATATGTTGTGACCCCTCATCTGAACCGTCTCAACGAGACAACCGTCTCGACGAGACGATTCAGATGAGGGATCACAACATATGGTTTCAATGAGAAATAAAAGAATTTTCCCTCAATTATCATCAAACATCCCTCTTATTTGGAGCTCTGTATAAGTGGTTTTTCTATCTCCAGAGTATCCACAAATATCTAATCAGTCACTTCAAATGGGTTTTCCTCTTTTAAAACAATCTCAAACATCTAGACCCATCTTAGATCCCCAAAATTTAGACCCCCCTTATACGACGGATCTAGATTTTTTGGATTGTTTTGGAAGGGAAAACCATTGTTTAATAAACTAAGAGATAGGTATTTTCTGTGATTGTGGCACTTTGGTATCACCATAAGTACTTACAGACTTATAGATTTCGAGTCTATCCTAAATATTCTAAGTAGTGTGCCAGTTAGGGCCGAGGAAACAGCGAGTGATAGTCTACCCTATTAAACCTAATTAAGTAATAAGACAGAGCTGATGAAAAAGCGCAGACCCAAATCAGGCTGCTCAGTCTCAGGGTCTAAGCTATTTGCCATTCCATCTGTATTTTTTGTACACAATACTGCAGTGTAAAACCAAACTGTTCCGTTTTTAGTACAATTACAGAAGTTATACCAAGATTCAAAAATTTTACTTCATGTCCCATTCAAATATACTGAACCCCAAAAGAAAGCTCCAAACGTTTATGTTATTTTTCTCGGCACTATCAATAACAAGTCCGAACCGATTATTGCTTAGATAATAATTTCAGCCAACCACAATGCACGACGAAGCTATCATGATTTTATATCGTTAAGAGTTATCTCACTTTCTCGAAAAGCATTAAATTCCTTTGCTAGAGTAATATTTCCTTTACCAATAGCGTATGTTATGTTCAGAAATGGTCTCTGATATGCAATTGTTAGAAAACCGCTATCTTATTATTATTATGATATATTTTTTTTGGATGGTTTGGTTATTTTCTAAGCGACGGCGTAATGAAATCAGTGAGCTTTCAAATTATATCCCTTTGTATTAAACAGAGTAATTTTGGAAGACCGATAACGCCATCGTTTATGGTTTTATGCTGCAGTTTGGTCATTATATGATTTTAGATGTGCTTCTTATCAGGATTTCAAAGATTTTCCGTTTTGTTTGATTGATTTGTTATTTAACGTCCACAGTAAACATCTATGGTCATGTCGGGACGGTCAGTTAACCTAACCACACTATTCCTGGGCTGGCTTAGACCTCCTAAGCGGTTAACCAGTACTTAGTGCACATACTTTCGCCAGTAACTGACAACTGGCCTTCTTGAATCAGCGGAAGGAGAAACGAAAGTATGTGGCCAGACCGGGTATCGAACCCAGGACCTCTGACTTATGAGTCAGGTGCCCTACCGATTGCGCTACGCGGCCCGGCATTTTCTGTTTGAACAAATCAGAGTAGAAAACCCTGTCTGAGAGTGAAATGCCACTAAGAAGACAGACTAGTTGTAGCGGTTGTCTGCTTTTGCTAGTTTATATATACTTTGTAGACGTTTCTGCATGTATTCGGAATATTTATATACTGTCTCGGGCACGTTCTTGCACATGTATCATCCAGGGGAACAACAGCGTGTGATAATTATGTAGTAAGTATACTGGACAAAAAAAGTTAGGGATCAAATATTTGACTGAAGCTTAAATCATGAAAAATAAATTATCCAAAAATAATTTTCTTCTGTTCAATACAGCTGTCGAAGCGGCGCAGAACTGCATGAAAAATATTGGAATCGGATCACGTGACACACCAGTAGAAACAAATAAGCAGATATACCCCTAAAACTGAAGTGAAATTGGCATCCCCACAAAATTGAATGTCCGTGATTCTTGGCTTTATTCATGCAAAACCATTGCCAGTGCTCGTCGATATCTCTGGGGGTCTGAATTACTCATTTTTACAGGTATTGAAGAACCAGAATATGTTGAAGGAGAGCCTGAAGATACTGAGAAAACGTTACGTAACTTTTTGGAACAAGAAATGAATATTGACAGACCTATACCGTTCCATAGGGTCCATAGACTTAATAGTTATGAAAGAATTGAAAATTATCCACGATCGATTGTAGCTAAATTTGAACGATTTAAAGATCGAGAATTTGTGAGAACGCAAGCTCCTAAAACCTTAAAAGGAAAACCGTTTGGAGTGAGAGAACAATTTCCCAAAGTGATCGAGGATAAACGAAAACTGTTGTATCCGGAAATGAAAAGGGCCAGAGAAAACAAACAAAATAAAGTTCGCCTAGTCCGAGATAAACTATACATAAACAATGCCCAATATGTGCCTCAAAATGCTGAAAATGCTAACAATAGAGAAAGAGAAGGATATCAGCAACGATATGTAGGGTCTAGAAATCAGCGGTACGAAAACGAGTCTTACCCAACAGAAAGAAATAGGTCCTTTCGTGACAATGGGGCCCGATCAAATAAAGGGCACAATTCAAGAAGTAGAGTGTATTTTCGCTCATCGAATCAGAACTACTCAAATGGCTCAACTGGTTCTAACTATCGACAACCAAACCAAAGTTACGCAGCAAAAGTGTCGAACTATACAGTACCTACGTCAAATAGATTCAGTATGCTTATGAGTACAGAAGGAAATACTCATAGCAGAGATAATTCAGAAACTCGAAAACACAAAGCGTCTTCGCCTCTTGACGCAGATAAATCCTTAAAGAAACACCATGAAAACGAAAGTTCAGAAAGTGACTCTGATGTAAGTCACATTGAAGTTGATAATTCTTTACATTGTGACCCTGCTACCGTGCAGAATGAATTACCAGACAGTGTTAGCTTAAATCGAGACTCAACTGACATTACAAAAGGTGCAACTTCCTCCACTGATGCTACTGAAAATCAAATAAGTTCTGAAGCATAGCGGCGCGATGAGGGCAACAGTACGAGTTCTCAAACTGACATAAACTTGGAACGAGAAAATTTGACAATTAATCATGATAGCTGCAAAAATGAGTTAAAATTATTGTCGCTAAACACATGTGGACTAAAGTCAAAGTTAAATTGTCCGGAATTTGTAACTTTTTTGGAAAAATACGATATAATTGGGATCCAAGAAAGTAAACTGGACGATATCGACCTTGTATCGATTAATGGCTACGAAATACATACTAAAAATCGAAGGAAAATTTCAAGGTATAGGTCAGGGGGCATTGCCCTTATTGTGAAAGACATTTTATCCCAGTATATCCAAATTATAAAGAGCGAATCCAAACTTGTTCTGTGGTTTACGATATCAAAATGCATTTTGTCTAACAATGAAGATCTTATTTGTGGTGTGATTTATATCCCGCCTAATGGCTCGAAATATGCACACTCTGACCCATACCTTGAATTACAAACTGAATTTAACAAGTTTTGCTCAGATAAAAAGAATGTGTTATTACTTGGAGATTTCAACTCCAGAATAGCGTCGTTATCTGACTTTACAAAATGTGACGATTTTATATGTGATATATATGACAGTAACGATTTGTATGATGAGAATATGAGTATCTTTCGATGTTTCGAAACAAAAAATGTACCACTGCAACGTAGAAACTTAGATTCTAGTGCAAATGCATATGGGCACCAGTTAGTTGAGTTCTGCAAGAATAATAATGTTTTTATACTTAACGGCAGACTTGATTTTGATACGCCAAAACTTACGTGCAGAAATGCAAGCACTGTTGATTACATATTATCATCAGCGTTTAATTTCGAAATGTTAATCTCATTTAGTATCCTCGATTTTGATCCACTATTGTCTGACACGCATTGCCCGCTTTCACTGGCTATCAAGCTGCGTCCTCCTATTGCCAAAAATAAAGTAAAATCGGTTAAATGTACCGAGCCCGAATTAAAATTATGGGATGAGAGCAAAAAAGAAACGTTTGTCTCAAATATCAACTATGGCGACTTGTTGAAAATAAATTCCCAACTTGATTTAATGATAGATGGTTACAACGTCACAGATCAAGGTATAAATAGCGTAGTAGGCCAAATTGAAAACTTATTTAAAAACACATCATTACGTTCGTTTGGTCTTAAGGGCAAAAAGAAACAAGATAATTGTCAAAAAATCAAAAACAAACAATAATAGTTTAATTATGAGTGTCGTACAGCTCGAAATTTGTACCACAACACTAGGAAGTTATATAACAAATATAAAACAACACACTATAAGAATTTGTTGGGAAACGTAAGTAACGCATACAAACAAACAATCTCAAGAAATGTCAGTCGACATAAAAATGAAAAAATAGAGAAGCTAAAAACACTAAAAAATGCAAAACCTAGGGAGTTTTGGAAAATAATAAATTCGATAAATGAAAAAACAAAAAACACAGCCTCGTTAGACGACTTATTTAATTATTTTAAAAATATTAATGCAAATCACACTTATGATGAAAATGAAGACATCCAGTCTGGACGCACCGAATTTACAAATACAGATACTACTGGGAACATGAACCTAGATATAAACCAGCCTTTTACTGAAAATGAAATTATTAAAACCATTAAAAACTTAAAAAATAATAAAAGCCCTGGGATTGACAGTATATTAAATGAACATCTAAAAACCACTATTAACGTTATGGCGCCTATATATGTTAAACTTTTCAATGTGATTTTCGATTCAGGATTGGTCCCAGACAGCTGGACATTAGGGAACATCCTACCCATTTATAAAAATAAAGGAAATATAAATCTTGCCGAAAATTATCGACCAATTACTTTGTTAAGTTGTCTGGGGAAAGTTTTTACGGCAATACTAAATGATAGAATAACCAAATATTTTGATGAAAACAACACAATTGATTCTTGCCAAGCCGGATTTCGCAAAGGTTATTCTACGATAGACAACTTATTTATACTGCAAGGTTTAATAGATATAGCCAAAGCAAATAAAACCAAATTGTACTGCGCGTTCATAGATTTCAAACAAGCGTTTGATAAAGTTTGGAGAAGTGGCCTATGGCAAAAATTGTTGAACTGCAATATAAATGGAAAATGCTTCCGATTCATAACTAATATGTACAGTAACATTAAATCAAGGATTAAAACTGCGGAAGGGGCCTCGGCTTTTTTCCCTTGTGAGACAGGTGTCCGACAAGGTGAAAATTTGTCTCCCTTGTTGTTCTCTATTTATCTGAATGATCTGAAAAGCTATCTAGATGATCATAATGCACCCGGAGTAAAATGTGAACTAAACGACGAAAATATATATGTGTTTTTCAAATTATTCATTTTATTGTTTGCGGATGATACAGTTCTATTTGGTAACAGCAAAGACGAGCTACAAAACACATTAGATATTTTCGAAAACTATTGCAATGAATGGAAATTAAAAGTAAATGTATCTAAAACCAAAATTGTAGTATTTTCTGGAGGAAGAATTCCCCAGGGTCTAAAATTTCAGTTCGGAGGCGAAGAAGTTGAAATTGTTGGTGACTATAAATATCTTGGTGTTTTCTTATCACGTAGCGGTTCGTTCTTAAAGGCAAAAAAACACATTGCAGATCAGGCTAATATGGCTCTGTTTTCCCTTTTACGTAAAATTAGGACTCTAAATCTTCCGATTAATATGCAAGTAGATCTTTTTAATAAAATCATAAAGCCTATCTTACTTTACGGAAGCGAAATATGGGGTTTCGGAAATCTAGACGTCATAGAAAAGGTGCAATTAAAATTCTTTAAACAAATCTTAAATCTAAAGAAATCGACACCGTCAATTATGGTCTATGGAGAGCTAGGGGCATATCCACTTTCAATCGACATCTATACCAGAGCAGTATCATTTTGGATTAAAATGAACGTTAAAGGCATAAACGAAACGGCGTTGTCTGTTTATAAACTTATCTATAGCTTAAATGAGCAAGGGAAACTTCATTCAAAATGGCTCAATAATGTCAAAAACTTAATCTGTACAAACGGCTATAGTAATATTTGGTATGCGCACAATGTAACAAGCATAAGCTGGTTCGTCAAATCGTTTAAACAAAAGCTTAAAGACGAATACATACAAAATTGGAGTTCGCTGGTTGACATAACATCTAGCGGAATAAATTATCGTATGTTTAAAGAAACTTTCCAAATAAATAACTATTTTTCGTATTTGTCAAATAAAAACTGCCGTTTAATGACAGCTTTTAGAACACGCAATCATCGTTTTCCTATAGAAATAGGACGGTGGCTAAGCATTCCATTAAATGAGAGAATTTGTTGGCTATGCAATGTCGAAATTGGTGATGAATTTCATTATATACTAAAATGCAGGTATTTCAACGAAGAAAGACGAAAATTTATAAAACCATACTTTTTCAGAAATCCAAACATAATCAAATTTAATTTATTAATGAATAGCAGTAATAAGACAGCTATAAACAATCTATGCTCGTTTATTGAAATAGTAATGAAAATTTTCAGACAACACACTGAATAAGTCTAAGTACAATATTTGAGGTTGAGGTAACGAATGTTTATCGCTATATCTGGTTGAATGCTATATCTAACAATACCCCCCCCCCCTCCCTCAATCGTCACCATTCATTACGCGTACCCGGTAGATCATATTATCGTTTGAGACAATTAACATTTTGGTACTTTTTAGTGTCTTTTGGCAAAACATTGTAAAAGGGTTAGGTTTTCCCATGGTAACATGGAAATGCCTATGTTGGGCTTGACAGTGTTGGTGTTAATGGTCAATGTTGTAATATTGTACTCTTTATGTGATCTGCATATGTTCTAAATTGACAAATGGCTAGAGGAAAATCGAAAGTTATTAAAGAAACCTTGCGGGCGCGCGGCGCTTTATTGACGTTGAACCAACGTCTATTTAACGTCGTGGCGTTGAATCGACGTTGATTCGATGTTTTGGCGCTGTGTGCCCGACGGTAAGTTGTTATACATACTGATGTCGCGCCACGGGCTCGAGTGTGGACGGATCTGGTCCGGGCCAGTCGCCGCCCCTTTTAAGTATATATCTTTAAGTATAGCTGTAGCTAGGTTTCAAGGAAGTGGCCCTTTACATCCTCCGTGCCGGTCCGAACCACGGGGTTGCATGGAGGGTGTGAAGGACTGTTCTCTGGTTCTGAGGGCAGATGCGACTGGCATGGATCATGCCTGTCTATGGCCGAGTGTTTGGGCGTAGCAGGAGATAAATTTATAGTGAACTTTCTCTTACCTTCTATAGAAATATGAATAGTCCGTGACACAAAAGTATCTTGTGCATGGCTGTTAATTCATGAATGATTTAAACCAACAACAATAACAAAAAAAAGTATTCCGATTAATGTCCATTCAGGTTTATTTTTAGTCATGTGATGAAATTGACACGTTTAAAGCGAGACTTTGACAGTTATGACAACACTGCAAAATTATTAGGAAACACAAATTTTGCAATTGAATTAACACCTACGTTGCCCTCTAGTAGATTGAATAAGTGCTTTCGATTTTCCTCAAGTAATTTGCCGCCAAAATATTTAGCTACTTGTTCTGCCACTCATGTTGTTATATTATTTATAACCTGAGAAATAAACAATTTGTATTTGTATTTGTATTTGAATTACTGCATGACAGCTACTCGGTGTTCTTTTGGTAAAGTGCTAGAGGCTCATTTTGAGACTTTTTTGGCATTTTTCATGAAAGGCCCGAATTAGCCCTCCATGAGTTTCCTGAAGTCTCTGGTGATTAGAATTGGTGTTTTGTAACATCTGTCAAGCATTTTCAATCAGATTTAAAACGTGCGATTACCTAGACTTGTCCATACGGAAGATGGTCTCTGTCCCAAGCTATTGGTTCATCACAATAACACTGTGAGGATGCGCATTGTTTATCCATTAAATTCTTTAATCGGCCAATTTCAGCGAAAACGATTAGAAACAGACTTGACACAGCTAATTTCCACACTTGCATGCTGGTAATCAGGCCAGGATTTATGCCATTCCATAGAAATGCGAGGCGACAGTCGGCAAAAGTGACACAAATTGGCAGCAGGGTCACTGGATCCCTGTTCTTTTCACAGATGAGTCCAGATTTGTATGTAGAGATCCACGATGATGGGAGAAGGGTGTGACGCCTGTCAGGTACACTTCCAGTAGCCTAAGATTTAAATCTTGTTGCGGAATATGACATGTCTCGAGGAGGGTGGGTGATAGTATGGTGCGGCATCTGAATTGGAAGCTGTGTGGACTTGCGCATGCCAGACAGAAGCGCTCTGATTGGTTTTCGAGCTAGGAATGACAAGCTTTATCCAATTATGAGACCGTTGGCTGAAGTTTTTGGCGATGACATCATCGAATCAAAGGGCAAATGTGATGGACCAGTGCCTAGCAACAGAAACAGTCGCCCGCACTGACATGGCAATCTGATCACAAGTTTCAAATCCGATTGAGCATTCTTTGGACATGTTACACCGCCAATCCTGATCACGAGAGGCTTCCTGAAACTCAAGGAGAGCTCATGCAGGCCTTTCGTGAAAAAAATGGCAAACGAGTCCCTAAATGGGCCTCTCGTAATTTACCAGAAGCATACCGAGTGGCTTTCATACAGTTACTCAGTCCCTTAGCGGTCACACTGAGAACTGAAAATGATTTTGCATGGATAAAGCCAAAAATAATGGACATTCAGTCTTGTGTTAATGCCAGTTTTCACTTTGGTTTTCGGGGTATGTCTGTTTATTCATTTCTGCTGGTGTGTCACGTGATCAGATTCCAATATGTGTCATGCAGTCTTGTGCAGCATTGTTAGATGTATTCAACAGAGGAAAACGATTTTTTGAAAATTACTTTTTTCAATATAAAAATTTCAGTCTAATGTTTGATCCCTAACTTTTTTTGTCCAGTATACATCATTTCTCAGTGCGCCCCATTTCTCGACCCAGTTCATGGCATAATTTCAGTTGTTTGATATATCGATCTGTTACCATGTACCTCAAAATACGGTAAGGCATTAACTGAAATATCTTGTTATACATATGGCGGCTTCTACATGTAAATTAATGCAAATTTATGAGACGGGCAGACGATTAAATGTTCTATACAGGAGTTATTATGTTCATACTTTTAGCAACTGCTTAAATTTTAATAGTTTAATTTACATAAAATTTCTTTAGAAAACATGCGGATGACAGGACGCGTACGCGGTTTCAATTATCAGTCAATCATATTGTAATGGCAGGTTAACTTGCATGTTTCCTCGAGGAAGGAAAAAAAAAAGAAAACAAGGTTAACAAATTTAGATCACCTGAGCAGGCAGCATTGAATAGCATTTGAATGTTTTCCCAGTGCTCCAGATAAGAAGGGGTAACAGAGATAATTTAGGGATAATTATCCATATTTCTCTATTTTAACATATTTTGTGACCCATCATTAGAGCCGTCTCATCGAATCGGTTCTAATGAGGGGTCACAACATATGTTTTCGTTGAGAAATAAGAAAAAATATCTTTGAATTATCCTCAATACCCCCTCTTATCTGTAGCTGTTTTCCTCTATTGTTTCTTGGATGGTACCATATATGTAATTCCTAACTGTGAACTATGAAATCCATAATATATCCTCATGACTTGTTTGGTTTGAATTTAATTTCTTAAGGACTAATACAGATTAATTTGGAGTGGTATTTTTAAGTAGTACAGAGCCCATGTTTTTAAGCCTTAAAAACATGGGCTCTGTACTACTTAAAAATAAAGGGCCTTCATCATTTTCTCTGTTACTAACGAAAACTTGACTGGAGTGAGCAAACCATGACTGCTTTACCTCTTGTTTAGCTGAACAACAGTTTTGAATAATTCATTGATTTAGCCATTAATTTGAAACAAACCACCTAGTGTTCTTTTATACATTGGGTGTGTCTCTCAATTATAATGTTTATATTTGACAGCTACATATGGATTCTGTCTGTGCATTGATTCAGTCGCTCATTTTATAAATTATTTTATTCATTTATCCGTGTTTTATTACAATTTAATATCAAACTGAATTTCACGACAATTAACATATGCAAACTGTGTTACTTATTTATCAGAACATAATATGAGCCGCAACACGATAAAACCAACAATGTGGTTGTGCGCCCAGCGCAGACTCAGATCAGCCTGGGCATCCGCCCAGTCTGATCAGACTCTTCGCTTAGCGCTTAAAGGCTAGCTAAGGATCTAAGCTACATGTATGCGGACAGCGAAGACTCTGATCAGACTGGGCGGATGCCCAGACTGATCTGAGTCTGCGCTGGGCGCACAGCCACATTGTTGGTTTTGTCGTGTCGCGGCTCAATCGGGTGTTGTAGGACAGCCGCTTGAATTTCTCAGAGACTGGCTGTCTTTGTACGTAAAATTATACAGCAATGATATTAAAGTCGTTAACCTTTGGGGTTGGTCACGTAGTTGCTTCTCTGATAAGTCCCATGATTAAATAATTTCATTATTATGGCTTGAAGGGACATCTTAATTTCTCGACTTCCTAATTTTAACTTCCTAACTTCCCAAAGTGAAGAGTTGCTCTCTGTAAAGTTTGTTAAAAACCCAGTAGTTCCATTTACTACTGACCATTCTAAGGCTGTGGTTCTGATTTTATTCGATGTTTTAGTTTGAGCCTGCCAGGCGAGCTATGTTATACGAAGACATGTCTTGTTAATCTTACTGACTATAATATATGAAGGAGTCTGGAATTTTACGGAATTTATCGAAAGTGTCATGCACAAAATTAATGTTCAAAATTAGCATTCTTCATAAACGCCTGTCACGCAGCTAAACAGTTCCGATTTAGTACAGCATTTCTAAATGAAATTAGCCGCGACACGAGAAAACCAACAATGTGGTTGTGCGCCCAGCACAGACTAAGATCAGCCTAGGCATCCTGCCAGATTGATCAGACTCTTCGTTAAGTGCTCAAAGGGTAGCTAAGGGTCTAAGCTATCTCCATGCGGACAGCGAAGACTCTGATCAGTCTGGGTGGATGCCCAGGCTGATCTGAGTCTGCGCTGGGCGCACAAGCACATTGTTGGTTTTCACATGTCGTGGCTCAAATACGTGGTAAGATAAGCAGATGATGTATATGAGTTAGGCAGTGGCTCAAAAAGTTTGAAATAAAATGTGTTTAACCAAATGAGATGGGCAGTGGCTCGAATACAGTCCAAGGCCAGCTTTAAATCTTCCTGTATAAAGCTAAATAAATCCTTACCACTTACTGTATGAAGAGGCCAAATGTGCCCAGTGAGAGGCCATTACTGATATAAAGATATTTAGTCTTCATCAAAAATTTATGTACTTTCGTTCATATTGATCCCGAGAAGTACTCTTATACATGTTATATCTGCATGGATTTGAATTTACTGTCAATCAGAAAAGACTTTGGCCTCCAAATGGTACATGTAATTTCTAACACGCAATGCTTTCTGTAAAGTGATATTGCTAAGTTGAATTATGTATTCCTTTTAAGTATGTTCTTAAACTCACTAGCTGTCTCAAATAAGTATATACATGTGCCAATGGATTGGACGTAGGCATTGCCTATGTTGATGACGCAATGCAGATGCATACATATACACTATGACATAAATACTAATGCTATACATAAATGCAAAAATTATATCAATAAAACACTCGTAATTGACATGAATATGAATATTTTCCCAACGAGTGACAATTTTTAGAAGTACATGTATTGTAAACAGGTGTTGATTCCAAATTCTAAATCTATATAGCTCCCACTGTCTACTATAATGATCACTAATTTTATTATGGGATATGTAATATGTCTCAAATGAATAATCAAAACAGACAAAGTGTGGGTATTCCTTTGGCTACTAGTTGTGCTTCCAGCCACCACTTTTTGCTGGTTTGTTTTTGTTTTGTAAAGCTTGAATGTCAAGCCGATGTTAATGTAGCATAAAACCCTTTTGTAGATCAATCTATTCTGAAGGACTTCAACATAGTAAATTTCAGGATTTTATCTATGTCTAGAGCGAATGTTTTATGTCTCCTAAAACTTATGGCAAACAGGATGACTTTGACTTGTTTAAGATGAGGATGTCCCACATTCAACATCATGGCAAAAGGGATGACTTTAACTTCGAAATTATTAATTGTCTGTTTTAGATGAAAATGTCCCACATTCAAGAGCAAATAGTGTGTATATTTCTTAGTGCATTAGAATCGAGTCTGGTAACTTCGGACAGCATGTAAATTCGGACAAACCATTGCAAACAGTGAAAATCCAGATGAGACGTCTCATAATTAACCGTCTCATCAGGATTTTCAGTGTTTGCCCAGTTTTTTTTTGTTTTATTTCTAAATAACTGACATAATTATAAAGGAAACAATGTCACTGTCCGAATTTACCTGCTGTCCGAATTTGTCTGACTTGACCCAAGTAATAGCGGCAGTAATAGTAGTAATAGTAGTAGTATTGCAAGAGTGCCAAGTCATACTGGTGGATGACTAATTGAGAGTGAATTTGGGTTTAGCGTCCAACCAACACACGTAGGTCATACGAAGACGGGAACAATTGGAATAAACTTTCAACTGTATGGGCCCAGTAAAACCGGTTTAAACCCCCCAGTAGTTATTACTGACCGTCCTAAGGCGGTACTTTCGTTGCGGTTGCTTTTGTTTTATGTTCGGTGCTGTTTAATTTATTGTGTGATAATAGTTGTTAAATGTTTTTCGTATAATTTGCTTAGTCTGTTGTAACCCTTCTGTTGGTCTAAATAATTTAGTTCAGTAAAGAAAGCTGATTTGCCACCTATTTGGGAAAAAGCTGTTGACTCGGCTTATCACTTATGATTTATTGTTCGTTGGGATGGCTTTGTCAATCTTTCCCTTTGATGTTGGGGATAGGGTTTGGGATCTGATTCAGTCAGTTCCTGAAGTGTAGTTACTCTTTACATTTGCATCCCTACTCAGTTGCACGACTGTGAATATGCTTCAGACTAAATGACGGTATTCTCTAAACCTGCAGCAGAAGGTTGGCGACGGGCCATTGATGTCTGCCAGTGTCTTTCGTCCGGCCCCAAACAAAAAAAGTTAACTTGAATCATGTCAAAAACATACTAAGATCACAGATTTGTGTATGGTCTGGTAGTTACATGTATATGTTAAAAGAGAAACAAATACATCTTTTTGGGGAAAAAAGGGTTTCCAGGTTTGCAATCCGCAAATGGTTAAACTGATCCGTTATTAATGTTTAAGTGTTTATTTCCTTCATACAGTGATCTGTTTGTTATTCATTACATCGTAGAAGAATCAAGAGAGCCTCAGAAAATTGATGAATATGACCTCAGTATGATACTTTTATAAGCTTTCCCACGCCAAAAAATTCATTTGAACTTTGGAAAGGGTCACAAAATATCTAAATGTGATTTTTTTTTATATGAAATGGTCTTTTTTGTCGATTCTATAGAAGCCCCGCCAGAATTTTGCATAACCAAGGCATTTAAATCCGGACGGAGAGTTCGTACATGTGGTTCAGATAGGATTTTGAATATTCTTAGCAGCCAACTGAAAACGATCTTGGCATGATCTGGTTTCCGATTTGAATATTAAATATATTTATTAGTGATCCCTCTGTTCATTTGCATCGCAAATTTGATCACTTCCGGATCAGTAAAGAAATGTGATCCAAGAAAAGGTGGATCTTGATGGCTGCTTTGCAGCTTTTTTTTCTGGTTGGCGCGCGGGAGAGAACGGGTTGTGTGTGTGTGTGGGGTGGGGGGGGGGGGGGGGGGGGGGGTTGAGGAAACAAGTGGTTATCTTTTGCTCTTCCTTTTGATAACACTTAGTTTTCAGCCTCGTTTCACAGTAGTTTTGGGCGATTACCATATTTACTAATCCTCACTGATACACATTCCCTCTGTAATCGAAATGGTGTTGTTCCGTTTGCCATTCATTTTTCTTTTTCTTTTAGTTTCTCTTTCGGTGTCTTTGGTGGGATGTGTTTTGTGACTGTGACTTTTCAAGGGTCATATATCTTCATCTATGTTTCTATATACGGCCAGAGTTATCTAATTTAGACAACCCTGGCCGTATATAGAATCATAAATGAAGATGTATAACCGATGTACGGCTAAAGTCACAAAAAATTCTTTATTCGCTTCTAAATAAAGATCCAGGAAGACAATGCTGTATTGCTTAACAACGTTTATATTTAAATAAATCTAATCTAAGATGAACAGTTTTCATTAACTGAAAGGCTGCAAATCGTTTGTTTCGCTTTAATAAAAATATAATTTTAGGGTTTCAAATATCTATTGTTTCTAAACAATGTTTATCACTATCGTGGCTATATATCTCGACTATGTTATTTGAAATCAGCCGGGCTCAGCCTAAGCATTATCTATCCCCGGTGGGATAGTCTAACAACCGTCTATTTTTTTCCAGGGTCGGGGACGAGGGCATGAACAAAAATAAAGTACAGGTTTTTCATGAGATCCTTAAGCCCCAGCGATTTCAGAACGCATGCGCAAAAGGAAGCGGACCAATGATATTGCATTTTAATAACTATTTTGAACGTCACCGCAAGATGCGTTTCTGTCAGATTTCTGTCATTGCTACAACAACAAATAGAATTTATTACGTTGAGGAATAGCTAAGTTTAGAAACAGATAGACTGTGTGCATCAACGAGGTCATGGTTTCTTCCATATGATTGTTTTCAAATGTCAAAACAAATTTTATGCTGCGATAACCCTGTGACAACAATTAATTGATTAGTAGCTTCCATCCATCAACAGCCAAGCAGGCATATGACGTCAAAATGACGTCGCACTGACGTCGATGTGACGTCATTACGTCGCATCGATATCAGTACGACATCATTTCGACGTCATGTGCTTGCTGGGAAGGTCTTGATCACTGAAACAGGCATAAACTTCGTAAGCAGGTGCAGACGAAATATTGCTGCACAAAAATGGAAAGTTAACTATGGGAAAATTGAAGTCGTCCCTCTTGTCATAAGGTCTAGTACATGTAACAAACTTCCAATCGTCAATGTAGAGATAACTTAGTATTAGGCACATGAACTAGATTCTGTAGTATCCTTAATTATTCAGAGACAATAATGCATTTAGGTGAAATTGAATTGTTGTTGCGTTTGGATCTGCGTGTAAGAGCATCTGTATGAACGTCCTAGTTGAAGCGTGAATACACATCGCGTTTAATTTTCAACAATTCCAACTCACCAGTATAATAAGTTATTTCAAGGCATTGTGGTTGAGAGCAGAATGCATAAAGCGACTTTAATCCTTTGCTGATTTCACGTTACTGAGAAGTTGGATTTGCTTGGAATTCCTTTCATCGCAGCGGATTATACGGCTCTCGTTTCGCCAACAATTCTAAGATATAAATTAACCGAGATGTATCATAAGAAACAAGTTTTATCTCTGTGGATTTTGTCCATATGTGTAAACATTTTAGTTTATGAGTGTTTTGCTGGCGCTGACGCAGCGGAAAAAACATAATAAATTTCAGGGACCTATTAAGAAAAAAGGGTCAAAAGACCCAAGGCCGAAGCAATAGATACTCCACATAAACCTCAGTAAGTGGAGTTTCTTGTTAGCTGACGTTGGCCTGACTTTGCAGACATAGCTCCATTTTAGATGACTTTCTCTGTTAGTATTTCTGGGGTAAAATTGACGTTTTGGCTGAATTACATTTGAGCCGCGACGTGAGAAAACCAACAAAGTGGTTGTGCGCCCAGCGCAGCTGTTGGCATGGAGGTAGCTTAGTCCCTTAGCTACCCTTTAAGCGCTTAGCAAAGAGTCTGATAAGACCGGGTGGACGTCCAGGCTGATCTAAGTCTGCGCAGGGCGCACAACCACATTGTTGGTTTTGTCGTGTCGCGGCTCATTTGTTTTTGGTAATTTATGTGCTTGTAGTGATGTTTCTTGTATATTGTTTATAGCTCCATGACGTTGCATGCCCCATTTTAAGGTGCATATATACATTTGCGGGGCAGGATTTGGGGGGGGGTGGAGGAGGAGGAAACCCTGTCATTTTTATTGTGAGGCTCTTCTCAATGGGGTCCATTTCTTACCGAAAAGAATCTGCTACCCTACTCGCAAATTCTTTCATTTAAGAGTAAAATAGACTTTGAAAGGGGATACAAACGGAAAGTCACAAAAGCTGTTTTCTTTTGTAAAAATGGCGGGAAATATGGAGGTATATACATTTCAGGAAGTTACTCACAAATGTTGGGTAACTGAGTAAATGAATATTAATTGCAAGTATAAGTATTCAGTTACATTTTTAGTTTTCATGGAATCATGAAACACTTTTTATCTTAATGTCTACTACAAGCAGTATTCGGAATTCATAGACATTATCAATGTTTGATATCACTCAGTGAAAGTTCAAAAAAGTGATTTCAGTTCTTAAATATTGTTTGTTTGATATGTCACATGTTTATTAAGTTAAGTGTGCAACAAGGATATGAAATTGTTTTTAGATTAAAGAACTAACCCCGTGGCCATTTCTAGCATCTTAAGACTATATATCCGCCATCATGAATGAGTATATATCGGCTTGATATCTCGCGTGTTGATTGCCTAGCCCGCGAAAAAGGACAAATGAGCCGCGAAGCGACAAAACCAAAAAGCGGCACGTGCGCTCAGCGAAGACTCAGATGAGCCTGGGCATCCGCCTAGTCTGATCAGAGTCTTCACTTTGCGCTGAAAGGGTAGGTACAGGTCTAAGATCGTTCCATGCGGACAGCGAAGACTCTGATCAGACTGGGTTGATGCCCAGGCTGATCTGAGTATTCGATGGGTGCACATGCCACTTTGTTGGTTTTCTGGTGTCGCGGCTCAAAAAATACAAAGGTAAAAGCTTCTTCCATGTGTGTGCATATGGGCACCAGTTAGCATTCATTTTCTCCATCAAACCCTCCTTGTGCCAATGCAGAATCTTTATCAAATGTTCCATGAAAACTTATGAACATTTTTGCTAATCCAATTCTCGTAACGATGTTACCTCTGCTGCAAAGTTGTACAAAGCTATGGACGCACTACAAGGGACGCTACCCTACGTTCGTCATCACCTATGAACATTAAATCTTTTTTCACGTTTTGTAGAGGAGGATGTCATTTGTCTGTGATTTATTTGGAGATAGGATGTGAAAGTACACAGAAAACAAGTCGTTGGAGATAGGATGCGAATGTATAAAAATAGGAAACTGTACGAATCGCATGTAGGTGCGAGAATATTAAAAGAGAGCCGTGCCACGAAAAAAACTAAATTTAATTATTCTCTGCAGGCCAGAAATAAGAATAGCCTGCGATCTCCATAATTCGATCAAAATCTGAATCGTTTGCTTTTGTTTTTCCGGGCCCTGTAGACTGGTAGGGGAGAGTCGGGTAACTTCGGACAGCAGTGTAAATTCGGACACTGACATTGTTTCCTTTATATGGCAGTTGTTTGGAACTAAAACAAAAATTACTGGCCAAACAGAGAAAATCCTGATGAGACGGCTCATTATGAGCCGTCTCATCTGGATTTTCACTGTTTGCAATTGTTTGTCCGAATTTACCCGCCTGTCCGAAGTTACCCGACTCTCCCCTAGTGCAAACAGAGAAGCTTTGTATCAATGAATTGAGTAACGTTATCAAATGTCTTTTGAAAACTTGTACAAATTTGTTGTTTTTCCAATTAGTCGTCACGGATGGTCCACCAGGGCTAACAACCTGTTTTCAAGTTTTATGAAAGAGGATGTCATTTGCCTGTGGTTTATTTTGAGATAGGATGTGAAAGTACACTAAAAACTTGCTGTTTGGACATAGGATGAGAATGCATGAAAACAAAAAATGTAAACAGTAAGATTCATGTGCAGATCGGTGCTAGGATTTTAAAAGCGCCGTGCCCTGACGAAACTATCGATTTAAGTAGTTACTTCAGACCAGAAATAATAGAACAGAACAGAACAAAACTTTATTCAAAATCAATTCTCAGGCCATACGCAGATGGCATAGGAGAAAAGTATAAATAATATACTAAATAATAATAACCTGCAATTCTGCATAATTTGATCAAAGTCTGAGCTACTTGCGTTTATTTTTTTTTACGAACAGAGAAGGCTTGTCTTTGCTCTTGGCACATGACTGATGGTCCGCCACATGTCCCCCGCATCATTGCTTTTGATCTGAGGTACACGATATGCTTGGCGCAGGTGAGCACAGGCCTAGCTTTGTTTTCATATCGTTTCAGATTGATGTCTATCTCCCACAAATCAAAAGCTTTATTAATAAATTCTGTAGAGTTAATATGTTACAGCTACTGCCATTGCATAGAAAATCTCTTTTGTATTGTATGATTCTCTTGTTGTTTACCTATGTTGTAAACCTGAGAGTATAGAAATAAACTTGTAAACTTTTTCTAATGTCGTAGCTTAAGGCGTATAGATGCACTTACATGGTTTAGCAGCCAATTTTTAAGGAAGATAATTATAACAGAATAGAGTTTGTTTCCCACCCTGGTAGGACTTCCATCTTTAGTTTGGGGAAACTCATAAGGAGAATGTGTACACTTTCGGCGAAGCAAGTCTGCCATTTTCACTTTTGCCTTCCTTTCAACTAAATAGTGATCAAAACTAAAAGGAAAAAGTTGGTCCTAGGGGAGAGTCGGGTAACTTCGGACAGCGGGTAAATTCGGACAGTGACATTGTTTCCTTTGTATGTCAGTTGTTTGGAACTAAAACAAAAATAACTGGCCAAACAGTGAAAATCCTGATGAGACGGCTAATTATGAGCCGTCTCACCTGGATTTTCACTGTTTGCAATGGTATGTCCGAATTTACCCCCATGTCCGAATTTACCCGACTCTCCCCTAAGGGAAAGGATTCTTCATTGTAGTGTTTTGTTGACCAGGCAAACAAACAGAAAGTCTGAAGTGTTCAAAAGACATACCACAAAATTTATGACTGCAGAATTTCAAACATTTTTGCGTCCAAGCTATATCATATTGAGAATTCAAGGACTAGAGGGCAAACAGTGTTCTCTAAGTTCCATTCCCCGTGGAGCTCTCCTTTACACAAATTTTGCTCTTTTTCTCATTTGTTGTCCTTTTCACTGAATCTTTTCTATTTGCCTCTTCTAAATGTCCCACCGGCCACACAACGTTGAGTCAGTATTGAATCGACGTTGGTTCAACGTCATTGACGTTGGGTAGGCGTTGATTTGAAGTTTATTGATCTTTGTGTTTCCGCCGTGGACTTTAACAACTTTGCTGTCTTTACTGTCTAGTATCTTGCTCCCCAAATACTCGGTTATATGTTACACTTTTGCTAGTCATCTTTGGTTAAAACTATATTGATTCTTTAGTCAACTGTTGAAAGTTTCAAAGTTCAAATTACTATATATTTGTTGAGATGATCGATAGTAAAATAGGATACAGATTCACATAAGTTCTGAATCCTATTTGAACTGATTTCATTTATATATTAATGTAATCCACTCTATGTATGTTTCAGTTTCAAATAAAATATTGTTTAAACCAAACAGTGTAGATCTAGATGAGGCGGCTCATCATGTTTGCAAATTCAGCAATTTTCGTCTCTGACGCTTAAAGTGTTAAAAATTGCAAAATAAAATTGAGGTGAACATGTACCCTTACAACTCAAATTGAAGAATTTGCTCACAGTATCCCGACCACTTTAAAGAAGGAAACGGCTATTTTCAACTTAAATAGGTCTCCTTTGCAGGTGTGCCAGCCCAGCTGGCAAATGACGTCGAAATGACGTCACACTCGCGTCGATGCGAAGTCGTTAGATCGCATCGACATCAGTACGACGTTATTACGACGTCATGTGCCTGCTAGGAGTTGTATCCATACACTCTAACTGATCGTTATGACTAATAATAATAATTGCGTATATTAATTAAAACATTCACAAAAGCCTTGAAGAACATCGATCATCTTATGTTCTGTTTGGATATAGATTTGAGTCATCGACTTTAAATGTAATAAAAACTAAAATATTTTAATCATTACTCAAACAAGCATGTTGTAGCTGATGACGCGACTGTGCAAAATAATACAGTTTGTCCTTCAAGATTCGTAGTTTTAATTTTTACTTCGTATCCGGTTTTTTTATTTTCCATCGTTATCCGGAACAAGTTTTAAGAAAAGCCTGATGTTTGCCCCTTTTCGTGTTCTGCTTTTTTGTGTAAATTCTGTTATTTCAAGCAGAAGCGATAAAAGTGCCAAAACCATCATGCATAGAAAGACAGCCAAAAAAACGAAATATTTAGATACACAGACGTGGATTGCCGAAAGTAAGGTCTACAACATGTATTTAAAGTGTCATATTGACAGCTTACAAAGTGTGGGTTAATTTTCCATGCCGTATAAAGACAAAATCCGTGAAATTTCAAAGTTTAATCGAGCTATAATTTTGTCTAAAATAATATATTCCTAAAAGGAATAGCACATCTTCAATATGTCTATAACATTTGTATAAAGTTTCAAATTGCTTGAAAACTGTGAAAGAAGTTGTTTATATAAATCTTTCATCCTGTTGTCATAGTGCTATGCCATAACCCGAAAAAGATCATAATTAGGAAAAACTGTAATTTGATAAATATAAGTTTGTCGTTTCAAAAAAAATCTTTCAGTATGTCTGGAACTTTGGAACTTCAACGCAACGTTTCAAACTGATAGCTTAAAAAGCTGCGAGAGGTGTTGATTATATAAATTGCCATCCAGTATTATCCAGAGCACCCATAACTTTATAAATTTAAAGAGTAAATACACTTCAGGAACTGACAGAATCAGATCCCAAACCCTATCCCCAAAATCAAAGGGAAAAATTGAAAAAGACATCTCAACAAACAATAAATTACAAGTGATAAGCCGAGTCAGCAGCTCTTTCCCAAATAGGTGGCAACTCAGCTATCTTTACAGAACTAAATAATTTAGACCAACAGAAGGGTTAAAATGAAAACACCATAAGTTAAACAGCACCGAACATAAAACAAATGCAACCGCAACGAAAGTACCGCCTTGGGACAGTCAGTAATAACTACTGGGGGTTTAAACCAGTTTTACTGGGCCCAAACCTTCACCCTCACCCTCCGCCGCGGTGCACACAATTAGTAGGTAGTTCGGCTCGTATGGAGGTCCCCTAACTCATCTGTGTGTCATCACGGGCAACAGTTAAAATCAAGAAAAGACTGTGATGAAGCAAGGAAGGACGAGGACTCGACAGCCAAAACGTGTTGAGACACCTGGAGATCCCTGGGCCGTCAGCAATACCACTGGAACACTGGAGCAAAAGAAGACCACCAGTTGAACCCCGGTGGGCCAAGAAACAGATTGATTGCTTAAAACTGTAAATGTTGATTATACAAGCTTGACCTTCTGTATTAGCCATATTAGCCGCAATCCGAAAAGTTTTTATGTTTGAAACGGCTGTTATTTCAAGAAAAATATCTTAGTCCTTTTCAAATCTGCACATGTTCCTTTCAACATATCTAAAGTAGAACCGTCGGAGAATCCGACTATACCTCTGCTTAACAGCTTAAGTACAATGGTGTTGTTTTCATTACATGGAGCACATTACATTACAGAGAAAGAACTCATTGTCAACATGTATACCCAACATCAAATATTCTACTTAACTCTGTTTCTTTGAAATACAGAATGAAAAGAAAAATGCACATGGGAAGACAGAAAAAAATAAAAGTGAGGTATATCTCTTTACTTTGAATAATGTAATTTTTTTGTGACAGATTTCACAAAACCCTTCAAGATAGAATGTTCATATTGGTATACAGATTGATAATGACTTCTAAAAAATAAAGAGAAGAATAAGCAGGAGAAGGCTAGTTCTCGATTCCACGATACCACAAGTTATCAACAACCCGATTAACAAATAAAACTATTCTAACTTGGAATGGCTGTGTAGAAATGTTTGACAGAAATTTCAATATTCAAAGTATGGAGAGAAAGGAAGTCACACAAACACAGGAAGAATAAGCCAGATATCGTTTGTTCGCAATCCCACGATACAATAAGTCATTATCAATCTGTATACCAAATACATAAATTCTACCTTGGAAGGTTGCTGTGAAATCTGTTTCAAAAAATGCATTATTCAAACTAAGGAGAGAAAGAAAAAAAAACAGAAAAATAAAGGGAAGCATAAGCATGAAAATGCCGGTTCTCAATTCCACATTACAGCAAGTCATCATCAACTTGTATACCACATATGACTGCTCTAGCTAGCACAGCTAGACTGAATGTATGGAAAGAAAGAAAATTGGATAAATATAGAACGAATAAGCTGGATAAGGCTTGTTCGCAATCCCAAGGTAGCATAAGACATTATTGATCCTTCTTTATATCAAATATGACAATTCTACCTCGAAAGATTGCTGGGAAATCTGTTCAGAAAAATTGCATAAAGCAGGAGAAGGCTGGTTCTCAATCCCACGAAACCACAAGTCGTCATCCACCTGTATACCAAATATGATTACTCTAGCTTGCATGGTTGTGGAGAAATCTTTGACGAAAGTTTTCACCCAAAAGGGGACGGACGGAAGGACGGACGGACGGAAGGACAGACGGACGGACAGATGTAAACCAGTATACCCCCACTTTTTCAAAGCGGGATTATAAATATCTGTGCAAAGTTGAAAAGTGATAGCCCGAAACCTATAGGAGGAGTTGCTCTACAAACTTGTCATCGTATATTAGCCAGAACCCATAAAAGTTCAATGCCGAAATGACCTTTATGTTGTCAAAAATAATAGTTTTCTCTTTAAGAAAAACGCATGCACATCTTCAATATGCTTAGATCGTCTGTGCAAAGTTTCAAAGCTATAGGAGGAACTGATTATCATACAAACAGTTTAGACGCGACGACCGGCCGGGCAAAGGTAAACGATTCCCGCCCCATCCCCGGCCATAGTCGCGGGGACATAAAATTACTCCGAAAAGTGTGCCGTCCAATTTTTTGAGCAATTCTTAGACTATTACACTTATTTTGATGGATTTAATTTTTATATTCAAAATAACAGAGCTCTTTATGTCTTGATTTATGTTCAAGTTTTAAATATAAGTAGCCTGATTTGCATTTTAGTTCATTTGAATATTCATATAGCCTGTAAAAACTGTATAAGCGATAGCCTGATAATACGAGATGCTATGCGTGAAACGGTGCCTTATTGTAATGAACAAACGAAAGATAGATCACCCTGTTCATCTGCCCATCTAATCAGTGTTTTTCCTCTTTGTATGACCCATCTATCGACCTGAGGAATCTATAAAGTGAAAAAGTGAATTATCTTAGTTTTTTATGAGAGATTCACTGTGACAGGCTGATTTGAAACATTGTCGTCAATCCATGCTGTAAATCAGTTTTTCTCGTGTTGCGGCACTTATTGTTACACGAGGCGTTCACACCTCAGCTAACGTTAGCTCTGTCTAACGTCGACAGGTGATTTGTCATATGTCACAAATATATCTCACACCTATATAAACGCTGCCCTACGTTCAGCAAGGCTTTTGTCTATTTTGACAACAAATAAGCTACTAAATAAAATTATATTGTGGTTCTTTGGAGTTTTAAATTCTTACGTCATTAATTTGTTTTATAAGTATTGTGGATACAACGGAAGTCTGTATTGAACGTAACATCTGTGAAACCGTCGTTGAATGCTTTATCAGTAGCGTTAGTTTGTTTGGATTTAGTTTACAGCACCGTGCACTCAATTACAACTGAGCTAATATTATTCCATGTGTAAATGTTTTGCGAATAACATTTTTGTGATGAAACGACTTTGTCGATTTGGAATAAATGAAATTCACAACACAAGGATCTGGGGAGCTATTCAGCATGAAAGGATTCTTAATTTGTGATTATTTTGTTCAGCGTCACGGACGTTTTCAAAGGTATGCAGGAAAATGTTTCACCTAGCATAACTTTAACTGCCTGATTTTTGATAGTCCCAATTATAAACTTGGTTCCTGAACACCTACAATACGTCTGTTTAATTGTTGTCTTCTACAATAAATTGGAAAATACAATCACTTTTTACAACAGAAATGAGGCTGTCCAAGGCTGTATTTCTAACTGTATGTGCTTTTACTTTGTGTTATATCATGGTTCCTGTTGTTTCGCTGAATATTTGGGAATCAGTTGAAGAAAGATTATCTTCTCGAGAAAGCAACAGAAAGACTTGTGTACCTCCGTGTAAGGTTTTTCATTCTTGGTGTAAAAACAACGGAAAGTGCCGAGAAAGACTACCAGACTGTGCTTGGTATTGCGAATGTCCCGCAAACTGTGAAGGCATATTCTGCGAAAAAATAGTAACGAAAACCAATAACGAGGAAAAAGTAGAAATAAAAGTGGAACTCATTAAAGAAAAGACGAAAACAGAATCAGCATTTGATAGATTACAGCTACATGCAGCACTGGCAAATATTTTGAAGAAAAAGAAAGAAAAGGCTGCAGAACCACCGGAACTTAAAGAAAAGGTAAAGGATACTGCTATCAAGAATGACACAACAGTTGTATGCCACACTGACTTACTCAGAAATAAGACAGGACACTCTAATGAAACAAAATCCACGAATGCAACAACAGAGGCAACAATAATTGATCAAAATTCCTCAACAACCTCAAGTTTGCCTCCAACAACACTTAAGCCAGAAAAGATGAGCGCCACAACAGAGGGAAGAGTTGTGGAAGCAAATTCTACTACAGATCATCCAAGTCCTCCAATATCACCACTTATATCGCACCATGCATATACTACAACAGAGGCACTTAATATAAAAGCTACATCAACTGCCACAAGATCGAGTGCGTCAATGCTACCTGCTGAATTAGTGCATGTGAACACAACGACGCAAACAAACAAAGCAAACACATCTGCAAAACTACAAAATTTACCAGTGTCACCATTAGTATCTTCACAGTCAGATTCGGCTACATCACATACCACCCCTATCGTTTCATCTACAGTAAGAAACGACCAACATAGTACAACGACATATGACAGTAGTTTGCCATCTTCAAAAAGCTATACAAGTACTACCACGGTTTATGGGGCTGAGAAGACTAATGCAACTGAAACAAATTCGGTCGAGTCACCCAGTACCGCTGCAACAACTGAAGCTGCTCCGACTGCTTCAGCTGGATCAACAACAACTGTTGATAATTTAACAACAGCAAAAGCTGGTACAAAAACTGAGACAATATCGCCGACTACAGTACAAACAACTACAAACCTAAATCTGGATAAAAACACTTCTACACCAACAACAGAAGTCTTAACAAGCACTGCTCCGTCTACAAATACAATCTTGTTTACGAGTGCTTCTGAACCCACTTCATCGGTCAAGACAGATACTTCAAGCACAATTACAAGTACTGAAAGTACAACTATAATGCTAGTTTCACCAACTACTATTCACACGGCTGCGTCAAGTGTTAAGAGAATAGACGATGTTTCCACTACAGAAAAAGCCAGCCAGACAGTCAGAATATCTACCCGTAAAACTGGCGATATAGCTGAACATACTTCAAAGCCAGACAGCTCTTTAGTTGCAGGTCAAATTACTGCATCTAATAATGTCGAACATCTGACAACATCGTCTTCGGAAACGGTTATAACGTCGACTAAGTCACCAGATGCAGTCGTTGATTCTTTGAAAAATATCATAGACAGTCTAATAGTTCATGTAAAAGCTGCTGAAGGAAATAGAATTAAAGCTGTCGAGGACAAAAATAGTAAAACTGAAATTCTACGAAACAGCAACAGCACTGTACAAAATGAAAGTATATCTTCACATGTACTAACCACAACCAGTGTACCATTAAAAACTACTTTAGATAATGTTGAAACTGTTCGACAACAAAACATGACCACAGATGCGTCAGCAATTGCTGAAAACAAAACAACAAAAATCTACGATACAACAATATCTCGGTCACCCACCTCCAGTGCGCAAAATGCGGATAAAATTCAAACAAATAAAAGTACAGCCGAGTTTGAAAACCACAAGTTTACAACACTTAAAAATAAAATTGCAAATAACAGCAGATCAATTCATAGTACTTCATCGACGAAATCAACACCAGCAGAAGTTACCACTAGCAGTTCAACGCTATTACTTGTCAAAGAAAATACTACACAGACAAGTAAAATAGATACAAAGACATCTAAATTAAAAGCATCAAGTATTAAAGATGAAAAAACGACTTTTAAAGAGCCAAGTACAATCGTCGACTCAACGACGCAAACAATACCACGAGAAGTAACAACACCATCTGTTGGTACTTCATCGTCTATAACAACAACAGATATGAAGCCAAAACAAGCAGAGTCTTTGGGAACGATTTCACCACAAACTATGAATGAGTCAGTCACAACTGCGTCCATTGAGGAGAATACTAGGTCACCATTGCCGACTGACCGCGAATCAGCTACGTCACCACATACTACGTTACCAAATATTGGCATAACAACTGGCAATAAAATCTCTACCGGAAGTGACACATTGATGGTAAATACAGCTACAACTACTCAGTCAGAATCTACACCAGCGTCAACAGTCTCAACAAACAAGGACAGCGCGAAAAACGAATTTCTATCCAGCACAGCTAGTGTTAGGCAACAGAATATAAGGGCAAATAACACAACAAATATAAGTAAGGGTGCATCAAAAACTGAAATAGATGTTGAGCACACTCCATCAAATATTAATGAGGGTCAAGAATATAATTTTGACACTCCTGAGAAGCATGCTTCTTTAAAAGATTTAGGCGTGGTGCAGGAATCATTAAAAGACAACATCGCTAATATTGTTAAATCTGTTAATCTTATCGATGGCGAACATATTTTGGATATGAATACAGAGAGTGAATCTAGTGTTTCTTCCCTTGTCGGGGATAATCTAGGTACAAGCGGTGTTATATCTGGGAAAGACCAACATAACCTGTCGTGATTAATGTCACATGTTATTTAATATTGTCCACAAAATAATATGTTCACGCACGGCTGATAGAGCTATAAACTAAAACATGACAGCTATTATCCCGAGGATATAAATAATAGATTAATGGGCAAGTCTGAGCAGTGGTCGAGTTTTTTTCTTTCAGTAAAGACTGGTTGAAGGAAAGATTGACAGAATCCGTTTGAAAATTTAACATCCCTTATAAAGTTAAGACTTTGTGGTATTGTATTAATTGTATTTCAAATTTACATGTATAACTCTGGAATACATTAAATAGTAAGTTTCTTCGAACGGAACAATGAAGAATATGAAATGTAGTTCATATTTGCATAATCGTGACTAAAACGTCATAATAAAAGGCCAAACGGGAAGACCTTGCAATGTAGTGTTTTCGTTATGTTCAATATTTCCTCCAGATATTTTGATGGCAGATATAAAGTTAATAACCTCTTGTAATTAACACATCAAATAGACAGACTGAACAATTAGCATCTAATGAATTTATAATTAGATCCAACGGATAGCAGAAATGTGGATTTGACATTTGGAGGACAACTGAAAAGCTTGAACTTCTTAAAAGTGCAAGCTTTGTCACCCTGGACAACTTTTATTCCCAAGTTAAACAATAACAACAGTTGAACTAGTGGGATGCGCACATGGGATGGGAAGCCTTTTCTCCTCGACTTCGTTGCTTTACCGGAGGGGACATGGTCCAGCGGCGGTCCTACTACCTGAATTAGGCGATAAACTTACAGTGTATTTAAGGCGGTTATTGGAGGGTTGGATACAAATTAGAAAGATTAAGTTTGTCAGATGAAATACATATAAATGATATGTATAAGAAATGGGTTCTGCAAATGTATATAATTAGGGCTGTCCAAGTCGATTTTTTTATCTTGCATTTTGTATTATTGTTTTCGCATTTACCTCCAACGTTTAGGTAAATGGGACACCTCCTAGTTTTTCTGTCATTTTCGTTTCTCTGAACCAAGGCCTTCCAAAAGTTTGTCTACTCAAAAAGGAAAAATATCTTGAAGAGTTTGCCTTTAAGAGTTTGCTTCTTGATAAGAAGGTGCAGGGAAGGGGGAAGGGGACAGAAAGTAAAAATGTAGAGTTGCTTCCCCTGAAAGTGTACTCATTCACCTTAGCGGCTGTAAGGTCAGCGATATAATTGAGTCGCGACACCACCAAACTAACAAAGTGGAATGTGCGCCAAGCAAAGACTCAGATCAGGCAGGGTATCCCCCAGTCCGATCAGAGTCTTTGCTTTGCGCTTAAAGGGTAGCTAAGGATCTAAGCTACCTCCTTGCCGACAGCAAAGGCAATGATCAGACTGGGTAGATGCCCAGTCTGATCTGAGTCTACGCTCGGCGCACATGCCACTTTGTTCGTTTTGTCATGTTGCGTCATGGTCAACCTAAAGTGGACGGATTGAGTAATCCAGTGATTAAGTTACCGGTAATTTGTTAACATTATGGACAGGTTTTAATTTTTTTTTTGGTAAATTGTTAGCTTTAAGATGGACTAACTTTGTTAACTTTAGCTCGCCTGGTAACCTACAATTCCAGTCTCATCTAGAAATTAAAGATTAGGTGTCTGCATATATTGTTAGCAAAATATAACACTGTCATTTGGACAGTTTCAGTCAAAGATAATGATACAGTTCAAATGGCATTGTCATATTTTGAAAACCACGTGATCATCCACCGTGGTTAGAGAGAGCCTCATAAACTAACGATATCGATATTTTTGAATAGCTGCATGGACTTTTCATCTTGTGGTATTTTTAACTATGATATATGTTTTTGCCTGATGCTGCAGCTTGTATGAGCTTTTCATCAAATTTCTAGCATTTTCCACAATGATATATGTCTTGCCTGACTTCCCGCACCTGGCTTTGAGACAGTTTTAATTAATTGCCGGCGCAGAGATAACTGTATCATTACATAACTTAAGACTGATGACCGATTAAGTGTACTGCAGAATGTTTTTCTGGGTGACACTCATTTGAAATATGTTATATGTCTTAGTGCTTTTTACATGCTGTTTTTCTCATTTAAACCACGCTTGGTATAAGCTCAATTCCATTCCCAAATAGATATTATAAAGCTTCTACAGCCGGGTGTCACAAGTCTTTCCCCAAAAACAGATTTTCCATAGACCTCAATGCATTTTCAAGGGTGCGGGGAAATTTGCTGTAGCAAAACTGCTTATCTGACGATATTCAAAATTTATATGGTTAGAAAGAGCAATAATTTTGGCTACATCTAATAATTTTTATTTGAACTGTAGTTAATTGTTCTTTTAGAAATATGCTGTTAAAGACAACACCTATACTTTTTCAGCAAATTTTGGACAACGTCACCATTGACGTCAATAGAAAACTGCATTTCTGAAAATTTTATTGAAGTTCAAAGACTTGCAGTTTAACTGTAAGTAGGTTTAGGGCAAAATAAAAATTATTTTATATTGCAGAAATCTTTTAGGGTTTTTAAGTATGCAAAAATTATAAAGAATAGTTGAACACAGGTTTCACAGTAAAATTTCTTGCACACTTGCAAACGCACTAAAGTCAATTGAAAAATATTTTTTGGGAAAGACTTTTGACACTTGGCTGAACTACTAAAATATAACAATGCTATTTGACTCATATTATATAGGTGAAGCATGTTGGTAAAAAAAAATCAGCTGTGTAGATGATAAGCTGGTGGAGTTACCACAAAGCTCTTGAAAGTTGGCAAACAAAAATTTCGTTTTGGCCAATTTCAGGAGTTTCGCAATAACTCAACCAGGCCCGGGGGGTATAAAACTTGAGTACATTCTCACACTCAAAATAAAGCACACTGATTGGCTGCTTCCGAGCAAATGCTCGGAAGCAGCCAATCTGTCTGCTTTATTTTGAGTTTGAGATTATACTTAAGTTTTATAACCTCGAACCCAGTTCACTAGCTTTAACTTCAAAGCAAATATTATGCACAGATTCTATAAATACATACTTCTCGAATAACATTGTTGAATTTGTCGAAGTATATGCAGAAGACTAAATTTATAATTTACAGATGGGAATGGAATAGCGCGTTTAAATCAAAGAAATACATGTACATATAAGGTCGAGTCGGGTAACTTCGGACAGCGGGTAAATTCGGACATGTCACTGCAAACAGTGAAAATCTAGATAGGCCGTCTCATCTGGAGTTTCACTGTTTCTCCAGTTAATTTTGTTTTACTTCCAAACAACTGACTTATAAAGCAAACAATGGCACTGTCTGAATTTACCCTCTGTCCGAATTTACCTGACTCGACCCTATTGTAAATTATGTCAACCGATTTATAGTAGTGTAAAATCTGTACTAACCCCAGTGGAATCTTACATCAACTAACGTTCTCAAATGCCTTGAAGTATGCAAATGCTACAATACCAAAACGTATTGCAAAAACGTTTTGACCTTTGAGCATTCTTTGTGTAGATGAAGCCATAAATTTATTTATAAAATCGGTGTATTAGGTACATGCCTTTTTAAAGTAACATGTAATTAAGATACTCTAAATTTGGAAAATGATTAGTATGCTCAAATGTGTATTTGAGCGTGCCATTTTTATCAGATTCATTGTCACGTGCAAATAGAAATACAGTCAACCCTTTCTTTAGCTAGCACGCTAAGGAATGCCAAAACTGCTTGCTTAAGACAGGTGCTTGTTTAAAACAGGTCGATTTACACTGAAAATGCTTCTTTGGGATATGAGATTTTGGCGCTTTCAGACAGATTTTTGCTTAACATACCGGTTTGACTATAGTTGTTTTCTGCACATGACAATACGGCCACGTGTCAGGAAAGACAATATTTCCTTCTGTATATACCTTACATATTCCCGGTGTTTTATAGTAATTTATATCATTATAAATGTGTAGAATCAAAATAATATGGTAGAAATGATTTATTAGATCGTGTCAATGTCGTAATTAATTAGATGTTCAGACACAAGGCAGTCTCTTTCTGATATTTTATGTAGTTTTGAAGTATGAGTAGCTTCGTGAGCCGCGTATCACACTGTAAAAAAATACTGTAGATTTTACGGTAGAATAACTGGAAACCGGCTGCCAGTCCTTTTCCCGTTATTTTTACGGGTTTTTGCCTGTAAGACAATGTTGGAAATCACGAAATGGAAGTTTTATGTTAACTTGGTGCACTCGAAAATAAATTTGTATTGTTGAGGGGCTATCTAACCAAAACGACATCTGCTCTTTTCTGTCCCACTCTGCTTGATGATTCCTGCAATTTTTACGGGCGCCCGTAAAAATAACGGTAAAAGGACTGGCAGCTGGTTCACAGTTATTTAACCGTAAAAGCTACCGTTTATTTTTGCAGTGCAGGCGTTTCGCTCAACAAATTGCGAACGAGGGTCATCCAATAAAGAGTAGGACATTATTTATAATTTGTGACGGTATATGATTTTCATAAAAAATGGCCACTACATGGCATATCTGAAAGCGTATACAACAAAGTATCCAAAAATTTTATCTGGCCGTTGATTTCTTGTTGCCTAGCAACGACAGAAGGCAAGGGAAAAGTTCCTGGCCAGGTTTGTAAAAATGGTTGCCATGGTTACTGGAGCCCATATATTTAAAAAAAAGAACACTCTGTTTTATATCTTACTATGTTTGAATCACACTTTGTGAAAATAATTCATTTCGGATTTCAATGGTCGGAAAAACTAGGAATTTTTGTTTAAAAATTGTTAAACTTGAGCATTATAATTGGGGTGGGGGTGAGATAGGTGTTATAAATCATAAGCAAATTAACATTATGGTAAGCACTTGACTCTAACGGGTGAGGTATACCATATAAATTACACTGCACATATTGAAGAAACACACGGTTGATGTGCTTCGTGTTGCTAAGCAACAGAAAATCGTGCATAGTAATTAAGGTCATATTTTCTGGAATAGACTGGTTGTTAGGCAACCATTAGTCTAATTCAAACGGTAAACAGAAAATGTTAAAATATGTCCGGATACCACTATTTGGATTAATGCCAGACCTCAATTCCTGTCTGTATGGTTTAATTAAAGACAGGGATGGTACTATATAAGGAGGATTAACTACTACAGTGTCATTCCGCAGAAGGCAAACATCTATGCATAAATACTGGTTGGGCAGCACTGACCGACGAGACATTTACAGACTGAATGACATTGGACGGACACACGGCGCCAGGTGTCTGCAACTATGGTTACGTACCGTTGAGCCACTTGGGTAACGTCGATACGAGAATTGAACAGAACAGAACAGAACAGTGTCATTCTGTCTCTTGATCACATAGTGTCACCACCTCCAGTCAGCCAATAAAATCACCAAAACTGTTTATTCTGGCCCACTGATTGGTTGACATTAGTTTCACACCTTTACCTGTACAGGTAACTATGCTATGTGCTGGGAACCAGACCCCCCGGCAGAGAAGTCCTGTCTTTAAGAAGCAAATCCCGGCCAATGACTTAGCCGGTGCCTTGCATTTCGAACCATAGCCGAATAAGTCGTTGGCAAAATTAGATGAAACATATACTGCAGGGAGGTTAGCTATTGGTTTTGCAAATGAAGGTAAAATTCTCAAGTAACGGGGTAGGGTTCGTGAAATATCAAACAAGCCCCACTCTTTATTGGATAACCCTCGTATAGGTCATGACCAGTCTGCGTATTTGTGTCGGCTGCTTATAGCGCAAGTAGTTTGCTGGTCTGGGAATTGACTAAAGACAGGGTTTTCACGACGCTGCTCAACATGTAGACTGTCTTTGTAACTTACGTTACTGAACCACAAATACCTAATTTAGCTTTAAATTTCAGACAGTTACCTACTTAAACAGTACTGATCCCTCGAAGGAGCACTCTCGTCGGGATTTGCACTATTTTCAAGATTTGCGGCTGCAAAGGGCTACCCTTGAAGGAAAAAACTGACAGCAAGTGAATTCTCTTAAGATTAGCCCCTCTACAGAAAATAATGCAAATACCTGTGGTCAGAGAGATCCCCTTTGCATGTGTATGCAGACATCTTAATGGTCATCAACAGCTGATCGATCATAGTTTCTTACAACAGAATTGAGCCGCGACACGATAAAACCACCAATGTGGTTGTGCGCCCAGCGCAGACTCAGATCAGCCTGGGCATCCGCCCAGTCTGATCGGACTCTTCGCTAAGTGCTTACAGGGTAGCTAGGGGTCTAAGCTACCTCCATGCGGACAGCGAAGACTCTGATCAGACTGGGCGGATGCCCAGGCTGATCTGAGTCTGCGCTGGGCGCACAACCACATTGTTGGTTTTCTCGTGTCGCGGCTCAATTTTGTTACAACATATATTATTATGATTCCCGGTGATTTAAACCACTAATGAGTCTACGTGTTTAATAATGATACATATAAAACATTTTGATTTATCGTAACCCCTTAAAGCGCTAAAAAGCAGACGAAAAAATTTTCGTCTGCAAAATTTTTAAGAATTCTTACTGCAATTATATTAGATTGAAAATTCAAATACTAGAGGGCAAACAGTGTGTACATATGAGGCGGCTCATGATCAGCCGTCTCATAGATCTGGAGCTACGCTGTTTACAAATTTATTATTTTCGTTTTTGGTGCTTTACGGGTTGTGAAAAATGTCGCGACATTTAATTACGTATTAAGTGATTCTCTTAAATCAATTTTATGTAACGTAAATCATATTATGTCTTGCTTTGTCTGCTGCGCCAAACAGTCAGCCTGATTTTGAATCTGCATTACTTTACAAGACTGGTCTGGATCCGACAGAGTGTTTTCTCCCTTTTTAGGGGGCAGTGATACACCTCTTTAGTCAAACACCTCGACTCATTCTTCTGTTTGGCGCTTCTCTTAAAGGAAATATTTTTTTCTGTGTCTAAATTGCATATTTGTCTTTGAAGAGAGCTTCCTAGGAAAAGAGAAACAACACTTTCCTAGATGTCTTCCTTGTACAAATTACGGCCAAACAATGAAAGAGTGGCCAAAAGATAGTGGTTAAAGACATGTGAACCGTTAAGAACTAATCAACCTTTTTCAATATGTGTCTTCCATTTTCATTATTTTGAATCATACATAATAGGAATATTAAAGCCACTGAACAGTCTGCAAATATGCAAAGAGAGCTCTGTCTCTTTGTTTTAATTGCATACGCCCACTAGAGAAATAAACATAAATGAATTTTCAGTTGTCTTACTTAGTAGTAAAATTCAAATTACTAAATAACTGTAAGCAACTAAATCAGATTTGATTTTCAACTTATAAATGAAAAACGTTTGGGTAGATAAAGTCTAGTTTATGTCAATGTTTTTTTTTTTTTATTATTTTATTATTATTATTATTTTGCTTCAAATTTTGCAAACTTACAAAAACAAACCGCAGTTAGTTAAAGGTATACTGTTTATAACTTTATTAAGTGTATTTAATGATTTTCATGTACATGTATATGAAGTATGGCAAACGGGTCCATATAAAATTGACAACGCTTTAGCTCTACGCGATACATGAACAGAAGGCTAGGTGGGAAAGAGTCCGTAGATATGGTTTAATTAGATCACTTTGACATTTAACCTACATTTGCACTAAAGTTTTGACAACGGTTGCGTCAGTACTGACATAATTGACACCAGTAAAGTGTTTTACTGACGACACTTGCACGCAGGCCCTGGTGTCAATTAATACTTATTGTGGCTTTTTTCCTCCCTTACCATGCTTACTATATTATGATTTATCACATTTGATCTTGTTCAGTGGTGGAAGAAAGGCAGACGAAGTTCTCAATTGTATAGGGGCTGGAAAATACAATGTGAAACCACGACAACCCCGAATGGAACAGCCACTTTTTCTCGGAATCGAACCTGCACGGCAGGAATATGTGGCCAGTTGTGAGACAAGTCTCATTACCGTATGAGGGATTGGGGCGCCTACTGGGCTATCAGGCGCCGACTTTAGCAAATACTCGCTCTAATAAGGATGTGTCCGGAATTTTGGACACTGATCCTTCTAGTTAGATCAAACAGACTGATAATAGCTGTTACTTTCTGCACATATAATTTTTTATCTTGTTACACGGTTCAAGATTTAATTTCTGCTTGTTGCACTTCTGTGACAACACAAAGTTGTACATATATAAGGCTTTTGAGCGACTTGACACATAAATAATAGCAGTAAGTTTGTATTTTCGTGAGCCTTTTGTAGTCATGGTTGCTGCTTTTAAATAGTATTGCTACTCTTTTCATCTTTTTCCATCAGTTTTTGAGAGAGCGATGACTTTGTGCCTTTCTGTTTGCTTCCCTGGGTGACAATCTCTTTCAAAATGGGGTCTACTCTTAAAGAGGGGAGCAAATTCTTTCCTTTAAGAGTTGACCCCCATTGAAAAGGGTGGCAGAAAAGAAACAGATAGAGTTGGGTTTTAAGTATCATATGGCACACAAGGTTGAATCAACCTTGAATCAACCTTTATTCAACGTCATTACGTTGAATCAAGGTTGATTCAACATTGTGTGCCTGCTGGGTAACTGACCCACGTTGCAGTCTGCATCTGCCATGATGCGCCTTTGCACATTAATGAGCCGCGACACGACAAAACCAACAAAGCGGCATGTGCGCCCAGCAAAGACGATCAGCCGGGGCATCCGCCCAGTCTGATCAGAGTCTTCGCTGTGCTTAAAGGGTAGCAAAGTGTCTCAGCTACCTCCATGCCGACAGGAAAGACTCTAATCAGACTGGGCGGATGCAAAGACTGGCCTGAGATTTCGCTAGGCGCACATGCCACTTTGTTGGTTTTGTCGTGCCGCGGCTCATACTATATTATTATAGTTTCGGTCTTAAGAAAGGTTTATTGGCGACAGTGCTGGTATTGTTCTAGAACTGTTGAGATGGAAAGCTCAAATTTTAGATTTTATAGAAATTTAGTAGAAAATGTATGATGTATATACTTGTATAGTCAGAGCTTGTGAATTTCTGTGATTTTAATGAAATCCAAACTAAGTTTGCGCCATTGTCATAAGTGTCTTATGTACAGACTATTGTTGTAATTATCATACGCCTATAATATGTAAAAAATTATATAAACCATAATTGTGTTTTGTCTTTCGTTGGTGAATATAAGCAAACTAAGGTATTTTGTTTCCCCTCCAGGTTTTCTGCCATTTCTACAAAGGGAAACGCCTTTTGTGACTTCTTGTTTGCTTTCCTACACGTAGCCTTTCCAAAATTGAATCTCCTCTTACAGAAAACAATTTGCTCCTCTAAGAGCAATTTGTTTTTCTCCAGGAGTTGACCCGTTGACACCACTCCTTTAGAAAAGAATTTGATCGCAGAAAAGCAAATTATTTCCTTCGAGAGTTGACCCCTGTGCAGAAGTGGGGAAAAGTAAATTCATGAAAATGTACGAATTCTTCCTTACAATAAATTGAATCTGTGAATTAAATCTTAAATTTGCATGAGGAAATTTGATAAGTTTTGCCATAAATTTTGCTACCAGTTTCGGTCAGCAAGAGAATATATGATGCATGATTGTATCAGAATGCAAATATACTTGATTCCATTAGTCCAATATCATAACAACTGTGGGATTCCGGCTTGCAGTTTCCACGGTAACTAGGGTATAGTCGGGTAACTTCGGACATGCGGGTAAATTCGGACATACAATTGCAAACAATGAAAATCCAGATGAGACGGCTCACAATGAGCCGTCTCATCAGGATTTTCACTGTTTGGCCAGTTATTTTTTGTTTAAGCTCCAAACAACTGACATATAAAGGAAACAGTGTCAGTGTCCGAATTTCCCCGCTGTCCGAAGTTATCCGACCCTCCCCTACACAATGGCGTTGAGATGAATGGGTTCACCTTATAGGGAAGTAGCTCTACCGTTTTCATTTTTGCCTTTTCTACGAAGAAAATGGGACCAAATTCTTCCCTTTAAGAGGTGACCTGTGTTATTTGCTTCCTTTTTTCAATAAAGAAAATGTTAGAAAATATTTTCCACTTCGCTTTGACCTCCGCTGAAAAAGCAAAAGCTGCTTCCCTTGAAAAAAATGATTGAGCCACGGAACGACAAAATCACCAAAATGGCATGTGCGCCACGCGAAGACTCAGATCAGCCTGGGCGTTTTCAGAATTATCTTATTAAATTTTATTAGACCCTATCTTTAGTTGTGCAAGTAGCAGAGGCTTCGCTTTAGGTCAGGCGATTTCTTTATGAACTCCGGGTATGTGACGTACATACAACGAAAGAACAGGCCCACTTACCCTACATGCAACTGTAATGTTATTAATCAAGTGTTTTCGTGTTGGTCCAGTAATAATTCTGAGGTCTGCTGTGTTAGCCCGAGGCCGAAACGCTGTCCGCGGTATTTGCCCGCTACCGAAGACCGAGGGCTAATGTGGCAACCGAATCAATATGAAAACACGATTCATGTCAATTCTATTAACGAGCGCAACACGAGAAAATAAACAAAGTAGTTTTGCGCCCAGCGCAGACTCAGATCAGCATGGCCATCCGCCCGGTCTGATCAGACTCTTCGCTAAGCGCTTAAAAGGTAGCTTAGGGTCTAAGCTACCTCCATGCGGACAGGGAATCTCTGATCAGACAGGGCGGATGCCCAGGCTAATCTGAGCATGCGCTAGGCGTACAGCCACTTTGTTGGTTTTCTCGTGTCGCGGCTCTAACTATCTTTTATCTTAACAGATATGGATTCAGCCTGACAAACTCATAATATTACGATATCAGTGACTGAATTATACAGTCAACTCTCGATATCTAGAACACTGATATATCAAAGTACCCTCTCATCATATTAAAGAATATAATTCATACTCATTTCTATTTTTCTTTACATTTCAACTCCTGTCATCTCAAACAACTGATATCTCAAAGTAAATTTTCTGGTACCAGAAATCCACTTTGAGATAACAGTAGTTTTGGATGGGATGAACTTGGACTTTGAGATATCGGGAGTAGACTGTACTAAAATTGAATAAAATAAACGAAAGGACCATAGACCCTGCGCATCATCATGTGTCTTACGAACACATCAAATAACGTACCGAATTTGTTCGATTATAAGACGTGTTTTTTTCTTTCCAAATAACAGTCCTAAAATCTAGATCCGTTCTTATAAGATTTTTAGGGTTGTTTTAGAAGGATAAAACCCGTCTAATAGCAGAATTTCATAAGACTAATTTAGATATTTGGATTCATGTTAGGGATGGAAAAACACCGTTTTATAGCCGAGTACATGCGGTAGGGGAGAGTCGGATAACTTCGGACAGCTGGTAAAGTCGGAAAGTGACATTGTTTCCTTTATATGTCAGTTGTTTGGAACTAAAACGAAAATAACTGGCAAAACAGTGAAAATCCTGATGAGACGGCTCATTATGAGCCGTCTCATCTGGATTTTCACTGTTTGCATTGGTATGTTCGAATTTACCCCCATGTCCGAAGATACCCGACTCTCCCCTAGGTGAATCATTTTTTCCTTTCTCTCTGGTGCAGTATTTTCCAGTTTTCAAACGCAGTCCATCTGATAGTGAAAATCTATATCACTATCTCTCCAAGCTGCGTCGCCGGCTTCCAGCTTCGTAGCCGGTTGTAGGTAACAAGCACTCGACGTAAATCTGTATTCAAACGTCTTACACGTGAAGCCCGTTGCCGTCAAACACGCTTCGTAACAGGTATCAAAGTCGACACCGTACATTGTCTGTGAATTGAACCCCATGATAAAATGGTGTTTGGTTTCTGTGTATCCCCCGCCATAGTTGTCACATGCTGGAAAATACACGAAATTGATAAACGTCATGTATAGAGTCAGGGGTCAGATTAGCCCACGCATCCGGAAACTGTTATAGCTTCTGGGGTGAATCTGGACATTACTCAGCTGAGTCTGTGCATGTGCGTGAATGATAATTGAGCCACGACACGAGAGAACCAACAAAGTGCAGCCGCCCAGTCTGAGCAGAGTCTTTGCTATGCGCTTAAAGGGTAGCTTAGGGTCTAAGCTACTTCCATGCGGACAGTGAAGGCTCTGATCAGACTGGGTGGATGCCCAGGCTGATCTGAGTCTGCACTGGGCGCACAACCACAATGTTGGTTTTGTCGTGTCGTGGCTTAATTATTATGATGTTGCAACACTGTCCACGCGAACCCATTGACCTCGCTGTACTTATAAATAAAGAACGATAGCCACTGAGAGTTTACGGTTTGCATGAAGCCGATGCTGGGCTGTACTATTTTTAATGCTTTTAAAGATTATGCCGCGAACAATATACGTTGAAATCAGCAAGAGTCTGTTTTTGTATTCAGAATCGGCTCAATAAAGCATTAGTTTTCGCAGCATGATCACATGTTATTAGAGCTTACTTGTAGGCCATGGCACTGATATAAATGAATTTCATGAAAAAGACTTTACTAAAACGTGGCAGTGCCATTTTTAGACTACCGTATTTACCAAAAATAAAAAGATCTGCAAAGCAAGCTTTAGAAATATTCTTTATCTCGTCACGTTGACCTCTTTAGTTTTAATCTTTACAGATATTGCAAACAGTAAACGCTTTACGCCATGGCTGTATGGTTGTTTTGCGGGAGTGCAACTGCACTCGATCCTTCTGAAAAATAAATGGCAAACAAACTGAATTTGCTGTTACGGTATTATGGAGAATCTATTTTCAGAACAAAAATGTACGTTTGTGCCAGTCAAAGACCGTTAGTGTTATATTGAATATCGGCATAAGCAGGTCAAAAAATGACAAGCTCCTAGTTCAACATCATTCCGTTCTTATAAACACTAGAAGCATCTACTTGCCTGCGCTTTAATGCAACAGCACTTGGATTTATTATCTCATCATAAATTTTGGACTCTTCCATATTTTCTACTTATGATTTTTTTTCTTAAAGGAATGAACATTGGGATCAACGATAACACTCACACAAGGATTCGGGGTCCTGACTAACTAGGACAATTTGGAATGCACGCATTTAAAACTGACAATACTAAAATACTAATAACTGAAACCTAAATGATTAACAGTTAACAAACTAAATAAATAGATAAATAAACACAACATAAAATCAAATAAAATATTAAGTTGTATAAAATTATTAATACCAGTCAATCAATCAATCGATACTTAAAATCAGATCAAAAGTGTTGTAATTGACTATGTGAATGTATGTTAATTTCAAATCATAGTCCCCATTTCTCATTCAGCTACATTTGCATGAAAACATCATGCATTTCTAATGAAATTTGCATTAATAAATATAATTATTGTAATGTGATTGAAGTTCAGCCATGCAATGCTGCAAGTGCTTAGGAACTGTTCTGTATAATCAAAACATCAATGCGCAGTATCATAAGAAACCATGTCTTAGGGAGCGCCGGTCCGTTTCTGTTTCTATATAGATTCTACTACTTATTGGTTATATATTATATTTCAATGACATTGCAAACATACATGTAGATACATAACATGAAAGTATTCAAAGGATCAGAACGGAAGCTAAAGCTTATCGAGTTCTTATCCTAAATATTTATATACAATCAGTATCAATGTTGGCGGAGTATATAACCTTTTGAGAAAATGTGATGCTACTTATTGATGAGTTAGGAAACCTTCAGGAGGGTAAGAAGCATTTTCACGCAAGCCGACAACTAATTAACCAACAACTACATGTACTTAACTATTCGAACCATTGTATAAGCTAAGGGCGAGTCCTGTACAACTAGTTAAAGCTCCTCAGTAGTTTATTACTGACCATTCCAAGGCGGCCCTTCTGATGAGGTTCCTTATTTTGTCTATGTAAATGCTTTCATTCACTTGTTGTGTGAGTGATGTGTTTAGTTGGGTAGCTGAATGACAACCTGTCTGGGAAAGAACTGTTGACGTGGTTTATCATGCAGGACTTCCTGAGCTGCTGTCAATTTACTTCTTGCCTTTTTATTTTCAAGGCGGGATGGAATCTGTTAATAATCCCACTGGGCACACAACCTTGAATCAACCTTGATCCAACGTCATGACGTTGAATCAAGGTTAATTCAAGATTGTGTGCCTGCTAGGTAATAGTTCCTGATCATTGCATATATTTTCACTTAATGAATCCAAAGGAAATCTATTTTTTTACGCGAAGGTGTATGAGAATTTTACACGATATCACAGGCTGAAATGCACCATGACTGTTGACACATGTCGAAAGGTATTTTACTCCCGTACAAATGCTCAGTTTTGTTGAATAGTAAAAAGAAAAAAAAAAAAGATTTTAGTTAGAATTCCACTGCTGTCATTTTGTTCTCAGAATCATTAAAAATCAATTCCATTGCATATTATATTGACAGTACAATATTCTCTTTAGACTTTCATAACCGATATCCTGATAGTACATACGCACTGTGTGTGCATATGTTGAAATTTCTAAGTATCGGGGCAGATATGTCTACGGAAACAGTGCTGAGATCTCAGATCTGCATGGGCATCCACCCGGGCTTATCAGACTCTTCGCTAAGCGCTTAAAGAGTAGCTAAGGGTCTAAGCTACCTCCATGCGGACAGCGAAGACTCTGATCAGACTGGGCGGATGCCCAGGCTGATCTGAGTCTGCACTGGGCGCACAACCACATTATTGGTTTTCTCGTGTCGCGGCTCATATGTTCACTACAAATCAGTCAAAGACAGCCAGACTGCAACAGAAAGGCCACCTTGGAACGGTAAGTAAGAAATGAGGATTTAAGGAACATGCAGTTTTGCGCATGAAACCTCCCACTTAGTTTTGATGCAGCCCCAAAAATACGAAGATGTCAGTAGGGATCTCCTTACTCACCAGTAAGATTTGAAAAACACATAGATAAAACTAATTAAAGTACGTTTAGACTTTCGTTGTTGAAACTTTGTATAATAACTGATTGAAGACCATGAGAGCTTTGTTTGACGTTAAGACGGTCGCTGGAAAAGCTTTGTATATACAAAGATTTTACAGCGACCATCTACTCCCCTGGTTAACTGTGATTACCAAACGAAAAAGAGTCCTAGTTCCCAAACAACATGAAAACAAATTTGAACAAATAGTTTTGGAACTTGACTCTTTTTCGTTTTGTAATAGCTTCATTTTAGTTTTATTACAGTCTGAGAAACGTAGTTAACCAGGTGTGAATCTGAACGTCTGAATTAGTAACCAAATAGCAATTTTAAGATTGTCTCTTTAAAGTTTATAAGACGGACCCTGAAACGGAGCCGGGCCGGGTAGCGCAATCGGTAGGGCACCTGACTCGTAAGTCAGAGGTCCTGGGTTCGAATCCCGGTCTGGCCACATACTTTCGTTTCTCCTTCCGCTGATTCAAGAAGGGCAGTTGTCAGTTACTGGCGAAAGTATGTGCACTTAGTACTGGTTAACCGCTTAGGAGGTCTAAGCTTCCCAGGAATAGTGTGGTTAGGTTAACTGACCGTCCCGACATGACCTTAGTTGTTTACCGTGGACGTTAAGCATCAAATCAACCAACCAACCTGAAACGGACCCCACTTTTATTGTACTGCTAGAGTCGTCTGCTTTCTGTTTTGTTTGAGACTGGTATTGTGGGTTATAAAGCTTGAGTACATTCTCGAACTCAAAATAAAGCACACATATTGGTTGCTTTCGAGCACATGCTCGGAAGCAGCCAATCAGTGTGCTTTATTTAGAGAATGAGATTGTACTCAAGTTTTATAACCTCGGACCCTGACCTTCAACAACTTTCTACAGCGCTTTTATTCGTTTTGTATTATTTGTGAATGTGAAGTTTCCTTGTATCTTCGTTCAGTTTATTCTTCGTTCTCATGAATGCTCGGTGAGACTTCAAGTCAGTCAATAAGCAACGTTTTAATGTATTCACAGTAGTACCAGATCAAAATAAATTTTATTATATAATAGCAGTACTAGAAACGGTTTCATGTTAATTAATACAAGTTTTTGATAAAGGAAATAAAACGGTTTTAAACAACATAATTCCTTTATAAAATCTGAATAATCTTGAAAATTCTTAAAATTAAAACAAGTAAGATAATTAGCATAATTGTCATTTAAACGGAATACTTTGGATTAATAATGTAGGAATCCATCCAAAAGATTCATTCGGAATGAACTGGAATGAGTTTCAGTCTGATCTGAAACTAGCAGATTTCATTTGTTTGCTCAGACTTATCTGTCCCAATATTAATGATCCGCGACACGACAAAACCAACAATGTGGTTGTGCGCCCAGCGCAGACTCAGATCAGCCTTGGCATCTGCTCAGTTTGATAAGACTCTTCGTTAAGAGCTCAAATGGTAGCTAAGGATCTAAGCTACCTCCATGTGGACGGCGAAGACTCTGATCAGACTGGGCGGATGCCCAGGCTGATCTGAGTCTGCGCTGGGCGCACAACCACATTGTTGGTTTTGTCGTGTCGCGGCTTAATTATTTTAAAATTTATGATAATCAAAAGAAAATGATAAACAGTTATTGAGTAGTTTGTCAGTGAGAATTATTCAGAACAAATAAATAAAATGAACCGCATGCTTTCCATAATTAACCACATCGGACAAACTTAGCATTTATAAGTACAAATTGTCTGGTTTTAGAAATGTATGCAGTATATCGTACACTCTGACCTCGTCTTCATGATTGAGAAAGTTAAACAAGAAATGTTACAGTGTGTAACAAATGCCCCCGAAGGCCCCTTAAACTGACCTTTGAGTCCTGGTTGTGACCTTGACCTTGAGCGTGGAGCCTGAGTCTTGCACATGACATACATTCTTATTTGTGACTGTGGCCCTGGCCTTGGGCAACAAAACCATAACTTGTGAATCATCTCATTATTTTTTCCCTTTTCATGAAAATTAATGAAGTTTGATTCAGTAGCTTTTGAGTAATTGAGGATAAATGAGTTGATCTTTGACCTCTGGCTATGACCTTGACCTTGGACGTGGAAACGTATGTCTTTTGAATGGAAAATCTTCTCAGTAGGCTTTATCATTCTGCAATATTTGCTTTGGTACTTTTCTGAGTAATTGCCGAGACATCATTTGACTTCTGACCCCAGACTGTGACCTTGACCTTGGATTTGGGATAATAAATATTGTGTATAACACACCTTCTCATTATGGTTTACCTTTCTGTGAAGTTTGATGAAAGTCCCTTCAGCAGGTTTCAAGTTATGGCAGAGGCAAGATTTGACCTTTGACCCCTGATTGTGACCTCGACCTTGTAACCTAAATCTTATGTGTGACACACCTTCTCATTATGCTTCTTCTTTCTGTGAAGTTTCATTCAATTTGCTTCAGTAGTTTATAAGTTATGAGACACGATTCTGAGACACAATTTGACCTCTGACCCAACTGTGGCCTTGACCTTGGGCGTAGGGAACTAAGTCTTGTGCGCGACACACCTTCACATTATGTTTTATCTATCTGTGAAGTTTCATCAAATTTGCTTCAGTAGTTTTAAAGTTATCGCTGAGACACGATTTTGAGACATTATTTGACCTCTGACCCAATTGTGGCCTTGACCTTGGGCGTAGGGATCTAAGTCTTGTGCGCGACACACCTTCACATTATGCTTTATCTATCTGTGAAGTTTCATCAAATTTGCTTCAGTAGTTTTAAAGTTATAGCTGAGACACGATTTGTAACGGACGGACGGAAAGACGGACGGACGGACAGACGGACTGACGGACGGACGGTGCGATTTTAATATGCCACCCGAAGTTCCTTCGGGGGCATAAAAAGTAGACTGATAGTTGTCATAATGCTGATTAGCTAGAAATTTGAGTCAGAACAGATTTCTTTCCTCAGCTTCTACTGTCTACGCAATTCGTATAATCAAAATTTCCTAACACCTACAAGACCCAGTAGTAGTAGTATTTCAATTCTCATATCGACGTTTGTTGCCCCCGCACCTCAGCGGAACGAATCCATAGCCGCAGTAACGGGGCGCCGAGCGTCCGTCCTAGACCCCTGATATATATTTATATATATAATAAAAAAAGGTTAAACAAATTTGATCCGTTTAAGTCCGTAAATTTAATTATTATATACTTTCCTTTATTATATACTTTCCCTTACTAGCTAGTTTCGCAAAGCTTATCAAAAGGTATATATATATATTTTATACTGAAGTATACATTACTTTAAAAATATTAAATCTACAAAATATTCAAAAAATGAGGAAATGCAACTGAGCAGCCGCGTGATTATGCCTTTAGCTTTTGTACATGATCAAAAATGTCCTTTACGTACAATGGTCTTAAAATCCGACGTCACGGTTGTACAAACGCTGCAATTAATCATTCTTGGAATTTTTTCCTAGCAACTTGATCCATCTCGAACGATCGTCGCTTGTTTCTTTATGCAACAAATTGACAATATGTTTGGCCTCCGCCGAGACTGTCCGCGAACTCTTGCTTCCTGCTGGGACTACTGTCCTCGAAAATTGGCTTCCTGCCAGACTGTCCGCGTGACTCTGCTTCCTGCCGAGAGCCTCGGCAGGAAGCAGAATCGCGCGGGCAGTCTCTGCAGGAAACCATTTATCATGTACAGAAGTCTCGACAGGAAGCAAGAGATCGCGGACAGTCTTGGCGGAAGCCAAACATGATGTACAGTCTCTGCATGAAGCGAAAATAAGCGGACTCGATTATACCCTGTGATCTGTGAGGCTCTAGTGCCATTGAAAATACAGTAGACTTGACGGGGAGTTGCCAGACTATTCGCGGTGACAAAGAAGCTAACTTATAAACAAACGGTGACATATACGCCAGAAAAACGTGCAGCTCCATTCCCATCTGGGTTCGAGGTTATAAAACTTGAGAATAATCTCAAACTCAAAATAAGGCACACTGATTGGCTGTTTCCGAGCATGTGCTTGGAAGCAGCCAATCAGTGTGCTTTATTTTGAGTTTGAGAATGAACTCAAGTTTTATAACCTGAAAAATTCAATCTTCTGCAGATAATAAGGCAAACTACAACAATGTTATTTAAAGTCGCATGTTTATGCACATTTTTTGAAAACAACTTGAAATGGCCAAACCGAAGTTTCGGTTTGGCCATTCAGTAGTTTTGTGCCAACTCCCCCAATTCATCTTTTCAACAAAAAACGGAAGTCTTTTACTAATATGATTTACATACATATGAGTCGAACAGCATTACTGAGCTTAGCAACCTATTTGTAGAGGACGTTGCTGAATGGGAGAGGAATTACGGAGTTGCCAAGCGTGTAAAGGAGAAACTTACTTGCGCTGCAGGTTCTGAGTTTTTCATGAAAACTGTATCCTGGGATGCATTTACAAACATCATCTCTGCACTCAGAGTTAGTTGTTGTACATTCGTTGTTAGTCGTACAGCCTGTTCCTATGTAACCCTCGCCTAAAAAAAGAACATTCAATTTAACAAATATGGGAAACATTGAGATAACGCAGAATCTTTTTATTCGGCAAAACCTAGCTCATCATCTTATATGTTTTGATTATAATTATTATTGGTATTGTTATTTTTAATTTCTTGCCTGAAAAGTGCTGTGCCTCACATGGTTTCCTACCCCTGAAATATTCCCAAAGTGTCGAAAGGAAAACTGTAGAGCACATTCTTAACTTACTTTTATTTTTTTGTGCTTGGCGGACGAATATTTCAATAGATAAACAAATATACCAAACAAAAAAAGAAACGCACACAGTAATATTTTGATGTTTTCTTAGAAATTACAAATTTTTAAAACAAATAATTCATACAGTTTTAGAGAAAGACGATCGGACAGCTCAACCCACAAATTTCATTTAATTGTGTCTATTCAATACTTTGTGACGCGTCTCTGAACAAGACAGGGGTCAGTTTTCAATGTCACAGTTTTCAATATGAGGTGTGACCTCCGTTTGCTCGTATGCACGTCGTACATCTTCCGCGCATCTAACTGATGACAGTCCGAATCGAATTCTGATGAATCGCATTCCATTCTTTACGTAAAGCAACGGCCATTCGCTGACGTGTTCTGACGTTTAAAACACAAACGAAACTCACTAACAATATCCAGTTACACATGCTACTCTTACAGTTCAAGTAGACAGTAAGCTTTAATAAACTCATGGAAATCGTTGTCAACGACTTTTTTAAATTTGCTTATTTTTCATGCATATGGAAGGTACGGATACTCGTCTTTGCCATGATGAAGTTTGAACAAAATTTGATTAGAAATACGGATTTATAGAGGTTTTCTCCTCATGCAATTATAGATAAATTAAACAGGAAAATCTTACTTGTGCGTTTCTTTTTTTGTCTGGTATAGTTCTAAATGTTAGATCCTCTGGAACCAGGGCATAAACCGAAGAAAAAAATAGTAGCCTCGGTTTGCTTGACTCTGTATATGACCGGATCTTGAAATGGGCAATACTGGCTATGTCCTATTAACACCAGCTGCAGTGATGGTGAATAGTTAGGTTCTCTCGAAGTAAGATACGTACTCGATTTGACTAAGTCTGTTTATCACCAATGATGAACTACATGCAACAATGGGCATGAACTCCAACACCGGCTTAAAGCGGAACTCTATTTGCAAAAATGGTTGTAAATGAACCCAATGATCCCAAAATACCTGAAATTCTGAAAGGATTTAATCTATTTAAACAGCATTGCAGAAAAGAACAGTAAACGTAATGTAGCCAAAAATAGACAAAAAATGTTGGAATCAAAGAGTGCAAGTTCAAAAGCCTTGTACTTCTCATAAGTAGCACTTTTTGAGCATTGCTTTTACGGCATTTCATCCTGCACATCCACCTCATCGGATTCTTGCCTGTCTTTTTATCCTGAAGCGAAGTCTGCGATTGGTCAGAGGCTGATCTTGGTCATTGTTCTTCACAAATAAAGTTAAGAACCCTTTTCTGAGGCACGACCGATGTGTCAATAGTTGTTACATGGCGAAAATCAGATTAAGACACATTTACAGTTGCAACTACCTGGTTCTTACATGAAATGTCACTTCAGTGTGGAACCGTTATGTCGATAACAGATAAATTCTGAACAGTTAGATCCTTAAAGCAAGGAATCCACTAAAGAAATGAAAATAGCAGACTGAGCTTGATTTAATATGTTCACGACAAAAATGATAACCCAGATAGCATGCCAACGTTGGGCCAACGTTGGCATAAGGTGTCGCCGTTGGCTGAGCGTTGGCGTTGGGAGTACAACGTTGGCCGAACGTTGGCCCAACGTTACAACAGCTGGGTGTATTTTTGCTCTAGGAACACAGGAATTAATAATACTTCAACCTATGCTGGTTAAAACTTTATTTTATAGCATGCTGTGTACATTTTTTGTAAAAAAGTTTGTCGGCCATTAAACGGTCAGCCAACGTTGGGCCAACGTTTGCACATGCGTATAAATTTTGCTAAGTTTTACGTTGGCTGAGTTACGTTGGCCCAACGTTGGGTTAGCGTGGGGAATTGAACACCAGGTTTCAATGATAATTAGAAATGAATATGTATTTGTCAATTTAATTTTTATATAAAGTATATGTATCATTCAACTACTCAGTATCATAATTATCATTAAATGGACTTCTTACTATTTGTTCATTTATTTTTATGTATTACTATTTGTCTTGGTGTTGCATGCTCTGACTTTGACTAGCATGTACTAATAATTCTATGAAAAGATTATGAATTTTAGCAATACAGATTTAGGCATAATGATAATATTAATCATAAGCTTTGGTTATGTACAATATCTGAACGTTTGTCCAGTATAATGTCCAAAGCATTCTTCCAAAACTCGAAATTCTACACGCAGAGTTAATCGAATTTGACATCCTAGCATTTACTGAGACTTGGCTTAGTCCTACTGATAATACGGATGACTTATTGCTCCAATCATACAATGTACCGGAACGTAAAGATCGAGTCGGTGATAGCCACGGGGGAGTAATACTGTACGTCAAGGAAGGAATACATTATAAACGTAGGGAGGATTTGGAAATTAGGGGTATAGAAAGTATCTGGATTGAAGTAGCTAATAAACATAAACGCATTTTATTCGGGGTGTTTTATCGGCCGCCTAGCGCAGATGTCAACTACTATCTAGACATTGAAAATTCTTTATATCTTGCCGTTGATACAGATATCTCTGACATAATAGTTGCTGGTGACTTTAATCTTAATGTACTAAATCCACTCACGTCCAGGAAAATAGAATCATTTTGTACTCAGTTCTCTTTATATCAGACAATTAATGAACCTACCCACTTTACCGAACACTCGTCTTCTTTAATAGATATTTTGCTTGTCAGTAATAAGGAACACGTAATACTTAGTGGAGTTGGTGATCCGTTTCTGAATCAGGAATTTAGGTATCACTGTCCAATATACGGCATATTCAAATTCGCCAAACCGAAAACTAAAAGTTTTATGCGGCATATTTGGAGCTAAGAGCGAGGTAACTATGATCTATTACGACAAAAGGCTTCTTCTCTCGACTGGAGTTCATTGCAGGATAATGATGTAGATGTATATGCTCAAAATATAAATACTGCCATAAAGTCGATAGCAAGTGAATGCATACCCAATAAACATGTTCGAATAAAACCTTTGGATCCCCCGTGGATATCATCGACTCTGAAACGGTACATACGCAAACGCAAGCGTGCCTACAAAAGAGCAAAGCGTACGAAATTGGATTCACACTGGACACTATTTAAACAGATACGTAACCGTGTAATTAAAATGATCCGCGACTCTAAACAACTGCATTATGATAAAATAGCAGATAAACTTAAATCTAATACTCTCAGTACTAAAGATTGGTGGTCGACACTCAAAACCTTCATAATTCCATGCACTAAATCGTCTATCCCGCCTCTTGAAGTGAACGATGACATATACACAGAGGAATGCGACAAGGCTAATATCCTAAACAATTTTTTCCAAAGTCAAACAGTGCTTAATGAATTGAACGCCGTTCTTCCCAACTTACCGGATAGTTTTATTAATCTGAATCTTGACAGTATAGTCCTTTCTCAACTCGAAGTGGAATCTATTTTAAAAACATTGAAAACGGGCAAAGCATCCGGTCCGAATGGTCTTAGCAATCGTATTCTTCGAGAACTATCAAGCGAACTTTCTATTCCCCTCTGTTCTCTTTTCAATCAGTCTCTACGAACAGGTACTTTTCCCGAGTCATATAAAGAGGCCAATGTCTGTCCTATTCCTAAAAAAGGCGACTTGTCTATTGTCTCTAACTATCGACCCATATCCTTGCTTAACTCTGAAAGTAAAGTTTTCGAAAGACTTATTTTCAAATACTTGTTTAATCACTTACAAGACAATAACCTTCTTTCGTCTCTACAGTCTGGTTTTATACCGGGAGATTCAACTGTTAACCAACTGACATACCTTTATAATACATTCTGTCAGGCGCTTGACTCTGGGAAGGAGGTTAGGGCTGTCTTCTGTGACATCAGCAAAGCTTTTGATCGTGTCTGGCATTCTGGGCTTCTATGTAAACTTCAGGCAGCTGGTGTTACAGGAGACGCTCTAAACTGGTTCAGGAGTTATCTTTCTGACAGAAAACAACGGGTCGTTCTTCCAAGTGTTGTATCCGAATGGAAGTTTATTAGAGCTGGTGTCCCACAAGGATCCATTTTAGGACCTTTACTCTTTTTATTATACATCAATGACATTGTTGCCGATATTGGCTCAAACATTCGACTATTCGCAGACGACACTAGCCTTTTCATTATCGTAGATAGTCCCATAACAGCAGCGGAAAGTTTAAACACAGATCTCGACAAAATTTCACAGTGGGCCGCAACCTGGCTGGTAACATTTAATCCCGCTAAAACTGAAACTCTTCTCTTTTCTCGTAAACTAAATAGACCCCAGCATCCTCCTCTTATTATGCAAAATCAAGACATATCTGAAGTAGATTCTCACAAACACCTCGGTTTATATTTCACAAATGATTGTTCCTGGCATAAACACATAAATTATATAAAAGAAAAGGCATGGCTAAGAATTAATATAATGAGAAAATTGAAATTCAAACTTGACAGAAAATCTTTAGAAACAATTTATTAACTTTTATTAGACCACTTCTGGAATATGGAGATGTAATTTGGGAAAATTGTACTCAATATGAGAAACAAGAACTGGACAAAATCCAAAACGAGGCAGCTAGAATAGCTACTGGTACAACCAAATTAATATCGATAAATTCTCTGTACAACGAAACCTGCTGGGAAACTCTCGAACATAGGCGTTATAATCACAAAATAACCTTATTTTATAAAATGCTAAATAACATTACACCCCTATACCTCTCTTCTCTAGTACCGCAGTCTGTAAGTAACTTATCACGATACAACCTCCGAAATTCAACTGACTTACAAACTATTGATGCTAGAACTAACCAGTATTTTAATTCTTTTTTACCGTCGAGTGTCAGAGCATGGAATAATTTACCTGTTGACGCGAAGCAATGTGAATCTGTAAACTCTTTCAAACGCTTTCTTCAAAGAGATAAAAAATCAGTTCCCAAACATTATTATGTAGGTTGTAGAAAAGGACAAATATTATTAACCCGCCTACGAACAAACTGTAGTTCGCTAAATTTTGATCTTTTTGTTAAAAATATATCAGATTCTCCTCTTTGTCATTGTGGAACTGTTGAGAATGCCCAACACTTTTTCTTCCATTGCACATCTTATCAAATACAGCGCGACGAATTAATAAACGCAGTGTCTCCATATCAGCATCCTTCTCTTAATCTATTTCTGTACGGCGACCTGTCCTTGTCGTATGAAACTAACAGTTTAATATTTGATAACGTTTACAAATACATAATAGCAACAAAACGTTTCTAAACGCACAACACTCCTGTTATGCAGGCAGACTAAGGCAAATAATGTTCAGCGTAAATGCTGTGACTGCTGCTGAGACCCGTTCCCGCTCTCTCAATCCTGTTTAGTATTTGTATATGTTATGATTTATTTCTTATTGCCTAGTTCCCTCTTCTAACATGTCTAATGATAGCTCGCTACCTTTCTCGGTCGAAAATTTTTACTGACACCCCTTTTTGTCCTATTATTCTTTTGGAATTGCATTGCTTTTTTCCTTTTCTTTGTTATATGTTGTGGCAAGGAGGTTATCATACGTATTATTTTTCTCAGCAACTAGGCTTTGTTTGTTTGTTTATTTCTTCTTTCAAACACTGAATGCTGTTTTAATTTTGGTTTACCTATGTAACCTATATTCTATAACATTTAGAGATCCGCCATAATTTGTACAAATGTTTCATAATAGGGAGAAGAACTCTATAAGCACACAGCTTCCGTTCTAATCCCATAGCTTGTACTCATATGTTATTTGTACATGTATGTATATATGAATGTCATTTGAAAAGCGAAATAAATATGTTTAAACCAATATCTGAACTAGGTACATAGAAAAGTGAAGCTCTGTGAGTAAATATCGATCACACAGCAAGGAGTCTTGATTACTTCAATTTAATCACGAGCAAGGTCTGGTTACCAAGGAAACGATCCCCATTCAGCAATTAAGTTGTCAGTACTTCTGTTATTAATGACTTTCAGATGTACCAGAAGGATTTAACAAACCAAGTGCTAAACATAACTAGGGCTTGGAGGAGCAAAGATTGTGTTCTTACAATAGGAAAATATAAACGTACGCTCAAAGTCATATTAAATACTTCAATTCAAGCAGATTGTATTTGATTGTATTTGATTTTTTTGCGAGTTTAGCTTAATACATTTCAGCCCGAATGTCTTCGCGCGAAAATCGACTGTAGGCATATGTACTCAAATCAGCCTGCACAACTGCGCAAGGTGAAATTTAGCTTCACATTTGATTAGCCAGGATTCATCAGGCAGATTGAATGTGTAAGCGAAGAGGATATAATATCATAAGAAGGTGCATATGCGCAGGCTGATTTTAGTCGTAAAGTATAAAAAAACGCATTAAGTGATCAGCGATTCGCAGAATTGTGTATTTGGGATTGCATTTAAAAGTCAGTATACGTTTAAATCGCTGACTCTTCTTTGTGGTCATGGATTTAGTTACTTTTACTGGATGCTCGCAGAAAGGGAGGAATTTGTTTTATTTCAAAGTATATGTTGGTTTAAGGTGGCACAACTTGACACAAAGTGAAATTTTTGCGTTGGCTGATTGTAAGCCATATATGTTGGCGCAACGTTCGCCCAACGTTGCAGGAAAAATCTTACAACGTTGGGCCAACGTTGAGCCAACCGTTGGCTCAACGTTCGCCCGATGAGCAAAGTTACATTGGCCCAACGTTGGCATCCAACGTTGGCCCAACCAAACTGACCACCTTAAGCCAACGTTGGCCCAACGTAGGCATGCTATCTGGGAAATGCAACACCGCCCCCCCCCCCCCCCCCCCCCCCCCCCCCCCCCCCCCCCCAATTTTCTAAATGATTCTATATGAAAACAATGATCCCAAAGGACCAAAAATATATAATACACACTAGAATGAAATACGGCGAGACGTTTCACGGTCGTCACACGTTAGCCTGCGCTAAGTTTGGTCCCTAAATTGTTCTTAGCTATTCGGACTAAAAAACAGAGGTTCCCTAACTCAGTCAGTGTTAACATCACAGAAAAAAACATGCAGATAGATAAAATGGCTGCTACGAAACAAAGATAAAGGCTCTTTGCAATTACTGTAACGCACAATGACTGCCAGGGCTGAAGAGAACCACAAGCTAAACCACAGTGGCCCCGGGCAAAGACAACCCGTTCAATTGTTCCCAAGACATCCTAGATGAACAGACCGTTCTTAGAAATTGCTGCGGACATAAGAACCAAGCACCAGTCTTGCAAGACTCGTAATAAGTCCTGAATGTATTTTCTCTTTGATCTATTTGAAAAGTTTCAATTCCAACTTAGCGAAGGAATCCCATTACAAATCAACGAAAGTCAAAAGTGAAATGATATTATTAGTATCATGTCACTACTGAGCTGAGTGCGCGGAAATGTATTCAGCTTGCATTCAAATTTTCATATCAAGAGATATGTTTGCTCCAATCTGTGCACCCAATAAAGAATTACATGTATCTCAACGCCAGAATTTTTACTTTCTTCGCATTCGTGGAAATTTCAATATTTCATCACAGGCAATGAAGACATTTACAGCATCCACTGCAAAACAATAAATATCCTCTTTTTTTTAAATAACACCATTATCCTTAGTTCGACCTCTATTTGATTTCCGCAGACCATGTATCAAGAATAAATACTGACCAATCCTGCAGGAATGATTCTCCGGCACGAGCTAAACCTTTTACGATCAGCGGAGACGAATGCATCTGTGACAAATTATGAAACTAACTTCTTTTAATTCCAGGAAACGGGCCATTGTTCAACAACCTTTAATTTTAATTTGTCCGGAGCAATTAAAAGTTCGTCTCCGCCAACTGGATATTCAAGTTGAAAACGTTGTTGAAACTAAAACCCACTTAATAGGTAGATTTCACTCAAAATAGTTTTTTTTTTTAGGTTTTATTCAATTTAGTTCCAATAGTCCAATAGGACTTTGAGGATACAACATTTGCACATATATGACAGACAGTACAGAGTATACATTTCAAAACAAAAACAAAATACATGTACAATGAAACACCGTATCTACTATATGTGACACATACTATAATATAATTCACACTGTGACAGAGTGGTGTGAGTTGAGGAAAAGTAGGAAAAAATAGCGAGAATAATAGACACCCAGAGGTGCATACAGCGTCAAAAAATGACGTCGTGTCAACCTCGGTCTGACGTCCTGGCGCATAACCGAACTCGACACGACACCACCCCGACACTGCATGACCGATCTGAAGTATGCATAGTGGGGTCGAGTGGGTTGGTAATGGGGGAGAAAGAGATAATGCCATATACAATTTCTATAAATATGCATTAACATACATTCGTATGATTTACGTAAAATTACACACTGTTATCAACAGCAAAAAGTACATTCTCTCTTACCTTAAATGCTTTATATGTATAAATAGCTAAATTTGACAAAAGTTTAGAATTACTGGATTTGATAAGTTCAACAAATTTGTACATGCTAGGTCTGTTCCAATAAAACTGATCTATATACTTACGCCTTAATGAATCATACAATCGGCACTCAAGGACAAAATGATATTCGTCTTCAAGACAATTACAAATATTGCATAATCTTTCACTTACAGGTTTATAAGGTCTAGCCCACCTTCCGGCCTCAATTTCTAGCCTATGAGAAGAAACGCGTAATCTGGCTAGAGCATTACGAAATTTCAAAACTTTTATAGAATCAAAATATAGTTTTGGGCTGAAATCGGCTATACTAATATAAAAAGTTGCACGACTTGAACCATTAAGCCTTTGATACCACTTTTGAAGAAAATTATCATTTAACCTTTGCTTAAACAAACTTAAAAACAATTGTATATTCCCAACACCTTGATTCAACCATACCTCGTAAAATCCCATTTTCGATAACAAGTCCTTCACTAACCATGCCCAATTTACCTTATTTGGCCGCACCGCTAAATCTGACAGCATCATTTTATAAATATACTTAATGTACTTACAATCATCACACATTAATATTTTGAACCAGTATTTAATAACAATATAACATCTCCTAACAGAAAGTGAAGTTCGGCCCAATTCTCCATAAGTAAAATCATTTTGCGTACTTTTTTTAACACCGAGTAACTTTTTACAAAAATGTAACTGTACACGTTCAACCGTATTAGCAGGAATAAATCCCCAAACTTCACTACAATAATTTAATATAGGTAATATCAATTTATCAAACAGGGGTTAGTAACAAGAAAGTTCGTTAGCCAAAACGTGTTCGTTAAGTCTTCGTTAAGCCCTCGTTAGCAAATTCTTGATTAACAAGTACCCCTCGTTAATAACGAAGAGGTAACGAATTTTCGTAAAGACAACAAAATTTAACGACGACTCTGGGGTCGTCGTTAAGCCTTCGTTAAGCAAAATGCTGCTGAGCTCGTCATTTTCATCCGAGTTTGAGGTTTGAAAGGCTTAGGCAAAGTGACTTGTGATAAGAAAAAGAAATAGAAACCATTTTATTTTATTTCATCTTTGCCGAAATTTCTTGCGAATTCGTTTAAATACTCCCTAAGGCACTGGTATTAGCGTTTTGTAGCTCTACCCTTTCTATAGCAAACGGATTTAAGACAATCGCTGAAAAAGGGTGTAGGGTCGTCGATCACTTGACCCTAACGTTTTACTTACCTACTTTGTAAGACAAATCGAAAGTGCAATCGATAGGAGATATAATTAACTATTTAACATATGGCACTTATTTTTCTCATGATGTCAGAGGTCACTGCGAAAGGGGTTCGCTCCCACATTTTTCTCTCTCTCTCTTTATTTGCCTTTTTATTGCGCATGTATCCCATATTTTTGTTTTGGTCCTGCGTGTATGGTAGCTAAGTAGGGCGTTCGAAAAAAAAAACAGGGTCAGAGTAAATTTCCAAGTTAGTTTTGGGCATTTTGAAACTTCTAGAGTCATCCCTGTCCTCCCAGTATGTGTTTTATAACATTCAAGGAAATGTTTGGCAAGCCTTTTCTATTCATTTTATTAAAAAGAACCCTACATTCTGTAATCGAATCACTGGTGGGCTTTCATTCTGCAAACGAGGGACTAAAATGTATATGTGCCTAGAATGACCGGAAAAGGTGTATGGCAGCATGTACCGCCAGGGCTCTGTACAAATACTGGTTCACTTAATATCATTGAGAAATTGGATTAGTTTACGGCAAACACTAACTTGTATCAACCACACGGTGAACGGTGCGTATGTAAAAATCGACGAGGGAGGCATCTGTCTTCCCAAAATGCATGAAATAGAGATATATCTATTTTTCAACCATAAATACAGTTATCTGTATTTGAAATGCAGACATCTGTTATTGAAATGCAGATATCTGTAATAAGATTAGAAATTCAGATATCTCTCTTTCAAATACAGATATCTGCATTTCAATAACAGATGACAGCTTAATTAGAAATATCTGTATTTGAAATATGGATATCTTTAACTGAAATGCAGATATCTATATTGTGATCGAAAAAGAGATATCTGTATTTGTAATATAGATATCTGCATTTCAATAAGAGATATTTCCATAACAAACGTCTGCATTTCAATTAGAGATATCTTTAATTCCCAAAAACTACAGATATACGTTTTTCTTTATAGAGATATCTGTATTTGAAATGAAGATATCTGCATTACAAGGGTAAAAACTTAAACGAGCCCCCATACAGCCAGATGGTATTATGGAGTAAACTTTCCCATTTAAAAATTCAAACTCAGTAATTAATTTGACGACTTCGATATCATGGGGCCCTGTCCGGGGTTTTCAGGGAACTGAAGAACCTGGCCAATATTTTTCCAGGGAACATGGGAAATGGCGATGTCATTAAAATGACCACCTGTACACATGCCGTGTTTCAAATGTTCATAAAATTTCTCTAGCTCTTCCTGAGAATATTTAGGGCGTCTTTGGTTATTTTAGCCCTTTTGTTTTTCTGGATAGCAGCTGTGACACGCCTGGTAAACTATCACAGGTACCTCCGGTGGAGGTACCGATAAAAAGTTGTGACAGGCACCTGGAGCTGCCTGTGACTGTCCAAAAAATGACAACAAACGGTAGGTATTCCTCTTTTTTGACAAAATATAAAATAACCAGGGAGTTTATCAAAAATCAAAAAGTGCTATTCGACCCTTATAGACATAGAGTTTTGTCACACATTATATCCCCCTGAACTTTCCATATTAACCAAAGATACGACCTTTGAAGTGGCTTTGGTGTCAGCCCACAGTACTCAAAACATGAAGAAGTCGGCCGTTTTGGGTCTTAAATGCAGTGATCTTGCATACGAATCTGTTTTTCTCGGCACCCTGTTGTTAAGGTAACCTCCTTGCTCAAATATAAAAGTCGACTGACTACAAATAACGTTTGATTTTTTCAAAACAACAGCTGGAGGTGCCTGCAATGGTGTGGAGGTGCCTGTGATGTAAGCAAATATAGTGAAAATCTGAATAGTTACTGCAACTGGAAATATTGACATCTCCTCTAAATCGCTGCCTGGAAAGAATCATTCATTCAACATCCCATTAGCCATCATAATGCGTATGTCATGAAATTCCATGTTAAAATTTCTAAAACACCATCTCAAAGAGTTATTGCCCAATTTGTTTCCGCTTCTGTTCGTCAAACATTGACGAATTTCACATAGTTGCTGAAAATTAACTACCTAATTCAGTGTTATAATCGTTATGAAATATGCGCTTAAATAAGAGACAACATTTTTGTGACTGTTGATGACTGTGATCAGGAGGTGCTGGCTGTGAGTCATTCCAACTTGTCAGAAATTGTCGAGGTCACACGTCATGCCAGCTACACGTATGGTGTGTCAAATTGTCAAAATTGCCGATACCCGTCAACAGGCATACACGTACAGTTATCTTTAGTGTTCATCCTTTTGGTACCTCATATGTGTCGCTCGCATGTGTCGTATGACGCTCGCTGTATGTGTTAACTTTTATGGTAACTGGAGTGATAGGTGCTACAAGTGATTCAGTCTGGCTAGTTTTGAATTGTTGGTGCTAGAATCCAAATACACCCGTAATGCCCCTATTCCACACAGACCACGAATCCCACGAATCGCCACGAATTGAAAAATTTTAGAGTTCGTAGCTGAATCGTAATCACTTCATGAAGTTCTTAACTGAATCGTATATATTCGTAGTCAGTTCTTGCAATTCTTGAGCAATCGGGAATTCGTGACAAAAGTTTTGAGCTGTTCAAAATTTTGGCCACGAATTCCCGATTCCAAAAATTCGTAGTTAATTCGTAACACAGTCTTGGTGCATTCTTAGGCATCGTAACTGAATCGAAATCGATTCGGATGCGTTTTTAGGTGTTCTCAACTCATTCGGGGATTCGTGAATGCGTACCTTGATGGATTTGCGCACAGTGAAGAGTCTGAACGCATGCATTTATCTACCCAGCGGGCAACTGACGTCTTACTGACGTCGACGAGACGTCATTATGTTGCAGTGATCTTAGTACGACGTCGTCACGAGGTCATGTGCCTGGTGTGTAGAGACTTCATTTTGTGGCCATAGTTTGCTGATGACTCATACTTAATATGTGCATACAACAAAGGGTCTGATCATAATTTGGGCCTTTTAATACATATCTTGAGAGAAAATCCCACGGATTTTCAAGAATAGTCACGAATTCAGTTTTATTCGTACCGGATTCGTTACTGCATTTGGCGTATTCTTAACTGATTCGTAACTAATTCTAAACGTTCGTGCAGTATGTCCAAAGAGATTCTTGTAAATCGTACTGAATTCTTGACAATATTCGTGCGAGTCCAGCCGAATCCAGTCGAATCCCACGAATATTCGTAACCCTATCGTACTTGTATCGTATATGAATCGTAGAACATCACGAATTGGGCCAGAGATTTTACAATCGCCACGAATTTCAAAATTTATCAATTCGTGACGATTCGTGGGATTCGTGGTCTGTGTGGAATAGGGGCATAAGGCCTACAGATTACATCATCGGCAGGTGACATGTTCTCAATATAACATAACATAACATAAGTTTATTCGGCGTTAAACATATATACATACATTTATAGCCATACAAAAAACAATTATAGTGAAAGACATGATTTCTCATAAATATTTCCTAAGAAGAATCTTTTTTCCTATACATGTATATACTTGTCATGTTCTAACGATGTTGGCAACAAATCATACTCATTTTACACAAGTCTGAGACATGTACAAAAAAATCCAAGCGGGCACATGACGTCGAACTGACGTCGATGCGACATCATTAAGTCGCATCGAAGCCAGCACGACGTCATTACGACATTATGTGCCCGCTGGGATCAGTTGGACGAACTCTGATGATAAAGAGTTAAATATGATCATATTATAACTTATCTGATATTACAATATTACACCTTTTAGTATATTGAGGTGATCGGAATCTTACTGTAAATAACGTGTAATTCAAAGTCTCCGAATAGCTACTCCATCAAATTTGTTAACAAAAAGAGCACTTTTACTACATAAAAGTCCTCTTCCGAAACGATGTTTTTGCAAACGTTTCGAGTAGCTAGCATGGCGTGTGACCGCGACAATTTCTAACGATTTGGAATGACTAACAGGCAGTCATCACCACTCACAAAAACGCTGCCTCTTATTTCTCTTATTTCAGCGCATTTCATAACTATTCTAACACGGAATTAGGCAGTAAATTTTCAACAGCTACGTACAACTCATCAATGTTTGACTAACAGATATGGAAACTAAACGGGCAATAACTCTTTGAGATGATCTGCTTTGGATTTTGGATTTCTGTTGTGAAGCATCATTGTGACGTGTTCTTATGTCCGCTTGTCTGTAGTCTTCTGGCAATAAGGTCACCTGTACAGCTGCTCGCTTTCTGGTTTGCTTTGTTATTTAAAATATAAAGTAGGTAAAACAGAAGTTAGCCTTGTTTTCATTTGGGGTAGGTGAATTTCCACCTGTCTGGGAAAGAACTCTTTATTCGGTTTACCATGCGCGTCATTTATGAACTATTGCCAATGTATACTTACTTCCATCTTGGTTTTGAGAGCAGGATGTAGAATCTGATTGTATAAGTTCATGATCATTGTCTGTCGTTTTAACAAAAATATGCTTGATATTCGCATTATGATAGATTAAATTGCGACGTTGAATGAACGATTCTTTCAAGGCAGTGGTCTAGAGATAAAGAATATCAATATTTGCAACCGCTATAAATCTTCAGATTTTCGCTATATTTTCTTACATCACAGGCACCTCCATTCCGTCACAGGCATCTCCAGTTGTTTTTTTATCGATCCAGCCTTATTCGGCATTTATATTTGGGCAAGGAGGTTTACTTTACGTCAGTGTATCCAGACAAACAGATTCTTATGCAAGAAAAGTGCATTTAGGACCTAAAACAACAGATTTGTTCTTGTTTGGAGTACTTTCGACTGGACTTAAAGCCACTTCAAAAGTCATATCTTCTGTATATATGTAAGGTTCCCGGGGATATACTGTGTGACAAAACTTAATGTATATAAGCATCGAATAGCATTCTTTGATTTTCAATAAACTCCCTGGTTTTTATGTATTTTATCAAAAAAGACGAATACCTACCGTTTTTTGTTTATTTTTGGTGCGTCACAGGTAGCTCCGGATGCCTGTCACAACTTTTTATCGGTACCTCCGCGGAGGTACCTGTGATAGTTTACCAGGCGTGTGTGAGCTATCGGAGAAATACGTTTGCATGTTTAAGATATTCATTTACACGGCTTGTACACGGCTATTTATTGACACAGCTTCTTCGTTACTTAACTAACGAAGCAACTACTAACGAAGGGATAACGAAAGCTTCTTGTTAATGACATGTCGTTTTCGTTATGTCTTCGTTAACCATTCGTTATTCTCTTCGTAAAGCCTTCGTTAACAGACAACTAACGAAATGTTCTTGTTACTAACCCCAGATCCATCAGATGACTTGTAGTTAAAGTTGTAAAATTATAAACATATTTTTCCAAAGTGAATAATGCTTTTCGGGCCTGGGGTTAGTAACAAGAAAGTTCGTTAGCCAAAACGTGTTCGTTAAGTCTTCGTTAAGCCCTCGTTAGCAAATTCTTGATTAACAAGTACCCCTCGTTAATAACGAAGAGGTAACGAATTTTCGTAAAGACAACAAAATTTAACGACGACTCTGGGGTCGTCGTTAAGCCTTCGTTAAGCAAAATGCTGCTGAGCTCGTCATTTTCATCCGAGTTTGAGGTTTGAAAGGCTTAGGCAAAGTGACTTGTGATAAGAAAAAGAAATAGAAACCATTTTATTTTATTTCATCTTTGCCGAAATTTCTTGCGAATTCGTTTAAATACTCCCTAAGGCACTGGTATTAGCGTTTTGTAGCTCTACCCTTTCTATAGCAAACGGATTTAAGACAATCGCTGAAAAAGGGTGTAGGGTCGTCGATCACTTGACCCTAACGTTTTACTTACCTACTTTGTAAGACAAATCGAAAGTGCAATCGATAGGAGATATAATTAACTATTTAACATATGGCACTTATTTTTCTCATGATGTCAGAGGTCACTGCGAAAGGGGTTCGCTCCCACATTTTTCTCTCTCTCTCTTTATTTGCCTTTTTATTGCGCATGTATCCCATATTTTTGTTTTGGTCCTGCGTGTATGGTAGCTAAGTAGGGCGTTCGAAAAAAAAAACAGGGTCAGAGTAAATTTCCAAGTTAGTTTTGGGCATTTTGAAACTTCTAGAGTCATCCCTGTCCTCCCAGTATGTGTTTTATAACATTCAAGGAAATGTTTGGCAAGCCTTTTCTATTCATTTTATTAAAAAGAACCCTACATTCTGTAATCGAATCACTGGTGGGCTTTCATTCTGCAAACGAGGGACTAAAATGTATATGTGCCTAGAATGACCGGAAAAGGTGTATGGCAGCATGTACCGCCAGGGCTCTGTACAAATACTGGTTCACTTAATATCATTGAGAAATTGGATTAGTTTACGGCAAACACTAACTTGTATCAACCACACGGTGAACGGTGCGTATGTAAAAATCGACGAGGGAGGCATCTGTCTTCCCAAAATGCATGAAATAGAGATATATCTATTTTTCAACCATAAATACAGTTATCTGTATTTGAAATGCAGACATCTGTTATTGAAATGCAGATATCTGTAATAAGATTAGAAATTCAGATATCTCTCTTTCAAATACAGATATCTGCATTTCAATAACAGATGACAGCTTAATTAGAAATATCTGTATTTGAAATATGGATATCTTTAACTGAAATGCAGATATCTATATTGTGATCGAAAAAGAGATATCTGTATTTGTAATATAGATATCTGCATTTCAATAAGAGATATTTCCATAACAAACGTCTGCATTTCAATTAGAGATATCTTTAATTCCCAAAAACTACAGATATACGTTTTTCTTTATAGAGATATCTGTATTTGAAATGAAGATATCTGCATTACAAGGGTAAAAACTTAAACGAGCCCCCATACAGCCAGATGGTATTATGGAGTAAACTTTCCCATTTAAAAATTCAAACTCAGTAATTAATTTGACGACTTCGATATCATGGGGCCCTGTCCGGGGTTTTCAGGGAACTGAAGAACCTGGCCAATATTTTTCCAGGGAACATGGGAAATGGCGATGTCATTAAAATGACCACCTGTACACATGCCGTGTTTCAAATGTTCATAAAATTTCTCTAGCTCTTCCTGAGAATATTTAGGGCGTCTTTGGTTATTTTAGCCCTTTTGTTTTTCTGGATAGCAGCTGTGACACGCCTGGTAAACTATCACAGGTACCTCCGGTGGAGGTACCGATAAAAAGTTGTGACAGGCACCTGGAGCTGCCTGTGACTGTCCAAAAAATGACAACAAACGGTAGGTATTCCTCTTTTTTGACAAAATATAAAATAACCAGGGAGTTTATCAAAAATCAAAAAGTGCTATTCGACCCTTATAGACATAGAGTTTTGTCACACATTATATCCCCCTGAACTTTCCATATTAACCAAAGATACGACCTTTGAAGTGGCTTTGGTGTCAGCCCACAGTACTCAAAACATGAAGAAGTCGGCCGTTTTGGGTCTTAAATGCAGTGATCTTGCATACGAATCTGTTTTTCTCGGCACCCTGTTGTTAAGGTAACCTCCTTGCTCAAATATAAAAGTCGACTGACTACAAATAACGTTTGATTTTTTCAAAACAACAGCTGGAGGTGCCTGCAATGGTGTGGAGGTGCCTGTGATGTAAGCAAATATAGTGAAAATCTGAATAGTTACTGCAACTGGAAATATTGACATCTCCTCTAAATCGCTGCCTGGAAAGAATCATTCATTCAACATCCCATTAGCCATCATAATGCGTATGTCATGAAATTCCATGTTAAAATTTCTAAAACACCATCTCAAAGAGTTATTGCCCAATTTGTTTCCGCTTCTGTTCGTCAAACATTGACGAATTTCACATAGTTGCTGAAAATTAACTACCTAATTCAGTGTTATAATCGTTATGAAATATGCGCTTAAATAAGAGACAACATTTTTGTGACTGTTGATGACTGTGATCAGGAGGTGCTGGCTGTGAGTCATTCCAACTTGTCAGAAATTGTCGAGGTCACACGTCATGCCAGCTACACGTATGGTGTGTCAAATTGTCAAAATTGCCGATACCCGTCAACAGGCATACACGTACAGTTATCTTTAGTGTTCATCCTTTTGGTACCTCATATGTGTCGCTCGCATGTGTCGTATGACGCTCGCTGTATGTGTTAACTTTTATGGTAACTGGAGTGATAGGTGCTACAAGTGATTCAGTCTGGCTAGTTTTGAATTGTTGGTGCTAGAATCCAAATACACCCGTAATGCCCCTATTCCACACAGACCACGAATCCCACGAATCGCCACGAATTGAAAAATTTTAGAGTTCGTAGCTGAATCGTAATCACTTCATGAAGTTCTTAACTGAATCGTATATATTCGTAGTCAGTTCTTGCAATTCTTGAGCAATCGGGAATTCGTGACAAAAGTTTTGAGCTGTTCAAAATTTTGGCCACGAATTCCCGATTCCAAAAATTCGTAGTTAATTCGTAACACAGTCTTGGTGCATTCTTAGGCATCGTAACTGAATCGAAATCGATTCGGATGCGTTTTTAGGTGTTCTCAACTCATTCGGGGATTCGTGAATGCGTACCTTGATGGATTTGCGCACAGTGAAGAGTCTGAACGCATGCATTTATCTACCCAGCGGGCAACTGACGTCTTACTGACGTCGACGAGACGTCATTATGTTGCAGTGATCTTAGTACGACGTCGTCACGAGGTCATGTGCCTGGTGTGTAGAGACTTCATTTTGTGGCCATAGTTTGCTGATGACTCATACTTAATATGTGCATACAACAAAGGGTCTGATCATAATTTGGGCCTTTTAATACATATCTTGAGAGAAAATCCCACGGATTTTCAAGAATAGTCACGAATTCAGTTTTATTCGTACCGGATTCGTTACTGCATTTGGCGTATTCTTAACTGATTCGTAACTAATTCTAAACGTTCGTGCAGTATGTCCAAAGAGATTCTTGTAAATCGTACTGAATTCTTGACAATATTCGTGCGAGTCCAGCCGAATCCAGTCGAATCCCACGAATATTCGTAACCCTATCGTACTTGTATCGTATATGAATCGTAGAACATCACGAATTGGGCCAGAGATTTTACAATCGCCATGAATTTCAAAATTTATCAATTCGTGACGATTCGTGGGATTCGTGGTCTGTGTGGAATAGGGGCATAAGGCCTACAGATTACATCATCGGCAGGTGACATGTTCTCAATATAACATAACATAACATAAGTTTATTCGGCGTTAAACATATATACATACATTTATAGCCATACAAAAAACAATTATAGTGAAAGACATGATTTCTCATAAATATTTCCTAAGAAGAATCTTTTTTCCTATACATGTATATACTTGTCATGTTCTAACGATGTTGGCAACAAATCATACTCATTTTACACAAGTCTGAGACATGTACAAAAAAATCCAAGCGGGCACATGACGTCGAACTGACGTCGATGCGACATCATTAAGTCGCATCGAAGCCAGCACGACGTCATTACGACATTATGTGCCCGCTGGGATCAGTTGGACGAACTCTGATGATAAAGAGTTAAATATGATCATATTATAACTTATCTGATATTACAATATTACACCTTTTAGTATATTGAGGTGATCGGAATCTTACTGTAAATAACGTGTAATTCAAAGTCTCCGAATAGCTACTCCATCAAATTTGTTAACAAAAAGAGCACTTTTACTACATAAAAGTCCTCTTCCGAAACGATGTTTTTGCAAACGTTTCGAGTAGCTAGCATGGCGTGTGACCGCGACAATTTCTAACGATTTGGAATGACTAACAGGCAGTCATCACCACTCACAAAAACGCTGCCTCTTATTTCTCTTATTTCAGCGCATTTCATAACTATTCTAACACGGAATTAGGCAGTAAATTTTCAACAGCTACGTACAACTCATCAATGTTTGACTAACAGATATGGAAACTAAACGGGCAATAACTCTTTGAGATGATCTGCTTTGGATTTTGGATTTCTGTTGTGAAGCATCATTGTGACGTGTTCTTATGTCCGCTTGTCTGTAGTCTTCTGGCAATAAGGTCACCTGTACAGCTGCTCGCTATCTGGTTTGCTTTGTTATTTAAAATATAAAGTAGGTAAAACAGAAGTTAGCCTTGTTTTCATTTGGGGTAGGTGAATTTCCACCTGTCTGGGAAAGAACTCTTTATTCGGTTTACCATGCGCGTCATTTATGAACTATTGCCAATGTATACTTACTTCCATCTTGGTTTTGAGAGCAGGATGTAGAATCTGATTGTATAAGTTCATGATCATTGTCTGTCGTTTTAACAAAAATATGCTTGATATTCGCATTATGATAGATTAAATTGCGACGTTGAATGAACGATTCTTTCAAGGCAGTGGTCTAGAGATAAAGAATATCAATATTTGCAACCGCTATAAATCTTCAGATTTTCGCTATATTTTCTTACATCACAGGCACCTCCATTCCGTCACAGGCATCTCCAGTTGTTTTTTTATCGATCCAGCCTTATTCGGCATTTATATTTGGGCAAGGAGGTTTACTTTACGTCAGTGTATCCAGACAAACAGATTCTTATGCAAGAAAAGTGCATTTAGGACCTAAAACAACAGATTTGTTCTTGTTTGGAGTACTTTCGACTGGACTTAAAGCCACTTCAAAAGTCATATCTTCTGTATATATGTAAGGTTCCCGGGGATATACTGTGTGACAAAACTTAATGTATATAAGCATCGAATAGCATTCTTTGATTTTCAATAAACTCCCTGGTTATAATGTATTTTATCAAAAAAGACGAATACCTACCGTTTTTTGTTTATTTTTGGTGCGTCACAGGTAGCTCCGGATGCCTGTCACAACTTTTTATCGGTACCTCCGCGGAGGTACCTGTGATAGTTTACCAGGCGTGTGTGAGCTATCGGAGAAATACGTTTGCATGTTTAAGATATTCATTTACACGGCTTGTACACGGCTATTTATTGACACAGCTTCTTCGTTACTTAACTAACGAAGCAACTACTAACGAAGGGATAACGAAAGCTTCTTGTTAATGACATGTCGTTTTCGTTATGTCTTCGTTAACCATTCGTTATTCTCTTCGTAAAGCCTTCGTTAACAGACAACTAACGAAATGTTCTTGTTACTAACCCCTGACCAGCTAACATGTTTTGTGTTTCTGTAAAATAATTAGTACTTCTATAGATGCTGATTCTAAGTTGAACCACACTATTTCATACCATATGCAAGGGCAAGTTACCTTAAGTCGTACAGGTAAAAACACCTGTCTATAGTAACTGCAGTTGTATCCCTTAGATTAGGGGACTGTGGAATTAGGGACATAACGGACCACGGACAAAACGGACCACGGACATAACGGACCACGCTTGGGACAAAACGGACCACGTTCAGGACGAAACGGACCACGTTCAAGACAAAACGGACCACGTTTAAGGCCAAAGCGGACCACGTTCAGACCTTCCGTTAACCTTGAGAAAGCATGTTTTATTTTAGTTGCAACACTAATAAAGACATTTGCATGCTTAAAAGATAAATATCTTACCATTAACTTAATCAGATAGGTGCGACAACCAAAGATAGTTGAGCTCATGAACGGTAGTCAAATAATTGTGACCATTTAACATTGTCTTTGGTAATTATTTACTCCTTAATCTTTTAATTGGCACCAATCAATGGTCTGGTTTGTCTTCTAGCGTGATCCGTCTGGTCCGAAAACGTGGTCCGTTTTGTCCTGAAACGTGGTCCGTTTTGTCCTAACCGTGGTCCGTTTTGTCTGGTCCGTTTTGTCCATGGTCCGTTTTGTCCGAGTACCCTGTGACAGCCGTGACTGGACAGGTAGATCAGATAATCTACATATAATATCGGATATTGGTTTTCACAGTAGAATTCATCAGATCTGAAAAGCTCTTTTTAAATTCGTTAACATCAGCCTTTTTTTTCTCTCGCACCGTCTATCTACTCATACAATCTTATTTTCTTTTTTTTAATTATTTTATTTAGTTTTTCTAATTCAGAGTCTATGAATAAGTATGATTAAATTACTGTCTACAGTGCGTGCAGTTATACTTTTAAAATTATGTGCGATAGTGTTTAATAATAATAATAATATATAATAATAATAAAGAAGAAGAAGAAGAAAAATAGTTTTCAATTTCAATATACAGCACCTCTGATGTCACTATTTAGTATAGTTTTCCGGATTCGAAATGCCAAATGGCGTAGCTCATTATCATTTTATAATTATTATACCCAAAATACCGGGAAATAACTGAAAACTGGTAAAATTGCTGAAGCTATAATTGAACTTTGATTTAGGTTGATCAACTGATAAAAAGGCAAAACGTACGTACTTTCGGCCAGTCCATCGTTTGATTTTTTTTTTTTTTTCTTTTATTTTGATTCATAACCTATTTTTTTCGGTTTTCATAAAATTCACTGAATAAATTGATAAATGGTAGAAAACAAAATACGATAAATTGCAAATAAGGTATATTTTTTATATTTATATTCTCAAACTACAATTATGACATAACTACAATGTAAAAACATGTAAGATAATGTAATAAATAATTTCAATTGTGCATTCGAAAATCATTTCTGATCTTATGCATATAAAACGTATTCATTTATAGCGTTTTCGGCGCGAAAATAGCCTTTTCTGTGCTGGTGAGCGGTAAAACCCATATTACTCACTCGAAAATTAAATATAGGCCTAAGTACATGGGACATCTATGCTTTAAGCTTATAATAATTATCATTGTCGCACAAAAATCTAAATAACGACATGTGTAAACACTGGAGACGCAGATCAGCGAACGCAGCTTCGCATTTCTGGTGGGCATTCCTATACATATTTTCTTTCCTCTCAAATGGAATTTTTGCACCCTTAGAAAACTAAACACTGCAAAGAAAAGACTATGGTAAGTTTGCGAAGATACAGAGGCTGATTTGAGCATTATAGTATGCGCTTCATAATCTAAGACCATTATTTTTTTTCAGCAGAAATGATTTAATTCAGATTTGTTTAAAAAAATAGTCAAGGTTTTTTTTCTCAAAATGCTTACATTTTAAATAATGGATTTCGTTCAAAAGTGAGAACAGTTAGAAATCGGTAGAAATTATGCAAGGGAATATGAAATTTTGACATTTTTCACACGTTTAAAAACATTTGTATATTGTATACAATCGGTGATCCTTATCAGTTCTGACACCTCTCGGTATAAGTCTGGTCACCTTTACATTTCAGACCTCCGGCAATGTTTTAGATTTGTTGTTTCACGAATCAGGGTATTCACTTTGCATTTTAGCAGTGCAGGTTGATTTGAAAACTCACTGTTGACAATGTTTATGTGAACAGTAAATATTCAAATCAGCCTTTATTTTTTTGATGACTGATCAAGGTCTTCGGTTTAGCTGTGCAGGCTCATTTGAAAACTGCTGGCAAAAATTTTATGAGAACAGCTAATATTCAAATCAGTCGTCAGTTTGTCAAAACTGATCAGGGTCTTTATTTCTGCTTTTTAAATTTCCACGATTCCTGACTTTTCATATGAACAGTACATACTCAAATTGGTCGTCACATCTGTGTAGACTGACCAGGGTTTTCATTTTTGTGAATACTCAAACCAGCCTTCACACCTGTTTAGAACGATCAGAGTTTTTATTTTTGCTTTTTCAATGTCCAGGAGTCGCACACTGTTCATGCACCCGAGAATACTCTGACTAGACTGCAATGGCTGTTCTGAGTCTTCTGTGTGCGCCGATGTTGTAATGTACGCGTACTTATTTACATGGCCCTATATTAATCATCACTTTGTATGTAAAGCAGTGTCTTCGAGAATTTAATGATAGCTTTTAACACAGTTCCATGCGGATCTTCAACAACACACTGATCCAGTTATAATCTGTTTATAAGCATATTCTCTCTTCTCTTTTTCTATGACAGTTGATTTCCCTTTCCATGGTCCAATACCTGTATTTGAATCAGAAGGCTCCCAAAAAATCTCTGAGTAGCATGTTTCAATAAACGGAGGGCCCCTGGTGCCTTAGTGCGTTAAGCGCTGGCTTGCTAGTCTAGCGGTCTCGGGTACGACTTTGTCATTGGAAAAAAAAATAAATCCATAGAAAACACAAAACGCTAATTCCTTTTAATATCGTGATAATGACGAACAAAGTACGAAGGGACCTTAAAATAAGCAAACTCAATAGCCCATCTTTCACAGTTCACCAGTTACGTTGAAAATGAAGCCATTTATTGGCGATTAACTAACAAAAGTGTTTAATTGGTATTAAATATCATTATGGAAACAACTGCTGACCAATCTGTTAAAAAAAAAATAAAAAAACATGCAGATAATCTAATTAATATATTTGGTTTATTCAGGAAACATATAATTTGATATATGGCAGTGTAGTTTCTTTAATTATTTTGTATTTATTATCTTATTTTCATTTATTCATTTATTTATTTATTTATTTTCTGTTTTGCATTTCTTAACATTTTCTGTCTTCCTTGTACCGCCTGACTGATAATACGTGCAGTTCGCATTGTCAATACATAAACCTTCACATACCCTGTCTGGCCCGGCGTATAGTGCGACATCATGTTGGACTTAGAAATTTTATGCCTAAGAATTCGGCAGTCGGAAGGCGCATGAAAAGTATTTTTAAGCGAATGGGGAAGAATGTTAACGGCAATTTATTTCAGAAACTTTTATATCAGTGAAAAGTATGCAATGCTAATTATAAGACAATATCAAGGAAAAAAATTAAACTAGACAAAGTAAAATAAATTTTTATCGACAAAGTCTAGGAACACGCGTTTTGTCAAATTTTTATACATGGTAAATAGGAGGCGATGAGCATATTTTCCACGTCACCTGGAAGAATGAAAACACATACTTATTTTGATGAAAATTACATCAACTTAAAGAGCGTAAAATGAGCTATATGGTCATATCAGAATAAATATTGGCACAATATGTTTAAGAAATGATTTCTGTTGTCAAAAATTGTTTTGCCATTAATTTCTATACAAACTGAGTGATAGATTTCAACAGGTAAGGAGGCTACGCGTTATCGATACAGGTGTCACATCGTCGGGCTGGGAAGATACAAATGAAGAGATTAGTTTAACATATGATTGAAGTTGAAAGGGCCTTTCAAGCTCCAGGGCGTAAGCACCATATACGCCTTTAATAATTCTGAGAACTCCCATTATTGTGTTATTTTAATTTAGGTGTGTCCCTTGCCTGCAAAAGTCCGATTTTTTCAGGATCTGGGTGTCCTCAATACAGCTGGCATGGCAGGCTGTACAAAGCCTTCTCGTACTTCACCATAGTGCAGTTTAATTTTTTCAGTCCTCATTCTAAAGTCAGAGGTCTTGTCGTACTGCTAAAGAACGTTAAGTCTACTGTCCTTACTTCCAAAGAATACTTCTTTTCAGAAGCCAGGCTGCGTAGCACAGTCGGTAGCGCGTCCGACTCAAGAGCCAGAGGTCCCGGGTTCGATACCCAGACCGGCCACACACTTTCGTTTCTCCGGCCTTCCGCTGATTCAAGAAGGGCAGTTGTCAGTTACCGGCGAAAGTATGTGCACTTACTACTGGTTAAGCCTGCCCAGGAATAGCATAGTTAGGTTAACTGACCGTCCCGGCATGACCATAGCTGTTTACCGTTGACGTATGCCTGCCACCCGACCGTAGGTATTCAGACAAGCAGTGACTCGGTGAAAACCGGAAGTCGACCTCACGGCACCGGGGTTACCGTTGACGTAAAGCAACAGAACAACAATCTTTTCAGAAGCTATTAACTTTCCCACAGCCAAAAGATTGGCAATGATCAGGAATGATACCATCAGATCCCATATCCCGCCCTCAAAGCCAAATGGGAAAGAAGTACTAGTTTATACATAAAATGACGGCATTTTTACGAAAGGCACGCACGGTAAACAGAAAGAACAGCTGTTTCCCAGACTGGTGGTCATTCAGCTACCCCAACTGCAAACACCACTCACACAACACTCACACAACAGAATTGAGCCGCGACACGACAAAACCAACAATGTGGTTGTGCGCCCAGCGCAGACTCAGATCAGCCTGGGCATCCGCCCAGTCTGATCAGAGTCTTCGCTGTCCGCATGGAGGTAGCTTAGATCCTTAGCTACCATTAGAGCCATTAACGAAGAGTCTTATCAAACTGAGCAGATGCGACGGCTGATCTGAGTCTGCGCTGGGCGCACAACCACATTGTTGGTTTTGTCGTGTCGCGGCTCAGGTGAATGAAAGGACCAACATGGACAGCAAGAATAAGTATAACAGTAAGGAATAACACTACCTGTTAACGCTCAAAATTCAAAATACCTGTCCTCTTTACCTTTTGGCAGTCGTATGGCATAATGAAAGTTTATCAACCACCATATTGTCATCTGATGACAAAATGCTGGTTGATAAACCTCCTGAATATAAAGATATATTTTTAGACGTGTATTCAGACTCTCACAACACTGGGAGTAATACTATCTGTCAGCCGTTCATTATAGCGTTCTGGTAGTTTATTTGGAAAAGAACTAACCATTGGGACAATGATACACTCTTACTAAAGTGAAACAGCAATTATTCTGGTTTTGTTGCATGAATATGGCCCACACAAGCTATTTCCAGCTATTGAAGCCTCAACAGTGACCTAGAGAATGAAAGTCAAGTTTTGGTGAGAGACTGGAATAAAATGTGGTGACGGTACTTCTAATGTCAATATGACTTGGTGGCTAAAATAAACGGGCGCTTTGTATTTTTAAGTGTAACAAGAACAATATGCAGTCTTGTTTTGAATTATAGAAATAATCATAAGATATGCGTATTATAGTTTATAATTTTGTTGTTGAATAAAAAATAAACATTTACTAAATTAGTCATATACAACCTTGAACTTGGCCAAATTTTGGAAACGTAGTTCTCATTTTCCCTTCATCAGAAATATAATTTTTTGCATCAATATATTAATATGAAATATTTAGCATACTCTATGAACTAATACCGTTGAAATGTATTTTTCAACAAAAGGTCGATATAAACTAATTTTCATTGTCAAAAGATCCCCACCTAACGTGTTTATACAACACACAGTGACAATCAGGTGTATACATGTATATTATCTATCCAGTATGTAAACTACAACACTTCACGTATGTAGTTGCCACTAAGTTGCCAGTGGCTATCAGATAAGTTTTTAGGCTATCAAATAGGCAGAAATAGTGAGCTTGAAAAATAAATTTTACATTTCGACTGTGTCAGATCACGGATTACACTATATGTTGGTGCAAACAATCTATATTTATGATGAAGGAAAATGAAGTTCTTGATTTCCAAACATTTGGCCAAGTTCAAAGTAATTTTTGACTTATTAATTATGGTGGCTGGTTTGTGCCATTTCGTCTTTTCGTCTTTTCGCCGCGAAAAGACGCCACGCGAAAAGACGAAAAGACGCCATGCGAAAAGACGAAAAGACGAAAAGACGCCAGGCGAAAAGACGAAAAGACGAAATAACGCCAGGCGAAAAGACGAAAAGACGAAATCCGCCACGCGAAAAGACGAGATTTCAGCGCGAAAAGACGAAAAAACGCCATGCGAAAAGACGCCATTTGAAACTCTTAAATTGTCGTCTTTTCGCGTGGCGTCTTTTCGTCTTTTCGTCTTTTCGCTTGGCGTCTTTTCGCATGGCGTTATTTCGTCTTTTCGCATGGCGTTATTTCGTCTTTTCGCGTGGCATTATTTCGTCTTTTCGCGTGGCGTTATTTCGTCTTTTCGTCTTTTCGCATGGCGTCTTTTCGTCTTTTCGCATCACATGTTTGCATTAAGATGTATCAATATATCCTATTCTAAATGCAGTTAATACTTTGAATACTTAGATAGGTGTTTCTTTTTTAAACTGTGTAGACCCTGATCAGAATGCAATCTGTAAAGAAGTGCACTAATCACGGTTTGCAGCTTTTGCCGCTAAACTGTTCTTTTAAAAACATTACCAAAAATATGAGGAAAGAAGTCATTATGGTAGTTCTACTGAACGGGCAGAAAAGAAAATGAGCCGTCCTAATGTTTTGGAGTAAAACACTCCAAACAAGTTTCATCCTATCTTAATTTTGATCTTAAACTGCCTAAAAAGATTAACCACTTGTTGACCATGTAATCTCTCTCAAACTATGGAATACAAACATTGAAACATTGTTGTACTTCGCTGTATGAAAAAAATAATAATACGGAATTTTCCCTAATTTGATATTTGAACAAGTTTATAGTTTTCTAAAGACGTGCCAATCGCAGACAGAGCAGAGCCTGATTAGTCTGCTCTTTGGCTTATGCATATGTGTCCCATTATTTAAGAACATTATGGTATCATTGAGCTTCAACTCAAGCCGGAATACTCTCTTATTAATCTGAATGCGCCTCTGTGAGAGATCCATTTTAAATTGAAAATGTGCCCCCTTCCGCCATTTTTACAAAGGGGCACAACTACTGATACTTCCTCTTCAAGTCTTCTTTAAACGGCAGGGATGGATTTTGCTAGCGCAACTAGGGCAGCTGAAGACAGGACTAGGTGGAAAAGGAGTGTTTTAGAGTCATCTGTGGTGCCCCAACGACCTCACAAGATTATGGGATAGACTAGACTAGACCAGCGGTTACAGTCAGTTCGCCCCCCCTCCCCCTCCACACACACACCCTCGCCTCAGTGGTCCTTCAGATGTGACTCTAAACCGCGAGGTCCTGTCTTCATATGACCTTAGAATTGGTGGGACGTTTTGCCCAATTCTCTCGATCTCTCAGTTTGAACAATAATATTGTAACACAGTTTACAAAAATAGTAGATTAGGTGCTAGAATTAAGTAATAAATTTGGACCATGTTACCATTATGATCCTAAATCCTAGGACATATGTGTCCTGGGAAAACAGTGGTCTGGTCAGGCTCTGCATTGGTAACCATTCTGCGTATGTTATGATACAGCTCGATATATTAAAATCTACTTGTTCAAATTAAAAAAAAACGGTTATTTTTATGTAGGATGCATGGCTTCAAGGCTTCAACGTATTTGCATCTGTGCTTAAGGTGAACGGGACCACTCCCAGGGGAAGCAATTTTGCATTTTAGCCTCCTTTCTTAAGGAGGGCCAGCTCTTGAAAGTAGAATTTGGTCCTGTATCCCTATTTAAGAATCTATTTTTCTGTTTGCTTCACTTCCCTATCTTGGGAAGCAAATAGAATGCCACAAAAGTTGTCCCCCTTTGTAAATATGACAGAAGGGGACAGAATGTTCAGTATTAGAGAGATCTTTCTTGGAAGTGTATACATTCAGCTTTACAGTCAAACCTGCTTATGTGGTCACCATTATTAAGGGATCACCTGTCTTGAGCAGCCACCTTTTCTTGGTCCTTTGAACCAAAATACAGTGCAAATGAATTATATTAAGGGGTCACCTGTCTTAAGAAGCCACTTTTTGTCTTTCCCTTGGGTGACCCCTTAAGACAGGTTTGACGGTATTGCTCAAAAATGCTTGCGACAACAATGTACTAGGTCTGCCTATGCTCCTGAATGAGTAAATTTGCGTCTGCTAATTTTTAAGTCAACATGTAATCAATAACTGTAATTATTGCCGACCCCATACTAATACTTATAGCTATCCTTTTCACTTTTAACAAGTTTAATTTTTCTGTCGGATAAAATAGAGTTTTAGTGGCAAATCCATTCTAATTTTCATAAGACTGCTGCTTGATACTGATTATCTTGATTATATCTGTGTTTGACCTAAGTCAACAAGGCACAAACTAAACGGTACCATACTGACCGAAAATGTTGCCGACCCCACGTTAATTTTATAGTCTATCCTTACAATTTTTAGCTGTCAAAAAGATATATTAAAAAGCATTTCAGTGGCAAAATCTGTGATCAGACTGCTTCTGTAGCTGCGTATACAGTAGTGTGATATGAGTCTATATTGTTTACTCAGACAAATCTGTCTTAGTATTAGGAATCAATACAGTTATCAATAAAAGGGTATTTATGTGTCGTTATTTCGTCTTTTCGCGTGGCGTTATTTCGTCTTTTCGCGTGGCGTTATTTCGTCTTTTCGTCTTTTCGCATGGCGTCTTTTCGTCTTTTCGGCGCGAAAAGACGCAATACGAAAAGACGAAATAACGCCACGCGAAAAGACGAAAAAACGCCACGCGAAAAGACGAAAAGACGAAATAACGCCATGCGAAAAGACGAAATAACGCCATGCGAAAAGACGAAAAGACGCCAGGCGAAAAGACGAAAAGACGCCACGCGAAAAGACGACAAATTAAGAGTTTCAAATGGCGATTTTTTGCATGGCGTTTTTTCGTCTTTTCGCGCTGAAATCTCGTCTTTTCGCGTGGCGGGTTTCGTCTTTTCGTCTTTTCGCCTGGCGTTATTTCGTCTTTTCGTCTTTTCGCATGGCGTCTTTTCGTCTTTTCGCATGGCGTCTTTTCGTCTTTTCACGTGGCGTCTTTTCGCGGCGAAAAGACGAAATGGCACAAACCAGTCACCATAATTAATAGAGGTTTCCTTTTTATTCAACAACAAAAATATATTCTATGATATGCATATTTTAAAACATATATTCTATGATATGTGTATTTTATGATTATTTCTGTAATTCAGAACAAAAGTGGATATTGATCTTGTTGCACCTAAAAAGACAAAGCACCAGTATATTTTAGCCACCAAGTCATATTGACATTTAGAAGTAATTTGGAACAACAGCAAAAAAAAATAAATAAATAAATAGAAACAGATTGATGAGTGTTATAATAAATGATAATAATTCCTATAGGATAGTCATAAGGAAGATTGTATGGCAAAAATTAGACCGATTATATTTATTATCATTATTAATCTTAATGAAAGGTATTTCCATATATTATTCTTTTCATGAAATTTTAAAGAAAGATACATAGCGCTTAAATTTTTACTATATTATGTCACATACCTCTACACGTGACGTAATATATCCAGTCAGGGGTTGCCACCATATTTGAGTGTACTGACACTGCCACTGAGTGTGTCCGACATTTCCCTGTCAATGAGTAGAAAAACACCACACACTTTTCATCTTTCAAACACTCGGACGCACAGCGTTTCACATCGTCCGTTGTCAATGTTCGCAGATATCTATCGTTTACAAGAAAATTATTAAAATCTCCATTTCTCTTTGAAACACAACTTATTAAATGGTTTTCTGTTACTCTAATTAGATAAAAGACCAAACCTAGCAAAAAACTTTTCATTATCCAAATTAAATACCATTATATGATCTTGGAGTGAGTTCAGTATCCGTAATATATCGGAATGCATGGATGCTTTTTTCCAATTGCAGCCTATCCGCGTCTTAACAATTTTTGCCTTAGGTCAGGTGCGAAGTGTTCATATATAGACCAGGCCCCGAGGTTATAAAACTTTTTTCATGCTCAACTCAGCTGAGAATGAAATTTTTTCTGCTCATAAATTTTAAAATGCCAACAAATGTTGGCATTTTAATATTTATGAGTAGAAAAAATAGCCTTCTTGGTTTATCTGAGCCTGAAAAATGCTGAATTTCTTGGTATTTTTATATTAATGGGGATTTTAAATTTCATGCTCAGCTGAGTTGAGCATGAAAAAAGTTTTATAACCTCGGGGCCTGCCTTAGCATACCTTTCGATCAAGACAAACGTCATTCATCATTTTTTGAGCTGGTTACTATTTCTATTCCATAGAGCATGTACAGGGCCCCTACACTTCAATTTTATTACTGGAATTGAATGGGCATACTTTGATGTGGAAGTAATCTAAGATGTTCACATTTTGCTTCCTTCCCCAATGGGGTTCAACTCGCAAAAGTTGTTCCCCTTTGAAAAATGGAAGCCCGTGAAAAAAATACTGGTTAGTGTCAGAGAGTAGCTTTTCCCCCGAAGTAGTTTCCCCCCTCCCCCCCCCCCCCCCCCACCCCGGAAAAATGACTATGATTTTTCCATAGTAGAATTTCCCACCGGAAAAATGGCTATATAGCAGAATTCCCCCCGGAAATATGACTGCATGTATATAGCCAATTTTCCCCGGGGAAAATCTACTATAGGTGTTTTTGCATAGCCGTTTTTCCCCTCAAAAGTGGATTTTCCCCCTGGTAATCTTAACATCTAGCTCCCCTACTGTAAGCCCTTAAGTTTTGCGACCCTGAAAGTCAGGGATCCCTGTTGTATTTTCGTGTTTATTAGGGACATTGTAGGCAAACCAAGACCAAATGTTTAATTGCAAACCTGGGTTGACGTTTACATAATTTTCGCCACAAGATGTATGACTGGCGGTTTAAGACTTATAAAGGGTAGTTGTAACAAGAAAAATCTTAAAAAAAAAAAAAAAAAAGATATTCGGCGCCGATTAAAAGGAAGTGTGTTTTGTTGTATGTTTCTAGTTGAAGATTTGACAATAAATTTCATGAATAAGTAAGCTATGTCGGTAGGCACCCACAACCGTAATTTTGACACTGGGTAGCGACAATGACTTATCTCAAAACTGAGCTGTCCAATTTGGAATTCCAAAATGGACCGCGGTCAGTCTTGATATTGATCTAATTTCAAAATAGTTATCAACATGTTGCACTGTTGTATTAAACCGAAAGTAGAAATCGAAAGTAGATCTCTACGACGAAAAATGAAATAGGCCTATCTGCGTCTGTTTTTGATAAAATGCTAGTATTCACAGTGCAGTACGACGGGAAAAAAACGAAGATTAAATATTCATTGACCTTTGATATCATTGGCTAAATTTTTACATACGCGTTATTTGACCAATGAAATCTTGTGAAATGTGGAACAATATCGAAATTATACGAGGCTGCGTCTACAAAAAAATGAAGTCTCGTTCAATCGATATTGGTGATAAAAAATGTTGATCATTGCTATGTAGAATATGTAGAATAACTGTTTGAAATCAATAAATCAAATCAAGTGTAAAGTTTTCAAAACATGGTGGTGCCGAGAACTTTTTGATCATGCGTTGTGCAGCATTAAGTCATGAATTCGTGATAAACTCTATCTGTTAAGCTTAGTATTATAGAACGAACAAGTAAGTTTTCACGAACATTGTTCAAAATAAATTGATTTGAAAGTAGACAGCCATTTTTTCACGACATTCGGTTACAGCTGATTTGCTCCATCCTCTTCTATATGCGAGTACATGTACTCCCACTGCGAGTAGTTTACAGTGCTGTCAAACTTCCCGAGACCGAAACTGTATGATTCGTGGTATGTAAAAAGTGTTTTATGGCACTGTGGGAACAGCAAAGACTCAAATCAGTCTGCGTACCTACGCAGACTGGTCAGAGGCTTGTCTCTTCATAGTAAAAATCTCAAGGAATCAAACCAGCGAAAAGCAATGTGTTGGCTGATCCAATTCTATCTCGGATTCTATGCCTATGCTGTAATGCAGATTGTTCTCATGGCGCCGCTGAAAGTATTATAATAAAGTTTGCCAATGAATTGACTGGTATTGAACCTAACATCCGGAAAAAATAATTGAGGCTACGTCATGTCGAAAATCCTGAGTGCTAACATGCAATGAAACAGCTCGATATGTCAACAGACTTTATATTTCTTGCTCTTTTCTGAAAGAATAATCAATCTGAATACTAAAATTCGATATGAATTCGATCTAGACCTCAATATAGTTTTATCTTCATCCACAAGGTACTTGTCCGCACTTTTCAGCATTTCTAAAGGCTAAGCAGTAGCTGTCAGAGAGTGGTTTTCCCCTTTCCCCCCGGAAAAATGAATGAAGGAAGAACGACTATATGGACTGTCCGGACCTCATACAGCCACTTTTCCCCCATAGTCCTTTTTCCCCCACCAGAAAATGGGCTTTCAGAGAATTTAATATGGCTGTTGGTATTTTAAGGAACGGAACGAAACGTAAACGGCATTTAACAGAGACATTTTATGGAATAAACCGCATTAGAAATGTATCATTAATGCTTCAAGGGAGGTAATAAATGCGATTCCTCCCGTAAAATAATATGCAAAACCAACTATATTTTTTTCAGTTATCAATAATTACTAATGAAACCAGTAGAGCGTGCTTTCTTGTTACGTACCGCTGAGCCACTTTGGGAACGTCGTTAAGAGAAACAGAAGAGAACAGAATGCTTTCTTCCCATCGCAGATATTCATACTTATACACACCCATGCAAGCTTACAAACGGGTGCTATGTCCAGTCGTGTTTGATTTAGCGGGGGTTTAAGGTGGTGATTTATGGTAAATGCAAAAATCTGCATAAAACCATAAAAAGTAACGTATTTCCGTGAAAGTTAGCAGACTTCTTATTTTTGTTGTTCTCTGCAGTTTAGAATACAAAATAGAGGAAGGTGCTGCTTAAAAAGTGTTTTACAAGGAAAGATCAAAGGGTAGTTTCTGCGCAGAAATCTAAAAAATAACATCGTTATTGAAAATGTACGTATATGTAGCACTGAAGGTACGTTATTGCATTATGAAGAGTATCCTAGCAAATGTTTGTTCCAACCCTTTCTCAAATTGTAAGGTAGACAGATGAAAACGGTAGCTTATTCTCAAATGTTCAACCATGCACCAGGTGCATATACACTGGATGCGTTCATTTAATATAGGGTAGGCAAGCATACCTATATACCACCTACAATATAAATGGTACATTACTGATACTATGACAGGTGCGTAAATGAAATTGTTCAGCCTCGTTAAAATAGTCTCACCTGTGTTTTTGACAAAAAAATGGACACAAGGTACGTCTTTTTTATCTGCTCAGCCTGATAATGTGTGAAATAGTTGGAAAAAATAATTGCTAGGACGCTCTTCGTAATGCAACTAGGTACCCTCAGCACTAAGTATACTTTCAAAAACGATATTATTTTTCTAGATTTCTGCACAGAAAATTAACCTTTGATCTTTCCTTATAAAACAATTTTAATATCAACAAATCCTGCACTTTGGGATGCTAAATCATGAGAAACAACATAAAGAAGGCATCTGCCAAGTTTTGGGAAGATCAGTTATATTTTCAGCGTTTTATGCAGATTTTTGTCTTTACTCCTCCAAATCAGTGATTATCACCACCTTATTAGACTGAAAATAATAATCGGACTTGTGTCCCGATGGAAGTCGAGCCAACGACTCCTGCATGAAAGGCGAACCGCTGTGACTAATCCAGGCATTCCGCTGCGCGTTCGCACAGATGAACGCTCGTTCACACACAAAATTATACAAATTTATGCGCACAACCACGTACACTCATAGCCGGAAAAGCAAAATGCCTACTTGCTTTAACCAAAACAAAAATAAATTAGACTTATGAACACATGCATGCGGCTCTAGCATCTGTTAGCCGGCGGTATTTTTGGACACTGAGATACTCTGAACCTCACTATTATTATTGGGGAGGGAGCGAATTCCACCATACAGCGTGTTTTCCTGCAATCGTATTACAAGGGGAAATCCCAAATCGAGGAGAAAAACGGCTATGCAAAAATAAGTATAGTTGATTTTCCCCGGGGAAAATTGGATATATGGTCATATTTCCAGGCGAAAATTCTACTATCTACTATATAGCCATTTTCCGGCGGGAAATTCTACTATGGAAAAATCAGTCATTTTTCTGGGGGGGGGGGGGACTACTAGGGGGTAAAAAGCTACTCTCTGACAGAAGCAACTATAGGTTCTTATTCGCTTTTACTAAGCATACCATGTTATTGCTTATTATTTGCCTGTCACCTGTTTGCATGGTTAGCAGGTACAGATTCCAGAACCCATCTATTCTGTTGTTCTAATCTTCGTAACGAGGCTCAGCTGAGTCTGTCCGTAATCGCTTGCTTCTGTTCTGTTTCAGTTCTCGTTACGATGTTCCTCAGGTGGCTCAGCGGAACGTATCCATAGTTGCACATACCTTGCTCAGGCCCGGATCCAGACCACGACGTACTGGTGGGGCTCTGGATAACTGGCAGGGCTGACGGGCGCCGAGATGTTTATGTGCGAGAAGGGGGTGGGGCGGTGGGATAGTGGGGGCTTATACTGTAATAAGGCATTTAGGGATCAATTTGATGAGAATTTTTATAATGGATTTTTTACCTTGAAATATATGTTGTGATATCTCATTAGAATCGCCTCGCCAGGCGATTCTAATGAGATGTCACAACATATATTTTATTTTAACCAGGCCCAGGTGGCGAGGCTAAAGCCCCAAAGCCCACCCACTGGATCCGGGGCTGTTGCTGATTATGGTCTGCACTTTATGTATACCAGAAGACCGACTCCCGGTGGCTACTTCAGATATGCATATAAACGTGTATAAAGTCGAACTAGCCACCAGTAACTGTTTGTAAGTGACCGAAACCGCGAGAGTTGCAAACGAATTGCAACTCTTCAGCAAACGATCAGTCTGAAGTCGCATATTTACATCCCTTAGGTTTGCACACATTTTTCTGGAGTGTCAAGGAGTGTGAGTTCCCGACTCGAGGGTTGGAGTCCCGCTGGAGATGAGATTCTGACTCAACCCAAACGGCGCTTCACTGCACAGAGCATCTCCTATCGTCCTGATAAACCTGACATTTTGTTGGAAAGGTCGTAAACGGCCAAATCATCCATCCATTCATCCATCCATCCATCCATCGAAACAGATATTGTCACTCCGAAGTAGACATTGCGTTCTCTGGCGTCTGGCCTGGATCTATAATTATTCCAATTCTTGGTCTATACTGATACCAATCAACAACTTTTGTACGTATAGTTAATGGTTTTTCATCATCTCAAACAATCCCCCATCTATCCGAATGTACCCAAATATACTCGAGGACTTTAAAAACGCCTCACCTGAAATAAATTCAAATGCTGCATTTGTTTTATTGTCATTTTAAACAAAACTGATGATAAATAAAACTGCATACATTTATCAAATGCATGAGATAATCATCAGTACAATCTTAGAATTTAAAATGTGTAAATACACGCGACAAAGATAAAAGGGTGTTTTAAAACGGGGGATTTTCACCAAACGAGTATAATCACCGTCCGAATGCTTATCGGAGTATAGCGTGGTTCTCGTCTTCCTCTATATTTCAACAATTACTGAATTGAAGTGAGGTAAACAAACGCTCTTGGAATGCAAAAATGGCATTTTAAACATGGCACTAAACTTCGAAACCGACAATAATAAATTCACTCAAACAGTATTTTACGGCTCATAGTGGTTTACTCTCGAACAGCGTGTACTGAAAATGTGAATTTTAGAGTCCGCTAAGAATGAAATCATTGACGTTGACGTCATTTACTGCGCTGATAAACAGACGGTTGGCGCTGATATCAAAGTATCCATTGATGTTGACGGATGCTTAGAAAGTAAATCAGTAAGGTGTTTGTATCGGATACTGTTCAAATTACATTATTTTCCTGAAAACCACTTTCTTGAGATTCCAATTTGTGTGTATAGTCTGGTTGCCAAATGAAGATTTTAGGTGCAACCCAAAAAAATAGTCCGCACAAAATGTTTTTGCACAGATGTGTTCACCAACATGTCCGTACACTGAAACTGAATGATGCCACCTTGGCATCATTGGGGAAATGAAAATATTTAAGATGGCGTCCAAGATGGCCGCCAAGGGATAAAATCCTCAATATCTTCTAAATTACGTGGGTTAGAAACATACTTTTGGTGGCTACATATAGGTTTTCGAGGCCGAGGAATCGATTTAGCACGTTAAAAACTATTTCAAATGAATCAGTTTCAAAATGGCGGACAAGATGGCCGCCAAAACATAAAAATCTCCATATCTTCTTTAGTATACTGGCTAGAAACATAATTTTGGTGTCTGCGTATAGGTTTTCGGGGTCAAGGAATCCAATAAGCATGTTAGAATTTACTTCAAGGCACTTAGTTACACAAACTGGCGGACAAGATGGCGGGCGATGCATCGATTACGGCACTGAATGTCGGAGAAATGCATTTTTGACAGCAGAATTCAGGTTTTAGAAGTATATTAACCCGGAAGTTTGAAATTATAAATTCTATGAATATAAAAAACCGAAGTCATAAAAACCACATTTTGCATCTGATAGTGTTACTACCAAGGAGCTCACGATGATCCATAAGAACCCAGTCCCGGTAGGGATGAACAGCCCCGTCTAAAAAATTTCAGTCGCAACAGAAAGACATTGACATCTCGATCATTCATTATTATTTTAAGAATGTCGTTTCTAATGGCTTTCTTTGCTCATAATTCCATGTTTGTACCATTTGGCAAAGTAAAATGATACAAAAAAATCAAGAACTAATACAACCAGACCCAACATGACAAAAGTTCGCGAAAGACAAGCATGGTAAATCGAGTGAACAGCCCTTTCTTTGACATTCAGTCCCAATTGAAAACAACAGTAACTTTTTTTTTACCTATTTGATACTTTGAACATGTTGAATAGGACAAAACAGAAAACAAACTAGGCAGCTATTAGATAATCATATTGCTAGAAAACCACAGACAAGCGGATATAAGAAAACGTAACATTGAGGAACCGCAACAGAAGTATTGCCTTGGAACGGTTAGTAATACATTACTGGGAAGAAGTTGACTAGTTTTACATAGTCCAAGCCTTCTGCTTCTGCAGTGGTTCAAACATTTAGTCAACATTTGGTCTGCATAAAGGTTACCCAACCCATCAATGAAACATCACAGACAGCACATAAATCACGGATAAAACCTGTGATGAATTAAAGATGAGGACTCGACAGAAACAACGTACTTGCGACACCTGGAGAAGATCCCTCAGATATCAAACAACAATCCTGAAGCAAAAGAAACCACCAGTTGAACCCTTGAATGGCCAAGCAGTGGGGCAAAATTTTGATCTTGACACAAAGGGTTTATTACTTTGATTGCTTCGCCGATTTTAAGTTTTGTAAGAAAAATCATTTTTCCCCTGACTTTACTTCTTTATCTGTATATTAGCCTTTAAGCAGGGGTAAATAACCCAGAAGGATAAAATTCCAACCGTAACAGTAAAAACAGCCTGTTTACTTTCATCTTTTGCCAGAAGTTTAATAAAAATCGCTTTCAGCTCTTTGAGTTTGCGCTGAAATTATCTCAGTGTTACACTCAGAGCAAATGGATTAGAAGCAGGTATAAACAAACCCTTGGCGACAAAAGTTGACTCAGCCAGGAAACTTTATTACAGTTTCGGAAAATCCCTTTCAGAGCTGGTTCTAACTCTACTTGTACCTTTTCTTTTCCAAATGTAAAGTCGGTTATTCAGTTTGTCTGTAAAGTATGCGACCCGGGTTTGGGGGCATACCTGACCCAACGTTTATCTATGCGTATTTAAATCTTCTGAGGAATTTGAAATATAACATGAAAATACCAACTAATGTGTACTTCAGTGGTTCAGAAGAAGAGGACCTTTTAGATGAAACGGTGACATCTTTGGCCGCAAGCATTCATACCGACTTTCGTTCTCTCAAACGAAAAGAAGTATAGCTTTACATCAAATTATCCCTGTAGCCTTTGTTCCGTTGGAGCAGTGGGTTGTTAGGTTCTCATTGTGTCTTTGGCATAGCGCTCTTATGAAAGGTCGGGCTAAATTCTATCCTTGTGCCGTCTTTTGACCATCCTTGATTCTAGTCAGGTAGCCTTTTTCAGTTGTTGTCAGATACAGGATTCAAACCCCCGACTGCCAAATACTCTAGAAACTAAAAAAATGATTTTGATCAGCCCAGCGGCTTCGGAGAAGAATCTGTTTGAATGTATGGGTGGTCTAAGCTGACGGACTATGAAGTCAGTTTATGCTTTCAGCGTTCCCATAGCATTACTCGGAAGATTCAATCAGGTAAGAATACTTGTAGAAACTGTCATGACAAGTATGCACTTTTTAAGCTAAAACAGTTTAAATATGCAAATACAAATTTGCAGTCAATTGTCTATAATTATGGGTAGTACTGTCTCCTTTATACCTGAAAGAACTGGGAAAATACGAAAATTTAAAAAAAATGTTTACATATATCCCAGATACTAAAACTGGCTGTGGCATGGCACGAGCCTGCGACGCTCACATCACTATTCACTAGTATCGACCAGGAGCTATAATTTTAAACGACGCAAGCAACCATCAAATACATGTTTCTTAACCAGAATTTTAATTGAAGAAAGTAAAATAGTTAAGAGAAAAAACACATTTCTGGTAGCTTTTAGGTCATTACTCGTAGCAATAGCTTTCTGCAATGACTAAAGCTTAGTCAACGGGGTTATCTGCCTCTGCCTGCACTAGGTTCTTGTGACCCATTGTGGTCCTCTTGTTAAAACACTGTCAGAATGGGGCTTTTATCATTTCCTGTTATATTTATTAATCTTCTACATGCAAAATCTGGATTTCTAATGCAAAAACCTGAATTCTGCTATCGGAAAGTGGATTTCTCCGACATTCGGTGCCTTGACCGTAGCATCGTCCGCGCTCTTGTCCACCATTGTGTGTAACTTAGTGCCTTAAAGTAAATTCTAACATGCTTATTGGGTTTCTTGACCCCGAAAACCTATACGCAGACACCAAAATCATGTTTCTAGCCCGTATACTAAAGAAGATATGGAGATTTTTTATGTTTTGGCGGCCATCTTGTCCGCCATTTTGTAACTGATTCGTCTGAAATAATTTTTAACATGCTTAATTGATTCCTTGACCTCGAAAACCTATATGTAGCCACCAAAACTATGTTTCTAACCCACATACTTTAGAAGATATTGAGGATTTTATCCCTTGGCGGCCATCTTGGACGCCATCTTGAATATTTTCATTTCCCCAATGATGCCAAGGTGGCATCATTCAGTTTCAGTGTACGGACATGTTGATGAACACATTTGTGCAAAAACATTTTGTGCGGACTATATTTTTGGGTTCTCGTCCCGGAACCCAGACTAGTACCAGTTTTCGATTTAAGCTCTCGGACAGCACATAAAGTCATGAAGACTTTAAATTTGTGTTTTTGCTGTAGGATATCTTTCTCGGCAATCATGGGATCGACTGCAAGGGCTGTAACTTAAAGAAGTTTTAAGCAAAACAAAGGGGAATTGAAGTTGACCGGTTTAATGCAAAGGTCGTCACACATGACATAAATCCCTGCAATTTCTTTAATTTAATTAGTTTTACAATTTCTAATAAATCCTAGTCATATTTAATAGCTTGAAATGTGGAATTGCTAAAATACATCTCATATTTGGGTGAAGCGTTTTTAAAGTCCTCGAGTATAGTGAACAAAACTTCACTTCATTCATATGTCAGCTGCAAAGTGCAGATCATTGGTTCGCTTTTCAGCTTCGAACTGCAATATGTTGGTTCACATGTCAGCTGCAAGGCATGGTTAAAATGAGATAATTGTGTGTAGGGGGCGGGGGAGTGGGAACAGTATTGCTGATCTCAATACTGGTCATGAACAAATTCAGTTAAATCGAGTTGGCTATTTTCGTTTCCTTGGTGTAATTTTGCTTCAAAAGGATCTAACTTTTCAGAACCAGTGGTTTGTGGTTCAGGTTTATATCTGAAGTTGAAAATTGCGGTACTTTGCTACACATGTCAGCTGAAAACTGTCATATGTTGGTTCACATGACCTCCATGCAGGCTTTATGTGGACCAACAAACAGCACTGTTCCGCGGAACAGTGCTGTTTGTTGGTCCACATGAAGCCTGCATGGAGGTCCGCTGTTCAAAGTGGTACCGCTTGAACGAGACTTTGGTCAAACTGAATGATATTGCAGTACATGGTTCACACTAGCTGCAACGTGCGGCGTGTTGTTCAGATGACTGCGGCAAAGTAGGGTTTGTCGGATCACGTCATCTGCAAGTGCTCTTTGTTGCTTTACATGACAATTACAAGGTGCTGTATGTAAGGTGATTTCAGCGCAGGTGAAAGGTACAAAAAAGTGCATGAGATATTGCATCTTGGCACAGACACCTGGAGAGCGCATGGCCCTCATGCCATTTTCAAGGGCCGCAACTTGCATGATGCAAAAAAGTTGGTTCATATGACAGCAGTTGGGTTAAACAATATTTTATTCAGCAATGACATGTACGATCTTCGTGAAAAGGATAAGGTCGAAAGCTCATGATAGCATTTGGTTCACATGTCAGCTACAAAGTGTAGTAAGTTGGTTCACGTCAGCTGTAAACTGTAAGTTGGTTCACATCAGCTCTAAAGTGTGTGAGCTGGTTAATATAAGCTGTAAAGTGTGTAAGTTGGTTCAAGTCAGCTGTAAAGTGTGTAAGTTGGTTCACGTCAGCTATAAAGTGTGTCAGCTGGTTGAAATAAGCTGTTTAGTGTGGTAAGTTGGTTCACGTCAGCTCTTAAGTGTGGTTAGTTGGTTCACATCCGCTGTAAAGTGCAGTAAATTGGGACACACGTCAGCTGCAATTTGCAAATTAGTTCCATGACATATCATCTTTGTTCACCATGCAGCTGCCAAATGTTGTAAGCTGGTTTACACGTCAGTTGCAAAATGTCACAAGATGGGTTAAAAAAACGGCTGTCAACTGCGGAACGTATTAATTACGCCGTACCAAGAGCTATGTTCGTTTAGATCCCTTGAAAGCAAGGAATATACAGAGGAAATGAAAATTGCAGACTCGGTTTAATTGAGTCTGTTTATGACCAGCAGTGAAATATACAACAGCGGCCACGCAGTAGTAGAACAGCTGTAGATTCACAAGGTTGATTTTCACTGGATGAACGCGTAACTTTCTCCATGATTGAGCCGCGACACGAGAAAACCAACAAAGTGATTATGCGCCCAGCACAGACTCAGATCAGCCTGGGCATCAGCCCAGTCTGATCAGACTCTTCACTAAGCGCTTAAAGGGTAGCTTAGGGCCTAAGCTACCTCCTTGTGGACACCGACGACTCTGATCAGACTCGGCGGATGCCCAGGCGGATCTGAATCTGCGCTGGGCGCACAACCACTTTGTTTGTTTTCTCGTGTCGCGGCTCAATTGTAATTCACACCATTCATCCAAATGTTGTTGCCTAGATACACTCTACTTGATGTCGCCAGTAATTTCTACACTAATTTCACTCCTAATTTCTACGGTCGATGCAGGACTACAAGAACTTTGGTAAACTTTGTGCTTTAGTATGAAACTCATAATTTACCGAAAAACCAGCAGGTATCTCATTAGTTCTTCGAGAGGCGCCCTTTTCAAAAGGGAAACAATAAAAAGCGAAAGGGATCGGAAGCATGTTTCCTTTATTCCCAGACACAAAAACATAATGACATTATGATAGAAAAACAAATAAAACCAGTTTAGAATTATTTTTATAATTCTGTTAAAATCTGTTCAAGAAAATTCCTACAGAGACAAGCCTAAATTTTCGAAAAGCTGTGCCTGGGCAAAATGGGTAGTCCTTGATAGGTTTGATCAGGGCTACACTGCCTGCGGTTTCGCCAGAAATTTCGACATCATCATTAGGACATAACCAGAGATAAATCTTTAGGGTACAGGATAATTAATTTACACAATAAGGCCCCAAGGTTATAAAACTTGAGTACATTCTCAAACTCAAAATCGGTGCGCGACACTTCGTCGAACGACACTTCGTCTACTACGACACTTCGTCGAAAGTTTTTGTCGAATTACCAGTTCGTCGAAAAGTTACTTCGTCGAATGCATTTTCGTCGAATACGACACTTGGTCGATTTTTTCCCTAGCTCAGAGAGCCAAAATATCTCGTACTCGTAGACGTTCGTAAGAGTTCCGCCGTTGACCTATCGGCGCACCCTGATAACAGGATGTTGGGTATTTTGATTCGGTGTCCATCACGTGATATCGGAAACTTCTCGTTTTAAGCCGTTTGAACTCGTTAATTTCTGTCAAACGCTAACACTTACCGTTAAAACTGCTAAAACTGACGATCTACGTACGAACAACTCGCATCTAAGGGGTGGCATCTAAGTACATTATCAGAGGACAGAAAACGGACATTAGATTGTGTCAGTGCAGTCTCCGCCAGTGTCCGTAGCCTCAAAGTCATATGATCCGTTGTCATATGATCAGCAGATACAACATGACGGCCGAATTAGCGTTGAATATTTCGTCGAAAGTATTCGACGAAACATGTTTTCGACGAAGTGGACATTCGACAAAATGACCCTTCGACGAAAAGGTTTTTCGACGAAATGGTTCAGTAGACAAAGTGTCGTTCGACGAAGTGTCGTATATCCCTCAAAATAAAGCACATTGACTGGCTGCTTCCGAGCACATCAGAATAAAGCACACTGATTGGCTGCAAATCAGTGTGCTTTATTTTGAGTTTGAGACAAGTTTTATAACCTCGGACCAAGGTATATAGGTACACCTCCACATTTTTGCCATTTTTTTTTTTGCCACTGGAAACACCTTTTGTAACTTGTTGCTTCCCTGGAAGAGAAGTCCCTTCCAAAATACGGGCAGCGCGTAAAGGAAAAAAATTTGCACTTTGAACAGAAATTCTAATGAGAAGGGCGGCCATACAATGAAAATGGTGGCGTTGCTTCCCCTGAAATTCTATCTATTCACCTTAGGATTTGCAGATCTTTATAAAATAATAATAATAAAAAATACGGTAATTATCATACAGTTTAATATGTTCCTGTTTTTTTTTTTTTTTTTTTTCAGGCAAACAGCGCAGGTTCTGACCATACCGCCCCGCAGTCTTTAATGCAAGCTGACACTAGAAAAGTACAAATTTTGTATTATCAGCCTGTGTATTGACAGTGAGGACCTTGGTGTGCGCATGAAGGCTTATCGGAACACTTTCAGGACTGGCATTCTTACCAAATACTTGTCTCCCAATTTATTCGGGTCTAATTTTCTGTCCTAGAGGCAAATTCTTTTCTTCAAGAGTAGTCCTCGTTTAGGGACAGATGCGACAACAAGGGAGGCAAAGAGTAAATCAAAAAAGCTTTTAATTGTTGTTGTTGTACTACGTCCACGGTAAACAGCTAAGGTCATGTCGGGACGGTCAGTTACCCTAACCACACTATTCCTGGGCAGGCTTAGACCTCCTAGGCGGTAAACCAGTACGAAGTGCACATTCGTTTGCCAGTGACTGACAAAAGTTTTGAAAAATGGTGGATGTTGACTGCTTTTCAAGCAGTTTCGGCACTCTGTTTGCTGTTTGTACAAACTGCAAATAGTCGGACCAGATTTGCAATATGCATATGCAGCCTGGTACAGGTCAAAAACTATATTCCGCCATTTATGCGACACAATCAGGTTCATAGAAACAGTACTTACTGATTTGAACCACAACACGAGAAAATGAACAAAGTGGTTGTGCGCCCAGCGCAGACTCAGATCAGCTTGGGCCTCTGCCCATTCTGATCAGGGTCTTCGCTGTGTACTTAATGGGTAGCTAAAGGTTGAAACAACTTCCTTGCCGACTGCAAGAACTCTGTTCAGACTGGGCGGATGCCCAGGCTGATCTTAGTCTTCGCTAGGCGCACAACCACTTGGCTGGCTTTGTCGTGTCGCGGCTCATTTATAAATGCCCAGATGAACTGATTCGTGTTGTCAGTGTGAACAACAACGATCTTTTTCTATTGACTGACAAAACAACATATTCTGTTTATGTTTTCTTTCTTTTCACATAAAAACATTGTTCAATCGGAAATAAATAAACAAACATACATAAAGTTACGTTAAGCTCGAGGCAACAGTTGCCGGATACAAAAATACAACGAGGGTAATACTAATTTCCCTGCCTGTGCTGTCGACCGACCAAATCAGTTACCAGTCATGCAAAGGTGGCTGTCAACCGTGAAAATCGACAGCAGTATCGACTTGGTCAACTGTTATTAGCAATAGTATCAATGATCGTTATTGTTATATATTGTGGACCGAAATCTCGGTCGACAGCCACTCTTAACAGCGGCTCGGTCGATAGGACAGGCAAACAAACTGGTATTATCCCGGTAGTAGGCAGGTACAGCTAACACACTGGGCACACAACGTTGAATCAACATTGAATCCACTTTTATTCAACGTCATGACGTTGAATCAACGTTGTTTCAATGTTGTGTGCCTACTGGAAAGGCTTTTAACATCAAACACCACAGACTGCTGCCTTTAACTTTAGCAAACCTTTGAAACCTGGTACTATAGGTCAAATTATAATGTTAGTCTAGTTGTTTGTATAAGGTGGCGTTTTGATGACAGTTTTCTTAAAGACAAATATTCTTGTTTGTTGGGTGTCGTAATCTTATTATGCAACAGTCCAGTGGCACTGCTATTTCATCAAAGGAAATACTCTTTCTTGCATAGGTGATGACATAACAGGGTCATAAAACCAATAAAGACTGGGGCGTGTTCTACGTAGTAGAGAATATTTGTCTTTAAGCCTTTCTGTTTATTAGAATGCATGCTGTGATCCCTCTACATGGCTCGAATGAGGGGCCATGAAGTATGCTTTCGAGAGAGAGAATAAGAGAAATATCCCAGCATTATCATAAAACCTTAACATTATTATGCTCAAGAAAATTCGATGCACTATTCAATGAGTGTTTTGATCCTGGGCAAGATCCTGCGTAACATAAACAAAATAATATAACACATAATACTCCCGTTTCTCTAAGCCTAGTTTAATGTGTATGGATACACCTCCAAAGTAGATCAAGGGAGATCACTGACTAGAATTCTCTTCTCCTTTAATGAAAAATTGTTCTCTCTAGAGAGAAAATTCTTTTCTTTATGAATAAATAGACTACTCTTAAAAGAAAGGATTTGCTCTTTTCATTAAAATTGGTTAAATTAAAATCTTAAAAAGTTCCTTCAAGAGCAGAGAATACATACAGAAGTAGAAGTATGAGCCAGACTACGTAGTTTCGGCTAATAAAGCCTCATCAGTGACCCTGACAAACTCTGGTGACGAAACCAGAAAAGGCATACTATAATTTCTTAATTTTAATTGGGCAGTCGATTCAAAGAAAGACTGCACAGTATCTATTACTAATTATGCTACTTTCAAAAATATTTAACAAGGTTAAAACGGTTAATGTGTGCGTTCTATTGGATTAAAATCATCCCTGAAATATCAGAGAGAAAGATGAAGATATAAACCTACCCTAACCAGTGTTTCCCAATTTTCAAGATTTTAAAATAAGTCAAAAAATGACTAGTTCCTAAAAACGACTCAGTTGTCAAAAAATGAATACTTTTAAAACAATAAATACTCCAAAATACTGGCCATTATTAAAAGTAAAACAGTATAAAAATTTGTACAAAAAATGCATAAATAGATTATATGTACAAATAAATAATAATTATCATCAATACACAAAACCAGGCCCCGAGGTTATAAAACTTTTTTCGTGCTCAATTCAGCTGAGCATGAAATTTTCTCTGCTGATAAATATGAAAATGCCAATTAAAACTGGCATTTTCATATTTATAAGCAGAGAAAATTTCATACTCAGCTAAATTGAGCATGAAAACTACTGTAATTTATTGGGTAAAATTCCATGCTCAGCTGAGTTGAACATGAAAAAAAGTTTTATAACCTCGGGGCCAGGACGTATTTATCACCCTTCTCTATCGAGGCTGCTCAACAGGCAAGAGTTTGCTCACAGAGAGAATTTAAGAGAAGCCTTTATAGAGAAAACTGATTATTGTCGAGAAAAGGTATTTCACGGCACATGCTTATAACTAAGCCTCAGATCAGCCTGCGCATCTGCGCAGTCTGATATGGGTATTTCTTTTTCGCATATAGAATCTGTAAACTCTGAGTTTGTTTCATATTAGGTTTAAACCCCCTATTACAGAGTGATGGAACAATCCACATAAACAAAAAGAAGCAACGAAAAAGAAAATAAAAACTGCCATTATGCTAGCGGACAACTATCGGAAGGCTCAAAAGCACCAATGCAGTTACATAATTCAGTGTCACATTTACACTTTAAAAATCATGACAGACACACGGAAAAACTACAGGAAAAGGCAAATTTTCTGCTTGGTTGACTGAGAGTGGACCTGACGGGTTACCTTACAAGTATGTAAAATATAGCATTAGTGTTTATATTTACTTCTAACGTTTACCGATTCCTTTTTCGCTTTACTACTTTACTTCTGCATGGTGAAAGGATGATTTGTGGTTTTACGTCCTTTTTAACAGTATTTCAGTCATATCAGGACGTTGTGAAGGTGATATTGAAAGGCTGTGTGCAATGGAACCCCGTTAACGGTTGGAAAGATTTCCCCTGGTATCGCTAGATCTTAACCCACTGAGCTACCGGGGCTCCTACTTTACTTCTGCATTGCTGCTTTTGACCATTCTGATACATCATACCATTAACAACAATGAACGAAATCAGTACTTTGTCCTCGATGACCCGGTAGTTTATCCCTTTTAAGGGTCATTCAACCCTTATTTATTGCTATTGCACCTTTACACTTATCTAATCTAATCTCGTTTATCAGTGAATGAGTTTATGTATATGTCATATGTAATAATTAAAATCGTTTAAAACGTTCTATGAGAAAAGGGCGTCTTCTCACACGTGCCAGCCCGCATCCGTACAGTTTGATTAAAGTCGACTCGCGAGCATCAACAATGTGGGTACAGAGGAATTGATATAGTGGAACATGACGATTCTAATCAGACTCCGCGGATGCTCAGGCTGATGCGAGTTTTTGCCACCGTGCCTTCCCCTTTTTTCTCATACCGTTACCAAGCGATAAAAAGAACAAAATAATACAAATATTTTGTTCTAACTTTTAAAAGTGCTTGACATATTTTTACCATAGCCTTAAAAAATCGACTACTAAAATATTCCAGTTTTGTTGACCGAGGAGCTAAAAAAAATCCAAAGGTCACGTGTTCAAATCTGGCTAAAATTTGCAGCAGGATTTTCCCCCGCATTTTCATATGTGTAGCAATAGCCCGAATCATTTGAAATACTGTTGAAAGGGTCGTAAATCGTCAATCAACCATCCATCAATACCACTAGCATCATGTCTACAAAATTTAATAAACCATTCCAGAGTAATGCTTGAGAGTGGCATTGTATATATGAGCCGCGACATGAGAAAACCAACAAAGTGGTTTTGCACACAGCGCAGACACAGATCAGCCTGGGCATCCATCCAGTCCAATCAGAGCCTTCACTTAGTGGTCAAAGGGTAGCTTAGGGTTTAAGCTACCTCCATGCGGACAGCGAAGGCTATGATAAGACTGGGCGGATGCCCACGCTGATCAGAGTCTGCGCTGGCCGCACAACCACAGTGTTGATTTTCTCGTGTCGCGGCTCATATGCTGTATGACCGCAATAGAAATCGCCTCACTTCGGCGAGTCTTATAAGACTCTGCAACATATATTTCTGTAGGATTAAGAAAAGATACTAAATTTTCTTTCCCAAAATCTGGCTTTTACGTAGCCACGTACTTTATACAGTTGACTCTCGTTATCCCAAACACTGATATCACAAAGTACCCTCGTAAATCAAAGAATATAGTATGGACACATTTCCTTGTTTTTACATTTCAACTACTGTTATCTCAAACTACTGCTATCTCAAAGTAAATTTACTTTCATATATCAGTAGTTAGAGATGAATTCGACTTCGAGATATCGAGAGTTGACTGTATATGTTATGCGCCATTATGAGTATCATCATTAACAACATGATCATTAACAAGTATGACTTATAAACAGATGAACACATGATATGCATTCAGAGCTCTAGATAAGAGGGAGTATTTGAAGATAATTAAGGATAATTTTTCTTATTTCTCATCGAAACCATATGTTGTGACCCCTCATCTGAACCGTCTCGTTGAGACGGTTCAGATGAGGGGTCACAACATATGATTTTATGCAGAATTAACAAAAATTATCCCTAATTATCACTCAGTACTCCCTCTTATCTAGAGCTCTGAATTATGCATCACCAGAAAACCATGTTTATGCACTAACAGTCGAACTTTCCGAACAATAGGGCTTTCATTACCCTTATTTTATAACCATGATTCCTTATGAGCATCGACATCAAAACCATCAACAAGCTTAATTTTAGCATTTAATAAGAGCAGCTTGTACAGCAATGAATTCTCGAGATGATTCAATGGCGGCCGTCGCAGCCCATGGATCCATGTTAAGCGCTTTTAAAACTTGGAAGATTTTCGTAAGAGTGAATTTACTGGTCTTAAAAGTCGTCTACTGAGGCGAGGTTTCAAAGAAAATTTCATACAGTATGGACCTTATCGGTCTGATCTTATACTCTGTTTAGACGATACCTGTTTCGATTCGGAACAAATAACTCCGCAGTAAGGTAATCCGGAGCGAACCCACTTGTCTGTTTAGACTATACCGTTTTCGATTCGGTGCAATTTGCTTCGCAGTCCGGAGCGAATCCGATTCAGGAAAATCCGCTATCTATTTTTAACATTAATTTAACCGGATTCGCTTCGGTTTGCTGTTTAGACACGACTTTTAATCCGAAGTAAAAGTTAATTCGGTTTCGATCCAAGGTGCTCTGTGGGATTAGTTTACTCCGAATTAGTTTTTAATTCGAATTAGATTTGCTAGTGTAAACGATTAATTCGAAGCGAATTCGGTTTCGATTCGGATTAAAACTCTAGTCTAAACAGGGTATTAGTCTTTTATGCATGCAAATACATGTATATCGAACATATTTTCAGTTCAGCAGTAGCTCAACTGGTACAGCAACAAACTGGAACCATCTCTAATACTGCTTTCTTGTTTCCAGTCTTATTTATTATTATCAATGAGTCCTGTAAAAGGTTTCAAATGCAGACTGGATCTTAGATTTTCAGAAGTCATAATGTACGTTTTCTGGTGATGCGGCAAAAATTGTTTATAAGCACCGACTCCCATCAACCAAACGCTGCACCGTATTTACCCTAAACGATCGCACCCTTTCAGTCTATTGTGAGAAATATTTAACGGGTGAATAAGACAGATGCCAAATATCAGACTGCAGTAGCAGGATATTCTGTGTCTATAATGACTGTTTAACGTTTTCTGTCCAAATATTTAAGGTAAATACCGATTGTATGGCAGCGATTTGGTGTCATAAGAAGACTTAAGTGCAAGTAGCAATTATGTCCTAACAAATACTGAAATGTACAATGCTTGAACAAATATAAGCACCAACAACACATGCTTGAAATGGGTTTGTACGAACAGCAAAGCCACTGACTCCCTATGCATCTGTCAGTAAACGAGAATCAAGATGTCTCCATACATTGTAAATATGATCTTCCCATCAGCGGTAGTAATCACGGCTGGGTGTGGACCTTTGCTGTTCGACTGTAATTTTTCGTGTACAATAGAATCTAAAAGATATCCACATTAAAATAATTAGTTTCTTTCCTTGATTTTAAAATCTGTTACCATCAGCAATCTAAAACTGTCTGTGATCAGATTCTTTGACTCTTTAATTATCACTCTAATTTTCTATTAGCCTGGTAATAATAGAGATCAAACCCGTTAAGCATAATCAAAGAGCACATGTAATATGCCTGTCATTTTCAACCACTTCCAAGCCAAAAAGCAACATGAGAAGCGACATTCCTCGGAAGTCCTATGCAGTGATGCACTACGGCGACGACCATGTCCTCCCGTATGGTGTTACTTCAGAACAGACTACCCCGAAACATGTTGGCTAAAAACGGACAGTTTGTCCAGAAGGAGTACGATACGGAGGCCAAGTTAATGATAAATGGATGCTAGGGGAGAGTCGGGTAACTTCGGACAGCGGGTAGCTTCGGACAGTGACATTTTCTCCTTTTTTATGTCAGTTGTCAGGAACTAAAACCAAACAATAACTGGCCAAACAGTGAAAATCCTGATGAGACGGCTCATTATGAGCCGTCTCATCTGGATTTTCACTGTTTGCAATGGTATGTCCGAATTTACCCGCCTGTCCGAAGTTACCCGACTCTCCCCCATGTTGTCCCGAAAATGGGGACAACAAGACATTCACCTCTCAATCACTTGGCTGCAAATTAGGAATAGGATCAGAGGCTGAAAACGACTGATACATTAATTCTGACATCTTTGCCCGTCCTACACATCTATTAATTGATATGTGGCTGCACACAAAAATGTATATGTCAAACGTGAGTATGAATTCGCCATAAAAATCCCTTGAATATTAAACATAAACAAGCATACATGGAAGCGTCACAATTATGCTCTGTTTCTATGAAAATCCTACTATAGTTAAGCAAACCATTACACCATGGGCACATGCGGCATATTTACTCGGGTAAACCCGAGCAATGCTCAGATATTCCGCGGGATACTCGAAGATGTGGGACACTCGAAGATGTGTGCGGTAAACCCGAGCAATACTCGGGTATTTCGCGGGTTGCTCGAAGATGTGTGCACACATCTTCGAACATCCCGAGGAATATCTGAGCATTGCTCGGATTTACCCAAGTAACTATGCAAAACGTGCCCCATATGATACAAATTTGCCCCTTAAATTAGAATAAATACGGGACAATTCGGTGCCTAACTTTCCTGCAGTATTGCTGCCAAAATGCACCATACTTTTTGCCACATTTTTCTTCATCTCGGAAGCTCCTGTGTGTTAGAAGAACGATCAGAAACGTGATGTACGAGTAGGGAAGATACGCCCCGAATCCCGCCGGAAATGTCCAAAAGAACGACAGAAGTATTTCAGGAACGTAGTGAAAATGGCGAGACAACCCCCACCAACCGGAAGCTAATAGAATACTCTCCCTTTCTTCGCCATTTTCCATCATGTATTTGGCGCGTATAATATCCGGTCTCTTTCCCCAGACCAAGCATTCGCCATCGTGGTGTCGGACTTCTTGTCTTTGTAAATCGGCAAGATAATTGACTAGAATGGACAAAAGTCCTAAAAATAGAATCACGGAAGACCATATAGGACCTAATCTCAATGGGTGAGTAACTAGGTACTGGCTGACTAGTGGATAAAGCGATGGTAACCAACAAAGACATCCCCAACATATATAGAACCCAGCTCGGTCTAGAATGATGTCAATTGTCTTCATGTAACCACCCTCCCATGTGAAGAACTTAGTTATGTATACTAACTGTAGCACCGTGGAAACAAACATGCTATCAACAAATCCATACAACTCGTAACTTTTTATATTGTAAATAACCACAAGAAGCGGCCAAACTGTCATTCCAAATCTACAGTTTGTGAAAACCTTGATATCGATTCCGAGTATACGTGGATAAAGCTCAGTTCCCCAGTAATAGTCAAAGATGAAGACTCCAGACTTGCCACAATCCGTGGAGGAAGGGGCATGTACTCCCTTGAAGTATAAATACAAACACAAGACTAAACTAACTAGGTTCATGAAGGCAAGAAGATCTCCAAATCTGTCATAGACAATACTTGGTGACATCCCATACATCTTCAAAACCACTGTCAAAACAGCAAATCCCGCCATCGTGATAAGATAGTGCAAGAATCCGTTGTCGACATACACCGGGGTGTTACCTTTCTCCGTCATCGGCCCCTCTACTCTACTCCCCGGTAAAACTTTCATCCAGAAAACGGCCCAAGCACAATATCCAGAAATAACAGCAAAATTAAAGGTATTTAAGATGCTTACTTCGGACCAGATCTCGACCATCATTGTGACGACAGATTTTCCGTGAAAGCGGGATACCAGTTCGGAATAATGACCGTTGCATTTGGCGTTAGTATACCAAAACACCATGGCTATATTCGGACAAACAACCAATATGAAAGTGGGCACCAGTATTTTGTTGAATACATTCCGAAGACTTCTTCCTATTCCTGTTTTCTCGAGCTGCTCAATACCATCCTTGTAGCCTTGAAACCCATTGCTGATGACGTCAGTTTCAGTTTGCCCGTTTGCCATTCCGTTGCCGTGTGTGGTACCATTCATGTACGGAACTTCTGTTCGTTTCGGACGTATCTTAGTGGTGCCTTCGGACATTATGCTGAGGCTTTATCTGAAAAGAGAAAAGAAGATTATAGACATGTTCATACTAGGGTCAAGGCAGGTAAATTCGGACAGTAGGTAAATTCGGACACTCCATTGCAAACAGTTAAAATCATGATGAGACGGATATAATGAGCCGTCTCATCAGGATTTTCACTGTTTGCCCAGTTATTTTTTTGTTTTAATTCCAAACAACTGACATATAACGAAAACAATGGCATTGTCCGAAATTACCTGTTGTCCGAATTTAGCTGACTTGACCCTATTAAATTGCTGCCAATCAGAAAGAAATATGTGACTCTGCAAAAAAATGAAATTAGTTGAATAAAACGCGATAGATCCAGATGAGACAGCTCGTCATAAGCCGCGTCATCTGCATCTACACTGAATTCCCCCCCCCCCCCCCCCCCGCCCCTCACCCTCCCCAGTCTTGGAACTTGCACGAAACATTCCTTTAGTCTTAATTTCAGATTTGTTTTTTTTTCCCGTTGTTATACTTTAAATGCACTTATCATATTCCTTCGCAGACTAACCCAGGGAAGACCAAACTCATGAAGAACACAGTCAACTAAAAAAAAAACAACCCATAAAACCTTACATAAATAAAGCATTCGCGGCACATTTGCTGTCTCTAACAAAGTGAAAAAAACAGCAACAACAGAAGAACCACGCTGGAACATAACATAATATTATTTCGTACATATAGGCCTCCGGCCGAGTATGCTAAACAACACAAGACGATATTGTACCGTATACAAGAGCCATCTTAGTTTCTTCCCTAACATATTCTATGTTGTCTACGTTAGAAATCTACGAAACAAATCATCTATCTTTTAAAAAAGCTTTCGGGGTAATAATGGCAACTATTCTCCGAGCCAGATATCATTCATTGTAGTAATGCTGTCTGCTGTTCTCGAATAAATCATAGCCTTTGTCGTACATTTATTCTCTTTCAACAACAGATATAGCATAATAAAATTTTCAATCCGAGTTTTCTCTGCCAGCAAACATCATTTGAGCATCAGAACCGCACACTGAGACTGTTTCCCAAATTCCCAGTAAGAGAATATTTGAACCACGACACGAGAAAACCAACAAAATGGATGTGCGCCCAGCGCAGACTCTGATCAGCCTGTGCATCCGCCCAGTCTAATCAGACCCTTCGCTAGGCGCTTAAGGGGTAGCGAAGGGTCTAAGCTACATCCATGCGGACAGCGAAGACTTATCAGACTGGGCGAATGCCCAGGCTGATCTGAGTCTGCGCTGGGCACGCAACCACTTTGTGGGTTTTGTCGCGTCGCGGCTCATTTGTCTTTTCAAGATAAGGCGGCTGCAGCGGCCACTGAACGCAAAACGGTGATACAGAAACCTGTAGCATACTGTAACCGGCCGGACTTTTTTTTTTGTTGCGAGCCAATGTTGCTTTTATGATTATCAACTCTGAACAATTAATGCGAACGGAATGTATGTGGAAATGCCAAACATGCTATTATTTAGAAATGTAAAAAGCATCGCATATATTAACATTTAGTATTACATTATACCGTATTCCAGTGGTGCATGTTTTCGACTATCGCAACTGGTTCAAGTCTATCTTGGCTGTGCAGCTTCTTTATACAAATTTTTTTGCTACGTAATAAGGGCTTAAACATATTGATATGGGCTAAAAGATACAGATTCTATATTCATATATAGTAGACAAGAGGAGAAAGTCGGGGTTAAAATGGCTTTTGTTTTATTTTCACCGAAAAAATATGATTCCGACAAAGAAATCATTGTAATTATTGGCAATAATATGTAGAAGAATGCGCCTTCCAAACGATAGTGCCTGTTTTATCCTAGATGCTTAGAGGGCATTTATTCACTGGCTTCAAACTGCACAAAAACTTAAAACTCCACAGTAACGTGATACAAGAGTTTTGTCTATTTCGCACTTCACTTCTTTCAAGCAAAGCTGGCAGTGACAGAGCCTTTATGAACAACAGTAAATATAGATTGTCTTTGATAGTAAACTACGGCAAATATGTACATCGGTCTTGTGTAGTTCAGCTATAAAAGAGGGTATTCTCTTTCATAACAATCCCAAAGATCTAGATCCGTCTTACAAGACGGATATAGACATTTGTAATTGTTCTGGGATCCGTCTTTCAAGACAGCTCTAGATCTTTGAGATTGTTATGGGATCTAGATCTTTGTGGTTGTTCTGGGATCCGTCAGATCTTTGTGACTTCTTACAAGACGGATATTACAAGATCTAGATCTTTGTGATTGTTCTGGGATCCGTCTTCTAAGACGGATCTAGATCTTTGTGATTGTTCTTGGATCCGTCTTACAAGACGAATCTAGATCTTTGTGATTGTTAGATGGGATCCGTCTTACAAGACGAAGACGGATCTAGATTTTTGTGATTGTTTTGGAAGGAAACCCCGTCTTATAACTGAATAAATACGATTGAAGCTTCTTGGGAATGATAAATGCACTGAAGACTTTCATGGCATAGCAATTTACGTAAAATCAATATGAACAGAGTTTTTGTGGGGAAAAATGAGCGTAAAAGCTTTAAAGTAAATGACATTGATATCATTTGTGATTGTTTTAGCAGATATGTGATTTATTAAACCGCAGAAACTTGATCTTGTATTAAAATGCATCCAACTAATGCAACTGAGAGATTTGATATTTTACAAGAATCAAGATTGTTTAGATATAGCTGAGCTTAGCCTAATTAAAAACAATAAGTAATCTATATAGATTCTACCAGCTATTAACCCTTTTTTTAAAGATATTCTCCTTGTTTATTGCAGATCATTCCACGATTTCAGAAATAAATATTTTCACACAATTTCGTTAGACTATATATTGTATTTCGAAAATAAACTGTAAAAGGTTCGTGGAAATGACATTTTTGTACTAAATGTGAATTGGGAGAAGGCGTCTATAAGCTCTAGCTTGCTGCCTAATCCCAATAAATTCATGTATTGTACTATTGTGTATGTTACGACCCCTCAACAATCTCTTACACTTAGCATAAGTACAATACTGCGCTGTCTCCAATTTGAGCAGGAATTGAAAAGGTGATCAACGACATAGAGAATACTCATTCCGATTCTGTGTATTCTTCAATTTCTTCTGCAAAGACTTAGATCAGCTTGCGAACCTGCTTCGAAGTTTGGCCCAAGCTCATTCTGTCGAATGTGTTCACTGCTCTTGAAGGACCTCTTTTAGATTTTAATTTCTCTGTTCGAACAGGCACAGGTCAAGGGTGCGAACAAAGAAGTGTGATCAGACTGTGCATTCAGTCTAGCCTGAGTCTCCGCTGTTCGCACCAGCCACAAACTGACAAAGTCGCGCCCCTATCTTTATGCATCTTCAAATTTCCACCCCCGTAGTGGCTGTACGCCAGACTTCTTTATTTTATTGGAATACTAATTACATATATTAGGTGATGCTGAATCACGCCACCGCAAGCTGTGTCAAGTTCTGCGTATCAGCTGATCACAGAGGTTACAAACTATATCTACAAACTGAAAAGATACTTTGCCAAGGAAAAAAGATATCACAACAAATATTCATATATTGGGGAAACATCTTCCTACTTCATTGGCTACTTTTGCCAATTCGACACATGCTCCGATTCGTGCTGCTTGTATAAGTTCCAATGCGCGTTATGCCTCTCCGCTATGCCAATTCAGATTCCTCAAAAGCCCAATACAGCAAACCCGAGACAGCAAACAGCCAGAAAGACTTGCAGTCTAAGCCGATGTACACACAGATCAGTCTTCGCTATTCGCACACATGTCCTAAAATTCTATTTCATAAAATCCAAATGCTTTTGTAAAATGATCGAATGCACTAACACATGCTAAGGAACCATCTCATGATTATTGTGTCCATCTTTCTATTTTATAACAAAGGCATCAGCAGTGCATTTAGCCCTGGATTATGTACATCCAAAACCCTCCCTATAGACTCTTCCTCAAGGGTGGTTGCTAATAGTGTGGATGGATAGATGACTTGTGATTTTACGTTCTTTTCAACAGTTTTCAGTCATATCATGACGATGGGAGGGTGATATTGAAAGGCTAAGTGCAATGCAATTCCGTTTACGTTGGAAAAAATTGCGAATCCAGCGGGTCTGGAATCCGGGACCGCTAGATCAGCGGCCCAGCGCTTTACCTACTGAGCTATCGGGGCTGTCGGTTGCTAACAGTTAACCATGTTCGCATAACATAAAAGCAGAAAATGAAAATATTGACATATAAACTGATGATAAAAGCAAGTTATCTAAGCTTACCAACGGAATCAGTACAAAACTAATAAATCCGTCTTGTATTACTAACAATTCCACACTGAAGAGCTCTAGAGTAATCATCCAAATGCTCTAGTCTGGAACTGTAATTAGCTGGGTGTTCCGCTCGAAGGTGCCTTACGCGATATTACTTTTAAGAATAAAAATGATATTTTTCTTGCCTTTTCTCGCTGAAATTTACTTGTGCCTCAACAAAAAATATGTAGAAGAATCTCAAGGAATCACCTTGCCTCGCGAGTCGATTCTAATGCGATCCTTCTAAATTTATTAATGTAGAAATAAATGAATACAAAAATCTTTTTCTATTCACGACCAACATTTTGCTTTTTATCTCAACCTAGAATAATGCTGCGAACGAGACCAGATCGCTGGTGATCCAAGCTACATCACCCTAGAAGAATGGAACCAGTGAAAGTCTTGATCAGACTACGAAATTGAATGATCTGCCATTTACGTTTTATTGTAAAAGGTACATTTTAGCACATGCCATGAGCGATGATGATTCACCAGGGAAACAGCTGGCTCAATATTTCCACCACAAAGAGCGTCATAAACCACAATTTTATGCTAAGAGTAAAAAAATCGAAAAGTTCATTTTCTGCTGATCAAACTTTCGAAATGGTGTATTCGGAGTCACCCAAGCTGGCTCGACGTCAGTGCGACGTCATTTTGGACCTCATGTGCCCTCTGGGCTGTACTGTGTGTAGTTAACGAGATTAGGGTATTTGGGTTGGAGGGTAGCCATAGGGTGATGCGGCGTTAGAGATAATATTAAATGTCTTAACAGTCTCTAAGCAAACAGTTCCATTGCTTATATTTAAAAACAAAGAACTGTTGAAATGTCAGGTTTTCTGACAAAGTACGGGCATCCTGAAACAGCAAATCAGCAGGCAGATTCTGACAAAACTTGCATAACAGCTCCATTATCAAGTGCTCTGGAGCTGATTAGCACAGCCAATGCCTACTGATCATGATAACCTTGATTAAACTTTCATGGAACTTTATAAAGCTTTTTTTTACACAAGCTACCTATGCAACCGATTATGACAAGACAATAATGAGTTCTTCCGTTTAAACATCAAGATTTACATAAGATTAGCCAAGTCCGGCGGTTAGTAAGTACGTATAAGGAGGAACATCCTTGAGAGATAATCAATTTATTAATATTCTGCCATATCTGATAAATATGCATTACTTGGTCAGGTTTTATTGGAATAATTAGGAAACGCCTTAAATCCGATTTGTGACACGTGTGACGGTCAGTATCACTTGTAAGTTGGTGCATTGCTCTTAAAAAATAGTGATATTGGTCTAAGAATCCAGGATTCAAGTCTAATGCCAAAGGCCATAAAATAATTAAAATCCATGACCTGGATCAGACCATCGTCACAAGCCAAAGGTACTAAGTCCACGTTGTTCCTTACGTACGTACGTAAGAAACAAAGTGGACTTAGTACCCTTGGCTTGCAAAGATGGTCTGATCCAGGTCTTGGATTTTAATTATTTTAAGCATAATTTCGCATAATGAATAAATTTTTATCGAAATGACAGGCATTTGACTTCAAATTGATACCCCAAAAGAACAGCTTGATCTGTCAAATTATGCATAGCCCGCATATCACCACTGGCACCTAGCTGCACAATGCGATTTACGTGTTGTACTGAATTTTCGAAACTCCTTTCGAAACAAAAGTTGAAATTATGGCCTGAATCGCACGCCCAAGATTATCTGCCTTCAACTGATTCCGAATTTGATAGTTTTCCAGATATTTGTAGAAAGAGTGTTAGAGTTGAAATTTTACATCCCTTTTCTATTTTCGAACTTGATGTTGCCACATACAAATTTCACAAATTCATAGAGACATTGTTCGCAATAGTCATATTCACATGTCTAACATTAACACCGAAACCAAGAATGCCAATGCTACGGTATAATGCGGCGATGGCAACGGTATCAATCGTTCGCTCAGTGCAATCAAAAATATGCTAAGCCGCAAAATTTTATAAAACTTCTCGGGGAAATGAAACTGCACTGAGGAAATATTTGTTAAGTGCAAATTTGATCAATATTGCATGAGTAAGAGTTTGACGGTCAAGAAGGCTGTAACTTTTATCACGACTTTGAAACACCCTTAGGATCCCGAACAGGGAAAAATCTGATCAGCCTTTTTTCACAGAAGCGTTATGGGTGATTGCGCCAAAATTAAGAGGAAAAAAAATTAAATTTACCTCTTTGAAATTTCAAGCACTGTTGCGTCCGAGGTATGTCAAATTGAGAATAAAAAGATTATATAATGAACAAACAGGATAGATCAAGATCAGGCGGTTAAATCTAGATCCACGCTGCATATTCAACTAATTTCATTTTTGATACTTTACATTTACAAAATATAAGTATCAGTGAGAAAGACACTTACGATGGAAAACTAACTAGACAAAAGCAAATCCCAACAAATCCGCCTATAAGAAGAATATATATTAATATCTTTATTAATTATAATTGCTGGAAACAAGCAAATGCATGCATTTCTTGTCAAACATAGGCTGCACATTAGTAAATATATCTATTTTTTCCGCTGCAAAGTTACAGCAGTCATTCATGGTTTCGAGATATTAGCAACTTAGTACTTAACAACTCTCTGGCCAGTGAGAAGTGCCACTGACTGAGAATGCTGTGAGAATTCAGACTCTTCTGGGTCTAGTCCCACAGAAACACTGAAAATGACTAGCAGACTTTCGCCATTGTAATACCGTATTCACGGTAATTTTCGCGGTGTTCCATTTTTCGCGGTATTTCGCGGTCGATTAGAAACCCCGAATATTAAAATCGCGAATAATTTCCTGTTTCTTACAAAGTGTCTTCTGTAGACACAGTGTTCATGTATTTTGTTTGTGTTTGCTCTGGTAGTTGCTCGTACTTTTCACTTGAGCCAGTTATTTCATTAACCTGCGGCAGCCCTGCCGCAGGTTAATGAAAAAACTGACTCGAGTGAAAAGAAATAGTTTTGCTTTTCGAGCATGTTGCTAACCGCGAAAATTAAAAATCGCGAAAATTAAGGTTTATGTTTTTGACCCTCAAGCGCGAAAATTTGAACCCGCGAAAATTACCGTGTATACGGTAATTTGGTTTGGCTTTAACGGATTTTTGAGACAATCTTCAGTCTCCTGGCATATATACGAGTTATATTGCATCTCCGGAAGAAGGTTAATAATCGTAAACTCGCAGAAAAAAAACGTAGTATAATTTGACGCCGGTACAGACGCAAACACAATTAAGCAAATTCGTTGAATTTATATCCCCCTCCAAAGTAGTTCTAATTTTTGCAAGGTTTATATTCAGTTTAATAAAATTTTAACTTTTTTCTACTTTACAACTGTTATATCAAACTACTGATATATCAGAGTAAATATTCTAGGACCAGAACGTTTACTTTGAGATATCAGTAGTTTGAGACGAACTTCGACTTCGAGATATCGAGAGTTGACCGTAAAGTCATGATGTACATATAAAACAGATACTTGAGAGATGTATGAGATAGGTTAAATTAAACTTCAATATTTTTTTTCTACTTTACAACTGTCATATCAAACTATTGATAATATCAAAGTAAATTTTCTGGGACAAGAAAAGTTACTTTGAGATATCAGTAGTTTGAGACGCCTTCGACTGCGAGATATCGAGAGTTGACTGTAAAGTCATGGTGAATATATAAAGCACATACTTGAGAGATGTAAGAGATAAGTAAAAAAAAACTTCAATAAGAGATTCCTAATATCACCGCCTTCTTAGTCCCAAATACGTATTTCACTTAGCAGTAAACCTCAGTACTTAAATATGAGATAACAAGAGGGAAGTACTTTCCAAATTACTATCTATAAATAAGACCACATAGGCATAGCATCTGGCCATATTTTTTTATCTTCTATATATAAATACGTAAGTTGCGACGATATCACGCGTTTAATAACCTATTTGAGTGCAAACAGTACTGTAGAAAACCTGCGACTACCAAAAACTCTCGTAATTAGTACAACTGAGTTTGCGTGTACTCTCTTCTCTTATCTTTTCACTGGTCTTGTTGTTGGTATTACATACTCGTTAGTGTTTTTTATTTTAAGAATCATGTTTTAATAAAAACTGAAAAGGACATAACAAAGCGACTGACCTTTTGTAATCGAAAAAACGAAAACGACATATTACACACTAAATAAAATTGCGTTTGCCCATATATTTCCGGCCAGTAAGCTAGCATAATCCAAAACAGCTTACGACCGTACATTTATTAAAGCGTTTAAGAGGAAATGGCTACAATTGGTGCCATTTGAACAGTCAAGAATGAATTGTTTATTAAATATCTGGGTGAAACTGGATTAAGACTAATACACGCTAGTGTAGTTTGGGTCTCAAGATCGCATTCATTTGCTGGATCGCCTATTCCCTGTATTTCAGCCATGACGCGTTGCAACTGTCAAACACGATACCGTTCAATAAAAAACAATATTCGCATAATCATTTTGTCGTATTGTATCGTGTCGTGTCGTGTCATGTCGTATCGTATTATATCGTATTGTATCGTATTGTATCATATCATATATTGTATACGGTGTTGAATCTACACTGTTGTGCCATTAGCAGTGCTGAGCAACCTAATATTTTATTTATGACATCTGCATTGCTGCATCTGATACAATGATGACTCTCTTTAATCGAAAAACTGATTTTATTTTTTGATATTCTGGATAAACTAACTTGAATAGTCTATTCAGGAGACAAACAGTTGGCTTATTTATTGGCGACAGCTAACCATCTTGCTGGCCGTAAAAAAGCTTTGCATTTATTCCAAATTCCAACCATTTGTTTGATTTTTTTTTTTCAAATTTTTACTCGAACCTATATGTCACTTATGTCACTGTGGACATAACTTTTCTCAGAATCACGATCGCGATTCCTCCAAACTGATACTTTGATACAGGTCATATGAACAAGGTCGTTGTATCATGTTTCACTTTTACCTGTCATATAGGGTAACGTCGAGTAAATTCGGACAGCGGGTAAATTCAGACAGTGAATATGTCAGTTGTTTGGAATTAAAACAAAATTAACTGGGCAAACAGTAAAACTCCTGATGTGACGGCTCATGATGAGCCGTCTCATCTGGATATTTTCACTGTGTGCAATGGTATGTCCGAATTTACCCGCTGTCCGAAGTTACCCGACTCGATCCTATAGTATTTTTATACATTGCATTGACTCTGCATGGGGTGATACAAGTTACATGTTTTCTTTCTTTTGACCGATTTAGACGAAATAATGTAAGACAAGATATAACACTAAATCTGGGTCTGAATTTGAGCCTGGCATCGCTCACCTGGATTTTTTTTCTTAAATTCATTTATGTACTTTTTTCATTTTTCATTTCATTTTATTTTTCAATCTATTATTATTATCATTATGTGGTGGGGGACGGGCGGAATGGGGGCTGTGTGTATGTGTTTTTGCGTGGGGGATAGGAGGGGGCTTCAACAAAGAGAACTGAGAGTTGAATAGTTTTCTACTTGATGTTCGCAAATATAACTAGAAATGTTTTTTCTGAGAAAAACTGATGTCCCCCCACCAGCCCATTTCCAATCCTCCCTTATGAATAAAAATCCTGTGCAATTAAAATACTAGGCAAGTTTGGAGAAAATTCATCCACTGGTTCTAAAGATATCCTACGTAGATGACTATGTCCTTGCAAATGAGGTCAAGGTCACCAAAATCTAATCAGCTCTTAAAGTTGACCCAATGATATCCATACAAGTTTGGTGAAGTTCCATCCACTAGTTCAGGAGATATAGTGAGTACAAGAAATTGTCATCTAAGTCAGCCAGTGACCTTGAAAATGAGGTCAAGTCACCAAAATTTAATCAGCTCTTAAACTTGTCCCAATGATGTAAGCATGCAAGTTTGGTGAAATTCATCAATTGGTTCAAGAGATATAGCGGGTACAAGAAATTGTCATCTAAGCCATCCAGTGACCTTGCAAATAAGGTCAAGGTCACCAAAATCTAATAGGCTCTTAAACGTGTCTCAATGATGTATCCATGCAAGTTTGGTGAAATTCTATCCAGTGGTTCAAGAGATATCATGGGTACAAGAAACTGACTGTCATCTAAGTCCTACAGTGACCTTAAAATAAGGTCAAGGTCACTAAAATCTAATCAACTCTTAAGCTTGTCCCAATGATGTATCTATGCAAGTTTGGTGAAATACCATCCATTGGTTCAGGAGATATAGTGGTTACAAGAAACTGTCATCTTAGTCCTTCTGTGACCTTGAAAATGAGGTCAAGGTCACCAAAATCTTCTCAGCTCTTAAACCTGTCCCAATGATGTATCCATGCAAGTTTGGTGAAATTCCATCCATTGGAGATATCGTGAGTACAAGAAATTGTCAGCTAAGTTCTGCAGTGACCTTAAAAATGAGGTCAATGTACCCAAAACCTAACAGGCTCTTAAACTTGTCCCAATGATATATCCATGCAAGTTTGGTGAAATTCACACCATTTAAGTCCTCCTGTGACCTTGAAAATGAGGTCAAGGTCACCAAAATCTAATCAGCTCTTAAACTTGTCCAAACAATATATCCATGCAAGTTTGGTGAAATTCCATCCATTGGTTCAGGAGATATTGTGCATACAAGAAATTTTCACGCCATTTAAGTTCTCCTGTGACCTTGAAAATGAGGTCAAGGTCACCAAAGTCTAATTAGATCTCCAATGATATAGCCATGCAAGTTTAGTGAAATTCCATCAATTGGTTCAAGAGATATCGCGCATACAAGAGTGGTACGCCGACGCTGACGCGGACGCACCGGGAACCGCACTGAAAACAATATGTCCCCCTCACCTTTGGTGGGGGACATAATAATAACATACTTGTAAAACTGGCTATAGTTTGTGTACTCGTACACTTTAAAGAATGAAACTGCCTCCCTGCGTAAAAAATGTTTCACCCTTATTCACTCTTGGTTAATAGAGATAGCTCATTGATATACTAACAGACTCGATACGATATAACCAACAATTACTGGTGTTCAGCCTCGAAAACATTTGTTACTGATGCCTGTTTCATTAATGAACCAATGTTTCATACAAGAAATGTACATGGTCGGGTCATGTCCCCATAAAAATGACACTTTCACGGCTTCTCACTTGGATGGAAAAGGGACTTCGAGAAGAACACCGCAAAAAATGTTTTTGCTGAAACTAACAGGTTAGGTAAAGTTATTATGACGAAACACACTATATGTACACCAAATACAACTGTTATTGCAGAAAATCTTTTTAAGCATTATAAAATAATCTAAACTGCGAAGAAACGTCGTTCTTATCCTAAAAACTGCCCTATAATGTCACGAGTCATGAATGGATGGATGACTTGCGGTTCTACGTCCTTTTAAACAGTTTTTCAATCATATTAGGAAGATGGGAATGTGATTATGAAATGCTGTGTGCAATGGAACCTCGTTTTCGAATGAAAATGCTTTCGCCTCCAGCGGGAATCTGACCTAGGACTGCTAGATCAGAGGGCCAGCGCTGAACCCGCTGAGCCACCAGGAATCCTATATGAGCCGTGGCACGAGAAAACCAACAAAGTGGTTGTGTGCCCAGCGCAGACTCACATCAGTCTGGGCATCCGCCCAGTCTGATCAGAGTCTTCGCTGTCCGCATGGAGGTAGCTTAGTCCCTTAGCTACCCTTTAATACCAATTCTCTGTAAGCACCAGACTTTTTGTATAGAGGGCCGGAAACGCAAGGTCGGAAGTTCTTTTTCAAACTTTTCCCCTTTTTTTGTTGTCACACAAAAACAAGTAATTCACACTTCGTTTGTTCATTTACCATCTCGTTGCCATGGTAACCGCGTTTTTCTGTTTTTGCAGAAAAAATGCAAAAATATTCAACAGAAATTCACACTTTCTGTCTTTGTATATCTCCTAGAATAGGCTAGGTTTCATCAGAAACTCTTTAAATCTAAAAACTAGGGACTTATGTAATTAATGTAAAACATCAAAACAACGTTCTTCCAATGTCTTTGGTATATCTACTGTACAGCAAATGTGGGTGGGGTAACCAGGTATTGCAAAACACTATTTTTAGGCATTTTTAATCATCATGTTTAAAAAACGCACACTTCTGTGACACATTTGCATACTTTAACGTCAAACAGAAGGCTTTCCATTTTCAGAAAATGAAAAAAACTGAGTGGGGCAAAGCTGACGTCAGACCGTAACCATGGAAACAAGTCATACCCCATGCAAGAAAGTAAAAACGGAATGTTATACTATTACCACAGATTTGCAACAAAATTAAATGCATTGCAGCTATAACTAGTGACCCTTCTGCTATTGAAATGTGTATTCTACTTGATTTGATGGAATTTTGACATCTTAAGGGTTGCGAGGACTATTTATAGCCATTAAAAGGGCCCAAAAAGGGGCAAAAATGGTAAAAAATACCATATATATCACTCTTTTTCACTATGAATCAACAAAAGACAACACTTATTACTTTTATATTTGTGAGGAAAATACTAGTTTGACATATACTGATAGAAAACATGACAATGGAGAGCCCTAAATTTCCAGGGATTGAGTCTATAGGAGCCCAAAAGGGGTATGTTTGAGAATATTTTACCAACATAATCACCATTTTTCACAATGGAACACATTACAGCATTTAAAATGATGAAATTGGTTGCACAGAAAGAGCAGGCTTATTTATGTTGCAGGTAAATTTGCAACCGGGGGTGGGGAGGAGTGGGAGGGCCCATTTCCTATTGATTTAAGGGGCTCTAAAAAGGGACAAAAATGGTCAAAATTAACACAGATCACTAATCCTTTCCACGGACCAACATAAAACAAAACAGTTTACTTTCAAATTTGTAATGAAAATTTAAGTTTGGCACAGACTGATATAAAATATGGCAATGGGCGCCTTACATCTCCAGGTTTGGAGTCCCAAAGGGCCCAAAAGGAGTCCCAAGGGGACCCGAAAAGAGAAAAATGGAAAATATTTGCCATAAATAATGATCATGCTTCACAGAGAAACACCCTACAGCATTTGTCATGTTAAAATAAGCAGAGGAAAAATATGTATATGTTTGCTACTAGTGAATTTGCAATAAGGGATAAGAAACCAAACTTATACCCATTTTAGGGTCCCAAAAAGGGACAAAACTGGTCAAAAATTGCCTCATATCACTTAATCTCTCTTCAAATAAAGAAAATGCAACACTGGTTCCTTTTAAATTGTTATGAAAATATTAGTTTGACATATAGTAACAGAAAACATTGCAATGGGCAGCCCGATTTCTCCTGGCTGAGTCTATAGGGGCCCCGAAAGGGGTACATTTAATGATATTCACCCAACATAATGATCATTCTTCTTATTGTACACACAACAGCATTTGTCATTATGAAATAGGTTGAGAAAAGCACACCCTCAGCACAGTCTTATTTATACCATTGGTAAAGTTGCAATCATGGGACTGGAAGCCCTGGTTTTATCAATGTAAGGGGTTCAAAAGGGACAAAGATGGTCAAAATTTAAAAACAAGAATCAATATTTCTTTCCACAGACTGACTAACAACAGACAATACTGGTTACTTTTAAATTTGTTATGAAAATAAGTTTGACACATGTTGATAAAAAACATGGCAATTTGGTGCCTTACATCTCTAGGTTTGGAGTCTTAGGGGCCGAAAAGGGAAAAATTCGAAAATATTTGCCCAAAATAATGGCTATTCTTCACAGAGGAGCACACTGAACCATTTGTCATGTTAGAATCAGTAGCCAAAAAAAAGGAGGCTTATATATGCCGTTAGTTAACATGGAATAATAATAATATAATAATAAACATGGCTTTAGGTCTTTGAATCCCTGTTTTTCATTAGTCACTGCGACAAATCTCTGTTCTTCATTGGTCACGCGAAACAACATACCACCACACAACAGAACCAGAGGACCATTGGTCCTGTAGCTCACCTGAGTCCATTCATCCTCAGCACTCAAGAGTAAAACACTGAAGTAAGTTGCACAATTCGGCCTAATTTCAACTTTGACTGAGTTGTTATGCTTGTCCTAGTAAATATTAGCAAGTTTGATGAAGTTACAATAAAAAAGCATGTTTGTAAAACTTTTTGCCTAAATATTGCAGTAACACAGAAATAAATGCCAATTTGCACTTTTCCCAATACAAGTCTATGGAAACTTTAAAATGCCATAGTAATGAAACCATGTGGGCAACAAAAATAAAAAACAGTATTTACGTAGTGGCTAATGTCATGAACATGTATGCAAAGAATCAGCTTCATCTCCCTATACAGTTTTTGAGGAAAAGATTTTTAAATATTTTTTTCAAAAATATTTCCTTAATATTGCCATGGCAACAAATCAAATTCGGCAATTTGGACAAAATTAATAGGAATCATAGAGGACTACTCAAGCAATATTTCTGTAGATAAAAATCCAAAAATTTTATTTTATTTATTATTTATTTTTTATTTACACAATATTTTAAGAGGGTGACATAATTAGCTGATAGCTATTCTACCTTATGGCCCTCTGTAACAAAATAACTTCAGGGAGATAGCAAAAACTGCAGCTTTCCATTTTTCCCATTATATTTCAATGGAATCTATAAGTTGTCATACCAACTTGTCCGCTGAAGCAATTGCCATAAAAAAAACTGTAATTCTATAGAGGCTTGTACAAGGATCCGTTCTGTAAAGAGTGAGCTTTATCGGCCACATAGTTTCTGCAAAAATGATATTTTGATATTTTTTCTATTTTTAACGATTCGGTTGCAATAGCAATCAGCCAAATTGTGCAATTTACATAAATTTCATGTGATTGATAGAGGACTACTCAAGGAACATTTCTGTAAAAGTTTTGTCAAAATATCTGCAGTCACATAGCAATAAATAAAAAATTTTAATTTTCTCATTATAAGTCAATGGCAACCAAACTGCTGGAGCAATTGCCAAGAAAAACAGCATTTTTATAGACGGTAGTACCTAGATCCTTTCTGTGAAGTTTGAGATTTATTGGTTGTATAGCTTCTGAGGAAATGGTTTTTGAATATCTTTTCTATTTTTAACCATTCGGTTGCCATGGCAACCAGCCTAATTGTGCAATTTACATAAATTTCATGTGGTTGATAGAGGACTACTCAAGGAACATTTCTGTAAAAGTTTTGTCAAAATACCTGCAGTCACATAGCAATAAATGCTAATTTTCAATTTTCCCATTATAAGTCAATGGCAACTTAAAGTTGCCATAGCAACCAAACTGCTCGAGCAATTGCCAAGAAAAAAAATATGTTTATAGATGGTAGTATCTAGATCCTTTCTGTGAAGCTTGAGCCTTATTGGTTTTATAGTTTCTGAGGAGATGATTTTTGAATATCTTTCCTATTTTTAACGATTCGGTTGCCATGGCAACCAGCCTTATTGTGCAATTTACATAAATTTTATGTGGTTGATAGAGGACTACTCAAGGAACATTTCTGTAAAAGTTTTGTCAAAATACCTGCAGTCACATAGCAGTAAATGCAAATTTTCAATTTTCCCATTATAAGTCGATGGCAACTTTAAGTTGCCATAGCAACCAACTTGCTGGCTGGAGCAATTGCCAAGAAAAACAGTATTTCTATACATTTCGGTTGCCATGGCAACCAGCCTTATTGTGCAGTTTACATAAATTTCATGTGGTTGATAGAGAACTACTCAAGGAACATTTCTGTAAAAGTTTTGTCAAAATATCTGCAGTGACATACCAAAAAATGCAAATTTTCATTTTTTCCCATACAAGTCAATGGAAGCTTTAAGTTGCCATAGCAACCAAAGTTCTGAAATTATTTGGATAAAAAACAGTACTATTGGTTCCCCTTGCCTATAGTTGCTATATATGAAATTTGGTAACAATGGGTCTTGTAGTTTCAGAGGAGATGTCTTTTGAAAATATTGACGGACGACGGACGACGGACAACGGATGCCTGCCTATACTATAAGCTCACCTGTGAGCCTTTGGCTCAGGTGAGCTAAAAAAAAACATTGTGCTGTAAGACGGGGGTTTCCCTTACAATCCCAAAAATCTAGGCCTACCATATTTTATTGGAGGGAAAACCTGATCTTGTTCTACACTTTACCGTCTTATACCTGAATATAATTAAGCCGGGCCGGGTAGCCCAATCGGTAGGGCACCTGACTCGTAAGTCGGAGGTCCTGAGTTCGAATCCCGGTCTGGCAACATACTTTCGTTTCTCCTTCCGCTGATTCAAGAAGGGCAGTTTGTCAGTTACTGGCGAATGTATGTGCACTTAGTACTGGTTAACCGCTTAGGAGGTCTAAGCCTGCCCAGGAATAGTGTGGTTAGGTTAACTGACCGTCCCGACATGACCTTAGTTGTTTACCGTGGACGTTAAGCATCAAATCAACCAACCTGAATATAATTACATCATTTGCGAAAAGCGATCTGGCTATAATTCTTCAATATTTGGTTCATGATATCCCTGTAGCATTGCTTTTGATCAGGACCACCTAAGATTCAGGGTTAGGCTCATAGGTAGGACTTAGCCATTTGTTGTATAGTTTTGTGTTATACATCAAGCTACATTGTATAGAAGGATTTGCAAGGAGTGTATTATATGACTGTTTTTTTTTTTTTTTTTTTTTCTTTTACATTTTCACATGAGTAGCCTCTGTTAGGCCCCTTTACTGAATTTAAGCATGGCATATTTTATATTAAAATATATTAAGCTTGTACTTTAACAACCAGTTTCAACGCCGAAAATGTAGTACTTTGTTTCAGTGTGAAGAAATTAAAAAATCTACAATATTTGTTGTTTATGTTTCAGCGAATTTCAAATTTTCCCCTTTCTAGGTCCCTATATGCTCCATACCCAGGGGTTAAGGGCTACCTATATTGCCATATTTTCTATCAACATATGTCAATCTAATATTTGATAACAAATTTAAAAGTGACCAGTGTCGTCTTTTGTTGTTTTGTAGAGAGAATGAGTGATATGTGGCAAATTTGACCATTTTTGCCCCTTTTTGAGCCCCTTAAATTATCATAAATAGGGATCCCAGCCGCTTGATTGCAAGTTTACTTGTTGCATATACATGTATAGGGCTTTTTTCAACATTTCAACATATTTCACCTTGACAAATGCTGTAGTGCGCCTTATTGTGAAGAACGACCATTATTTTGGGTGTTTATTTTCAAATTAACCCCTTTTCGGCCCCTATAATCTCCATACCTGGGGATGTTGGACTCCTTTTTGCCATATTTTCTATCAGTATATGTCAAACTTATTTTGTCATGTCAAATTAAAAAGCAGTCAGTGCTGTCTTTTGCATATTGATAAGGAGAATGAGTGATTTGTGGTAAATTTGACTATTTTTCCCCTTTTCGAGCCCCTTAAATTTTCATAAATAGGGCTCCAAGCCCCTTGAGTGCAAGTTTACTGGTGGCATATATAAGGCTATTTTTTGTTGTTGTTTTTTTTTAACCTATTTTTATCTTGGCTAATGCTGTAGTGTGTTCCAGTGTGAAAAATGATTATTATTTTGGATGAACGTTTTCAAATTTACCCCTTTTTGGGCCCCAATAGTCTCCATACCTAGAGATGTAGGACTCCCTAATGCCATATTTTCTATCAGTTTATGTCAAACTAATAATTTCATAACAAATTTGTAAGTAACCCATGTTGTCTTTTTGTTGATTCCTAAAGACAATGAGTGAGGAACATTAATTTTGACCATGTTTTGCCCCTTTTTGGGCCCTTTAGATGAATATAAATGGGACTTTCAACCCTTAAGGTGTCAAACCCTCACCAAATCAGATAGAATTAATATTTCTACAGCATTTGGACCAGTAATTATAGCTGCAGTGCATTTAATTTGATTATAATAGTGTTGTTTCAGTATGAGCTTCTGTTTTCACTTTTTGCATGGGGTATGATTTGTTGCCATGGTTACGGCCTGAAGTCAGCTTTGCCCCACTCTGTTTTTTTCATTTTCCAAAAACTAAAAGTCTCCTCTTTTAGGTTAAAATATGCAAAGGTGTCATAGAAGTGTGCGTTTTTTAAAAGTGATGCTTAAAAATGCCTTAAAACTGTGTTTTGCGATACCTAGTTACCCCACCCACCTTTGAGGACCAGTAGATATGCCAAAATTTTTCGAACAAAGTTGTTTTGATACTTCATGTTAATTACATAAGTCCCTACTTTGTAGATTTAAAGAGTTTCTGATCAAGCCTTGACTAATCTTGGTGATATACAAGAACGAAAAACGCAAATTTCTACTGAATTTTAGGCATTTTTTCTGCAAAAACAGAAAAAAGTGGTTACCATGGCAACGACATGACAAACGAAAAAATGAGGTGCCAATTATTTGTTTTTGTCTGACTACAAACAATGTGAGAAAGTTTGAAGAAGAACTTCCGACCTTGCGTTTCTTGAAAAGTCTGGTGCTTACAGAGAATTGGTATTAAGTCTTATCAGACTGGGCGGATGCCCAGGCTGATCTGAGTCTGCGCTTTGCGTACGACCACTTTGTTGGTTTTCTCGTGTCGCGGCTCATATATGAGCTTCAACATGAAAAGCAGGGAGAAAGTTCATAGGTAAGAAGGGTGAAAATCTGCGCATGTCCAGATGGCTCGGCCGCTGAGTGCCTCCTCTCACGACTGGGATTATTTCATCCACCGCTCACATCCTGAATTCCCACTTCCACTAACATTCGGCATTTGTATTCGTTTTTGTTTTTTTGATGCTTTACGTCCACGGTAAACAGCTACGGTCATGTCAGGACGGTCAGTTAACCTGGTCAGGCTTAGACCTCCTAAGCAGTTGACCAGTACTTAAGTGCACATACTTTCGCCAGTAACTGACAACTGCCCTTCTTGAAACAGCGGAAGGAGAAACGAAAGTACGTGGCCGGACCGGATAACGAACCCGGGACCTCTGGCTCTTGAGTCAGACGCGGTACTGGCTGCGCTATGCAGCCCAGCCCACTTGCATTCATCCGACACGAAAATCATGCCAAAAGCCTTTACCAGTAATCAAGAACTTGTATTTTTAACCTTGCGAGACATTTTCCGGTATCTTTTTCTCGCTACGGCGCTATTAAAGCTTTTTATAAGAAGCCCTTTTCATGCAAAAGATGATTCCAAGCATTCGTAACTATGGTAACATAGATTTAGATCTATAAAAATGCATTTTGAACATCACGTTTTGTCAGATATTATTATAAAAGACTTTCAGAAAATATCAATTATCTATATAAAAATCGATTCGAGTTTTTATTAGGCTAAATCCAGCAGCGGAGCAGTGGAGATAATTCAGGAATTCAAGAGCTGTCTGATTGTATGAGCGGTCTAATCCACCAAAATTTTAAGGATAATCATTATCCAAAATGTTTCATGTCATCATCCTTTAAAACTAAACCATCAGAACTTCCGTATAAAACAGTGTGTGTCTTCCTATCTTTTTATTAGTATTATTATCAGTATCAATATCAATATAACATATAAATAAGGGCAAAATATTCTCTGTCTTCTTATTTTTTATTTTTATTTTCGTTTTATTTATTTATTTTCTATTGTGTGCATGCCCGGGGGGGGGGGGGGGGGGGGGGGGGGCGACGAGGACGTGGGGGGGGGGGGGTTCCTTTTAGTTGGGATAATATCTTTACAATCCCCTTTTACAGGCATTTAAAAGACATCAGTTTGATGAACCGAGTGGCTGAATCGCAAGTTTTCGGTGCGGAAAGTCGTAGGTTCGAATTCCACTGGTCCACCAATGAAAGATCGCACTGTCGACCCAGCAGAATATGGGAAATTAATTCAAACAACGGAATATCAAAAATCAGCGAAAGAAGGGTATTAGGGTATAATCTTTCATGTGCAGTGTACAAGGAACAACCTATTTCCTCCTTGGCCGTATGGCCACGGAACCCTGTCATGCCCAAAACTGCACGATTATTGAATTATTATTATGTGAACTAAACAGATCACAAGAAAATATGTGAAATATACTGCTAAAATGAGATAGTTTTCTCTCTGAAATACTACGAAACCTCTATATTAAGTGTCTCAATTTTAGCATTTTATATTCTAAACAATTAATATTTTATATTGTAGTAAGACTTCAGAAATGCCATGACATATTCTTTAGGAGCAGTTTACTGGGCCGCAACATTCCTGAAGGGTCTAATTCGTGCACAGGACACCTTTTCTTCTGGCAAGGAAAACCCGCACGAAATGTGAAACCTTTGAGATTAAAAAAAGAATATCGGGAAATAACGCATGTTAATTTCCTTTGTGTGTCATTTCTATTGTCCACACTTGTCACAGCTGTCGTGTAAAAGAGACTGTTCCCACTAGGCACACGACCTTAACTCAACCTTGATTCAACGTCATGACGTTGAATCAAGGTTGAATCAAGGTTGATTTAAGGTTGTGTGCCTGCTGGGAAAAGAGCAATCGAGGTGTGGTGTCGGGCTAGTGGGTGTTTATCGTCACAGCAATCAATATTGTTTTTAACCCATTCCCCGACGGCGTCTGCATTTAACAGTCTGGGGACTTATAGATTTCCATCACGCACATTTGTGATGGTAAACCATGCACTTTCAATGAACTGACATTATGGCTTACCATAACAGAATTACTTATTTTTTACCAACCTGTCCGAAGGATGAAACGTGATGGAAAGCCATAATGTTAGTTTCTTCTGGTGTTATGGCTGACCAAAACAAGACCAAAACCCCTCAAGTACTTTTCAACTGAGTAATTGGTGCAAAACCTTGAGTAACTCATACAATTAGCATCTGTTGCGGGAAAGCAAGCATTGCAGACAATTTTGATCGTAACAGAATAGAAAAAAATAGAAAGTATAAAGGTATTTTCCTTGGAAATAAAAGAAGCCAAATACACACCAATTTTTAACTAATTTTGACCATAATTCTGTAGAAATAAAAAAAATACAGACTGTTTATACTAAGAATAGGACTAAATATCAATTTTAAGTGTAGAAATGTCATATTGAACGCTGCAAGTGGTTTAAATGGCCATTTTAGTGAGTTGAACTGAAAAATGTAAGAGTTATGGCTGACCATCACAAATATGCGTGATGGAAATCCGTAAGTCCCCAGACTGTTTAACAGTCGTTGTTGCTTCGCGAAGTGTGCCATAATTGTGAGTTGCTGTAGACTTCACTGCAACGTTCTGATTGGGTATATTTTGGCCAATCACGGCGTCCGTTGTAAACTGCAATGCTCTCTTTCACGTCGGATGTGGTCCCGTATCGCAGTGGTCTTTTTAAAATTGCTTTTTGTTATTTCATAACCTAAAGTTCCAGGGGAAATCGGACGATGGATTTCTACGTGTTGCTGAAGTGGCAACATAATAACGTGGCGGACAAGATGTATCGACGTTGTGGCCGTAAAAAGAGCCGTTCTTAGACAACACCCAGTAAGCACATGACGTCAAAATGACGTCGTATTTACGTCGATGCGACGTCGTTACGTCGCATCGACGTCAGTACGACGTCATTTTGACGTCATGTGTCCGCTGGGCAAGAGCTGTATGGTGTGTTGCAAACACTTCTGGTGGCTTTCAATCGACGGACCAAAGGCAATCGAGGACAGACGCGGTGCTGTGGGGTGCGGCCATAGATCCACTGCGCTCCCTGTGCCCACAGCAAGGGCGGTAGCTCAGTAGGGTAAGCGCTGGAATGCTGATCTAGCGGTTCCGGGTTCGAGACCCGCCGTAGGCGGAAATCTTACTTTACGCAAACGGGGTTTCATTTCACACAGCCTATCATCATCACCCTCCCATCGTCCTGATATACTGTACGAAAGGAGGTATAATCGCAAGACATCCATCCATCCCTCCCTGTGCAAACACCTGCTAATGGACCTATCCTGATCAGCCTGTTCTGTTCACTGCCACAACCCGATGACACTATAAATTTTATACTAAGATCAGTGGCGATCGATCGCAAACATTTTCGATCTAGATGAGGAGGCTCATTATGATCCGCCTCAATTGGATCTAGGCTGTTTTTTCTATCTAGGCTGTTTTTTCTTTTAATATATAAATTTTCTCGCACTACAGCTATAACGATAAATTTCTAATGCTTGGAAATATTCATATTAATCAATATCTCAAAATCTGTTAACTTCTAAAGAAAATAAAGACTCAGAAAATTCTGTACGTTTATCACTGGAAAGCCTAATTAAATTAGCTAGAAAGCCTGATTACATATCACTCGAATTCCTAATTAGGCAAAAATATGTAGATCAATCAGGGCTCCACATACTTCAAATTGTTGGGAGTGAACTCGCTTTTTGTCTTGTAACAATTGATCTCACAAGAAATACTACCAGATTTTTTTCGTAATGATCATGGTCTACACCGATAAGGGTAGTATAAAATACTTATACCCTGGTTTGTCCGTCTGTTCGGGAGATAATCCACTCGCTTAAGCTCTTGGATTATCTCCTCGTACAGACGAACAAAGCCATGGTATAACTGTCATTTTCCCTTAATTTTTTTTTATCTATATGGAGCTCCATAGATATATAAATATAAAACACTTACAGATTAATAAGGTGGTAAATGAAGAGGTTTATATCCTGAGTAACCCTGTCCTTGAAAGATGTTGTTGGTCTGGTGTCACAGCGCGATTTGACCAGTTCATCGTAAAGCCATAAAGCTAGCCAGCAACATATTTTATTTTTGTACGAAAATGAGGAAGGTTTCAACACTCACTTATCCAAATAATAATTATACGTATGTTAACCGTGACGCGACCGTAGAAGGTGCCCTGTGGCAATACTCAGATCAGCCCAAACTCAGATCAGCCCAAACAGTCGATCGGTCTGGTCAGTGTTTTCCTTTAAGCGTCGAATCAGCAAAGTCTCTGATCTGGATGCCCCTATGTACAGGCTGAGTAAAATCCTCATTTCACTATGTGTTGTAAAGTCTCTTTCACGTACATGGTTCATGGTTATGGGGGCGAAGAAAAATGATTGCGGCAGAGTTTAAAACAGTAGTAGGTAAATCGCTCTATGTTTATGTGACAAGTGTTGGTGTATTTGAGTCAACGCAAAAAAATATATATATTATCGTAGAAATCTAGATATTAACCATGAAAATTTCTTTTTTTTCTTCATCAAATGAGCCGCGACACGACAAAACCAACCATGTGGTTGTGCGCCCAGCATAGACTCAGATCAGCCTGGGCATCCGCCCAGTCTGATCAGAGTCTTTGCTGTCCGCACGGAGGTAGCTTAGACCATTAGCTACCCTTTGAGCACTTAACGAAGGGTCTGATCAAACTGGGCGGATGCCCAGGCTGATCTGAGTCTGCGCAGGGCACGCAACCACATTGTTGGTTTTGTCGTGTCAAATGAGAAAATGGCGTGCGTGTGTGTGAGCGTGGTTAAGGAAAATGAGCAGTATAAACTTCCATGGGAAGCTGTCAGAGAGTAGCTTTTCCCCCCTAGTAGTTTTCCCCCCCGGAAAAATGACTATGATTTTTGTATAGTAGAATTTCCCACCGGAAAAATGGCTATGTAGTAGAATTTCCCCCCGGAAATATGACTATATAGCCAATTTTCCCCAGGGAAAATCTACTATGCGTGTTTTTGCATAGCCGTCCCCCCCCCCCCCCCCCCCCCATAGTGGACTTTCCCCCTGGTGATATGATTGCAGGAAGACACGCTACATAGTGGAATTTGCTCCTTCTCCAATAGAAATAGTGAGGCTCATCACAGAAACAGAAATATGAGTATCTGTCCGTGAAATATCGATGGATTACAGATGCTAGAACTACGTGCATGTGTCCATCAGTCTGTCGTATTTTTGTTTTTGGGAAAACAGGCAGGCATTTTGCTTTTTAATGTTAGCCCAAAAATGGCTGAGTGACCGTGGTTGTGAGCATAAATTTGTATGATTTTGTATTTGTACAAGCGTTCATCTGTGCGTGCACACAGCGGAATGCATGGACTAGTGTTCGCCTTTTATGAAGGAGTCGTGGGCTCGACGCCCATCGGGGCACACGTCCGAATATCATTTTCAATGTAATAAACTCTTTACAAAATCAAATATGACAGGAAAAGCACCCGTTCTTACATCTTCCTATAAGATTGCATGCGTATGTGTACGTACAAAAATATCTTCAATGGGAAAAAACCACACTATCTTCGTTCCTTTAATTAGTAAGTGTTGATTATTATAAAATATGGTTGCTAAATTTGCATATTGGTTTTTGGGAATTTATCACGTTTATTACCTCCCCTGAAGTACTGACGCATTTCTTATGCGATTAATTCCGTAACATGTCTCTGTTCCATTCCGTTCCGTTTCGTTACGTTCCGCAAAATACCAATAACCATACCAAATTCACTAATAGCCAATTTCCCGGTGGGGGAAAAAGGACTATCGGGGAAAAGTAGCTCTATGAGGTCCGGACAATTCACTATATAGCCGTCCTTCCTATAGCCATTTTTCCGGGGGGAAAGGGGGAAAAACCACTCTCTGACAGAAGCAACACTGCCATTTTCATTTCACTTCCCTAATAAATAAAGATCAACTCTGAAAGGAAAGAATTTGCTCCTTTATACGGAAAAGAATGGTTAGGAGCATGTTCGCGCACCTGTACATGCGTTAGCGAATGGAACTACGAATTGTGGACCGTATATATGCGATTAATTTTGCTGAGTATGCTCCAAGTATCCGTCATAGCAGCTAAAGTCCGCGGTTCCGAGCAGGTGTGGTTTGATACACGCTTGCTAATCCCTTAGTCTTCATTTGACATGAATATCTCACAATGAACATGCTAACCTGTATATCATATGATACAAGAAAATGTTGATGCTGAGCATCAATTTGTGCAGGTTAGGTTTGGGCGCCAAACTGGCCCCTATCTACCAGAGACCAAGTCCGCACGAGACTACTTGTAGGTGTTATAAAAAAAAATCCGAGACAGTCAGTGCTTTGGCGATTGTTTAGGATGTCAAAAACATACTAAAAATCCGTGTAACATAATTGCAAACGATCATGAAGTTTGTCAGATAGCAAGACTATAGAATCCGACATAAAACTTGTAATATGAGCCGCGACACAAGAAAACCAACAAAGAGGCATGTGAGCCCAGCAAAGGCTTAGATCAGCCTGATCAAAGTCTTTGCTGTCGGCATGGAGGTAGCTTATATCTTTAGCTACCCTTTAAGCGCTCAGCATAGACTGTGATCGGACTGAGCGGATGCCCAGACTGATCTGAGTCTTCACTGGGCGCACATGCCACTTTGTCGGTTTCGTCGTGTCGCGGCTCATACACGTACACATGTACCTGCTCTGCAGCTAAACAGTCAACTCTCGATATCTCAAAGTCGAAGCTTGTCTCAAATTACTGATATTTCGAGGTAAACTTATTTTAAATCATCGCTTTATAATCATTTGGACCCCTTTTGATACTGTTCAGTCTTTGAATCGACTGTCTTATTAAATTTAAAACATTAAGTATGCTTTTCTGTGGCTTTCATCGCCAGATGTTGCCAGGGTCACTGATGAGGACTGAGTAGCCGAAAGTTCGAAAAGCATGGCCCATGTTCCTTCTTCGAATGTGTTCCCTGCTCTTAAAGGAACTCATGAAGATTTTGATTTCTGGTCCCAGAAAATTCAACTTTCAGAAAAACAGGTGTCCAAACCATATTGTTTGATAAAAGAGGGTACTCTGAGATATTATCAGCGTTTTTAGATAGTGAACGTCAACTGTATACCAGTACCCATGGTAACCAATATCGAAATTTTACATTTTCGATAGACGCCGTGCAACTTCAAATAAAATATGCTGATTCGTGCCGGCGAATACTACTACTATGATATAAATGAGAGGTGTAATTTCCACCTTATCGCCCCTCGAAATAAGTCACTATCTAAAGGTCAATTTAACCGCAACTATCTTCAATGTACAACGTAATTAACATCTCTAGTTCAAATTACTGTAATAATTTTATATTGGGACGTAATATGAGCCGCGACACGAGAAAACCAACGAAGTTGCTGTGCGCTCAGCGCAGACTCAGATCAGCCTGGGCATCCGCCCAGTCTGATCAGAGTCTTCTCTGTCCGCATGGAGGTAGCTTAGACCCTTAGCTTCACTTTAAGCGCACTTCGAAGACTCTTACTTTACGACAAGAAGTATACGGCAAATTTCATAATTATGCAAAATCTGAGCGTCTACAACGTTTACTTTCTCTAGACGATTTAACGGGTCAGTGACGGACATAACTGTAATATCTCAAAGACCTGTGACTCTTGTATTGAGTACACATTACAATATAACGGTAGAGAGATGTAATCAGTAGTCGGAAGTATCAATCAATTTCTGCGCTTGAAAACATGTTTAGCTGCTTTGACTAGCTAACAAATTCGGATCTGCTACCTTTATTAGATTAATGTGTTGAAAATCAAACCTATAAATTTTTGTCGATGGTGGCTGAATCACGATTTTACGCCCTTTTTAACATATTTTCAGCCAGATCAGGACGATGAAAGGCTGTTTACGACTGAAAAGATACCCGCTTCCAACGCGTCTCGTGCCCGGGATTTATGTACGAATGCAGAGTCTAATCCTAGACTTGGCAGCTCGCTAATTTCCCATCGCCCCTTTTACCGACGCGTAAAAGGGCGTTAGGGCATATGTGGGCATTGGTGACTCAGACCAACCTATGTTTTGTGCACAACAGCTAAAGCGTTACTGTTAGCCTGACGACTCTCAAGTGTGTTACCGGGGTGGTTAGGTGGTGCGATGCTGCTGGGTATAACTTCCAATTCCGTGGCGTCCTACTGATTTGGATAATGGTGGGGCAAGGGCCTACTGTGCTTGCAGTAGGTGCGGGTGGGGCTGTTTGGACATTTTTCTCTCGCTATCACATCTCTCTTCTTTCTTCCTCTCTTTGGGAGACGGCCCGATATAGACTGAAATACTGTCTCAAAGGGCCGTGAAACTCAAAACAAACAACCAACGTGTGTTACTAGAGTTACAAACTTTTGGACTGCACAGTTTTCTAGTGATTTGTGTGTCACGCCGTAGTCCCTTTGTTAGAGCGCATAGTTATAGCACAGAAAGTCGCGGCCCGAAAGTCGTGTCAACCAAGAGTAAAAAATTAACCTCTTGATGCATGACTGCATGCAGCTGAGCTGATGACTTCGACTATGGACAACACACTCGCGATATGATAGGCCTCGCCTGAAAATGCAAACTATGCCATCACGGTATGCAGCCCGGCATTCAAATCTGTGTAAAGTGATCAAACTGAATCCTCCGGTCTAGTTTGTTTCCCGAATTGGAAGTATTTTCACCATTGGGCACCTCTTTTCCGCACGGTTTGTGCATCTCAGTTTATATCTCTTTTTCCTACAATTTGTCCGAGTCGGACCTTTTATCGCTGAAATTATTCTGAGATTAATTTGATATCACCTGTACCCATCAGAAATATTTAACTTTTGTTCCGGCTCACTCATCTTGCTCGTCGCTGTTACGTAAGTTCGAATTAGTTCATAAGTGATGTCACGAGAAAGACGATTGTGCGACATCAACGAACAGTAGGGACTCAGCTAAGCCTGTACCTGCCCAAGGCCGATTTTTAGGCTGTTCATTCAAACAAAAAACGTTTGATCTGGTACATGTCATACGATTTCTTTTCACTCAGTTTGCATCATATCATTTGATACTTGAAATGTATCGTATTACGAAACATCTGGGGTAATAAATAACTAAATACACAAAAAGTAAGCTAATCGGTAAATAAATTCCTGATAAAAGTCCAGTCAGCTTCTTACGGTTGAACACATTAATTAACATTGACAGGTCAATTATGCAAAATGACCTTCTGATACTTAAGAGGGATTTTTCGGCCATGTCACAAAAAAAACTGCAGACAACCAAGCTATGATTAATGAATAATCAATTCTAAACATGAAAAGTGATCATGCCCTGCAGGTGCTTTAGCTGCATTGAATCATTTTTGTAGTACCTAGTACTACAATCTTATGCAGCCAGAACAAAATAACTAATTGGGATTATACGTTACAAGACAGAAATAACACTTTGTTCAGAATGGATGAAGCTAATAAATTTTATTATTCAAGCCAAATATTCTGCTAATTTTCACTCCATGAACTGAATTAAGTTGGTTTTAAACTCATACAACTCGCAAACTATTTCGGATTACAAACAATGTAAGTATAATCAAGGGAGTGCATTAGGACATGTGCGAACAGCGAAGACTCAGATAATCCTGTCTTGTCAGCGTTACTCATGTCCTCTTTTGAGAGTCAAGGAAAATGTAGAGCAAATTTGAGTCGGCTGATATGTCAGTCTCAGCTTTATATTTTTCGTCGCGCTGCTCAGATACTGATACATTTGAGCCGCGACACGAGAAAACCAACAATGTGGTTGTGCGCCCAGCGCAGACTCAGATCAGCCTGGGTATCCCCCCAGTCCGATCAGACTCTTCGTTTAGGGCTTGAATGATAGGCAAGGGTCTAAGCTACCGCCATGCGGACAGCGAAGACTCTGATCAGACTGGGCGGATGCCCAGGCTGATCTGAGTCTGCGCTGGCCGCACAACCACACTGTTGGTTTTCTCGTGTCGCGACTCATTTGTACTTCGACACATTTTTTTTTCGTTTGGCAAGATTAACAACCCCTTTATATTTTGTCCCGGTTCACGCTTGAGCTTGGGGCTCCCATTATCATGAAATACGAGCATTTTTCGCCACCATTTGAAATTAGTTATAGCTACAAGAAAAGAGGAAAATTCGAACCAACTTTACATAGTTATGCCGTAGATATATTTTCATTCGCAGTATTGTGATCCTTACTACATGCAGAGATATGCACACTGTCAAGTTCCCAGCAGACACATGACGTTGAAACACAGTCGTATTGATATCAATGTAACTTTTCATGGCCCCGAGGTTTATTCTCAAACTCAAAATAAAGCACACTGACTGGCTGCTTCCGAGCATGTAATAAAGCACACTGATTGACTGCTTCCGAGCACATGCTCGGAAGCAGCCAGTCAGTGTGCTTTATTTTGAGTTTGAGATTATTCTCAAGATTTATAACCTCGAACCCTGACGTTGTAGTGACGTTGATATGACGCTGTTTCGATATTTCTTGCCTGCTGGGTTACGTCCTGGGCCAGGTGGTTCAAAGCATCCCGGTAACATCAAGAGTGTTGCTCCGAAAAGAATTTAATTAATTAATTAATGTGAATAACTTTTGAAAAGCTTGTCAGATTTTTTTTCATCAAGAGCAGCAACGTTTTTTCGAAGGCCTATCATATATTTGCAAATCTTACGACTCGTTCACCAACGCCATCGTTGGTTTTCAACAATCGAACCCTGGAGAAATGATGCCACCAGCCTACTATAGACGACAGTCATAGCCAACCCATTATTTAATGATATGTTCTGTACTTCGAAACAATATATGAATACTGAGTACACAGCTGGGTGGCATTTTTGGCCCTTCAGTTATTAAGTAGTTTTGGTAAAACAACAACAACAACAAAAAAAAAACAGCAACAATAACAATACCATCATCCCTGCCTATTGCGACATTGACTTTGTTAGTGTCTCAGCAGAAGATGCACAGAAAACAAAGGTCGCAGAAAGAGTTCCATCAAACAAACAAATGAATTTTTAAACTATGGATCAATGCTCCAGATAAGAAGAGGTAATAGGGATAATCGAGGGATAATTATCCTCCGTTCTCCGCAAAAGCATGTTTTGTGACCTCTCAGTAGAACTGTCTCTGCGAGACGATTCTAACGAGGGGTCAAAATGACTCGGCGAGGGGTCACAACGTATTTTTATTGATAAATACGAAAAAAAATCTCAGAATTATCGAATTATTTTAAAATGTTGTCTGACTCAAAGTACATTGTTTGACTCAGCGTACATTTTCCTGCCAAAAGTTCCGACGGTCATGTCTCTTACGAGACAGCAGATTGACGGTTTGTGTGGTTTACAGGTCAAGTTCTGCCGCTATGATAAGATCATATTCACTCATGATCGGTTTCCGCAGCTTTTTATCCACGAGTTGGTTTTCAACACCCAAATGTGGGCATACGAGTTAAACAATGCCAGGACGAAAATGGAGACTACACTAAAAGGCAAGAATTCGCCAGGAAAGCAACTTCTATTCTTCAAAAAAGATGATCCTTTTGAGAAGAATACCGAAACGAAACTACGTCAATGACGTACGCCTGCACTGTCTGAGGTTGAACAGAGCCTTCGTTGTTCGCATTTTTGCCAACAGCAAAACTTCATATCAGACTTGAGTGAATGCTCAGGCTGAGTTCATTCTTCGCAGTTTGCACACTTATCCCAAATAGCTGATTTCGGCGAAGTTAAGCCCCAGTGATGTATGCAAAACGGTGCTCATGTCATACACAACAAAAACAGACTCAGTTATATAAGCCTGCGCAGCGACACAGTCTGATTAGAACTCTGTCGTCCATACACACCATGTATGGTTTTTGATGAAACTGAAGGCTATATGCAAAGCTATGGTCAGACAGCACTGATCCAGACTGGTTTGAGTCTTGTGTGTTAGCAGATACGTTAAGCACCCATTTTGCTTGTTGCAGCTCAGTTTATATCGGACGGTAACAGGACAATGCACAAGACGTGCTTTGGTATGGATTTAACTGCTCTTGCAAGAGTATTTCTCATACATCTAGTCCATCGGTAGGCACGGGAGAAAACTGATCTTCTGGTAGCGGAACAGGTCCACCAGAAGCACGACGTCAAAATGACATCATACCAACGTCGCTGTGACATTGCGACGTCACATCGACGTCGGGATGACGTCAATTGGACGCTATGTGCCAGCTGGGGGGGGGGGGCATTTCGACGACACACGGGCGAGACTCGCATCACAACACTTTACCACTAAGCCGAGGACTCGCTGACAAGACAGAATTGCTTTTGCTTTAGTTGCCACAGACGAGTTTACTTCGTATGACAACTCGTCGTTGTACTGACAATCAAAGGAAAAAAGAATGAAAGAGAAAGAGTGTGTGTCATTCAATTTTTGAGAGAGACTTTGGCTTCGCTTGAAACTTCACTAATCATTCATTTCAAAGAGAGAATAAGAGAGAGAGGGAGAGAGAGGGAGAAAAGAAAGCGTGGCATCACGGGCTTAAAAAGTATTAATTCTGAAATAACAAAACATTCCTTCGGAGCTTAATTCCACTCACTTTACGATATTGATTACAACACCCTTTGTAAAGTACATTTTAGGTATTTTTGCCTCAAGCGATATCGGGAACGACCTGTCTTAAGGTGAATGGGCACACTTTTCGGGGAAGCAACACTGTCATTTTCATTTTTACATCCCTTTCAGAATGGGGCAAATTCTTTTCTTAAATTGTTGACTCTATGAAAATGACATCATTTGGATTCAAGCCGCGTCGTTGCCGAAACAAGCCTGTATGTAAAAACAGCATGCTCATGATAGGCACATGTTGCAGGATAGGCGAATCATACGGTGCATACTGCATACTCTTGCAGGATAGGCGAATCATACGGTGCATACTCTGACCAGACTGTACAGTAAACTGCGCAAATACACATAACATGCAGACCTTTTTAATAACGTTCCAAAAGTTGAGTCGTCTTCCCCGACGGGTAAAATATAAATGCTCTCTTATTCATAATGAAGAAGTCGGGGTATCGAATCCAGCCGAGTTCGTGACTCTCCTTGGATTGTTACTTTATAATCCAATCAATTAAAATGGCAGCTCAGGTAGGGGTATTCACCAGTATTACCAGTATGTACACGGGCGGCGAATTATGTTATCTTTATTGCCCGAGTGTCTTATTCTTGCAGATTGTTTCATCCTTACCCATTACTGCTAAACTATCACCGCCGTTTTAAACCACCAGGAACTTTGCACTTTTCTATCAAATAATAATAATAATAACAATGCCTTTTCTCATTTTATAGCGCATTATTTACGCAGTCGGGCTTGACTCTTATCCTTTTTCACTATTATTATTCGATTGATTTCATCGTATGTTGAAGAGCATTGCCACGTGTTTTGTGATTTATGTGTTAATAATACAGCTGACAGGTACCGTTAAGTTTGTGACAAGACGGCTTGCTTTGAAGCTAAAATACCGTTGTACACCTGCACTTTAGTAGCGGAGAAACCCGTTATCCTGTCTAATTCAGTCTAAAAAGAGAAACATTTCAGACAGTCAGATTTTTCGAATTAATGAAAACTGCCATAACTACAACTGCAATCAAAATGAAAGCTCCATGCTTCTGGTGCTGGAAACACTCAAAGACATGATTGGAGATCAAAGACTAGGACTTATCCCAGTAAGCCCATGGCATTTATGCAACGTCGTCTTAACAGCACATCAACGCCATGACGTTGCATCGACGTTGATATGGCGCTGCCTTTACGTTATGTTGCCGCTGGATAAATGATGAAAATTCTTATATACGCAGTTTTACCTTCGACAGTATCGGCTACTGCTTGTTTTACGTGCAATTTTGTGAATTTAAAATGGGGACCAAAAACAGCCTCTTCTACTTGGGCCTTTCAGTAACACTACTTCTATTCTATTCTATCCCGTAACCTTACTAGGTCGTTGGGGCACCGCAGATGACTTCGAAACAATCCCTTTTCCACCTTGTCCTGTTTTCAGCTGCCTTAGTTGAGCTGGCAAAATCCATACCTGTCCAATCTTTAATATTGTCTTCCCATCTCTTCTTCTGTCTACCTCTTCTTCTTTTTCCTTTCACTGTGCCCTGTAGAATCATCTCCAGTAACACTAGCACTTCGTAAAAATTTGATACCCTCTTTTCCCCTAAATCGTTATATAAAAAGATCTTACCTAAACGAGCTTATCCTAATATTAATTAACACTATATATGTTGCACTTTTAAGCGATTTTCATTCCTCCAAGCAATCTAAAATGCAAATATTCTATGATTTTTGTATGTCATGTCATTTTGTTTTAACATATAGGTTTCGCCGGAAGGATGTCTTCTTTCTAAACTTTATATATGTCAAATAGTGAAAAATACAACAAATTGTACAAATTTCTCGTTAGTTTGATTGACAGCTCTGTTCTTTTTGTGGCTGAGTGTATAAAGATGACAGACCATGATCGATTTGAATTTAACCTATGGCATGTAAATTTGACCGCGAGATACTTTCAAATAATTTCAGGTCTGTTAATTTATGATAATAATGATGATAATAATAATAATAATAATAATAAAATAATAATCGACTTTATTTTCAGAGGGTAAAACACATTTAGTAAAAACTAATCTTCCATGTGGCCCTCTACTAATAACATAATATTATTTACAATAGTCATGCAACAAAGGTTTTGTTGAAATGATAATAAAAAAATAAATAAATAAAAATAAAACACTTCCTTGCACACACTATTTCACACATATCCATGCACATATGGAAAAAAATATGGAAAGAAAGGATTTGCAGGGGCGCAGGACAGGAATGGTGTAGAAAGGGTTGACCGTATTCAGCACTTCTGCAAACAGTTTGTCAGTTTTTCAACGGGCATCATAGCATAGGAGCGAGAGCCAGAGAAACGAGAATACTTAACGTCAACAAGCAAAATGTTGGGCATGGTGTTCCCACCCCACGGTTTTCACCTTGACGTCCATATCAACAAATTGAGTAACTCGGGTTAAACGCTCGTCCAACACAGAGTTCATACGCAGACGTGCATGTTGCCTCATCCGAAAGATGTCGAACCTGCGACCCGTGGATTAACAATAGGAACGAGTATTTGGTAGGTGATAGGACTAAACAAACTATCATTATTACAATATTATAACCTGACCCTGAGTCCTGTGACTCACGTCTCAGTGATGTGCCCAGATATCTGGATCAAATTCGACACATACGAGAAGTGGTACGTACTGTGGGTCAGTTCAAGTTACTGTAGTAACATATTACTATTGTGTATTATATTACATGACTATGATCCGAGGATGTTTTTTTCTATGATCCCCGTCAACCTTTGCATCTTAGGTCCAGTTGTTCAGACTAACGAAGTTGATAGTTAAGCAGACGTTGAAATTTCAAATGTACGCAAAAACACTACCATTTTTTTGCTGAAACAAAAAATGAAGAGTTTTTGCAGTGCAAAAGCTCCTCGCCTTTTTTTCAGCAAAAAATATGAGCACACTAGATTCTGCATGTACTTAAAGACTTTGCGTATCGTTGCTTCACGACTTCATTAAGATAACGATGCTTTGAACAGCCGGGCCCTGGTATTAAATGAGCCGCGGCGCGAGAAAACCAACAATGTGGTTGTGCGCCAAGTGCATACTCAGATCAGCCTGGGCATCCGTCCAGTCCGACCAGACTATTCGCTAAATGCTTAAAGGGTAGCTAAGAGCCTAAGCTACCTCCATGCGGTCAGCGAAGACTCTGATCAGACTGGGCGGATGCCCAGGCTGATCTGAGTCTGCACTGGGCGCATAACCACATTGTAGGTTTTGTCGTGTCGCGGTTCAAATGTTGGTCTTGACCTCCACTTCTAGCCACATCTAGTCTAGTCATAATATTATTTTATCTACTTATCTGGTGTTGTTTGATTATGTTGTTATTGGTACATTGTTAATTACTGAAAACAAAATTCTGCGTAATTCAAATTAAATTGACCGCATTTCTGACGACTATAAACAATCCGGTCAGCCATCAAAAATAAAAATCATTTTTTAAAGTTATTAATTGTTGTTTCGTAGGTCAACCGATAGACTCGAACTGTAAGGCGGCCCGAGTAAATCACGGTTCGATACCACTCCGGTCCGGCAACATCCTTCTATAGCAAAGTTTCTCCCTGTCTCCTACTCAAGTAGGGCAGGTGTCAGTGACTAGCGGAAGACTGGTTATCCGCTTTGAAGGTCTAAGCCTGCCCAGGAAAAGTGTGGTTACTACGGGTTTACCGGCTGTCTTGCCATGACGATAATCACCATAGCTGTTTTTACTGGGACGTTAAACACTTATACAACCGACCGGATCCGATAGCTAAATCGGCTGCGCGTTCGACTTTAGATCAGGAAGAAGCAGGTCCGATCCCACTCCGGTCAGGTAGCATCAAGTATAACAAAAACCTTGGGCAAAGGAGTAATGATTATTTGTTGAAAATAAAAGTTGAAAATAATCAGGTTCATGTATAGAGATATCTGCACTTTAAATACAGATATCTATATCTGAATAAGAGATATCTGTATTTTCTATAAATAAAGATACCTGCATTTGGAATACAGATATCTGCATTAGAAATAAAGATATCTCCACTTGAATAATTTATTAAATGATAATTATAGATAACTGTATTTCGATTAGAGATATTTGCATTTCAATTAGAGATATCTGTATCTCAAATGCGAATATCTGAGTTTCCAAAAAATACTGACATCTCTGATTTAAATACAGATATCTGCATTTAAAATGCAGACATATGTAATTAAAATATAGATATCTCTAATTCAAATTCTGATATCTCTATTTTATAACCAAATATATCTGCATTTCAAATACCGATACCTGTATTTAAAATACAGATATCGCATTTAAATGTAGATATCTGTATATCGGTATAAACCCAAACAGGCCGGCATAGAATTGGCATGAACGGATGGATAACTTGCGTTTTTACGTCCTTTTCAACAGTATTTATGTCATATCATGACGATGACAGGGTGATAATGGAAGTCTGTGTGCAGTGGAACTGCGTTCACGATTTGAAAGAATTTCGTCTCCAGCCTGATTCGAACCCGGGACCGCTCACCATGATATCAGCAGGCCAGAGCTTAACCCACTGTGTAAACGGGCCCCCTTACTGTTGCCACGTGTGTAGAGTGGGTACACTGGAGTGGGTAGCCCTATGTTCAATATTTCCTCTGCGAAGGAACGTAGAATCTGACCACCAGAGTAATATACAGATTTGACTGGAGCCAGGCTATAAAGTGGGTAACTACATTTGAGCCGCGACACGAATAAACCAACAAAGTGGTTGTGCGCTCAGTGCAGACTCAGATCACCCTGGACATCCGGCCAGTCTGATCAGACTCTTCGCTAAACGCTTTAAGGGTAGCTAAGGCTCTAAGCTACCTCCATGCGGACAGCGAAGACTCTGCTCAGACTGGTGGATGCCCAGGCTGATCTGAGTCTGCGCTGGGCGCACAACCACTTTGTTGGTTTTGTGGTGTCGCGGCTCATTTCAGTTGCTATTCGCGCACATTTAATCACTGGCTACTCCGTACAAAACTGATAGACAGACCAGCTAGTCTTACAGAATCTGTTGAATATGAAGAAATTAAACTTTAAGTTTTTTGTCTCTTTTCATTTCATTTTTATCCACAAAAATCAATTCTATATGTGACTGGCATATTGTGAACAGAGACCCTACCTTGTGGGTACAATAAGTCCTCAGTACAGCTTGCGCATAGAGTTTTCTAAGGTTCTCAAGGATTCATAGATTTTACGCAGACTGCGCAAAGGCATAGGCTGAAATGAGCAGTTGATGTTCGTTTGGCCGTAAGAAAGCCAAATATGTGTTTTTCTGGAGAACCATGGCGATGTCTCGGCCGCGACACGAGAAAACCAACAAAGTGGTCGTGCGCCCAGCGCAGACTCATATCAGCCTGGGCATCCGCCCAGTCTGATCAGAGTCTTCACTGTCCTCATGGAAGTAGCTTAGACCCTTAGCTACACCTTAAGCGTTTAGCGAAGAGTCTGATTAGACCGGGCAGCTACTCAGGCTGATCTGAGTCGGCGCTCGGCACACAACCACTTTTATCGTGTCATGGCTCATCTAAAAAATTTGGCGCTTCTGAATTTCCGACTAATGGCAGTAGCCAAATATAATGTATACAGCCCAGTATTTTGGGGAAAATTAGATAAGAACTATTTAACTGACCAGTCTGTGCATCCATCCGTGGTCAGTCCTCATCCTTCTATGTTCACCAATTTAAGCAAGAGCTGTATCTGTACCTAAATGTTGTATGATACTACGGCAGTAAACGCCCTGTTCATCCAGAGGAGAGCCTGTTCCTTTCTTGTGTTGTATCTTTTTTCTTGTGCCAGAGTCCGTTATTATTGTTGTATTGATTCCCTTGTAGTTGTAGACAGATCTTGATGGAATCTCTCACTCCAGTCAAGTGAAAAGAAAACTTTCTTAAATCTGGGTCTTATGAGAGTTTTTCCAAATGCTTAAGATTCAACTCCTAAACAACGACTGTTCTCTGTTCGTAAGATAATTTCAACATCATCATCTTACGAAATTCCCCATCGGCTCGAAATACTTTACTGTCGAAAATGTTATAAAACCCCAAATCATACAGGCATCTATTAAGCTGGCCTTCATGTTAAGTTTCTGTGAATTTCGACCTTCAGCAGGGCGTCGACCTAAATGAATCTGCACATCCACATAAAGCATGATATGTGTAATTAACTTACTACGTATAACCTTAACTGGTTACCCAAGTGTATCAACTCATTTTTGCATACGAAATTTATAAATACAAACTTCTTTCTTCTTCTTCATCTTCTTTTTTTTTGTGAAAAATATTGTTGGATCATAACGTCACCTAAATTTGAAACCACCCAGCAGGCACGTTACGTTGAAATGACGTCGTACTGACCTGCTGGGCAACGGCATACACAGAGCGAAAATTAGCGTACAATTCTTAAAAAATTAGGACACTTAATATAATTACCAATACCGTACTAAAATTAAAGGTTAGATTTTCAGTAATGCATTTTAAAAGTGAAAATGGAATGGCAAACAGTGTAGACCCAAGGAGAGACCCAGCACTGACTGCGTCTGAGCAGTCTGAGCTGTGTCAGCACTGGTTGCTCTGACCTATCTCGCGCCCGGACGGAAAACATAGATCTCATACGAGTGGACGAATCTTATCTCGATATCTAGCGCTGTCACGGAAAGCGTCGATTTTTTTGTTGCGACGTAACAAAAGGATAAGTAACGTATCATCAAATTTTCAGTATTGTTACGTATAACTTAACGTCAGCACGCTACGATACTGCTTGCGGCATTAGTGAATGACAGTATACCTAACAGCCAACAGCGAAATTCGGGACCCAGTATAGTATGCGTAACCACACACAGTGGTATGTCGCTTTATGAACAGAAATTCCGATCATCGATACGAACAGTGAATACTCAGATCAGACTGCGCGAATGCGCGGGCTGATCTGAGCCTTCGCTGCTCGCATGTACAATCAGATGCGTTTTCTCAGGACGCGTCTCCAAATAAAAAAAGAAAAAGAAAAAAATACACGAGTAAAACCACTTACCGATTGAAGATGTTCTCCGCACAGCGCAAAGCTCACACTTGACACTAATGCTCATCCGTATTGGAAATGTAATTTTGTATTTCGCTCTTCTCCCGCATTGCTCGTCTTACGAGATCGTACGATGCTGGTGGGTCGAAAAGTCAATGGGACACATGAGACATGTTGTGACATAATTTGTCTTAAGACGAATGAGAACTGTGCAGGCCCAGCTCAGACTGGGCTCCTGCAGTTGACATACAGATTAGTTGGCAAGCTGAGCTTGTTCTAACCTGATTGAGCATATGACAAGGCTATTCTAGGCTAGTCTATTCTAGGTCAGCCATGTATTGGTCTTGTAGAATATGTAAAAGATCAGATAAGCATTCCCATCTACGCAGGCTTATCAGTCTTCTCTACTTGCACCGCTGATGCATGGGTATGGCGATCAGCAATGGTCCTGGATGGGCAGGCTGAGAATAAGTTGTACATTTTAAGGCACATTTTTTCGTAGTACTTATGGAGACAATCTTACTATTAAATTTACGACCGTTGCACTTGTGAAGTAAAAATATTACTATTTACGAACATAATTACAACTATTAGTTACAAGAATGTCAGTGTGTCAAAAAAAAACAAAAAAAAAAAACAAGGATATATTGTGCCTTTGTTTCTCTCGTACGATGATACTTTTCTTTCTTGTTTTCATTTACGGTTATATTTTTAAAAATTTCACCTACGCCTTTAAAGATTTACGCCCTTGTTTATGATTACAAAAAACGTTTCCATGAAATATTGTCACAGTAACTCCGAAATGACCCATCTGTACATTTGACAATAGAAATTAGAAGAAGTTTTTGTGTAAAGTAATTTTAAAATAAGAAATAAAATAATTTTTTTACAGTCGCGGACCGCGACCGAAATTGTCTTATTGGATAGAATTAATTTTCTCTGACGTCACTAGCGCGTGCACGAATCAGAAAAATACCTAGGTATCGTCATATGACCGTAAGGCGTGGTAACAACTTTCCTATTGGCCGACGATAGTGTTCATTTACATTTTCAGTTTCGATATTTTATTTTCATTAAAAAGACGTTAAACCTAAACACTTTTTCTGAATATTTACAATGAATTTAGGTATGATAATATATTATCTAACGAAATTGGTAAAATTGTTTATTTTGGAGATGGTGAAAAAATGAGGGAGTATATCTTTAAGCTTTGTCACCATACGGTATATTTCCTCTTAGTAAAACGGTCTCTGTGCTGTTTCTGAGTGCCTAAATCAAATTAGGGGATAACTGTATTCAAAATTGTTATTTGGGAAGGTAAATCGTCGGTTTTATGGTCGGAAATTTCGTTTCACGGCGACACCAGCGGAGCCGTAAAACGAAATTTGCGACCATAAAACCGACGATTTACCTCCCCAAATGACAATTTTCAATACAGTTATCCCCATTCTGATGCCCTTTTACATATTTTCATCTCTCAAAGTGTACTAATGGGCATCCAAAGAAAGCGCTTTCAGCATCGTTAAACCATACGTCAGCCAATGAGAATTGACCTTTTATAATGACGTCGGGTTTGCGACAGTATATCGCAGGATTTACTGTCGCAAATTTTTGACGTTATCCAAGCAGACGTCGAGTTACATTCGTAAGGGCATTAGAATGCATGTTTAAATGATTATTATTAAAAGTGTATCTGTATACTTACAATTATCTCTTGTATTATTACACGCACCGACTTTTGACAGCAACAGTGGCCGCTACACTGCATTAATGTGAATGGGTATACTACAAGGGGAAGTAATCTGCCACTTTCATTTTTGCCTCCGTTTTCATTCAGCGTAAGCTCTTAAAGGAAAGACACATTATTGCATTTAAGACAGATACAGTAATTATTTTCGGTGTCCAAATTTCTAGACTTTTACGGTGACTAAGACCATGGACATCAACTAGCTGCGATCGCAGTCCGGCCATTTATTGACTCGCCCTCGTAAATGACTGTGCGGAAGGTGTTATTGTTTTCTTTGATTTTCTTATACATTAACAACTCAACGTATGATTCATAAGCGTTCAGCATGAATGCATTTACGAACGTTGCACCTGATGCAGATGCTGAGTCAAAGCAATTATGAAAACACTGCTATCGACATTTTAAAGACTCTTGCATGAGTCAGTGAAATTCTAGAGTATTGAAGAATCATTGTCATTAATTCGCCTGGAATTAATTCCATGTCATCTGCCGTTTTACTGTGGGAAATAATTTTTATGACTTCCTACTTGCTTGCTTGAACGACTAATGCGTCAGTCATCACGAGAGACGTTTTGCGTCAAATTTGATGCTCCAGCGTGTTTATTGGGTATGATACTGGTTGTTAACAAATTTTGCAACAGAAAAAATAGCTTGAAACTTCATTATGATAAACAGATCTCATGAAATTTGCTATGAAGGGACTGGCGGTCTGACGTCGCGTGCATTAACAATGTTACATTGGTGCTTTTAGTGACGTCAAAAACGTCGTAATAACGTGCAAACATGCGTAACGTTATTTATGTCATTAGCAAATTGATAAACAGATAAATAGGATTATTTCACGGAAATCTTATTCTTGAAACAGTGATATCTAAAGTGATACTTTCACTGTTTGAAAAGCTTGACAAAAGAAAATCTTTGTCATTCCGATCACCTGTTTTTCACTGAACTTCGCCCAAGATCGAAACTGAATTATATTACGTTACCATATCAATGGCCAAAGCTTTGTTTTTGATTTTAGTTTGGCATTAAATTTCTTAACAGAGTGTGGCATCTAATTTGATATTGCCTATCTTATTTCAAAACTTCACTAGCTGTGACATGAGTATACTAGACTGACATACTTAAAGTGAAAGGTTTAACTACTTTTTATTGCTGCTTTTTTATAAGATAATAATTACGTCATATCATCAAACAACTGATGTGAATGAGACAAGCAACATCTATCAGTACTTTATACGATGGATGATTTAATGATTTATAGTTTACAACCTGAGAACACAAATTTTGAAGAAGAAAAAAATCCTATTCAGTCATTCAACTTTGAGCGCCGTGGCTATATACGTACTATGTGCGAAAAGGCTAGCCTCAACGCATGTCTATAGTCTGGTCAGTGTATTTGTAGTTCCAAGAGCACTGAGTTAAAAACTCTACATAAAGGAAAAATGTACCTCCTTTTACCAAATACAGCTATAGACATAAGCACTGATACAAGTCTTTTCAACATTATTTCAGCAATGTCAGGACGATGAGAGTGATTATGTAGGACTCAATCAAATGAAGCGCCGTTTAGGGTTCAGAATCTCGCCTCAAAGGAGACTCGATCCCGCGTCCCCAAGATCCAAAGTCAGAAGCGCTAAGCAGAAGGCCGCGTGAACGCCTGTGTCGGTTTTGGACGGCGGCCAATCTTTGTGTAAGACCAATGTTAGTTATCTCTTTGTACAGTATTGGCTACAAAAACTAAGATTGAATTTCCCTTGTCAATATGCTCAATATTTTTTAATCGGAAATGGTTTCTATGGAAACGAAGCTTTCTGATGGAATATTCAACTGCCTTATATAAACCAATAATTCCGTGCTTACGAGTCCGTATACTAAGTACCTAATTAACACATTAAGCGCCAGTCACAAAAACAGCAGAATATGCAAACAGCGTAGATCTTGCTGAGGCCGCTCATGATGAGCCGCCTCATCTTGATCTACACTGTTTGCCCTCTGGTCTATGAATTCTCAATATGATAATGCTTGGACAAACATTTTTGTGCAATTTGCAGACGTAAATTTTGTCGTCTGTTTTTTTTTTTTTTTTTGGCGCTTAAAGGGTTAACAGTCTGTTGAGACACACAAATCTGGGAGGTGAATATGAAGTAACTTTGTCATTTCATTTTATCTCATCAGCCCTGCTGGAAGCTAGATTCAGTCAAACCTTAAACGGCGCTTCATTGCACAGAGCCTCTCATAGTCACTCTCCTATTGTCCTGATATGACTAAACTACTGTTGAAAAGACATAGACCTCCAAGTCATTCACGCTGCATCTTTTTTGGTCCCCTATGATCAGCCCTTAAAGGAGAAGATGTGCTCACAGTCGGAATGAATTTTTCCCTTACACGTCCATCTTCGGAAGCCAAGGGTACTATGTCCACTTTATTCCTTACATACGTAAGGAACAAAGTGGAATTAATGCCCTTGGCTAGCCAGGATGTTACATTCCTTAGGAGGGTGTGCTTAATCGCTGAGGGACGCAAACAGTAACACATGTTGTTTCCTTTTGTAAATTAGTAAAATATAATATAAAATCTGAAAACATATCATGTTCCGACAGAGATGTTCTAAATGTGTTGTTCAGTACATTCCTGTTGGAACATCGTTGGCCGATTAACTCAGACCGGAAGTCTCAGATTTAAACAAAATTTCAAAAATAACGCCGATTGCTTAATAAAACTAAAAAATTATTTATTTCTGAATTCATGCAAACTTTTAAAAAAAGATAATCGGCGCAGATTAAATGGAAGTGTGTTTTGTAATATATCTCCAGGTGAAGAGTTGGGAATAACTTTCATGAACATGACTCAAGTAAGCTATGTCGGTTGGCACCCGCAACAGTAATTTTGACACTGGGTAGCGACAATGACCTATCTCAAGATTGAGCTGTCCAATTTGGAATTCCAAAATGGGCCGCGGTCAATCTTGAAATTTAGATTGAGATTCCAGAACAGTTACCACATGGTGCAATGTTTGTTTGTGTGCATTAACCAGAAAGTAGAAATCGAAAGTAGATCTACAACGAAAAAAAGTTTTGAATATCTGCGTCTGTTTTCGATAAAATTTCTATTGTAAATTTACAATCAAGGGAAACATCTGACAGAGTGCTAGTATTCACGCAGTGTGGTACGACGGGGGAAAAAGAAGATTAAATATTCATTGACCTTTAATATTACTGGCTGAATTTTGATATACGCGTTATTTGACCAAAGAAATGTTGTGAAATGTGGAACAATACTGAAATTATACGCGGCTGTGTCACGAAAAAAGAAGAAAGCTATTCCAGCAGGCATACAACTGAATCGACGTTGCTTCAACGCCATGACATAGAATCAACACTGAATTGACGTTGATCCAACGTTGAGCTTCCAGTGGGTAGTTTCTAAATTACAGGCGAAACTAGTTTAAAGACAATAAAGAACACTTAACAACCAAAAAAGCTATCTCAGTACTACTCAAGATTCACTATCAACATCCCCCATTAGGTCACAAATTATCATTTGTCTATGTGACACAGGTATACTGCTCAAAATATAAAATGCACTACAGAATCAGTGTAGCAAACCGAAAGCATATAAAAATACCAGTACCTCTGACATTATCCATGGCTCGATTATTCAAAGTATCGCTAGCTTAACGAAATCATTAGTCGAGGATTCGTTAGGTCTTACATTGTTCACAAAATCAATTATGGTATTATTTTTGCTGAAAAATTTGAGGAGCTCTTGCATTACAAAAGCTCAGCATTTTTTTTTTTTCAGCAAAAACGTACCTTTGAAGATTTAACGTCTCGTTAACTAACGACGTCTTTACTTTTGAACAACTGGGCCCAGGAGGTTCCAGCACTTGATCTATCTTCATACATCCCCTGATGACAGACATGCATGTCCGGGACATAATTTGGTCAAAAGTATATCTACATAGTTAATTTTTCCATCTGACTGTTTATGATTACTGGAACATTATGCATGGTATTACTAGAAATTTTGTATTATCCAAGTCGTCAAAACGTAACAATTTTCTTAAAATCAAAATGAGAATGAAATCAGAAAAAATGCTTATATCAAAATTGGCAGACTCTTTCAATGATTTCAATCTATTTTAATATAGTTGTTGTTGCGTTATTGTTTAACGTCTACGGTAAACAGCTATGGTCATGTCGGGACTGTCAGTTAACCTAACCACACTAGTCCTGGGCAAGCTTAGACCTCCTAAGCGGTTAACCAGTACTAAGTGCACTTACTTTCACCAGTAACTAACAACTTCCCTTCTTGAATCAACGGAAGGGGAAATGAAAGTAAGTGGCCGGACCGAGTATGAACCAAGGACCTCTGGCTTACAAGTCAGGTGCCCTACCGACTGCGCTACGCGGCCCGGCCCTATTTTAATATAGAGTGACGTATATGCAGTGGAGGAGAACAGACATGCTTCATTCATACAGCTATACTCTTATAATACACAACATTATATTTTACCCTCAATGCGCCAAAAAGCAGAGGACAAAATTTACGTCTGCAGAATTTCAAAATGTTTTGTCCAAGCGATAACATATTGAGAATTCGAATACTAGAGGGCTAACAATGTAGATTCAGATGAGGTGGCTCATTATGAGCCACCTCATCTGGATCTACACTGTTTGCCAATTCAACAATTTTAATTTTTGGCGCTTTGAGGGTTAATACTCTCAGTGTTCCCGCGACGAACTTTTTTTTGAGTAGTATAACTACAATCAGTAAAACACCTGACTCTGCATAAATTCAAGAGGAAAAAAAAAAACTTGGCTGATTCAACACAGACAGAATACGAACAAACACCTCTCAAAAGTATGTTTACTTTTTATTGATTCTTTTTAAGCTTTTGCTTTGATGATTTCATTTGCAACAGCATGTGTTCCTTAGAATATTTTAAGGACAATAGGCATCTTTACAGGGAAGCAACTCTGACATTTTGCCTCCCTTTTAAATAAAGGTCAACTCTTACAGGAAAGAATTTTCTCCCCTAGGAGCAAATACTGTCCTTGAATAGTGTACACTATTTTGGAAAGGCCTCTTTGTCCAGAAAACAGCAAGTCACAGTTGTTTCCCTTTGGAAAATGGCGGAAAAAAACCTGGCCGTGTACTCATTCACCTTGTTTGTTATTTATTTTGCATTCCTAAAGTACATACCCGGAACAGTAACCAATTTGTTGTCACTGACATTGTGTATATATACTTGAATTTACTCCATAAACCTTAAAACTGAAAGTAACTAAAGAAAGTAACGACCTTTTGAAGTAGTATATTTCATCCATATCTTTTGTTGTTTGCTTTGTCTAATTTATTCTATTTGCTTTTTGTGCTTTCCGGTTTCTCTGCAGCCAATGAAATAAAATAAAAACTCTTACGTTAAGCAATCAGAAAAAAAAACTTTTTGCATACAGCTCTCAAAAAAAGGCGTGAAATTGTTATGTCAAGTTGATTTATAGACCTGCTACTGCATGAAGGAACATGTTATTAAGAATAAAACTGATTTTATCATTTAATTCATATTGTGTAAAAATTAAGTGAACCATATCTACTTGTACCCCACAAGTAAATTAGATAACGCTTAACGGCCGATTTTCTGAATAGTTTCGACTGCTATTTAAGCATCGGCTGAACCTGGCTTAGTCAAGTTGATAAACAAAAATGCAAAAGGTTTAGACGCAGATAAAACAGGGGTCATATTTATAAAGCCACTTAAGTCGTTGCTATGCTGTTGCTAAGGCTAAATTTCTATAAAGGAGATTCCCTACAACTATGAAATTTGATCTGGAGGAACTTTTCAGACTGTTCCTCCAGAGTAAATTTCATAATTGTAGGGAATCTCCTTCAAAGAAATTTAGCCTTAGCAACAGCATAGCAACCACTTAAGTCGTTTTATAAATACGGCAACTGCTCCCTAGCAGTCTGATTTATGTCAACAGCTGTTGAAATGACGTACCTTTTGCTTTCAGCAGGTAAATAAGCAACAGCAATGAGCAAGGACCCTACACGAGTAATAATCTGCGGTGGCGGCAATGGTGCTCACGTGCTTGCTGGGGTCATTTCTGGAGGCGCCAACAATATTGTGACGGTCCTAGATGTGTACGATGACGAAATGGAAAGGTGGAAAGAAGCAACTCAACAATCTGGCTTTCGTGTTTGTTTTCCTGACAAGACAGAACTCTATCAGAAACCGGAAGAGAGAAAGTTTACTGTCACAAGAGAGGTGAAAGTCATTTCAGAAGCAGACGTTGTAATCCTCTGTCTCCCGGCGTATGGGCACCAGGCCTACTTCGACATTATTACTCCATACCTTCAGGATTCCTGTTTGGTCGTTGGTATGCCTGGCCATCCAGGCTTTGAATATCAAGCCCTTCATTATCTCAGTCAAAAAAGTAAAGGCTGTCTCGTCATGTCACTAGAAACACTCCCATGGGCGTGTCGAATATCAAAGTACGGGTCAGAGGTCATCGTGCAGGGAACAAAAGAAACTGTCATGGCGTCTTTGATGCTTCGAGGAAAAGACGCGAACAAAACAGAAGTGGTTAAAATAGTTCAAAATTTGCTCGGCGGTAAACCAGTGCTAAAGCTGGTAGATCATTTCTTAGAGCTAACTATGCACACGAAAGCCAGTCTTCATCCGCCAATAATGTACTCCCGATGGAGAAACTGGGATGGCAAGCCCCTAGACGCTCCGCCATTGTTTTACCAAGGTATCGATGAGGAAGCTGCAAAATATCTAAACGCAGTGTCTGATGAAACATTAGAAATTGCTAAGGCGGTTGCCAAGGTATGCCCAAAAGTTGATGTTTCACAAATCGGGACCTTGCATCAGTGGCTGCTTGACCATTACACAGGGCAGATCAAGGACAAATCATCACTGCTGACCTCCATGAAAACAAATGAAGCATACGCTGGTCTTGTCCATCCAATGAAGAAAACAACAGACGGTTATAAATATGTTCCGAATTTTGAATACCGATACACGCGCGAAGACATTCCATATGGACTAGTTGTGTTCAGAGGAATCGCGAACATGGTCAACGTACAGACACCCGCCATAGATGAAATCATATCATGGGCACAGAAAATGCTGGATAAAGAGTTTCTTGTTAATGGCAAACTTGCAGGAAAAGACATCAGCACTACACGGTTGCCACAGAACTTTGGACTTGCGTCTCTAGACGATCTTCTAGCTTTATGTTAGTGGAAAAAGAACAAAATTTGAACCCATTAATGCCTGGCACTCCATAAAAGTGCGCTTAGCACACACTGGAGACCCAGATCAGACGCCATAGAACGGGATATCTGATCAGTCTACACTGTTTGCATTAACCCTTTGTTGACTAGTGGACTTGTCCATCCTTATCATTTCTAGTTTAAGGGTTTCTGGTGGATGTTTTCGTTCTTAATGTATTTTGCGTAGATGTTCCTGCAAGCAGCAGTAAAAGAACTAAATAAGTATTATTGCTTTCGTTCTGATCCTTAAACTTGTAATTATGAAATGTTGTATATTGTCATGTTCATGAAATAAAATACGTTTAAACTAAGCAGCAGTGTGGACCCTGGTCAGTTGCCACGTTCTGTGGCATCTAAACTGGGTCTGTTCTGCTTGCAAAATACCCAAAAATGGGTTTGCAGTCTAAAAAGGGTTAAATCCAGGATTTTTTATGAAAAAAAAAAGAACTTATGTCAAGTTGAACATTTTTTATACTGAAGAGGGACCTGATATATCGACAGAATGTCGAGAAAGACAAGTTCACTAGGAATTAATGGGTTTAAAATAGAGTCAAGCCATACCTTACATGGGTTGGATATAAGACTATAGTCATGGACTTGTAATTACCTTGACCAAGACATCTGTGATTTAACAATCAGAAACCTGTGATTATTTATACACATGAATATATAATCATCATTTATTCACGATCATTTTTTTCCCCAAAATTTTCCTTATTTTTCTCTCTTCAAAATAAAATCTGAGACTGTCAATCAAAATTAAACTAACAGAAAAAAGAAATGTGCATCAACAACAGCAAATTTCACAGTAAATTGTCCCATGTATTCCCCACATACCAAATTAGACTCTTCCCTCTTGCATGTTAATCAAGTCCATATAAACTTTCTAAGGGGAGTTTTTTGTTGTTTGTTTGTTGACATGAACTGTTGTTCTGAGCTGCAAACCATAGAGCCGAATCACAGATCAGATGACACAGATTATTTTATATCTGATCTTGGTCTCTATGTTGTACTTACAATGTTTGCAAAATTTTGTTGGATCCATGTTTTGGTACATTGAAACTTAATGATCTGCTTTTGCAAGCAGTTATCATTTCTAGTTATTAAAAAAATAATAGCTGTCTGAACATATTGTCATTATGCCAAAGTGTAACAATTTCCATATTTGGTAGATCTAAATTCAAGACTTTGAATTTTTGGAAAAGGCATAATCTGTGGAGCATTACTTTTGGCTCCTTTCTGTGACTTCCTCCTTACATATAGTTCAGCCTTTTGATGAGATTTATTTTACTTAAAGGCCTAGGTAGACTATAAAAGGCTGAATTAAGTGGCACAGGATGTAGGCCTTTAAAGTGCATGAATATAGCATCTTGAAAGGAAACTGTTTCAGAGTAGTATTAGTATGGTCATAATCAAAAGAAAGACACAATCCAACAGTCACAAATGGACAATTATTCAACACAACATAGTATGTTCTTCATACATATATTTTGCACTTGACTAGAAATGCAGTTGTCAGTTGTGATAATGATATTTTTAATTTCTATAACATTTTTTTTATAAATCATAAATGCATAATCAGTGTACAAATGATTGGCATTACATGAAAAGGTACCTTTTAGCATGTATAAACAGGTAAGACTCAGATCAGCCTGCACATTAATGCAGTCGGATCATAGTCATCACATTTTTGTATGTAAAAGGGTAATGACTGCTAAGTTTGTGTAGATGCTCAAGCTGAGGCAAGTATTTATGGAACATATAGGGTTAAAGGACACTTTTCATGCAATGCTGATCAAATATGAATGTGTGTGTACTAATAATCTAATAATTACTGAACACACTGAGACAAAGGCACCAGAGCCAACACTGTAGATCATGAGGCTGCTGCTTAAGAAGCACAGTTTGCTGTTCCACAAGGACATTTTTTATTTTTTGCAACCTATACACCACCACATGGAATTGGTCTATGTGCCTCACCATTTGATAAATCAGTACACTCGGTAAAACTAAGTCATTCAGTTTTCTTACATAGCTATAACTTTTACATGTAGCTATTTCTCACTGATCACAGTGAGAAAAAATATGCAGTTCTGAAATGTTCCTATGTAACTACAGCTGGACTGATCCTGTTTCATGTTTTATCTTGCCAATATAAGTATCTCATATGTTAACAGAAGTTGGTTTACAGTATTTACCTTTTTGCCAACAGCTGTGTACCATAAAATAAAACAAGAGGCCCAAATGGGCCTGATATCGCTCACCTGGCTATTGTGCAACGGAACCATTCTGATACAAAATTGGTCCAATTCCACTGAGAATTTCTCATTTTCACATTTTGCTACTTTTAGTAACAGAGGCCAACTTGCCTGGTCTTTATATATTTACTTTTGAAACATCTCAATGCAAGAATCATTTTGCCACAAATTTCATCAAAATCCATTCAGGGGTTACTGAGATATTGTCAGTTCCATGTTTTGTGCTATTTTTAGTAACGGCAGATGGCGGCCATCTTGGATTGCTAAAATGCAAAAAATCGAAAAGCCTTCATGCAAGGACCATTTTGACACAAATTTGGTCCAATTCCATTGAGATTTTCTGATTTTCACATTTTTCTATTTTTAGTAACAGAGGCCAATATGACTAGTCTTACAGTTAGATATTTTTGAAACATCTCAATGCAAGAATCGACACAAATTTCTTCAAAATCCATTCAGCGGTTACTGAGATATTGTCATTTTCATGTTTTGTGCTATTTTTAGTAACTGCAGATGGCGGCCATCTTGGATGCCAAATTGCAATTAATCAAAACGACTTCATGCAAGGAACATTCTGACACAAAATTGGTCCAATTCGAATTCCATTCAAGGGTTCTTGAGTACTTGTCATTTTTATGTTTGTGCTATTTTTAGTAACACCAGATGGCGGCCATCTTGGAACGCCAAATTGCAATTAATTGAAACGGCTTCATGCAAGGAACATTCTGACACAAAATTGGTTCAATTCCATTCAAGGGTTCTTGAGTAATTGTCATTTTTATGTTTGTGCTATTTTTAGTAATGGCCCCCATGGTGGCCATCTTGGATAGTCAACTGACACAAAATTGAAATAATTCCATTCAAGAACCAATTCTGACCAAATCTGGTCAGAATTGGTTGCATTTTCTTTAGATATTGACATCTGAGCAAAATCGGCCTTGTAAACGCTAAGTAGGTCACTGTGACCTAATTCCCCTATAGATTTTTTTTATTTTTATAATTTTTAATACCAAGGTCCCACTTATGTTCCATGCAAACTTTCAACCAAATATACTAAATGGTTCTGGAGAAGAAGTTGATTTTGTTGTTTTTGCTATTTTTAGTAACAGCAGCCATCTTGGATTCTTGACCTGACCCAATTTTACAATTTTGAAACCCTGCAGTCTGGTCATGCTCCATGTGAAATTTGAGATCCATGGGCTCAGTGATTTTAGAGAAGAAGTTGTTTGAAGTTGTTTAAATAGGTCATTTTTTGACATTGGCATTTGAGCAAAATTACACACGTAAACAGAAAGTAGGTCACTGTGACAAAACTCCGCTACAGATTTTTTTCATTTTTATAATTTTGAATACCAAGGTTTCACTCACGTTCCATGCCAAAATTCAGACAAATATACCCAGTGGTTCTGGAGAAGAAGTTTATTTTGTTGTTTTTGCTATTTTTAGTAACGGCGGCCATCTTGGATTTTCAACCTGACCCAATTTTACAATTCTGAGACCCTGGAGTCAGGTCATGCTCCATATGAAATTTGAGAACCATGGGACCAGTAGTTTTACAGAAGATGTTTGAATATTTGTTTTTAGGTGTTGACGGACAAATTCCGTGACGACGCACGACGCACGCATTGGTATGACAATAGCTCACTATGGCCCTTCAGGCCAGGTGAGCTAATAACAAAGAATTAGCTGTACTGTAAAGAATCATTAACAACAAACATATAACATGAAAGTGTATGGGCACACCTATATGAATTTGCAGCCATTTTTACAAAGGGGGAGAATCTTTGTGACTTCCTGTTAGCTTTTAAAGTGGAAGATGCTCTGTCAAATTGGGATTTACTCTGAAATGGAAGAATTTGCTCCACTAGGAGCAAATTCTTCCCTTTAAGAGCAAAGCCCTATTTAGAAGGGAGGAGAAAAATGAAAATGGCAGACTTGCTTCCTCTGCTGGAGTATTAATTCACCTAAACACGGGCATACTAAATTAGAGATCTTTACAAACAGTACAGGTCTAGCTAGATGATCTGGACCTACTATACTGCTTGATAATCCATCTGTCATTTATTTTCAGTATAAATCCAGTTTCTGAGCAATAAACTTGACAAATTCAAAAATAATCATTTTCCAATATTCAGGATTTACGGATGATAGACTGGACTCACTGAGTACATCCTTCCCCCCATTCCCTTCCTACACACACACACACATATACATGTATACACAAAAACATCCAACAGAAACCTACAAAAAACATAATGAGATCAAAAGACAACAATAATAATTAAATTGTGAGTGGATATACCTAGTAATCACATTCTTGTACCACAATATTTGCTCTTATTCCTACATTTCTCTCTAAAACTCCCCTCTACCCTCCCCTATCATAACTCTGGTAATATCTACTTCTTCACCATGTCAGACAAACCATCCTTCTCATACCGAATTTATTAAGTTATAAGACAATACTTTTTCATCACTAGAATGACCCCAAATATCTAAAAACTGCTATGAGACGGATTCATGTAAGATGGATCTAGAGTTTTGGAACTGCTTTAGAAAGGAACAACCCTCATTTTACAACCAAAGAAATACAGTAACACTTCTTTCACAGTGTCCAATTAAGGAATGAATTTCATTTTTCTGGTGTTTATCGAAGTATAAACTACATTGGGTCGCTAGCAAAGCTAACATGAACCCCTTTCAACTACACTGGGTCGGGGTTCATGTTAACTTTGCTAGCAACCCAATGTAGTTTATACTTTGATTAACACCAGAAAAATTAAGTTCATTGCTTATATTTACATTCTTTTCTATCTATCACTTGACCACAAAGTTGTGTTATGAGCTACAGTTGAAGAAGAAAACATTTATGCGCAGTTTTTCTACTAACAGTGGAACAGCGTCAGTGATTTCATAACGTTGTCTACGCCCAATCAGATTGGAGAGAACCACGGTTTATTTAGACATCACTTAACATCATGTGACGTCCCATGAACCAATATAGTTATTGAAGTAAAAACTACATTTACGCTCTAATGGTTTACCATAGGGCTTTTCAATAAATGCACAGAGAATGTAAATATTGAAGTATAAACTACATTACGTTCTAATGGTTTACCATAGGGCTTTTCAATAAATGCACAGAAAAAGTAATCATAACAGTAAAAGGATTAATAACACTGTTACTGTCTTCTAATGAAGTTCTGGATAGGGGGTGGGTGATAGGGTGTTGAGTGGTAAACATGAATAATTTATCCATGAAAATAAGCATGTGTTTTTTCATCATTACATTGCCTTTTTCTCTTAAAATTCAAATTAACTGATAATCTTTGATCTCAGTGTATTTTACTTCCACAAAACAGCTAGATCCCTGGAAACAGAATGTTAGCATATATTGTGGAAACAAAAATGCTTGTCAGTTTAATGATAGTGAGAACAATATTTGAGCTACATAAATAGAAATACATGTGATACAAGAACAGGTAAATCAGTTGTCATAAGGGGTCAACTATGGAGAGCTGGAGACACACAAAAACTGGCTGCTTAAGACAGGTGACCCCTTAAACTTTGTCCACCTGCACTATATTTTGGTTCAAGGAACCCTAAAGGTTGAAGCTAAAGGCAGGAGATCCCTAAACAGAGTTACCCATTAAGGCTAGTTTGACTGAACACGTATTTTAACTACCACTACCCTGGATAATACTGACAAAGCAAAGTGTTGTTTACTTCACTGCAGCACTTTACAGTATTGGTAAGCAGGTAACACTTACACTAGACTATTCACCGTCTGATCAGGCCCAGAGGTTATAAAACTTTAGTACATTCTCAAACTCAAAATAAAGCTCACTGATTGGCTGCTTCCTAGCACATGCTCGGAAGTAGCAAATCAGTGTGCTTTATTTTGAGTTTGAGATTATTCTCAAGTTTTATAACCTCGAACCCAGAGCCTTTGTCAATCCCATGCAATACAAGGACTCACATCTACAACTGGCCACAAACTGATGGCTCTAGCTACATTTAAACTGTAAACTTGAAAGAGGTTTCAGTCTTGAAAATCTGATAATCATCTGAGCTGCGACAAGACAAAACCCACAAAGTGGAATGTGCACCCAGCAAAGACTCAGCTCAGCCTGGGCATCTCCCAAGTCGGATCAGAGTATTTGCTGTGTGCTTAAAAGGTAGCTAAAGGTCTAAGCTACCTCCATGCAGACAGTCAAGAGTCTGATCAGACTAGGCAGATGCCCAGGCTGATCCGAGTCTTTCCTGGGCGAACATGCCACTTTGTTGGTTTTGTCATGTCAAAGCTCATTTTTCTTTTTTCTTTTTTTTTTTCAGTTTGTAGCTGAACTGATTTTGAAAATAGAGTTTAATAAGCTTGCATTAGGAAAACACATGATCAAACTCCCAATGGCTTTATAAGTCCATTAAAAACAATACTTGTTAGGATTTACAATACCCAAGAGAATTTATCATATTTTGCATCCCTGATTAATCAATGTATATATTTGTTACCAGTTGAAGTGCATATTGTGCCTCCTGACACGTCTGAATAACATTATTTGTTAAAACAACATTTTCATCTATACCCTTTAGGCAGTGTGACTGCCCCTTTATAGAGGTCCTGTAAGGTAAATGGGTATATTTTCAGGGGAAGCAACTCTGCCATTTTCATGTTTGCAGTCCCTTTTAAATGGGGGTCAACTCTCTAAGAATTTGCTCCTGAAGAATATTTCCTTTTTAGAGTGAACTACATTTTGAAAGGGATAAATTGTCTAGGGAAGCAAACAGCAAGTCACAAAACTTGTCTTCTCTTGCAAGAACATTATTAAATCAATATTGCATCAGATTCTCTGCTTGCTAGAGTTTGATATAGGGATCAAACATGTTTTTTTAATTCAAGCATTAACATCTGCCAGGTCCAGAGGGAGCTGATAAATAGAGAGGCTGCAGGCTGAGATTTTCAATAGCCCCAAGGGATCTGGCAAAATTAATGTTAATGCAATTTGATCATTATTATTGCATAAATTCAACCACAATGCTACATAAATAACAAAAACATTGGGCACTATTTTTCAGCCTCATCGCCATTACCTTGTTGATTCCTATATGCACTATGCATGTCTATAAAAATCCTTGTTTCAGGCCATGTTGAGCTATCGCGAATTTTTGTCAAACGTTTAGCAGCAGTTAAGAACTTAAAATCATGTTCACTAAAATTTTCATTTAATGTTGTCTGTTTTTCCATTTTTACAATATCTGAATCTGCATAACTCTTGCATACTAAACTTTAATTGATATCTACAACTACAATCTTGCCTCTTGCTTCTGCGCTGACAGAATATTGCCCTGCAACATGCATACAAAAAGATGCAAAACCAGCCATTACAGCATGTGGATTGCCTTATTAATACATAGCTTTGTGTTTGTTAAAAAGTGCCTATTGATAGCACGTGACACCCATATTTATGCAATAATAGATATTTATACACCTCTATAGTTTGCCTATATTTTTACAAAGGACATAATATCTATATAGTATTTTATTCCCTTGTAGGAAAATCCATTATCCAATGAAACCTAGCTCTCTCTCTAAGCATTTTTTTTACTCTAGCTTGCTGTGAGAAGGGAGATGAATAATTCCAGAATAGACTCATCTCCTTTGGATATTTGTGCACAGAAATTTAACTGCTCAAAGTGATATGAAAAGGGCATGGGTAAAAAGCACTGTCAGCACCCCATGGTCATTTTCACCTCCATACATATATATTAAGATGAATGGGTCAACTTTCAGGGGCAGTAATGCTTCCATTTTTATTTTTGGCTCCCTTCTCAATGGGAGATAACTTTTGTGCAAAAAAAATATGCACAACTAGCTGCAAGTTCTTCCCTTTAAGAGTAGACACATGCCCAATGACTAGATATCCATACACCTTAAATTGGACTGTTCTCTCATCTGAAACTCTGAAAACCTGGCAGTGGACGGAATCAGTGAGTGAGTGAGTGAACTCGGGTTTAATGTCCCACCAACAACTAGGTCATACGGAGACGGGACCTCGGTTTAAAGTCTCATACGAAAGACCGAAGAAGAGGGGGATCGGACGGAATCAGAAATACAGCTATATACAGGTACCAGAAGATATGAGCCACATCATGTGACTTCCAACAATGTGGAAATTTTGTCGTGATATTCAGATTATCCTTCGTTTCCACATAGGTTATCAGAAACCTCACTGTTGGTGCTATGGCTTGGGTCTTTTCCGTAAAAGGCTGACGTGACAAGCTACAGCTCTGATCAGTCTGCACTTATGTGCAGTCTGATCAGAGCCTTTGCTTGTCACCAATGCCACATTGTTGGAAATCACATGATGTGGCTCATATAACATACAATACAAATTTGTAAAGGAATGTAAATAGGGCTGGAATGTGTAACTTATATGAGGCTCTGTATAACAAAGTTTAAATTGATGAAAGAGACCCACAGCTCTATAAAAGGATTTAACTCTGAAAGACCCAAATATATACTTCAGCATCCTTGTCAAACCAGGGTTCGAGGTTATAAAACTTGAGAATAATCTCAAACTCAAAATAAAGCACACTGACTGGCTGCCTCCGAGCATTTTGAGTTTGAGAATGTACTCAAGTTTTATAACCTCTGGGCCAGCTCTAATAAATAAGGGAACAAATGTACCATATTTGGATATAAAACAGGGTTTTCTTCTCTCTAGAATGACACCAAATATCTAGCTCAGCCTAATGAAATTCTGGCATCTTGTAAGATGGATCTAGATTTTTTGGCCTTGTTTTGGAAGGGAAACAACCTATCTTATATCTTATTAAATATCAAAGGTTTTTTAGAAGAAACAAGAAAATGCATCCCAAATATTACCTATCTTTATCACTGTTTTCTCCTGACTGCATTTATTGGTTAAAAGATGATTTCCCCCCCCCCCTCCCCCCTCTGAAACAAACCCAAAATTCTAGACCCATCTTGTCAGATGTGAAAACTCTATCCTATAGCAGAATTACATGACTGATTTAGATATTTGGGGTCATTATAGACTCATTAGAGCAGGAAAAATTCCTTTTTATAGCTGAATGATTACGGTACTTAGAACCAGAATGAAGTAAAATGCAAGTAAATAAAGCTATCTACAACTAATAAGAACAGATGTTCCCACCCTCCCTTCTGGTAAATGTGTGTGAAATATACTTCTACAGTCCCTGTATCCATTCTGTGACAAAAATGCACTGATTTCACTCTGTAATGGACTAAAATATACGATATGTGTTGGCCATGGTTTTGAAGTTGCCGAGTATTCTTTCTTTAGCCACAGCACAGGATCTTTATAGAATATATCTGCTTCATCTGTGTAGTTTTCGTTGTGACTAAGATTTGGCTCACATGTTAGGAACCTCATACTGATATTTCTGTGAATGTAACTGAAACAGAAAGTAATTTGACATTCAGTTTCTTTGATTGGTCAATATTCTGTGATCGATTTTGTCAATACATTCTGTATATTTATGGGGTATAAAATTTGAGCAAATTTGATAACTGCAAAATAACAGCAAAACTTAACTCTGAACATCTGTACGACACTCCTACTGTCAGAACAGCAAATCTCATTTCATTGGTACCATACCATTTTCTTCTAAAATAATAGTTTGAAACCTGTAAGTACCTTTTCAAGTCAGACTCATAGTACACAATACCTACATCCCCTTGACATTCTTCAAACATCAAAAAGAACTGACATCAAAAAGAACTGATGTAATTAACATATCATTAGCATAAAAAATATATATCTCAAGCACAGTCCATGATTAATCAACTGGACCTGTCCCTAAACTTTCTGAATCAAATTTGACTATCTTGTATGATTTGCTCTAGACAAGATATTATGCAGCTGAACATGCTACTGTATAACAATTTATGTTTATAAAACTCCAATTCTATGATTTAGTTTGAGAGTACCTTAGTCTGTATGAAAAACTTTATTACTTACCTATAATATGGTGTGGAATGACATGGCATTAAATATAAAACATCTATATTTTTCTCCTGACTAGCATCGTAGATATGTTTCATGACTAAGACTGTGCCTCTTTGGTGTATTAAACTAAAGTACATAGCTGCTGGAATGTTTGTTAAGACTAAAATTATCACAAATATTTTTGCCTTGGACAAGTTTCTTTTATGTGTATCACGCTGCTTTTGTTCCATAGCAGCTAAAATCTCATTTGTAGACAAGTCCCTTTTCTTGGCCTCATCACTTAAACTTTGATCTGTTTCCGAGTCTAATTTTTTCTCCTCCATTTCTCCATCATTTTCTTTTTCTGTCTTCTTTTCTGCACTTAAATCTCCTTTTTCAGTCAATACAGGGTTACTACCCTTCTCTGAGATTTTAGGGTTATCCCCCTCACTACTTATTCCACTAGTATCTGTTGATATCACACTTGTGTCAGTTGATGCAATACTATTTTCAGTAGATATTTCAGTGAAGGTACTTGTAGTACTCTCAGTCTCTGCAAGACTGTCTTGACTCCCATATAAATTGTCTCCCTTGCCAGTTGCATATGCACGTCTCACTTGGCCTTTCTTAAGCCTGGGTTTCTTGCATAATGATTGAAAGTAGACTCCACAGTAATGGAAAGATAACGGTAAAATTGGCATGAGAAATCGGAATTCTTTGTGACCCAAGAAACTGAAATATACATGAAAGTACATAAGAAAAAGCATTCCTTTCAAAACAGTAACTTGCCTCAGAAAACAGATGACCTACGCCAATAGTAATGACTTTGGACAGACTTTGAGACCAAACAGGGTCTACAGCCTATAAACATTCAACAAAGCCTCAGACCAACTTGCACAAAGCCTCCTGCGTATGCAGATCTGAGTCTCTTCTGATTGCAAACTGTCAAGGATCTGTATCTGCTTAACACCCCTGAGAATTTACATCATGAGCAAGATATATTCAAAGTCACATCACTTTATGTGGTCGAGCGTTTGGAATCTGGTAATATATTCAAAGCCTCTAAAAAGCTCCTCTTTGCACCAGGTCTGTTTACAACAAAGCATTCTAGCTATATAGGCATCAGCTTCCAAAATTTTGTTGACTTTGCAAATAATTTGACCAAATATGTTTCACCTTTAAATATATGAGCCGCGACATGACAAAACCAACAATGTGGTTGTGCGCCCAGTGCAGACTCAGATTAGCCTGGGCATCCGCTCAGTTTGACCAGACTCTTTTTAAGGTGCTCAAAGAATAGCTAAGGGTCTAAGCTACCTCCATGCGGACAGCGAAGACTCTGATCAGACTGGGCGGATGCCCAGGCTGATCTGAGTCTAGGCTGAGCGCACAACCACATTGTTGGTTTTCTTGATTCGCGGCTCATATTTCTTTTACTGTAAAATGTGGAACTTTTGTGAGTGCTTATATTCATAAATCTGGTTAAATGTTTGCAAAGGTTTGAATTCACAATTTTTGTACTGAGTCTTTGCATTGATGAAATGCATACCTATTTTGTGATAGTTTTATTTTCACAATACATGGATACTTAAAGGTAGGTTCCTGGCCTAGCGATAACAATTATGTTCACAAAAATAAATTTGTCTGTTTCTGGGCAGTATTGAATTCTCTTATTTTTCTGAAACTGTTGCTACTGAGAAAATCGTCTGATGTTGTAGAAAATAGTCGTTTTCCCTTTGGTTTATTTTCTTTTGTTGGAATTCCAGTTCTAAAAATAAATATGTATATATGTCTACAAGTCCGCAGTTTCTGATGTAATTTGCCAACGGTTAATTTTCTCTTGCCGTGAGCTCTTCCAGAGGTCCTGGCATGGCGGATGGGTTCCGAAATGCAATGCAGCATGATCCGATCATGATGTCAGCTATGTTATCTATTTTTGGCGCGAACTAAAAATAGCGCTAACTGGTGTGCGAAGCAGAGTTAGGAAATCCCTTGCAAAACGACTTTCTACGATTTTTTGATTCACACTTTTTAGTGAAACTTATTCCTTTCCTCTTTATAAGTGCTTTCCAACAACTTGGATAAAAAATCATCAAAATTATGATGCATTCCAAAGTACAGGAACCTACCTTTAACAACTTGAAGCTTCTTGAAATTAAAACTTTCACAAAGATTTCTTATTTTACAGTAACTTACCTATATATGAAAATGGTCCATACAATCACAAACAAAAACACTTTATTCTTGGCCTTCCAGGCTCCAAAAACAAATGGTATCAAATGTATTCCCATGGCAGTTGGGTATCCTGATGTCACATACCAGTGCCAAGGGTGGGTCCCATAGTGTGACCCTCCCCCACTCAGAACATTGAAGTGAAGGAAATTATATTGCACAAATGTCCAATGTCCATAAAATATTCTGTCTACACAGGCTGAGACACACAGTGATGTAATACTGTAATAAAAATACATAGTGTCAGAAAGTTTCTTAACTTTAAATCAAATAAATATTCTTACATGATATTCAACTTTTCCCAACTGAGCATATAGGAACTAGCGTCATTGATTTATCATGCACCTGCTGCAAAATTCCACTGATAACAGGGGTATGATAACATAATGTGATATCATGTCACTGTAGAACTGCGCTTGCGTGAATGTTATCAGGTCATGCCTTTAAAAGTGATCTCTGAAGAGGATTGGCTGTATACTGACACTGGCCGTGATAACAGCTTTCGATTGGTTGAATGACGCCACCAACTTATGTCATAACGCGAGACGTCAGCAAGTTCGAACAAAACTGCGTTTGCTTTTCTTTTGTTTGAGTCTCTTTAAACCTTAAAACCTTCTAATGGTGCATGATATATAGAATACCATGTGAGTGTCTTTTGATATCAAGTTAATCAGGCTCGACCAGAAACACGTCAGACTGGCTCGGCAAGCCCCGCAATTCCTACGCTGTTTCTGGTCTCGCCTGATAAACTTGATATTAAAAGACACTAACAGGGTATTCTCTATAAATCAAGCTCCAACATTGTGGTGTGCAAATTTCAGCCTTGATGACAATGGATGAAAACAATTACTTTTGTGGATGTCCATCTAAAATGGTCCTTTTAAAACAGTTGCAATAATCTTGCATTTTCATCTCATGTAAGTTAGACACAATTTTTTTTCACTTGGCAGTGAATTATCACTGATGGACACACGTTTTCAGGTAGCTGGGAATATTAATTCACTTCAGCCACACTGTCATGAATTAGTATATCACAATCTGCCCTCCAACATCATTTGTTAACAAGGGCTTCGCAAGCGGCGCATAATACGCCCGTTTCAATGTCCTAAAGGAGTTACAGAATGAACAAGATTGTTTACAAAAGGATAGACAGGCAGACAAACAGGGGCAACCACTCTATAATTAACTAGAACTGTCAGCGAATCTGACTATACCCCCGCTTAATTGCTTAAATCAAATAATGCTATTTTCGTAACAAAAAGCATAAAGAGGGAGAGAAATCATTGTTACCATGTATACCAAAAATGAATGGTTGCTGTGAAATCTGTTACAAAAAATTACATTATTCAAAGTCAAGAGAGAAAGAAAATTGGAAAAATATAGGGAAGAATAAGCAGGAGAAGACTGGTTATCAATCCCACAATACAACAAGTTATCATCAACCCCTACTCTAACTTATAGATGCCTAGAAATCTTTTGCGAAAAGAATGCATTATAAAGAGAGAAAGAAAATCGGACAAATACAGGGAATAAAAAGAGGAGAAGTCTGGTTCTCAATCCCACAATACAGTTAGTCATCATTAACCTGCATACCAAATATGACTAACCTAGCTTGCATGGTTGTGGAGAAACTTTTGATGAAAAAGTTCATTATTCAAAGTATTGAAAGAAAGAATATTGGACAAATACAGGGAAGAATAAGCAGAAAAAGGCTGGTTCTCAATCCCACAATACAACATATCGTCATCAACTTGCATACCAAATAAGACTACTCTAGCTTGCTTGGTTGTGGAGAAATCTTTGACGAAAATTTTTATTATACAAAGTATGGAAAGAAAGAATATTGGACAAATACAGGGAAGAATAAGCAGAAAAAGGCTAGTTCTCAATCCAAAGATACAACATATCGTCATCAACCTGCACACCAAATATGACTACTCTAGCTTGCATGGTTGTGGAGAAATCTTTGACGAAAAATTTCGTTATTCAAAGTAGGGAAAGAAAGAAAATCGTACAAATACAGGGAAGAATAAGCAGGACGAGTCTGGTTCTCCATCCCACGATACAACATGTCATCATCAACCTGCATAACAAATATGACTACTCTAGCTTGCATGGTTGTGGAGAAATCTTTGATGAAAAATTTCATTATTCAAAGTATGGAAAGAAAGAAAATCGGACAAATACAGGGAAGAATAAGCAGGAGAAGGCTGGTTCTCAATCCCACAATACAACATGTTGTCATCAACCTGTATGCCAAATATGACCAGTCTAGCTTGTATGGTTGTGAAGCAATCTTTGATGAAAAATTTGATCAAATGGGGACGGAAGTACAGACGGAAGGACGGACAGATGGACGGACAGATGTAAACCAGTATACCCCCCACTTTTTTAAGGTGGGGGTATAATGACTGCAACATCATCCAAATATTTAACACATGATATACTGTTAGTATTCCAAGGTAAGTTGAACAAGGGAGTTAACCTATATACCCTAGATAACCCTTTTTTAGTTCTAGTTTTTTCCCTTGACAATATGTTGTACAAGAAAACACAAAAATAGCGTTTTAGAACTAATGAGAGGGATTAACCATAAAACGAAGAAAGGGAGAGCAGTCATTTTTGTACGCGACACATCATTAGGACTTCATTCACATTGCTATGAAGTTTTATAAAGATATCCCAAACGGTTATCTAGTTATGGCGCGTACAAGACTTACAGGGAAAAATTAATCAAAGGGGCATAACTTCAAAAGTAAGAAAGGGGGAGCAACCATTCTTGTACGCGACACGTTCCCCCACCCTGATACATATGCCTACCAAATTTCATGAAGATATCCCAAATGGTTACTGAGTTATGGTGTGTACAAGAATGTTTACGGACGGACAGACGGACGGACAGACAGCGCCACGACATAATACGTCCGTTTTTTCAAAACGGGCGTATAAAAAGTGAAAATTCATGTGTGAGGAAAAACTATTTCAGTTATCTCCTTCCTCTACTTAGTAATAATTACATGTAAATTAGCTCTTCATACAAATCTATCAAGTTATTTTTCATGAAGTAAAAAAATTGTCTTCTAATCTGCAGCTCTACTAAATTTCAGCTTCTTAAACCACACTGAAATTGCAGTAATTGCATGCTAAAATCTTACATCATGTATTTTGCACTACATGTATTATGAAAAGGTAGTAATTCATTTCCAGACTATATTTTTTCAGAGAATCTAAACTTTCTTAAAATACTGATGCCCACAGAAAATCAACTGTTCAGCTTGTAGACACTGACTTCTTTTTTTTTTCTTCAGAACAGTATTTACATGAGAGAAATTTCTTGGCTGAAAGTAACAATAGTGTAACCCTTACCCAATAAGTATGTATGTTTTAAGAGTCTTGAAGATTCTACTGGAGTTATTCTGAAGGTGCCAGGAGCATAACAGTATCCATATCACAGCAGCAGTTGGTCTTACTAGCACTGACCCAGCAGCAAAGGCGAGAAATTTCTTTGTTGATCCTCTGTAAAATGGTGAAATTGCATTTCAATATCACAAAAAAGCTTATCAAAACTTATAGGGCGGGTACATCCTAATGTTCTTCCTTTTTTGTGCAGCAAACAATTAGTCATAATGTTTGTCATATCTATTTACCAAATTATTTGCTACATAATTCAGTTAAGTTGATCATGGATGTATTATTTTTGTTAGGACTGAGATATCTCTGCCACTGGTTGGGTTATAACCCAGAAGAGGCTTTTCATGTGGCTGGTGGCTGCTTGGTTTCCCTGCCCAATCGCGGACAGTCTCGGCGGAAGCCAAATATGATGTACAGTCTCTGCTGGCTCAGCATAACTTTTTTTCTCCAATTCAGTATCAGCACATTTCTGAATCAGCATTTAAAGACAAGATAGTCTATCATCTTTCATAATAAATTATATTACATCATTCAAATTCAGAAGTGTGTAAATCAGGATTGTCAATACTTGCATGTACAAAGATTTTGAATATACATTCATAACTACCAGTAATGATGTTTTGAGTGCTGCTATTGAATATCAAATGTCACAGATCTAATGATGTCAAGTTTGGTGAGATTTCAAACACAAACAATCTTTACCAGATTATTTACTTACACACTCTGTTTTCCAGGCCAAGGGAAGTAATACAGAGCTATTGTAACTAGTACAGTCTCAGTAGAGTTGGTGAGGGTACGAGTTGAGCAGTAGAGCATGAACCAGGACAATATCTGACATAGTAATGTCCACTGTGCTGTGGCTCGGCCACATAGCAAGGCTGACAACTTGTAAAGGTAAAGGTCACCAAAGGCTGCTATAACTCCCTGTAGCATTCTGGGTAGTTTTATCTGAAAATGATAATAGTACAATATTAAGTAAGAAACTGCATGTAGTAAATGCCTACAAGCTGAATTTCACTACATAAGACAAAATCTGCCTGTATTTTGCCTTTTTTAGGGAAACCTTAGAGTTTTTAAAACAAATGATTCATTTTCAGTATACTGATCTTGTTAAGTTTTTCTGAAGATGCAAAACTGCATAGGCTACAATCCAAATTTGCATTTTAAGGAAAACCAAACAAGGACTGTCTGTTATTATCATATTTATTTGTTACATAAAAGACGTTTTAAAACCTGTTTAGATTAGCTAGGACGATCAATTTGCAAGTCTCACTAATCTAACCTTATCTCACTCCCATTATTCATAGATGATATATGCCTAATGATAGGCTCTGATCTCACTGTGCAGTTGAGCAGGCTGATCTGGGTCTTCCCTGTTTGCAAATGCCATAATGTAACTGTCACATTCTCAAATGACAAGAATCATATTATACCCTAATTCATGCATAAAGTACTCACCAGAAGAAGCCTGTTGTCCAGCCCAAAGACAGCCAGAAATTTGTACAAAAAAGCAAATACTGATGGATACAGGTAGCCTCTTAGTCCATTCTGCCATTCCCAGGTCAAATATCCATAGCTGTAGTATGGTTAAGCAAAAATCTGTATCACAGAGATAATATCTGACATATGAAAAACTATGGTCATCTCATACAGTTGGAGCCCTGGTAGCTCAGTTGGTTAAGCGCTGGCCTACTGATCTAGCAGACTGGGTTTGAGCCCCGCTTAAGGCGAGAATCTTTCCTACCGTAAACGGGTTCCACTGCACACAGCCTTTCATTATCAGTCCCATCGTCCATATATGACTGAAATACTGTTGAAAAGGACATAAAATCGCAAGTCATCCATCCATCGATCTCATACAGTTCAAATTTAAATGTTTCTGCAAACATTAAAAGTGTTGTAACCTCTTCTTAAGGTATATGGATACAAATTCAAGGGAAGCAACTCCCTCATTTTTATTTTTGCCTTTCTTCTTGATAAGGGTCTAGTCTTAAAGGAATGAATTTGCTCTTAATAGAGCTCTGCTCTTGAAGGAAAGAATTTGCTCCCAAGAGAGCAAATTCTTTTCTTTAATAGTAGCCACCATTTTGGAAGGGCTACATTGTCCTGGGAAGCAAATAGGTTTTCAGTTTGTAAAAATGTCAGAAAAACACTGACATATACCTATATGTCTTAAAATATGCTTGGAAAACATATATCAAAGGAATTTATTCAACTAGCAGCTAACTGCATCAATCCACAAGGTGGCAATAGCACATGTATTAACTGTGCTTCATTTAAAGGATACCCAAACACCATGTTATGAGCAACTTCTAAAGACTGCCAGTATTCATCAGGCACAAAGCTTGTCTGGATGAACAGTGAGTTGACTACCCTCACTGATATTAATGCCAGTAACAGAGTCTTCTCCGAGGACATAATTCTCTTCACAATGGATGGTCCTAGGACTTCATCATCAAACATGTAGCCATCGTCTTCTTCACTAAATTTGTTTTCCTCTGGTGGTTCTTCTGGCTGGGGACAACTGTCACGCATTCTCTCAAAGTCATTTTGATTGTATTTTGTTTTCCGTCTTCGAATGGTAGTAGCACTTTTAGTCATTTCATCTATTTCCACATACTACCAAAAATAAGATCAGTAATAAGAAGTTGAACTAATCAACTAAATATACTTTAATGTGTGTATATACTGGGACACCTAAAAACAAGTAGCCCAAAGGGCAACAATTGCTCACCTAAGAGACATTGTAAACCTATAGGGATATTTAAGATGCTCAAGGGCAGCTAACTCCACAGTCAGTGGTCCAATCAGGCTGAAAATTAAACTCATCCAAAACATTATGTATGCCCTCATTTAATATATGCAAGTTTAAAAAGTATCCGATCAAGAGCACAATAGACAGAGCTGTCAAGGGCAGCTAACTTCCTAGTGGTTGGCCTGATCTGGCCAAAATTTAAACTTGTTTAAGATATTATGCATTTCCTCATTACCTGCAAGTCTGAAAAGGATCGGATCAGCAGAAACCAAGAAAAAGTGGCGACATTGATTTTTTGGATGCTCAGGGCAGGTACTCCATAGTCAGTGGTGGGATCTAGCCGAAATGCTAACTAATCAAAGCTTTTATGCATATCCTCATTACCTGCAAGTATGAAGAGGATCCGATGAAAAATGAAAATGTGATGATCTTGTTTTCTCCATTATAAGACTATGGGATTTTTTTCAAATGCTCAAGGGCAGCTAACTCCGTAGTCTGTGCTCGAATCCGGCCAAATTTCGAACTCATCCAAGCTCTTATGTATGTCATCATTACCTGCAAGTATGATAAGGATCTAATCAAAAACCTTGATTGCAACACCCTAAAAGTCAAACTTGCTCGAGATATTGTCATGCCCTACATTTGTGTGAATTTATTTTAAAATCCTTTGAGAAATGTAGGTGCTAGAGCGATGACAAAGTTTTTCTAAAAATAGCCACAGTGACCTTGACCTTGGGCACAGCATCCTGAAAGTCCAACTTGCTTCAGATATTGTCATACCCTACATTTGTGTAAAGTAATTTCAAAATCCATGGAGAAATGAAGGTGCTAGGGCGATGACAAAGTTTTTCTAAAAATAGCCACAGTGACCTTGACCTTGGGCACAGCATCCTAAAAGTCGAATTCGCTTGAGTATTGTCATGCCCTACATATGTGTGAATTTATTTTAAAATCCATTGAGAAATGTAGGTGCTAGAGCGCTGACAAAGTTTTTCTAAAAATAGCCACAGTGACCTTGACCTTGGGCGCAGCACCCTAGAAGTCAAACTTGTTTGAGATATTGTCATGCCCTACATTTATGTGAAGTTGATTTAAAATCCGTTGAGAAATGTAGGCGCTAGAGCGATGACCAAGTTTTTCTAAAAATAGCCACAGTGACCTTGACCTTGGGTGCAGCACCCTGAAAGTCGAACTTGCTTGAGATACTGTCATACCCTACATTTGTGTCAAGTAATTTCAAAATCCATGGAGAAATGAAGGTGTTAGGGCGATGACAAAGTTTTTCTAAAAATAGCCACAGTGACCTTGACCTTGGGCACAGCATCCTGAAAGTCGAACTCGCTCGAGATATTGTCATGCCCTACATATGCGTGAATTTATTTTAAAATCCATTGAGAAATGTAGGTGCTAGAGCGCTGACAAAGTTTTTCTAAAAATAGCCACAGTGACCTTGACCTTGGGCGCAGCATCCTCAAAGTCGAACTTGCTCGAGATATTGTCATGCCCTACATTTGTGTGAAGTTATTTTAAAATCTGCTGAGAAATGTAGGTGCTAGAGCGCTGACAAAGTTTTTCTAAAAATAGCCACAGTGACCTTGACCTTGGGCGCAGCATCCTGAAAGTTGAACTTGCTCGAGATATTGTCATGCCCTACATTTGTGTGAAGTTATTTTAAAATCCGTTGAGAAATGTAGGCAATAGAGCGATGACAAAGTTTTTCTAAAAATATGTGATGACGTTGTTTTCTCCATTATAACACTATGAGATTTTTTTCAAACGCTCAAGGGCAGCTTACTCCGTAGTCTGTGCTCGAATCCGGCCAAATTTCGAACTCATCCAAGCTCTTATGTATGTCATCATTACCTGCAAGTATGATAAGGATCTAAGCAAAAACAGTTGAGAAAACGTGATGACTCCATTTTCCCCATTATAACCCTATGGGATTTTTTTCAAACGCTCAAGGGCAGCTAACTCCGTAGTCTGTGCTCGAATCCGGCCAAATTTCGAACTCATCCAAGCTCTTGTGTATGTCATCATTACCTGCAAGTATGATAAGGATCTAATCAAAAACAGTCGAGAAAACGTGATGACGCCGTTTTCCCCATTATAACCCTATGGGGGCTATCTGTTGCCATGGAAACCAGAGTTCTGAGCTGATCTGCACCAAAACCTAATGCAGCCTTTCCCCCACCCCAATGATGCTTCAGATAAAATTTGATTGCAATCAGCCCACTGGTTTCTGAGATATTTATGTTTGAAAGTGTTGACGCACCCACCCACGCACCCACCCACGCACGGACGGACGACGGCTCTCATCCCATCCTATATAAGCTCACCTCTGAGCCTTCGGCTCAGGTGAGCTAAAAAGCCACAGTGACCTTGACCTTGGGCGCAGCACCCTGAAAGTCGAACTTGCTCGAGATATTGTCATACCCTACATTTGTGTGAAGCTATTTCAAAATCCATGGAGAAATGTAGGTGCTAGAGCCATGACAAAGTTTTTCTAACATTAGCCACAGTGACCTTGACCTTGGGTGCAGCACCCTGAAAGTCGAACTTGCTTGAGATATTGTCATGCCCTACATTTGTGTGAAGTTATTTCAAAATCCGTTGAGAAATGTAGGCGCTAGAGCGATGACAAAGTTTTTCTAAAAATAGCCACAGTGACCTTGACCTTGGGCGCAGCACCCTGAAAGTCAAACTTGCTCGAGATATTGTCATGCCCTACATTTGTGTGAAGTTATTTAAAAATCCGTTGAGAAATGTAGGCCTTAGAGCGAGGACAAAGATTTTCTAAAAATAGCCAAAGTGACCTTGACCTTGGGCACAGCACCCAGAAAGTCAAACTTGCTCGAGATATTGTCATGCCCTACATTTGTGTGAAGTTATTTTAAAATCCATTGAGAAATGTAGGTGCTAGAGCGCTGACAAAGTTTTTCTAAAATTAGCCACAGTGACCTTGACCTTGGGCGCAGCATCCTGAAAGTCGAACTTGCTCGAGATATTGTCACGCCCTACATTTGTGTGAAGTTATTTTAAAATCCGTTGAGAAATGTAGGCAATAGAGCGATGACAAAGTTTTTCTAAAAATATGTGATGACGTTGTTTTCTCCATTATAACACTATGGGATTTTTTTCAAACGCTCAAGGGCAGCTAACTCCGTAGTCTGTGCTCGAATCCGGCCAAATTTCGAACTCATCCAAGCTCTTATGTATGTCATCATTACCTGCAAGTATGATAAGGATCTAAGCAAAAACAGTTGAGAAAAGGTGATGACGCCATTTTCCCCATTATAACCCTATGGGATTTTTTTCAAACGCTCAAGGGCAGCTAACTCTGTAGTCTGTGCTCGAATCTGACCAAATTTCGAACTCATCCAAGCTCTTGTGTATGTCATCATTACCTGCAAGTATGATAAGGATCTAATCAAAAACAGTTGAGAAAACGTGATGACGCCGTTTTCCCCATTATAACCCTATGGGGGCTATCTGTTGCCATGGAAACCAGAGTTCTGAGCTGATCGGCACCAAAACCTAATGCAGCCTTTCCCCCACCCAAATGATGCTTCAGATAAAATTTGATTGCGATCGGCCCACTGGTCTCTGAGATATTTATGTTTGAAAGTGTTGACGCACCCACCCACGCACCCATGGACGGACGGACGACGGCTCGACTCCCATCCTATAAGCTCACCTCTGAGCCTTCGGCTCAGGTGAGCTAATATTGTATGTCATCATTACCTGCAAGTATGATAAGGATCTAATCAAAAACAGTTGAGAAAACGTGATGACGCCGTTTTCCCCATTATAACCCTATGGGGGCTATCTGTTGCCATGGAAACCAGAGTTCTGAGCTGATCGGCACCAAAACCTAATGCAGCCTTTCCCCCACCCAAATGATGCTTCAGATGAAATTTGACTGCGAGCGGCCCACTGGTCTCTGAGATATTTGTTTGAAAGTGTTGACGCACCCACCCACGCACCCACGCACCCACGGACGACGGCTCGACTCCCATCCTATAAGCTCACCTCTGAGCCTTCGGCTCAGGTGAGCTAATAATGAATTTTCCATTTGGGACAAATGGAAAATTTATTATTTTAGATGTCCCAATACTTAAGCACATTAGGGTATTTGAGCAAGATCATGTGAAATTCAGGTAACAAGATAACAAACAAGGGCTTCGCAAGCGGCGCATAATACGCCCGTTTAAATGTCATAAAGCAGAAACAGAATGAACAAGATTGCTTACAAAAGGATAGACAGACAAAGTGGTACAAGGGAGATAACCTAAACATACTAGATAGACCTTTTTTGGTTGTACTATATTCCCTTGAAATGATTTTTATAATATACATACCATTTATTTCGAATGGTTAAGGAATTAGAGTAAACAGGAAATTTATGCATGGGCAGATAATTCAGTAAGTAAGCCAGAGTTGTGGTTCTTGTTCAGGATACATTGCCCCATTATTATACACATTCCTACAAAGCTTCATTCTAATATTTCAAAAGCTTCAGGAGATATGGAGTGAATGAGAAACACCTGAAAATACTAATCAAATGGAGGTTACTCCAAAATTAAGAAAGAGGGAGCAACCATTCTTATATATGACACATTGTCTTGTGATCATGCACATTGCTATAAAGTTTCATCATGATATTCCAAACGGTTACCAAGTTATGGCAGGAACAAGATAAGTATACACAAAAATAGGCTCAAAGTACTAATAAAATGGTCGTAACTCTAAAACGAAGAAAGGGAGAGCAGCTATTTTTGTACGCGACACATCGTTAGGACTTCATACACATTACTATGAAGTTTTACAAAGATATCCCAAACGGTTATCTAGTTATGGCGCGCACAAGACTTGCAAGGAAAAAATTAATCAAAGGGGCATAACTTCGAAACTAAGAAAGAGGGAGCAACCATTCTTGTACGCGACACGTTCCCCCAACCTAATACATATGCCTATAAAATTTCATGAAGATATCCCAAATGGTTACTGAGTTATGGCGCGCACAAGAATGTTTACGGACGGACGGACGGACGGACAGCGCCACGACATAATACGTCCGTTTTTTCAAAACGGGCGTATAATAAACTAAATATATTTGAGCCATGTGAAATTCAGGTAACAGGGAAAACTCAGACCAATCTGCAAATTTGTGCAGTCTGAGTAGAGTTTCCCATTCCCATATACAATCAATAAATCTTTCGAAATCTAGATAGTGAAACAAAAGTTGCAAGATGCACAGGCTGACATAAATAAGGTCCCTCTTTCATACAATAGCACACTTTCAGCTGATTTCTGTATGAGATGGGATTCTGCTTTAGCAGAACATTAACAGACAACTAAAGCAAGTGAGCAGAGGCAAGCATATACCCCTAGCCAGTGCCACCGCCTTATGGCCATCTTGGATAGTCAATTGGCACAAATTTGAAAAAATTCCATTCACGGACCATTTCTGACCAGAATCCATCTGTGTTTTCTTGAGATATTGACATTTGAGCAAAATCGGTCTTGTAAACGCTAAGTAGGTCACTGTGACCTAATTCCGCTATAGATTTTTTTGATTTTTACGATTTTGAATTCCAAGGTCCCACTTATGTTCCATGCAAACTTTCAACTAAATATACCAAATAGTTCTGGAGAAGAAGTTGATTTTGTTGCTTTTGCTATTTTTTAGTAACAGCGGCCATCTTGGATTCTCAACCTGACCCAATTTTATAATTTTGAAACCCTGCAGTCTGGACATGCTCCATGTGAAATTTGAAACCCATGGGTCCAGTGGTTTTAGAGAAGAAGTTGTTTGAAGTTGTTTGAATAAGTCGTTTTTTGACATTGGCATTTGAGCAAAATTACACTCGTAAACAGAAAGTAGGTCACTGCGACAAAACTCCCCTACAGATTTTTTTCATTTTTACAATTTTTAATACCAGGGTTCCACTGATGTTCCATGCCAAAATTCAGACAAATATATCCAGTGGTTCTGAAGAAGAAGTTGATTTTGCTATTTTTAGTAACGGCAGCCGTCTTGGATATTCCACCTGACCCAATTTTACAATTCTGAGACCCTGGAGTCAGGTCATGCTCCATGTGAAATTTGAGAACCATGGGTCCAGTAGTTTTACAGAAGAAGATGTTTGAATATTAGTTTTCAAGTGTTGAGGGACAAAATACTGGACGACGCACAATGCAGGCAATGGTATGACAATAGCTCACTATGGCCCTTCGGACCAGGTGAGCTAAAAACATTGCAGCTGATATGTGTATTGAGGGTGGGGGCTGGGTGACATGGAGGTGTGAGAAGGGAGAAAAAATGCCAGATTGTGTTATATCTATATTGTAAGAAATTAAGCAATGGACAGGACAGCGCAGACTTACAACCCTTTCCAGTAGGTACAAATTTAGGTTTGACAGGGAAAGGGCAAACATTTTTTTTTCTAATTTGGCCTTTACAGTCTTGTTTTAGATCACAGCTTTGAATCCATAAAATGAAATTAAAAAGAAAAATGGTCAGTGGATTGTTATTTTGGAATCAGGACAACTCGACCCAAAGACAACTTACCCCACAAAAATCTTGCCCCAAGACAACTCGTCCCACTTTCAGAAGACAACTCACCCCACATTTCAGACGACAACTCGCCCCACTTCCAGAAGACAACTCTCCCCACATTCTCAGACACTCACCTTACTAAAATATCTATGTTCTTGTCCCAGATCCAGAACACAGCTCACCCCAATTTTGTAGTCTTCGACTTGAAATTAAAGTTGGACACCGGGAAGTCGACCTGCCACGTTAGCCTATGAATAGGTTTATTTTAACACAATAAGAGAATAAAACGCATTTCATATACACACATCAGGTAGTTGTGCCTATATTAACAGCAGCCCCATCCATAGTTTCCAGCCCAGCGGTGCCACGAGGAGGAGTGACTAGGTCTTGCTATCATAAATGGCTATACTGATACCGGTATTCAAAGTTAATCTAGCCATTAGGCTAGATAGATAGACGTAAGTTAAGCTGTTCATTGTTGAAAATGACTTAATCATTTTTATGTTGATAATTACACTGTTATTTGAAACGTAACTGTTATCAAACTGTGGCTGTGAGGCATGCTACAAACATTCATTAATCAGGGATCAAGCTACAGGGAGACTAGGGAGAAATAGTCTCCTTGCAGGATCAAACTTCTCCCTGTTTTGAGCTGAAGGAGAAGTTTAGATGTATAGAATAAAGAGGCAAGGATAATAAATGGGAAGAAACTTCTCCCTAAAATCAGGGAAACTTCTCCTTCATTCAGATCTCTAGCTTGATCCCTGTTAATGCGTATAAGAATTTGTTGTCCCCTTTAGCGCCTAACAGGACAAGGTTTTGACAGATTTATGAGGTAGGGCAAGCTGTCTTTTGAACTTTTGGTACGATGCCTTCTGAAAGGGGGTGGGGGGGCGTTGTCCGCGCAGAATTCTTTAGAAGAGCGAGTGGTCTCAAATTGTTTGGCAAGTTGTCTTGGGGTGAGTTGTCTTTGGGGCAAGTTGTCTCAGAATGTGGGGCGAGTTGTCATCTGAAGGTGGGGCAAGTTGTCTTGGGGCAAGTTGTCCGTAATTCGTTATTTTATTTATCTTTTTTTTTTTTTAATTCTTTTTTTTTTGCTTCCTCAGGTCCTAAATCCCAAAATGCAATAAAAATGAGACAGCTACTGACCAAAAAAAACAACAAAAAACAGCAAGGAATGGCAACCATAGCTCGTGCGAAATGCTTAACATTTAGAGCTAGCTATGTCATTTAATATGGTATGGCATTTGAATACACGTTTTGTTTTAAACTGCCACAGGAAGCCAAATCACAGGCGCTTGAAGTTCTATGCTAAAAAACACCCTCAAAACCGTTCATACTTGACACAGTCTATAGGCCATTTCGTAAGACATGGCCAGGTATGCAAGCAAAAATGCCTCCATTTTTTGACTGCTAAAACTGCCAGTTAGAAAAACCCCAACAAAAGCAAACTTCTTACCTGTAATGCACCAGTCATTTGCAACCACGGCCCCCATGGGGCCGGGGATAGCAGGGGCATAGCGGGGCTTAAGTACTGTGTTTTTACCTAATAGGTGTCCCGGCAGTGCCGTGGATACGCCGGGCTTTTGATTCCCGCCAAAACAGCAGAGCAAATAGTGAAGTGACCAGAGCCCCAGATAAAGGGCGTTTTTGATGCATGGATAAAGGGTTAAAACGCATCCCATTCCTGATTGATGCGTCAGGAAACTGTCTTTAAAATACTGATTTACCAGTCGATTGTGAAACGGAAGCGTCAACAAATGTCTCGTATTTTGCGCATGGCCATGTGGGTATGTCTGCAAAAGCGTGAACGAACACTGCTGAACTTATTCGCGTGAAATTTCCCAGCTTTACCCGCGATTAATGAGACAGTTCTGTGCAGAAAGTGCTGTGTGACGTAATTCAGTATCGGGTAGACGGGTAACTACATATCTGAAAAAAAAATAGTACATAACCGGACTTAAAATTGGGTGACCCAGTCTATGTTTTTTTGGCGTCATTGACGGGTTACAGAGCAAATAGACAGACTGCTACATTTTACACGTAATAGATTGAGACACAGTCTTCGATATTTATTTCCGGCAATTTCATCATGGCTGCTCACGCGCGAGTCAAACAGTTCAGAAGTCGCTGTTGAAGTTTTTCCAGCGGCCTGATCCACCAGAGATATCATCAGCGGAGCTGTTAAAACCCATTATTCTTGGCCTGCTGAGTTCGTGCATTGACATTGTTGAGAAATGTATTAAAAACTCCATACATGTTGCATCTGGATCTCTGTTTTAAAAGTAATATCTAATGGCAATAAAACCACAAAAAAATGCCTGAAAAAAAATTGGGAGTGAAAAAACTTCAAGATTTTGCAGAAAACTCCCTTGTCACAAAGTGAGGATTCAGCAACTCCCTGCTGAAAAAAGTTATCTGGAGCTCTGTGAGTGAGTTTAATGAAATTTACCGCGACACATTGTCAGAATATGGATTTTTATATTTATATGATCCCCTGGTGCATAAACACCATTTAAAAAATGTATCTATAAACATGATAAATTTGTTCAGTTATGGTTAATGCGGTGCTGCAATCCTGAGTTCAAAATTTGCCAGAAAATCTCTTAGCCATTACGGTGTCCAGTTTCCGGTGTACTGCGCAGCGCCAAAGTTTAGCATGTGCTTACCCGCTTTGAAATTCACACATAAGCCAAATCATTCAATTACTCTTTTAGATATGACCAATGTCGTTGTATATCACTGTTTCCATGTACTAACAATATTAGGTTTGTTCTAATTTCGATCAAACCATTTCTAACGAGTGAAAACTTGAAACAAACATGATGAAAATGACGTCATGACGTTCATGTCAACAATGTCAAAACTACGCAGTAACGTTGGCGTAAAATTTTCATATGTTGACTGAGGCCTACATGTACTGACTTTCTGAACAACAAAGATGCAGTTAGCTTGCACATCGGTACAGTCTGAATCGGCAATTTTGTTGTTGGATGATAGGACAGAGTAGGAAGTTGTACATTTAAGAGGATCGTTATCCGCAGAATCACTTCATTTTTTCCTGTAATAGAACCTGTTGAAGTTGCTGTGCGACGTTGATACACCGGAAATTGGAGACCGTAGTGGAGTCGAACATAAGCTTGCACACCTGGCCATTTCTTCCAAATGGCTCATAGCCTAGATGTTTAGCGGCATGGAAAAATGTTTCATAGCATAGAACTTCAAGCGCCTGTGGCCAAATTAACGATCAACTGTACCCTGACGGTTATTAGTACATTCGGTAATCCTGAAACCTACCACTAGAACACAGTCAATGAAGCTTAAGCATGTGATTTGCTGTCTTGAATATTCGTTATGGTCTTCTCCGCTTTACCAGTCCATGCCTTGACTTGTTAAGTCACGGAGGCTGGCAAAAATCGAAGAAATCGATATTTTTGTTGTGATGACAGCAATCGTCACCTTTTGCAAGAAAAATCGTTCAAGGGAGCTAACTACTCGAAGAACCCAAACGGATGGAATGTAACCTATTTTTGTTTCTCTGAATTTTGCCAGTATAGGGAGCACCTATATTCTCTCCGTTTCTGCCTCCATGATGCACCATCGTATGCGACGTGTATGTTTTCCTCATTGTTTTGTCAATATGGTTGGCGAGTATGATTATAAAATTGCGTTTGTCAACCATGTAATAATATTAGTAGATGTCTAAATCAGACAGTAGCCTAGAGTTGACGGACACAAACCCACCCCTCCCCCGCCCGACCACCATAACCCGCTCAATATCAGGTTGAACAGATCAAGCTACAGCCATCTCTATGATGAAGATATGAAGATGCAGACGTGACATTCCAGTGAAGCAGTATCTGATACACCACCACCTTTGGAAATCGGGTTGTTTGTCAGGGGTATCAAACTCATATTTTTCCAGAAACTTAACGTATCAAGAGTTAAGAAAATATTGTTAATGTCAAAATATCTCAAAACATCTATATGGGTTTTGAGGTAAGCAATTTATCCGCCTTCTGTGATGATGCAAAGAGACATTAAAGATGGTATGCTAAAACTCCAGCTCGACAGTTTCATGATCATTTGGAACAAATTAAGTGGTCTCTAGAGAATGAAATACGGCTTCATAGATTAATTTGGAGCTATTTTCTGTGCGGCGGTTTGAAAATACGTACCGTAGACAACAATTTAAGATAACTGAGTTTGAATTATAAGAAATAAATTTCAGTTTTTTGTGGATTTTGTCGATGTTCAAAACTGGCATTTGAAAGCCTGAGTTACAATTTTTTTAAAAGTTTGATACAGTTACGTTTAGGGTGATGAGTGAGTGAACTCGGGTTTAACGTCCCACCAACAACGAGGTCATATGGAGACCGGACCCCGGTTTAAAGTCTCATCCGAAAGACCGGAGAAGCGGGGGATCGAACTTGCGACCTCTGGATTTATAGTCCGGAGTGTTATCCACTACACTACAACCGCTCCTTTCAGGGTGATGACAAATCTGCTCAAGGCAACTTTCAGAAAAAAAAAAAAAAAAAAAAAACATTGGAGCTTTGCTACTAGGATCATTTGTAGCAAGTTTTAGAGTGTTCGCGCATCTGATCAGGGTATTTCTAGTTCGCATGTCCTGGGGAATCTGATAAACGCATAAAGCCACTTGGCTGATAGTCCCTTTTCAGGCGATGATAATTATATCTCCTTTTATTCTTTAAGGGTAAAAAAATATTGCATAAAATTTATCGAATGGATTATTCACGAAAACAACACTAGCACGCAGCTACGAAGTTTCAAAGTCAACAAAATTCTATGTTTTATTTTGTGCAGTAGGGCGAATTGGTACAGTTTTTGAAGAAACACTCTCATAATTTCATTTTTGCCCCTCTTCTCGATCGTTAATCTTACAGAAAAGAATTTGCTCCCCCAGGATTTCTTCATATATTTTTAGAGAGTACCTGAATTTAGAGGGGCGTCGCTGTCCTGGGAATGAAACAGCAAGTCATAAAAATGTTTCCCTTGGTCAGTGACCTATAGATACATATAGGTCACTGCCTTGGTATTCAAGACGAGAAAACATTGAGATGTTTAAATTCACATCCCTAATTGAAAATTGCAAGGTCTGACGGCAATCTTTCTTTTATTGTTTCTGTTTTTTGTTGTTTTTTTCTTCTGTTTTTTTTTTTTTGTTGTTGTTGTATGTGTGTTGGGAGGCGGGGGGGGGGGGAGGGGGCGACGTGGGGAGTGTCAGCAAAATAGAGTAGAGAGGTAAGAAATTTTGTTTGATTTACAGTTTTAATCAGCTTCTTTCGCCAGGCTACGACAAGCAGAAGTCGGTTTCACTTTTTCTCCATTTTTTGGTCATGTATATATGTTATGTATGTATATATGTTATGTATGTTTTATGAGGGCCTCAGGGAAGATTGGTTTGCCAACTGAGCCACCCTCACTAAATTAAGTCTACTTACTTACTTACTTACTTACTTACTTACTTACATCTGATATGCTCCATTTAAAAAAAAAGATTATTGCTGTGTCGAGTCTGCGATGGCGTAGCTGCCTGTTTGACAGTTTGACATAATTTTAATACCCACTTGCATATTTGCAGAAAATTTTAACACACACTTGCATAGTTACAAAGTTTTGTAATTGGACAATACAGGTGACTCTCATTATCTCAAACACTTATATCACTTAGATCCTCTTATATCAAAGTCGACAAAGATTATAGTTTGGACATATATCTCTTTATTTTCTTTCTTTCTTTACATTTTAACTCCTTTAATCTCAAACTACTGGCATCTCAAGTAAAAGTAATTTTCAGGGACCAGTATATTTACTTTGAGATATCAGTAGTTTGAGATGAACTTCGACTTTGATATATCAAGAGTTGACTGTATTTCCATACACGTGTGGCAATGTGAAATAAAATGCCTAAACCCTAGAGTTAACCTTCAGAGGATTTAAAACATAATAAGGGTGTCTTGAAAATTCCCGCAGTTACGCCCATGCTATATATAATTTCGAGCATCAAACTCTAAACTCTTTTAACCTTAGGTACCAAATTACTCTGCAGACTCAGAAGTATCGAACACTACAGCCAAGTCGGGTAACTTCGGACAGCGGGTAAATTCGGACATACCATCGCAAACAGTGAAAATCCGGATGAGACGGTCATAATGAGCCGTCTCATCCGGATTTTCACTGTTTGCTCAGTTCATTCTGTCTAATTCCAAACAGCTCACATATAAAAGAAACAATGGCACTTTCCGAATTCACCCGCTGTCCGAATTTACCCAACTTTACTCTATAATGTTGTCTCACTAGAGCTGTACGGCTTCCCATGCTGTTTGTAATATTGTCAAACATCCTGTAATAGATTATAGACTCATCCAAAATAAAATACGTAAAATCCAATCTGAGAAAGTTAAGGATGGAAGGGTCTAAATTATTTAGTTCAATAAAGATAGCTGAGTTGCCACCTATTTGGGAAAGAGCTGCTGACTCGGTTTATCACGTGTAATTTATTGTTTGTTGGGATGTTTTTGTCAACCTTTCCCTTTGATGTTGGGGATAGGGTTTGGGATCTGATTCAGTCAGTTCCTGAAGTGTATTTACTCTTTAAATTAGCAAAGACTTGGTGATGAGGCAAACCGACATGAAGCAATTTCTTATTAGAGAGAGAGAGAGAGAGAGAGAGAGAGAGAGAGAGAGAGAGAGAAAGAGAGAGAGAGACGTTATTAAGACTAAAATTTAATTTGTTTCAGCCTATAAATTCATCTTGTGCAAAAGATTGATGTATAAAATGAAATGTTAAGAAAATAGAAAGTCGTGTGCAGAAACCGTAAAGGTGAACGGATAATAATTTTAGCAGACAACTCTTAAAGGAAATAATTCACTCCAGCTAAGAGCAAAATCTTTCCTTTAAGAGTAGACCCTATTTTTGGTGGGCATCTTTATCCAGGTAAACAGAGAGGAAGTCACAAAAGCTGTACTTTTTTGTAAAAAAATATGGGGAAATTCTTTAAGCTGTATCCATACATCTTAAAAACAAGAAAATATAGGGGAGATTCGGGTAACTTGGGACAGCGGGTAAATTCGGACACTGACATTGTTTCCTTTACATGTCACTTGTTTGGAATTAAAACAAAAATTAACTGGCCAAACAGAGAAAATCCTGACGAGACGGCTCATTATTATGAGCCGTCTCATCTGGATTTTCACTGTTGCAATTGTATGTCCGAATTTACCCGCCTGTCCGAAAGTAACCCGACTCTTCCCTACCTTAATGTATGTGTTGACAGCACAAACTATTACCGCAAAAAATGGATGTTGGGTCAGACAGATCTGAACAAACAATGTAGACCCAGATCAGACTGCTTCTGAAGGAGCAGTCTGATCAGGCTCTACACCATTCCATCTGCATTTTTTAGACTTATTTAAGGAATGAATTTCATTTTTCTGAGGTTTATCGAAGTGTAAACTACATTGGGTCACGTGCAAAGTGAATGAACCCCGAAGGGGTTCATGTAAACTTTGCTAGTGACCCAGTGTAGTTTACACTTCGATAAACATCAGAAAAATTAAGTTCATTGCTTATATTTACATTCGTTTCAATCAGGTCTTTCATGAAAAATCTTGTATAAGCGCTAAAATTTTAGCATTAAAACATGTACACGCTGTTTCTTCTGCTAACAGCAGAACGGCATGCATGACGTCATGACGTTGCTGACGTCCAATCAGGTTGTAGAGAGCCATTGTTTATTTTTACGTCATTGACGTCGCGTGTCTCAATGTAATTATTGGAATGTAAACTACATTACGTTCCAATGGTTTACTATAGGGCTTTTCAGTAAATACACCAAGAATGTAAATATAACTGCATGAAAACATCAAACTGTTAAACTTTTAGGAAAATTAAGGGTTTTATCTCGGTGTCCAGATTTTTTTTATTTTAATGGTCAACAGCTGACTCTTTCTCTAATCATGTAAGGTATATTTGCTTGTTCCGTGGCTAAAAGACATCGGAGCATCAGTACATTATTGTATACTGTAACCACAAAGACATTCATGCTTCTTCCGCGGAATGCAACAGGGGACGTAACAGAGAATGTACGCAGTGCACCCACGAAATCCCACCGTCACTCGTCGCGATGAAGCTCTGAATTTTCAAATCAGCAATTAAATGCCGATCACTGGTATATGTGGATCGTATGCCTAAGTGAGAAAGTTCTAAATGCCACCGTATCAGTAGTCTTAATCAATGTTAAAACAGTATATAAATGTCTATCTGTAGTCTCTGTAAACATCACGGCGTCTAACCCAGGGCCAATACAAGAAACACAAATCATCACAACAGAAAGCTGCAACCTGATATGCGCGGTTTAGGGCCTGATGCTTCAATAGCTGTATTCTCATTGGTCTAGCTATTCGGCCTTTTCTCACAGTTGGAATTATCTTGCACTTGCGCACTGGCAATGGTTGTGCTTCATCATCTGAATCTGACGACTCGCTATCAGAATCTGAAAAAAAAAGGAAAGAAGTAATCAAAACCCTCTTCCTTTAACGGGAGCTTCGTTTACAATAATAGTTTTGAACTGAGTTGCTACGGACTGTTCTTCACTTTTCTTCACTTGTTAAAATGATCACTTTTCTTCACTTGTAAAACTTTCTAGAGAATAGACTCTGCCCTTTTTATCTCTTGCCCCTCCCTCTCCACCCCTCCCATGTCTACCCCTACTCCCCCCCCCCCCCTCCCTGATCACCAACCCCCACCCCTCTTAAGCTGGTGTCAATTTGCTCCCTTTGGAGGGAGGGAATTCTCTCCTTAAAGATTAATCCCTATTTGGGTGGTCGAGGTAAACAGTATAAAAGTTGTGTGTTTCTTTCCTTTGTAAAAATGGCAAAAGACACGGTGATGTATGTACCCCTTACAAATTTAAAGAAAGTGTGAATATTCGGAATTATTATCCTTGACTTATATTTCATTATTAGATAAAACAGGAAGTACATTCTGAAAGGGTAAAGTAAAATGTAACTTCTAACGTTTTCCAATAGGAAAAGAGCAAAGCAAAGTCTAATTACTCTCCATCTAAATATTTCGGCCAAAGTGTTCTTGGTAAAACGAACTTCGCGGAGAATCACATGTTAGCAGTCACTGGAATTTCCAGTTTGTCTTAAACAACGGCTGCTAGCATGTTGTTCTCCGCGAAGTTCCGCTTTACTGAAGAAGGCATCGGCCGAATTATTTAGATAGAGGGGAATAGGAAAACGGAAATAAAATGCCATTCTGCTTTAGGGTGGTATGCTTGATCAGTCATGTCGAAGCTGACGCTTGTCGAGCGCTCAACGCACTTATACCTGGTGGTGAACATTTGTTTACAACTTCGGGATACCAGAACATCGAGCCTGCCACAATCGTTTACGTTGTTGAACATGTATCTGGAATATTATTAATGCATGATATTTGCTGTAGATAGTTTTTTGACGAATACTTACCCGATTCCGAGTCACTGTCACTGTCGGAATCAGAGTCGGAGTCCGACAACTCGTCGTCATTCTGTTCCCCAGTCCTTTCCGGGAACTCATCAGAGTAATAGCCAGAGTCATTGTTATCTAAAAAGAGAGAGGAAAAGAATATCTTATATTGTTTAAGTATATACAGTAGGCAGAGAGTTATGCTTAAAATGTCGTGTATTTAGAAATGCAGTCAGATAAACATTCTATAGTTATCCTAGAAAGTACATAACGTGACCAGTGAAAAGCGAAAAGAAACGGATGAAGAAAAGCTCTAGTAAAACCTTAATTTTCATGGAATAATTAAGAAAAAGATCAGATCTTGCAGTGAATTGTTGAGTAATAATTCACTGTTTGGAGGTCAGTTGTAAAGTAGATCATATCACGAGCGCACTGTGTTAGAATTGTCCTTTAAGAAATTGGAGAGAAATTAATTTGCTGGTTTGCATAGCTCTCTCTCTCTCTTTCTCTCTCTCTCTTTCTCAATGAGATACATGTACAAAGATCCATCCACGTTAGCAAAAGAAAATACTAAAATATGCTAGGCCCAAAGAAACAGTTAATTACCTTGTGCTTTATTCTGTGACAAACTGGAGACGTCATCAGAATCAAGACCTCTTTCCCAAAGATCCAATAATCTCTCGTCTTCCTCACTAAGACTGCAATGAGTAAAGAAAGAAAGATATGTAGTCTAAAACTGCTAAAATTATAAATATTCATTTCCATCTTTATTAATTTCAGTGTCAGATAAGAACCAATTTATCTCGGTATAATCACATACAGTCAAGGGTCTGGTGATTTTTTTAAAAAACAGAAGCCACAGAGAAAAATTAAGGTGTATGGGTACACCTCGAAGATTCTCTGCCATTCTGTACAAAAGGGATCAACTATCATGACTTTGTTTGCTTTCCTCGAGGAAAAAATAAGCCTGCTTAAACGGGTGGCTACTCATAAAGGAAAGAATTTGCTCCTAGTGGAGCAAATTCTTTCCCTAATGAGTTAACACCCCACTCCCCATCGAGAAGGGAGGCAAAAATTAAACTGGCAGAGTTGCTTTCCCTGAAACTTGCCGTAATGAAAAGCCTCATTCTCATGTAAACCTAACAAATGCAAGTATATTTATTTAGCTCATTACTAGCTGTTTAACTGAAATGTAAATAAAAATTGCCACGTTGGCTAGAGAAGATGGTTGCTGTTATCTCTTGGTTTTCATGCAGTTCAAACTTCTTAGTTTGGTGTAGTGAATCGTCAGATTATCATAATGATATGTTTGTAAATGAAGGACTAGCTTTATTGAAATAGTCTCTTACTCTTACTATGTACGAGAATCTAGTTCTCTTTCTGTAATACTTATCCAAGCTTAGTTTGCAGAATCTCACCTGGTATTCTCGCTACCAACAAACTACATAATGATAAGTTTCTATTTTTCGACTTTCGCGAATCTTTCCGACTTTTGGGCATAATTTTCAAACTGGAAAATATCAGTTCAACCTAATGTTCTAAAATTTATTAGCATGTCTTGCATTGAGTAAAAAGTACTGTACTGTACGGTACGGTACGGTACTGTGATATGTGATCTGTACTAAGTACAGATGACGCCAGTGCTTACAAGAGTCTTCACCAATTCTGTCAAGTGTTGGACATTCTGGAATTTTCTACAGCTACACACTCACTTTTATAACTGACCTTAAATCCAGTACAACACTGGTACTGATTTAGGTTCATATAGCCTGTTCCTGGTAGAAAAAGCCAGCTGAGGAGTCCAAGGAAAGATACTTGCATTTGAAGAGTCTCAGGGAAGTTTCAGCTGGTATCCCGGAGTTGGTATGAACTGAAACTTCTGATCTGTTCCTCCTGCTGTCTTGTCTGCAGATTAAAATTGCATCCTAAAAATTGTTACTCAGCTCCTTGGTTTGTTCTGCCGGTTCGAATACCTTTTCTAGACTTGTGGTCCATCGCATGCAGGTCAACCGCTAACTCAACCTAGACTTGGAATCCATCACATTTCAACGCCAAATTTAATATGATTCCGATTTGACATGTCGATTCTGACCTCCCAAATAGTTTTTCTCGGTGCTGTGGCTTCCTGTCCAAGTGTGTACAAACATGCTGCCTGAAAAATATTGGGTTTGTGTCTTAAACTGAATCTGAATAGTGTATGGCGGACAAGCATTCGCTAGGAAGAGGCGGGAGTTAGGATGGGGTGGAGGAGGGGACGACTGGAATATCTAATATTTTGATCTTACAAAGGAGGAAATTTTGGAGAAGCATCCCTCAGAGGCTACATCAGAGGAAATGAGTTAAGAAGGTAGTGTATACTTGTGTCAGTACTAGCATATTGTGTTTGAAATGCTATTAGAATGATGTTAGCTCTACTGTTCCTGTTAGAGGGAAAAGGCATTTGTAGGTATAACAGCCTTTCCCTTTAGATCCTTCAAATGACGTATAAGTTTGAAAGAGATCCAGTTTTACTCTTCAAAAATACCAGTTATTTTTAGCGGTTTTCAGAAACAAATGGAACAGCTCGATTATAAACCTTCTCCTGCTCTTCCGGAAAATAAAACACGAGACTCCCTAATCCTGCCATTTGTCTTAGCACTTTTTAGTTTTAGTTTTATTTATAGTTCAGCACTTTTCAGATAAACATATTCCTTTTTTCCACAAGATTTTGTTCTTTTATTTAAGCAGTAATTTCAAAGGTGCTTAAACAAATGATCAGATATCATACCAGGATCAACTTACTATGTGCCAAACAATTCTGGGAAATCGGTTTTCACGGAGTCCTTCATAATTCTCAAAATATTACGAGCTGTACAAATGCGTGTGTTGTCAGTAGGCAATCAAAATGGCTGGCTGACGTTGGTACGAGGGTCATCCAATAAGTCCTGCAAACGTCCAAGTTTCGGGCAAATGGTAATTAAAAACGAGTCAAGTAGTTCACATTCCTATATTGCATCTTCCCTTCTTTCCAGTCAACAGTTTCCAAAATTGTCATGATCTTTCAAATGGCGTTGCTAGGCAACTGAAGAATACTACCTTAATGGGTGCGGCGGTGGCTTCTAGTTGTCTGATTAAGATCCCTTAGCTTAGTTCAGAACGCTCGTAAATTTCTGAAGATTGCTGGGAGATACGGAAAATGATCCTGAAGTATGTACACGGTACCAAGGTTTAGATATTGCCATCAGTCAAGATATTATTATTGTGTCAAGGAAGATCACCATGTTTTTCAGGCAGCTAAAATATCATATAAAATACGTTTATGAAGAAGTGGCTTTCACAGCAGATAAAGTGTTTGCTAAACTGCCATTAATTTGCTATCAAATAATAGTCCCGAGATGCTGAAATGTAGATATTAAAGAAAATATAAGCTTCGAACCTTGTTTAATATCGTTTACAGCCTTTAGAAACCAGAGGCAAACGTCAAAAACTAGAAGTTTGCTAAAATTCTGTAATATTCTCTTGTTGCCTAGCGACCACGTTTGTTTTGTAATGTGAAATGATAACTGTCTCTTATCTGAGTTCTTAAATATAAGGCGATTATTTTTAAACATGAATTCTTGTAAATTGTAGGAATTATAAACATATATGCAGGAATTTCCCTCCCCTCACCTCTTGTAAAAGACGTCGTGTTTGTGCAATTTCACCGCCGGTATCCCTTACACCTTTGTATTTAAAACCCTCCCATTTCTAAGAAAGGAATGTCACATGTATGCTTTTTAGCACATATGTGTATCATATACGTAAGCTGTTTATGGTGTAATTTGATGTCCCTACCTCAATTAATAAAGCAGTGATGACGGCGTTTGCAAGACTTCTTGGATGACCCTCGTAACCATAGCGTTAACGTCATCGCTTATTAACGTCACAAACATTCCCGCTCAGGCAGAATGTTGAGAAGGACCATATAGGGGCTTTCAGAATCCTAGTCATTTGGGTTAAAGAATACAAATTATTGTACAATCTGTACTCTTTTACCAAAACAATTTGAATTATGTCCTTGTGGGAGTGACGGAAATTCTTTTTACTGACTTGACAGGGAGTTGTTTCAATTAAGACATAAAAATGCATATGTCTAGAATAAATAAAGTATCGTATTTTCGTTCAAAAGGGTGATTGGCGCGGGTAACTAAAATATTGAGGTCAATCAGCTCATTTCGTTTAAGACGCTATTCTAATGCCAAGAGAAATTATCTTCAGTTCTAATATATCAGTTTCCTGGTCAACATGGTCAGATGGTTCGAACATATTAGTTAATAACACACACACACACACACACACACACACACACACACACACACACACACACAAGGTATGTGTCGAGGTGAATGGGTACACTTTCAGGTGAAGCAAAAATGAGCCATGTCACTACAAAACCAACAGTGTGGCATGTGCGACCAGCGAAGACCCAGATTAGCATGGGCATCCGCTTAGTCTGATCAGAGTCTTCGCTGTCCGCCTGGATGTAGCTTAGACCCTTAACTACCCTTTATTGAAGTGCACAGCAAAGATTCTGACCAGACTGGGCTGATCTGAGTCATCGCTGGACGCACATGCCACTTTGTTGGTTTTGTCGTGTCGCGGTTCAAAATTTGAGGAAGATCCTCTTGAAGCAAGACACATATCAGAGAAACAATTTTAGAATGATGCAAGCTTTACTGTTCCTGTTAGAGGGAAAACATTCATAGGTATAGCAGCTTTTCCCCTTTAGACCCTTTTAAAGACGTATATATAAGTTTGATGTCAAGTGTTACGGACACTCGGCGCCAGGTGTGTGCATCTATGATTATGTCCGCGCAGCCACTTAGGGAACGTCGTTGCGAGATTCGAAGTAGAACAGAAATATTATGCCCCCAAAACACCAGCAGTTATTTTCTCAGTTATAATTGCAATTTGAGCAACCCTATTTTAAATCTTCCCTAGTTCTTCCTGGAAAAGACAGCATGAGAGTCAATCATCCTGCAATTTGTCTAGCACTTGTTATTTTTGGTTCAGCACTTTTCAGATAAACATTTTCCTTTTTTCCACAAGATTGTTCTTTTATTTAACCAGTAATTTTAAAGGCGCATAAACAAATGATCAGATATCATACCAGGAACAACTTACTATGTGCCAAACAATTCTGGAAAGTCAGTTGTCACGGAGTCCTTCATAATTCTCAAAATACTACGAGCTGTATAAATGCGTGTGTTGTCAGTAGGAAATCAACATGGCTGACTGACGTTGGTAACCATGGCGTTAACGTCATCGCGTTTTAACGTCACAAACACTCCCGCTCAGGCACAGTGTTGGGAAGTACCATAGGGTCTTGAATCCTATTCATTTGGGTTAAAGAATACAATTTGTATATACATATGTATACAATCTGTATTCTTTGTCTAAATCCTCTGTAACTTGCTTTGGTTCCACTTTCGGTTTCGCAACAAGGTTCCTTGCCAACTAGCTTGTATGGCTGCAAGGATCCTATTCTCTTTCACCCCTTTCGACCAAAGCAGTTCTGCGAGGATGAGTACAGAACTGCTTTTACTTTTAGAACTGCTTTTATTTTTTAACTATATCTTATCCTCACATCATGCCCTTAAGTCATTCACTACCCCATTACTTCATTTTATAAATTATCATTATTTATTTATTCAGTTATTTTAATTTTTTATTGGTTTTAAAATTGTGTGATAACATTCTGTGATATTTTTAGCATGTTAGTCGGTTGGAAAATGTCCTGGGAGCTTGTGTTATCATGTATCGACTTGAAAAAAAATTGACTTGACTTGACTTGACTTTTACCCAAATCAATATGGTTCAAGTCCTAATGGGAAGGACGTAATATCTTATTACCGACTTGATAGGGATTTGCTTCAAATAAGACACGAAAACGAGATATACTGAGAATACCGAGCTATAAAAAGGAATGAAACTTTGCCACGAATGTTTTTGTCTAGAATTAATAAAGTACCGTATTTACATTAAGGGTGTCTGACGCGGGTAACTGAAATATAGAGGTCAATCAGGTCATTTCGTTAAATACGCTATTCTAATACCTTAAAATCAAGATAAATTACCTTAAGTTCTAATATATCAGTTTCATGGTTAAAATGGTGTTTGAAATATACCATTAGTTAAATAATCAGAGAAAAAAATGACAAGATGTATGTTCAGGTACAGCAAAAAGTAACTGAGCCGCGACACGACAAAATCAACAAAGTGGCATGTGCGCCCAGCGAAGACAGATCAGCCTGGGCATCTGCCCAGTCTGACCATTCTTTGCTGTCGGCACTGATGTAGCTTAGGCCCTTAGTTACCCTTTAAGCGCATAGCAAAGACTCTGGTCAGACTGGGCGGATGCCCAGGCTGATCTGAATCATCACTGGGCGCACATGCCACTTTGTTGGTTTTGTCGTGTCGCGTCTTATTTTGAAGGAAGATTCTCTTGAAGCAAGGAAGATGTTAGAGATAATGTAATAGCAGACTCGCTTAGGCTAAAAAATGTCCGCCATGTTCAACTGTCATTTTTTTTTGCCTTCCTTCACAAATGGGGTCAGTTCTTAAAAGATAGAAGGAAAATCTTACAAAAAAAAAGAAAAAAAAAAAAAAAAGATAATCGGCGCAGACTAAATGGAAGTGTGTTTTTTAATATGTCTCTAGGTGAAGAGTTGACAATAACTTTCATGATTATGACTCAAGTGAGCTATGACGGTAGGCACCCGCAACCGTAATTTTGACACTGGGTTGCAATAATGACCTATCTCAAGACTGACCTGTCCAATTTATAATTCCAAAATGGACCGCGGTCAATCTTGAGATTGACCTGATTCCAAAACAGTTACCAACATGATGCGATGTTTCTTTGTGTATCAAATCGAAAATAAAAATCGAAAGTAGATTTACAAGAAAAAAAGAGAAACTTTTGAATACATGCGTCTGTTTTTGATAAAATTTCCATTGTAAATTTACAAACAAGAGAGACATTTTGAATTAACATCTGACAGAGTGCTAATATTCACGCAATGCATGTACAGCGGGAAAAACGAAGATGAAGTTTTCATTGACCTTTGATATTATGGGCTAAATTTTGACATACGCGTCATTTGATCAATGAAATCTTGTGAAATGTGGAACAAAAGTGAAATTATACTCGGCTGCGTCGAGAGAGAAATGTTCCCCTGGGGAAATTGCTTTTTTTTTTAGAGTAGAACCCATTGGGAAGAGCTACGTCATCCAGAGAAGCAGTAGATCTAAATGCATTCCTGAAAATGAAGAGAAAACAGACAGACATCCTTGGATAAGTTTAGAAAACATTGTACCGCTGTCATAATAGTGCTCAATCAGTTAGGAAAATGCCCATAAATACAGCCACAGGTAACTGAGACCCCATTTGGGCTCGAACCTAGACTTGGGGGACCTATAGGCTGTCGTCTGCCCCAAAGGTAGATCTACTCTGACGGTCTGACAAAACATGATCGGTGTCGGTAGAAAATTTGCATGGCATGTTCGAAACTTAGAAATATCAGACCAGGAACAACTTACTATGTGCCAAACAGTTCTGGAAAATCTGTCTCCACGGAGTCCTTCATAATTCTCAAAGTATTACGAGCTGTACAAATGCGTGTGTTATCAGTAGGCAATCAAAATGGCTGACTGACGTTGGTAACCATGGCGTTAACGTTATCGGGTATTAACGTCACAAACACTCCTGCTCGGGACAGACTTTTTATTGCTTTCAAACAGTAAGATCGTACACAAATTAGATAGTCCTCTCCCTAAACACAGCCTGACTGAAAAACTATTTGCTTCTAAATAGACATGATAACGAAATAGACTATTAATAAAAAAAAAATAGCGAATCTATGAGGCGCTTTAAATAGCAATACATATCTCGATAATTAATATTTAAAGGTACCGTATTTTCCTTAACATATGTGTTCGGCGCGAATAATTGGAATATTAGTATCAATTGTGGCCATATTTTTCATAATTCTTCTCATTTAACATTCTAAGGCCTTGTACCGTCAAAATATGTCAATTGCATGGTCAGTAAAGTACTTTGAATATGAGCCGCGACACGATAAAACAAACAAAGTGGTTGTGCGCCCAGCGCAGACTCAGAGCAGCCTGGGCATCCGCCCAGTCTGATCAGAGTCTTCGCTGTTCGCATAGGGGTAGCGTTGACACTTAGCTACACTGTAAGCGCTTAGCGAAGGGTCTGATCAGACTAGGCGGATGCCCAGGCTGATCTGAGTATGTGCTAGGCGCACAACCACTTTGTTGGATTTCTCGTGTCGCGGTTCATATATGTGTTAAGAAAATTGGACTATTATAAAGGGGAAACAACTAGTATTTGAATTTTTGCCTTCCTTCTCAGTGGGGTTCAATTCTTTAAAGACATGATTTGCTCTTCAATGAGAGGATAAATTCCGTTAAGAGCAATCGGAACACCGCTCGGCCAATTCCATGATCCACGGAATTGGCCGAGCGATGCTCCGATTGCTTTAAGAGTAGACCACATTTTGGAGAGCTGCGTTGTTCAGGGAAGCAAATATAGGAAGCTACAGAAATTGTCTTCCCTTGGAAAAAGTGACGAAAAAAAACCATAGGGGCTTACCCCTACACATTGAAATAAAATCTGGAAAACTTTGTACCGCTGTAATAATGCCCAGTGAGTAAAACAGAAAAAATAGCCACAAATACATGTATCTTAAAGCATAAAAAGACGATTGTGATACTTGAAACCTTATTTCTTTCATAGTGGTGTCACAGTGGTAGCAAACGTCTTATGTGAAATTATGTCACTTGTTATTCGAAATTATTGGCTACAAATTATTTCATATTCTCATTTTCGACTTACTGTCACGTTGAAATGTGGGCCTAATTGACCAAAATACATGTATGCTAGTCGAAGTACACGATTCTGCGTGCGTGCCCGTGTGTGTCCATTGCCCCTTTTTTAAATCCATGATGAGCATAACGTACGAGTCTTCGTCATTGGAAAATGTAAAATCCTTTATTGCGTATGGTTCTTCTTCGTGTAATGGTGTTTGTCTTCCACAGTTTATGGCCCTATGCCCACTCGGCTTTCCGCATGCCGTGTTGTCTTACATTTGGTGCAGCCATGTGATGTTTTTCTCCCAGTTTATGTGATAATACCTAGAATTCGATTTATCAGTTCTTGGGTGTATTCATACTTACATCTTATAGGAAGTTTAACCTATTTTTGCCTAATGGACTATTCTGTCCTTATAAAATAATTTGATAGGATCCTAGGTCAATGGTCTGGCATTCTCAGCAAACTTTTTAGATAACGCGGCCTAAATTTTGAAAACTTTGATGAAGACGAATTCTACCTATTTTGTCAAAATGAAGAGATCTATACTTTTGAATAAAGTATTCCACAAGGAATTAAATTCTGTTAATTTATTTCACCAATCACTCTTTTTCGAATTTATTTCACCAGTCACTCTTTTTCGAATTTTCGGCCACTTGGCCTTTTTCAAGAAACAAATTCAATTTATATAGACAACTACATGACTGTGCCACAATTTTGATAACAACTTTCCAAAATGGTGGCATAGTCATGTAGTTGTCTATATAAATTGAATTTGTTTCTTGAAAAAGGCCAAGTGGCCGAAAATTCGAAAAAGAGTGACTGGTGGAATAAATGAAGACAGGCCCGGATCCAGACCACCACATACTGGTGGGGCTCTTGAAAACTGGTGGGGCTGGGAGATGTCAATATGCTGGGGAGGGGGAGGGGAAGGGCTCTGATGGGAGTGGGGCTTGAAAATATATGACATTATTAGGGATCAATTTGATGAGAATTTTTGCTGTCGTTTTTGCCTTGAAATATATGTTGTTATATCTCATTAGAATCGCCTCGACGAGGCGATTCTAATAAGATGTCACAACATATATTTAATCTAGCCTGACCCAGGTGGCGGGGCTCAATCCCCAAAGTCCACCCCCTGGATCCGGGGCTGGAAGAGATCTAAGCTATAAACGAAACTACAAACTATCCCTGAAGTAACTTACTGTGTGCCAAACAATTCTGGGAAATCAGCTTCTCTTGATTCTCTCATAATTCTCAAATAAGTAAGAGCAGTGTAAAAACGTGCTTGGTCAGTAGGAAACCGAAATGGCTAACTGACGTTTGTAACCATGACGTTAATGTCGTCGGATAATGGCGTCAAGAACACTTCCGCTCTACCAATAAGAAATACTACATGATTCATCCGTCAATGCCAAGTCACATATCATAGTCTTCCAACAACATTAGTCTGCCAAATTAAATAAAGGGTAAAGCAAAAAAGAAATTTGCTTTATTTTCAGGTTCATTGAATTTATACTCTATCTCTCCTCTACTTCTGCTTCTTTACTTATTATATCTGTACATCATTCGATTTGTAGTTTATGAGCATCTATTCTGAAAATTGAAAAGCATTATCTTTCTGTCTATCCAACGCAGTATCCACACAAAATTCAAATCTAAAAGTTTCTTACACAATTCATAGTTCTTATCTTGTCCAGCCCTTCACCAGAGCTCAATATGAAGTAGTGTAAAAGTGAAACGATCAGGAACATTTACAATGTTGTATTGTACTCAAGTGCATTGTATTGTAATGTAATATATTGTATTGTAATGTAATAGAGTGTATTGAATATTGTATTGTTTTGTATTGTATTATATTCTATTGCTAGAGTGTCAAATGTAGGCGAAATGAAGAAAACAGAAACAGACAAACAGTCTATTAACAATTTTGTTCGTCAACAGTATGTTGTATTGTGCTATATGGTTTCTTTCCAGTATGTCCTTGTTATAAGCTGAATCGGCACATGGTCTGTTTTTACATTTTATGAAAACTGTATAAGCATAGTGATTGAGACGTGTTACCAATAAAGTAACATTTATAGAGAATGGTTATCGTTTGCATTAAGTACCGAATATATCTTCATAGAGTGGAATGACAATATCGATATTTTCACAAGTGCGAAGCACGAGTGGAAATTTCAGTGTTTTCATCACACACGGGCAATTTCCAAGTTTAATAACATATTTTCCCATCAAAGCTCTGTTTGCCTTTTTACTCGTTTTATCACGTAGCTACGAGTTATAACATAAGCATTTTATTTCTGAAGTAACTTACTGTGTGCCGAACAATTCTGGGAAATCAGCTTCTCTTGATTCCTTCATAATTGTCAAATAATTAAGAGCAGTGTAAAAGCGTGTGTAGTCAGTAGGATACCAAAATGGCCGACTGACGTCGGTTACCATGACGTTAACGTCGCCGGGTTAAAACGTCACAGACACTGCCGCTTTAACAATGAGAGTGTGGATTTTATTTGCCAGTATGTAGCCAGTAATTGTCGAACTAAATGAATATGAATTATTTTTACATTTTACTGAAGAAATTTAATAAAAATATTTTCAGTTAACGTCGTTGCGACATAAATCTTAACCGAGTCTGGCTTCCATTTTTTTATATCTGTTTGACTCTTTTTCTTGATACCCATTGCTGTCGTTTTTCTCGAGCTTAAACGGACGAGGTAGATTAGTACGGGAATCCTATCGGCTTCAAGGTTTATATGCACGCGTTCTAACCCGGTGCATGCGACTGCTCTTTCTGCGGATTTCGGTGGCAAGCGTGTACTCGGATGTGAATGTTCTTTGCCATGAACAATTTTGAAACTTTTGAGGTAAGCGACACTGAAGAAGTTAAATACAAGAATCTATTGCACTAAAACCGGTCTTTATTATCTAAAGTCACTTCAACTGGACTGTTAGATATTGAGAATAGAAGGGTTAAACTTGAATATCTAAAATTTCTAGCCACTATGATAATTGAGCTGCGACACGATAAAACCAACAAAGTGGCCTATGCGCCTGGCGAAGACTCAGATCAGCCTGGGCATCCGCCCAGTCTGATCAGAGTCTTTGCTGTCCGCATGACGCTAGCTCAGATTCTTAGGTACCCTTTAAGCGTATAGTAAACTCTGATCAGACGCTGATTTGACTCTTCGCAGGCCGCTCATGCCACTGTTGGTTTTGTCGCGTTGCGGCTCAATTATGGTTTCAATGCGTGCTATATGGATTCTCTCCAGTATGTGTCGGTTGTGTGTCATTCTTCTCTCCAGTATTCTTTATAAATGCTTTAATCTTATTTAGTTGTTTACTTATTCATTTCTTTTAACTTATTTCGATGCATAAAATAAAAAAAATATTACTTACATTATAACAGATACAAGGGCAGACAGCAGTATTAAAATGTAATGTGTGTATTTCGGTCAAAGATAGCAGCCTACATAAAACTTACAAATCGAACACTGACTGGACAGCCGAAACTCTTTGCTTTTTAAACGTCTTTCGCTTTGTTCATTATGATTATAACTTGCGATAACTTATGATAAATTATTTGTAAAATAAATCCATGGAAACTCAACCCATTTCGTATATTGCTTATTTTCTTAGATTTTTTGTATGCGTGGCCCATTGACAAACAAATGGATCAGTCACTCTCCTTTTACAGTTCTCCAAAATAGAAAATAAAAAAGAAAAGCAATAAGCATAAGCGCTTCGAAACAAATTTTTGAGTTGTATTTGGCTAAGTCAAAAAAACTATTTCTGAAGTGACTTACTGCGTGCTGAACAATTCTGGGAAATCAACTCTTCTTGATTCCTTCATTATTCTCAAATAATTAAAGAGCAATCAAAAAGCGTGCTTAGTAAGTAAGAATTCAGAATGGCTGATTGACGTCGGTAACCATGACGTTAACGTTGCCGGGTAAAACATAATAGGCACTACAGTACCGATCTAGCAATGAGATTGTAGATTTCATTGCCAGTATGTCTTAGATTCTGGCACAGTACTAGTCGAAATAAACAGAGTTCAGTTCAGTCTACATTTGGATGAAGTAAGTAAATATAAAGAAAAAAATTTACGCTAACGGTAACTTGTTATTTATGCTACAAAGTAGAAGGTACGCGACTCGAATAACACAGCAGTGCGACCAAAATAAGAAATATTTTCAAATTTCAACATTCATAATCCTGCTATTATTGTATGGTTTTCACGAGAATGCGTGACTTTTCTGCTGTATGGATTCTCTCCTGTATGGTCCATTTTGTGTGTTTCTTGTTTACATAACACTTTCACACACTCTAAAGAGTTTTCATGTTGTTTTTATTTATTTATTTATTTATTTATTTATTTATTTATCTTCACTTGTTTTCACACTACATTTGATGCTCCGAAATGGGCCCTTAGTCTAGTCTGGTCTGTCCCATAACCATGCGAGATCTTTGGGGCATAACAGTAAACTATAACAATCCCTTTCCACCTAGTCCTGAGTTCAGCTGCCCTAGTTGTACTGCCACCAATCCCACCCTGTTTACTCTTTATCTTGTCTTCCCATAACTTCTTCTGTCTACCATTTCCTTTTCTTCTTCCACTTACTGTGGCTGTGCCAAGCAAGATGACCTTGAGATGTGGCCAAAAACACCTCAGGTTCCGTTTCTTGACCAAGGTCAAGAGTTTGTTATATTCTATAATGGCTGCTTGGATCTTTCTGCGAACATCCTTATTAGTTTTGTTGTCCTTTTACGAGATGTTCAGTAGCCTGCGGTGGCATCTCATCTCAAAGGTCTTCGATCTTTTCTCTAACTGAGCTGTCTAGGCCCATAACTCACAGGCATACAAAAATAGGGATATAACAAGGGGTGTATCAGTTTCACCTTTGATTCAAGAGATGTGTCGTTATCTCTCCAAATTGGCTTCAGCTTTGTCAGAGCTGCAGTGGCTTGTGCAATCTTTGTAAGAATCAGCCTTCATCTGAGACAATTGCTCCAATGTATTAGAAGACGATGTTTATAAGCTAAATAGCTTGTTATCGAATCATTCCCTTCCGTTTCGTTCCGTTCCGCAAAAAACCAATAGCCATAACAAATTTTCTTGTAGCCCATTTGTTCCGGTGGGGAAAAAGTGGCTCTATGGGGTCCGGACAATCCACTATATAGCCGTTCTTCCTTTAGCCATTTTTACATGAGCGAAAGGGGGAAAACTACTCTCTGACAGTTTCCATGTCTTGCGTTTCAACAGTCTAATCATTCTGACTGGATGGTGACGAAACTGTTACAATCAAGCCTTAGCTACAGGCTTTATGCAAATAGTGATATTTGTTTCATTTCAGAATATGTCATGAACATAGCTGCATATGATGCAATTATGCAATACCTTCAAGGCTATATAAATCATGGGCTAAAATGAATAACAACTAAGTATCAGATAAACAGATTTGTTTTATGACATCCAAGTGTATAAAATATCAAATAGTACTGACAAAAATACAAATATAGATCAACAATATAGTTCTGAACAGACAATGATATACAAATACATGTTGTTTTATTTTGTTACTGGCTTTCTTCAAAGTAGTGTACAAAGGCAATAAGCAGGAACTGAAATAATCAGGCCCCAAGGTTATAAACCTTTTTTTCATGCTCAACTCAGCTGAGCGTGAAATTTTACCTCCTTCTAAATAGCAAATCATTGATAAGTACAGTTGTTTTCTTGCTCGGTTAAGATGAGTATGAACTTTTCTCTGCTACTGAATATGAACATGCCAACATTAGTTGGCATTTTCATATTCATCAGCAGAGAAAATTTCATGCTCAGCAGAGCTTAGCACGACCATACAGGAAATCATAAGTGAAGTTACAAATGGAAAGCAAACTGGCCCAGAGGTTATAAAACTTGAGTCCATTCTCAAACTCAAAATAAAGCACACTGATTGGCTGCTTCCGAGCAAATGCTCGGGAGCAGCCAATCAGTGTGCCTTATTTTGAGTTTGAGATTATTGTCAAGTTTAATAACCTCGAACCAAGGACGACTCATTTCCAGGCAGGTGGTAACAAATAAACAGAGCACTAGCCTATGCTAGAATTTGGCAAAGAACAAGCAAGACCAAAAAAATCGTGTTGACCTCCAGAGAGTGAGCTAACACTTATATATAAATGTAACTGATTTTCCTTTGACATCATTTTAGGGAGTTTTAACCGTAACCTACAATGCTGCAGACGTGAGAATATAACATTTTTTTCTGAAAATATTTCGTTTGGTCATGCTTGCGAGGAAAATCAAAAAAAATCTTAAGGAGGAGATTTTAGAACTATATTAAATGCGATTGACCAACTATAAGCAAGTGCAAAGGCAACAAGGCTCGTATTGATCCAGGTCGTCTGAGCACAAACTCGTTTTCTCAAAACGATGAATTTTCTATCAAAAGAAATTTTCAGATACTAATGGGTGACAGTGTCAGCATGGTGTCTGCTCTTTATTTAGCTCACAAATATCCTTGATTTTACCAAAATAATTTCATGATAAACTATATTGACAAAATAAAATACATTATACATCTTCACAAATATCAATAAAAACATCATCATCTTTCTCGTTATTAATTCGTTGTAAGTCTTGGACATTAAGTGTTATTCCTCTCAAAGAAGCTGCTCGCCGATGACTTAATGATCGTGTAACTCTTTTTTCTCTAAGAAGTTTCATATTTTCAGCATCTTTCCGTCTTTTCATACTCTCAGTATGCGTCAGTTCTATTTTGTCCGAGCACTTTTCACATAAATATCTTTCTCCTGAGACCTTCTGTATTTTGAGCATATCACTTCCATCAATTTGCGATATCTTAACAATATTATTATCAGCACCTGTTTTCATCATTTTGCATTCCCTACAAGCTATGTCTTTTTCAACAAACGCGTCACTGAAACCTCTGTTTATGTATTCATGAGAACCTGAGGATTCGGTGTAAGTGTTGTTATCCTTTTCTCTACTGGAACAACTAGTGCACGTACTAAAATCACAATGATCCTTTTCACAAAGGTCACTATGGGTTTCCTTTCTGTGGGTACTACTGGCACCTGGACAATAATCTTTGCCACAAAAGAAAGCATTTTTCTCGGAATCTTCATTTAGATAAGAGTGAGCAGTAACTGGAGTAGAGCATGCGGAATCTGTACTTTCCGTAAACATACTCTCAGAAACGGAGTCATAACTGCTCTTTGAATATGCAGTGTCTTCATCCACTAGTACTGCCTGACTACTAGTACTGTCTTGCCGGACAAACAGCTTCCCACGCACAAGTTTGTCCATGAAATGTTTAAAGTCTTTCTTTTTATTCTTTTGAAACTTTGGACTTCTCCTCCCACTACTGTCTATCGATGCAGCGTCCGACGATGATTCAGACGTGTTATTCTCACTATTTTTCTCAACTTCTGTTTCTAAATCTTGTGTCTCAGTATCAGGCTGATAATCACTACTAGAAGTCATGACAGCTGGAGCAGATGAACTTGGGTGCATGCTCGGGTTTGAACTTATACTAGAGGCAGACGACTTTTTCGGCAGTGAAAGTTGAAGTTTCTTCCAAAATCTTTCTAAACGTTTTGAGTTATCCTCGCCTGGCCATTCTATGTAAGTAACACTGTTTAGAATTCCTTTCAAGTTTCTGTCGATGTTCTTACAATTTGATATGTCTTCAAGAACAATCGGAATGATTCTGTGTTTTAGCTTTAACATTTCGTGCTGAGCCTTCTGGTATTCCATTCGGCACCATTCGGAGTTGACATAGGCAGGCGATAGCACCATGATGGTCCGTCTGCTGTTCTCTATTGCCTTCACAATATTGTTGGCTATTGCTGTATAAGAAACGGAGAGAAGTCATATGATATACATGTATTATTTTTGACAGAAAACATACAACTTTCTATGCAAATGTTTGCTATAATTTGCATAGGAACATTGTATTTCAGATAATAAGACATACTTTTGTTAGCAATATTTTGCAATATTTTGCCAAGCATGCACTTACAGATTGGATTGATTGATTGATTTATTGCTTAACGTCCACGGTAAACAACTATGGTCATGTCGGGACGGTCAGTTAACCTAACCACACCATTCCTGTGCAGGCTTAGACCTCCTAAGCGGTTAAACAGTACTAAGTGCACATACTTTCGCCAGTAACTGACAACTGCCCTTCTTGAATCAGCGGAAGGAGAAACGAAAGTATGTGGCCAGACCGGGTTTCGAACCCAGGACCTCTGACAGATTGGAACCAAAGCATTTAAATTTCACGTTTATGTACTGTACCTCTATGCGCATGCTGGAAGATGAACAAAAGCGTTATGAGTGTATCAGCATTTGAATTCAATAATTTACATAAACACGGTTTGAACCACAAACTTGCATATGTAAAATAAACATTATCTGGAGCTTATCAGAAAAAAAAATGTAGTGTAAACTTGAGCTTTCATGCGTATAATACATATAATTTGAAGCTGTAACAGAACAGAACGCGCGTGAGACTGCATGCGTAAAAACAATGATTAGTTGGAGTTGTATCAGAATAGAACGTGGGTAGGGTTGCATATGTATATGAGTCCTGAAAAGTTAGATCGTTTGGATTCTACGGACACACTAAAGAAACAGCCTGGTCATCCTGAACTGTAAAAAAATGCGTGCGAGGTTGAATGCGTAAACTGATTTAAGACATATTGGTGCACAGCCATGTTTCTTTAGCCATTTTTACAAAAGGCAACAACTTTTATGACCTCCTGCTGCTTGCTTCCTGGAATGCCATTTTTACAAACCGGGGCATATTATTTTACTTCCGGACGACGTGGCCCTTCCAAAATAGGGCCTTTAATGAATAAATTTGCTCCAATGGTACAATTTCAGGGGAGAAACTCTGCCATTTTCATGTCTCCCTATAAATAGGGTCTTACTAGAAAGAATTAACTCCCCAGAAGAATTTTTTCTTTAAAATTACAGCCCATTTTAGAAGGGCCTTGTCGTCCAGAGAAGAAAGCAGAAATTGATATTAGTTGTCTCTGTAAAAATGCAGAAAAAAAACTGACAGGAGGTGTAACTAGTAATCTAAAGCTGTGCTTTGTTGTTGCTCTTTACCACTAGTATTTCGCTCGAATGCTCCCACAGTCAGAATGTTACCCGGGGTTACTCACCTTCTCCGGGCATAAAGTCCCGGAAGTGCAGGCAAAGCTTAAATCGGAATTCTGTCTCTAGCTTTGGATAGAGGTGCTGAAGAACGAACTTCTCATCAGCCGGTGTTGACTTGTACGACACAAAAGCATCATATTCTCTGCCATCTGAAAATAAAGAAACAAAATTATTTTCATTTAATCTATTTATGTCTGGTGGACACTTCTGTCCTTATATGTTGGATAAGTCCATTTGTCAATTAAGGGGTACCTGGTTTAGTTTATTTTTTTATCAAATTTATTTTGATATCCATTTTGCTTGTGCAAATAGTGTATACCCTGATCAGACGCCGCGTTTTGCGGCGTCTGATCTGGGTCTGCACTGTTTGCCAATGTCTCTTTTCTGGGACACTAGACATAGATGGGCTCATTTATGTTCTATTTAGATGACAAGGTAACAAAAGAAATTCAAAGAGTCTCGTTACCGATTAGTACTTTAAAGATGATATATAATTTATGAAAACATGTTCGAATCAAATTAGTCTAAGACTGTTTAATATACTTATGGAATCAAATCAGGCTTGCAAATCATTTCAGATACAATCAATCTATTTCAGTTTCTACACGTGTAGTTGGAAAAATTCAAATGTATTTCGAGGAAGTACTTATCAATTCCTTTTCAACAGATCAGTTTACTATATTTCCAGTTATTCCTAACATTCTTGATAATAATGTTTAGGCTAATGATTCCTATTACTGAAAGATCAAGCCCCCAGTTTGTGAGACTTTATTTCATACTCAACTCAGCTGAGCATGGAAGTTCCAACTTGTACTTAATACATACATGCATTTTGCAGAGATTCTTATTGTTTCTAGAATTGGCTTTTCACATGCCTCTCTCATTTGAATGTCCAAAACAAGCATTTTAAAGTAGTTTGAAATATATTCAATATCAAAATTTGAGCTCAGTCTCAGCTGAGCATATACAAAAAAAATGTTTATAACCTCGGGCCAGGATCAAAGGAATTCAAAAAAAAAAATAGTCGGGAAGAAAAAATAAACGAAAATAATGGTCTCGGTTCTACTGAGTCTGTTCTTTAGCGTGTAAATGCTGTAACCGGTAAGCAGTAACTGCTGGACCTTTGCCACTGTTAGCAGTGACTAGTGACTGCTGCTTGTGAGTGGTCAGTGGCTGACTAGTGACTGGACTCAGCTGAAATTTTGCAATCGAGCATTGGTTTATGAAAACGATCGTTTAATGAGACTGCTATAGAGGCTGTTTCGAATTAATAGTAGGTTTTGTTCACGAACGTTTCCCTTGCTATGTTTAATTGCATCTCCACTAAGAAGTCCAAAGAAAATGCTTGAAGCATTTTCTATGGACTTCTTATCGAGATGCAATAGCAGCTTGTGCTGTCCTTGTGAAGTCAAAGCTTCAAAATTGCATTAAATATGCAGTTTAATGCTTAAACGAGATATAGTAGAATACATACAATAAAAGTGATACAATCGATTATGTCAAATTGTGATCGATTTGTAACTCATTTGCCTCAAACGAGTAATGATCGAGTATCTCGATAAATTGGCATTCCACTACTGCTGACTACTATCTAGATCCCGATCGTGTTCTTTCTTACCGTCCTCCTCGTACTGTTGGAAATAGTGAACAATTTTGAGTATGAAAACCAGTCTCTTTCTCCACATCCAGTACGGTATAAAAGCCAGCACTCCCAGAACAAGCGTCACTATGCCCACACTGATACCAACTACATACAGGTGAAACACGACAGGCTCATCCTCTGAAAATAGAAGAAGTACATGTAGGTTTGTCTTCAGACACAGTATTGTCTGAACCTTTTTAATCAATGATTTCTCATTTAGAATGATTCTGAAAATATCTAGTTCTAGTGCTGGTTTGTCAAAGCATCGTTTTAATAGCTTTTCATAGCTAATGTTATTCTTGGTAAACTTATCCGACTTATAATATAAGCCGCGACACTAGAAAATCAACAAAGTGGTTGTACGCCGAGCCCAGACTCAGATCAGCCTGGACATCTGCCCAGTTTGACCATACTCTAAGTTAAGTGCTCAAAGGGTAGCTGAGGGTCTAAGCTACCCCCATGCCACAGCGAAGACTCTGATCATCCCGGGCGGATGCCCAGGCTGATATGAGTCTTCGATGGACGCACAAACACTTTGTTGGTTTTCTCGTGTCATATTTGTATGTGTATCTGTATCTGCCGTTAGTCGCCAAGCTAATATGAACCACATTATGTGATTTCAAACACTGTGACACTGGTGACAAGCAAAAGCTCTGAACAGGCTGCAGAGATCCGCATCTGTGGAATTGGCTCAAGCCATTTAGCCAACAGTGAGTCCTCTTTTGACCTGGTGTAAACGATAAGGATGATCTGAAACATCTCATTACAAAACTGCCACATTATTGGAAGTCACATGGTGTGGCTCATTAATGACTACAAAAACAAGAAATCAGATAAGACAGTGAAAAAGAACAGGGGCCGTATTTATAAAACGACTTAAGTCGTTGCTATGCTGTTGCTAAGGGTAAATTTCTATAAAGGAGATTCCCTACAACTCTGAAATTTGCTCTGGAGGAACAGTCTTATTAAACTGTTCCTCCAGAGCAAAATTCATAGTTGTAGGGAATCTCTTTCATAGAAAATCAGCCTTAGCAGCCGCACAGCAACCACTTAAGTTGTTTTATAAATACGGCCCCAGAATCAGAAGCACCGACTTAAAACGGTCAGTAGTAAAATGAACTTCTGGGGTGGAGGTGGGTGGGTGTGGGTGTGGGTGAATGTTGGGAGGGGTAGGGGTAAATTAAGTCGGTCCTAGAGAGCGTGATCAGTGTTACACATCACTGGTCATAAACAGATTCAATTAACCCGAGTCTGCCATTTTGATTTATTTGGTTTATTCTTTGCTTCCAAAAGGTTCTCAATTGTTTAAAACTGGTTTCCTAATATGTCTACAAACATTTATATTTGTGAATTACATTACTTTGGGTACATAGTTTGATAGTTTTTATGGTCCTTTGGGAACATTGGGTTCATGTAGAGTCATTTTGCTTGGCCGGTGTCGCACATTTACTGATCATTGAACAGACTCAATTAGACCGGATTCGCTAGTTTCGTTTCTTTGGTATATCAGTCCCGGATCCAGGGGGTGGGCTTTGGGGCTTCAGCCCCGCCATCTGGGCCTCTGTGTTATGTATAATATGTGAACCCCCAGATAATAAAGAGTATCTTATGACAGCTTGAGATAGTTTATCCATTTGGTAGATTAAAAGATATGTAGTGATATCTCATTAGAATCGCCTCGGCGAGGCGATTCTAATGAGATATCACAACATATATTTCAAGGCAAAATAAAATATTTTAAAAATTCTCATCAAGTTGGTCCCTAATTACGTCATATACTTTCAAGCCCCCCCCCCCCCCCCCCCATCCCCGCTTCCTACACACTTGCATACATCTCAGCACCTCACAGCCCCACCAGTTATCCAGAGCCCCACCAGTACATGGTAATCTGGATCCGGGCATGTATATCCCTTGCTTCCAAAGGATCTAAGTACATGCGTATACAGAATTTATTTTCATAAACAAATGACTTTTCTCACAGTATCGTCTTACGCTTTATTAGTTTGGTTATTCTCTCTACTTTTTTTCTTTATTTAATTCTATATATTTATATGGCACCTAGTGGAATTTTTCAATCATATTTTTTTCAAAGGGCATACAAAGTTTGGGGATCATCGTGATCGGATAGTGAAACAACAATTTAGTCTTGATATCATCTGCTTTTGTGAAGTAAAGTTAAAGTTTGCCTAGTCATTTTTGACATTTAAAGACGTATTAATGAAACAGTGTGTTTGAAATAAATGTTACCCATCACGCTAAAAGGAACCATCTGCATAACTGTTACCCATCACGCTAAAAGGAATCATCTGCATGGGTGTAACCACCTAGCAAGCACACACCGTTGGATCAACGTCACGATGCTGAATCAACATTTATTCAATGGCCACTGGGCAGACTGTATTGTGAATGGTTAACATACAACCATGACTAATATATCATGATGCAGGCAGCAAGTAGTCAGTATACAGAAGACCATATATATAAGCATGACGCTTAGGTGTCAAATATGTAAATTAATCATGAATACGATATTGTTTGAACTAATGTCTGTTACGAAGAATAAAGTGTATAATCTGCACAAAATGGCTCGTGCAAATATTCAAAATATATTCTTCCAATGTAGCAGATGCTTTGGCTTTAGGGGAATGTGGTAGACTACCCATTGCTATTACTTATATGACTCGTTGTCTAAAGTACTGGATTCGCTTGTTGCACATGGAACGACACAGATACCCCAAACAGTGTTATGAAATGTTGAAATCTTTAGATTCAAATGGAAGGGTTACTTGGGCGACGCATATTAAATCCATGCTTTTCACATATGGATTTGGTTATGTCTGGATCTCTCAAACTGTTGGAAGCCCTGAAATTTTCATGCGTTTATTTACACAAAGAGTAAAAGATTGTCTGTTGCAAAACTGGCATAGTAAGGTTGCTGAAATGTCAAAAGCAGAACATTACAATAATTTTAAAACACTACTCAATGTTGAAAAATATTTATCTATTGATATGAGCTATAAATACAGGCGAGTACTGGCAAATTTTAGATGTTCTGCCCATGAACTGATGATCGAAAAGGGTAGACATCTGGGTATAGATAAAAACTTTAGAAATTGTCCAATGTGTTTAAAAAGAAATGTGTATGTTATTGAAGACGAGTATCATTTTGTGATGATTTGTCCTGAGTACGAGCCTTTGAGATACGAATTGTTTCCTTATGAGACATTCTCAAATGTATCTTTGAATTCATTTTATAAATTTATGAAAACAGAAGATGAAAACAGAATAAGAAATTTGTCTAAATTTCTGTTTAATGCTTTTAGTATGCGTAAAACAAAAATAAATGAATAAAGTTATGAATAATCTATAATATAAACTGAATATGTATTGCAACAGATGTATATCAATTAATTTGATGTTGTGTATACTTTACTGGAATTTATTTTGATAATTTCTGAACTATTGCGTTACTAATTTTAACGCACTTGACTATGTGTAAGATGGTGGATACCATCTTAGATTGTCGTTGTAATGATTGTCACTCGTAGTAAAATTGTATAATGTACTGTTTTGTGAAGGGCCGGTGGCCTGTATCAAATGAATAAATTTTGACTTTGACTTTGACTTTGAATAGTTACGATTCCATCCATGTTCTCTATTACTTTTAACCGCGCGACAATAAAAGTAGTAAATAATCAGCTTTTAAATTTATGTGAGACATTCAAACTCAGTTTTCTGTAAATATGTCTTAACCCATTCCATTCGGGAATACCTTTAGGGGTATCTGGGCAAACAGTTTGGATCTAGATCAGGCCCCACAAACGTTGGGCCTGATCTGAGGTCCAAACTGTTTGCTACCTAGACATCATTTCTACAAGAGTTAGTTAGACCAATATTGTCAAAATAGTCTTGATTTTTGATGCAGACGACAACTGCAGCAGACGACAAAAAATACCCAGAATGCAATGGGTTAATGATCTATGAAAGACTGTTACTACCAGGAAAGACTACTAAGTTCTACGCGAATATTTCAATTTATCTTTCTCGTGACACGATTCAAATGTTAATGAACTCATCCCTGTGTTATAATTATGTATTAAATTAAATCATCTCTACACATTGTCGTTCAGGGCGGTTTTTTATTATTGTATTTACGCCATTTTACAATGACAAACTTGAAAAGTTTATGACTATATTTGCATTGTCATATATTTGTGATAAAATGGCTCGAATCGCAACTGCCTGCTTTTATTAACTACAGCTGGTCACTATTTAATGAACTCATCCATGTGTTATAATTATATATTAAATTAAATCATCTCTACACATTGCCGTTTAGGGCATTTTTTTAATTGTATATACGCTATTTTACAATGACAAACTTGAAAAGTTTATGACCATATTTTGCATTGTCATATATTTGTGATAAATTTCATATCGCGAAATGATGGCTCGAATCGCAACTGCCTGCTTTTATTAACTACAGCTGGTCACTATTTATTTGCAATATGTGGCATTATGAAATAGAAACAAAGTGTCTTTGTTAGATTATTTACAAACGTCAGTAATAACGTTCTTTTCATTTGCGTTGGCCAAGTTACGCATTTATGATATAAGTCTGTACAAGAAGAATGCATGAATAATTATGTCTCAGTTTTGACAGCATTAACACAACTATTCCATTAATGGTAACCAAACTCCTACACACAGTTCCCAGTTTAGAAGAACAGACAAGAGACGCGTACATGAATTAGGTCACGATGTACTCTTACAATTTAATCATTAAAGAGAATTAAAAATATGTACATTTTAAATCCCTTTGTCTACAGGGTCCATAAATATGACTTTTTCAGAAACCTTGTTGCAAACAGAAATTATATTATATTTTAAATGGGTCCGTCCCTTCTTACGGATTTGCTTTTAAAGGGTTCTTAGCTGGCAGGTAAAAGACGTGATTGATAATAAAAACGGTATAAAAAAAACTAGAGAGATAAAGCATAATTTCTTTGTCTTAACAGCTGCTGGGCGCCGTGGAAGAGTTTGAGACCCTAGGCTGAAAGTTTCTCGGTGCCAAGAAACTGTTAATGAAGGAGATAATATGTTTGATCGCGATTGTTTCATTAAAAAAAAACTTGCACGGTTATTTTACAAGAAAAATCATAAAATGAGGAATGAAAATATTTGAACGGCTGTAAAACATCAAGGTAAGCTAGGAAATTTTTTTCGCAAGCTTCTCCGAAAGGCGAGAGATGAATAGGAGAAAGATGATAGATGAATGTATGATGATACCAAATTAAGCACTTTTATTTTTTTATTCTATAAGCTAGGAAATTTCAAAGAAGCTATTTCCAGAATTATATGCAACGTCATTTCTTATGTCAGTTTCTAAGACGTTCTCTTCATTGCCGCAGTGTGTTGCTGACGTCACATTTCGAAGCAGCCCTGCAAGACATACATTAAAAAAAGCCATCTTATAATAGCAAGAGAATTCCCCGTTAAAAACTGTTTAGTTAAGTTCTGCCGAACAGTTATACTGGGTCATGCTCGATTGGACTGTGCGCACAGTCGGAATTTTTTAAACATCAATTGAGTGCTCCGGAAGTGTGTTCTTGAACGGTGAACGAGAAGGTCAGAACAAATAGTAAAACCAAAATGGCGGACAAACAGATGACACAGAAAAGTATAAAACGAAAATGTATGCCTAACTCTAATCTTGTATAATAAAATTTGAATTGTCGTTATTTAAAATTCAGATTGCATCACCCAAAATGTCGTCAAACAGAAGACATTGTGTGTTTCTAGGATGCCATCATGTCATGATTGTTCAGATGCCGTGCATTCGCCGTTTTCTTGCTCGATTGGTAGCTTAATTCCGGATCTTTTATAATAGTTCTGGCACAGTGCGCACAGCCGAATCGAGCATGACTCGGATTTTATGCAATGTTGACGGTTAAAAACAGAAACCATTTGTTCAAGAAACAGAATACTGTACCAGCACAAATACTGCCTACGAATATCTTTTAAAATATTTTTGGAGTTGCTTAAAAAATCTTCAGTAAATCTGAAATATGATACTCAAGGTAATAAAACAAGGCCAGTGTCATTCAACTGTTGGCTAGTGTACCAGACTAATTGACTCCGCTAGAAACTGATTTTCCTTAAAGCTTACATGAAAAAAAAAGTTTTACCAACTGAACATGTTACTTACTCAGAAGCTGGAATATACCGACTAAAAACCTTATTGAAATTATTTATTCAACGTAAAGAGTGCAAAATAAATATGCCTTCTATACATGAACGAATAAATGTTTCATATAGTTTTAAATTATTCCTGTGGTGTTGAATTTCGGGCAACAATAATTATTGACATTATTAGACTCCTAAATGAAATTAAAAAAAAGAGTAAAAGCAGATCATTACTTTAATTTAAATCTAATGCTGTTACTGGTACTTTTCTCATAAGTACCATTTCATGATATCTTTTTATTTCCATCATTGTTTTTCAAACGCAGTTTGAAATATCGCAGTATAGTTTGAACAGGACTAGGGTAGTTCTGTAAATTCTTAAGTTTTAAACATGTTTGTTACTTTTAAGTGCCCAGTCAAGAAACCAATATTTTAACATCATGTAAAAATTATCCTTATAATTTTGAAAAATATAATTAACATACCTGAAAGATAAAAACAAATCTAACGTCAAGGGCCGCTAAACAAATTTCGTTCCAGATTGACTAACAAGGGCTTCCATTTAGTTTTGAAATGTACTTTTTGATCAGCCCTTAGGTTAATATCATGCATGTTTCCTACGTAAATCAATCATTATTTATGCATATTACTCATGCATTTCTGTAAAACCATCTCACAACACAACGAGTTCTTTACACAGTGAGTTTATTTAAAGTCATTTGGAAACAAAGTTTTGCTCCAGTTTGTTTGATGCCGCCGTGACCAGTGGCATATTTGAGCCACGACACGACAAAACCAACAAAGTGACGTGTGCGCCCAGCGAAGACTCAGATCACCCTGGGCATCCGCCCAGTCTGATCAGAGTCTTCACTGTCTGCATGGAGCTAGCTTAGACCCTTAGCTACCCCCTCTAAGTGCACAGCGAAAAGTCTGATCAGTGGTAAAAACATCTAAGCACAAATTATACTGAGTAGCGGTTGAACCTTCGCGTTGGTGATAAAGTGCATAAATTGTGGCATATAACTGGCAAAAAAAGGGGAAGTATTATTTGCAAAATGGAAAATTGCTCCGCAAAATCTTGTTCCAGTTTCTGGTTCCTAGTCAAGCGTTTGAATATAAATAAAAGCGGACACAAAATGAGGGTCCACCCCTGTACATTGCATTTTTACTATTTTATTCACGGTTCCTGATAATGAAAGAAAGCCATTTAAAGCCATCTAGAATTTTCAAAAACATTTTATGTGAAACTCTAGTTTTATTTGTTTAAAGTTGGCTAGCAATGGTCATTTACAATGACAAAATTGTAGTGAGAAGCTTCCATCGATAACCATATAACACACAAAATAGTTCACGATGTTTTACCACAAAAGAGTAATGGGGCCCGCAAGGACTGCTGCTGTATGGCAGATGCACTTGACAGACAACCGGCAAATGGTAAGCATGAACTGCCATCTAATTTTGATAATATCTTGTACAAGTTATTATCAAAATTAGATGGCAGTTCAAGTTATTATCAAAATTAGATGGCAGTTCATGCTTACCATTTGCACCTCTAGTCAAGGACACCAAAAACTATGAACAATTTTATGTTCTAAAGGTGGTGGATGTAACTTGTCATAGTTAAGGGCACAGTTTTGTTAATACGCACTGAAAGAGACATTTTAAACGCAATTTTATTACATAAATCAAGAATAAAAAGAAGGGTGCATTTTAAATGTCTGTTTATCATGACTTTGGGCGTTGCGAATTGTCCTTTGTGACATGAAGAAATCTTTTCACTGAGACAGAAAAAAAATACACGAAAATGCGTTTAGTATTGAATTAAACAAACAAACAAAAAAATGTTCGCCTAGATCGTAGTCATAATTCAAATTAAAGTTTCATTAGCAATCATTTTGACTGACCGGCGTCGCGAAAATTTGTTGCAACCCATACATAAGACTTTATTCTTAATTCTCGAGTAATCTCACTGGAATAAAACTTTACTGAGCTCTGAAAAAGCCGAAAAAAGAAAAAGGTTGAATTTGCAAACAGCGTGGATCCAGAGCCGCCTCAACTGGATCTAACTTGATTGTAAACTAGTCTAGTCTTTAGATTCTATTTTTTTCTAATGCTGCTTTATTGATGTTTTGACTTTTGAAGCTTTCGGAGTAAATGTCAGTCGTATTGCAATAAAACTTCGCTTTTAATTCTGGAACAATCTCACTGTTATAAAACTTAATTATTAGTTGTGGGTCAGTCTTACGCCTAAGAAAGGAACAATTGCAATTTTCAATATCAATCCTGAAGCAATGGCATTGCCATGAAACTTTATACACAGTAGTCAATTCTGTTATAATTGCGTTGCCAACTTTACTCATAATTTTAGAACAAACACATTGCCAGAAGCTGTAGTTTCAACATAGGATTCGAACCCAGGACGTGTCTGGTATCAGTGTCGCCCACCATCAGTGACAGTTTCTTTTTTAATGTTAGTCGAGAAAACCATTGCAGTTACGCCGAACCTATTCAAGGGCGTAGCTACCTATACGCAAATACGCAGGTGCGTATTGAAATTTTGTCAAATTGACAAAATTTCAACATGCTGAAATGTTGTTTATTGGGCCTGATTTTAATGCTAGCTGCCAACAGACACGAAAATTAGAACTATCTTAGCGGCTTAGCCCTCGTTTATTGCCCTTAATGAGTATAAAACTTGATTGTGCGTACTGTGCAATTGCCCCTAGCCACGCCCCTGCTATTGGTAGGAAAATGGATGAGACGTGAAGAGGTAACAATTCAAAGGCGATGTCCTGAGTCGAGGTCGAAACTGTCGGTGAAGAACATTAGTCTCTCTTATATTTAAACACAGATAAGGAACTGCATCTGAAATGTCAGATTTCTTTTTTTTACAACTGTGATGCATCTTTTCTGTAATATAGGCCTCTTTATACTTGAATATACAGCGGAGAAAAACTCAAAAGACATGATTTGCTCATCAGTCTATATGTCTGATCAGGTTTAGTCAGCTGACTTTAAAAAGAGTATATAGGCATGGGTCTACTGGCACTGTAAGCATGCAATTTTTAATCGGTGTACAAGCAGTTAGCCAAAGCATTCAAATTTAAGAAATAAAGAGTACAGTGCATGTCCTGACTAGACTGTCTTTAGAGTGTCAAACCGCGTATGCCAAAGACAGGTTTGCTCGTGAGAATTATAGCTCATGTAATGTTACACAGCGGTTTTATAGCCACAGGGACAATTGTTTTATTTACGAGCTGTCTTTTACATCAATTAACATGGCATGTACAGCAAAACATGTATTTCTTGCTTAAACACATGTTTTGACCACAAAACTGCAGTTCAGGCTGCTAAAATACTAGCTGAATTTGTAAACATAAAATCACTTATAGACCACGAACCCCTAGTGGCCGAAAATGGGTCATCGGATTTAGCTTTGAACACATTCTTATCGTAGTCCGTCCGTTTTCCGTCCGTCCGTCCACCGGGACATCTGGGCCAGTCCATGAAACTTCACAGTAATGATCTACATGACCGCTAAAATTATTCACATAAAAAGACTTCGTCAAAAGCATGAGCGCCACAAGGAATGGAGGTGAAGCTAGTTTTCCCTTATACATGTATGTCTGTGGTAAAAGCATTGACATCTTTTTCAGAACTGCTTATCCGATTTCAAAATATCTTGAATGTTTTTGAGGGCCCTCTGCCAAAAGCGTTAAGGTCAGTGATTTCGTCAAAAACATGCCCGAGGTGAGCCTGGTTTCCCTTATTAGACCTCGAGCTGACCATAGACCCCCCCCCCCCCCCCAGGGGGAATTTTGGACACTATGATTTTCTGAAACTACATTATATACGAAACAAAATGACACATGTTAGCTCTCTGTACGTTGGGGCATTAACGTGTAACGTCAACGTTAATTACACTACCCAAATTTACATATTCACGTTATAATAGAAAATACACATTGGTATACACATGTTAGTATTCGCCCTAAATAATGTTGGGTTTTGTCTGCTAGTACATAAATCGCTGTTTCAAGGTAATTGACATTGTCAATGTTAAGTTGACTAACCCGTATAACGTAGTTTACATTGTATTTGACGTTTTTCCCCTTCAGTGTCTAAATACATGTAATATAAGGAGCAAACTGTAAGAACTGAAGTGAAGAGAAAAGTAATTGTCATATATATGACTGTTTCAATAGTCTAGTATAAAAAACAAAGAAACTGAAGTCTTACAAAACTCGTCAGCAGTCACGATAAATATGTAACGTATATAACCACAACTAAAATTCGGGAAAAAACAACCAGACTAAATCGCTGAATTGGTGGACTGAAGTTTATACGTGCTCCATCAATCTTCTTTGATTCATGCCCAGCTTAGATAAGTTAGGCAGCAGTTAGCAGTGGATATATTAAATGTGGACAGAAACTATCCTATTTTTGAAGAATTTAACCTACAAAATGACGAGAAAAGCTAAGAAAGCCAACATCAGCTGCATTTCATTCTTAATGTTATCTGTATTATGTCTTAAGTAGACACGGTTGTATATGTAAATATGAAGAAATGCCAATGTTATGTGTCCTCAAACTATAAAAAAAAACATCGGATAGTGTATATTTAAAAAGCAATGTAACAGTAACGTTACGTTACATAATTGTAATATGTCGGGGAATAAGAATTGTGAATCATCTGTTATCAAAAATTTAGTTCCCGGGCAATATGAATTATTCAATGCTGTAGTATTAGCTTACCACTGGTAGTCAGATGGCAATTCAGCTCTTTGAAATACACAAGAACTCAGCAAGAGGCACATAGATTGTTATAGCTGAAGCAGTTCGACCTTTCCTTCAATTCAGTTTCACTTAAAAGTGGCTTCATAAAAATGATTTTTTTTTTAAATTTTATGCATAGAATGAAATAAGTAAGAGTTGATATATGCTGCAACTGATTAATATTTAGGTTCGTCATGATAGGGATAAAACCAATTTCGCTACCTGCGCTGTTGGCTGAGCCATTCAATTACCCTACATACAAATATGCAACTGTGACTGCCAGGCGAGGCAATCAAAAGCAGTACCAACTCTCCCAACAAGGATAAACACCATTTTTGCTATGCTGTCAGTCGAATCGTCAGCCACGAGCCTCTTTGCAAAGTAACTGCTTTACACAGGTTAGCAAATATGTGTGGCTCCCGTAAACATAACTTACATGTTAATTTGTGATCTACGTGATCTATTTATGCAGCTCCCGGCCATCAAATACATTACAAACTATTAACAATGTGAAAATTTAAGGCTGATAGAAAGTGACATACTTTATAACGCATACATCATTCTGTCATCAGCTTGTTCAGGATTTCTATTTTTCATTATTATGTTGTTACAAATATTGAACTGGTCAGGTAATTTTGCAAACCCCATGGTTTTATTCCCTCTTGTTGTTACTATCAAAGACTAAAGGTGTTACGAAATACAAATATCAGTCAGACAATTTTTCAATATGTAAGCAACTAAAATTGTTGTTTGGATATTGCCAAAATGCTGTATTCCCTAAATTATTTAACATATTTGGACAAAGATGATAAGATAAGCAGTAAGATATCATAAATAAGCAGTTTTCAACCATATTTATTGCAAAAAAGTAAACAATAGGATAATACAAGGTCACAGAGATCAAATGCAGCAAGTTATTTAGGTTAACCCTTCCTTGGCATGTATAGGTATGCACTATTTCTATTGTTTGATTATTTGCTCTTTAGAAATATTGTATTGCTAGTTTCGGATATCGGAAATGAAGAATCCATAAACTCGCAATGAATACGTTGTATACGTTACTTCGTCGGTCTTTCTTTTCTTTTCTTTTTCTCAATATTATGCTGCAAAGCATAACTACAGTGTAGGCGAATACATTCTGAAGGAGAACAACTAAGATTTCCTCATAGATATCTGAACAGCGAGGACCAACATTAATATATTCTGTCATTTTCATTTGCCATTTCATTATGTGTGCAGAGCTACTGGAACACTGTCCCTGGAAAAAAATTTTTGTCCAACTAAACGTACATTTATGTCCTTTGGTGAATAGATGTTTTAATAGATGGTTGAATGTAGTTAGATTCTTTAAGAGATGGTCGAAAGTAGTTAGACTTTAAAGAGAAAGCAACAAAAACATAGAAATATAGATCATCTTAAACATAGCATTTATAGAATTAGATTGCAACAGTATGCTAGTAAACTGCCAGTGTCTGTTTTCTGTATTAAATGTTTCTGATACTATTCTCCCAAACTCCTGGTTGACACATTATTGTTAGTTACATAAATGAACTAAATAAAAAAATGTATTGACACTATCATTAATTATTTTTCAAAAGTTTGTTTCTTAACTGTTACTCAGCAATGTTGTTTCCCTTTGTATCGTAAAATATACGATAGTCTTACAAAAGTAAGTATACGCTGCCAGCAAATATCTACATTAGCTTTGATGCTGAACTTTATTTGGCTTAAGTCTTCAAACAAACTTCAGGTTTACTGTTCAGCTTTATAGTTTTTTTCAGTGTGCACGTAAAAACTATACCAAATCCCGTCAATAAACAAGGTGGTACTCCATTTGCATTGTTAATTACTGATTATTTTATAATTTTATACTAAACACGTCAAAAGTGCTTAGCTTTTAATGTTATCAAACTGGTTGCATATCATTTTATTCGGGCCCTATATGCAAAATCTATGCTGGCTTAGCTGCGTTTTTATCTTCTTTTTTTTTATCTTTTCGATGTTGTATTTTGTTTATTTTTTTTAAGTTGTATACAACAAAATTTCACGTATGTTACTGTCTTTAGAACTCAAATGTACAAATTGTAAAAGAAACAAACTGGGCAATGCCATTATGAAACACTTTTATTTATTTTTGATATAATAACAAAGATGCCAGCAAAAAAAAATGTTTTACATGTGCAGAATATTTCAATGCCCTGAACATTACAATTTGTAGTATACTGTGTTTAATCACGTATAAAACACACCTCATGAATCCCTAAAAGTAATAACTGAGAGGAGTGTTGCTACGTCCAAGTACACAATATATCATAAGAGCACCCAGATTTATATATGTTATTGTTTTTTATGTGACAGTGGGAAAAAACCTAATTAAAGGTATTATAATGAAATATTTTAAATGCTAATGTTATTTACGTTACTACTAGTAATGACTTATCATAGAAAATAAACCAGAATGCATTTTTTCTTTTATATTAAAAGATTCTTTTATGAAGAAACTGCTTCAAATGAAAATAAAATGATTCCATCGTCAAATTATATGAGTTTAACAAAAATAGCCCTCGGTAACGTATATAATCGATCATTATGACCAAATAAATGCATCAAAATATTGAGGAGCTGTTCCTTGCTGTTTAGATAGGCTGGCATATGCAATATTACCTTTTACTGTTGTTTTTTAATTCATACAGTGTAGTTCAAGCACTTGAATTATACAGAAAGTGATAATTGTAATATGGAACATTTATAAGGGGGTACTGTGTTAAACATCCTATTTCTCCCAAAATATACAAGATAGGATAATAATTTTTGCAGATCTGAAAAGACCAATAAATTGTCTTTAATACAGTTACAAACATATGGTCTAATAATAAAGGAGTAACTTACAAAAAGAAAGTATTTTGGATAGAAATATCAATTTTAATGGAGTGTAAAGATAAATGTCACGTATATGACACTATGTAGGCTAAAGTGACCTGTCAAACATCATAACTTTTAGCTACTGGATTGTTCTATTAGACTGAACTATAACTTTAAACATAGGAAAGTGGCTTCTATTTTTTAATAATTTTTGATAATTTTTATTTTATGTTTATTTTTTTAATGGGTAACGTTTGTAACAGGCTGTTACAGCTTAACGCCCCACTCGCCAGAGGGCTAACATGCTGCAAAATACTTCTAAGATGCTGGGCTTTAAGAAAAATATGGTCTACAAAATTCCCCCTGGGGGGGGGGGGGGGGGAGGTAAACCATATTTGGCTCATGGCCTATATATATGTATGTATTGAAAGTTTTGAAAATCCCCAAAACTGCTTGTTTGGCTTCCAAATAATTTTACAGGCATGTTCCTTTGATGACCTACTACTTAACTTGTTTAAGCCTAATGATTTTGTCCAACAACATGTCATTGCCCATCAACCGGGACATTTTTCTTATATTTCTAAAAATAATGAAAATATTGTATACTATTTTGTAACTACAGGAGATGAACTAAATAAGCCTTTGGCTTCCGTTCAGATCCTTTTGGTATTGTATACTACTTGTAACTTGTACATAACTTGTATAAAATTGAAATAAAATATGTTTACACTAAATAATGAAAATCGTCTCCTCAGAAACGGCTGAGCCGATTACCAAATATACTCGAAAAAAAATAAGGGCTCAAACTTTTATCCTGTGATTTCTGGAACATTTCAAACATATGGTAAAATAAATCGTCATTTCTACCTTCCATTTTATTCATTTTACAAATTTTATTCTCATGAAGTTTGAACCTATAGCCTTTGTCTTGACAAAGTCCAGGCTTAAAGTCAAACTAGCCCTAAAATGAGAGTGGTTTGAATTCCCATAGAGAATTGATAGTGTGTCAGTTTTGTCGGGCATAACTTCTAAAATTGCAATTAGTTTTAAACTTGTTACACCTTGCTTACTTTAAAAATGATTAAATTTGATGACTGTTTGCAAAAAATCCATGATGAATTGGCGAGATCGAAAATTTTGGTGAATTTGCTCATGGACTTCTGAGCTCTTTGATTTTGAGGGTAGTGTAAATTGAAGTCTGGGCTTGGTCAAGATAGAAGTTACAGTTTACAAAACTTGCAAAATGAACGAAATGGAAGGTAGAAATGATTTATTTTACCAAATGTTTGAAATGTTCCAGAAATCGCAGGGTAAAAGTTTGACCCCTTAATGTTTTTTTTCGAGTATAATACAACATCTACTTTTTGAGTTGACCCTCCTCCAGCCATGTGATTTTATCTCAGTGGGACGAGCTTTATTTTCCTTGTGATGAAAATCACCATCCCAGTTTCAAAATAGTTTGACAGGAAGATTATTTGGGGTGGCATTCTACCAAGGCCATAGTCATCACTCAGGAAGCAAGCCTGATGTTCATCTGAATAATAAATAAAAAAAACAGGCCCGATTTCAAAATAATTTGAATGGAATGCTCCTAAACCATAATCGTTCAAGCTGTATAATGTCATAGAAGCAAATCCATCAAGAAGACGGGCCTTCTTATGTGTCAGAGGGGTTCTGGGGTATCCTTCTACAAGAAAGTTTAATACCTTATGGGTTTATTTAGGTTATGGGTACACATCCATGTTTTTCCGCCATTTTTAGAAGAAGAAAAAAACTATTACGCCATCTTGTTTCCTTTCCTGGACAAAACAAAACCTTCTTCATAGGGATCTACTCTAAAATGAAAGAATTTCTCCTTTTCCTTTTAGAAATGACACTATGTGCTGGAGGCATTAGTAAAAATGGTAGAGATGCTTCCCCTGAAAGTGTTCATTCGCCTTGATACTTCTCTTTGCATAACCGGCGACTATAAGCTTGAATCAAAGACACGATGGGGTCTTTTCATGAGCAGTAATGTAATGCACAAGCTGCACAACCATTAGAATAGCTCGTTATGACCTCTCGTATTTGGCGCACACGCTTATGGGTATTGTCCAGTTTCAGATAAAGATGGCGGACGAAAGCCGTTGAAAGGATGGCTGCCGAAGTATCCCTGGCTTTCGCCGTTGGAAAAGAGACGGATCGGTGCTGTTTGCGACAAAGCTGCCCAGAACCCTAACATCGGCTTCAGCTGATCTCTGTTTTCAAAATGGCTTTCAAAGAGCCCACTGATCCTAATGGATCATATAACTGAGCCGCGACACGAGAAAACCAACAATGTGGTTTTGCGCCCAGCGCAGACTCATATCATTCTGGGCATCCGCCTAGTCTAGTCAGACTCTTCGCTAAGTGCTTAAAGGGTAGCTAAGGGACTGAGCTACCTCCATGCGGACAGCGAAGTTTCCGATCAGACTGGGCGGATGCCCAGGCTGATCTGAGTCTGCGCTGGGCGCACAACCACATTGTTGGTTTTGTCGTGTCGCGGCTCATATGTTTTACTTTAATGACTGAGTGCGATCCTGAAATACTTTCACTTAAAAGAACACAAACTGTTCGGCGAAATTGATACTTTCATACTTGAACACACATTTGTAAAATATTTTCAGTTTATATAAATATAAAAAAAAAATGGGAAACGAAAGCAATTTTAAGGTGAATGGATACACTTTCAGGGGAAGCAACTCTGCCTTTTCATTTTTACCTTACTTCTCACTACGAGTCTACCCTTAATGAAAGCAATTTGCTCCCAATAAGCAAATTCTGTTCTATAATAGCAGACCCCCTTTTGGAAGGGCTATGTCCTCCAGGGAAGAAAACCAGGTAATTTCGGCAGTTGTTCCCTTTTGTAAAAATGGCAGAAAAGATGGTGATGTGCCTATGTACCTTAATGCAGAGCTATCAGAAATTGCTGCATCAGAAGTAAGAATCATGTTACAAACCCGTAGTGATCCGTATTAAACAGAGTGGGGGTGGGGGTAGCGGGGGGGGGGGGGGGGGGTCTTTTGTTCCTGGCCATTAGACTAGCACTTAATCGCCAAAAATGAAAAAATTGAGTTAACAAACAGCGTACATCCAGATAAGGCAGCTCATAATGATTTTTTTATCTGGATCTCCAGTCTTTGAAATCTCATTATTCTATAGCTTTGACGAAACATTTGTTGAAATTTTGAATATGTAAAATTTTCGTCTGCCTTTTTCGGTGCTTTACTTGCCTTTTTCACCCACGAAACAATTATATACGGTGTTCGTCGGTTGAACTTTGCAACAGTGTTTTAGTACATGCCTTCGAAATACCTTCGCTATTTTGCTTCGAATGTACATTTTTGAAGACGATGAAAACAGAAAAAAATAGTGTCATGTGAAACTCCTATAAATGTGAGTATAGGCCTGTAAATTTTTGTTTCGAACTTGCCTGAAGTAATGAACTGAGTGGCTGCCAACCTGGCGCCACGTTAGAAAGTTGCATTATCATATTCGATATAATATATAACATGGTAATGTTTGCACGAATACTATGAATAGACCATATATACAAACCTGGTGGCAGCGGTATCAGCTCTGAGCAATTCAGACCCGTATAATTCCACTGACAAAAACACTTCATCTGGTTATCATCCACGTGAAAGTCACATACTCCATGGTCCCCACAATCAAAGGGACACTTCATTTCGCAGAAGGTTCCAATATAGTTTGGTTCACAAATACATTTTAGCCCTTTATCCTTGGCTTCCATATCACAGACGCCATGCTGACAGACAAAACCTGGCTGACATGTTTTTGGTCCTTTCAACTTGGAGACGTCAATACGCCGCGTACAGACGTATTGTTCATCTTTAGCAATGCAGTCTCCGTCCTTACATGTTTCTAAACATTTTGAAACATCACTTAAGTTCGGATTCTTATCACTAGAACCGATATCGAACTCGGAATCATCACTTGCTTCCATGGAAATGTTTGCTTCTCGGTGTGCGCCAATTATTTTTGATGTACGGATTTCGAATGGAGATGTTTTATTGACATGAACATTTGAGATCATTTTCATGACATCATCTGTGACACTGCCACCACTATCTTTTATATCATTTCCAATTTTATTTAGATCCAATGTAACCAAAGAAGGTTCAGAATTTTCTGTTGTATTGTCATGTTTCTCTTGCTCTGACAAAGAAACGTCATCTCGACACCACCGCCCGGCCCACCCTGGGGCACAAACACATGTAGCAATACACGTGTATTCATCCATGACGCAAGAACCACCGTTTCTACATAGTTCTGACATAAGCGAGCAGAAATTGTGACATTTCTTGTCAGATGGTTTTACTCCAAATTTAAAAGTAGTAAAGCTCCCGGGACCGTCCAGATTTACGCCAGAATCCCTCTCTATAGCAGTCACCGTCATAAACAGCCACACAAAATCCGTCAACAGGAAATAACTTCTCTTTGACATGGCACTATTTCTTTGGCGAATGACCCTGGTGAAAGGGTTTGCTATAATTCCAAGGAAACGATATATAATCTCCAGATACAGATACTGTCAGCTGCGACGTAAGTATTCCATATTGTAAACGAATAACACAATTCCTCACCGACTTCACAGATTTATTTTGTAAGTAAATGTACTCCTCGGCTGTTTTAGGTAATGTATTACCGAATAAATCTACATTCATTTAACATAATCACACAATTAATCTTTTCAATGTGTTCATTATCCTAGTTTAAATCAGGTGCAGACAATTAGGCTGTCGATCCTTCTGTTTAAAGAAAAAAAAATTAAACAAATTTATAAGAAAAGTTGTATTTCCAGAACGCTGCATAAGCTGACAGTTAACAAGACTAAATTGTTAGCAGTTTTGTTCTAAAATATATCAAATCCCAAATTCATGCGCTGAAACGTTACTTTGTAGAAATTAATTACATCTTTTCGCTCAATAACACAATGTATGTATTGTTTTATATGATAGTTAGAAAAGCGTAACGCTACAAAAACGTCGTTAATTTATGTTTGTTTAGTTCGGATGACCTCAGCTGCGTTGACGTTCTTGTGACCGCATTACAACACGGCGAGAACCAAAGGTAGACATTCCGCTTAGAAAGCAAGTCCCAACCACAAAACTTTTGCCCAAGTCTTTTTCTTATTATAAGTTGTTTTATGATTCATTTGTCTATGCCAGCTTTAATTTTAGAACTTAAGACATTGGATGATACCGGTATTTTCACTTTTCACTTCAGTTAGGATCTAGAAATTGACCAAATAATAATATATGAATTATTCATATCATGTAGATTACAGTGCAGCTTGGTCATTATGGCGTCCAGTTTGTCAAAGGCTGGACATCAATCAAAACTTAATGACGTCTTTATTATTACTGTCATAACCAGAATGTCAACGTTGACCTCTGTGTCAGTGTTCGGTTTTTACTTTTTTGCTCACCTGCAAATTCAGCGGTAGCAACTTCGAGGCCAACGTAAACTCCAAGTGAACTCCTCAGGAATAATACAACTTTATTTTTTTTTTCCGTTTCTTTTTTTTCAAACATGGCATTGACTCCACGACGCTCTCGATATCTCAAAGACGAAGTTCGTCCCAAACTGCTGAGATCTCAAAGTAAATTTTCTCAGGTCCCAGAAAATTTACTTCGAGATACCAGTGGTTCGAGGGAACAGGAATTGAAACGTATAGCAAAAACAGGAAATTTGTCCAAACCGTTTCTCGATATAAGAGGGTACTTTAAGATATCAGTGTTTGAGATAACAAGAGTCAACTGTATTTTGTTTAATCTGTTTAAGGTGGGCGATTCTTTTGCAAACAGCGTATGATCAGACTCCGCCTGCAGCTGATCAGGATTATTTCATGCTTATCTTTCCCTGTAAATACTCATCAAATAAAGAATGTACTTGTCCATTTAACGTCAGAGTAATTCCTATCAAAAGGCATTTTTAACAACCATCCGTCGTCGCCGATACAGACGTCTGGTAGTGGAAACATCCCGGACTTTGCGGAATGCTGGCATTGATTTTATTCAAGTGAAAGGACTTCTTCGATTAAGGCGTGAATTTTCCCCATGATTTAAAAGTTATACGGATCACTGACTTTTGCTTTGCATTTATGACTATGACTTGTAACTTGCATGGAAAATGAATTTTCAAGTGTTTGTGTCTATGTAAAGTACGTTAAACATACGTTGACGTTGACGTTATTGTTGAGATAAATTGTAAATTTTCCTCAAACTGTTCGTTGAAATAATGATTTATTGTATATATTTCAGCCTTTTTTGACTTATATTACTTACATAACAGATAACACTGGATACTTTTGACTGTATGTATGTGACCTTGACCTCATTTCAAGGTCATGGTACACAATAAAATCCTTGAAGATCACAGTGCTACTGTTGACCATTCTTCTTCTTTGGCTTATTGAGTATCGTTCCCCCCCGTGACCCAGCTTCCCACTCATATATATTGCGTACTTGCATCGTATAAGTCTGCTGCATGAAGGAAATGCTGGGTCACGGGGGGGGGGGGGGGAAGTACTTGTATTTTAGTTATAGTGAAGCGTTCTCTTTTGGCCGCTTTGACCGGAAGTATAACTGTGGTTTTGCATTTTTAAATGCCAGTCAGGCGTAACAAGAAGAAAATCATTGCTTTGTATTGTGATATGCATGTATTTAGCATGCATTTATGACAAAAATGTATGAAATGAATGACTGATTTCAATATTTTTATTACCTCAAAAATTGAGGTATGCGAAAACCTTGAATTAAGGGTAGGTAGGGTCAGACTGGATTATCTCCCCATGTCTTTGGGTCTGAATCACAAATGATCTGATTTCATACGCCTTACATATTTGTGGAAGCTCCGCTAAGAAAAATTTGCACACTTTATACTTTTGAAAATTCGGACCTGTCGCGCCGGTCTAATGGGGAAAATCCTCGCCTTAATCGAAGAAGTCCTTTTCCTCAATTCTATATTCATTTGAGTCAGATTAAGACCAAAAATAAGTTACGTTAATTTTTGGCTTGCGGTTTCGACCGCAAGCCAGTATTCATGTCGTTTAGTGATACCGAGTTATTTTTAGAAGAAACGATACGTCACGCTCATTCGGAAAATACCAGGAGTGTTGGCATATACTAAAATATGGAGTGGAGTCAATCTATGGAGTGGCGTGTTTTTTTTTTTTTTTTTTTTTTTTTTTTTTGAGTGGTATTTTTGGAGTGGAGATTTTGCGTGAACTTATCTGACTTCAAATGTCTGGACAAGAAACCTTGCCGCACCATTTTCGGGCAATGACCAGTTGCAAAATGCAAAGGGGCATTTTCTGATTTATCTTCTGGACTAGCCAGATTATCTGAAATCACATGATAGCTTGCTTGAAAGCATAATACCATGAACCAAGCAAGGCCAGGCCAAGTATACTTTTGGGAACAATAATTAAACATTATGGTCCTACTGTATACATGTATTTATCCGAGTCAGCAGCATTAAGTTTTGGCAGTTTGAAATAGGTCTGCCGGCTGAACTTAAAAGGTACATAAATCATGTCAAATTCCTACCAAATCAAATTGTACCATCTGACTGTTTGAAGAGAAGTATAAGAACTTACTTACTGGCTTACTAGCTGGCTGGTGTGGTGGGCTTACTTGATTACTGGGTATGTATTTCCGTTTACACAGCCAGCTTATTTGTACACTGACAATGGACTAATGAGCAATAGATCTGGTTTTAATTCCGATAGTCTCTGAGTCAAGGAGATGTCATCATCTAACATCCTGCGACTTAAAGAAAGGAGAAACACTCCACTCTAAGGCTCCACTGCAAAGGTTGACTCCACTCTATATTTCAGTATATGCCGGAGAGTTCGTTCTCAACTATATAAAAAAAACTGTACCTTCGCGTACGTCACAAAATACATACAATTTCGCCCGCTGCTTTGCCTCGATGCAATATTTTTAGCCACATCCGACAACAGGTAAATGTATACGATCGCCCACATGGCATTGATCAGACTGCGCAAAATGCAATCTGATAGGTACCTTTGTTGGTCGCATATGGCATAAAACAGGATTTTCCTATGAATCGCCAATATACTAGCATGTTTCAAGGGAGGTAATACTTATATAATTTGCAACAAGTCTTCGTTAAGTTTGTATTACTCAGTAGACAAATGTCTTAAAAAATAAAGATGATTTTTTTAAGAACATGATAAATATACAAATTTGAACGCAAATAATTACACGCCTGAGTGATAGCCAGCAGAATACATATATTTTTGAAAGCTTGACGTATTACTGTATCATCACCTTTCACTAATAAAAATAAATAAATTTAATTAAAAAAAAATGGAATACAAAATGGTTCAACAAACACGTTAACTTGTATGCCGAATTACTGCGCCAACTTTCTCTATCATTTTATGGACAAAAAATAACCATGTTAATTCCTGTTACATGGAGTAAAAATATGATGAAACCTTAAGAGTTTAAGTCTATTTCCAATAATACATTAGGACGTGCTATTTTTTCGCCTGTTTGCGCATTGTCACAAAAACCGCACAACCAAAAACGTTAAGTATACGCCACCGACGGTGATAATGCCGCAGATGCAGGAACAGTTCAGTAATACACATGTAAATCTACCTAGTTTCTGCTAGTAGCAGGCGAAACTAAAATATTGTCTGAATAGAAAATAAATCCGAGCAGCTCAGGCATCCATCATTATGATGCATGTTTGTCAAGAACCTGCCCACATGCTTATGACGTATACAGTAGTAGAAGAAAACCAATAAACTATAATCAGCTTGACAGCACCGCATAACTCTATATTAGGCTACCTTTGCTAGTGTCGAGATTCCTTTATATGTGCACAGAAGCTAAATGTGACTGACTGTCACTGCGTATTGATGTTCTGCATTAATGTTTTATTGTAACACTCTCTAACGTTGCCTTTTTAACAAATGTACAGAGACATATTTACACGTGTCGACGATTTCCTCAGTGAACCTAAACTGGACTGACGATGTTCATATATACCAAACAAAAAAAAAAAAAAAAAAAAAAAAGAAACGCACACAGAAATGTTTTGGTATTTTCTCGGGAATAACAGATATTTTAAAACAATAATTCGTACAGTATTATAGATAGACAATCGGACAGTTCAATCCGAAAATTTCATTTGTGTCAATTCAGTACTTTGTGATGCGTCTCAAAACAAGGAAGGGGTCAGTTTTCAATGTCACAGTCTTCAATAAGAGGCCATTGTCAGCGATTTCATTAATGCGTATTTTTATGCGTATGGAAGCTACAGATACTCATCTACGCCATGATGAAGTCTGAGCAAGATTTGAGCAGAACTACGGATTTTTAGACATTTTCTAATCATGCTATAAAAGGTAAATTAAATGGGAAATCTTACTATATGCGTTTCTTGTTTTTTTGTTTGGTATATACATCCATGAACAACACGCATTCATGCAATGTTACGCGTAAGCGACGTCACGGATAATTCGATAAGTTGATTGGCCAACGTAACGTTTGATATACGTCATGTCATTGTGACGGCTGTTGAACGTCATTACCAAACACGTTGGTAAATAACTATTCTTCGTCCTTGCCTTGTTAAATTAGCCAGAACGTCACAAATAAGGGTTCCGGGACGTTTCGCCCCAAATCCATTTCCTCCCCTGGACGTTTCGCCCCCAGGACGTTTCGCCTCTGGTCGTTTCGCCCCTGGTCGTTTCGCCCCCACTGGATGTTTCGCCCCCTGGACGTTTCGCCCCCAAATTTTCGCGGGAGGGAGGAAATGGGCAGAAATGTAGGAATTTAGCCCTGGTCTGTCACAGTCAGATCATCTGTGGCGGCGTCGGTAGCAGTTGTTGCAGATACGTCAAAGGAATCTTCAAGCCCTAAACTGTCGACCAACGAAGACACATCCCTGGAAGTAAAGGATTATATTACTGGCAACATAACATTTATAGATAGTCTTCATGAATACCATTTTTTTTACTTCGAATAGACGATACTATACGTGTTCTGAAATACTTCTTATATGCATATATTTATATATATATATACATCTGTATTTTCTAAGATGGCGACAAATTACATAAATGCAGTATGAGCCACATATCACCTGTGTTTCAATATAAGGAAGCCACATGATAAGCCACATGATATATTCATTTTCAACAGACTGAAAACAGATCAGCGAAATACGGTTTGCCAATTTTTAATAATATCACCAAAATACATATTTAACAGACATACCTCCTGGATACTTCACTTTGATCCATTTCTTCCTCAGTCTGTGTTGATGTCTCATTCCCGGAACTGAAAATACAGCAAAGGAAAACAAAATTGCAAACAGTGACATATGCGAAACAAAGGTGCATGGGGTCTATTCTGATCATTTGCTACAAGTTTCAGACAGGCTGCCTCAAACTATGATTTTATATAGATTTTGAAAAAAATACGCTAATAAATACTTAAGTTACCCCACGGAAACCAAGTGCAGACGGACGGACGGACGTACTACGGACATACTGCATTATGATCAGAGTCTTCGCCGGACGCTATGTGTGTAAACGGACTCTTTGCTGTGTGCACATGTCACAGGCTTATTTTTTGCTTTCGCTACGACATGCTCTCATGTAAACAGATAAGAATTCGGGAATTTTTAACTTAAATAAATACCTCTGATCTGTTGCAGCTGTGTCCCGCATTTCCGAATCCATGTAGTCCGCCATGTCATCGTCGCTCTGGCTCGTGGACTCGGCTATTGGAAGGATGCTGGCACTGCAATTCTGAAAGAAGTGTACAAAAAATTGTCACGATGTGATGCGTGCATGCCTGCGTATGTATTTGTGCTGTTTCTATTACAGAGGATACGGAATTGGTAATTATAAAGTAATAAATCTTATGTGAGCTACTATATTCATAAGCTTTATTAGAAAAAAAAACTAACTATGAAGTTAGGAACTTGGAATAATTATAATAAACTTTTCATAATATATATTATGCATCACTGCCTTCCACTCCGTACATACAATTTAACATACGCTAGGGTCGACGTAATTGTTGACGGACGTACGGACGGACCAACGGAATTACTGACGGACGGACGGACGGACGGAAAAGTGAACTCCTATACCGCACCTTGCTAAATCAGGTGCGACAAAAAAAAAACATTATAAAAATCTACATGTATATTACACGTACCTGCGAAGAAAAAGAGGGTGCCTCCAATACAAACGTGGCCTCTATGCTGACAGCTGTAGTTTCTGCCGCGAAAACAGCTTCTTCCAAAAGCGCCTCTGTGGCTTCATCAGCAACCTGTAAGAAATGAATAAAAAAATATAAAAAACAAAACAATAGGTTCAAATTGTTCAAAGTTTTCCCCTACGTATTTAAACATTAACAATCCAGCATACACATAAGGTCAGAACGACGCCATATGAACAGCGATGCTACGTCATTAGTCGCACCGCCGTTCATACTACGTCGCTTTGATGCTGCGAAGTGTTTGGGTATATAGAATTGTTCATAGCTATGCCGTAATCATCTGATAATACACGTGTAATAACATTTAGGTGCCGCGTACATGCAACGTCACTGATAATGACCGTGTCAGCAATGCGTTCTGTTCCTCTGTATATGACCGTCAATGCTACGTCGCATAGACCTACAACGTTATTTTGATGGTACGGAGTGTTTCCATGAATGTTTTTTGAATACAGTAATTATAATTATTACGGCCAAAAAAATACTTACCTCTATGGCCTCGGCGTCTCTGTCTGGGATTCGTGGCACACATGGCTGACACACAAACTTCAACTTCTCACCCCTTCTTGCCGCAAAGTACTGGGCTTGCGTGATACCTGTGGGAAAAAAAATACACAATGGCAACCAAAAAAAAAAGCAAAAACAGGCTTCTCAGATGGACGGACTTCGGGCGCCGGGAGATGCTGCCTTGCGTAAGTATTGGATGCGCAGTTACGACTAATTGAAATAACAAATTCCAAACATACAACAGAAAGCAATAAACCAACATTTCTACATTTCTGTGGTCAAGCCTAGATTAAAATTAAAATAATATAATTGATATATGATAAATGACTAGTCATCTGATGCGTTGCTTAGTTAAAAAATAAATAGAGTTTCAAATAAATAGTTCCCAGCAGGCACGAAGCGTAGAATCAACATTGAATCAACCTTGAATTAAATAAATAAATAATAAAATAAATGATTAGATAAATAAAGTTGCAATGTTTACCTGTCCCACAAAGCCGATGCTGCCATCGGTCACACACATCACAAGAAATAGCATGGCGGCGGCCATCGACTTCTTTCTCACATGCAATGCATAAGGCAGATATTTTTAGAAAGTTGTTTCTTTTAATCATCGCACGTATGACGATCTCAAAAATGAGTGATGCTGTGGGGTTTCAGTTGATGTTATATACCCATGTCTTCGGCGTATGAAAAGGTTTTGTTGAAACAAAAGATATATCAATTATGGCATATCTTGGATTCCACTAGTCCTTTTCCGATAAAAAGACCGCTGTTCACCGACAAAGTCAAAGGCCCAATTAAAGACAAAGTAAATTTGATATTCACATTTCAAATATCTGTAAAAAGGCTTCAAAACAATTAGGTGTTTTAAAACGTATTGGTAAGAACCTTTGCAAATTGGGTAAACTTAACATTTATCATTCTTTTATTTTGTCAAATTTTAGCTATTGTCCTCTGGCTTGGCACTTCTGTGGGGAGGCAAATACTAAGAAACTTGAGAAAATACAGGAAAGAGCACTTCGCTTCATCTATAATGATTATATGTCAGATTATGACACTCTTCTTTCTCAGTCAAAATTGCCTACTCTGAAGTTGCGGAGGCTGAGGACAATGGCACTGGAAGTTTTTAAAATTTTATATAAAGAAACTCCTGTATATTTACATGACTTGATATGTTTTAAAAATAACCATTATACTTTTAGGTACACAAGAATGGCCGAGATCCCACAGGTAAGAACAACAAGATTCGGCTCCAGCTCCTTTCGTTCCAGTGCAGCGAAATTGTGGAACTCTCTTCCTCAACATTTCAGAGAGGCCCACAATTTCAATCACTTTAAAAGTTTAATAAATGCCTGGAATGGAGGGGGCTGTGTCTGCTCTTTTTGTTCTGCATCTTAGCCTTCTGCATGCTTTTAAACAATGTTCCTTATCCTATTTGTGCTTGGTTTATATGATATTTCAGTGCTTTTGTATCTGTATGATTTAGTGCTTTTAGTTGCTCCTTGTTAATCTATGATTTATGTGCTTGCTAGTTTAGTTGTGCTTTGCTTCATTAACTTCTGCGATTATCTTTGCTTTTTATGTGCTTTTCTAGTTGATATTGGTAGATCTATCTTTGCTTCTTGTCTTTCTCCACTTTCGCTTTCGGCTCAAGGGTCCTCGTCTTATAGCTTGTATGTTCTGCGGGGACACTTGATGCATAAATAATTTCGTTTTTTTTTCATATTTACACTAGGATAAAAGGCATGTAGCAAAGGTAGAATATGTTCTGTTTTGCTGGGCTCGGGTCTGATCTCGAACATTGGCTGGATGGTGGGGTGGAGCCTGATGTTTAGTAATTGAGCTGCCACTCGCGAAGCGCCACCAATTAGCACAATGTCACAGCATACTTATTCTGTTCAGGCCCTTGCCGAGCACAGTAATAATATAACACTTAAATATCATTGTAGTGTTGTTTGAGCATGCACTGTTTTAGTATCCTTTATATGTCTTATATGTTTTATATGTATACACTACTGTCTTATCTTATCTCTCTTACAGGTCTTACATGATCCATGCATGTAAAATTGAAAATATTGATATAGTCTCTTATAATGTACATGTATATTTTATATGTTAGTCGGTCTAATAGCTATTCATAGCTAATGTTACTTGTTATGTAAACACATCCGACTTTAAATAAAATTTGTATCTGTATCTGTATCTGTAAGGGGACCATGCGGCCAGAATTAAAGACGTTTATTCACACCTCTCCACTAATCGTGGAAACAGCACTCGATTAACCCGTCTATTGAGAGCAATAAACAAGGTGATTATTACAAGGTGTCATTTCAGATTAACTTGTTTGTTAATTTCATTATGGATTAAACACAGCCAACATGTTTTTAATCTCTCGATCCCTGCTATTGTTTGTTTGTTTGTTTGTCTATTAGGAAGAGAAGAAAAAAGACAAAGTAAATATCAAAACAGGTTAATTAGTTACATGTAACTAATTAGATTAATCATACTAGTTGACAAAAATCTATTTGTGCCCAGATAATCTATTTTCTTTTTCTTTTTTGTCTTATAAATTTAATGATTAAATTTTAATTATAAAACACTCCAATAATACTATTGATTAATGTAATGATACATTTTGTCAGTTACTTGAAATAAATAATAAAAACTAACATTTTATATAATAGGGGCGAAACGACCAGGGTCTAGGGGCCAAACGACCAGGCTCGATTTTAGAGGCGAAACGACCAGGGGCGAAACGACTAGGGGGGAAATGGTTTGGGGGCGAAACGTCTTGTTACCACAAATAAGTAACATAATTGATGTGATAACATCGTATAAATATAAGATAAATTTCATCATGGAAATATGAACACAATGAGTTCTGTGCTTTATTGTTCCCAAAAGGTTATTATCTCAAACAACAGCAGCATGCAAAATTTTCTTCTACTCACTGTCACTGGTGCTACTAAAATCAAAAATACAGTTCAGTGAATATAAATTTGTTGTCTTCTTTTGATGCGAAGTCCAGAAGTGCCAAGATTCCATAGACATTGGTTTGAAACAGTCTTTCCTAAAATTTTGATTCAAACTAAATGTGACTTAGCAGCCATATAGAAAAAACTTGAAATAGGCCCATATAGTAATTTTCCTTGAGACATGCCTAACAGCCAAAACGTTGGAAAACTGTGTGTGCGTGCGTGCGTGCGAGCGTGTGTGCGTGCGAGCGTGCGTATGTGTGTGTTTAATTATTTCCTCGATCTGATTTTCAAATAAATTCTACACTTGTTTTTACCTCACACCTGTAGATAATGCCGCCATTCAAGAAGTTAAGAAATCAAATACTTTGCTAAATAAAAATTAGCAACAGAAAATGCACTAACAATTGGGTTCACTTGAATAAACAACTCATGAAAATTTCACTGTCTTAGCTGGGCAAGCCTTCCTTTTAAAAGGAAATTTTATTATAGAATAATAGTGAAATATTTATACAAACGAATCGTAAACTATTAAATATTACATTAATTAAACATTTATTCATAGATTTAAAATTTTGTACGTTTGATTTCTTTACCGGATTAATTAGTAAAAAATATGTTTGTAGAAATAACAGTATATAAGGGTGTATAAGGGTGTTTGGCATTTGACGTTTTTAGAACGTTTTAATCTGCTGCGTTTACAAGTCAGTCAAATGAGTATGTCAGATTTATTCTGCACGGTCATCTAAAAAAAGAACATACATACAAATGAAACACTAAGAAATAACCACAGATTTTGAGATAAAATACAAAGTTAAACATTTTAAAGAATCAGCACACTTCTATAGTTTAAAACAGATATGAAAGTCTGTCTTTTGTCTTACAACATGAGTGCTGGACAGAGGAAATCGTGACGCCAAATGCTAATGTATAAGATAGCATGTGCACATGTACAGTCCGGTCAGGGTATTATTGATTCGATGGGTCCAATTGTTTTCTGGGCAAAATCGGTTGCTTGTATTGTGACTACGCTGCGCATGTTCATTATTCATGTTTCAGTGTACACGCTAAGAAAAAAAGTTGAGAGAGCTAAGGAAATAAATTTTATTCGAGCTTACTTTCAGCGCTATTCTGTCCAGATTTCCCATGTCGGAACGGGAGCAAAACAAACTAATTCCCCAACCCTAACTCTTATGAGGCCTGATTGTGATCGAAACGGTTTTACTGTGGATCCCGTTGGCGTTTGCATTGGTATATAAAAATACCTTGCGCTTGCAAATTTGTTAAACTGGGCCCGCTGTCTCGATTAACAGATTTGCATATGATAAGGGGCATTATTTTGGCATAACCAACATTGACACCAACCTCCTTCTCATTGATCAGATTTACGGTTCGGAAAGGTGCTTTGTATGATCAGTCATTTTTATTCCATTAAAAATGGGGACTACAACCACTCTTGAGATTCCCTGGAATCCTGTTTCTTTGTAGTGTGTGGTACAAAAGATCACAGGGGTTTTCCGTGATTTTTATTTTATTTTTTTTCTATTTGGCAGTTACCCCTATGGCAACAAACGTGGCTGATTTAGAGTAACTTCAACTACATGTATCATTTTTGGCTGATTCTATTCTATGTCTAACCTAGATGTGCTAATTGTGAGGGCCTCAGCATCCCAGTTATGGTTGGAAACTTTGCTGACCTCTTTAATTCCATTTCGGGCCTCAGACTTAATGGTGGCTTTGACCTAAACACTTTCTATATTAGTTCATCTTATCTAAAGTTTTTTTACAAGATTGGTTGATTGTCATGCAAAATCAGACTTCAACATTAGATTTATTTGAAATCCATTTTTTAAACTGTAATAAATATTTTAATGTGTAATGGCAATTACACTGAAACTGCATTTATGGCTTTTCATAATGACCTAAAATGTAGTTGTTTTTTGTCAGCTCCTCCGCCCCTGCACCGACACCATTTTTTTACATATCGTGTAAATTTTGTATTTCATTTTTACATTTTTTACATTTTTACATTATATATGCATGTATGTACGTAAGTGTGCGTGTATGTATGTAGGTAGAAGGTACGTATGTATTGCCGGAATGTATTGGCGAACATACGTCTGAATGTAAATGTGAGTAAAAATGTCACAATACGTAAAAAGGTTTACAGTACGTATGTATGTATGTATGTATGTATGTATGTATGTATGTGTGTACATATGACATATGTATATATGTGACAGTATAACATATTTGTGTGAAAATTTACCAAGTTAGTGAGCAGCGGTTTATTTCAACACTCAAGCAATGGCAATGGCAATTACTTATGGCTTTTCATAATGACCTAAAAATGTAGTTTTCCTTCAGAGCCTTCTAATTGATCTTGCTTCGGCATACGTGATGAGTCCATATATCTTAAATTGAATGATGGAAAGGCATTGCCAATCAGATTTTTATAATTTAAGCTGATCTTAACCAACCTATTTTCAATGCCACAAGGGTACTTTTCAGTTTTGAATGCTTAAAAGCCAAACAATTACTCAAATTTTTTGGCTTTTAAGCATTCAAAACAGAAAAGTACCCTTGTGGCATTGAAAATAGCTCCAATATTGCTTAATTGAAAGAATCTTAAATTTTGTGTGACTGTAATATTAGAAAATGATTACTTTTTTTTCTAAATTAGGATTTTTTTTACGTCTGACCGTTCCGACTTCCATAGTATGAAAGATAGTGACTCTCAAGTTTTAATTTTTGTAAAGCATATAAACTGGTATATCTACTCTGGCCATGCCTGCATGACAGGGCAAAAAAAGTCCACTTTTGTAGAAACAAGCATGCATGCATAATAACTGGTGGTTCTTTGTCCTATTTTTGGAACTTTTCCATAATCCACTGAATTAAATAGTTGCATCATGAGAACATTCAGATGAATAATATGCTTATATGTCACAAGAACATGAATGGGATAGAAAAAGTGTAACAACCTACCTAGATTCAACTGAGTGCACAAATGCAAGATGCACTTATCCTCAAGGTCTTTAAATGAAAAGAAATGTTATATGAAGAAACAAGACCCCGTGAAGGCCCCTGAAATGACCTTGACCATGGGCATAAAATCTACCCTTTAGAAGTGTAGGAGCATTTGACCACTGACTTCCCTGTTTTGTTCTTGACATTTGGTATGTAAACCTGAATCTTGTATCTGGCATATCTTTACTTTTCTGTGAAGTTTGATCGTTTTTCCCTTCAGCGGTTTTGCCTATTAAGGAGACTTGACCCCTTGGATGCTGGAGCAAAAATCTTGTGCATGACATACCTTCTCATTATGTTTTACCTTTCTGAGAAGTTTTAACAAAATTGCTTCAGTTGTAATACTTAAGTTGTAATACTTTGAGGTATCACTCGAAAAATCTTGACATTTAACCCCAATTGTGACCTTAACTTGGGCACTAAATCCTAAATCTTGCAAGAAACACACCTTTTTACTATGCTTTACCTTTCTGTAAGTTTAATGAAATTCATTTCAGCACTTTTGAGTCAGTTTGGAGACATGATTTGACCTCTCACCCCTGATTGTGACCCTGACCTTGAGCATGGGAACCTTAATTTTTGTTGTGACATACCATCTCATTATATTTTACCTTTTCATGAAATGTAATAAAATTTGCTTCAGTAGTTTTTTTAGTAATTTGGAAAAGACAATGTGACCTTCAGCCTCTGACTAACAGGGACTTTGAAATTGGGTGTGGTAATGTGTACATGTATATGTCATGTATGTGTCATTCCTTCTCATTATGCTTTATCTTTCTGTGAAGAAAAATGAAATTACCTTCAGTACTTTTCTGAGCAATTGCTAAGACATGACTTGACCTCTGACCCGAAACTGTGACCTTGACCCCTGGTTTGGGGAAAAATATTATGTGACACACCTTCTCATTATGAGTTACCTTTCTGTGAAGTTTGATGAAATTCACTTACACAGTCTATAATCACTGAGACATGATTTGATCTCTTACCCATACCTGTAAATTGAGCCATGATACGAGAAAACCATCAAAGTGATTGTGCCCAGCGCAGACTAAGATCAGCCTGGGCATCCGCCCAGTCTGATCAGTCTTCGCTGTCCCCATGGAGGTAGCTTAGACCCTTAGCTACCATTTAAGTGCTTACTGAAGAGTCTGATTGGACTGGGCAGATGCCCAGGCTGATCTGAGTCTGCACTGGGCCACTTTGTTGGTTTTCTGGTGTCTTTACTCATATGAAATTCTCATGTGAAGATTAACATGTAAAATTACCATTTTCAACAGAGTTTTAGGCAAAGTTGTGCACAATCTAAAGTCATGACATGGGAAAAATGTTTTGGAATTCTATACTATACTGCCCAAAATATTTAAAGGAACACCAAATATTTTCCATACACAACAGTGCAGCACATCTCTTCTTTGAGAGTCATTTACTTTTGATTGACATTATAAGGCACAGAATTTCCTATTATTTTGCCGTTTCAAAGATGGTCGAGGTTACATAGGCAGGATCAATATTGGATCAAAACTTGTGCAGTACTGCACAAGTTTTGATCCAATATTGATCCTGCCTATGTCCATGGACTAATTTTTGTAAAAAATGGATTTTGGTAAAAAATTGAAATTTTTCAGTACAGGTGAATGGCATGATAATGTCAACCATAATCAAACAACTATTCTGTCTATGAAACTAATATCTTATAAGATCACTTGTATGAAAAGATCACTTTGAACTCAAGTAAATGAGATTTTATTGACTTCCGTAAAAATGCATTGATTTCAGACAGTTCTAAAATTGCAAAATTTCTTCCATGGAAATGAGCAGAGCATCATCAGCTGTATTGAAATACCTGTTGCCTGAATCTTCCATCCTTCAACAAAACGCTGCATAAACAAGAGCTGTCGCCTGACAGCATAGCTCGCCTGAATAGGTGCTTGCCCATCACACACTGCTATGTATAAAACTTCAGGCAAGCATGTCCATAATGACAACACATTTATAAACAAAAACTATCTCAGAAATGTCTTAAAATAAAAAATAATACACATGAAATTTCAAAGTCCATGAGCTTAAGGTCATCAACTAAGGGGTAGGGGGGAGGAGGGCAGGGCTAGGTGTATCAAAGCCTTTAACCGTTATCTAACATCAGTCCAAGTATTAGTATCAACTGAGTCCATTGTGGCACTGTGAAATTATGTCTTCATTAATATAAAACTAATCAAAATCTTTAAGACAAAACTCAAAGTCCATGACCTTGACATCAAGGTCATCCAGTCGGGTAAGTATATAGTGTTTTGTAAAAACTCAAAAAAGTGTCTAACATCAGTTCAAGTGTAAACTAAATCTCTGCCAAGCATTATGAATCAGTACCCAATTAGAAAACTTTAATAAAGACCAAATTTCCTAAGTCCCTGACCTTGACAGCAAGGTCACCGAGCAGGGCTGGGGTAGTACTCTGTAAAACTTTGGACTAATATCTAACTACAGTGCAAATATAAAAAGAATTCATCAATGGTTTCAGGAGATATGTGTCATTAAAAAACTTTAACCAAAACATCCAATCAATAAAAAGACAATTTTCTAAGTCCATGACCTTGACATCAAGGTCACTGAGGGGAGTGGGGGTAGTACCCTGGAACCCTTTAGACCAATATCTAACTACAGTGCAAGTATCAAAGGAATCCATCAATGGGTTAAGGAGATACTGGGCTTTAGAAAACTTTAACCAAAACATCCAGTCCCAAAAAACTCCCAATTTTCTAAGTCCATGACCTTGACATCAAGGTCAAGGAAAGGGGTGGGGGTGGTACCATGTTAAACTTTGGACCAATATCTAACTACAGTGCAAGTATGAAAAGAATCCATCCATGGGTTAGGGAGATATAGGTCTTTAAAAAACTTTAACCAAAACATCCAATCCGGACGCCGACGCTGACGCGGACGCGGACGCGGACGCTGACGCGGACGCGGACGCTGACGCGGACGCGGACGCCGACGCCGTGGTGACAACAATAGCTCTTCCTGAACTTTCGTTCAGGCGAGCTAAAAAGGGAAACTCCTGACCACTGGCAGTTGAATATATGGGTTTTTGAACTGGGTATATGTTGTAGTGATGTCTATGAGAAAATACCAGCTGCTCCTTTAAATTTTTTAGCAGTGTATTTAGGGAAAAGTTTATGGAAAAATCCTACATTTCAATCAAATAAAAGCATCACAAACGACTGCATGATACTCCGCCACTGCAAACCAATTTCACTTGTCCATTTTTTGCTGATTCATTTATTTATATGTATATGTGGCCATGGGGCAAGGGCAGATAACCCAATGGGGCCAAATTTTGATCATCGTAAGAGGCTTTCGCTACTTCTATCAGTAGTTGTAAGCTGCGGAAAAATCTATTTAAAGCATAATTCTATATAGATGTTTTCATCATTTTGTGCATCTGTACTGCACGGGGGTCAGGAACAGATAACCCACATGGGGTAAATTTTGAGCATCACAGAAGGCTCATTACTCTGTTCATCTGCTGTAAATTTCAGTATGGTTAAGTAGTGACAAACAAATATAACCAACTAATAAACTGTCTTTATTTTTCTTTGACTATTTAACATATATAACACAATGCATGGTATATAACATTTCAAGAAACAAACACATTTACATCACCTGTTCACATTTACATCTTTATGCTGTACAGATATATCACCATAATTTATGCAGCCATCTTTAAAAGGGAGAAAACTGTAGCAGCATAGTATTTGTTTTCCCTAGTGAATTCCATCTCCAAGGTGGGCTACTCTTGAAAAAAAGAATTTGAGCAAATTCTTTTCTTTCAGAGTAGCCCTCTTAAGAAGGGAGACAAAATCTTCCATGTCAGAGTTATCATCCTTTGACATGTATCTGTACATCTTAAAATAGAAAATATGATAATATTGCACACTTGCCCTTTGTAACTAATTATCTCAAATTGTCTGCATTAATTACAGGCAAAAACTGTTCATTAATGTCAGACTATGGTCATTTATCACCCCCTCAAAGAGTAAAATGCTACCGTAATTGTCCTAATATTGGGACATCTTAATTAATTACCACCATTATCCTAAAGTTAAAACAACTTTTCTGACCAGTCATCTGTCAGAAAGTCAAAAATGTACTGGAACTTGGAATAGCCTTAAATTTTCTTCTTACTACCAGTCTGATCATGGTCTATACTGTTTGCTCAAACAACTCTTTCCAAATATTAAGGGTATCAGCAATTATGGTTGTACTGAGACAACCAACAGAATTGTGACACATGACATGCTACATCAAAACGAGGGTATTACTGCATTCACTTTGTATAACTTGAATAAAATCTATATTATGAATTTGAAATCTGCAAACTCACACATTCTGATCATCGGCTTCCAAGCAAGCATTCAAAGATGGGACAAAGTTGGATCAACTCTGATTCAACTTTGTCTCATGTTGTTGTGCCTAATGGGTTAGTTCTTTGCAACATAGACATTCTGTTTCTTGTAGATCCTGCACAGAAAGCAAGTAACACTGTGTCCATTCGTGTACGCCTATAAATGCGAGTTGGAGCAGTGTACGCCTAGTTGGAACACATTCAGAGAATGCTCGCGGACAAGAAGTAAGTGTTTGCCATGTGTTTTAACAGCTAACTAAGGTTTATGTCCCTCTCTTCTTCGCAGTTTTCGTCTTAGACATCATCTACAACCGCAGGTAAATTTTCAAAGCACCACCTCTTGTAATAACACAAGAAACATCGGAAATGCTTGCAAAACATCTCAAAATATTTGCTACTGGTCTTAAATTGTACTCAATATACGCAAACACTGTCTTCATTTACCAAAATTATAAAATGGAATAAGAAATGATCCAATTGTGACCATCAGAGCGAAGCCACAAAATGCTGATCGTAAAATTGAGAGAGCTGTTTGTATTTGTTTGCACCAGGGGTGTTGCCAAAGTACACGCCGAGTTGCAGCACCTGTGCACGCCGAGTTTAATCATTGTTGACATAAGGGTGTACCGCGAGTTAGAGTACATATAAATAACAAGTTCAAAGACTAATGACCAAACATGTACCATGCTCTGTATTTATGAGCCTTATCTGACCTGGCAAAAATAACAGATTTTGTATTCGTTAAAGGAAGTGCATCTGAACGCTCTTCCACTGATAGAGTTAATTATGAAGCCACATTTTGCGTTAAAGTACAGTGATAATACGAAAAAACAAAACAAACAAACAAAAATAAAATAAACTGTCCCTGAAGAAAATTTCGAAGCATCCTAGCTAAAACAAGCAAGCGCCAACCATTAACGCTGACTAAGCTGCGAGTAAAAAGGTTGCGTATCACATAGTGCAAAAGCAGTCTGCCCATAGTTATAAGCTTTATACCCTTAACCACACGCACAGGCTGATAAGTATGTTATAAGCAGCAGTCCCTTTTGACACAACTCAATAGCAATATCGGTATTCGACACCTTAGCACCCCACCGCCACACCCTGTGTAGCGCCTTGTAAAGTGGATAATCTGACAACAGCCCTCCACATGCCTGCAACATAATTTTATCTGCGAGACCGTCTCCTATTTAACATATTTCCTGTGCCCTTGCAGTCAAACGACAAGGCTACAAGTGCAATCCTGATGAATGGCAGCACAGGAGAATGGTTGAGAAAAACATTTGGAGTAAGACAAGAATGTCTTCTGTCACCCACCCTCTTCAACATTTTTCTCGAACGGATCATGTCTGTTGCGCTGGAAGAAAATGACGGAAAGGTTAGCATGGGGGGAGGGGGAGGGGGAGGGGGCAGGTGCAAAATATTACCAATCTGCGGTTTGCCGATGACATAGATGCTGTAGCTGAGGAAGAGCAGGAACTAGAAGCTCTAGCTGAAAGTTTCGACCAAACGTGCACAAGGTATAAGATGGAGATTAGTGCTGAGAAGACCAAACTGATTACAAACACTGCACTGGAGCAGTTGGCATCCAGAGGGAGATCAAGGTAAAAGGACAGAAGCTGGGTACTTAACAAGCTTCAAATACTTTGGAGCAGTTGTCTCAATTGATGGCTCAAAACAGGAGGTTCGCTCAAGGATTGCACAAGCCACTTCAGATCTTACCAAGCTGAAACCAAGTTGGAGAGATAACAACATAGCTCTTGGATCAAAGGTGACACTTTTGCGCTCCTTTGTCATTTCCATATTTCTGCATACCTGTGAATCGTGGACCTTTACAGTAGAGTTAGAGAAAAGAACGCAGGCCTTGGAGATGAGATGCTACCGAATGTTACTGAACATTTCGTACAAGGACCATACAACCAATGAGGAGGTTCGCAGAAAGATCCATGCAGCCATTGGAGACTATGATGAACTCCTGACGCTGGTCAAGAAACGGAAACTAAGGTGGTTTGGCCACGTCTCAAGGTCTTCTGGCTTAGCAAAGGTGATTTTACAGGGCACAGTGAAAGGAAAAAGAAGATGTAGACAGAAGAAGAGGTGGGAAGACAATATTAAAGAGTGGACAGAGATGGATTTTGCCAGCTCAACTAGGGCAGCTGAAAACAGAACAAGGTGGAAGGGGATTGTTTCGAAGTCATTTGTGGTGCCCCCAACGACCTAGCAAGGTTATGGGATAGAATAGAATAGATCTCCTGTGCAGACGTAGGGACAATTACATTCTACGAAAATGTGCGGAGAGACGAAAATTGGGACGGACACGAAAATAACAGAAAAAGGCAACTAGTTTTTTTCTAGGGTTGCTTTTGAAAAATTGAGGGATCAGAGTTGCCCGACCTGGAGTAAAGCAAAGTAAACGTAGAACTATTGCGTATTTACCCATCTGATTTAAAGAAGCGTACAGAGTAATGCGTCTGCTAATAAAGAGCAATAATGAGAGAGAGTTCAAAGCTATTTCAATCAGAACAGGGTCTTACAAAAGAGTCAATAAATCATAGTCCTTTTCCTTAGCATATCAGTAGCTTTCATTTTCTTTAGAAAATGATACTTTGCTTGGGTAAATGAATACACTTTCAGGGGAAGCAAATCTGTCATTTTCATTTTTTCCGTCCTTCTAAATTCTTGAAGAGAAGAATTGCTGCCCAAGCAGCAAATGCCTTCCTTTAAGAGAAGAGCCCCATTTTGGAAGTTTTTTTAATGAGGAAGTCAGTACATATGTTTCCTTTTGTACTCTTTTGGAATGAGTTTAAAATGTAAAGACTGGAATTTACTTTTCCCACTGTCAACAGATAAAGTGAATTTTCGAACTGAAAGTTCACCCGTCGAATGGTCGAAGCAACAGTGATCCAATAGCTCTTGCAAAGAAAATGTTCTGAATGAACAGTAATAACATTACCAGGCAAACTCATCATATCTGGAAGACAAACAAAATGTGGATGCTTAATTATTTACAATATTCTCAATCATTATTTTGAATTTACTAATAAAATGATTTTTCATACAAGCAATCGGACAGCCAACAACAACTGACTGACTTTGGTATTTTAGACACTATCAGTACGAAGCAATGTCAATAACTGCTCAGCTAGACAGCTGCAACTAAATCTAATGCCATTTTTTTAAAAAATCACAAAGAGCAGTACTTTATTCCAACTAGGCGTACACCATTTTTGACAAAAAAGCTTAAACTCGGCGTACATGGGTTCTCCAACTCGACGTTTTTTCATTAATTATGTATTTGCAACTCGGCGTGCACTTCAAACCATTACAGCCTGCCTACAAATGATTGCTATATTCAAAGCAGACAGAATTTGACCGATTCATCTATTACAATAGCTTCAATATATATATGCCTAGCTAATAAGGAACCTATCAATCAAAAGATACATGCATTTTTAAAGAAATACTGACTTCTTTTTCAGTAAAGGCAGTCTCACTTGAAAGAATGTACAGATTTGGCTAAATATTCTGTAAATCGAACATTGCATTCACGTGAAACTATATCAGTCTGAAAGCTTATTCAGTTACAGATACACTCATGCTAGTTTATTACATTTAGATGACGAAAAGCCCTGATAATGAACTTAATTTAAAGCCATGATGACATTTGCGAGACTTGTTTTCTTCTAACTCGGCATACACTGCTCCAACTTGCATTTATAGGCGTACACGAATGGACACAGTGAGTAAGGTAAGTTGTATTATAGCAATGAGAAATACACACCTGCAAACAGCGTTAATAGTGTGACTCCTTTGTATATTGGGTATGCAACCCTTGCTGGTTAAATTCACTGGGTTATGCAACTTGTATTACATGATACCTGCACTGAAAAAAGTACATATAGTAAATAATAAGCCATAAAAGCAGTGCAAGTGGTATATTATGTCCATGACAGTTGTCATTAACAACAAACAAACACTGAGATTAACAGCTTTTGAATTAATGTAAAAAATATTGAGAACTTAGACAAACAAGTCTGGGCAAACAGTGCAGATCTTGATCAGACTACTCCTAAATAAGCCATAAAAGCAGTGCAAGAGGTATATTATGTCCATGACAGTTGTCATTAACAACAAATAAACACTGAGATGAACAGCATTTAAATTAATGTAAAAAATATCAAGAACTTGGACAAACATGTCTGGGCAAACAGTGCAGATCATGATCAGACTGCTCCTAAAGGAGCAGTCTGATCAGGGTCTGCACTGTTTGCCATGCAGCAAACAGTAATATATAACATTTCCCCATATATAAGTGGACTTGCCCAAAGTCAAGCATTGAAAAGTCTATTTAAGAAATTAACAAGGGCAATGGTTCAGGTGTCTCAGAATGTAACTTTTTAACGTATTTGTATTATGTGAGGCTGCTAAAAATAACTCAGAATAGCATGGCTGGCAAAGGTTTTGAGCTCAGTCTGTCACAATGAAAAGGTTAAAACAAATTTTGCTCAAGTAAACTGACATCGCAAACATGTAAATTCAATTAATTCTGAAAAAAGTTTAATTAAATCTCTAAATGCCAAGATAACTTGTACTGCATTTTATTCGTAGCAAAACATGAGCACTTCGCATCTCCAAATAATGAAAACAAACCAAAAATACCATAAAAGATTTAAATATAGGAACAGAGAGATCTGTGCAAACAGTGTAGACCTAGATCGGACAAATTTTAAGTACAGTCAACCCTCTTTACAACGGCACTAACTACAACAGCAAAATTCTTTATAACGTCATATTGATTTGCACAAAATTGCTTTATTGTTCAAAATGTGCATTCTTTAAGCCCCCCAGTAATTCATTACTGACCGTTCCAAGGCGGTAGTTCTGTTGTGGTTCTTTGTTGCCTGTTTTTGGTGTCAGAGTTTCTGTGATGTTTTACCTTATATATGTTATTATTATTTTTGGTTCGGTTTGGGTTGCTGAGTGGCCACCTTTTGGGAACAAGCTGCTCACTCGGTTGGCCATATGTTCTCTGTATCTTGATTATTTGTAATCTTAGTTGTTTCCAACTATGGTTTGAGGGCTGGATCTGGATTTTGATTGTTTCAGTTCCTGGTCTTTGCATACTTTTTACTTTAGAGCAGCAAATTCAGTTTTACGTCAAAATATTTGGGAACAAATGTGGTCGTTGTAAAGAGGGTCCACTGTACAGGAACAGTGAGATCTGCACAAACAGTGTAGACCAAGATCAGGCTGTCTTGTCCAGTCTCCACTGAACAGCAGAACTTCAATGGCTCAAACCCTGATGACTCATTTACCCTGCTTGGCTTAAACTCGTTCTTGGGTCCCTAAAGGACAACTTACACGTATACAGAAACTAGCCCTGGATGGCTGGAACTACCTTTGGCTTGAACTAAATTTCATGGTCCCAAGCCTGTATCAGCCACTGAAGTTTTACTGTATATTGTTCTATCTGCATTTTTGGCTGTTTTACTGCTTTGTAAAATTAAACTGTTACATTTTTAGGACAATACCTTTATTATTGAAGGTGTACCAATATTCAGAATTCCTATATAGTACCGAACAAAGTAGTTTTTAAGTAACATCATGAACCATACAAATATACAGACAGTATGTAAATACTCTTTTTTTTAATATTTTAAAAGGGAAGAATTTTTTTTACTTCTAAGAGAGCCTTAATTATGTCCTCATAGAGATATTCTGTTTATAAACACTTCCTTACATGCTCAAAAACTCATTTCAAAATATGCAGGCGGCTCAAAGACACTTACCCTCTGTCCACAGATTTGACTCCAGTAGTGGAACACAATAGCAGCCAGCACTAATTGAACACTGGTCAATAATAACAGACTTCAAGATATTGAAAAGTGAATATTTGATAGTAATTTTGGATCTTGTTCTTATTTCTCCATGAAATTATATTTTGTGACCCAAATTCAAGCCCTCTTGCAGATGCAGTAATAATCTCTGAACTGCCATCAATTACTCTATTTATCATAGGCTTTGAGCCAGGGAAACTCTTGTTGGGCATGCAAGAATGAGTTGAATTTCTCATATGAGCCACAACACGACAAAACCAACAAAGTGGCATGTGTGCCCAGTGAAAACTCGGATCAGCCTAGTCCTCCACCCAGTCTGATCAGACTCTTCACTGTGTGCTTAAAGGGTAGCTACGGGTCTAAGCTAGCTCCATACGGACAGCAAAGACTCTGATCAGACTGGGCGGATGCCCAGACTGATCTGAGTCTTTGCTGGGCACACATGCCACTTTGTTGGTTTTGTCATATCCCCACTCATTTGAGGTTATGTTGACTTTCCTTTCTTCTGAACACACCCAAAAGCAGATTTCTCCATCACTTTTGTCTGCAATCTGTTTTAAATGGCTTTTTACCATCAAGGTCAGGAAACATTATTAGTCAGGTTGAGTCATTATATACAAACACTTGGGCCAGTTCATCATGTTCATAGGTTCTCTTCAGAAAATTATCTGTAAGCCTCAAACCAGATATTGTCTGGAAAATAAAAAAGAGAACAGAGTTCATCTAGTGGCAGCACTGCTGTCATTGGTATCTATTTTATTGTAAACAGTTGACCAAATCAACAGACTATCAACTTTGAAACTACCACATAAACCTTGCTCTCTCCAACTGTGTTACAAGTCAGGTTTTCTACCAACCCATATTTAAAAATAAATTGCCTAACTGAAATAACTTGTAGTTCAGAAAAGTTTACAATAAGCGAGTTAGTTCATTTTGTGGCAAGCTCCCTAACTGTACTGACCTGTAGTCCAGGAATGGAAGTGATCAAAGTTAGAAGGTTTGTGCTATCATTCTGTGGTAAATTGCCTAACTGTACTAATAAGTAGTCTATAGAAATGATTATGACCAAAGTTAGGTGAAGGTCCATGCTTTCATTCTTTGGTAGGCTGCCAAACTGCAAACTGTACTTAGCATGCTGTCTGGGAGTGGCATTAGATGTAATAGACTGGTAAGGAACGAGAAATTTCCATGAAATTTATGCCTTTGTTGTGATAGGTTCTTGTAACAGCCAGTCACATGGCCCAATCGAATTCGAGGATTTTTTCAAGTTCTTAAGCGATCGTGCTACACGACAGGCACTTATTCTAAAAAGGTAATGTTCGTGCTGCACAGTCGCTTATTAGCTTGAAAAAATTCTTTATTCTGATTGGGTCATGTGACCGGCTTTTATAAGGACCTATCACGCTCCCACGCAAAATTTCACGGGAATTTTACGAAACTTACCAGTCGAATACGGCAATTGATCAGAGAGGTGACAGCTGACACTTTCCATTTTGAGATCAATCACCTAACTATGCACACTGTATTGCCAGGAATAGTGGTCATGAGGATTTCATTCTGAGATCAATTGCCTAACTACTATCTCTAGTCCAGCAATGGCAGTTATCAAAGTATGATGAAAGTCCATACCCTGCCTAACTGTATTAACTCAATGACAAAAGTTAGGTGAAAGTCTGTGCTTTTAATGTATGGGGACGTTAGGTGCCCCAATTGTACTAACTTGTAGTCCAGGAATGGTTGTGATCAGGGTTAGTGGAAGATCCATACTTTCATTCTGTGGTAAACTGCCTAACTGTTTTCCAGACAAACCACACCATAACAATCCAGAATTCATATCATTTTGTAGAACTAGAGTAAGATCCATACTTCTTTCACTGTAAAGACAGAAAATTGAGACAGAAAATTAACAATTCAAATGAACAGTAGTGTAAATTCCTAAATTTCTAAACAGTGTATACTCAGATCAGACTGCTTTAGGGAAAAAATTTATCAGGGTCTGCATTGTTTGCCATTCAGCCTACAGTTTTATTTAAGGTGAATGGATATATATTCAAGGGAAGCAACTCTGCCACTGTTACTTTTGCCTCCATTCTTAATAGAGGTCAATTCAAAGGAAAGAGTTTTCTTCTGTAGAACCCTTTTTAGAAGGTTTCTGTCATTCAGGAAAGCCAACAAGAAGTCACAAAAGCTGTAATAATCAAAGATAAACCTGAAAGTGTGCCTTTCCTAGAGCTGTACATAAGAGGGGTATTTGATGATAATTGAGGGATAATTTTTTTTATTTCTCATTGAAACCATATGTTGTGACCCCTCATCTGAACCGTCTCGATGAGACGGTTCAGATGAGGGGTCACAACATATGTTTTTATACAGTATTAGCAAAAATTATCCCTAATTATCACCAAATACTCCCTCTTATCTAGGGCTCTGCTTTCCACCAAAATTCTTACACAGAGCTCTTTCAATCACAGTACATACTGACTAAGAAGCTAGTGGTTATTATCTTGTAGATACAGCTGATGGCTTCATTGTTGGACAAAGTGGGTGGGGACTCACTGTGAAAGTATTCTCATATTCACTTAAAATCATGGTACCTGGCATAGCTATTCTATCTGATTGTATATGAACTAAATACATGAGAATGCAATGAATTACCAGCCATGCATACACTTCCATTTTCTGGAACTTGACATTTTTAAAAATATCATTTCCTTTTCTTTCCTGACTAATTTAACCATAAAATATAATCATAAACAAATTAAAAATATATAAATCATATTTATGAGATTAAGTAAACAACTAAATGACTTGCGAGTTATGAAATTAACATTTCATTAATTAATTAAAACATTTTTTCTTCTTACTCAGTGATATGGAATTTCAAAGTATTACACAGCCTTGTACAGCATTTAACTTTACGGTGTCAGGATACACTTTCAGGGACAGCAACTCTGCCATTTTTGCATTTGCCCCCCTTTCCAGTTGGGGTCAACTTTTAAAAGAAAGAATTTGCTCCCCTGGGAGCAAATTCTTTTCTTTAATAGTAAGCCCCATTTTGAAAGATTACATAATCTAGGGAAGCAAATAGGAAGTAACAAAAGCTGTCTCCCCTGTCACAATGGTGGAAAAACATAAATGTTACACGGCTGTGTAACACTGAGTTACTTCAGCAGAAAATATGCCTCATGGGAAATTAGCAGAAAATATGCGTCATGGGAGATTAGCAGAAAATATGCCTCATGGGAGATTAGCAGAAAATATGCGTCATGGGAGATTAGCAGAAAATATGCCTCATGGGAGATTAACACAGCAGAGACTCATAACACAGCAGCAACTCAGATCAACCTGCATATTCACTGTCTGATCAGTGATGACGAAGAACAGATATGAATTCTGTAGAAGGGGTTGTCTCTCACCTTTCTGTGCATTGTCACAAAACGGAGCTAAACCAGAAAATTCCATGCGAGTTTATGCTGCCAACACCGGAAAAGTAATACTTATGTATCCCATTCTACTAGTCTCGGGCTAGTCAAAAAGACTGATTAGACCTCATGGATGCTGTGAGGCACACCAAAAGCATGATAACATCACACCTTAGACCCTAGTAAGCCTCATAACACAGACAAAATTTCAAGCGAAACCACTTGTACAAGTACACTGTAAGTATATTTTTAGCACTCATAATGTTCAACAATACTAAACATTAACATAGTTTCAAAATTACTCAACTGTAAACGAATAAGAAAATGACAAATGACCTCTACCATTTTTATACTGTTGACAAATGTATGTCAAAATCTTAAGGTAGCAATGTGCTGCAAAAAGGTACCAATAAGAACTGCACAAAGCGAGTTTGGTGTTTTGGTGATAATTACTGGATATTGTTTTCTTTCTTTTTCCCTTGAAAAAAAGAGGGTAAAAACAGGGCGTGTCCCCTCATCAGATTCACCTAATCAGGTGGCATTAATGACAGGCCACAACATTATTATTATTTTTGTTTTAGTCTAAACAGAGGTTACCTCTGAATTATCACCAATAACCCCCAAAAAAGCTTATCATAAAAAATGATCATGTTGTATGGTAATTCTAACCTAGCCCCACAGTATGTGAAGCCCAGAAGGTCAGTCTGCTTGCTAACAGACAGAAAAAAAGGAATAAATAACATGAAAGAAAACAGTGGACAACACTAATAAATGCACATATCTGTGTCTACAAATTGACAATTAACTTGTAAAAGGACCTTTTTCACAGTAAAAGCTGAAATGCTAATTATATCACGTTAATATGTCTTCATCTACCTATTTTTCTGTCAAAGTTATGCAAATTAAGGCAATCAACAGTTCTTTATGTCATACCATGGGTTAACTCATCAATTTGTAATACTAAAATAAACAGGGAGTGAATCAAACTGAACACAGAGCAGTTTCTTTTAATTCAAATTTAGTAATTGGCACAACTATGTGTATTGTACTCTCAGATTAACACAACAGGGCCCGGTTGTTAAAAACTTATGATGTCGTTAACATTTCGTTAAAATTTCAAATGTTTATAGTGGAAATACGCCAATATTTTTTGTTGAAAAATGTGAGAAGCTTTTGCACTGCAAAAGCTTCTCACATTTTTCCAACAAAAATATCAGTGTATTTAGTTATTAAGTGTTAAAACATTTAATGAGTTGACCTCCTAACAAGCTCGTTAGGCTATGGCTGCTTTGAACAATCGGGCCCAGATGTTTTCATGACTCAAACAATCAGGGCATCCTCTTTTTTCCACCATACTCATGACTACAGCTCCAAATAAACTCAAATCCTAGGGTAAACTTTTTTTGTTCTCTTTAACACAATTTGTTCACTGCTTTTCCAAAGAAGACGGAAGGGACAAGTATTCTGCTTTCAAAGATTCTGTGGCTACTTGGTTCCATCCCCGCTTAAAGCATTTCTTGGCAATATGTCTATGTGTGAGCCAATCCTTTTACTGTTTTTCATTAGTCATTTTGAAATGTTGAAGGTTTCTTCTTCATGGTCTGTAGATGTACATACATATCATTTAGGGTTTATGGTCAGATAATGTTTTACCACTTTTTTCACTTTGCATACAGTCATTTTATTGTGTGTGTGTGTGTGTTTTACCACTTTTTTCACTTTGCATACAGTCATTTTATTGTGTGTGTGTGTGTGTGTGTGTGTGTGTGTGTGTGTGTGTGTGTGTGTGTGTGTGTGTGTGTGTGTGTGTGTGTGTGTGTGTGTGTGTGTGTGTGTGTGTGTGTGTGTGTGTGTGTGTGTGTGTGTGTGTGTGTGTGTGTGTGTGTGTGTGTGTGTGTGTGTAAGAGTGGGTACCTTGCATGCACAGCTCCTCAGCTTTTCATGAATCATTTTGGAACTCTGCAGGCTCCTTTTTACATGGATTGTATAGGTTTGTATATGTGCCAGTGACTTAGGTCTTATGTTCTGATTTCCTTTTTATGTGTGTGTGTGTGTGTTTTGATCTTAGTCATGTGTGTGTTTTGATCTTAGTCATCTTTCAGACTAAAATTCTAACAAAGTGTACAGACAGTGGGCACCTTGTGTGCACAACTCCTCACAGGGTTTTAAACCAATCATTGAACTTTAAATTTTTCAGGCTTCAGTACCACGTAAGTGCGTAGACTATGCACCTGTTTGAAACCCTGCACGTGTTTTTGCCATGGTTTGAGAATTTGCATGACATTGTGGTGTATGGATATAATGGTGCATCACCAGAGTACCAACAGCTTTTTGTTTACTTTCTAAAAAGCAAATAAAAAGCTCATTTTTCAACCCAGAAACTTTGGCTATTCACAAGCTATACCTTAAGGTGCTTCAGTATTGGGACACCTAAAATCAATAGTTTTCCATTTGTCCCAAATGGAAAACTAATGGTTTTGGGTGTTCCAATAATCAAGCACATGAGGGTATATGACATTCCCCAGGTACCTACCAGCAATTGGTTATTCTAAGAAGTATATCAAAAGTGGTTTCCAAGGGAACAGTATCAGCCACTTTCTCTACTGTCACTTTGATGTCACCATACCCTGGGGCCTGAAACAAACATACATCTGGAAAATCAGACAAACATGAAGAAACTTAATTTAGTCTGAAATCTAACAAGAATTCCGCAGAGGGCTCTCTCAGTGAAGACATCTCAACCAAAAAACTCACCATAGGTTTATGCAACCGACCCTTCACCAACAATGACACTGGAAAATAAAACTTTTATTTTTCTTCTGCTAGATGCAAGCAAGAGAAAAACTGGTCCACATGGAATCTGCTATTATGAAAAAGTATTATGGTACTGAAATTTTAAAGTTAAAAAATTAGTGCATTACCATACTATGTTTTAGATTTGAACTTTTTCATGGCATCAGTATGATGACCTTTACACATTCAATTAATAGTTCCAAATATTATTACAAATGATTAATTTGGGTGTACATATTGCTACTGAGCCGTGTCATGAAACCTAGCTTATGGAACTTGTCTCTGATGAAGCTTTCTCTTTAAAAGTTCAACAAAATCTCTTACTGTTTGTCCAACTTGATAAAAGTTTCACATACATTCTAGATTTTTAATGATTGGTTATCAAAAATATACTTGCTCATCATTGCTCTTTTGTCATCTAACAGGCCGCGCCATACCTAAGGCGTTATAAATGGTACTAGGAGCTCCCTTGGCTGACGCTCGCCTAAAAAGGGTAGTCCTAGGAAGATAAAGTTAAGTCATTGGGTAAGTATAAATTGTTACTGGATACCTTGTTTGTCGCAATAAAAGCTCTACAGAGCTTATGTTGTCTGTTTCTAATATGCGACGTTAAATAAAGCTTCTTTATCTTTATCTTTTATCTTTAGGCTTGTTTGCCCACTCAGCCAGCCACTTATCTGCCTGTACTTGCTGAGTGAAGAGCAAAAAGTACACACAGCCAGCCACCCATCTTATCTGCTTGTAATGGCTGAGTAAAGAGCAAACAAAAAGTACACTCAGGCAGCCACCCATCTGCTTGTACTGGCTGAGTGCAGAGCAAACAGTACACTCAGCCAGCCATCCATCTGCTTGTACTGGCTGAGTGAAGAGCAAACATAATGTTTGCTCTTCACTCAGTTAGTACAGGCAAATGGGTGGCTGGCTGAGTGGGCAAACAAGCCCGTTAGATCTGATGCTACTGCAGATGCTGATAATGAAGCAGGTTTGGCTCTTTGTTGTTTACATTAACCATTTGTGATTTGTCAGGCAGGGCTTGATACAGTTTTGATCTTAAGGTTGACTTGAATACCTGAGTTGGAAGGACACTGAATTTTTTGGGGGTTGGGTAGTGGGGGAGGAGGGATTTCTGAGGTAAATTTTAGCTTATAATTATGTTCATGCTGAGTAACTATCCTTTAACTTTTTAACTTGCCCGGGCTGAAAACTGAGGTTTTTGCATATACTGATGATCTAGATCATACTGCTCCTAAGGACCAGTTTGACCAGGGTCAATAGACTCTTGATGTAAACCCTACAGGCAAGACCGCAAAAACTGATCGATGGACTCTGTATGATTTACAAGGACTGTAAAATTTGCAGCACATGAATATTCTATAATGCACAGACCATATCACTGACTACCTGATGTGCAACAGTAATATTAACCTTAAGTATAATTCTGTAATATTGTGTTATCTTCAGCAAATAGCTGAGGGTATGCAGCAAAACTTTCTGACAGATTTCTGTCAAAGCCAGGGCTGAGCTAGGTAGATTGAGACTATAAGTATCTTTCATGCGTGTGAGGTGTAGATAGAAATATCTGTCACGAGGGTCACTGTTCGGCATCAGGGGGCTTGCCGAATGATGCCAAACAGTGGTCCCGAGTGACCGATTTTTCTATCCGGACCTCACACCAATGATAGATACTTTTTCTTGCACACCACGTTTTGTTTTAACTTGAGAACTTGTTAAAATGATTAATTTTAGTGCTTGAGAGGTTTTTCATTTGATTTTGAAAGAAGGCGCCACTTTCAACGATCCCCATTCCGTTCTTTACATCAACGACTGGCGTGAATAAAGTGACTTCATTTTTGCTGTCCTCGTTACGGCATCATCTAAAAATAGCCATCAGAGGAGATGGCAAATCCCCCGACCTAAGACCCCTATGGGCCTTGGTAAAAAGGGTGCACTTCAAAACACATATTAGTAATATATTGTCGTTCTTTTATGCTTCTGATTGACATTAGCTGTTAACAGATGCATGATTATCTAACACTCAGACTAAAACAGTATGCTTGACTGCTAAAAAGACGTAATATCTCAAACAGCCACCATATACACAAATGTATAGCCTACGATACATGTGTGGTGTATAACTTCTAAAGTACAAGCCCTACAAATCTAATTTTGAGCTCTCTAGTAAGTGAATTTGGACAAAGAATCCAAATCTGGAAAAAAAAAAAGGGGGGGGGGGGGGGGGGGTGCGGGAGGGGTCACGGGAATGTGGAGGGGTAAGAGAGAGTTAGGAACACTGATAAAATATCACAGCATGATCATCAATATTCTAAAAGGTACACCGTTATTCAAATTCTGGAGCTGGCCAGGGTTATACAGTTATGGAGCAGAGACTCAAACAGCAGCTCAAACTACCAAAGGGAAATAATTCATTGAGTCTAAAAGCAAGAGTTATCATTCATGTATGAGACAAATTGTCATGACCTGTTCTGCATATCTGTGAAGTATCATGAAAATATTTCAAAAGGTATTCAAGCTATGGAGCGGACACCTAAAATCATCAAAGGGAAATAACTCCAAAAGTAAGAAAGCAAGAGTTGTCATTCTTATTTGCGACACATCATCATGAACTGTTCTACATATCTGTGCAGTATCATGAAAATATTCCAAAAGGTATTCAAGTTATAGAGCAGACACGAAATCAGACCTAAAACCATCAAGGGGAAATAACTCAAAAAGTAAGAAAGCAGGAGTTGTCATTCTTGTTCGCGACACATCATCATGACCTGTTCTACATATCTGTGAAGTATCATGAAAATATTCCAAAAGGTATTCAAGTTATAGAGCGGACACGAAATCATACCTAAAATGATCAAGGGGAAATAACTCAAAAAGTAAGAAAGCAAGAGTTGTCATTCTTTTTCGCGACACACCGTCATGGCCTGTTCTACATATCTGTGAAGTATCATGAGAATATTCCAAAGGGTATTCTAGTTATAGAGCGGACACGAATCTGCCAAAAAAATCACACCTAAAACTATCAAGGGGAAATAACTCAAAAAGTAAGAAAGCAAGAGTTGTCATTCTTGTTCGCGACACATCGTCATGACCTGTTCTACATTTCTGTGAAGTATCATGAAAATATTCCAAAGGGTATTCAAGTTACAGAGCGGACACGAATCTGCCAAAAAATCACCAAAGGGGAGATAATTCAAAAAGTACAGTAGCAAGAGTTACCATTCTTGTACGCGACACATCGTCATGACCTGTTCTACATAACTGTGAAGTATCATGAAAATATTTCAAAGGGTATTCAAGATATAGAGCGGACAAGAAAGTGTTTACGGACGGACGGACGGACGGACGGACGGACGCCAGGCTCATCGCTATATCCCCCGAACCTTTCGGTCGGGGGATAAAAAGCCAACGTCACTTGACAATGCAGACACGTGACCTCCAATACAATCAATGCATTGAATGCTCAAGATGATTATCCGGTCCTGGGTGAGATAACATGGGTGAGATAAGATTTGTAGGTACACGGGAAGCACGCGGATATACTTATCTGATGTGCAAGAAAGAAAAATCTCAATGATTCTTGTCTCATGGGTGAGTATAGGTTGGTATTTTAGCTAGGCCATGAGAAAAAGAGCCATACAACAAATACAAACCACGTAATTTGATTGGTTGCTTTCAAATATGCACAAACTGAGCACAGTCTCCACTTTCAGTATAACAATGCATCCATAAGGGTCCAACATGTTGTTGGTCCAAAAAAATTATGACTGTATTATAGGCTTTATATAATACATATAATATTTTTGATACCAGCAACATGCAGGACCCCTACGGTGTTCTCAGGATCTCTAGTCTGTTGAGGCAAGCAAAGAAGACTCTGAGCTGCCCAGTGTTTGCATATGTTATTAGCCCAAACTTTTCTCACAGTGTGGCTCATTTTATGCTGTATTTGCTATAGCAGAAGGTACATATCATGGGTTAATAAAATGTTAGTACCGTGTCATCTGTTTCACCTTCCTATAAATACTTCATTAATTAGTTATAAGGCAAAGAAACAAACAAAATAACAATTGATTACCTATAAAACCAGTATTATGTGGCTATATTCTCTATGAATACTGAGAACTGTTATAAAGAGCAAAAAAGTCCTCCATGAAAGGAGCCAAGCGATTAGGAAGGTGGACTTGCCCAAGTTGGGTGTGCTCATTTTTGTTAAACACATCCGAAAACTGACCATTAAATTCATCTGCCTGTTCTAACTCTGATTAGGCAACACCGCTACCATTCCACTTTGTTCAGTTTGAGACCCCCAAAGTATACTCCTTCAAGATGAACTTAAGAAGGTGCAGAAAAGGGCAGCTAGCTTTGTAACAGAAAATTACACATATAAAACTGGGAGTATGATTGGCATTCTGGAGAAACTTAAGTGGGGACCTCTGAAAAAGAGAAGGAAAGATAGTAGACTCATAATGCTTTACAAAGGTCTGAAGGGTGCAGCCTGTTTACCCATAAATGACCTTGTTCCCCCAAGCAGGCATACCAGGAATTATCATTCCCTGGCATTTCAAACCCCATTGGCTGGGACTGACATTTACTAGTCCAGTTTCTTCCCCCAGACTTAGTCTATCAGAGATTGGAATTTCCTGGAAGATTCCCTTATTTCTGCTGCTGAGTGTGCAGAGGATTCAGTTACTAAGTTTACTTCTCTTGTAGGAGCTAGGGACTAGCTTCCCTGATCACAGATCTTGGTGAATGATTGTCCTTGGACGTATCACCAGGGGCCATATTCATAAAGCCACTTAAGTCGTTGCTATGCAGTTGCAAAGCCACTTAAGTCATTGCTATGCAGTTGCTAAGGCTAAATATCTATAAAGGAGATTCCCTACAACTATGAAATTTGGTCTGGAGGAACAGTCTTTGTAAGACTGTTCCTCCAGAGCAAATTTCATAGTTGTAGGGAATCTCCTTCAAAGAAATTTAGCCTTAGCAACAGCATAGCAACGACTTAAGTCGTTTTATGAATACGGCCCCAGATTCTGATTCTGACTTAAACAGACCCACTGGGCACACAACATTGAAACAACATTGAAGTTACATTGATTCAGTGCCATGACATTGAATCAATGAAGGCTCAATGGTGATTCAACATTGTGTGCCTGCCAGAGAAAAGCTGGCACAAACAGTGCAAACCCAGAACAGGCTGCTCCTGGGATTACATATTAGTAACAGGAAAAATTATTAATTAACCTGTTTTCTCTTATTAATGCCTTACCTATCAGTGTATACATGACATTTGCTGACATGTCACAGACAGGATGAGATAGAAGATTTCCTAATAACACTATTCGGCATTTCTCCTGATACTAAGAGAAAGTGAATTGTCACAAGTGTAATTTGTTGATATTTCTTGCGGAAACTATTAATATGCTGGTATTTAATATGACCTTTTCAGAAAGCAATGTTTACTGTATGATTAACTGGAGGTTATACAACCAATGTCCTAGAAAAATACCTGAACCTGAAGGCCAAAACCTGGCTAATTACTATCTTCTGTGATAGTCCAGATGCTTTTATACATGTACTTCCAAATTTGCCATAAATATCCAGACATCTTAAGGTGAATGTGCATACTTTCAGAGGAAGCAATTTGTCATTTTTATTTTTGCTTGCTTTCTCATTTGGGGTCAACTCTTACAGGAAAAAATTTGCTCCCACAGGAACAAATTTTTTTCCTTTCAGAGTTGATCCAATTTTGAAAGGGCTACATAGGTCAGGAAAGCAAATGGGAAGTCACAAAAGTTGTTTCCCTTTGTAAAAATGGTCTACAATCATGGTGATGTACCCATACACCTTAACCATTTCTGTATTGAACTTGTTGATCTTTGGATTTAGGCAAGTCCATTTATCCCATTAGGGAGTGCTACATTAGTGGTAAAATAATTTTTTCTTTAGAAACAGTTTGACCTGGGTGTACATGTTATACTTGAGCATTTCACTAGTTAGGGCTAATATAGCATTCAATGTTGTTCTTTTCCTTGACCAACGATAAAGGGTTGGTCAGGTTCAGATGCAATTCAACCATTATTCTTCTTTCATAATGCTCAATGTTCTAATATAAGGACATGTATTAAATGAATTATAAATAGACTGTATGTGGTTTCTCATTTCTTGTTTGGTTGAAAAATGTTAATTATTGCCTATTTTCTTCAAAACAATACAATATGATATTAATCATGTTCTTTTTTTTTTCATTTTTTATTTTTAATTATATTTTAAGATCAATTAGACCAATGAAACAGGAAGAAATTTCTGTGGGATAACTGAAGGTTGGAGGGTTGGTCAAAAACTACTCAAGACAAATCTGATGTCTAAAATATGAATCTGCAAAGAATGTTTAGTCATATAGATTCTGGTGGTATGAAATTAACTTTCTGTACTACTTAGGACATCTCAACAACAAAACTGACCAATTATCTGTCGAAGGTTAAAGGAGACCTAGTTGGCATACAACTACTGAAACAACGTTGATTCATGATACTGAAACACTGTTGATTCATCAACAGTGTTTCAATATCATGGATCAACACTGATTTAATGTTTTTCAACAATGTGTGCCTGCTGGGAAGTTTTGGCAGACAATGAAGCCTGATCAAGGTGTACAGTCTTAGTATTATTTTTTATTACATTAAAAACACAACCTCTTACTTTCTAGTGGGAAATTATCTCAAAAAAGGTTAAAACATTTAATATTTTGGTGTCTGATGAATGATCATATTCCATATAAACAAAGAAATAGAATTCTTAGCAAAAAAAAAAGTATATAGTCAAGAAGAGAATATAAAGGTATACAATCACCACTGTCAAAAATCCAAAAGCCAAACCCAAACATGTGAACAGTCAAAACTCAGATTAACCTGTATGGACAGACCCGTCCTTACATTTCACTTTACTAGTTCCTGAAGACAAGCAGGGAACAAACACTCTGACCAGACTGCTAAGAGTGAGTGCAGACTGACCTTATTATTTACACAGTCATGCACAATAGCTTGCACTCATGGCCCACCTCTACCTCAAATACTGACTTGAAAACATCGAAGTCAAAGCGAGTTTGTGACTAATGACTTGTGGTTGAATTTAATGTGAATTATATTTCAACTCCTCATCTCAAACAACTCTTATGACAAAGCAAAATTTTGGGGGAAAAATACAGCAAATAAGCAGAATCTCACATATACCCTTGGCTAATGCCACTCACTATATGTTAAAGTCAAATTTAACTTAAAACTTTAATCAAATTCTTACACTGGTGGAGGGACAGACGGATGGGAGATGGACAGAAAGATGAAAACCATATGACCCCCAATATACTTTGTATATTGGGGTATAACAAGAGTCACATTTGAGCCGCGACACGACAAAACCAACAATGTGGTTGTGCGCCCAGCTCAGACTCCTATCAGCCTGGGCATCAGCAAAGTCTGATCAGAGTCTTCCCTAATCGCTTAAAAGGTAGCTAAAGGTCTAAGCTACCTTCATGCGGACAGCGAAGACTCTGATCAGACTGATCGGAGTCTGCGCTGGGCGCACAACCACATTGTTGGTTTTCTCGAGTCGTGGCTCGTTTAATTGATAATTCCCACTTACCACTCTCTGTAGCTGACTAGTTTGTAAACGACCCTTCTCTCCAAGGTTAGTTTTCCACACTATATCCAACTTGCCAATGTTAGTGACTCCTTTCAATACTTTTGTATCTTTGTACAGCTCGGGCTTTGGGCTCAAGCAATACAGGTATTGTCTAGTATCCATAGGATTTAGGTAGTCTACTCTGCCAAACACTTGGCCTGAACTGTAACGAGGAAACATGATTGTTGTGATAGAGGGGTGGGTGTTTTTTTATTTTGGTAATCCAAGATAATCAGAGCTATAAGGCTATTATCCTAATATACAGTAGAATTTCGATGGCTCGAACAGGCTTGGGACCATGAAAATTAGTTCAAGCCAGGGGTAGTTCTAGCCATCCCAGGTTAGTTTCTATATAAAGTGACCTCTAGGGACCCAGGAAGGAGTTCTAGCCAACCAGGGCTAACAAGCCATCAGGGTTCGAGCCATTGAAGTTCTACTGTAATTATCCCACAGCTCAGTGTAAGGCCCTACTATTAGACCTTCGCAGCATTTAAAGAAGATTGATCTGAGACTGCAGTGATAAACAAAACGAAACTAACATGGTCCATTTTAAGTCCTGATAAAACATTCTACCTTTGCTTATGATAGGGGAGAGTCGGGTAACTTCGGACAGGCGGGTAAATTTGGACATACCATTGCAAACAGTGAAAATCCAGATGAGACGGCTCATAATGAGCCATCTCATCAGGATTTTCACTGTTTGGCCAGTTATAGTTTTGTTTTAGTTCCAGACAACTGTCATATAAAGGAAAAAATGTCACTGTCCGAATTTACCTGCTGTGGGAAGTTACCCGACTCTCCCCTACCCTTTTTGGACTATTTCCTGTCTTTTAAAACAGCTGTAAATTAAATTAAACATTTGAATATGCAACTTTCTCTGTAATGGGGATCTTACCCTTGTTTCTTTTCAAGAGAGTTCAAGTCCTTGCCAAGGTACAGGGTGGAGGGGTCAAGCCTCACATGTTCCATGTACACTGGCCCCGGCGTGATGTTCTGGATCTGAGCCTCCAAGTATACATCATCAGACTACAATAGAAATCATAATCAAAGTAATATAGACTATAACATCCTTCAAAGTAAAGCAATGCTATCATAAAGACCCAAATACGGTGTTGATACAAAATTGAGTGAGCAAAAAGTGTAGACTCAGATCAGACAGCTCCTTCTCTGATCTGGGTCAACAGTATTTGCCTTCTGGCTAGCAACTTTGGGGTGCATTGCTGTATAGCAAATTGTTTAAACATTCACAATAGTGAGATAGGTGACCACATTCAACAATATTTGCCATGCAAGTAGCAATTTTTCGGCACGTTGCTGTATAGCAAGTTGTTTAAGTATTGACATAGCAAAGGCAACCGAATTCATGGTAATTAAGGTAAATCTATGTTCCACTGTATTTTAGAGTACTGATTTGGACAAAATAATATTCTACTTACCATAGTGACCCTAAATATCGGGACACCCGAAAAGCCGGCAATTATTGTTAAAAAAATTTGTAGAAAGTGGATTTTACACATGTTAATGCATCCAAATGATGCTTGGTTAATGGCAAACATTGCAGACCCTGATCATACTGCTCCTTCAGGGTCTACAATGTTTGCTCAGACCAGCCTGTCCGAATATATATGGTCATTACGGTATATGACAGTGCATTTTAGAGCTTCTATATCAATACTGTAACTTGATGATAATTCTGATTATTTTTTTTTTTCATCATCATTATTTTTTCTCTTCTTTCTCTCTCATTCCTCCATAAAAATATATGTTGTGCTACCTCATTAGCACCACCTCACAGTTCTGTTGTAACACTACAAGTATATTTTATGCATTACCTGAAAATATTTTATAAAGCAACCCTATATTCTAATTTATCATATGACGTTGCATCTGAGAGTGTAATAAAGCCATGCATTAAAAATGATAATCCACTAGTGGATTAAATATGCAAATTATGTCATAACGTTATATGTTACGTCGCGTTTTCTAATGGCCAAATCCTGATGTTTTAGTGCAAATTTCACTAATAAAATGGGATTTTAGTGTCATATGATAAATAGAATCTTGCATTCGTGCTCCTGTATTTGAATTTATTAAACTCGTTGCGGAAAACCAATAAGATGCTCGACAACCCTCGCATCTTATCTTTTCCCCCAACTCGTTTAATAAATTCAATAATACATGAGCACTCATGTAAGATCCTCTATTTAGTATATGTTTAGGTTAAAAAGACAAGATCTACCACATTTCATCCATTTTCTTCCAAATAAAATGATACAAAAACATGCAAACTAAGATAAAACAAGAGCTGTTTCTGAACAAGATAGCTCTATGCTGAAACCCTTGCATTTAATATCAAAATTTAAAGAAAAAAATATCCTCAATGTGGATGCCAAAAGGCCAAGGTGATAACCAAAGCTTCGTAGAAGCAGGCTACAAAAGGTAAAGTGAAAAGTTATATAATGAGGTAAAAGGCAATATGATTCACCTTCACTTCAGTGAAAATCAACTGTTAATGAATTAAAATGATTCTGTTAATCAAAACTCTCTTTTTAAAAAGTCCTGCTGTTTATGATTCATAGTTCTCTAAAATTCTCTCCATAAAAAGCTATTTGAAAGAAAATTCTGCTGGTAATTATGAACCTTGATTCTAGTATAAGAAAAGTTTGGCAGTTAATGAATTATAATTAGTAAGCATTGGGTGGTACTGATCACATTAATTTCACTTGTCTGATGTAAATCATTAATCCAATTTGATTCCAAGACCTCATCTTATTAAGTCAGATGTTAACTGATCTTCAAAATTATAAAAGAATTAGTAGTAATTCTACTGAGAAAATTGTATTCCCAGAATTGTTACCCTTGAAGTTGTCCTTGGGATGACTGTTTTCTGCGGGCCAGCCTGATAACACTGTCATGAAATATATTGAAATTAATTCAATACCGTTTAAAATGCAGTTAACAGTTCTTTGTAACACAAATTCATTACATCCAAGGATTTCTGATGCAAAAATTCCCTTTTATTTATTTCCCCTTTCCACACTCCCCAACCAAACCCATGCACTCACTCATGCATGTGCACACACACAGACATTCAGAGACCAAAAGCTGTTGAACAAGAAAAATATCGACATCAAGCACAAAGTATTTCAATGGAAATATCACCACCCATGCAATAGTGTAATATTATATTTGGAGTTAGATCCCTTTGAAACTAGCCTAACAAATTGTCATCTTGCTTTATTCCAGACTTTAAAGCTAGGGCCAAATTGGATGCATAGGTTGGCAAAAAGGCAGCAGGGCAGGTTAAGGATTTAGCTTTAAGACAAGACTGCAGAACACTTAAGTCTTGCCTGTCAGCACAATATCACAAACAGCACAGGGTATAATCGATTCCGCTAATTTTCGCTTCCTGCAGAGACTGTACATCATATTTGGCTTCTGCCGAGACTGTCCATGATCTCTTGCTTCCTGCCGAGACTTCTCTACATGATAAATGGCTTCCTGCAGAGACTTTCCGCATGATTCCGCTTCCTGCCGAGGCTCTCGACAGGAAGCAGAATCATGCGGACAGTCTCGGCAGGAAACCATTTTTCGAGTACAGTAGTCTCTGCAGGAAGAAAGAGTTCGCGGACAGTCTCGGCGGAAGCCAAATATGACGGTCAGTCTCTGCAGGAAGCGAATATTATTGGAATCGATTATACCCTGTGAACAGGGCTAAACCAGAAAGCTTGATATCAACAATGCCTAAACCGGAAAAAAAACCTATATCTCAAATTCTGCTAGTCACAGGTACGACAGAAATGTACATACATGAACGTACGTCATAACACTGTGATCCCTCAAATTCACAAATGAGTAAGACACTAACCCAACTCACACCAAAATTCTATGTTGATTTCTTATTCCAAACCAGTTACTGACACCACTTGATAAATCAGCGTTACCCTTTTTCATGGCAGTAAAATAAAAATATTTATAAAACTCTTTGATCCAGATGCACATTTTCTCATGGCATGGATCTTAATTGCCTTCCGGACTTACAATATATTTGTCCCCACAAAAAAAAATTATGCAATGCATAATAAGTGAGAAAATAGTTCAGTTGCTCAAAATCCCAAAGTCCTATGTCCAAGTGTGTTTTCCAAGGGGTTAAGATTCTGTCTTGGCTTATAATACAGAGATTCACTGGGGTGATACCTATTTGCTTACCTGTGCTGTTGAAACCAGCAAACCAATAACAGTAAATACATGTAAATGATACTATTGTAAGTTACCGTCAACTGAGCTGATACTGCTGTTGACTGACTCAGTTGACAGTCATGCTTGCATGTATGGTAACTGATTGGCTTGGTCAACAGCACAGGTAGGGAATTTGTACTCCCGAGGCTACGGGGTAACTTTCATTACTTGATCTCAACCATTGCCCCTTTGGCCAAATATGACCAAAATATGGAAAAGGGCCATAGAATACCAAATCATCCCTCCAGAGTCATAAAATTGATAATCCTTAACATTTAAAGAGTCATAAATGAAAATGGTTGACTTTGCAAACAGAGTTAATCCAAATGAGGTGGCTCATAATCTTTGAATTCTCAATATGATTTCCCTTGCACAACTCATTTTTTTAAATACTGTGCATGCAAATTTTGTTTCCTTTTTTTTGGCATCTTAAGGGTAAGCAAGCATCAGGACAACCTCGTACAAGCTCAGACATGCTTCATGGTACTCAATTCAGTCTGAATCGGTATATTTTCAAATCATTTAACAACAGGATCCCTTCACCCATTCAAAGTAAGTGTCAGGCAAGGGTTTCATGCCCTTTAATCAGGAACAAAATTAAAAAGATTTTAATTTGGACTCACAACACAATCCTATAAACAAAACGGTAAGAGTTACTACAAATTATAGAAATAAAATACAACAGGGGACTATTCACATTTGTGACTTACAATAGACGTAAAAAAAAAATATGGGCTTAAATGGACTCTGCTTACAGGTAATTAATAAGGTGCAGGTTTGCTGAATAAACATCACCTTACAAACCCACATGTCATTAGATTAAATGATGCTTAGGCCCCTGTAAACACTTTTCTTAAAAATTCTGTGGCCATAAGAAGTTTGCAGCATATATCTTATGCTGGATAACTTTAATATTGTGAACTAGAAATGTTGTTCAGAGAAAAACTGATGTCCCCCCACCAGCCCATTTTCCATCCCCTATAATGAAGTGCTCCTGTGACCTTGAAAAAAGAGGTCAAGGTCACCAGAATCTGATCAGCTCTTAAGCTAGTCCCAGTGATGTATTCATGCAAGTTTGGTGAAATTCCATCTATTGGTTCATGAGATATTATGGGTACAAGAAATTGCCATCTAAGTCCTCCAATGACCTTGAAAATGAGGTCAAGGTTGCCAAAATCTAAATCAGCTCTTAAGCTAGTCCCAGTGATGTATCCAAGCACCATCCATTGGCTCATGAGATATTGTGGTTATATGAAATTGTCATCTCAGTCCTCCAGTGATCTTGAAAATGAGGTCAAGGTCATCAAAATCTAATCAGCTTTTAAACATGTCCCAATGATGTATCAATGCAAGTTTGGTGAAATTCCATCCATTGATTCAGGAGATATAGTGGTACAAGAAATTCTCATCTAAGTCCTTCAGTGACCTTGAAAATGAGGTCAAGGTCATCAAAATCTAAAAAGCTCTTAAGCTAGTCCCAGTGATGCATCCATGCAAGTTTGGTGAAATTCCATCCATTGGCACATGAGATATTGTGGTAATAGGAAATTGTCATCTCAGTCCTCCAGTGACCTTGAAAATGAGGTCAAGGTCATCAAACTCTAATCAGCTTTTAAACATGTCCCAATGGTGTATCCATGCAAGATTGGTGAAATTCCATCCATTGGTTCAGAAGATATAGTGGGTACAAGAAATTGTCATCTTAGTCCTTCAGTGAACTTGAAAATGAGGTCAAGGTCATCAAAATCTAATTAGCTCTTAAACTTGCCCCAATGATGTATCCATGCAAGTTTGATGAAATTCTATCCATTGGTTCAGGAGATATAGTGGGTACAAGAAATTCTCATCTAAGTCCTCCAGTGACCTTGAAAATGAGGTCAAGGTCACTAAAATCTAATGAGCTCTTAAACTTGTCCCAATAATGTATCCATGCAAGTTTGGTGAAATTCCATCCATTGGTTTAGGAGATAACATGGGTACATGAAATTGTCATCTAACTCCCCCAGTGACCTTGAAAATGAGGTCAAGGTCACCAAAATCTAATCAGCTCTCAAACTTGTCCCTATGACGTATCCATGAAAGTTTGGTGAAATTCCACCCACTGGTTCAAGAGATATCACGCACGCAAAGTGGGTACATGAAATTGTCATCTAAGTCCTCCAGTGACCTTGAAAATGAGGTCAAGGTCACCAAAATCTAATCAGCTCTTAAACTTGTCCCAATGATGTATCCATGCAATTTTGGTGAAATTCCATCAATTGGTTCAAGAGATATTGCGCACGCAAGAAACTGTCACGCCGACGCCGACGCCCGGGAACCGCACTGAAAACAATATGTCCCCCCTCACCTTTGGTGGGGGGACATAATAATTGGTAATATTTCGTAAACAGATATATGCACCTTTCATGGGAGTAAGGTGCAGCTACAAAATTCAGCCTTGAGGGTTCAGGTGCCTCTGTGCTTTGACTAGTTATGCCTAGTATGTTGCCCCTCTGCTACGGGACACTCATATGTAGTATTGGACTTATAATATAGCTCATAATATATGTACAGTCAACTCTTGATATCTCAAAGTCAAAGTTCATCCCAAACTACTGATATCTCAAAGTAAATTTTCTGGTACTTAGAGATAGCAGTAGTTTGAGATAGCAGGAGTTGATATGTAAATGAAAATGAGAAATGTGTTAAAAAATTATTCTTAGATATAAGAGACTGCTATGAGTTCTCAGAGTTGGAGATATCAAGACTTGTGCACTGCTGCTGTTCACTAGCTGAATCTAGACTAGATGCTTCATCTTCTAATGACACTTATACTTAGAACTGGTGATTTTACTGCACAAAAATCTATATTTTTCTCACGTCTAAGTGCTCCATAATATAAACGCATATAATATCAAATTAGGAGAAATGAACAGCAAAATTATGCAGACCAAAACAATTATCCACTATGACTGTCTCTCTTTTAAGCAATATATGCACTAAGAGGTATGATGGTGTCACGTAGTGCAAAGACCATTTCCTCATAAACTATTATAAACAATAAATATGACTTTGAAGTTGACTGTAAGAGCCTCATATGGTGCATTTGCAGAGCTTCAGATGAGTATGGTACTTAACGTGAATGGACACACTTTCTGGGAAAGCAACTCTGCCATTTTCATTTCTGCCTCCCCTTCTCATTCGAGGTAAACTCCTAAAGGAAAGAATTTGGTCCCCTAGGAGCAAGTTCTTTCCTTCAAGAGTAGTCCCCATTTTGGAAGGGCTTTGTTGTTTAAGGCAGCAAACAGAAAATCACAAAAGTTCTGGGCCCACTTAGTTAGCCAAACGAGCTCGTTAAGAGGTCAACTTGTAAACAACTTAATAACCAAATGCACTGATATTTTTTGTTGAAAAAAATGTGAGAAGCTTTTGTACTGCAAAAGCTTCTCACATTTGTTCAAATTTTTTGTTGAAAAATGTGCACTGCAAAAGCTTCTCACATTTGTTCAACAAAAAATGTTGGCATATTTGAGCTATTAACGCTTGACATTTTAACGAAACAGTTACTAACAAGGTCATTAGTTTTGAACAACTGGGCTTTGCTCTTCATAAAGATGGCAAATAGGCATGGGCAGTGTACTCATACACCTTCAAATGATCAGTCTGGGATTCATGCATATTTTCATATTTTGCCATAAAACATATTGTGATCCCGCACTAAAATCATCTCTCTGGAAGAGCCAACAATGGGTGTTTTATACAGAATTTACTAAATTAATTTAAAATGGTCATCCAGTACTCTCCTCATCTGGAACTGTGATGAGGCAAGTCATATCCCAGCCAGACTGCTCCAAGATAAGCCAAACTAGACCCCTCGAAGACTAGCCTGGCATGGTCTAGTTTTGTCTAATCTGGACTGTACTGGCCTGGACTATTATATTTACCTCTGCGTTGTAGAATTTGGTCTTCACATCTAGTGGTTTCAGAACCTGAAACAGAATTAAGACAAGGTTAGCAAACAACTGTATGGCAGAGTCACTGGCACTGCCTCCAGAAACTTCCTAAAATGCAACAACTCCCTAGCTGGCTTGGACAAAAAATTACTCATATACCAACCATGTCTTATGTGAAACCTTGGTCACAAAAACTACAGCCACAGGGATACAGACTAACTCATTTTTCATAGGAGCAAGCTGGGCCCCTAAAAACTGAAACTTAGTCGCCCAGCCAGAAATTTAGGGGCCCACATTTAAAACATGGGAATCTTTTATTCAGAATCTGCGCGAGAATTGCGCCGTTTCCGTAGGCTTTGTAGTAAACCCTCCTTTCTTCATGGTTTTGTTTCCTTTTAGCAACCGGGTGTGAAACACCAGCGATGTATCGCCATATTAAGCGCGAAAAATCTATAAACGGTTAAGATTTTTAGCTGATAAATCTGTCTATCTATCTATCTTCCCTTACGAGGAGGCGGCCATGTTGTTTCTCGATAGTGAGTAAAATCCAACACACAAGTATGACGGAACACCGAATATTCATAGCTGATATCGGCGCGGAAGCTAGCAATACCCTTAGAGGTGGCGGATTTTACTCCAAGCCGAAAACACGCCAGACACTCGCCGACAGCTTACGATCGCAAACTGGGCGACTATCATTTTAATTTTAGGCGCCCACCCGATTTTTTACTCGCAGTGGGCGAGTGGGCGACCGCTAGTCTGTATCCCTGCAGCCATTGTGATGTCATATCTGCACTTACATGTTTCTGAACTTATTAAAGATAACGCAAAACCATGTAAACTAATCTTCCATATGACCTACAAATTGATAAGCAATGCTGACTTGTTCTCTATTAGTCTTACTTTGATATTACTATTTGCAAAAACGTTTATTCTTAACAGTGAAGTATCGCTGATGTTTGAGGGCAGATCACGAAATATCAATTCACTATGGTGCAGCAGGACTGAATATTTACATCTAGCCCACAACACGTATGTTAATAATAGCAAAAATTCACAGGTAAGGAACAAATATTTTGATTCTAACAATATACAGAATGAAAATGCAAGATTACTGCAACATTTTCTTGAGGACTATTTTGAGACGGGACGTCAGCAGAAGTAAATCTTTACCGAGGATGTCATCATGGTGCATATTTGCAAGCTACAACAGTAGCAATGTGATTTATCACAAAATTTTCCAGAGATACAGCTTCCTACATGCTCAATAGGGAAAACATTAAACTCTCTCTCTCTCTCTGATGATTCTAAAGTAAAGTCAAAACATAGGTTTTGAAGCAAGACTAATAGAATTTATCTGAAATTATCGTGACTTCTTTTTCCTTAACAGTATGACAATCTTTTCCTCAGCACTTTAATATCAGAGCCTGGTTGTTCAAAACTAACAACGTCGTTAGCTAACATTTCGCTGAAATTTCAAACTTTAATTGCGCAAATACACCAATATTTTTTGTTGAAAAAATGTGAGAAGCTTTTGCATTTTCACATTTTCTCAGCAAACAATATCAGTGTATTTGGTAATGAAGTCATAAAACACTTAACAAGTTGACCTCTGAACAAGCTCATTAGGCTAATGATACTTTAAACAACTGGGCCCAAATATTTCTACGCACATTTTTAGTAAATGAAACAAAAATTCCATCGAAGATGCTGTCCCCCTTGTCTGTGCTTTGTCAAAAAAACAGACCTAAACCAGAAAACCCAATGAAAGTTTACGCTATCCTCAGAGAAGTAATACCTATGTCTTGCTTCCACTAGTTGCAGGGGAGACAATAAAATGATTAAAACCTGGAATTTGAAAAACTTCCTAAATGCCATCTTCTCACCACCTTCAGTAGCATAGCTGACTGCACACACCAAACTGAAATGATAATAGACAAATTTACAACGACTAACATCACTAATGAATTTTTTTGTTCATTTTGGGACACTAACTTAATACCTAAACACATGGTACCAATGCATGTGGGTGCATAACATTCAACTTTTGCTTCTGTAGTACTCATCAGTGTGACCCTTATACCTTTGTGATTTTCGTCCTTTTAAACAATATTTTGGTCATATCAGGATGATGGGAGGGTGATTATGAAAGGCTGTGTGAAATGGCACCCTGTTTATGGTTGAAAAGATTTGAGCCTCCAGCAGGAATCAAACCCAGACTGCTAGCTTAGCACAGTGCTTAACCCACTGAGCTACATGTGCTCCTTTGCTCCAAAGCAGTAAGAGAAAATGAAGAGAGTAACTTTTGTGACTCCCTGTTTGATCACTGGACAACCAAGCCCTTCCAACAATCTCTCTCAAAACTTCTCTAGCAGGAGCAAATTCTTTCCCCTCACAGCAGGAGACAAAATTGAAAATGGCAGAGTTGCTTCCACTGGAAGTGTACCTATTCATGTTCATCAAGACAGACCCTCAACACCATTAATCTCACTCATGGAACTTATTACAGAATATATGATAATAAGACAAGAACAATTTCATAACTACAATAATTATTATCAGCATGTCTAATAACCATGTAGTGTACGTCTCCCTTTAATTGTTGTTTAGTCTAGAGCTGTCAGAATATCTATCAGAATATTAACTGCTTGTTTAAAATGCATCCTGGTGTAGTTTACAAAATAATATCTGTTACAGTCAACTCCCAAAATCTAAAACAATGATATCTCAAAGTATCTCTTCTATCAAAGCATATAGTTTGGACACATTCTCTATTTTTATTTACATTTCAGCTCCTTTTATCTCAAACTACTGATATCTCAAAGAAAATTTTCTGGTACCAGAAAATTTACTTTGAGATATCAGTAGTTTGGGCTGAAATTTGACTCTGAGATATCAAGAGCTGACTGAGATTTAAAACCACTGTGGAATTCTAATGCAGAAGGACACTGCAGAAATACAAATTCAGACTACAATTCTTGACTCTTATTGTCCAAATCTTTGCTTTACTCAGCACAAGGTGAGAGTTACTAACATGTGGGTTCCAAGTTCCTTGACCTCATGTTGTATGACATCATCAATACTTTGTTCTGGCTTCAACTCTGTGGCAGGGTTAGTATTGACACCTGTCAGCAGCAGTCGCTGGGAACTTGTCTGTAGATCAACCTGTCAAAGATCAAAATATACCGTAATGACCCTAATTATTTGGACAGACAGGTGTGAGCAAACATTGTAGACCCAGATCAAACTGCTCCTAAAGGAGCAGTTTGATCAGGGTCTACAACATTTGCCATTCACTAAGCATCATTTGGATGCATTAGCATGTGTACAATCTACTTTCTAAGAATTTTCAAACAATAATTGTCCAACTTTCAGGTGTCCGAAATTTTAGGGTGATTACGGTAATAATCAACCATAGTTGTAGAGCTCCAGACAAAAGGTGGGACTAGAGGAAAACTATCACGCCTACATGCTGGGAACAATTGGATGCATTACTTCCCCCAGGCCTAGGGTCCTTGAACAAAAGTGTATCAGGTTGCAGCCTCAGGCAGCAGTGCAGTGGGTTGTTCAAAGTGGGAGGGCGGCAGGGGGGAGTGTGATGTTGCAATAGTTTACAAGGCATTTTTTTTTTGTTTTAACCCATTCCATTCGGGATACCCCTTTAGGGGTATCTGGGCAAACAGTTTGGTTCCAGATTAGGCCCCATAAATGTGGGGCCTGATCTGAGATCCAAACTGTTTGCTGCCTAGACATCATTTCCACAAGAGTTAGTTACCGTAGACCAATATTGATTTTTGATGAAGAGGACAATTTCAGCAGACGACAAAAAACACCCAGAATGCAATGGGTTAGTAATCAACCAATGTTTCCATCATACAAGAATCTCGACTCTTGTGTAGAGTAGGTTGGAAAGTTAAGTGTACACAAATGTTCTAAGGATTCACATGAGGAATAACCTTCTTTTTGTCTGTTGTCCAAATGTCTGTTGCCTGATCTCATTAGAATTGCCTAAATGAGACAATTCTTATCTAATGAGACTTGGCAAGGTATGCTTGCTTTATGGAGAAATTACAAAAAAATCTTATTTTTTTCTTTTCAACCCCCATATTTGCCTTATGAAAATCTCTGTCATATACTATGGTCTCATATATCCAGTAACCTTGAAGAAATTACACCATGTAACCTATTGCCAGTGGAATTACAAATGGATGTTAACAATTACAAATCATTTTAATGTCTTCTCTGGCACCACTGGGTGCCTAATTATACTCTATTAAATTCCCAATAAGGACATAAAGCAAAAGCCTCTGGGCAGCTGGCGTAACAAGATACAAGGATGACAGCCAAAGCATGCCAAAGCAAGTAGAAATGGTACCATCTGCAATTTTTTATTTGCTGATGAAACCAATTTTGCTTGATTGGTTCTTTTGGGTTTAACAGCTGTTTGAGACAGTATTCCAGCCAATATATATAGAGCCAGATATGAGAATTGAAATACTACTACTACTAGAGACAGGGAGGAAAAAAGAGAAATACAATAGGTGAGAGAAATAGCCAAACAACCCCCAACCTCCACTACTGCAAGCACAGTAGGCTCTTGCACTACTATTATCCAAATTACATTGTTGCTTGAAGTCACTTATTATGTCAGAGCTCTAGATAAGAGGGGTATTTGATGATAATCGAGGGATAATTTTCTTTATTTCTCATTGAAACCATATGTTGTGACCCCTCATCTGAACCGTCTCGTCGAGACGGTTCAGATGAGGGGTCACAACATATGTTTTTATCCAGAATTAACAAAAATTATCCCTAATTATCACCAAATACTCCCTCTTATCTAGGGCTCTGTATGTGTAGATGGTACTGATTTTGTTTGAAGTCATTTATGCTTTTTCAGATGTTACTTTGGTTTGCTTTGGCTATCATATATCTTTAAAGTCTGATGAAACAATGGCAGTTAACCAGTACTAAGTGCACATACTTTTGCCAGTAACTGACAACTGCCCTTACAGAATCAGCGAAAGGAGAAACAAAAGTAAGTGGCAGGACTGGTTATCGGGTATCAAAGCTGGAAGGTCTAGCTCTTGAGTCAGACGTGCTGCCTACTGCACTACGCTGCCTGGCTCTAAATGATGTTCTTATCTAACGAACACTCACTTGCCAAAAAGGCCCCTTCTAATAAATACCCTTTTCTCTATGTAGTACACTGTAGTTGCCAAATTTTGCCATGATTGGCTTTAGTCCACCACAGTTTGTTATCTATTTTGTCTCAGAAAAAATGCTATTTACAGGACTTATGTATCAAAATACCCATGTAATCTTAAATAGAAAACAAGAGGGCCATGAGGCCCTGAACTGCTCACCTGAGCAATTGGCAAAGTGGCTTTTTCTTATGTCTGAAAAGGTCAAAATATGAGTCTTGGGTCAAAAGTCAAAGACTGACCATGACCTCTTGTACTCATAAGTCTTCATGTACTCATCAAGACAACCATATATACCATTTTCTAGGCCTAAATCTTCAAAACTTTCCATGAAATCTTATGTTCTAGCATTTTCCCATATTTGACCTTGCCGTAAAATGGTCACGGTCAACCCAATGTCATCATTTTGAACACTCTTGATAGAACTGGAGTACCCAATGCTCACCAATCAACCCCTGGAGGCTCTATATGTAATGTGATTACAATTGGCCCTTTGGCTTTTGAGGAAATGTTTGAAAATGTCAAAATATGAGAGATCTGGGTCAAAGGTCAAAGAATGACCTTAACCTCTTGTACTCATAATTCTTCATGACCTCATTAAGAAGACTGTATATACCAATTTTTAGGCCAAATACTTCCCATGAAATCTTATCTTCCAGCATTTTCCCATATTTGACCTTGCCGTAAAAAAGGTCAAGGTCAGCCAAAGGTCATAATTTGAACAATCTTGATAGTACTGGAATACCCAATGCTACACACCAAGTTTCAAGGCTATCCGTCAATTGGTTCTGGAGAAGAAGTTTTTTAAAGGTTTATACCATATATGGTTATGGCGGCCATGTTGGTCATGTGACCCAGACCATTTGAAGAAATTTTCGTTTCCTCAACCCCTGAAGGCTCTATATGGTATTTGGTTACAATTGGCTCATTGGCTTTTAAGAAGTTAGAAATTGTCAAACTATGAGAATTCAGGGTCAAAGGTCAAAGAACAACCTTGACCTCTTGTACTCATGAATCTTGATGTATTTACCAATTTTTAGGCCTAAATCTTCAAACCTTTCCATGAAATCTTATGTTCTAGCATTTTCCCATATTTGACCTTGCCGTAAAATGGTCATGGTCACCCCAATGTCATCATTTTGTACACTATTGATAGAACTGGAGTAACCAATGCCACATACCAAGTTTCAAGGCCATCGGGCAATTGGTTATAGAGAAAAAGATTTCTAAAGGTTTTTACAATATATAAGTGTGGCGGCCATGTTGGTCATGAGACCTAAACCGTTTGAACAAATTTTCATTCCCTCAACCCCTGGAACCTCTATATGAAATTTGGTTACAATTGGCCCAGTGGTTTTTTAGAAGATTGTTTGAAATTGTCAAAATATGAGAGTTCTGGGTCAAAGGTCAAAGAATGACCTTGACCTCTTGTTCTCACAAATCTTCATGTCCTCATTATGATGATTGTATATACCAATTTTTAGGCCTTAATCTTCAAATCTTTCCATGAAATCATTATGTTCTAGCATTTTCCCATATTTGACCTTGCCGTAAAAAAGGTCAAGATCAACCCAAGGTCATAATTTGAACAATCTTGATAGTACTCGTGTACCTAATGCTACATACCAAGTTTCAAGGCCATCCGTCAATTGGTTCTGGAGAAGAAGATTTTTAAAGGTTTTTACCATATATGGGCATGGCGGCCATGTTGGTCATGTGACCTGGACCGTATGAATTTTTTTTTCGTTCCCTCAACCCCTGGAGGCTCTATATGAAATTTGGTTTCAATTGACCCAGTGGCTGTTGAGCAGATTGTTTGACATTGTCAAAATAAGAGAGTTCTAGGTCAAAGGTCAAAGAATGACCTTGACCTCTTGTACTCATAAATATTCATGTACTCATTAAGATGACTGTAGATACTGATTTTTAGCCCAAAATCTTCAACAGTTTCCAAGATATCTCATGTTGTAGCATTTTGCCATATAAAAGCACAAGGAAGCAAATTTGACCTTGCCGTAAAAAAGGTCAAGGTCAACCCAAGGTCATAATTTGAACAATCTTGGTAGTACTCGTGTACCCAATGCTACATACCAAGTTTCAAGGCCATTGGCCTTTTAGTTCTGAAGAAGAAGATTTTTTTAGGTTTTTACCATATATGGGCGTGGCGGCCATGTTGGTCATGTGACCAGGACCGTTTGAACAACTTTTCGTTCCCCCTTCCTCTGGAGGCCACATATGAAATTTGGTTACAATTGGCCCAGCGGTTTCAGAGGAGAAGTCGTTTGAAATTGTTGACGGACGGACGACGGACGACGGACGACGACGGACGACGGAGCCTTACCATCCTATAAGCTCCCCCGGAGCCGCTGGCTCAGGTGAGCTAAAAATACTGTATCCAAAGTTTGAACCCAACAACTGGAATGGGGTACACTGTAGACCCTAATCAGACTGATCTGGGTATACCTTGTTTGCTAAGGCACCTTCATCTCTACAATTTTATTAACACTCAAAGTGCGAAAAAATGAATAAGGTTGAATTCGCAAACAGTGAAGATCTGATGAGGCAGCTCATTATGAGCCGCCTCATCTGGATCTACACTGTCTGCCCTCTATTTTTTTCTGGTCAATTTTTTTTAAATTTTGCAGACGTAAATTTTGTCGTCTGCTTTTCTGTGCTTTAAGGTTTAAGATAAACTACTCATCAATATGAAGAGCAGACTAAATAGGTTACAGACTGATGTGTCTGCTTAAATAAGCCAAATGATGTAAAACTTGAGACGTAAGCATCAAACAATCTATACAATAATAGCTAAAGTGTGACAAAACGTACAACTGCCAGCTTCTAAACACATGCTCAGACAGTAAATTGTGCAGGAAAATGTGCCAAAATGGCTCTGTCTGGGCAACAAGTAAGTATGAAGTAATATCGGATGACTCTTATGGAATGTAAAAATAAGAGTTCATCATTAGTACATGATCAGTTTGTAAATTACTACAAACTGGGAAAAACTCTCAAACTGCTTGTCTTCATATAGTGAGGTGAAAAGGATGTGTTTCAAAAGAATATGCAGTTCTCATAATGGTTGTTTGCACTGATAAAAGTAATACCCTTTCTCCGTTTATTATTTCTGTTTATTTTTTTTATTTATTTTATTATTATTTTAATTATTTTTCACAGAGTTAAAAAATACTGGTTTATTCAAGTAAAAAAGACAGTTTGCGAAATTGTGCTTGCCCATCCTATAAAACAACTGAACCAAAACATGAAATACGGGCTGACACCAATGCCCACTGAAATCAGAAACTCCTCTTGTTGCCCATGGGCGCTGACAATCTAGTCATTGACTCCAACATGGAGGTAAAACCATTTGTTACCCTCAAGCTTCACTGACAAAGAAGCTGTTTGCATATATGAGCCATGAGCCTGGACATAACAAAACCAACAAAGTGGCATGTGTGCCCAGCAAAGACTCAAATCAGCCTGCACATCTGCCCAGTGTAATCAGGGTCTTTGCTGTGCACTTACAGGGTAGTTAAGAATCTAAGCTAGCTCCATGCAGACATCAAAGACTCTGATCAGACTGGGCAGATGTTCAGGCTGATCTGAGTCTTCCCTGGGCACACATCCACTTTGTTGGTTTTCTCGTGTCGCGGCCCATATTTCTTGAGCACTATTTGCATAGATGTCCTGAGCAGTCATATGAAATACTGCAGAACTGCATATATTATCACAAGGTAGCACATTGTAGTGTCAGGTACAGATGAATGAATGACTTGTGGTTTTATGGCCTTTTCAACAGTATTGCAACCATGGGAGACTGATAATAAAAGAGAAGCAGTATGAAGTCCACCACCCTCACCCATGCTTGAAATCTACCACTGGAGATTTTAGTGTCGGCTATGAGAGATTAACGAAAGTTTTATAATGGATTTTTGTGGTTGTAATGGTGTATTTGATAAACATCAACTATTAATGGTTACTAAGTGTAGATCAAGCTTTTAGTGAAAGCTTTACTTGTACTTTTGTACAGGCATACTAAAACAAGAAACTATTCTGCTTTAACAAGTTGTGGCTTATATAAAACCAACACTCATGTTGCTTCTATACTGAACAAAAATAAAAACTTGACGGTTTTTATTTCTCAATTCCAACCAACCTAGCAATTTTGTAATGTATATATGGGTGTTTTCGAGTTGGACAGACATCTGATTACTTAAATCATGAAAAATTATTGGTAAATGTTTGTCCTGTCCGGAGTTATCTAACTTATTCCTATTTTAATAATTCAGAACAGAACTTTAATTTGTGTGTGGGCAGAAGAAAGTTCTCTTGTACGCAATAAACAGTAGTTCCATAACGCATAGAAACCACTTAATTGTAATCACAACCTAAAAATAACGTTTAAAGTTTCAAAATTTTCAGATTATCTCCCTTAGAATTAAACGTATAGAGATTTATGAGATGCCGTATTTTCTATACCAATACGTCTTTTTCGTTATTTTCTTCGAGATTAGTTTGCTTGTCTTGCAAACTCAATGTCTTTATTACTAAATTTATTTGAAAGCCATTTCTTAAACTGCCATAAAGACTTAAATGTGCAATGGGAATCCCACTGAAACTGAATTTCTGACTTCATAATGGCTTGCACCGAGGTTTTTTGTCTGGTCCTGACGGCCTCCTAGTCGACTGTGAATCGGCATAATTTTAGCTTATGAGTCCATACAGATTGGATTTAATAATGGAAAAGCATTGCCAACAGTTTATTTATCATTTAAGCAGACTTCGACAATTTAAAATTTGGTTATAATTTGGTTTTGAGCGCAGAACACAGTAAAGTATCCTTGTGACGTTTACAATAGCCTCAATTTTGCTGTATCTAAGGAATCTTGAAATTTGTGTGACTATGATATTACAGAATGATTACATTTTCTTAAATTAAAAGAATTTTCATGTCTCACTTTTCCCTGACTACCGTAGGATGAAAAATAGCGACTGTCAAGTTTTTACTTTTGCTAAGTATATAAAACCAATACTCACTTTCAATAAAATTTCTGAACACTTCTGGTTACTGTCATTATGAACACTGATGTAGCTGGCAAAAGTCTCTCCTAGAAATATGTTCCTGCAAAATATATGAACCATGTCATGATAAAATATGCAAAATGCTCTGTTTAGGGCAGCATGCTCATTTCTGCAGTCTGAGAAAAGCATGCATGCATAACTTACCAATACTGTATTTATTCGGCTTTAAAGCGGTGTTTTACCAAATCTAGAATTACTCCAAACAGGCCCTGATCCAGACCATCACATGCTGGTGGGGCTGGGAGGTGCCGAAATGTAGTTATGTGGGGGAGGGGGGGCTAGAAAATATGACATATTTATGGTTCAATTTCAAAAGAATTTTTGATATATTTTATCCTTGAAATATATGTTGTGATATCTCGTAAGAATCGCCTCCCCGAGGCGATTCTAATGAGATGTCACAACATATATTTTGAATATTTTGATCTAACCACATTGGATATTTTTTCTAAAACTGTCATCAGATACTTCTTATTATCTGGAGGCCTACATATTATACAGAACACAGAGGCCAAATGGCGGGGCTGCAGCCCCAAAGCCCACCGCCTGGATCCGGGGCTGCCCAAATACATGTATCTAAATCAATCTTATGAAATGTTCTCATGTAATGGGTTTTTTCCTTTTAAAACAATCCCAAAAATCTAGAGGATACTGTAAAACACTTATATTTGGCGGTTATTGAATTTTTTGCGATATTGGCGGTTAAGGCAAAGAGCGCCAAAATATCAGTCCGCCAATATTTGATTTTCAATACACTTACCTACGCAGGCACGGCCCAACCGAGACTCAGATAAAAAGGAGGACCGGATGAGTATTTGAGATATTGTATACGGTTTTGTAAAACTATACATTGTGGCATCCGATTGGAATCGCCTCTATGAGGCGATTCTAATAGGTGCCATAATGTATAGTTAAATAGAACAAGAGGGCCATGATGGCCCTGGATCGCTAAACTGAGTTTCCTGTGAACTTAACCTCAGAGACATCCATATGACCGACAGACAGAGTTTCACAAAGATTAAATGGAAAATGAACCCTTTATTGTGTACCTAAGGTTTTTATAAGATTTAACCTAATGACCTAGATTTTGACCTCACATGACCCCATTTCAAACCTGGTCTAGATTTCTTGGATATGAACATTCTGACAAAGTTATCAAAACTGTGCCCTCTAGAGTGTACACAATGTTTTTCTAAGGTTTAACCTAGTTGACCTACTTTTTGACCCAACATGACCAAGTTGCACCCTTGGTCCAGATTTGTTGGAGACAAACATTCTGACAAAGTCTCATGAAGATTAGAACAAAACTGTGTCCGCTAAAGCATTTACACTGTTTTTCTACGAACTGACCTAGTGACCTAGTTTTTGACCTGACATGGTCCAGTTTCAAATCTGGTATAGATTTCATGAAAATAAACATTCTGACACTGTTTCACGTAGATTGGATCATAACTGTGCCCTCTAGAGTGGGCACAAGGTTTTTCTAAGATTTGACCTAGTGACCTAGTTTTTGACCCCACAAGACTCAGATTCAAATTTGGCCTAGATTTTATATAAATGAACATTCTGACTAAGTTTCATGAAGATTGGATCACAACTGTGCCCTCTAGAGTGTGCACAAGGTTTTTCTAAGATTTGACCTTGTGACCTAGTTTTTGACCCCACATGACCCAGTTTCAAAGATGGTCTAGATTTCATTTAGATAAACATTCTGACAAAGTTTCATGATGATTGGATCATAACTGTGCCCTCTGTGTCATTCTAAGATTTATTTCTATTTTTAGCTCTGGCGGCCATTTTGTTCAGCGGAGTGGAACCGTTTTAGCAATTTTTGTTTAGAGTCATGAGTAAAACATTTCTGTGAATTTTTTTTTAAATCGAGCCATTGGCTTCAGAGACGATGATGTTTAAAGCTTTTTTCTATTTTTAGCTCTGGTGGCCATATTGTTCAGTGGAGCAGAACCGTTTGAGCAATTTTGGTAGAGGGTCTCCTAAGGAACATTTCTGTGAAATTATTTCAAAATCGGCCCACCAGTTTTGGAGGAGAAGTTGTTAAAAGGGTTTTCTATTTTTAGCTCTGGCGGCCATATTGTTCAGCGGAGCAGATCCGTTTGAGCAATTTTGGTAGAGGGTCTCCTAAGAAACATTTCTGTGAAATTATTTCAAAATCGGCCCACCAGTTTTGGAGGAGAAGTCGTTTAAAGGTTTTTCTATTTTTAGCTCTGGCGGCCATATTGTTCAGCGGAGTGGAACCGTTTGAGCAATTTCGGTAGAGGGCCTCCTAAGGAATATTTCTGTGAAAATATTTCAAAATCTGCCCAGTAGTTTTGGAGGAGAAGTCGTTTAAAGGTTTTTCTATTTTTAGCTCTGGCGGCCATATTGTTCAGCAGAGCGGAACCGTTTGAGCAATTTTGGTAGAGGGTCTCCTAAGCAACATTTCTGAGAAATTATTTCAAAATCGGCCCACCAGTTTTAGAGGAGAAATCGTTTAAAGGTTTTTCTATTTTTAGCTCTGGCGGCCATATTGTTCAGCGGAGTGGAACAATTTGAGCAATTTTGGTAGAGAGTCCCCCAAGGAACATTTCTGTGAAATTATTTCAAAATCCGTCCAGCAGTTTTGGAGAAGAAGTCGTTTAAAGCAAAAGTTGACGCCGGACGACGGACGCCGGACGACGGACAAAGACTGATCACAATACCTCACCTTGAGCACTTCGTGCTCAGGTGAGCTAAAAATAAGAAAAAATGTTTCAATTTTACTTCAAATTTTCTTCATATATGAAGCTATGGTATATCATGAACGCCAAAATTAAAATGCTCCAATATGTCATTTTTATTAAACCACGAAATTTTGATGCCGCAGATATTAAGTGTTTTACAGTATTTGACTTTTTCAGTGTAAGATCGATTTTTATTTCACCAAATGAACACCAAAAGCAGTATTTTCAAATCTATCTTACACTGAAATAGTCAAATTTTCTGTTTCTTTTATGCTTTAAAATTGCAGTAATTCAGTTTATTCCAATGTGTCATCCATTTCGACAGAGACACAACTTTTTTTTCTAGCCATTTCGCATCAAATTTGAAGCCTCCAGCATGTTTACTGGGTATGATATTGGTTGTAAACATTTGCAACTTGAAAATAGCTTGAAATTTCATTTTGATAATCAGATCTCAAGAAATTTGCTATGAAAGACTGCCTACAGGAGACTTAGTCGGCCTGACGGCGCTTGCACTAGCAATGTTACTTTGGCACTTTAAGTGATGTCATACGTTGGAATGATGTGCAAACACGTGTGACGTAATATTTGTCAAGCAGGATAAGGTTTAATCAGTTAATCAACAAATAAATGAGACTATTTCACAAAAATCCTATTTTTGAAACAGTGAAATCTAAAGTGATAATTTCACAAAGGAGATTATCAGTTTCGATTTCACCGAGAAATCTCTATAAAACATTGAAAAGTATAAAAGAAAGATCCATCTTATAAGATGGACCTAGATTCCTCTGATTGTTTTGGATAGAAAAAAAATCCATCTTAAAATCGAAGAAATATGGTACTGTTACTCAATGCATGTCCCAGCCAGACTGGATATGGTGATTATGTATGCCCTAATTTTAAGTTTTCCTGGCACTGCTTTAGGTGTGTGGGGAGTTAGTCATGTTTTCCCACAATTTTTACAAAAGGGGGAAAACTTCTGTGATATCTGTTCCCTGGACAATGAAGCTCTCTAAAAATGGGTTCTTATTCATCTTCACTGCAGCTGGTGTTGTGCCATGTGGCAGCCATGTTACAACATCTCCCCGTACATCATCATAGTGCAGATAATATTTTCTGGTCCTATGATGTCATTGGGTTCATTAGGGTCATTTTTGAAAATAAGAGTTCTGCATGAGCCAGTGCTAGGGGTGACCAGTGTTGCACATTTCATTACTGGTCATGAACAGATTCAATTGGTGTATTCCTTGCTTCCAAAGGATCTTACTATTCAGAACTCAATTATCGTCACTGCAGTAACTGTTGGTGTTGTGCTGTATAGCAGCCGTAAAATGCCTCCCCATACATCATCATAGTGCGGATTATATTTTCTGGTCTTTTGGGATCATTGGGTTCAATTAGTCATTTTGAAAACAGAGTCCTGCTTAAGCAGGTGCTTGGGTGCATGGCCGGTGTTGCACATTTCATTACTGGTCATGAACAGATTCAATTAAACTGAGTGCTATATTCATTTCTTTGGTGTATTCCTTTGTTTCTTCCAAAGGATCTAACTATTCAGAACTTATCTTTCCAGAAAAGAAAGAATCTACTCCCAGCTGGAGCTATTTTTTTTCTAAATAAATTAATCCAATTGAAAAGGCAAAAATTTAAATGGAAGACCTGCTTCCCAGAAACCTTGAGTAAGGTTCTGTAATTGTAATACTAACATTTAAAGCAAACAGACATTTAAGCTAAAGGGCAATGACAATTTTCCAGTTGTAGTTCATGTATGCACCTCTGAAATTTCTGAATTAGTGCAACAACATGGAATTTAACCAACTGAAGAAAGCAAGTTTATACATCATTTAATATGTCTGCAGTTAGGGTTTTTAGTATCTATTAAGTTAGAATTTGCCAACTCAAAATCCATCTGCTTCGATTGGTCACTATTTCCTGAACCACACACAGGTACAAAGTTCATTACACCTGGAATCATACATACCCGAAATTTTGTGGCAATGTTAAGAGGTCACTAACACCAAAGTAGCTAAGGTCATCTGGTTTGGCAATGTCTGACTGTGTCACTTCATGACTTAGCGTGCTTGTCAGATCTCGTTGGTCGCTGATCAGAGGATGGAATGGCATCAAAGTGGGTTTCGTTAATCTCATAACTGAAATATAGAATAAAGCATGACTTTTATTTATGGAGTAAGGTAAATGGGTACACTTTCAGGGGGAACAACTCTGTTTTCATTTTTGCTTACCTTCTTGATAGGGGTTCAACTCTTAAAGGCAAGAATTTGCTCCTCTAGGAGCAAATTCTTTCCTTTAAGAGTAGATCCCCCTTTTCTAAGGGCTTTGTCCTCCAGGGAAGCAAACAGGAAGTCATGAAAGTTGTCCCCCTTTGCAAAAATGGCAGAAAAACATGAAGGTTGATACAAACCACTGGCTTTATCATATCATGAATTTGTAATGCATAAAATCAAGACTAAAAGGTACTTTGGTTTACTTAGATGCTTCATTTCAAATTAAATATGATCTCGAATGAGAACAAAACCATGGAGAGGTGAATTTTATGAGCTGATCCTTCCCTTTAAGAGTGAGCCCCCTGTTGGAAGGACTTTATCCTCCAGGGACAGCCATTGTCTAAAATATGTGTTTCTTCAGGTATATATCTTAAGAAACAGGACCGACCAATTCATATAACATTTTAAATTGACTGTATCTTTACATCCATCCATTTCTAAATCAATGCATGAGCTAAATTGCTAAGAAAAGCAATACATATTAAGACATCTAAAAACATTTTATTTTCCATTTGAAACAAATGGAAAATTAATGGTTTTTATAAGTGTCCAAATTCTTAAGCACTTTAGGGTATACAAATTGCACCAATTCTTCTCCTTGCTCTACATCTCTAAAATTTGGAAAGGCAGACTAATACTGTAACATCACAGGGTATAATCGATTCCGCCAATTTTTGCTTCCTGCAGAGACTGTACATCATATTTGGCTTCTGCCGAGACTGTCCGCGAACTCTTGCTTCCTGCCGAGACTTCTGTACATAATAAATAGCTTCCTGCAAAGACTGTCCGCGTGGTTCTGCTTCCTGCCGAGAGCCTCGGCAGGAAGCAGAACCACGCGGACAATCTCGACAGGAAGCCATTTTTCGAGGACAGTAGTCCCTGCAGGAATCAAGAGTTCGCGGACAGTCTCGGCGGAAGCCAAATATGATGTACAGTCTCTGCAGGAAGCGAAATTGGTGGAATCGATTATACCCTGTGAACATGTCACCACAGCAAGAGACACATGATTACAAGAACCAGATTAAATATAGAACAGAATAAACTTGGTATAAAAATTACCCTACTAGGCCTAAAAGATGATGACAACAGGGTCCCATCTCAAAACAACAAGATGTTGAATTTTCAAACCGTATGTAAAAACGTTGCCATTTTTTGCCCAAAGAAATGTGAGGAGCAAAAGCTCCACATATTATTTCAGCCAAAAATATGCACACACTTGAGTTTATGTGTTCTAGAAGACTTAACAAATCATTGACTTACAATTAGCTTAGCTTATAATCTTTTCAATGAGGGCCCTGATTGCTCAGACCAGCAGATCCTGATCCCCAGCTAGTACAACTTTGCAGTATCTCATCAAAATACAATATTTCAGAGTCAATGACCGTAAGAAATGTCACCTTCAAAGCTCAGCATCAATACATCTTGTATTGTTTTTACTGCATGACTGAAACTGATGCAATTATGTTCTTCAAATACAAAATTGTTTATCAATATTTACATAAGATCTGCCAAACAGGCGTAATATTAAAGAGAAGAGAGCATGAATTTGGAAGTCTGCTTTATTGTTTATCCTACTGGTTAATGGAGAAAAAAATCTATTACAAGTAGAATTTTTTTAAAAGTATTTTACGTCTTATCACCTATACCATTATTACCATCATAGGCTTATCCAAAATCATATCTACACTAAATATTGAGGAACCTTACTATTTTAAATCCTGGGGGGTCTGGTTCCTAGCATTTATCATATGTTGTCTATACAGTTAAAGGTGTGAAAATTTATTAAACCAATCAGTAGACCAGAATTACCAATTATGATAATTTCATTGGCTGACTGGAGGTGTTAATACTTTGTGAGCCAGAGACAGAATGATACTGTTGTTTCAGCCCTCATAACGATGTTCCCAAGGTGGCTCAGACAAACATATTCACAGTTGCACTTATGTAGCACTGTTTGGAATGACAGAGTTCTGTTCTGTTCAATTCTCTTAACAACTTTCCCCAAGTGGCTCAGTGGTATGTAACTACAATTGCACACACCTGGCGTCGAGTGTCTGTCCAATGGAATGACAGAGGAAGTTAATCCTCCCTATATAGTACCAACCCTGTCTTTCAGTATACATGAATGACTCAAGGCCTACTGGTATTCAGAGAGTATGGCACATATAAAATCATTAGACTGATATTCAGTCTCATATTCAGCAATATGCCTCTCTGATCCCATTTTAAGGGCAGCTAAATACAGAGTGGTAGTCAGAAAGTATGGCATGTATGAATCAGAACAGATGGCATTCAGGAAGTACATGACTGTCTATGTCTACAAAATTAATGTCCAAAAATACAGTAGGCCTAAATATTTTTAAAATTTGTATATAGCAGATTAAGCAAACTAAACAACCGCACTGACAGAACATAAACATCAATGGTGCTGGGGCCCTATTTATAAAATGACTTAAGTGGTTGGTACGCTGTTGCTAAGGTTGAATTTCTATAAAGGAGATGCCCACCAACTATGAAATTTGCTCTGGAGGAACAGTCTGAAAAAGACTGTTCCTCCTGAGCAAATTTCATAGTTGTAGGGAATCTCCTTTATAGAAATTCAGCCTTAACAACAGCATAGCAACTACTTAAGTGGTTTTATAAATATGGGCCCTGGTGATAACCCATGCCAGTGTATCTTTCCTAGTACAGTCAATAGACAAACTTAATGCACTGAAGGCACAAAGCCTGTTATTTTCTGATGAAAAATACCATTCCCTTAGAACCATACATATAATAAGTAGTGCCAGACAAGAACATATTGTTTGTAAAACAATCTCACAATTAAACAATGTAATAACACCTGTTCAGACAAAGCAGGGCAATCAACTGCCTGAAATTGCACTAATCAAAACAAATACTTCAGTATTTTGGCTATAGTTCTTCCAAAAGTGATTTTTTTATATCTGGCTTCACAAAAGGGTAATATCCTGGATGATTTTTGTCTGTGAACTTCACAATAATGTTAACTTTGTTTGGCCTCATTTTAAGACCTGCCTTTTCTTCTCTTTATGTGAATGGATACACATTCTGGGGAAGCAAACTTCAAGTATACTCAAGCTCTGCGGGACACAATCACTGACTATGATGATGATGATGATGAATCACAATGCTAACTAGGGTAAAGTCGGACAGTGACATTATTGGACAGCGGGTAAATTCGAACAGTGACAATATTTCCTTTATATAACAGCTGTTTGGAATTAAAACAAAATTAACAGGGCAAACAGTGAAAATCCTGATGAGACGGCTCATGATGAGCCGTCTCATCTGGATTTTCACTGTTTGCAATGGTATGTCCGAATTTACCCGCTGTCTGAATTTACCCAACTTTACCCTACTGCCAGCTGAACTGAATGTGAGATGCTGTAGTTCAAAGTTGATTTCCAAGTTTTTGCATTTTTTTATATTGTCATCAAGTAAGTAACTGATTGTGCATTTGAAGTAAGGAATGCAAATGTAGACTGGTATTATGTGTGAGTGAGGTCCGATGCAATTCAATAGAATCTGTCTCAATTCCTGGTCTACACCAGTCGAAATCGTACATCATGTAGCCAGGAGAATATTAATGGTTAAATTTCCATAATGCATTTGCTCTTTAGAATATACTTGACTTTATGATATTGGAGCCATAAAGCAGTGGGACTCCCACAAATTCTGATCTAATAGCATCAATTATAGGGTTCATTATCCTCTTAAGAAGAATATAGAACTTTTGATAGCAAACTGGGACTATTAGAAAAACAGGAGTTCTGATATAGTACTGTAGCTCAACTAGTACTGGAGGGTATGTCTGGACACACATGCCAGAAAGGTAATCAACCCCATGGACTTCTACCTGGCTCTCAGAAAGGTCAATTTCCATCTTAAGGAGTGTCAGGTTTACTTCATTTTTACATTTTTTTCTTAAAAAAATACAATATTTATGGCAAACAGTGAAGACCCTGATCAGATGCCACATTTTGTGGCATCTGATCTGGTTCTTCACTGTATGCCAAAGTCCGTTTTGTGGGTATCTCAATATGAACTGATTGAGCTGTTGAAGTAATCAGCAAGACTATGATCAAATACCCAATGTGGCAATATTCAGAGGCTGACACCTCAGACTGCTTCTAGTAAAGTCCCATAAAGGTTTCGGTTCTTGCAGTTCATTTCAAAATTCAAAAAATGGGGAGAATGAACCTTGGACTCTTTTCATGTTGGGCTATAAGAGTGAGTGCTGTTAGGGAGATCTGCTAAGGTCCTCAGTTACTTAGGTTCTTCCTGAGATCTTGTATTTGATAACAGACCTCTCTATAATTAGAGGCTCATTCTTAATGACCCTTGTAAGGGGTGTGTCATTCTGACTGACTGTTGCAGGGTCCCATTTAAGTCACCAAGTGTTAACATTTTCAACATTCTGATACCAAATTTGTCTTAGAGTTGGAAGCTGACTCTGACAAAACAACCCTTTCCATGATTTTTTATGATTTTATAAGAGTTTACAGCCCAAGCGTAGAGGCAGAAAACCTCAGTCACAACAGGAAGCTGTTATCACTTTGATCACTTGCTGTTAGTTTAGGATACTCCCTGCGAGCTCTGAATTTTGCACAGATTTTTTTTTTTTTTTTTTTCACGATTTTATACATGTACCAGTATCAGAGGCCGGGCCGGGTAGTGCAATCGGTAGGGCACCTGACTTGTAAGTCAGAGGTCCTGGGTTCGAATCCCGGTCTGGCCACATACTTTCGTTTCTCCTTCCGCTGATTCAAGAAGGGTAGTTGTCAGTTACTGGCGAAAGTATGTGCACTTAGTACTGGTTAACCGCTTAGGAGGTCTAAGCCTGCCCAGGAATAGTGTGGTTAGGTTAACTGACCGTCCCGACATGACCTTAGTTTTTATACCGTGGACGTTAAGCATCAAATCAACCAATCAACCAACCAGTATCAGAAGTTTGAGATGAACTTTGACTTCGAGATATTGAGAGATGACTGTCTATTGTAATTCATAATGATTGCTTTCTTATTCTTTTGGCAGTGGTCTCTTGATGTTTTTGCCAATGGTTTTTCCAAGCTCATCAGAACTTCAATTCTACAGATCATGCCATTAGCTAATAGCAGAAAAAACATTCCATAAATCTTTGATAAATACAGCTTCATTAATTTTTATTGAAAATCAACTGGTAAATATACCCCTGAGCCTCCGCTCTCTTCCAGCAGAGAAACAAATCATGCTTTTATCTATCTGATCAGTTATTCATAATCATATTCATCAAAACAGAAAAGCAAAGGCTGCAGATAATTGGAGGATTATGGATTGCTTTTGGGTTAATTTTCACTGATTCTCAATAAAAATGTATGTTGTGACTTCTCCTTATAACAGACATGCCTCTGTGATACAGTCATATGACAGGTCCCAAAATGTCTTCTTCTTTTTTTTAAAGAAATAAGCGAAATTTCCCCCCCCCCCCCCAAATTGTCATGAAATGCCTCCTTTGTCTGAAGCATCAAGGACACTCTTGAATAATTACTCAAGGGATGACCAGCATGAGGTGCCATAGAACATGTGCAACCGGCAAAGACCTGGACCAGCCTCTAGCTGTGTCTGCACTTTTGCTGTTCGAAAACATCATGTTGACACTCGGTGCATGAGTAACAAGAAATTATGATTGACAAGATTTCTCAGACAGAACAACAAATCTGTAATCTGGGTCCTCACAGTAGCTCACGCCATAAGGTAATTTTCACTGATCTTTAACCCTTTTAATCAATCTCCATTGCCTTCCTTTTTTTTTCTTCATGGTCCAGCCCGGCCCCTGAACCCTATTGCACTCAGAATGGCCACTCCACAGAGTTTGGGCCGTTCTGAGTGCAATAGGGTTAATCAGCCTAAGCTATACAGGGCAAGTTCATAGAGGCATGCCAAGTCAAGAGCCATCATACCATATGACTGAGGATTTGTTTTGAAACAAAACATGAAACATCAAGTAGTTTGGTGCTGTACACTGGATCATCAGTTCCCATTGTTTTACTTTTTGTTATAATATAAACACAGTTGTTACTGCGATTCTAAAAATTTTGGTTTCAGTAAGAAACTTACGAGCATAGCACTTAATACAGTGTGCTAATGCATGGAAATTACAACAACTACTGATGCAACACCCACTACGTCAGAACATGAACTTCTCATCTAGACTGACAGATTTCAAAAACTACACAGAAATAACACATTTACCTCTGCTAGTGTTGGGGCATGGCCAGGGCTGGTATATCAATCAAATGTACTTAAGACAATCATTTGCAAGGCTTTTTTATTCTCTTACGTTGTTACCTGCTAATAACATTTCCATCAGCTGTTTTACTCTGAAGTTCTTAGCAGTTTGACTGAAGTTCACAGCTAGGCGTGATGGTTTATGCATCAGATGGCCAACGTGATGCAATAGTTTCTTTGATTTCTTGTAATTGAGTCAAACGTAGTCTGCAAGAACATATTAAAATATAGCACGCTTTGTCTGGCTGCACTTGCTATACCATCTAAGAAGGCTGTGAAAAGAATTCCAGAGAATCATATCTAGCAACTTCCTCAATCACAGAAGTAGGCCAAAAGAACTGGCAGAAACACTAGAGCTGACTCCATAGAGCTGCAGCACTGTTTGTGGAGACATGGAACAGTGCATGCCAATTTCATGTTTTAAGTGGTTTGAACTGTTATTAACTCTTTAAGCACCAAAAAGCAGACAACAAAATTTACGTCTGCAAAATGAAAAAAAAATGCCTTCTCCAAGACTTTCATACTGAGACTTCAAAGACTAGAGGGCAAACAGTGTAGATCAAGATGAGGCGGCTCATTATGAGCCGCCTCATCCGGATTTACCCTGTTTACAAATTTTGCTTATTTCGTCACTGGGGCTTTAAGAGTTAAGTAGCATCCTGGAGTGATACAGCAATCAAACTGTTTATGACATCAAAGATGCTGCAAGCTGTATCACAGCTTTTTGTTTTCTTTATGCTATTAGAGGTTAGTTAACAAATAAAGTTCTACAACAAATTTATCAGATCCTTCAGCCAAGGGGGCCTTTAGTTTGACTTAACTGCGATTTTTAAGAGGCAACCATTTCCAATAAATGCTAAATGGAGGTACGCTTATCAAAACAAGAGTGTTTTTAGGTGGAATATGGTAACTTAATTTTACCAAGAAATTTCATTGTTTCACACCTCCAAACTATAACAGCCCAGCTTAAAACAGAAAGAACTATTGGTACTCGTAATAAAAAACAAGCTACCATAGATCTAAGTGCCTAAGTGGCAGGCTACTCAAAGTGATTTTACATTTGGCAATGTCCAAAACTGCTGACATAACAGCAAACAAAACCATGCAAACCCCGATCAGATTGTTCTGGCTTTTCTGTTCCAATCAAATGTATGGCAAATCAATAAACAAGAAGCTGGGTGCTAATTAAATAAGCCTTCTGAAAGCACCAAAAAACCTACTTTAAGACAACATTAATAGCACAGCAATGACACAGACAGCCTGTTTGTACCACAGTTCAGTATCTCATAATTTTGTACCCTTCCAAAACAACAAGTGAAATGCAATGGCTCTTACTGAAAGTGTCGATGCCCAGGCTGATCAAAGTCTTGAATTCTGGCACATGCTACTGTAAATCAGGAGAGATACACAAAATTTACATTCAAACTCTGTACATGGAAAATTTCACTTCAGTACAATAAAACGACTCAAAATTGGTGTACTCAAAACTTCCCTATCAAAAATTTCCAAAAATAAGCACTTGCAAAAATTTCTCATGATACAGTATCTTTTCCCATGATGCACCTGAAATGACCTGTATTGGCTCATTAGCTAAGGATAACACTCTCAAGGGATAAGCTCTCCTGAGTAGTAAAAGTCTGCAAGTGCTATATCTCTTTCAGTACCAAAAAGCAGACGACAAAATTTACGTCTGCAAAAATGAAAAAATGCCTTGTCCAAGACTTTTTAAATTGAGAATTCAAAAACTAGAGGGCAAACAGTGTAGATCTAGATGAGGCGGCTCATTATGAGCCGCCTCATCAAGATCTACACAGTTTGCAAATTTTGCTAATTGCGTCACTGGGGCTTAAAGAGATATTCTACACCTGAAAATCTGTAGAAACAGTGCTAACAAGTTTCTCAGATAGTACACCTTTCACTCTCAGAAAGGTATGGACCTGTGCCTTTACATTAGTTGTAGTCAGGTCTGTTAATGAAGGAAAGTTTAGATAATATTTCTTGTAAAGGTAAGATAATTTTCTTTATTTTACATTACAGCCTGTATTAATTCAGCAAACTGTGCAGACCCTGATCAGACTGCTCCAAATGGAGCAGTCTGATTAGAGTTTTCACTGTTTGCCATTTCACTGGCATTTTTTGATAAAAAAACTGAACTGCCAAAATTTTAGGGTGTTATGTTTTGTTGGCCAATCTACTATACCCAGACTAATATTTTTGACTGCCAACCATCACGAGACATTCATAATGCACATGAAACAACTACTGACAATTTAAATTTATGACTGTCATCCAGTAATTAACAAAGTAACATCACTTGATCATTTAAGCATTATGCAAAAGCACCTTGCAGTTGTTGTTTTTTTGTTGTTGTTTTGTTTTGGTTTTGAATGGCACCCATTCATGCACCAAAAGATGTCGTATGTAAATGGACCTTTCTGATATAATGGAAATATGACTTTACATTTCTTGGATAACAAAAAAAAAAAACAGCACTTATTTCATGTCCTGTAAGAACATTAAAACTTATTCACACCAATTCTGTGAATGACCCAGTCAAAACTATATCACCCAGCCGGACATGCTCTGGACACCTCATTAATGTACTATCAAGGCCTAAATTGGTAGTGGATTGGTGCCCACAAGGGCTACAATAGCTATATAATAGGTGTGCTAGTGTGAGTACAGCTGTACTGCCAGAAGTTCAGCAGTTTGTACTGTACCATAAAAATTTCAAAATACTGTGACAGATAGATCTAAGCAAACATGGAGCTGTTCCATCTGCTTCTTGTAGGCACATTTATTGCACTAAAAAACTAAACTGTTCAATTTTTATCACAGATACAGTAATCTTTTAGGGGTCCAAATTTTTAGATTTTTTATGGTATATGCAGCAGTGAGTTGCTGCTAATTAGGTAAGTTTTTATGTGTACCTGAGTATACCTGATGAGCACCTGAGATAAGACATTTGGTTGATATCTAGTACAGGTAAGCTGATTTTGGCTTGTTTATCTTTTATTTATGACTGTCCACATTATTATTTATTTCATAGCAGCATTTACTAGTTTCAATATTTTTCAACTTATTCAAACAAAGAATTTTAAGATACAGTATCTGATGAAATGGCTTAATTTTCACAACTGAACAGCACAGGATGCAAGATGTATTATACAACTATATTATTGTGTTTAACCCATTCTATTCGGGATACCCCTTTAGGGGTATCTGGGCAAACAGTTTGGATCCAGATTAGGCCCCACAAACGTGGGGCCTGATCTGAGATCTAAACTGTTTGCTGCCTAGACATCATTTCTACAAGAGTTAGTTAGACCCATATTGTCAAAATATTCTTGATTTTTTATGTACACGACAATTTCATCAGATGAGAAAAAAAGCAGAATGCAATGGGTTAATCAAGAAAAGACAGACCAAGTCATATCTGTGGATGAAAGAAAACTGTTGAAATAAGCCTCTACAGTTTGTAGAGATGTATCTTATAACTTTTAAACTACCAGTTCATATTTCATCAATTTTTATGGTGAACATAAAATATTCAAGGTAAGTTGAAACAGAGCATAATAAATTTGCGAGCAGCTGGCTTAATGATAATAAATACATATCCAGGAATTCTTTTGAACAATCTCTGGAATTTTATATAGATTTCCTTTGTGAACTGGTCACCATTTGATAAATTACTTCATGATTTTCCATCTCTTTTAACCATTTTTAGACTGGAAGCCAGTTTTGGGGATATATGAAAACAGTATGTGCAGACACATATACCACAAAATGGGATGTCTGATTAGGGTCTACACTGTTTGCTTACAAGAATTTCCAGGCAAAAAACAATTACAATGCAAAACACCCAGCAGAAAGCCCCTGAAACTAGAAATGGATTCATACAAATAGTAACAATGGACAAGTTTACTGTTCAAAAAACGGATAAAGGATTTAGACCCAAAATGATCAGTAAATGTCACCAAACACCATCAAAGATCTTAATCTGGTAGGCATGGGCTGGCCAGGTCAAAACCTTTTTTGTCTGCATAATATGTTCCCATGTTTTTGGCAGTGGCTGATTCACTACACTTTAGGCTCTAAGTAATGCCCTTTTTGTAAAATGCAATGCCCCAAGGACATAAGATGGAATTGATACAGTATCTTTTATCAGACAAAATGACAAAAATGTTTACAGTGAACATTTAGCTGGAGTTTATAAGGCAACTTAATTCTAATTCAGCAATGCAGTTTCAACTACTGGCTAATAATTTAGCAAAATCAGTTGGTCCAAAATAAGATCTTATCATACTGTAACAACAACATATCACCCACTTTCTAATGGACATATTGAAAGAAACAACAGTATTCCAAAATAATAACAACTTAACTTTGATATAGAACCACAATTAAAATTGGTATAAATTTAAATATTAACTCTCTTGCTCTTTTGTAATTGTTGAAATGCAATACCACTGACCTATGCATATTTATGAAATGCTGGTGATTGACCTTAAGTAAGTATGTAATGAGGAAAGCATACTCAACAAAAACATGCACATCTGACACATATCAAATAAAATTAAGTGACTATAATAAGGTAAGGAAACAAGAATTCCGCGGAAGGCTATGTCACACCTGCTGTATGCCTTCACATTAAGAACTCAATGAAAATACCAAGTGGTTCTGGAGAAAAAAAGTTGATTTTATTGGTTTTGCTATTTTTAGTAATTGCAACTATCCTGGATTCTCAACCATTCTCAACTTTTACCATTCTGAAGCTCTGCAGTCTGATCATGCTGCATGTGAAATTTGAGAACCATGGATGCAGTGGTTTCAGAGAATAAGTCATTTGAATGGACTTGAATGCTAGGGTCGACATAAATTATTCTGGGGTCGACGTAAGATCACTGTGACCTAATTCCACTACAGATTTTTTTTCATTTTGATAATTCTAAAAACCAAGGTCCCTCATATGCTTCATACAAAATTTCAGCCTAATATACAGAGTGGTTCTGGAGAAAAACTTGATTTTATTGGTTTTGCTATTTTTAGTAAAGGCGACCATCTTGAAATCTTGACTCACGTGAATTTTATCATTCTGAAGCCCTGCAGTCTGATCATGCTGCATGTGAAATTTGAGAACCATGGATGCAGTGGTTTCAGAGAATAAGTCATTTGAATGGACTTAAAAGCTAGGGTTGACGTAAATTATTCTAGGGTCGACGTAAGGTCACTGTGACCTAATTCCGCTACTGATTTTTTTCATTTTGATAATTCTGAATACCAAGGTCCCAGTTATGCTTCATACAAAAATTCAGCCAAATATACCAAGCAGTTCTGAAGAAAAACTTGATTTTATTGGTTTTGCTATTTTTAGTAATGGCAGCCATCTTGGATTCTCGACCCGCCTGAATTTTATCATTCTGAAGCCCTGCTGTCTGATCATGCTGCATGTGAAAATTGAGAACCATGGGTGCAGTGGCTTCAGAGAATAAGTCTTTTGAATGGACTAAAATGCTAGGGTCGACATAAATTGTGAACCGACGGAGGGACGGACGGACAGACTGACTGACAGATGGACGGAAAACCGGATGCCTATATCGCACCTTGCTAAAGCAGGTGCGACAAAAAGGGGGGAATGGGGGGATGGGGAGGGGGCTTCATAGAAAAGTCACCCTTTCATTATGTGGTTATTTTTGTTATACACATTGAAAGAATCAATTCTCAGAGGGTAATACAAAAAATGTGAATCCTAAGCTACCCTTCAATTGTGAATAATGATGGAACTTTAAGTTACAACAGCCAAACTTCCAATTTCTTTCATCCACCAACCAGAAGCTGCTGGAGGAAACATCAGATTGGCTTGGATTTATCATTCATCAATATAATTATACACCCAAAACTTCTGTGCCATCAGCAGCTCCAAGACCAATGACACTGAATTGATTAGAAGGGCAGAACTGATTGCATGAAAAATGTCAATAACGGTTGAATCAGTAGGAAGTGTGCAAACTAATCCTCAATGAACAATCAATACGTTGAGTAGATTTACGCTTTTCTGTAAATATAGCTCTATCTATTATTTATAAGGGACCGAAAATAGAAGCGGGAGACTAGCTAACTGATACAATTATGACAAAGACAATTTTACATTCATTACTTGTCATGCTATGTGCTGCATCAGCCTTATTGTAGGTTTTGTCACCATTTCTGTAGATATACATAAAATGACACAAACACCATTATCATGGTGACAGTATCATTGTATATGTGGCTGCGAAAAAGCATACAGCTCAGTCCTAGAGCCTGGGTTGAGACAATCTATCCTTGTCCTTAATTTTCACATACAATCTTTGAACAATTACTTGTCCGTATGGAAGATTTTGTTTTCCCTAAAAAAGGCGACCCCCTTAAAAATAGCATCTCTTACTTTTGCTCCAAGAAAGTTTTCTTCTCAATACAGTCCATTGTCTAATGTTCCCTAATCATTTTTCAATATGCGGGTTAACTGTTTTTTAAGTATATAGCTTAAAAGTAATAAACCTTGATCAGAGCTGGTTTCAAATGCCCTGGAACAGTATCTTAATTTGGTCAAAATAGACTGTAATGTGAATGCACCCTTAACCCGGTATCTCTGCCCAGCATACTTGAATACATATATTAGGGAAAATACAAGGACAGCCTCTGAGTCCAGTAATCATATCTAAATGCCTGTCGGGGTTTATGCAAGCATGATGTACAGCTTCATCAAGAGACTCTCGTAGCTTGACAACTATTTTCAAACCACAATGATGTCAAGACTGCAATTATTCTGTTTCAAGTTGTTTGTGATTCCCAGACAACGTTTAAGTCATGTTCGTGTGGTTGTTAAAAAAAGGTGTTTATTAGGATTCATACAGCTGTCAGAAAGATAATGATCATAACTGATCTTAGCATTTTTTACAAGAAGTTCACCATCAACACTAAATGCACCAAACAAGTCTCAATACCAAAGATTGTGATCACTATAATTTATACAATAAGCTTATGGCCCCTATCCATCAGGGCCCGCAAAAAAATGGGCTGCCTAGTGCCTCTGCAGTAAAGTTTGATTGATTGATTGATTTGATGCTCAACGCCCATGGTAAACAGCTATGGTCATGTTGGGACTGTCAGTTAACCTAACCACATTATTCCTGGGCAGGCTTAAACCTCCTAAGCAGTTAACCAGTACTAAGTGCACATACTTTCACCAGTAACTGACAATTGCCCTTCTTGAATCAGCAGTTGTCAGTTACTGCAGTAAAGTTGCTAATAGCTGTAGCAGGACCTGAGTGTCATGTATCTCAGTTTGGGTAAAAGTGCTACAAGTTTGGAACCAAAGTCTTGACATGCCTGAAATATTGTTTACTTGGACATTAAACCACAACATCAACAGCAATGTATATGCAAGTTCACCGAGCTCCCTTTTCTATGACAGTTCGGTGTAGATTATTGCTCTGATGTTACTGAGCTTTGTAATTTTTTCATTAGAAGTTTCTATTGGCACTAAAAAGCTCCTTGACTGGGATCGATACTATTCCATGTCTGAGTGCATTAAACTATCGAGGACTGTCATGATGAAATTAGCCAAGAGCAGGAAACTTCTTAGAATAAGATCTTGCAAATCATTTATTTGAATTTGCCCCAAGTCAGAATACTAGGCATTGCATCTGAATTAGCTGTATCTGGCAATATGGAAAGTAATAAATGCAACTTAAAAGTTTTTTTTTTCTAGTATAAACTAGGCAAGTAAGCAGAGGCTTGAGTTAAATCCCCATGCAGCCATTGCCTCTCCCTAAAGGTCACAAAACTTTTAGACAAATGCTAACTGATGGAAAAACAAGACCTGTCCCCATACAGGATAGCTTGCCTGCAGTGCCTTAATTGCCCATCACATAAAAGAAGCCGGGCTGCGTAGCGCAATCGATAGGGCACCTGACTCATAAGTTAGAGGTCCTGGGTTCGATACCCGGTCTGGCCACAAACTTTCGTTTCTCCTTCCGCTGATTCAAGAAAGGCAGTTGTCAGTTACTGGCGAAAGTATGTGCACTTAGTACTGGTTAACCGCTTAGGAGGTCTAAGCCTGCCCAGGAATAGTGTGGTTAGGTTAACTGACCGTCCCGACATGACCATAGATGTTTACCGTGGACGTTAAGCAACAAATCAATCAATCAATCACATAAAAGACTTTAACGTAAAACTTTAAAGTGTGACGCCAACACCGACACCGACGCCCCCAAGTGACAACAATAACTCTCTCTGTACTTTCGTACAGGAGAGCTAATGATTGGATAGACAGATGAACAGACAAATGGATTGAAAGATGAAAACTATGTATTGTCGACATACTCCTATGCAGGGGACATAATAAAAAAAGATAAAATGCCGACTCAGAAATACCAGTAATGTCTGGGGACAGGGTTATCTTTTCTGCCTTAAAATTCCATCGCTTTCTACTTACTTTTTATCCACCCATCACATAAAATGCAGACTTAAAACATACTTAAAACATATATAGCCAATCAGTCTACCTAAGTGCATGTTTTACATCCAAAATAAAAATGGGAGTTACTTCCCCTGGAAGTGTACTCCATTCAGCTTAAACCTTTTAGTTATCATTACTCAGCAATGCCAGACATGTTACATGGCATCAAAGACAAACAATGGCTGATTACCAGACAAACAAAGTGAGAAACTGAGTAATGCTAATCATATATACCAAAATATTCTTTGCCTTTGGATAGTGCAGACCCTACAATATTCTTTGCATTTTGAGAGTGCAGATCCTGAGCAGGTCTAGTAGACCTAGACCTCCTCAGGGTCTGCACTATCTGCTATTCTTCCAGCATTTTTGACACATCCCTGGATAACGAAATTAAAAAGGTAAAGGTAAAGGTCAAGGTTTCCCAAATTGCAACATAATTTCAGAAATTGGTTATTGTCCCATTTGTGGTAACTATGGTAAGTCACAGATATTCTTCATACATACATTGTCATAACAACCCTTAGCAAAAAATATGGAAGAGAAAAGTTTGACATTTTTTCTCCTTTCTTAAATATAAAAAAAACACAACAGAACCTTAAATTCTGGTTTATCTGGAACTGTCCTTTATATGCCACAGGTAAAGGTACCTTACAGTACATCCATGCAGGAGCAGCTGTAGTGTAATGGTTTACAACAAGGGGTTGCAGGTTCAGTCTTGCTCCTCCCTTCTTTCAGATGACCCTTTCAACCAAGGTTCTGTTTCTGTATGACCTAAGTGCTGGTGGGATGTCAAACCTGAGTTCACTCACTCACTATAGCACACTTGTAAACAGTCAAGGCTCAGATCAGCCTGAGTCTCCAAGCAATCTGTACAGGTGACTCCGAATCCTTTAACTTTTGATGAAAACATTGAAATCTTTTTATCAGACTATTAGATAAAGGATGATCAGAGGTCTTGCACGCACATGTCCCTTTTCCCATGTAGCAGCTTACATGACAGAATCTTGGAGCAAACAGACCTGTTAATGCCAACATTTGTTACAGTTGTGACTTTTACCTGTCAGATATTACCGTTGGTTTTGCATGAGTACCTCTATGTATAACAATGAGTGTTGTAAACACATCATCCTTACATGAAAAAGTCATGCCTATTAACAACAGAAAAATCTCATCTCTTTTGAACCACCATGTTGGAATGCAGCTTCCACAGCCATCAAGGAGTTGGCTGACTGCTTGTAGAATTGGATTTATAAAATTGGTCTGGCAGTGATTAACATTTATATAACCTTGACCCTGAGACTTACATGTATTCAAAGGCTATAATATAAAGGCTTTATAGGAACCAGAAAGTTATTTAGAGATTAAAACCCTGACCAGAAAATTATTTCGAAACTATGACCCTTGACCAGGACTGAGGAAGTTGGTTTAAACAATATTTATTCATCAAAGGTAACATGTTAGAAACAGCATTTAACACAATTGCAATGACAGGATTTGAAAACAAGCAAACAGTTACTTACACATCATAAATTTGATCTGAAAGATGTTTATATTTTATAAACTTAGTAAGCAAGTCACTTATATGAATCTCTGAAAAACCTTGATAAGAAAGTTATTTGGATATTATAACCTTGACCAAAAACTTATCAAAATAATATAACCTTGCTCAGGAAGTTATTTAGAGGTTATAGGCTTGATAAGAAATTTATTTAGAGAATATAACACTAATCAAAAAGCTATATAGAGATTATAACCTTGATCAGAAAGTAATTGAGATACTTTATAAGCTTGACCAGAAGGTTATTTAGATATTATAACCTTGATAAGAAAGTTATTTATAATATATATTATAACCTTGCTTAGAAAGATCTTTAGAGTTTATAAGCTTGAAAAGAAATGTATTTAGAGATAACAACTTTGATCAGAAATGTATTAAAATATTACAACCTTGATAAGAATGTTTATTAGAGATTGTAAGCTTGATATATAAGTTATTTAGAGATTATAGCATTGATCAGAAAGATATTTAGCTATTATAACCCTGATAAGAAAAATATTAAGAGATAAGAAATTTCTCATGAGACTATAAGCTTGATAAGAAAGATATATAAAGATTATAATCATGATCTGAAAGTTATTTAGAGATTATAAGCTTGATAACCTTGATAAGAAAGCTATTTAGAGTTTATAACCTTGACCAGAGAGTTATTTGGATTTTAAAATCTAGGTAAGAAAATCATTTAGAGATCAAAACTTTCTTAAGAAAGGTGTTTAGACATTATGACCTTGATATGAAACTTCTTTAGAGGTAATTAGCTTGATAAGAAACTTATTTAGAGATTAAAACCTTGAATAGAAATTTATTTAGAAATTGTATCCTTGAAAAGAAATTTATTTAGAAATTATAACCTTGAATAGAAAGTTCTTAGAGATTATAAGGTTGATAAGAAAGTGATTTAGATATAAGCTTGATAAGGAAGTTATTTACCTAGATATTATAACCTTGATGTGAAAGGTATTTAGAGGTTATACGCTTTAAAAGGAAGGTTTTTAGATATTATTATCTTTATAATAACATTATTTTGAGATTTAAACTGTGGTTAAAAAATTATTTAGAGAAAATAACTTTGATCAGAAAGCTATTTATATTCTATTACCTTGATAAGAAAAATATGAAGAAATTATAAGTTGATAAGAAAGTTATTATGAGACTATAAGCTTGATATGAATTTTTTTTAGAGACTACCGGTATAGCCTTGATCATTAAGTTTTTTAGAGATGATCAGCTTGATAAGAAAGTTAGCCAGATATTGTAACCAGCTTTATAAGAAAGTTATTTAGATATTATAACCTTGATAAGGAATTAATTTAGAGACTAAAGGCTTGATACTGAGTGAGTGAACTCGTGTTTAACGTCCCAACAACAACTAGGTCATGCGGAGATGGGACCTCAGTTTAAAGTCTCATCCGAAAGACCAGACAAGCAGGTCCCTGGATTGGTAGTCCAGCGTGTTATCCACTACACTACAGCCACTCCTAAATAGGCTTGATAAGACTATTATTTAGAGATTATAACATACATCAGAAAATCATTTCCAGATTATGACTGGGATCAGAAGTTATTTAGAGTTTAACTTGACAACATTTTGCAAAAAGGTTATATACTTCATCAGAGAGCTTTTTTTAGATTATCATATAATATGGTCAGACATTGCCTTGGTCAGAAAGTTATAGAGTTGTTTTCCAACTTGTCCAGGAAGTTGCTTATAGACATCAAAAACGTTGAGATTATAAATTTGATGCTATTTGATTAGGAAACTGTTTTGAGATTGTAAATGTTTGGAGGTGTTTGCAACTATAATGGTTACGTACTGTTGAGCCACTTGGGGAACGTAGTTTAGAGAATTGAAACAGAACAGAATTATAAATGTGACCAGAAAGTCATTTAAGACTGAACCCTTAGAGCACCAAAAACAAAACTAGTTGAATTTGCAAACACCATAGATCCTGATGAGATGGCTCATCAGAATGATCTTCCCAGTGGTTCCATTATCTTATTCCACTGAACAGACAGCTGCATTCTATCAGGTTGAGAAGTCACTGAAAAGGCCAACCACAGGGTTAATGAAGAACTCATTACACAGTTGTTACTTACCAATTATTACTAATTGCTTGGTGAGATTATGATTACAGGTGGGTGGCAAGAAGGCTGCCAAAGTTACAATTTTCACCTGTGCCAAAAGAAACTATAGGTCATAATCTGAAGTGGTTATAATACTGTTTCCATTATGCATGTAATAAAAATAATATCATATTATGTGACATATGCTGGTGGAGACATAAATGCAAGTGATGTCAGTGGGTAAAATATTTAACTGTTCCATATTTTGTTCAGTTTTTTCCTTCTAAGACAATCCCAGAAAATCTTGATCTGTCTGATAAGACAGATCTAGATTCTTGGGATTGTTTTAGAAAGGAAAAACTCACCTCAAAGCAGAATTTCATCAGGCTAACTACACATCTGGGGTCATTCAAGAGATGGAAAAACAATGTTTTATCACCAAGTCAATATGGTACTTCAGCATGCATGTACCGGTACTTCATTTGATGCAAGTATCCACTCCTGCTAAAATTTATTGTCCTGGCAATGGCTGCTTCACTTTTTTGAATATTGTAAAACAAATCACAAATGCACCAATCATAATAAGACAAAGTGTCATGAACAACAAAGACAACAGTTCTCTTAATTCATTGGTCACCTGGCCTTGGCAAAAATAGTGTATTGTGGCAGGGAGTTTTGGCCATTTGTATTATATAATGTATTTTAGGTATGATGTGTTCCGATATGGATTTGTACTTACAATATATTTTTATATTCTTGTAATACATATTATGGCACAAGAAAATCTTTTATGCTATATCCGCTGAATTTCTGTGCCTTCAAATTTAGACCACCTTGATCTGGAGCCATCTTATCTGTGTCTCTACTGTCTGCAAAGAACCACACCATTTAGTCTCCAGCAGCTAGTAAAAGTACAGTTTAAAGGTTTCTGGCACAGTTTCTTCCAGACAACATCCAAATTACAGCAGTTCAATCATGCTAGTTAAATACAGACATGAAATATCACTTAAATATAATAAATGAAAAAATTATGCTGGCTCTATGTCTGAAGTACTATTCCAGAACTCTGGCTACAGGTCTAATAAATATTTTTAAGTATGGTCCTGTGAGTACACTATCACAAGCAAACAATAGTAAACTTTGTTCTGCAAATAACTGACATTTAGAACATAAAAAAACTAATCAATGCAATAACAAAAAGACTAATTTAGATCTGTAACTACTCCATACTCTAAATAGCACTCATTCCAAAAGTAGACCAGACAGCTGCTTTTATGTGCCTTTGAAAGAAACTGAATATCAGAATAGAAATGGGTATCTACAAAGAGACCCAAACTCAATGACTTTGCTTCACAATCCAAATCATCTGTTCATACATTCTTTAGGTGCAAAATCGGTTGTAGAAAAACACTAGAATTTGATTTGATTTGATTAGTTGCTTAACATCCATGGTAAACAGCTTAGGTCATGTCGGGATGGTCAGTTAACCTAACCACACTATTCCTGGGCAGGCTTGGTTGGTTGATTTGATGCTTAACGTCCACAGTAAACAACTAAGGTCATGTCGGGACGGTCAGTTAACTATTCCTGGGCAGGCTTAGACCTCCTAAGCGGTTAACCAGTACTAAGTGCACATACTTTCGCCAGTAACTGACAACTGCCCTTCTTGAATCAGCGGAAGGAGAAATGAAAGTATGTGGCCAGACCGGGATTCGAACCCAGGACCCCTGACTTACGAGTCAGGTGCCCTACCGATTGCGCTACCCGGTCCTGTCCTGGGCAGGCTTAGACGTCCTAAGTGGTTAACCAGTACTGCACATCATAACTTTCGCCAGTAACTGACAACTGCCCTTCTTGAATCAGCAGAAGGAGAAACGAAAGCATCTGGCCAGAGAAAGCCTAGGTAGACTATAAAAGGCTGAATTAGGTAGCTTATCTCAATACCTCTTGCAGACCATTATTATGAGAACTTAAACATTAACTCATCTCAGTATTTCTCTGGACACCAAAGAGAAAACATCTCCAGCAGGTCATAAAACTTTAATTAAAAATTTGACTTGTCATAGCAAGTGTTGACAAATTTACCTGGGAAATGACTGACAGTCGTTATCATCTCACTGACCAATAGCCTTGGACCTTGGCACTGACTGTTATCAGTAAAACTGTAACTATACAGGGTTCGATGTTATAAAACTTGAGAATAATCTCAAACTCAAAATAAAGCATACTGATTGGCTGCTTCCGAGCATGTGCTCCGAAGCAGCTAATCAGTGTGCTTTATTTTGAGTTTGAGAATGTACTCAAGTTTTATAACCTCGGGGCCAGGTCTGCCCACTTACTGTCTCAAACAGGAAGCTTAATCCTTTGCCTGGTGGCACAGAATCTAGGCCTTTAGCTTTATGAATATAAATGCAAGGGTGATCATTCTGACATGAAAACATTTCACTTGATCCTCCACCTATGGGGCTAGTCTTAAAATAATTTGCTCTCCTGAGAGAGCAAATTGTTTCCTTTAAAGAACTCCCCCTCTTGCAGACAGGATTCAACTATCAGGAAAGCAAATACTATACTGATACATTTGTCTCCCTTGCAAATATGGTGCTCAAACCATGCTGGTGAATTGATATGCTTTATCGATGTAACTGATTTACCAACCAATTAAACCTTATTAATGAGGTAACTGAGGCATCAGCTAATTAATCTTTGGAATGGAACATGATTTGCTGTGTTCAGAGCTGTTCTGTTACGTTTGAAAGACACATGATAGTGGGTGGAGTGTGTAAATTCCTGTTACCCATACCAACAAAACTCTTTCACTTGCCAAATAAACAAAACAGTACTGATAGATGCTAATTCTTTTCAACGACAATTAATGCAAAATATGCAAATGAATTGCACTCAGGTGCAATAATCATTTGCACCTACTTCAAATAACTGCACCCATTTCAAGAGAAGCCCTTAAATGCTAAGCAGCTAAAAGAACCATTGCATAAACACTGAAGTGGCACAATTTTCTTTCCTTTTGAAGACCTCTCAGGAAAACAATCACACTTAAGCTCCCAATCAAGAACTACACAAATATGTTTTTTAAGTCCCTATGTAAGGAAAAGATGCAAAATAGTGTGTGCACTGTCACAAGTCTCACCAAGGTCTTCTCTGTCCTCAGAAACAGACTTCTCAACTAATGCCTTCACAAGCATGCCCCTATCAGAAAAGGTGCCTGCGTCATTTGTGATTGGCAGTGTGGAACACTGCCAATCACAAATGACGCATACACCTTTTCTTCTGACTCACCATACTTATCAAGGATCACAGAACAGATGTTGATTTTATCAACATTATTAACATCTACTGTTTTTATATTACCTTGGTGATAAAAAGTGTCAATATGTTTTTATACTTCAGGTATTGTATTCACATTTTATGGATAAGTCAGTTATTTGCTGTAGATATTCGAACAGCAATTTCTGAAATGGACAATTTCATCTTTGTTATCAATTAAGCAATTTTGACTTACCAAGAAATATGTTAAAACAATACAGGTCTCGATCAGCATACACATCAGGATCTACGCTGTTTGCAAATTTTGCTAATTTTGTCACTGCATGGGGCTTACAGAGTTATAAGGAGAACCAGACCAGATTCTGTATCACTTCAGTTACCACATTCCTCTCACATACCATAGGTACCTAACTATATTCTTGTCATGATGTAACACAAAAATTTGAGTTGGTAACAAGTTCTAAAGCATTTTTTCAACACCCTCATTATCAAATGCTAGCAGCAGGTAGCGATATTCTGATAACATCAGTTGCCTGCAATTTCAAGTATAAAGATGTATGATCAAAACATGAAAAACAATTTAACATTTCAGCTAAAACATGAGCAAAGAGGCTTGTATGCATATGCAAAAAGCAAAGCATTTCATTGCAGATGCACAGTCTCATCAAAGTCTTCACCTTTGGCTTTAAAGATTCCTTAGAATTCACAGACTTCTGGTTAAACAGGGACGCTAAAATCATACTACACAACTGCCAAGATAATCTGACCCTTCCTTGTTGGCACATTCTTGCCATATAAGGTACGTCTAATTTGAATCCTCAATGAAATTTTCATGTTCATTAGCAAAATCAAACTTAAGCTCATTATTAAAATCCAACTTGAGTTCATTATCAAAACTGAGTTTTAGTTCATTATCAAAATCAATCTTGAGTTCTTCATCAAAATCAAACTTGCCTCAGTTATTTTTCTGGAAAGCAAAGTCAAAGTGAGAGATTTCAGGCATATCAGGGTAATATTATTTATCGCTCATTCATTTATTAGGTACTCTCTGAAAGACTCAAAACCTTATGTTTTTATAGACTGGACATAAATTGTTTTAGAATTATCATCAACCATCCTTACCAGGGGCTTTGAAAATAAATTTACAACTTTTCCAGTAAACTGATTAAAATCCAAGATTCATTTTTTTCAACCTGAGACTTAAACCCATAACAGTCAATAAATCTTGCAAAGCACTTACAGTTTTCATGTTTATTCATTAGGGGATATTTTATTATTTTACCTTTTTTTTTGTGATGACACAAATAGACGATGCGTAAGTGACAACCTTTAGCTATGGCAGCCATCCAAGTGCTTCGATAAATAATAATGTTAATAACTTAACTAATCTGGCATGCCTCCTCACTAAGTCTCATAATGCCACACTAATCATAAGGTAGTACAGACCTATTCTCAACAACTCTTATCCATCATTTTTTTGTCTTTCCAATGAAGTTCTTGAATCTTACCACAAATTGAAACCAGTAGTAAGTTAGCAGCTATAATGTGCATGTACCAAATACAGTAGAACTTCATTGGCTCAAACAGGCTTGGGGCCATGAAAATTAGTTCCAGCCAAGGGTAGTTCTAGCCATCTAGAGTTAGTTTCCATATAAAGTGGCCTCTACGGACCAAGAAAAGAGTTCTAGCCAGGCAGGGTGAACGAGCCATCAGGGTTCGAGCCATTGAAGTTCTACTGTATAACAATTCATGGGACTGAATCACCACCAAGAACTTGAGCTTAACCAGAGAACTTCTGTTAAAAATGTATCTTTTCTTTTTATTAAAAAAACAAAAAGAAACTTTGGGCAGATATTGTAATTCCATGCAACAGTATGTCTGTAAATTCAGTTTTTCAATAAAGTCAACTCAGTCACTCAATAAATACCTCAGCTTGCATATGAAACTGTCACATGTTGGAAATATGAGTTGAACCTGTCATATCTTTAAAATAAGAAAATCGGTTAATGGTTTATTGGTAACAAGATGAAAGAAAACATGCTTAAAGCAAGTTAATTTGCAGTTAAGGGATGCATTATACATAATTCTAATGTTTATTGAAAAAACAATTGTAGAAGCAGTCCATGTCCTTGGTAACAAACATCTTCTTGCTGACATTATCTCCTGTCAACAGGTAGAGCATTTACAACAAGAAGTTATACAGGAATTGTCTTTTGGAAATTTGTTATTATTTTTATTGTTGAACATAATGGGATCAAGAAGAAGTGACTGAAACATTAAATATCATTAACCAATGCCTTTGCCTTTGTAACTTTTTTCTTTATCTCATCCTTGGATAAGCAAGAAATTGTCCAAATTGGTGACATCTTTAAACACACTTGGAACTTTTATCAATATGAATGTATCACAAGGGCAATTAAAGTACTAATAGCTTTAATTGCTATCATTGAAATTTAATTTTGATATTTTAAATTTTGAATTTAATATTATTTGAACCTAGTTATATTTGTGAATTTGAACTACAACCTTACTAAGTTATGATAAACGTATATATGGTGTGTCATTAGGAAAGGGACACGATTTTTGATTAACCAGAGTTATTCATAAAGCATTAAAGGGCTACTGCACTGTTTCTTCACTATTTTCAGAAATATTTCAAATCAACAGTTATTTATGAGAGCAACAGATTGCTGAAAGCCCCATCAAAAAATTCCTACCCAAACTGTAATTATTGACAATTAAAGTTTATGCAAATTAGATTTTAAGCCCTGCCCACTTTTTCAAATTCTACAGCTTTATTTGCATAATGTGAATTTGATTCCAGTTATTATTACCATATTATGATCCAAAATATTCAAACTTTTTTCATGAGATGATGTAACTTGTCTCACTAAATCTATTTTAGGGGAAAACAGTGTAAAAAATGTTTTCAAAATATAACTTTTTTTAAATTTAAATTATATGAATGACTCAAATGATGTCATAAGAGTCCTTGCATATTTTTCAGCTAATTAAAATTTAAATTGCTTATAACTTTTTAACAATTTGGAATTTTTCCTTGCAGTTTTCGACATTCTTTTAGACAAAACAATACCAGTTATTTCCAGTGATTTCAATGCATGTTGAAAAACAGTGCAGTAGCCCTTTAAGATGATATTAGGGTAATCAGGTGGAACTATTTTCAGCAGGTAGTCCTGCAGACTCAGTAGCAGAATTATCTCCAAGTACTTGCTAATTTCTTTTGATCTTTGAGGGTGCAGTTCTGAAATGAGTGACAGAGAGATAAGGAGCTAGATTCGAAAGTGACCAATCAGGATAGAATGACATAAAGGTGTGAACAGGTTAATTAGTCATGTGGTGGTTAGAGAGAGAAATGATTGGACATGAGGCTGCAGAGATCATGGAAGTGAAGGAAGAATCTAGACAGTAGGATAGTTAGTTTCGGGGAGTGATAATGAAGAGTTGAAAGTTTAAAAGTCTTAAGAGTTTATAAATTTGTTTGAAATATTAATTTCCTTGGTGCTTTAAACAAAATAGTCAAAATGTAGTTGTGACAGACTTAAGTTTTAAGTGTTCTATGTCGACTGCCAGGTGGGAATGAACTGAATCAACTGAGTTACAGGATGAGAAGAAAATAAACCAGAAATATGAAAGTGAAAATGGACTTGAGTTTTAATTCCCCAAGTAGTTAAAGTTTTAATGGAACTTAAATACGCTGGGCGATAAATGAAACATTATGCATATATAGTTATTAGGCATACTTACAAGCAGCAGGGACCATCACTTTTCTGTGCATCTATGCAGTACAGTTAAAAGCTTTATTTATGAGCTTGTACCCTATATGGTATACACAAATGGCAAAGACTCTCGTCAGACTGATGACTCCGTGATGACTCATAGATGAGTTAGGGGACCTCCATGCGAGCCGAACTACCAACTAATTGTGTGCACCGCGGCGGAGGGTGAGGGTGAAGGTTTGGGCCCAGTAAAACCAGTTTAAACCCCCCAGTAGTTATTACTGACCGTCCCAAGGTGGTACTTTCGTTGCGGTTGCATTTTGTTTTATGTTCCGAGCGGTTTAACTTATTGTGTTTTCATTTTAACCCTTCTGTTGGTCTTAATTATTTAGTTCAGTAAAGATAACTGAGTTGCCACCTATTTGGGAAAGAGCTGCTGACTCAGCTTATCACTTGTAATTTATTGTTTGTTGGGCTTTCCCTTTGATGTTGGGGATAGGGTTTGGGATCTGATTCAGTCAGCTCCTGATTTAAATTTGCATGAATCTGAAGGCAGTAGTTGAGCCTCCCTTGTCTGCATCAGCAGCTATGACACTTTCTGCCTGCCTTATTTCATAATTATGTACATGTTTACCTGACAAGATTCTTCACCACATCTTGTTACCATCATCCTCCCCCACCAGAACTGCTGTACTAGTATTCACCAAGAATGCCTCCAAAGCATTCTAGCATGCTCAGACTAGATTAACTTCTGCAATAAATCATTCCTTCAGGTTTTCACAAAGTAAACAATGCAGCAGCAATTTTTCACCATGTTTATTTACCCCATTCATTACCTCAATTACTCTATATATTGAGGCAGCTAAACCAATTACTGTAATTAAGGTAAAACTTGAACAGGTTGATTACATTATCCTGCAATATGTCAAAATTTGCTGGTATAATGGCAAACACTGTAGACCCTGATCAGACTGCTCCTTGAGGAGCAGTCTGACCAGGGTCTACAGTGTTTGATCAAGGCTTCAATGGCATAATATTTAGAGACATTACTGAAGTCATTCCATAAGTGTCATTCCTTGGCTTTCATGTATGTGATAACAGCCTAATAAGAAACAAGACTGTTACACAGCTGCAACATTTATTCATCAGTCTTCCAGAATAGTGCTGTTGTTAAACCATGGAACCCAAACATTTACTATTTTGGGTCAGAAATATCCAACAAGAAAGCCCACCAAATTAAGATTCCAATTAGAGACAATAAGTTTTTATATCAAGAAACATGAAAAATGATCCCAGTTTCATCAAAACTGCACATTAAATCTAAGACAATTTTTAAAGCTACAGATGTTTTCTTAATACAACTTACATGCAACAGACTTTCCAGCCAATTTGTAATACACACATAACCCTATTTAAAAGTAGACTCCACATGCTCGTGCCAGGAATTGTCATAAAACCCATTATTAACCAAAGTGAAGTACAAGTAATGGCACTTAAGCTTACTTTTTGGTGCACTGCTTTAGAACTTTACAAATAAGTTCTCATCATTGTCCTGTTTTATCGCAAAAATTATGAACTTGATGTTTTCTTTAAAAACTATCATTTTAATGTGTTCAGTTCTTCTGAACCACAGACCAACATCTGTCATGTATGATATGTGTCCTGTATTTTTTATTGACCAGGAACATACAATCTTTTCTAACTTTTTTTACAAATATGTGTGTGTCACCCTTTGTGATTAAAAAATATACAATCATGTGTCTTCCTTTTTTGGCAGCCAAAAAAAGACAAACACCATAATGTAATTTTCTTTTTAGGAGACTGAAATGTACGAATAAGTTTGACCAAAAATGTAGAATTATGTATCCTATATTTTTGCAGACCAAAAGTGAATGATGATGTGTCTAAAATGCCTGTTTAATTCTGTTTAATTATTATGGCAGAAGTAAGTTCAATCAAAGCTCACTGCCATTCAACTTTTACCAGTTGCTTATCATATGAACTGAAAATCTTGTTTAAAACAAACCAAATACCAGCATTATAAACAGGGGCGTAACTAGGGGCAATTTCATAATACGCACAACCATGTTTTATTCTCTACTTCTTGAAGGGAAAGCTAGTTTTTCAGTCACTTTGGTAATTGGTATTGAAATCTTGTCTAATTTATAAATTTTCAGCATGTAAATATGCAGGTGCGTTTTGAAATTTTGTCAATTTTGACAAAATTTCAATACGCACTTGCATATTTGCCGTATAGGTAGCTACGCCCTTGTTATAAACATGGAAGCTAAAGTACACACAAATTGGAATAAGTGCAAAAATAGAATTCCATATTGACCCAACCAACAGAAGATTTCTGATCATGTATAGACAGATAATTTCCTAAATCAAAAATCTGTTTGATCTTCTTCACTGCCTCAATCTGTACCGGGCAGAGCTCCAAATAAGGAGAAATTTTTGGCTGACCCATTGATGATGAATCAAAATGGAACCCCACAGCATACGTGTTTCTGAAGAAAGAAGAAAATGTTTTACCAAAAACTCTATCTCATTTGGGGCTCTGACAAAACATCAAAGTTTGATTGAATCAGATCTCAACTTTTTGTACCATTTGAAGACATGAATCAACAACAATAAGGTAAACCCAGTGATCTAGATTCTGGCTTCCAATTTGTTACATTCTATTTGAAATATGTTGCATGTCAGCCAGATATTTCTATTTCAGAAAGAATATTAAATCAAAGATGATGGAATCATTCCTAATGGCTCTTTTACATGTGACCTTTACAATTCTGAGCTTTGGCCAAGAACAGGATAAGGCCTTGACTTAGTATTACTAAATCAGGAAAAATGCAACAAGTCCTTAATTATAGCATTTATACAAATCCCCTCAAAACCAAATGAGCCGCAACACGAGAAAACCAACAAAGTGGCAAGTGCGCCCAGCAAGGCTAAGATAAGCCTGGGCATCCACCCAGTCTGATCAGTCTTCGCTGTGCACTTAAGAATAGCTAAGGGTCTAAGCTAGCTCCATGTGGACAGTGAAGACTCTGATCAGACTGGGTGGCTGTCCAGGCTGCTCTGAGTCTTCGCTGGGCGCACACGCCACTCTGTTGGTTTTGTCGTGTCGGGGCTCAAATATGGTATCTACCCAGTGGGAACACAATGTTGGTACAACATCAACCCAATGTTGACTCAATTTCAACATTGAGTTGACGTCTAAATGTTGCATGCCAACTGGGAGTGGTCAATTGTCCAGTTTCCCTGCTACAAAAGCAATCAGTCATAGCAACAAGTTGTTGATGTCAGAGCTCTAGATAAGAGGGAGTATCTGATGATAATTAAGGATAATTTTTCTCATTTCTCATCGAAACCATATACTGTGACCCGTTATCTGAACGTCTCGTCGAGACGGTTCAGATGAGGGGTCACAACATATGTTTTTATGCAGAATTAACAAAAATTATCCCTAATTATCACCAAATACTCCCTCTTATCTAGAGTTCTGTGATGTCCAAAGTGAGCATCTCGGTTCTCCTCCACATCTTCTACATTGTTTGCTATTCTTACTCTACTGTCAAAGACTTGATCTTTCCTAAATGATACCCTTGTCCAAATTAAACAATTGGAATTTCAGGTACTTATATATAGGTACTAAAAGTTTGACCCAGGCTCAATGCAACGAAAAAAAATGTGTCCTTCCAGTTGAATTGGCTATGTTTGCAATGGTTTTTGGTGTGAAAGAGCTAACATGATGATTGTGCTTTTAACTTGATCTATTAACTTCATCTCTTTAACTTCCCCTCACCCTTAATCTAGAAAATCAAAAGAATGACTTCTTTTTTGGCTCTTAAGTTTTCTGCAATACACTGTCTATTACACAACCTGAACATTTCTTAGGTAAGTTTCCTGACAGTGTGAGAACAAAGAGAATTTCTGATCAGAGCTCTAGATAAGAGGGAATATCTGATGATAATTAAGGATAATTTTTCTCATTTCTCATTGAAACCATATGTTGTGACCCCTCATCTGAACCGTCTCGTCGAGACGGTTCAGATGAGGGGTCACAACATATGTTTTTATGCAGAATTAACAAAAATTATCCCTAATTATCACTAAATACTCCCTCTTATCTAGAGCTCTGCTGATGCGGTTATTTGCTACGATGCGTCAATCAAAGCCACCTCTAATTCTTATCCTTGCTCGACTCATTAGCTATGCAATGGCATGCATATTTCACGACTTGCTAACACTCCCGAAGATACTAATACCAGAAGGTGCTAGACATGTATTAGTCGGTAACAACTTGTTGTCAGTTGGGAATAATAACAGCGTACAATGATACACCTGACTGTTAGGTGCAGAGTTTAACAATAAAGGAAAACAACTGATTTGCAAAGGACAATTTCGAGGTGTTTTCTCAGAATAGCAATTATAACCAAACTGTGCTTCATAATATAAACTGGCAAAATAAGGAAAGTAATTAATTTGAATTAGAATTGCAGGTATGTTTAGGGGGGGAAAAAATAGCACGACTTGAGAAATGTTTTACAGGTACGGTAATTTGTTTTGTTTTCAATACAATTACAGTCAACTCTCGATATCTCAAACCCTGATATCTTAAAGTACCCTCTCATATCAAAGAATATAATTTAGACACATTTCCTTTTGTTTATTTTCATTTCAACTCCTTTTATCTCACTCAAACTACCAATATCTCAAAAGTAAATTTTCTCGGACCAGAGAATCTTCTTTGAGATATCAGTAGTTTGGGATGAACTTCGACTTTGAGATATTGAGAGTTGACTGTATTCTAACTGTTTGATTATCTTTATTATGGCATCATAAAATGTTCTGTTCTCATCCTAAAATTTGAGCATTTGAAAATTATCAAACAAGTTATAATATTAGCACATTGACTGACCAAAGGGCTAGCTTATTCCTATCTGATCTGGGTCAACACTGCTCAAAAACTACCCTCTCAATATTTTGAGTCATGATCAATCTCATGTGAAGTTAAGTTCTTGGTATTTCAAAAGTTACAGAACTGTTCTAGCAGTTCTCAAACTGCTCTGAATGATTATTCAAGAAAATTTGTACATGAACATGCAGCTCAAAAACATTAATAAGAACAGTTCTTGAATTATTTAAGAGCTTGAGTTTTTCCTAGCACTAACAGAACTTTTTAAGAACATAAATGATTCAATTAAAGAACAGTTCAAACAGTATGTTCTGTGGCTGTTCTTGAACTATTTTCAGGCTTCAGTTCAAAAGCTATTTTTAATGATATCTTGAACAACATTTCATGAACTTGTTTTGAAGTATTCAAGAACTTTAGTTCAGGAACATTCCTGCAAACTTTTGAGGAGTTTACAGGAATTTTTTGTCGGTAAACTTGTCTCTCATTGAACTGACAATCTGTAATATGTTCATGACACAATGAAGAACAATACTGGAAAATTTCTTACTGTCAGTTCATGAACAGTTCAAGAATATTTCTAGAAAAGTGTACAAATATTTATAAGGTGATTATGGTACTATGAACAAGGTGGCTAGTGAAATTTTGAGTACTTTGATGAGCATAGAGCATACCAGTGCTTTTAAAAAAGAACCGTTTAGCATATATGTACCATTCACTGTCTTTACTGTCTTACTTCTTCATCAACCCACATTTTCCCCGATTTTGTTATGTGCCATAAGAGAAGCCTGTCAGGCCAGTCACAGAGTTAAGTGCTGGTTTGCTAAGCCTGTAGACTAAGTTGTGGTCTGGTAAGCCTGTAGACTAAGTTGGAATCCCACTGGAGATGGAATTCTTTTCTTTAAGAAAAACAGGATTCCACTGCACAAAGCCTTTCATTGTCATCCTCTCAACTGCCCTACATGATTGAAATACTGATGAAAAGGGCCATAAAACTGTGAGTCATTCATCTAGTCATCTGTGGCATAATGTGATACAAAGAACTTCTGTAGATCCCCATCATAGGTAAGGTGGAATATTGATTCATTTTGCATCATGGTCCAAGTAAGACACAGCTCTACAGATGCCAAAATCTTTGGCATGATTTTTTTACACTTTCTTATTTTTTATTACTTTTTCTTTATTTTCCCAACATTATGTTGTCAGACAGAACATATGTTGTCAGACATAGATACAATCACCTCAGCAAGGTGATTCCAATGATGCCCCACAGTGTGTGTTTTATGAACAAATAATTTTTGTCCAAATATGCTCTTATATCCAGAACTCTGTATGACATGGTAATATGTGCTGTAATTGTTTCCACAGAAGGTTTCTAATGCAATTACCAGCTTTCTTGGGGGAGGCTGCCCTGAATGACCTCCAAGACTAGTTGAGGACATAAACATTGAACTGTTCCTGAACTTCATAATCTATAGGTACGGTTAGGTCATATAAGTATAAATATACTAAACACAAACAGCCAGAATTTGGGTTAACATCCCATCAACTATGAAAGTCAGACACTTGGACCTTTGCTTAAACTGTCATCATAAGCATGAAAGTAGTGTTGGTCTTGGCCTGGCCACAGGTGATGGGCTCATATGTTGGACTCTTGACCAGGTTATCCAAGGCTCAACTGCTGAAGCAGATTGCAGCTGTTCCTAGCCTTTATGCAGAAGAGAATAGAAGATTGCTTTAAAGCAGGTGATGCAATGATACAGGTCTGTTTGTATTGCACTTTGGTACCTGTAACACAGTTAACTTGGTTTGAGTAACATTTGTCTCCCTTGAATGGTCTTGCTGTTTCTAAATATAATTTCAAAGTAAGCATGCAACTTTGGTACAATGTCTACTCAATGTAGGCCAAACATTATGATAGTGATGTTGTCTGAACAGTGGGTCAACACTGTCGAATGTTGCATGCCCATTAGGATATCTGCAGTATAAGTGCACACGAAGACCCATTAATGCCTAACGTACTCCCCATAAAAGACAAACAATGCAGGCCAGGTAAGATGCCTGTGGTGTTACGGCCTATAGAACAGCTGGAAGAATGGCATGAATATTGCAGACCCTGATCACACAGTTCACTTTAGGAACAAACTGAGCTTGGTCTACACTGCTTTCCAATGCATTTTCTTTTAATATTTATGGTTAATGCGACATATTTCATCGCTTTAATTATCTACTTTGTTTCTTGTACTTTCAGGTGGAGTTTCTGTGACAATTTTTTCGCATCAACGAACAAAGGAAGAATCAATAGCACCACATCGCCTCGGCATTAAAAAGTCCTTTTAATATCGGATAAATCAATTCACTCCTTCATTGAGCGAGAAAGTGATGTAGGTGAAAGCACTCCACCACTCCTCATTCCAACTCATGAAAATTACAGAATTTACCGTAAATGCTGGGGCAGCAGTGCCTGAGCAAACAGTGTAGACCCTGACCAGACTGCTCCAAAAAGCAGTCTGATCAGAGTCTGCACTGTTTGACATTTTTCCAGGAAGCTTATGATGTAAAATCAACTTGTTAAAATTTTAGTATAATTACAGTTAATGGTAAAATTGTCCCAATTTTTAGGGTATTTATGGTCAACTGAAAGCGCTAAAAGCAGGAGCAGCACAGAATTTAGCGCTCCACAAATAAGCGGAGTCTTTGACAATCATCATTAAGTGCACATAATCCTGTAATGTGGTGACAATAGTACTTATAAATCATTACGGATGTAATTCCATCAGGGATTGGTAACTATGCAAATCAATAATTTAATATGCAAGAATAGACATATCAGGGAACATGTACACATTAGTTATTGACAGAAATAAGCAATGATTTGTGACTGACAAATATAGAAGTTTATACAAGTCACACTAGTGAAAAATTATATGCGTAATTGACAGAAAAAACTTTGAACTGATCACAAAACTGGAAAAGAGACTACATGTATATGTCTGACAGAAATAAATTTTCAAACCAGTCTCTGACAGAAATATAATACAAACGAGTCAGTGGCTGCCAGAAATAAACTTTGAACCAGCCACACACAGCAAAAATGCAATATTTGTGACTGAATGAAATAGATTTTAGAACAGTCCCAAAGAAAAAATGCTATGTTTCTGATTGAAAGAACTTAGCTTTAAACAAGACGTTAAACAAAACAGGAGATGATTGTATAAGTTTTGATGCTTGTTATCAAATCCTGTTCACCATTTTGTACTCTGTAAATGTTATGCATGTAATTTACATGAAATAAATATTGTTTAAACCAAGACGTTGACCAGCAGAAAGAAACTTTAAACCAGTCATTGACTGACAGAAATAAGATTTAACCATCAGTGACTGAGGGAAATAAACTTTAACCCAGATAATAACTGACAGAAAGAAACATTAATTGGTCAGTGGCTGACAGAAATTAATTTTAAACCAGTCACTGACTGAGAAAATAAACTTACACCTCTGTCAAATTATAAGTAATTGTATTTGTAACTTACAGAAAGCCATATCAAGCAAATTTCACAGATACCAAATATTTGTAAAGAAGTGCATAAAGAGTTGAATACAGCTGACAACTGTCTGCAAACACCAAGAATTGTGAAAATGGAAAATTATTCCTTTTACCAAGAGATGCCAAGTTGTGGATGATACCAAACAAACAAAGAAGACGCAATTGCTCAAGTAAACAATTTACCTCATTTTAGACCTCAATGATTCAATTCTGAGCTGTAACTGGATTTAAAACTCTTAAAATAGCTCTATTTTGTGCAAAAGTTTTACTTAATTTCAACAATGGAGCCAAATTGAGAATCTACTGAAGCAAAAATGACCAAAGTAGATAAATAGTGTGAAAATTCTCCAATATTTTGTTGTCTGCGATGATTAGGATTTTTCAGAAACGTGTTTTCAAATTTTTCCTAATCATGTCTACCGCTTTTCCAATGATCAATTCCTCCATACCACCGTCAACAATGAGTCCTGCTGTATCGACAACCCCAATGATAAATGGAACGCTCCAGCTATTTTTCCAACCAGAATCAATCAATAGCCTTGTGAGAGGCTGTAACACGACAGTGTACTTTAATTCCACATTCATATCTGGTGACAATGGAAGTGACTGGGACTTAAACGCCACATATTTTGCTCAAGTTCTTTCTCAAAATGACAAAATTGCTCAGTTTGTGATTCCCGCTGATATGGTCGTACCTGATCCTTACGACCCCGATAAAACTGGGCCGTTTTATACCGGAGATTTAGTGTTTCCAGTCCATCTAAATGCGATCAACAATTTCACTATACAAGCCATGCACATCGGTTATGTAACAATTTTAGTTACTGTGTTTGGTACGACTTCAATGGCAATGGCCAAAAACCATCTTTCACAAACCATCGGGCGTTCGGAATATAAAGTGACGGTTACGCCCCGACAGAAAACTGCTGATTTTGTGTTTGACTGTTCGGCTGCCGCAATTGCCATTCTCATAAGTTTTGGAATAGGATGTGTTACGGATACTGAAAGTTTAAAACGTCAGTTGAAATACCCGGTTTCTCTTGTGATAGGATTTTGTTGCCAATTCCTCCTGATGCCTGTCGTAAGTATATATTTACAATTTTCAGTCCCAGACGTGCAACTACTATGCCCAACTGCAACTGCCTTTACCATGCGAGCAATGGAAATTGTAGTCGAGCATAGTAGTTTTACCTATGTGACAATACACAGGGTATAATCGATTCCGCCAATTTTCGCTTCCTGCAGAGACTGTACATCATATTTGGCTTCTGCTGAGACTGTCCGTGATCTCTTGCTTCCTGCCGAGACTTCTGTACATGATAAATGGCTTCCTGCAGAGACTGTCCATGTGATTCTGCTTCCTGCCGAGGCTCTCAGCAGGAAGCAGAGTCACACCCAGTCTTGGCAGGAAGCCATTTTTCAAGGACAGTAGTCTCTGCAGGAAGCAAGAGTTTGCAGACAGTCTCGGCAGAAGCCAAATATGATGGACAGTCTCTGCAGGAAGCAAAAATTGGCGGAATCGGTTATACCCTGTGCAATAAAACAAGGTTGAACAAAAGATGTGCCTGGCAATGGAAGTTACTGCAGCTGGGCATTATAGTTTTATTCTTGCTTAAAAATGGAAGCTGTTTCGAGGCATGGTAATGTAACTCATGCAGCAAGCTATGATCATGATGAGCAACAGAAAAAAAATCATTCTTTCTTCTTTTTTTTTCTGTTTTTTTTATTTTTTTTATTCCTGACAATATTTCCACAGTTCTGTATGCACAGTGCTGGGATTTTTCTGTCTCACATCAGAAGCAAGTGAAAACTACTTTTTGGTCCACTTCTACTTTTGTAAACAACAAATATCATGCAAAACAGATACGACAGATATTTTGGTAGTTTTATGGCCCTTTCAAAGCATTTCAATCATTTCCAAAACATAGATAAATAGGGGAGTTGGAATGGATCAAATAAAGCCAAATCCAGGCTACAGAAGACAAGTCGCCCAAGGGCAACGATCGCTCGCCTGTCAGTATATTCTCAATTTATATAAAATTAGCAGTACTACAGTCCCAGATGCTACATACCAAGTTTCAAGGCAACTGGCCCAGTGGTTCTGAAGAAGAAGTTTTTCAAGGTTTCTACCATATATGGCCATGGTGGCCATCTTGGTCATGTGACCTGGGCTAAATATATAAATTTTGTTTCCCGCTTTCCCTGAACGCTGCATATGAAATTTAATTGAAATTGGCCCAGTAGTTTCAGAGGAGAGGTCCTTTAAAAATGTTGACAAATTACAGACAAATGACCTTTGGCCAAAGTCACTAAATGACCTTGACCCAAAAAATTCCTATGGGTTCAAGTTTTCTGCATTTCCATAACAGAGCACAACAGCAACAAAAAATGCACTTTTTTTTAGCTTTTCCCATTCAAAAGCATTAGCGCCCAAATTTGACCTTGTAGCAAACAGGTCAAGGTCAACCCAAGGTCATCATGTATATAAACTTGGTAGTACCTGAGTCCCAGATGCTATATGCCAAGTTTCAAGGCAAATGGCCCAGTGGTCTTGAAGGAGAAGAATTTTTAAGGTTTTTGCCACATATGGGCATGGTGGCCATTTTGGTCATGTGACCTGGACCAAATATATGATGTTTCTTTCCTGCTTTGCCTGAAGGCTGAATATGAAATTTAATTTAAATTGGCCCAGTAGTTTCAGAGGAGAAGTTCTTTAAAATTGATGACACACAACAGACAAATGACATGACCTTGACCTCTAGTATTCATAGGGGTTGATGATGACTGCCTTTCCATATCACAGAGCACAACAGCAACAGAAAAATGCACTTTTTCAGCTTTTCCCATTCAAAAGCCTAAGGGACCAAATTTGACTTTGTAGCAAAATAGGTCAAGGTCAACCTAAGGTCATCATTTATATAAACTTTATAGTACTGGAGTCCAAGATGCTACATACCAAGTTTCAAGGCAATTGGCCCATTGGTTCTGGAGAAGAAGATTTTTTAAAGTTTTTACCATATATGGGCATGGCGGCCATCTTGGTCATGTGACCTCGGCCAAATATATAACATCCTGTTAAGTCTCTGTATGAAATTTGGCTTCAATCAGCCAAATGGTTTCTGAGAAGATATTTGAAAATGTTGTCTCCCAATGGACAAATGACCTTTGGTCAAGGTCACTAAATGACCTTGACCTCTAACATCCATAGGTATTGAAATTGACTGCATTTCCATATCACAGAGCACAATACAATAGCAACAGAAAAATGCACTTTTTCAGCTTTACCCATTCAAAATCCTATGGGACCAAATTTTACCTTGCCATAAAATAGGTCAAGGTCAACCCAAGGTCATCATTTATGTAAACTTTGTAGTACTATTGTCCAAGATGCTACATATCAAGTTTCAAGGCAATTGGCCCATTGGTTCTGGAGAAGAAGATTTTTCAAGGTTTTTACCATATATGGGCATGGCGGCCATCTTGGTCATGTGACCTGGGCCAAATATATAAACTTTCGTCCTCATCCTGATAAGGCTCCATACGAAATTTGGCTTCAGTTGGCTCAGTGGTCTCTGAGAAGAAGATGTTTAAAAGTGTGAACGCCGCCGCCGCCGACGGACCAAGGCTATACTATAAGCTCACCTTGACAGGTGAGCTAACAAGCATGTCCAGGGATCCATAACCTCTTGATGATGTCTCCTAAAATCTATCACATGGCCAACATGACCAGCACTATTTGGAGAAATAGTAATTAACAGTAGTAGGTAAATGCTGTATCCTGTAATCCCCATTAGTACTAACAGTTCTGCTAAACCCTTTAAATTTTTTGCATGGTAAGCAGACAGGTCGTATAGTCCGTTTGCTCCCAAGTGCAAATGGGGTTTTGCTTATTTTCTCGAAAACGACGAAAGTTCCATTAAATGTTCTAATGTCCTAATGTTTCCTGTAACTATACATAACAGAATATGAAAAATCCTGATTTTTGGATGCTTTTGTAAAATATTTTCCATTAACAGTAATGCAGAAACTGAGCAGTTTCACTGAAGGGCGTCGTATGCTTGTTAGAACAACCAAAATGTTGTTGATGGGCAATAGCATAAACTCATTGTTTACTACATGTGTGGGCATATGTGAATGAAATAGTAAAATGTATTCACCTGTCCGCATGCGTAGCACATGTTGTCACTGGTCAGGTGATAGTATGTTGTAAATAAACATTTAACTGTTATATAGTTTTGCGAGTAAAAACTGTGTTTCAAAATTTGATAATGTATGGTTGAAACAAATAGTAGAAAAAGAATGAATTCAGAATAGAATAAAGTTTTGATTAATTATGCAAATTTTGTTCCAGGGATAGCATACATTGATCACATGCTCTGATACGTAAGGCTAAATGGGAATTCCATCAGCCAAGATTTACTCCCTTGTAATTAAGGGGCAAAAATGACATATTGTAGGTCCTTTTTTTGTAAAGAAACTTTTTTATCTAAGGCCTTACATTTCTACAAAATTATGATTTTGTTATGTATAGGATAAAAATTAAGAATGAGCAAGTCGAAAATCTTGTACCTTCCACCAATTTTGAGCAAATATCGGGGATGCCGTTTGCATTTGGGAGCAAACAGACTATACTATATCTGACAGAAGTATGCTCAGCATTATGGACATGATAGCATTATAGTCAAAATACTAGCATTATAATGAGGTGTGTCATAATGAGACTCTACAGTACTCTTATACAGAGATGGATATAAGTATCTGTTAAGGGTATGAGGTGTGGATAGAAAAATCCATCACAAGGATCACTGTCGGCATCACGAGGCTTGCCAAGTGATGCCTTACAGTGATCTCGAGTGACAGAGTTTTCTGTCCACACCTCATACTCATGAAAGATACTTTTTCTTGCATACCTTTCTATTTACAATCTTTGACAGTAAATGAACTAGAAATGTGTCCATAGTACACAGATGCCCCCACCTTGTGCCTTGAGTAAGTAATGGTGCCTTGATCAAGGTACTGGTACCTGATTCTTGTAAATTCCTGTTGTTCTTATAGATATTAATTCTCATACAAAATTTCAAGTTGCTACAATAATAGGAACTCTAAAATCTACCCCTTACAAAAATCTTAACCTTGCAAAGTTGGCTAAAGTCCAAAGTCAGTGGACCATGACACATGGATCATCATGACCTGATTCTTGTAAATTCCTGTTGTACTTATAGATTTTAATCCCCAAACAAAATTTCAGGCTGCTACAACAAAAGGAACCCTTAAATTTACCTCTTACAAAAATCTTAACATTCCAAAATTAGCCTAAGTCCAAAGTCAGTGGACCCTGACATATGGATCATTCTGACCTAATTCTTGCATATTCCTGTTGTACTTCTAGACATAAACCCTCATACAAAATTTCAAGGCGCTACAATAATAGGAACCCTGAAATCTACCTCTTACAAAAATCTTAACCTTGCAAAATTAGCCTAAGTCCGAAGTCAGTGGACCGTGACATATGGATCATCATACCCTGATTCTTGTGTATTCTTGTTGTACTTACTAATATATATCCCCATACAAAATTTCAGGTTGCTACAATAATAGGCACCCTGAAATCTACCTCTTACAAAAATGTGAACCTGAGTCTGACAGGATCACGTATGTACGCATGTACGTACGTAGTAATGTACACAAGTATGCACAACCGGAACACTATATGGCCCCGGCATCATATGATGCGGGGGCATACAAACTTCTTAAAATATGCAATTTTTTAGCGTTTTAGAGGGTTCTATCTAATTTTGATAGAAGCCAGGGTGATGTCAGTTTGCAATTTTCATGACATCGTTGTCCATAAAAACCAACGTCACTTGTTGAGGGCGTAGATACGTGACCACTTATACAACACCTGCATTGATTTCACTATTTTTATCCAGTCCTGGGTGAGGTAACAGGTAACATGGGTGAGATTAGATTTGTAGGTATAGGTGAACCATGCAGATATTCTTATCTGGTATGCAAGAAAACAAACTGTCAGGGAAGAGTCAAAGGTTCTGCCTGGGACCTCTGGCTGCCACTACAACTACCATGATTACCTGACCTAATGGCTTGATATCTGTGGACTTTTCTGGTAGGCTGCAAAATCACAACACAACCAACCAACCAAAAGAAAATATTGTTGCAGCTTCAACATCTCTTGCAAAATAATTTCATGTAGTATCACTTTAAGCGCCACAGAATGAAAACAGCCGAATTTGCAAACAGCATAGATCTTGATGAGGGGGCTCATGATGAGCCACCTCATCTAGATCTACACTGTTTGCCCTCTAGTCTTTGAATTCTCAATTTGATGTAGCTTGGATAAAACATTTTTTGAAAATTTGCAGACGTAAATTGTGCCGTCTGCTTCTTGGAGCTTCAAGTGTTAACAAACAACATAATTGCATATCCATTACATGGCTTTCAAGTTTTTTTTCTGAAACTGTGATTTCACTGGCATCACCGACAATCATTGCAGGCGTATACTCTGAGGATAATTGCCATGGACCAATTAAATGAATATTTCTTTCATTGACATTAGCTGTGGGTTAATAGTTTTCCTGGAAAGGATTCAGAATGCATTAGGCAAAATTAACTCAGATTACGGATTGACGCACTTAATCAAACTTTGGCTCGATAGATTAATTTGCTGTTTTACCTGAGATTCTATGTTTTGCAGTGGTGAAGACAATTCCCTCAACAAGTACAAGAGAAATGTAAATTTTCAAACTGTTCAGAGTTTGGAACTGTTTTGAAATGGGAGTTTAGTTTATGTTGAATTGAATTCCGTTTTGCAATCCTTAATAGTGACTGAGTGAATTGGGGCTTAAGATCCCAGCATTATGTAAGTCATACAGAGATGGGACCTGAGTTTATACGGTCCCATCTGAAAGATCAGAGGAGGGGGGATTGTACCTGTGACCCCTGGTTGGTAGTCTAGCACTCTATCCACCACACTACTGCCGCTCCTGCAATCCTTCTCTGTGAAGGTCTACTCTAAATGACATGAAGACTTTGTTCCCCTTGGGATGAAAAGTCTGAATATTTACTATAGTATAGACGTCATTCAAGATCAGCACCAAAATCCCGATCTGCTCTTATTTATCTTATTTTGGAAACCTCTACTCTCCTAAGATGATCAAGAGTGGTGACCACTTCATATCTTGTGGGTTTTGGGTAAGGGCTATTGGCAGCCTGTTTCTATTCCCATGGAACACAGCTTGTTTTAAGTTATATATAATGTATTTCTTCTGTTGAGTGTCCCCTTTCTAATGAATGGCCTTTCACCTTTTCTGTTAAATAAGTGGACAAACATCACCAAAATTGGCTCGAGACCATCAGTTTTGTTATTTATTGCTTATATTTTGTCTCAGGAATGCTATTTACCAGTATAGCAATGCCACCAGCGAATTTATTAGACAAAAAGAATTTCCAACAAGACAGGATGCACAACCGATAATTTTTTGGGCTTAGATGATGACTTCAGCCCTAAAGTTTTGCTTGACTAGAAATCTGCTTACACAGCATGTACACAATGGGCTTATAATACACTCCAAGACACCAGCTTACTATGATTCTTACTCTGAACACGAACATAATACCCCGCCACAGACAGGAATCTCTTCTTTTATTATGTTTCAGCCAATAATACAGGAAACTCTCGTAAAATTGCCGCCATAATGTGATTTAGTGGTCAAAAAAACAATATTGGTTTAATAAACATGCTAGAATATGGAAATTACGCCGAAAATCAATGCTGCGGCTGAATTCTGATGATATTTAGGCCGGAACAAAGGAAACTCTAGGAACGGAATGCGAACAATGATGGCCTTGATCAGACTGCACAAAAGTGCAGTCTGATCAAGGCTGTCATTGTTTGCTGAAATAGTATTTGGGCCTTCTAGAAAATATATATTGAACAGCAAAGGATCTCACTAGATTGTAAGATGTGGGGACAAGTCTGGGCTATTGTTCATATTGTTCATTCTCAAGTTGGTTTTCCTGTATGGAGGCTCATATAAATCAAGAACCATATGCCACACTTTGGCAAAGATGGATTACCATATGTGGAAGCAGATGTATTTTTAAAAAGCAGATCGTTTTTCACAGATGTGTATATTACTAGTTTGCTAAGCAGTGCCATTATCAGTGAACAGAGTATGCTGTCAAACCAGACTACTTGTACGGAGCAGTCTGGTCGTTGTCTGCTGTTCACCATTGCAACACCAGAAGCTGATAATACATCTGATTCCATCCTACCCCAAAAGGTAATATGCCTAACAGGAGTGGCTGTAATGTAGTGGATAACACTCCAGACTACCAAACCAGGGGCCGCAAGATCGATTCTCCTCTTCTCCGGTCTTTCAGATGAGACTTTAAACCGGACCCCATCTCCATATGACCTTGTTGTTGGTGAGACGTTAAACCAGAGTTCACTCACTCATGCAATGCCTTACTGTCAAAGGAAAGGCTTCAGAACATTTTAGCTAGCTGTTAAAGGACCATTTATGTTGAAAATATCTTTTGCAACTACTTTGCAACAACTTAATTGCTTTTGCACCAAATGCCTTTTGCGTGCAGATATGTTGCATATGTCTGGGAAACTTAGCCTCAATCTTTTTTAACTGTTTTGAGACTAATTAATTTTGACTAGCAAAGTTCATATCAATATTTGGAAATAAGTTCTGGCTTAATCAATATGTTCCCCGTACCAGACAAGGTCTCCGGAGCACAGTATAACCAATCAATCACCTTATTTGCAGATCATTTTCTGAACTTTAGCCTTTTTTCCCTCAAAGGATCGGCCATGATGAACAACTACATTTTTATCCAATAAAAGAGAGTTCTAGAGAGACAAAAATTCATTTTCTGTTTTTTATTTCTTGATACAAATGTCGGAATACTTCCTTTCTGAGGATTTCTTCTATATTTATTTTCTGCTGTGGCATAAGCCCCTGACAAAAATTAAATATCTTTGACCTCCCTGTCAAGCTCCACAAAAATATCAATCTTCTCTACAACATGGACTCAACATGCCATACATATACTAGGGGCTATAAAAAACTAAAGTTAGTGTGTGTAAGCAAAATTTAGTTCTCAAACTGAATTTAATGTGTGAGTAAGTAAAGGATTTTTTCAAGTTTTTAACATATATGGGCATGGCAGCCATCTTGGTCATGTGACCTGGACCAAGTATATAAACTTTCTTTCCCCCTTTACCTGAAGGCTTGGACGGACACACCACGCCAAGTGTGTGCAACTATGGTTACGTATCGTTGAGCCACTTGGGTAACCTCGATAAGAGAACTGAACTGAACTGAACTGAAAATTACCCGAAGGCTGTATATGCAGTTTAAATGAAATTGGCCCAGTAGTTTCAGAGGAGTAGTCCTATGAAAATGTTGACAAAGGATGGACAATTGACCTTTGGCCAAGGTCACTAAAGGACCTTGAACTTTCAAATTCAGAGGAGTTGACTTTTGCTGCATTTCCATATCACAGGGTACAATGGCAAAAGAAAAATGCACTTTTTCAGCTTTTCCCATTCAAAAGCCTAAGGGACCAAGTTTGACCTTATCATAAAATAGGTCAAGGTAAACCCAGGGTCATTGTTTATATAAGCTTTGTAGTACTAGAGTTCCAGATGCTACATACCAAGTTTCAAGGCAATCAGCCCAGTGGTTCTGGAGAAGAAGATTTTTTAAGGTTTTTAACATATATATGGGCATGGTGGTCATCTTGGTCAAGTGATCTGAACCAAGTATATAAGTTTTCTTTCCCCCTCTACCTGAAAGCTGTATATGCAATTTGAATAAAATTGGCCCAGTAGTTTCTGAGGAAGAGTTGTTTGAAAATGTTGACAAAGGATGGACAACTGATCTTTGGCCATGGTCACTAAATGACCTTGACCTTTCAAATTCAGAGGAGTTGAATTTTGCTACATTTCCTTATCACAGAGTACAATGGCAACAGAAAAATGCACTTTTTCATCTTTTCCCATTCAAAAGCCTAAGGGACCAAGATTGACCTTGTCATAAAATAGGTCAAGGTCAATCCAGGGTCATCATTTATATAAACTTTGTAGTACTAGAGTCTCAATTGCTACATACCAAGTTTCAAGGCAATCGGCCCAGTGGTTCTGGAGAAGAAGATTTTTTTAAGGTTTTTACCATATATGGGCATCGCGGCCACCTTGGTCATGTGACCTGGGCAAAATATATAAATTATTGTTCCCCCATCCTGTAAAGGCTCCATATGAAATTTGACTTCAATTGGCCCAGGGTTTCTGAGAAGAAGATGTTTAAAGAGTGTGGACGACGATGACAACGGACGATGACAGAGGCCTGCCTATACTATAAGCTCACCCATGAGCCTAAAGGCTCAGGTGAGCTAAAAAGGAAAGAAGCACACACACATACTGACAAAACTTCATGAAAGACATGCATAGTAAGCCGAATGAACACATTTATCTGAATCTTTGATATATCATTACGTATCTTTTATCTCACACTGCTAAATTCGTATCTCACACCACTTAATTCGGTGTGTGTCAGGGCTATTACTGTCTCTTCCAAATGAAGCTTTCCGAAAAATTATATGCTTTCACTGACTCTAGCGATCTTAATTGACAAGAAAGGTTCTGCCAGAAGTCAATATTTGGGGATTAGCTTCTTGCCTACATAATCAATGGAGTCTGAAAGAAGACAGGCTCCAGAGTGCCGCAACGACCCTCAATACTTGGAGACAATTAGTGCCTGGGCAAACAGTGTAGGCCAAGATCAGACTGCTCCATAAGGAGCAGTCTGATCAGGGTCTGCACTGTTTGCCATAATCCACAACAGTAATGTTCTGACATAGCATGAAGGAGTAAAATGAAGTGGTTCAAAATTTAGAAAAATTGTGGAATTAAATGGGTAAAGTGTCCCAATATTTAGACACTTGCGGGGAAGACTATTCATCATTTCTTTGGCTCCTCATTTCTCTTTGTCATTTCTCCAGTAGACAGGATTATTTCCGTTATTTTTCTGTAACTAAAACCAAGTCTTCGGTACTGCTGACCAAACATACCCTTCCATGTTTCCTCCCTTGTCTCAAGCCTCAGTGAGTATGCTTTTTAACATCTTGAGCTAAGCAGTAATATCTGGCACTAGTAATGACAAAGTTCAAAACAAATCTTGGCATAGTCTGTTTGCAAACAGGGGTAAAAGTTGCTTATTTCCTCAAAAATGACAAAACTTATGTTAAACTGGTTCTAAAATCATTAATATGATATTACGTAGTACCTAACAGAATATGGAAATTCTGAATTTTCAGATGATTTTGTAAAATATTTTCCATTACATATTATGCAAACAAGAGCTGTTGCCTGACAGCATAGTTTGTCTGAACTGGCGCTTGCCCATCTAACAGGCGAAATTATAAGTCTGTAACCTTGCCATGAAGGTCGCTATGGAGATAAGGCTTCCACTGCATAAAACTTCAAGCAAGCATATCCATATATTGTCAACACATTTATAAACAAAGCTATTGCAGAAATAAGTCTTCAAATAAAAAGAAAACAAATACCTAAAATATTAAATTTAAAAGTCCATGGCATGACCTTGACCTCAAGGTACTGAGGGGTAGGAGGAGGCTGGATTTATCAAAACCCTGTACCACTATCTAACATCAATCCAAGCATTAGTATCAATTGAATCTACTGCGGCACTGTAAATTATAAGTCTTTAGAAAACTAAAAATCAATGACCTTGACTTCAAGGTCACCCCCTGGGGTGGGGGTAGTATTTTGTAAAACTCATGACGTATCCAACAGCTATTAACAAAACCTATCCCAATCATTATGAAACAGGATGAAGAAGAAGAAGAAGAAACTGGATGCCATAATAGAAAACTTAGACCTTGGCTTTGACCTCAAGGTAACTGATGGGGTTGTGGTAGTACTCTGTAAAACTTTAGACTGATATCTAACTACAGTGCAAGTATCAAAAGAATCCATTCATTGGTTAAAGAGATATTGGTCTTTAAAAAAACTGCGGATGACAAAACCCCAAATTTCTAAGTCCATGACCTTGATCTCATGGTCATTGAGTGGGGTGGGGTAGTATTCTGTAAAACTTTGGACCACTGTATTACAGTTAAAGAGAAATGGACTGAAAAGACGTTGATGTAATATTTATTTTGGACTTAAGATTAACATAAAAATTACAACATGAAATATAGGTCAAGGATAAATGAATATAAATGCGGGAGTAAAAGGAACTATGGATGAATGAAATGACAGATGGATGACAGATAGACAGACAACTCGCTCAACATCTATATCACATCTTGCAAAAGCAGGTGCAATGATAAAGTTTCAATGATCTTCCAAGACAGAATTTCCGAAAACATCAATTCAAATTCTGCACACTGCAATAAACTATCTGAGTCTGTGAACACAATTACCAGTTTTTACTTCAAACACATTAAAAATTTATACAAATGCCAATTTTTTCAAGTTGAGTTCCAGAGAAAGAGTGAGCTTGTAGATTAATCACCAAGTACTTGTGAAAATCCTTGGCCGTTATTGCTTCTTAGAAATGTTTTGAAAAATAAGTTTCAGATCACTTCACAAACAGCAGCCTCTGTTTCAAAACAATATCCCTCATAATTGATTTAAAGATAAGAATTTCTAGGCCAGTTATAATAAAATCAGTGAGATACAACAATATTGGCATATAGCGATACAAATTGCCGACCCTTGGGCATTGCTGAAACCAGTGTTTACTGTTCCTTAAATATTCATTTGAAGTCCTGAAATGGGATGGAAAAAACTACAGGCAGGCAAATGCTGAACTGCAAAGGCCCAAACATGCCTTACTGCTCTCAAGAAAATGCTTTCGAAAAATAAAACAGCATGCTAGCCCCCTTATGGTCCCCACAGAGTATGACCCTTAGTGAAAGCTCTGACTGTTTTTTCAAGCACAAGCTGGTCTTGCATTTAGCTGGCTGCACTTACTATGCCCCTATCAAGGCTTAGTCTGAAAACAGTTCCATTACTTATTCCAGATAAAGCAGGGGTTCGGTCCTTTCTGTTTATTCTGCACTAAGACCCTTGTTAGAATTAGGGCTCCTCAGGGGCAGATTCTGTTCTGTTTTGTTTCAATTCTCGTAATGAGAATTGAAACAAAACAAAACAGAATCTGCCTGAAGAACCTCCCCCCCTCCCCCCCCCCCCCCACCCGCCACCCCCCACCCATTACACACACACACACTCCTCTTTCACCTCCTCTACCCCAGTACTAATAAGGGTCTTTGGGCAGATTAATGAAGGTCATAAATAGGCAGGAAAACACAGTGGCATGAAAAAACACGTACCATGAATACTCCCCCTTATTCCAGGCTCCGCTAATGGCGTCTTTAGACTGTTGAGTTGTAAAATTGCGATCCATCAAGCCATTGCCTTGTAATTTGTCATTGTCTCTGAACCAGTCATGCTCAATGAGTTGCTTAGGCTCCATCTTTGCGAATCAGAATTACATTTGTTTTCCGTCTGCATTTGCGTCTGCTTTTGCGGCCCAATTCACAACAGAATGATGATGGATTGTGGTCCCATTTTAAGTGCAACATTGGTTTTTATTCGGAACTGTCAAGTTGTCAGCAAAGAGAGTAAATGTGTATTTAAAGATTCTGTACAAAATTTCTAACATGGATCATATGCTTTGGCATTATGGTCATGCTTTAGCATATTATAGCATATTGCCATATTAGAATCCTCCTGGCAAAAGATTCAAATGAGCTGCCGGAGCATATGCTTTTGTGGAGAAGCAAGGGAAATTTTTCCCTGAATTATCGTCAAATGCATGTTACATCAGTTCTGATTCTTTGAGTTGAGAATTAAGTCCTAACATAAATTATGAATAGAATTGGCAATGTGCTTGACTGCCAATCTGTCATATAAAGGCAGTCTTAAGAAACTTTTAAGTATAAAATGCAAATCTCTGGGTTCTTGACGCCAATGTTGATGCCAGGAAGTCACAATTATGAGTCCAATAGCTTTCTGCATTTTACTGGATATCGTTGATATTAGGTTAGATGTTACAGAACATTTACTGAGCAAGGTAAGTTTATATTCCAAGTAATTATCACAGAGCTCTAGATAGAAGGGGTATTTGATGATAATTGAGGGATAATTTTTTTAATTTCTCATTGAAACCATATATTGTGACCCCTCATCTGAACTGTCTCATTGAGACCGCTCAGATTAGGGGTCACAGCATAATGTTTTTATGCAGAATTATCAAAAATTATCCCTAATTATCACCAAATACTCCCTCTTATCTAGAGCTCTGATTATCAGCTGTCATTTGTAAAAATATGACATATTTTTACTATTTTGGTAAGTATTATCAACTAGTGAAATTAAGAAGTGTATAATTATTACAAGTGGCTACATACAGGGTAGGCCTGTCACTTTTTTGATAAATGTAAGTATTAATGTCAAACTTTTCTTGTTTTGTATTAAATTTCTTTAATGTTTCTTCTTTTCTAGCTTGCCTTTGGTCTTGCTATGCTTCTACCCCTGGAGAAGAATGTGAGGTTTGGTCTCCTGTGTGTGGCCTGCGTGCCCGGAGGGGGACTGGGTCATGTTGCAGTCATTATTAGTGACGCTGACATCCCTCTTAGCTTAACCATGAACCTCATTAGTACAGTTACAATGCTGGGTAAGTATGGCAAAATTTGGGTGCTGAATCGAAAATAAATGTTCAGACACTAGCTTAACTCAGACACCTCAGCTATATGCTAATAAACATTCAGACATCTCAATCTCACACTAAATATTTACTCAACTCAAACCACACACTGTATTCAGACATCTCAATAACATACCATACATTCAGGCACCTCAACTGCACACTAAATATTCAGACAACTCAACCACACAATATATTATATTCAGTCATCTCAACTACACAGTAAATTATTCAGACATCTCAACCACATAACATACTTTTCACACACCTCATTGCATACTTAATTTTCAGAAATCTGAAGTTCATAACAAATATTCAGAAACCTAAAACCACATACTAAATATTCTGATACATCAACTGTACACTAAACATTAAGACACCGCAATCACATACTAGATATTCGGACAAATCACCTCTACACTAAATTTTAAGACACCTCAATCACATACTGATATTCAGACACATGAACTGTACACTAAACATTAAGACACCTCAATCACATGCAAGATATTCAAACACCTTTACTGTACACTAAATATTCAGACACCTATCATCACACTAAATATTGAGGCACCTCAACCAAACACTGAATATTCAGACACTTCAACCGTTAAGATGCAGAAAAGACAATAAAACAAATATCAAATTAAGCTACAAGTTTTAATTTCTGTTGGTATGGTTTCTCAATTGAAGTATTTGTTTAATACCGATGCTTCAAAGAAAGTTATATGCCTCAAGACAAAATATGATTATTCTAGGACTTTTTATATTGTTATTATTGCTACAAATAAGTATTCCTAATTCATATGTTTTGTTTTTACTTTGTTAACCAAGCAGACTAACAGAATAATTACAAATAAAAATATAAGTAAGAAAGTTTGCCGAAGTGCAGACTGAGATCAGACTGCTCCGTAGATTTATATATCAGAACAAACAGAACTAGTCTCAATTTCTGGATATATGATTTCATCTTGGCGATGGATGAAGAAATGTCTGAATATTTACAATAAATATAGTATGTTAAATGATTGTTTTACCAGCAGGTACAATATTAACAAATCATCTAGAATTCTAACCCTAAGAGCTCCAGAAAAGAGTGAATACTGGCATAATTTTGGAATGGTTTTTTTATTTCCCCATAAAAATCTGGGGTTTAACCCTTTTTGTAAAAGTTAAACCACCTTTCAAAGCAGTTCTGATAATGGGCCATCATACATGGAGAATTAGATATACAAAAACAATCTCAGAACTTATCATGCCAAATTTAACCTTCCCAGTCTGGAGCTCTGTAATCATACTTTGATTTCTGGTGTGAATTGAAGTAGATCACACCTCTATCACACCCACCCTGATATCAAATCTAAATGCTGGTGCTATGGATTCCAAACAGTAATGGAATATTTCCAAAACATTACAAGTAGTAAAAGGCACTTGACATGCAAACAATCACACCAAAAAATTTCCTAAAATACACAGGCGAATGAGACCCAGATACCTACATGTAGCTTAGCAGGACAGCCCTTAACCCGCTGAACTACCACGGCTCCTCATCACATTTGCAGGAGTAAACCACTGTTGGGTTTGTAGAGTTACATGGCGTGATCATATTAGGTGGGAAGGTGGACAGAGCTGTCGGATGTGAAGGCTGTTTCCTGAGGGTGTAAGGAAGAAGTTGTAGGATGAGAAAAGATGTATGGAAGAAAAGTTGCAGGGTGTGAAAATTGTACGATCTGACTGAGATGCTGTAGGTTATGAGGGCCTATCAGATGTGTTAGAATAGTACAGTGTAGTTTGATTGAAAGGGGTTGTATGGTGCACGAAAATAATAACAGAGCACCCAAACAAGAAAACATTGCTTTATGACAAAGACAGAGTGATATAAACTACAAGAGACAGGATCAGCGCCAGAGACTGAATAATACCTAATGTATGTGTACTTGCACCGAGATTTTTCCGCTAATTCCTCGGAGAACCTGTACCAAGTGACAGTTATCTTGTCTTTAGTATTCCTATTGATTTTCGGCTTGTGGCAATCGGCAATCGTACAACTGTCTCCAGACAACGGGAGTGAACACATTTATGACTTCACACATGACAAGCCACATAGAATACAGAGTTCCAGATTATTCAACATTTTGGATTTAAAATTCAGCATTTTTATTATCTTTTACTGATACATTACTGTACTTTAAGGCAGCTATAAGATGAAGAATTTCCATTCCACAATAACCTGAAATACGTAAATCAGTCTTGTTCAACTCAGCTATAAGATTGTTTTTTTCTCCTCCAAAACAATCCCAAAATCTAGATCCATCTTGCAAGATGGATCTAGATTCTAAGGATTGTTTTGTACAAGGAAAAAACCCATCTTCAAACCAAAGAAGTATGATTTAAAGTGAAATCTCATCAGGATCTGTTCATAAAGGCAACTCTACTGTGATCCCCCAGCGTATATTGCACAGATGTTTGATAACTTTTAAATCCCCAAATTTTAACCAATCTGGAGTCTCGGCAGATATTTGGCTTCCCGTACTAGGATTTTACCAATTTTAGATTTCAGTAAATTAGACTGAATTGGGAAAAAGTACAAGATGCCAAGTGTCACCAACTAAATTATATCCCTTCCTCCATGTTCACGGAAGCCCAGTCCAACCTGGGCATCAGCACAAGCTGATCTGGGCCCAGTTGTTCAAAACTAACAACATTGTTAGTTAACGAGACGTTAAAATTTCAAATGTTAAAATCACAAAGACACCAATATTTTTTTGTTGAAAAAATGTGAGAAGCTTTTGCATTGCAAAAGCTTCTCACATTTTGTCAACAAAAAATATCAATGCAAAAGCTTTTCACATTTTTTCAGTATTTGGTTATAAAGTCATAAAACACTTAAAGAGTTGACCTCATAGCGAGCTCGTTAAGCTAACGATGTTTTGAACCACTGGGCTTAGGCATTTTACTGAGTGCAAATGTAATGTCAGTGCAGTGCCAGATAAACGAGGGGGCCGACATATGCCTTAGCAACTCCTGCTGCCTAACTTGGCACAAAAAACTTATGAAAACTCATTTGGATCACCTCTCAAGCCTCAATCGGTACTCGGTAGGTGAAGCTCTGGCGTACTCATCTAGAGGTCCTGGGAACCAGACCCACTGGAGGGGGAAATCTCTCCACCATAAATGGAGTTCTGCTGCACACTTCCTTTCATAATCACCCCATTAGGAACTTTGCAATAAGTGCTCTTCTGTTTTGTCATAAGTATTTCTCCCACCTTTGCCTATATAAGATAGGCTCTCAGCTCATATAAGAAATTTCTTTCTCCCACCTTTGCCTATATAAGATAGGCTCTCAGCTCATATAAGAAATTTCTATCTTATACCTGGCAACATGTTCTTATATTAGCAACCAGACTTTTTCATTTTTTGACTAATATTTTAATTTTAAATGAACAAAATGGACATGCAAGCATGTCGGATGACGTTTGACAGCAGATCATGGGTTTGTGACGTCACTCAATTTTAATGACGTCACTAAAACCGGTTTATAATGTCGCTAGCAAACTTGACGCGCGTGACGTGAGCGGCTAAGCTGCATTTCGTTTTCGCCCTCTGGAAGCTTAACCAACCCATATATCGTGTTTTCCGTCTCTTTTTTAGGTGCAAACTGTGTTTACACCCATTTTAGGACCCGATAAACACACTGGGCTGCTCAAAATTTACTTCAGATCATTGGTTAAAAAGTTGAAATTTTCCTGTTCTGAAGCCTAAACCGACTTGAGGTTTAGAATCCGCTAAAAGTGGGAGAAAAATAATCCATCATGAGCCAGTCCATGTAGGATAGGTAAATCTCACCCTCGGGGTCAGAATTTCAACCAGAGACTCGGCAAGCCTCGTCCCTGGTTGAAATTCCGACCCCTCGGGTGAGATTTCCCTATCCTACATGGACACTCATGATGGATTGTTATAATCTTATACCTGGCAACATCTTTCTTATATTAGCAACCATCCTTTTTCATTTTTTGACTAATATTTTAATTTTAAATGAACAAAATGGACACGCAAGCATGTCGGATGATGTTTGATAGCAGATCATGGGTTTGTGACGTCACTCAATTTTAATGACGTCACTAAAACCGGTTAAAAACGTCGCTAGCAAACTTGACGCTCGTGACCTGAGAGGCTAAGTTGCATTTTGTTTTTGCCCTCTGGAAGATAAAATAGTCCACATATCGTGTTTTCCGTCTAATTTTGAGGTGAAATGTGTTTGCACCCATTTTAGGACCCGATAAACACACTGGGCTGCTCAAAATTTACTTCAGATCATTGGTTAAAAAGTTAGAATTTTCCTGTTCTGAAGCCTAATCCGACTTTAGGTTTAAAATTCGCTAACAGTGGGAGAAAAAAAATCCGCTAACAGTGGGAGAAAAATAATCCATCATGAGCCAGTCCATGTAGGATAGGTAAAGCGCACCCGAGGGGTCGGAATTTCAACCAGGGACGAGGCTTGCAATAAGTGCTCTTCTGTTTTGTCATAAGTATTTCTCACACATTTCTTCTTCTTCTTATGTCTTCGGTGGCTTGTGCTCTGTATCATTTACAACATGCAAATGGACAAACAGACACAAAGAAAACACACACTTTACTATAGTTGGCCATGTGGCAATGTACTATACAATCAATGAGCCAGTCCCCCCCCCCCCCCCCCCCCCTCAACATCACATCCCACCTTATTATATGAAGCTCTGAAACAAGACTGACCAATTCTTCTGCTTTTCCTTACTGAGAAAGCCAAGCAATATGTCATTAAATACTTTGTGTCAAGTAACAGAAAATTTCCCTCTATTTTCTCAAATCACTTGAGAATCTTCTGACAATTCCGTTGCCATAGCAGTTCCAACGGGGCTTGCAGACGTATAAACCTCTTCTACATAAAACCCTCTAAATCAATATACAAATACCATCTACTTAAACCATAGAATTTCACCATTTAAATCAGCAAGTTTCTGGTATTGTCTTAACAAACCTGGCATGCAATAACCAGCCTGCATATGTATGCAGGCTGGTTACCGTATGCTCAGTTTGCATATACTGCAAGATGGATTTTTGCTCTAATGCGGCTTATACGATAAATACAGCCTGTTGCTATATCTACGTGAGTCGCGGCTTACCATTCGTCAATAATCACCGACTTTCTTATATGTCAACAACCCGGCTTAGACAGAAATATACAACAACAAAATCATTTCCTTCTTTTTTTCCTTTAAGCCGCTTTAGATGTTTGGTGTCACTTCTTCCTCGCTTGAAAAACATTCTGTTTTGAAACCAAAATCGCAGACAAAATGTAAATAAACAGTTTGTCGTTGAATCCCTCTGACATTTGCTTTCACTTTCATAAAGAACTAAGTGGTAAACACAGTGCACAAAGAACTGCATGAAGAATGACTTACAGTGTATGGGTATATGCACCATCGTGTTTTTTTGTGATTTTTACAAAAGGGAACAGTTTTGGTGACATCCTGTTTGCTCTCAGTGACAAAGCCCTTCCAAAACAAGTAGCCCAAAGGGCAACAATTGCTCACCTGAGAGACATTGTAAACCTATAGGGATATTTAAGATGCTCAAGGGCAGCTAACTCCACAGTCAGTGGTCCAATCAGGCAAGCCTCGTCCCTGGTTGAAATTCCGACCCCTCGGGTGAGATTTCCCTATCCTACATGGACACTCATGATGGATTGTTATAATCTTATACCTGCCAACATCTTTCTTATATTAGCAACCATCCTTTTTCATTTTTTGACTAATATTTTAATTTTAAATGAACAAAATGGACACGCAAGCATGTCGGATGATGTTTGATAGCAGATCATGGGTTTGTGACGTCACTCAATTTTAATGACGTCACTAAAACCGGTTAAAAACGTCGCTAGCAAACTTGACGCTCGTGACCTGAGAGGCTAAGTTGCATTTTGTTTTTGCCCTCTGGAAGATAAAATAGTCCACATATCGTGTTTTCCGTCTAATTTTGAGGTGAAATGTGTTTGCACCCATTTTAGGACCCGATAAACACACTGGGCTGCTCAAAATTTACTTCAGATCATTGGTTAAAAAGTTAGAATTTTCCTGTTCTGAAGCCTAATCCGACTTTAGGTTTAAAATTCGCTAACAGTGGGAGAAAAAAAATCCGCTAACAGTGGGAGAAAAATAATCCATCATGAGCCAGTCCATGTAGGATAGGTAAAGCGCACCCGAGGGGTCGGAATTTCAACCAGGGACGAGGCTTGCAATAAGTGCTCTTCTGTTTTGTCATAAGTATTTCTCACACATTTCTTCTTCTTCTTATGTCTTCGGTGGCTTGTGCTCTGTATCATTTACAACATGCAAATGGACAAACAGACACAAAGAAAACACACACTTTACTATAGTTGGCCATGTGGCAATGTACTATGCAATCAATGAGCCAGTCCCCCCCCCCCCCCCCCCCCCCCCCCCCCCCTCAACATCACATCCCACCTTATTATATGAAGCTCTGAAACAAGACTGACCAATTCTTCTGCTTTTCCTTACTGAGAAAGCCAAGCAATATGTCATTAAATACTTTGTGTCAAGTAACAGAAAATTTCCCTCTATTTTCTCAAATCACTTGAGAATCTTCTGACAATTCCGTTGCCATAGCAGTTCCAACGGGGCTTGCAGACGTATAAACCTCTTCTACATAAAACCCTCTAAATCAATATACAAATACCATCTACTTAAACCATAGAATTTCACCATTTAAATCAGCAAGTTTCTGGTATTGTCTTAACAAACCTGGCATGCAATAACCAGCCTGCATATGTATGCAGGCTGGTTACCGTATGCTCAGTTTGCATATACTGCAAGATGGATTTTTGCTCTAATGCGGCTTATACGATAAATACAGCCTGTTGCTATATCTACGTGAGTCGCGGCTTACCATTCGTCAATAATCACCGACTTTCTTATATGTCAACAACCCGGCTTAGACAGAAATATACAACAACAAAATCATTTCCTTCTTTTTTTCCTTTAAGCCGCTTTAGATGTTTGGTGTCACTTCTTCCTCGCTTGAAAAACATTCTGTTTTGAAACCAAAATCGCAGACAAAATGTAAATAAACAGTTTGTCGTTGAATCCCTCTGACATTTGCTTTCACTTTCATAAAGAACTAAGTGGTAAACACAGTGCACAAAGAACTGCATGAAGAATGACTTACAGTGTATGGGTATATGCACCATCGTGTTTTTTTGTGATTTTTACAAAAGGGAACAGTTTTGGTGACATCCTGTTTGCTCTCAGTGACAAAGCCCTTCCAAAACAAGTAGCCCAAAGGGCAACAATTGCTCACCTGAGAGACATTGTAAACCTATAGGGATATTTAAGATGCTCAAGGGCAGCTAACTCCACAGTCAGTGGTCCAATCAGGCAAGCCTCGTCCCTGGTTGAAATTCCGACCCCTCGGGTGAGATTTCCCTATCCTACATGGACACTCATGATGGATTGTTATAATCTTATACCTGCCAACATCTTTCTTATATTAGCAACCATCCTTTTTCATTTTTTGACTAATATTTTAATTTTAAATGAACAAAATGGACACGCAAGCATGTCGGATGATGTTTGATAGCAGATCATGGGTTTGTGACGTCACTCAATTTTAATGACGTCACTAAAACCGGTTAAAAACGTCGCTAGCAAACTTGACGCTCGTGACCTGAGAGGCTAAGTTGCATTTTGTTTTTGCCCTCTGGAAGATAAAATAGTCCACATATCGTGTTTTCCGTCTAATTTTGAGGTGAAATGTGTTTGCACCCATTTTAGGACCCGATAAACACACTGGGCTGCTCAAAATTTACTTCAGATCATTGGTTAAAAAGTTAGAATTTTCCTGTTCTGAAGCCTAATCCGACTTTAGGTTTAAAATTCGCTAACAGTGGGAGAAAAAAAATCCGCTAACAGTGGGAGAAAAATAATCCATCATGAGCCAGTCCATGTAGGATAGGTAAAGCGCACCCGAGGGGTCGGAATTTCAACCAGGGACGAGGCTTGCAATAAGTGCTCTTCTGTTTTGTCATAAGTATTTCTCACACATTTCTTCTTCTTCCCATGTCTTCGGTGGCTTGTGCTCTGTATCATTTACAACATGCAAATGGACAAACAGACACAAAGAAAACACACACTTTACTATAGTTGGCCATGTGGCAATGTACTATGCAATCAATGAGCCAGTCCCCCCCCCCCCCCCCCCCCCCCCCCCCCCCCCTCAACATCACATCCCACCTTATTATATGAAGCTCTGAAACAAGACTGACCAATTCTTCTGCTTTTCCTTACTGAGAAAGCCAAGCAATATGTCATTAAATACTTTGTGTCAAGTAACAGAAAATTTCCCTCTATTTTCTCAAATCACTTGAGAATCTTCTGACAATTCCGTTGCCATAGCAGTTCCAACGGGGCTTGCAGACGTATAAACCTCTTCTACATAAAACCCTCTAAATCAATATACAAATACCATCTACTTAAACCATAGAATTTCACCATTTAAATCAGCAAGTTTCTGGTATTGTCTTAACAAACCTGGCATGCAATAACCAGCCTGCATATGTATGCAGGCTGGTTACCGTATGCTCAGTTTGCATATACTGCAAGATGGATTTTTGCTCTAATGCGGCTTATACGATAAATACAGCCTGTTGCTATATCTACGTGAGTCGCGGCTTACCATTCGTCAATAATCACCGACTTTCTTATATGTCAACAACCCGGCTTAGACAGAAATATACAACAACAAAATCATTTCCTTCTTTTTTTCCTTTAAGCCGCTTTAGATGTTTGGTGTCACTTCTTCCTCGCTTGAAAAACATTCTGTTTTGAAACCAAAATCGCAGACAAAATGTAAATAAACAGTTTGTCGTTGAATCCCTCTGACATTTGCTTTCACTTTCATAAAGAACTAAGTGGTAAACACAGTGCACAAAGAACTGCATGAAGAATGACTTACAGTGTATGGGTATATGCACCATCGTGTTTTTTTGTGATTTTTACAAAAGGGAACAGTTTTGGTGACATCCTGTTTGCTCTCAGTGACAAAGCCCTTCCAAAACAAGTAGCCCAAAGGGCAACAATTGCTCACCTGAGAGACATTGTAAACCTATAGGGATATTTAAGATGCTCAAGGGCAGCTAACTCCACAGTCAGTGGTCCAATCAGGCTGAAAATTAAACTCATCCAAAACATTATGAATGCCCTCATTTAATATATGCAAGTTTAAAAAGTATCCGATCAAGAGCACAATAGACAGAGCTTCAAAGGCAGCTAACTTCATAGTGGTTGGCCTGATCTGGCCAAAATTTGAACTTGTTTAAGATATTATGCATTTCCTCATTACCTGCAAGTTTGAAAAGGATCTGCTCAGTAGAAACCAAGAAAAAGTGGAGACATTGATTTTTTGGATGCTCAGGGCAGGTACTCCATAGTCAGTGGTGGGATCTAGCCGAAATGCTAACTAATCCAAGCTTTTATGCATATCCTCATTACCTGCAAGTATGAAGAGCATCCAATGAAAAATGAAAATGTGATGACGTTGTTTTCTCCATTATAAGACTATGGGATTTTTTTTCAAACACTCAAGGGCAGCTAACTCTGTCGTCTGTGCTCGATCCGGCCAAATTTCGAACTCATCCAAGCTCTTATGTATGTCATCATTACCTGCAAGTATGATAAGATTCTAATCAAAAACCTTGATTGCAGCACCCTGAAAGTCAAACTTGCTTGAGATATTGTCATGCCCTACATTTGTGTGAATTCATTTTAAAATCCGTTGAGAAATGTAGGTGCTAGAGCCATGACAAAGTTTTTCTAAAAATAGCCACAGTGACCTTGACCTTGGGCACAGCATCCTGGAAGTCAAACTTGTTTGAGATATTGTCATGCCCTACATTTGTGTGAAGTTGATTTAAAATCCATTGAAAAATGTAGGCGCTAGAGCGATGACCAAGTTTTTCTAAAAATAGCCACAGTGACCTTGACCTTGGGTGCATCACCCTGAAAGTCAAACTTGCTCGAGATATTGTCATGCCCTACATATGTGTGAATTCATTTTAAAATCCAATGAGAAATGTAGGTGCTAGAGCGCTGACAAAGTTTTTCTAAAAATAGCCACAGTGACCTTGACCTTGGGTGCAGCACCCTGGAAGTCAAACTTGTTTGAGATATTGTCATGCCCTACTTTTGTGTGAAGTTGATTTAAAATCCATTGAAAAATGTAGGCGCTAGAGACCAAGTTTTTCTAAAAATAGCCACAGTGACCTTGACCTTGGGTGCAGCACCCTCAAAGTCAAACTTGCTCGAGATATTGTCATGCCCTACATTTGTGTGGAGTTATTTTAAAATCTGCTGCGAAATGTAGGTGCTACAGCGCTGACAAAGTTTTTCTAAAAATAGCCACAGTGACCTTGACCTTGGGCGCAGCATCCTGAAAGTAAAACTTGCTTGAGATATTGTCATGCCCTACATTTGCGTGAAGTTATTTTAAAATCTGCTGAGAAATGTAGGTGCTAGAGCGCTGACAAAGTTTTTCTAAAAATAGCCACAGTGACCTTGACCTTGGGTGCAGCATCCTGAAAGTCAAATTTGATCGAGATATTGTCATGCCCTACATTTGTGTGAAGTTATTTTAAAATCCGTTGAGAAATGTAGGCGATAGAGCAATGACAAAGTTTTTCTAAAAATATGTGATGACGTTGTTTTCTCCATTATAACACTACGGGATTTTTTTTCAAACGCTCAAGGGCAGCTAACTCTGTAGTCTGTGCTCGAATCCGGCCAAATTTCGAACTCATCCAAGCTCTTATGTATGTCATCATTACCTGCAAGTATGATAAGGACCTAAGCAAAAACAGTTGAGAAAACGTGATGACGCCATTTCCTCATTATAACCCTATGGGATTTTTTTCAAACGCTCAAGGGCAGTTAACTCCGTAGTCTGTGCTCGAATCCGGCCAAATTTTGAACTCATCCAAGCTCTTGTGTATGTCATCATTACCTGCAAGTATGATAAGGATCTAATCAAAAACAGTCGAGAAAACGTGATGACGCCCTTTTTTCCATTATAACCCTATGGGGGCTATCTGTTGCCATGGAAACCAGAGTTCTGAGCTGATCGGCACCAAAACCTAATGCAGCCTTTCCCCCATCCAAATGATGCTTCAGATAAAATTTGATTGCGATCGGCCCACTAGTCTCTGAGATATTTATGTTTGAAAGTGTTGACGCACCCACCCACGCACCCACCCACCCACAGACGGACGACGGCTCGACTCCCATCCTATAAGCTCACCTCTGAGCCTTCGGCTCAGGTGAGCTAAAAAGTCTACTCTTTAACATAAGAATTAGCTCCTATGGGAGTTAATTATTTCCTTTGGAGTCGATCCAGATCTAGAATCAGAGCTCTAGATAAGGGGCCGTATTTGATGATAATTAAGGATAATTTTTCTTATTTCTCATCGAAATCATATGTTGTGACCCCTCATCTGAGCCGTCTCATCGAGACGGTTCAGATGAGTGGTCACAACATATGTTTTTATGCAGAATTAACAAAAATTATCCCTAATTATCACTAAATACTCCCTCTTATCTAGAGCTCTGTAGAATGATGGAAAAAATGAAAACTGACAGAGTTGCTTCCCCTTAATGTGTACCCATTCATCTTAGGAATTAAACACAGCCTCATCACAACACTGTCATCAAAACAAAAATAGAATATTTTGCTATTTCAGTGTCAGTTTAAGAAAATTTACTGGCCACTAGAAGGGACGGTAGTGTAGTGGATAACATGCTGTACTACCAATCCAGGGGTCGAAAGATTGATCCCTCTCTTCTCCGGTCTTTCAGATAAGACTTTAAACCAAAGTCTCGTCACTGTATGATCTAGTTGTTAGTGGGATGTTAAACCTGTGTTCACTCACTTTACTGGCCACTTTGTTTACTGTTGTGATCATAGTTAAATGTCATTCGAACATGCTGACGACGACCAGTCGATTCCCTAGTGTACCCAAGACATCAAATGACTATCAAATGACTGTCAGCATGAGAAACTCTGACAGTTTCATGTCTGCTGCTCTTTCCAATGGGCGTCAACTCTAAAAGAAAGAATTCTGATATTGTGGGTTTAAGTAACTAGTATAAAGACAGCAAAAAATTATCCGGCTTTTTAGCAGTCTTTGACACATTTACGTCACCATTTCTGTAATTGTCTCTATAAGAGTGAGCATTTACCTTGAAGTGAAACAGAACTATAAAAACAAATGTCAGGCTATTGATTTGCCGGCAAGCATTCCCAGAAAATGTGTCAGTGAACTTGGTAAATTGATAATAAAACCTAAGGTGAAAAATGTCACAGGAAAGAAGCAGTGAAAGCTTTATAAACAACCTTCAGCAATTTCAAATTGTTTTTGAAGCTGATGTGTTCTCAGCTACACTGCTTCTACTTACTTAAAGAGTACCAATTAACTTAACTTGGCTTTGAATTGACTGTGGTGCCAGATCCCTGCAATGGTCAAATCATGATTAAACTATGGTCTATGCATGATTAGACATAGTCATATGAATAGGAGCAGCCACTTAGGTGATGGATGGATGATTTGTGATTTTACATCCTTTTCAACAGTATTTCAGTCATTTCAGGACGATGGGAGGGTGATAATGAAAGATTGTGCGCTATGGAAACCCTTTTATGGTAGGAAAGATTCTCGCCTCTAGCAGGGCTCAAACCCGGGTCCGCTAGATCAGTAGGCCAGGGCTTAAACGACTAAACTACCATGGCTCCAGTAGCTACTTAGAACCTTTTGAGTGGGGGCTCTTTTTTAAGCCAATACTTCAACTCTAAAAGTTGTCTCCCTGAAAAAATGGTAGGAAAAAACATGAAAGTTATAATACCATTTGCCTTACTTAAAATATCAGAAATGAAAATAGAGGAAACAGCTTAGATCCTGATGAGGTGGCTCATTATGAGACACCTCATCTAGATCTACACTGTTTACCCTCTGTACTTTCACAGTATCCGAACGCACTGTACCATCTCCTCCGGTTTTCATAGCGTTGAATCGAGAGTACAAAATTCGCTTATAACCAGTAGCCGGAAATCATTATGTTTTGAGTTTTTATCTGGAATCTGCTGTGTCATTTATAGTTATTCAGCTTCGAAAATGTAAAGAGGTAAGTTTAATATAATTTTCTCTTCGGTCTTTTACTTTATTGCCCTGTACAATGAAAAACTCCTTGCCGTCGCAGATTTTTTTGTCAGAACAGCTTAATTTAACACGAGATTGTGTCGTGCAAAACCTAGCTATCATTCTTTTATCAAATCTAACAAACTGTAGATTGATAACGCCTTCCGTTTATTCTAAAGATTTTTTATAAAACATGTAAGAAAATGCTCAAAATGGTTTAAGAATCATGCCAAGGGCGATTTGAATACTGTACTAATTACTACCCACCCATACACGACATTGTACAGGGTAATAAAGTAAAAGACCGAAGAGCAAGTTATATTAAACTTACCTTTTTACATTTTCCAAGCTGAATAGCTATAAATGACGCAGCATATTCCGGATAAAATCTCAAAACATAATGATTTCCGACTACTGGTTATGAGCGAACGTTTGTTCTCTCGATTCAACGCTATGAAAACCGGAAGAGATTGTACATGTAGTTCGGATACTGTGACTTTGAATCCGCAATAATGTGGCTAAGAAAAAAAAACTTTTTTTTTCAAATTTTGCAGGCTTAGATCCTTTGAAATTTTTTTTTTTTTAATTTTGCAGACATTTTGTCATTTGCTTTAGCATTTCAAGGGTTAAATAATCTTTCTTCTGTTTCAGGAACTGCACCACTATGGATCTTTGTTCTCGGACAGTATTTCCAGAAGACAGAAGGCTCAAAAATTATTCCAATATACAACTTTGAAATCTGGCTCGCATCAACCTTTTTCGCATATACTACAGGACTAGTTATCAACAGATTCAAACCTGGAGTGGCAGATGCACTTCTCACATGGCTAATAAAACCAGTGTTACTCCTTGCCACGATTCTATACATAACACTTGGAGTTTATATAAATATGTATGTGTTTGAAGTTATAGAAACCATGACAGTGTTGGCGGCAGTGTTGTTGCCGCTTTGTGGTGTTTTAGTAGGTACCGTTCTATCAATAATATTCAGACAGAAATCTAATTTCTGCAAAACTATCTCTTTGGAAACTTCCAGCCTCAACTGTTTAATTGTGTTAGCCGCATTACGATTTTCCCTCAGTCAGCCGGCTGCTAACTTAGCCTCCGTTATACCTATATGGGTCATGTTCACGATTCCGGGAATGTATGTGATTTTAGCAATTTTACGAATGATAAAACGGTCAGTGGATGAGTTTCTTGAGAGCCGAAAAGAGAAACAATACCGACATTACAGTATCGCATCTGGAATTGTTAACCAAGCCAATATGGCTGCCTTATCCGCACCACTCTTTGTTACTGACACTTGTACAGAGGATGACCAAGCTTCAGCTAGTGAAAAGATTACTGTTTTATAGCAGTATAACGTGAATTCCAACCTTTTATTAGAGCTTAATGAGAGTCATTTACGGATAATTCTGAGATGATTTACATTACTTCTCCATGAAAACATGGTGTGGTCTCTCATTAGAACTGCCTCAGCATTTTTAATATGTATCACATGACAGATGACACATTTTGGTGCCTGTGACCAGGATAGTCCAGCTATATGATTTGTTGCATATCCGTTATCTTTTTAGATATGATACTTACAAGATTCAAAAGTACTTGTTTCCAAGTAGCCAGACTATCAGGCTCCTACTGAGACGTGAAATGTGTCATTCCTCACCTTCACTGGCAAAGGTGGTCAGGTATTATATAATGCATGCCATATCTTTGGTTCTACACGCATTTAGAATTTTAGTTTCATAAACTATGCCAGAAATCATGGTTGACATACTGGGTACATGAACTAGTATCTTTAACGTAATTTTCTTGACACTGAGATTCAAAAGGCCCTTGTAATATCATATATATGATACACAATCTTTCCAGTGACCTTGATAATGATGAGATACCACTCACCAAAAGTGCTATCAAAATCAAAGATTTTCTAGAAATCCTTTCTGTTTTGGGCACAGGAGGGCTAATGTGGGACCACAGCAAATGTTTTATATGAGAATAAATAAAATAATCCCAGAATTATAGTGAAATACTCTCAGTATTTAGTGCTCGTTTGATATTCAGAGCCATCTTAAAGTTCAAATTATTGTACAAATCGATCAAAATCAGGAAGAATGCAAACAATCAAATCACATTTTCTAGTTCAAAATATAAAATTTCTTCTACAATTCCATTTGAAATTCCCAAAAGGATTATAGAAGCAACCTTTACCAGTATATGAAAAAATATCTGTTCAAGAATGGCTAAGAAAAGTATAGTTCTTATACCAGGATGATTATCTGGATCTTACGCTACATGGAAAAAGTGATATAGTGACTCGCTGGATGCCAATCTGTTCTGTTTCTTGGGAATAATTTTGTGAGATTTTAATTTCATCAAACTCTAGAAGACATCAAAAACAAGTTGAAAGTGAAGTGCGGCAAGACTACATACCTCTTCACAGGGAACCAACCTCAGTCTAAATGCAGAGCCGACCTTGTACAAAACACCGTCACTTCTTTGGTTCTGTACTCTGCCACAGTAACTCCATCAAACACTGGCTTAAACAGATCAGTGTATCTAAAACACTGCTGCCACCAAGTTTTGTGTGTTTTGATATATTTTGCCCAATCACAACATTCCTGAGCACATATGATATTTGACAACCTCAGATATATATTCATCTTCATAGGTTTTATAGTCACTTCTTCACCAACCTTTGCTTCCACATATAAATGAATGTTCATGTAATGCACCAGTCATTTGCAACCCTGGCTTCCCAGGGCCAGGGAATAGTGGGGTCTCTGACTTTCTCTGTGCAAGTTCCTGGTAGTTGCCCTGCATTTTGGGATTAAACTTCTGTGCAAATCCCTGTTAAAAGCCCTCACCCATTAGAACTATGTTTAATAGTCAGGAGCACTTTCATTTTCATGCCTGATTTGACAGGAAATCCAAAGCCTTGTTTATGCATGACACTGCCGGAACAACGCTAAGGTAAAAGCATAGTACATGTACATGTATTTAAATCCCACTATCCTGCACCAGCAGTTTCTTGGACAGACACTCAGCGCCAAGTGCGTGCAATTATGGTTACGTACCGCTGAGCCACGTGGGGAAAGTCATTGGGAGAATTGAACTGAACTGAACTGAACCAGCAGTTTCTCATCCTGGTGCAAATGCCTGGTGCATCTGTCTGCTGTTTGGAAGCTTGTTTGTTTGAAATGTTAGTGTGAAGCTCAGTGTTATGAGAAAGGTAATTATTTCTGGACCTTACTGTTTCAACCATTAAATATACAGAAAATTGTAGAATGCCTTGTTTTTGTAAAGTTAAACTTAATATTTGAGTAGAGTTGCTGTTTCTAACAACTTTCAATAGACTATTGAAAACAATGATGGGTTTGAAGTTTTGACGTGTTTGATGTGTGCTGTCTTTGGTCAATGTCAACAACAGATACAAAGCTCAGGCATTTAACAGACCAGGAGCCATATTTATAAAATGGCTTAAATGGTTGCTATGCTGTTGCTAAGACTACATTTGTATGAAGGAGACTCCCTACAACTATGAAATTTGCTCTGGAGGAACAGTCTTTTTAGACTGTTCCTCCAGAGCAAATTTCGTAGTTGTAGGGAATCTCCTTCATAGAAATTCAGCCCTAGCAACAGCACAGCAACCACTTAAGTCATTTTATAAATGCGGCCCCAGGGCTGTAACAAACATTAAACACCAAAGAACAGATTTGGTGCAAATATCACAATAATTTATAAGTTCCAAAACTTTCTGGAAATGTCAAATTTCTGCAAAATGTCAAAACTAAATGTCTGTTAGAAGTCAAAACTAATAGGAAAAGTGTCAGACCTACGTGTATGATTATCATAGATATTGGGTCACTTTGGCAACAACATTAATGTTCACTTCATTGTAATTATCCTAAAATCTGAACATTTTTTTACACCATGGATATGTATCAAAACAACAGATGTAGGTGATGTACTGGTACCAAGTGATACACAATTTAGTGTACAACTTGGTACCAGTAATCCAAATGCCAGCAAGAGCTATAAATACAATTACAGTGTTATACATTTTGTTTCCACTTTCAACACTTTAAAACATAATCCAAATTCTTGGGAATGAAAACAGTTTCCTTTATGGGGATAAGAACAAGGCAATTCTTAAATAATATACTACATGTTTTATACAGTAGAACTTCAATGGCTCGAACCCTGATGGCTCGTTCACCCTGCCTGGCTAGAACTCTTATTTTGGTCCCTAGAGGTCCCTTTATATGGAAACTAACCCTGGATGGCTAGAACTACCCTTGGCTGGAATTAATTTTCATGGTCCCAAGCCTGTTCGAGCCTATGAAGTTCTACTGTATATAAATCTGTGGAAATATGTAAGCCCTGAAAATTTAGGCTTATCTACAGCTCTGACTTTTTCTTAACCTTCTTCACTTATTGTTATATTTGTGGAACCCAAAAGGGACACGTATTTTATTTACTTCACCTTGAGGGACTGACATATATGGTCTCTCAAGATATTATCTTGCCAGCACAAGATGTTTTAAAAATTGTTCTCAAAAGATAGGCTGAGACCTCAAGATAAGAGCTTGTGGTCTTCCCTGAAGATAATGCCATTCTCTTTATCTTCATACCATTTATTTGCTTTCATTTATGTTCAGCACATATGAAAGTATCTTGTAGCCATTAAAAACTTATTAAAATGCTCCCATGGGAGCAGTCTTATCAGGGTCTACACTGTTTCAACTCCATCTGCATCTTTTAGAAGCATTTTCTGTATTGCAAAACCAAACTGTTCCATTTTTAGAACACTTATGGTAATTATTTTAGGTGCCCCAATTTTTTAGAATTCTTGTGATCACAAAATCATATGTTTTTCATTCAGGATAAAATGTTTGAGGCCTCAGAATATATGTCCCTTTCTGGCTCCGGTAGTTATTTTTATTATTTTCTCACACATCAAATATCATTGTCACAATTATTCGCATAAACATTTTTTAGAAGTATAAAGTGTGATAACCTTAGTCTAATAAATTTGTTACCAATTAAAATGTTATTGTCTTTTGGAATCACCTTGAACAGAATTCTGACCATTTATCACACAAAAGTGGATCAAAAGCTATTAGAAACAGCTTTTTCCAATTGCAAATTGTCACCAATTTACAGTCGAAAACGCTGTTTCTAACGGTTTTTTGTCTGCATTAAACTATTATTAAGAGCGTTTTCGATTGTCGCCTACCCGGTGTGTTTATTATATAAAGACAATGTTATTGCAAGGTAACTTGATCATGATCAAGTTGCATCAGCAACAAAATCATAACTGACCTTTAGCAGATGTCCTCTGTAACTGGTTAGGAGCAAATCAGGGGCAGGTATACAATCAACCTGCCAAATGCATATAAGGTCAAAAAGGTCACATGCTCCAATAGTCTCTTCCCAATCACTATAAAATTAGGAAATGAAAAGAAAGGATTAATCAGAAATTAATGAGAGAGAAAGAAATCATACAGTCTAATTAGGCAGTTCAGATGAGAGGTGGCAACTAACGCTTTTGATCAGAGGAAAAACTATCCCACAATTATCATAAATCTAGAGCTCTGGGATATGGTGCCACATATTGCAAACTGATTTATTCACTGTCACACTATAATGAGCCGGCGACACGAGAAAACCAACAAGAAGGTTGTACGCCCAACGCAGATTCAGATCAGTCTGGGATTCTGCCCAGTCTAATCAGACTCTTCGCCAAGCGCCTAAAGGGTAGCTTAGGGTCTAAGCTACATCCATGCAGGCAGCGAAGACTCTGATCAGATTGGGTGGATGCCCAGGCTGATCTGACTCTGCGCTGAGCGCACAACCACTTTGTTGGTTTTCTGGTGTTGTCAAGTAATTCATGTCAAACGGGTGTTTAAATATTCATAACAATGATGAATTGAAGTTTATTGATCGTGATGAAAAAAATAATGAAACTATCGAGGGTCATCAATACTTCTGCTTTTAAAGTATATGCAAGGCACCATATCAGTTCTAATAACCCACATTGTAATCTGAAAGGAGAAGACCATCCATTTATTCTGTTGCTTTCATCTTATGTTTGAACATGTATGAAAATGGCTTCAGCTTGAGAGGAAATTCATTTACAATGTGTCACTTAGTGGAATTTATCCACTTCTCATCAACTGTACACGATTTTTCTCTTCTTAAGAATAAAACTTTTACTTTTTGTTGTTCATCGGGTGAAGAAGCTAGTGGAAGTAGGTGTTTCCACAGGCGCTTGTAGTTTGGACCTATGTCAAAAAATGAAATATCCATGATTATCACAGGGTATGATCGATTCCGCCAATTTTCGCTTCCTGCAGAGACTGTCTGTCATATTTGGCTTCTGCCGAGACTGTCCGCGAACTCTTGCTTCCTGCAGAGACTACTGTCCTCAAAAAATGGCTTCCTGCCGAGACTGTCCGCATGACTCTGCTTCCTGCCGAGAGGCTTGGCAGGAAGCAGAATCACACGGACAGTCTCTGCAGGAAGCCATTTATCATGTACAGAAGTCTCGGCAGGAAGCAAGAGTTCGCAGACAGTCTCGGCAGAAGCCAAATATTATGTACAGTCTCTGCAGGAAGCGAAAATTAGCGGAATCGATTATACCCTGTGATTATGTCATTTAAAAAATATTGTACAGTATTGGTATTGTACCCTTCACATGACAAGATTCAAGCTCCTGTGGTGCTTCATAAAGAATTTTAGCGATGACCACTACCTTCATCACTTGTTGAGTATCAAATTAAAAGATTTCAAATCATATGTTTACACTTTAAGCCATGTACATTTCATATCACAACTGCTAAATCACACAAGAGCTTCGCAAGTGGTGCGTAATACGCCCGTTTTAGTGTCATGAAGGAGCTCTAGAATGAACAAGATTGTTTGCAAAAGGATGGACAGGCAGAAAAAAGGGGCTACATCTCTGTAATTAATGACTGCAACATTATTTAAATATTTAAAACATCAAATACAATCAGTATACCAAAATCAGCTTCCAAGGTGAAGCGGCTCAGAAGCTGAGAAATGCCAAAGTCAAAGAAGGGAAATAATTTATAAACTATGTAAACTAGAGTTCCATTCTTGGTCCTAATATATTCTCTTGATAATATACACATCACCATTAAGTTGTGTTAAAATATTTTAAAGGTTTAAGGAGTTACAGAGTAAACAGGAAATTTATGCAAGGGCAGATAATTCAGAAATTACGCAAGCAAGAGTTGCATTTCTTGCTCAGGATACATTGCCCCATTATCATACATATTCCTACAAAGTTTCATTACGATATTTCAAAAGGTTTATATAATAAGGAGTTATGGAGTGAATGCGAATAGCCTAAATATACTAATCAAAGGGAAGTTACTCGAAAATTAAGTAAGGGAGAGCAATCATTTTTATATGTGACAAATCATCTTGTGATCACACACATTGCTATAAAGTTTCATCAAGATATTCCAAATGATTACCAAGTTATGGTATGCATAAGTATACACAAAAATACCCTAAAAAATCTAATCAAAGGGACTCCAAAATGAAGTAAGGGAGAGCTATGCAACACATCCTTGGGACTTCATGCACACTGCTGTGAAGTTTCATCAAGATATTCCAAACGGTTATCTAGTTATGGCACGCACAAGATTAGTCAGGAAAAAATTATCAAAGGGCTATAACTTGGGAACTAGGATAGGGGATGCAACCATTCTTGTAAGCGACATGTTACCCCCAACCTAATAAGTATTCCTACAAAATTTCATGAAGATATCCCAAACAGTTTAATACTGAGTTATTGCACACACAAGAACGTCGATGAATGCACAGACTGATGGACAGACAGACAGACAGACGGAGGGACAGTGCCATGCCATAATACATCCATTTTTTTCAAAACGCACGTATAAAAATTCTCAAAAATTAGTACTAAATTTTTTTTGCTGCCACCTTTTGTCTTTACATCGAAGAGCCATAACAGCTGACCAAAGCAATCCCAAACTTCAAGATCAATCTAGATTTTTTGGATTGTTTTTAAAGGGAAATCCCCCTGTCTTATAAATGAATGAACAGTATCTCAGAATTATCATCAAATCTCTCCTGACCGAAATTCTGTCTGGTTTGCAAGAATGAAAATTTTGTAGGTTCTGTGCCATTACTACATTGAATACGGTAATTCTTGTCCTTTAAAAAAATATGTCTCTTGAAGAAATACGTCTGTACTCCGAGAACAGATTGCAATAAAACTAACAAACAAGTTCTTGCATGACCTTCCGAGAGCTTGGACAAATCAAGCTAAAAGATTCTTTCAGCTACACGCAACAATTTCCATATAAAGCAGAACTAATATTTGACTTTCCTCTAGAGAAAAGGAGCTTGCTGCCATTATACGGTAAGTTCAGCTATGAGCCTATGACAGTATGAGAATAAAGATCAGACTGTTCCTAACGATTCTCCACAAAAACTTATAAGCCGCGACATGAGAAAACAAAGTGGTTGTGTGCCCAGTGCAGACTCAGATCAGCCCAGTTTGATCAGAGTCTTCGCTGTCCGCATGGAGGTAGCTTAGACCTTAGCAACCCTTTAAGTCTGGTCAGACTGGGTGAATGCCCAGGGGGATTAACTGCACTGGGTGCACTGTTTTTTTGTTGTTTTTTTTGTGTTGTGGTTCATATACCATATAATCTTACCAGAAGAATCGCCTCAGGGACTGAACTGGGTCTTTGGAGAGTCTTGCATCTGACAAGATCCCTGCAAATTTTAGTCTGGGTCCTCACTACAAGGTTCAACTTAGTCTAGTCTCAGTTGTTGAAATATTCCAGAGATAACCATTGAAAGCTGCCAAAGAGGGAGGCCACCATCAATGGTATCTGCATATTATTTTTTGCAACAAAAAAAGAGGTTATATCTAAACGACTTATGAAATGCATGACTTGTTTATATGAAACTAAAGAACATCTATGTTGTTGATTTCAACTTTCAGAAAATACGCCATTTATCTTTTTCTCGTAGGACCATTTGCAATGTCACTGTGTCTTGGGTACAGCATATGAAAGGTGGAACCCATCCCCCTACTTTCATATATGAAAGAATCCACATTTTACATCAACCCAAGTGTGCACAGGGAAGTTTTACTCTATTTTTCCCATGTATTGATCTATACACAATTTCCTTCTAAAGACACAAGAAATTCAATTTTCAAACCCACACTATACAGCAATTACTGTGACTATTTGGACACCCCTATCATTTAAGCAATGGACTCTCCCGTGTTCAAATTTCGACCAATCCATTTATCCTTTTAGGGGTAAGTTTTATAAACCTTTGGCAAACAGTGCAGATCCTGCTCAGAATGCTCCAAAGGAGCAGTCTGATCAGGGTCTACACTGTCTACTCAGGCATTTTCGCTCGTATATTTAAGCTGAATGGGGTACTCCCCATTTGGGAATACGGAACAAATCAATACTAAAAGAGATAAATGCAAAATTAAATCTACGAGTCGAAATGGCAATAGGCCACAGACAAGCCTGGGAAATTATCTTCTGAATACGAAACAAATGAAGGTCTAAATTCAATCCTCTAGGCCTTGTAACCAAACAAAGAAAGCGAAATCGAAATTATTTAAGGTCTGTGGACTGACAGTGAAAATATATTTATTTTCAATATCCAAACAACCGCAGAAAGAGAGACTATTGACAGATTCAGTCGGTGCAGCAGTAACATTTTAAGAGCAAATCAATGTATCGGTTCAACTTCAATCAGGTTTTGTGACTGATTACAGGCATTTTTATAACCATTTAAGAGAGTTTTAGACTTAGTCTTATAGAATCAGCGACGATGTTTACTGTAGTGAGAAAGGAGTGCATACTGATTACATCTGAGCCTACTAATCAAGGGATCACACGGTATCCTCTGGACCACAAGTTGTTTGCATCAGATTGCTAACTGAGAACCCCATCTCTGAACGTACATTCATTCATGTTGAATGGACATTAAACCCAGAAGTAACTCGCCAACTTTAGTGAGAAATTGACTGAAATGCGAAAAGAAAATGGCATCCTGGCCTAGTTACTGACTCCTATTACTTACAGTATTTCAATCAGTTAGGGCCAGTGCACTGTACTAGACTGAGAAGAGGACCCTGGTACCCGTGGTCCGGGACTGGTAGATCAATTACCCAGGTACAAATTTAATGCACATTACCTGAATGCTAATTAAAGCAGTGTAAATAGTCTGTTTTAATAGAACTCCAAGCAAATACAGCAAAAACATTTAAACATCCCGCTTTTGTGCACTGTAATACAAACATTCTACATTCTCACACCCTTCCTATTTACACGTGTGCCAAGAACATAGACGGAAAGACGGATATTACGGTACTTATTATTTTCATTCAAGAGTATATTTTCTAACTGTGGCCATACCCTAACTGCTATGATAACGAGTACCCAGATACCTGCGGGTAATAGACACTCGGATACTCAGGTACAACATTTCTACCCGCACCAGCCTTACTAGGCAGCAACTGCTCTGTTTGCGAAGGTTTCTTACATTCTAAGATCCTATACATTTGAATACAAATAAATCTGACCAATCACAGACATAATAGTCATGCTTGGTTGAGCTGTGCGCACTGTGCCAGAACTGCTATTAGAGTTCTGAAACTGAGTGTACCAATCGAGCAGGAAAGTAGCAAATGCATGGCTATTGAACAGTCTTGACATGATGGCGTCCTAGCAACACACATTCTCTTCTGTTTCATGATATTTTGGGTATTGCAATCTGAATTTTAATGAACAACAATTCAAATTTTATCAAACAAGCTTAGAGTTATATCTTCTCTTTATATTTTTCTGTGTCGTCAGCTCTTCTGCCATTTTGTTCTGAGTATTTGTTCTGTCCACACCACCTTATCGCCTGGAACAGTGCTCACCATTCTAGAACACTGTTCCAGAGCACTCGACTGGTCTTCCTAAAATCCCAAGTGCTCGTACAGCCTAGTCGAGCATGACCAACAAGAGCCATTAGCCAGTCATTTTCAAAACAATCTTTCTCAAACATCAGACTGACATGAAATTAAATATTGTTTTGAAAATGACTCAAAACAATTTTTCTCAAAAATCAGCCTGACTTGAAATTAAATATTGTTTTAAAAATGACTGGCTCTGGGATTGGTCAGATATATTTTATAGGGCTAATAGACTTTTCTGAGCCACACCTAATACCGTATACGCTGTAATTTTCGCGGGTTCAAATTTTCGCAGTTAAGGGTTAAAAACATAAGCATTATTTTTCGCGATTTTTAATTTTCGCGGTTAGCAACATGCGTGAAAAGCAAAACTCCTTTTTTCACTTGAGCTATTCCGTTCATTTGCTGCGGCAGGGCTGCCGCAGGTTTATGAAAGAACTGGCTCAAGTGGAAAGTACCAGCAATTACCGAAGCAAACAGAAACAAAATACAGGAACACTGTGTCTACAGAAGATACTTCGTAAGAAACAGAAAATTATTTCGTGATTTTTCTTATATTCGCGGTTTCCAAGTGACTGCGAAATACCGCCAAAAATGGAACACCGCGAAAATTACCTTGTATACTGTATGTCACTCAAAAATCACCTGATAGTGTATAACTGACCAATGCAACAACAGCTTAGCATGTGACATAGTCCCACAAAAAAACGCACGTATTCAATGTCCCACAATAATAGGTGATTTACCATTACAATTAATGAAAAGGAGGAAGGTGAATTACTCAGACTACATTGTAAATAATATATTCCAAGAGGACAAACTCAGTCTCCTATATTTTTGTCTTCCATACTGAGTTCTCTTTCATAGGTGATTGTGGCTGCAAACTCCAATTTACTTGAGAACACAGATTCTGACCAGATGGTATATGAAAGTGGTTTGGCTAGGTTGTGATTCCAGCCATATTGGGCTTGAATATGGAAAAGGCATCAACTGTAGGTCTAAATAAAACCTTAATGTTTGTACCTGCAGTGGATAAGTAAACAAGTAACACTGCATGTGTGTGTTATATGTGCCTACACATCATACTGTCATCTCCAATACCTGTATTGCATGTACTCAGCCTTCAGTCTGCTTCCTAGATAAGAAAGAGTATTCTTTCAAATGGGTGTACATGAAAAGATCTGCATTGCTGACTGTCTTACAATGCTTCTTCCATAATCCCATTCTCTCACATAATGTCTGTTATTGGTTATCCCCTCGGGGATAACCATATTAGATTACGAATTCGTACTCGATTGTACGACGTTTCTTTTTGCTAGAATACCAGTCCCACTATTTCCTGGTACCTCTACATTTGGCGCACCCTGCTGCAGGGTGCTTGCCAGCATCGCTAATGCACAATCTTTATAGCTTATCTTGAACACTTTATCTCACCCTGTACACGCAATTACACGAGAGTTCAGTTCAGCTAACAAGAGTTGTCACTTAACAGTACAGATCAATAACAAGTTGTACTAGAACCCTGTTTCGTATCGCTAAATGCGGGTCCCATTTTTTTCCTGTATTTGCTCCCATATTTTGTCGCACCCAGCTGCAGGGTCCTTCCAGCATCGCTAAGGCATGAGCTGTAAAACTTATCCTGAACACTTCATTTCACCTAATACAAGCATCTCACCTAATACAAGTAATTACAAGTGAGTACAGTCCACTTAGGAAGAGCTGTCACTAAACAGTACATGTCACCTAACAGAAGTTAATAGCACTGAAACTCACCTGTTAAAAGCAATCACTAGAACTAGACAAAAACAAAACGCTGTCGAACTCGCCACTAACCTACAGCTTCAACAAAGTCCAAGAATACAATAAAACTCACTTGCATTGCTGCCAATTTTCTACTTTACCACTTGCATCCCATAGATTCATTGCTAAGGGATAACCTCTCAAGCTTTTTTCAAAAGCTAAACTTGTTTGAGATAAGATGGTGGTGTGAGTGCCATCAGCATGACTGGTTGTCATTATTTTATCCCCCTGTTATATATGTTTTCACTACAAACAGCATGCAGCTTACCAAACTACCAGACTGACTGGCATTTACCAATTTTTCAAGCATAGAGCTGGACTCCTAATTCCACAGCATAAGCACTTGACTGATTAGTTCTGAAATTTTTACAAATTTGATAATAACCGATACCATAATGGTCCTAAGATTTTGGACAGACAGCTCTAGGCAAACAGAGCAGACCCAGATCAGACAGCCCCAAGAGGAGCAGTCTGATCTGACATCTGAGTCTTCCCTGTTTGTCATTCTGTCTGCATCTTTTGGCCATTTCTCGACATGGACACCACACTGTTCAAGTTTTAGGATAATTACAGCAATTTTTGCAATTTTCGGGTCTCCGAATTCTTGGGACTTTAACGGTAGTATGTCTCCCCTTCCTTTCACCTGACAAGGCCTCTCATTCCAACCATTTAGATTACTTGAAAAAGTTCTGAAATTGTACATTCTTACCTGCAATAAAATCCTCTGGTGTTGAAGCTTAATAAAGAAGAAATACTAGGTGTTTCTTAATCATGGTTGCAAGCTCAGAAACTTGACAGAAGTAAAGATGCCAGTTTGAAATCTAATCAGAAAATCCACACACATGCAAGCAGATAGGACCAGTCAATATCAATGTAATTATTAACTCTGAAATTACTTACAGTACTTTTTAATGTACTGTAATTCCCCTATACAAATCACCTATTTTTTCACTTCTGTCAAAAGAATAAAACTGGCTTGTGTGAGAGACCATGCATTTGTTTTCTCAATCAGGACAAGAGCTACAGTAGTACCTCTGTCCTCTGTTTCTGACATTTAAGTAATTTAATAAGATCCCTTTTCCAGGAGAACAAACAAGCAGAGGCTCAAGTATACCTCCGATCAGCACCGCCGCCTAACGAAACCACCACCTAATAGAACCAATCTCAATACATGATATGAATTAGAAATAAGCCTTGTTGAAATTCAAAAGGTTCTATCAAAGTATATATTACGATTATCAGAAAAGAATACAAATTAACACAAACTAACTCCTTGGCCCTGACCTTGGTCAGCAGCAGCAGCAACCTGAAGATGTAATTAACCTGCATAAACTCAGAAGTAAGACTTATCACATATGATATGATATAAGGATCAGATTGGAATCATAAACAAAAATATAAACTTCACACAAAACTTCAACGTAAACGTTCAAATCTGTGAACTTGACCTTAGCTCAGCAGCAGCATACAGAAAATGTCAGCAACTAAAAGTAAACCTAGTCATATATGAAAAGGTTTCATCAAAGGATATTTGAAATATGAACAAAAATATTACTCAAACAAAACTTAAAACATACCATATCAATCTTATTAAATGTCCTTGGGGCGTTGCAGTCCACGAAAAGGGGGTGTTACTTAGAACCTAAAGAGTAGTAAATTAGCCACTGCCAAAATGCTTCCAATAAATGATATTAGGGTTAATGGATATACTTTCACTAGTTTCAGATGAATCAATTCTACTATTTTCCCCATTTTTACCACCCTTCTCATAAGGGGTCAGCACTTCAAGGAAACAATTTGCTGCTCTCGGAGAAAATTCTTTCCTTGAAGAGTAGACCCCATTTTTTTGAAGAGCTAGCTATGTCCTTCAGAGATGCATTGTTCCCCTTTTTAAAACTAACGGCAAGTCAATCTTATGTTGTTGTTTTTTTAATGGGGATTGGTTTCGAAATCCTGTCAAAGCGATCAGTTAATTTTGTGCTTCTTTGGAAACACATATGCTACACGTAAGTTTGTCACAAAATCAGATGCAACATTTTTTTCGCAGTTTTATATAAATTTTGTTGAATTCATCAATTTGATGTTTATACAGTGTTTGTCAGGCAGTCCTAATTTGCAGTATAAAGCATTCATTTTATTCCTTTAAGAGAAATCAGGTTGCTTCTAGGTGTCAGACCAGTCAAGAATTGCTTCCGGGGTCGTACTGTGCTAAAATAGTTCCTTAGAAAAAATATGCTGCCTTGTTCAGAGGTGTGATTTTCATTCCTGAACGTATTCTGTTGAATTTATTTGATTTGCTCTTGGAATATGAAGCATTTCTAAGCCAATGAGCCTCAAATACATGATCTTTTGCAGGACTGACTGTATCTCCTGTATGGATGCTGCCAGAGGTCAAGGGGAAGCACTGCTGTTTGTTTTTATTTACACAATCTAGAGGCGGTACATAAGATCTAAGAAATCGTGAAAAACTGAATTAGTGATGATACAAGGGACCGACCATTTGATATTCTACGGGGGGGGGGGGGGGAGAGGGCCTGGTATATTTTTTCAAAAAAAATTCTCTGTCCTTGGATATGCAAGTAGGAAATAAATAGGCTCATAAGGGGATTAAAAAAAAAATAATCTGGCCTCAAAAATAAGTGAAAAAAATAATCTGGCTCCACCCAAAATCTCCAAAAAAAAAAAAATAGTCTGCAGATAATTCCATTTGAATTGATTTTTAAAATATCGCTGATCTGCCGCCTTACTAATTAAGAGAAGCTGACTGTAAGCATCGAGCATTGGATGGAAAGTCAAAATTTTGTATTTTGCTAAAAATGTCATGGTTTAAAGCTCTCGACGAAAGATGAAGATTAGTGAAAAAATAGCCATCAGAGGAGATGGCAAATCCCCCGACCGAAGACCCCCATAGGCCTTGGTAAAAAGGGTGCACTTCAAAACACATATTAGTAATATATTGTCATTCTTTATGCTTCTGATTGACATTAACTGTTAACAGATGCATGATTATCTAACACTCAGACTAAAACAGTATGCTTGACTGCTAAAAAGAGGTAATAACTCAAACAGCCACCATATACACAAATGTATAGCATACGATACATTCAACTTTCAAAATGTGTGAATAACTTCTAAAGTACAAGCCCTACAAACCTAATTTTGAGCTCTCTAGTAAGTGAATTTGGACAAAGAATCCAAATCTGGAAAAAATTTTTTTTTTTTTTTTTTGAGGGGGGGGGGGGGGGAGGGGGCACTGGAATGTGGAGGGGTAAGAGAGAGTTAGGAACACTGATAAGATATCACAGCATGATCATCAATATTCTAAAAGGTTCACGGTTATTCAAATTCTGGAGCTGGCCAGAGGGCCAGGGTATACAGTTATGGAGCAGAGACTCAAACAGCAGCTCAAACTACCAAAGGGAAATAATTCACTAGGTCTAAAAGCAAGAGTTATAATTCATGTATGAGACAAATTGTCATGACCTGTTCTGCATATCTGTGAAGTATCATGAAAATATTTCAAAAGGTATTCAAGCTATGGAGCGGACACTTAAAATCATCAAAGGGAAATAACTCCAAAAGTAAGAAAGCAAGAGTTGTCATTCTTGTTCGCGACACATCATCATGACCTGTTCTGCATATCTGTGAAGTATCATGAAAATATTCCAAAAGGTATTCAAGTTATAGAGCGGACACAAAATCACACCTAAAACCATCAAGGGGTAATAACTCAAAAAGTAAGAAAGCAGGAGTTGTCTTTCTTGTTCGCGACACATCGTCATGACCTGTTCTACATATCTGTGAAGTATCATGAAAATATTCCAAAAGGTATTCAAGTTATAGAGCGGACATGAAATCATACCTAAAATGATCAAGGGGAAATAACTCAAAAAGTAAGAAAGCAAGAGTTGTCATTCTTGTTCGCGACACATCATCATGACCTGTTCTACATATCTGTGAAGTATCATGAGAATATTCCAAAGGGTATTCTAGTTATAGAGCGGACACGAATCTGCCAAAAAATCACACCTAAAACTATCAAGGGGAAATAACTCAAAAAGTAAAAAAGCAAGAGTTGTCATTCTTGTTCGCGACACATCGTCATGACCTGTTCTACATTTCTGTGAAGTATCATGAAAATATTCCAAAGGGTATTCAAGTTACAGAGCGGACACGAATTTGCCAAAAAATCACCAAAGGGGAGATAATTCAAAAAGTACAATAGCAAGAGTTACCATTCTTGTACGCGACACATCGTCATGACCTGTTCTACATAACTGTGAAGTATCATGAAAATATTCCAAAGGGTATTCAAGATATAGAGCGGACAAGAAAGTGTTTACGGACGGACGGACGGACGGACAGACGGACGGACGGACGGACGGACGGACGCCAGGCTCATCGCTATATCCCCCGAACCTTTCGGTCGGGGGATAAAAATTAGTGAAATATGTCAAACGGTTCTCGAGATATCTAAGCAATTACTGTTGCCATGGCAACCATTTTTAGGCCGCTCAAATTTTACATATTTTCATGAATTAAAAAGGGAAAACGTGTCTGTCCTGAAGCAAGTATCAAATAGTTAACTGGTATGGTGCTCAGGACCAAATGTAATTGTCAGTCTCTGCACCTTCAGAGCATTGGCTACTGCACGTTGTTGAAACCATGGCAACTGGAGATACATATAGTCGGAGAAAAAATAAAATTTGTGAAAATAGCTCTTTTTCAAATCGAGGTTATTGAAAATGGCAGCCTGACCTGAATATACCATTAACATGTCTTCAAACATCAACATAAGTACCGTACATAGCGAAAACAATTAGTTGTAAACTTTCACTGACTACAGAATAAATGCATAGGGTGTCCCTGTCGCAATTGCAATTTTACAGAAACAACGTTTTTTTAGATTTCTTTACCCTAATTTCCACACTTTCAGTTTGAATTTGCTTATTAAACAAATAAAGAGTTGCATTTTTATCCCATCTTTGCGAATAACAGCGTAGAAATGTAGTGTTTGATACTGTTTCTATGGTTACGATGCATAAAAATGTGCTACATCAGTTCAAAACGACCCTAAACCCATGTAACTAATATACAACTCTTAATTTGCAGTAGAATCGATATGGTTTTAATGTAGTTCAGTACTTCTAATGGTTTTCATTTTTTTCTGATAAACAGATTTAAAGTTGCTGCTTAGATACCCCACCCACTGTATATGCAATAGCAATATCACCGTTTTGTGAAGAGAAAGTGTGTACAAATGTGAAAAAATATGATATAGAACTACAAGATTGTGAAAAAAAAAATTCTTACCAGTGAATTGTCGCTGATGTAAACATGGTGTTGAAGCGCGAATCTTAGTTTATATCTCGACGGCGAAGCCGGAGTGAATTAAGAAAAGCTAACTGTAAGAAACAAGCCGAAAAATCACACGCTCAACCAATAATAATTTCATAACAAAATGGACATTTCAAACATTTTTATGGCACCACAAAATAACATTTAAATGGCAGACTGGAAAAAAGTTGATGACAGGTTTGTAATTTTATGGCCCTTTCAACAGTACTTAGGTCATGCAACAAGGCATGGGTGATTTTTAAAGACTGTGTGCAATGGCATCCCGTGATTGAAAAAAAGAGAGAGATTCGAACAAGGACTGCTAGCTTAGCACGCAGGCGCTTCCCTCGCTAAGCTACAGAAAAGTGGATGAAATTAGATGGGATGAATAAATCACTCATGAGTACTCGTATACTTACGATGGCACCCCTATCAGGATTACCTAAATTACACAACTTTCTTTGCTATTCTAGAAGCCCCGGGTAGCACAGTAGGTTAAGGCCTGGCCTGCTGATCAAGTGGTTCAGAGTTCGAGATCTGCTGGATGCATTAATCTTTTCAACCGCAAATTTGGCTCCACTAAACAGCTTTTCATGCACATCCCCCCCCCCCCCCCCCATACACACACACACTTCCCACCATCCCCCAACCACATTCCCCAATTGTCCTGATGTGACTGAAATACTGTTAAAAAGGACATAAAATCCAAAGTCATTCATCCATCCATTTTTAGCTGTTCTATGTATATGACGATCATAGGTAACAGAACATTGCTTAAAATTTCAGTATCCCTCGGTGAATAGACGCTGTAGGCCTTAGTCTACACCACTTTCTGTCCTGAAAAATGCCTCTTCTTGCGTATTACTTGCCTCACGGAAGCAATTCATTCAAAAAACGTTAGTAAATTTATTTATAAAATATAGATAAGGCAAAAATATTGCTGCAAATAAAACGGTTTTACTCCGTTCTTCTATTCCGTGATTTCTGCAGACGTTTTGCTCGGGACAACTCTTGTCATCAAATGTACCGAATACAACTGCAACTGCAGTCTTGGTAACTGCAACTGCAGTCTTGGTAAATGGACCTATTTCATAGATAAAAAAAGGTCATGGTGAGCATTGTTGACAGTACCTCTATTCTTTCAAAGATACTATCTTTTATTATTAAAGATCATGGATACTACCTGTAGTGTTCGCAGATTTGTAATCGTCAAGGGAGGTAGATAATGCCAGTTTGACTTATCTCCCTTCCTACTATTTTACAATATTGACACATTTCAAAGATGGATAAGTTTTAAAGTTTTGAGAGTTTACACCTATTTTTTTTACTTTCTTAAACTTCAAACCTTACTCTATCATGCATATATTGTCTTATTATCAAATGTGACTGCCATTTTTAGTTATTTGGCGAATAAAACACCAATTTTTCACTCAAAATTGGGTCGATTTTTTCCAGTAAAAGCTCTCCCGTTGATAATAAGGGACAGAAAACATTCATATCATGTTATCTTATTACATACGTATGTATTTTCAAACTATACAAGCAAATAGGAATGTGATAATATTTTTTGTTTGATTTTTATCGAGGAAATATTACATACATGTCTCAATATTGATATTTTCAAAATTGATTCCTGGTTACCATGGAAACGGCCGAACATTGACCTCTAAAAACTTGTGAAATACAAATAAGCATGGTATATATCGATTTCCCAAAGGCGAGGTCTGCTGACAACCGGTTGTCACCAGACTTTTGGACCAAAATCTTCTGCTGACAACCGGTTGTCACCAGACTTTTTGGACCAAAAACGTCTGCTGACAACCAGCCATATATTTTCTAATAAATGGTTTTAAAAAGGGTCTAATTTCACTGAATTTGTATTAATATGTTATAAATATGTAATAAATATAACAAAAGTTTCTCATAGTTAAGGCAAATGACCATTTTTAGTTGCACTCTTGTCATTGGGTTACATGGACTGTTTATACTTTAATGTATGGAAACCAACAAAGTTAAATATCTACACCATTATAAGCCTATGTAAAACATGTGACCCCAAGAGCAGGCCATCTGGCTTCAGGGCCATAATTTGAACAAACTTGGTAGAGGACCACTAGGTGATGCTACAAACCAAATACAAGGCTCTGCATCAAGTGTTTTAGATAAAAAGATTTTTTTGCGTTTTCCCTATAAGCCTTCGTAAAACCGTGACCCCCAGGGTGAGGCCATTTTGACCCCAGAACCATAATTTGTCAAGGCTCTAGGCCTTGTGATTTAAGAAAAGGAAATCCCATAATTTGTCTAGGCTCTAGGCCTTGTGGTTTTAGACAAAAAGATTTTCAAAAACTCTATTTTAGCTCATTTGACCTAGTTATGCCATGGACTAGAACCATCTGAATAACTTTCAAAGAGGGTCATATAAGGTTCATTCCTGCCAAGTCTGGTCAAAATCCAACCAGCAGTTTAGGAGATAATGTCCTTTGAAGCTAATTGTTTACAACAGAAAAGGCACAACACATGGCATGACATGGCAGACATTGACTGATCACAATAGCTCATCTTGAGCCTATGGCTCAGGTGAGCTAAAAAGATTTTTGAATATTTTCTTATGTATTTCTATGGTTCAAACCTAGGACCCAATGGGGCAGGGCCATTTTTGACCCTGAGGCTACCATTTGAACAAACTTGGTAAAAGACCACAAGGCAATGCTGCATACCAAATTTCAAGCATCTGAGCCCAGCGGTTCTGAAGAAGATTTTTGAATATTTTCCTGTGTATTTCTATGGTTCAAATCCAGGACCCCCCTGGGGTGGGCCATTTTGGGTCCTAGGGCCACCATTTGAACAAAATTGGAAACGACCACTAGGCAGTGCTATATACCAAATTTCAAGCATCTGATTTTAGCAGTTTTGGAGAAGAATATTTTAAGTATATTTTATTTTGGAACCCAAAACCCCATGCTGCAGGGCCATTTTGGACCCTGGGTCCCCACTTGAACAAACTTGGTAAAGGGTCACTAGACATCACTTCATACCAAATATTAAGCATCTGAGCCAGCGGTTCTGAAGCAGAAGATTTTCAATATCAAAGCTCTAGGCTAGGCCTAGCGGTTTCGAAGAAGTTGTCATTTAAAGCAAATTGTTGATGACAGACAAGGCAAGACAGATGTTGGACATTGGCTGATCACAATAGCTCACCTTGAACCTATGGCTCAGGTGAGCTAAAAACAAACAAAAAACCTGAATTCTAAAGTATCAATATTTTACTAACATCAAATACAGCGGCAATCTCTTCCAGCATGGACCACAGCTGATCAATTGTAGAACCCTGATATTATAGAGTAAGGCTGCTATGGTCTTGGATCTAATGGGGTAGATATTCAACTTGACTGTGCTCAATGACAAGAGCCATTTATGTTTCAGGCAGATAAGTAAAGATCATATGAATAAAATTAGCCTGGCTCCAGTCGAATCTGTATAATACTCTGGTGGTCAGATTCTATGTTCCTTTGCAGGAGATATATTGAACATAGGGTCTGTAGCCAGACTAGAATAAAATATGATGCACCAATTTGATAAATGTATTAAGAAGCCTGATTCAGCACTAACTGCAGAACAAACACATCTGATTGAGGTATACACCTTTGTTAGAGATCAAAGTTTGATTTTCACACCTTAATTCTAGGATTTAATTGTAATAGGAGAGAGAACATCATATAGGTATCATAATCAGGCACAAAGCCACAATGTTAGTTAGATAATATATCACAAACAACAAGAGGCAATAGATAAGGACTAAATTTAAAGGCAACACTATCAGTTTCCATACATCAAAGTACAAACAGTCCTCATATATATGTAAAACAATGCCAAAAAAGTGCAAGAATGCAAGTAAAAATAATAATTTGCCTTAACTTTGAGAACATTTTATGTTTTAATATAAATTCAGTCAAAGGAAACCCAATTAAAAACCATTTAATGGAAAATATATGGCCGGTAGTCAGCAGACGTTTTTGGCCAAAAAAGTCTGGTGACAACCGGTTGTCAGCAGAAGATTTTGGTCCAAAAAGTCTGGTGACAACCGGTTGTCAGCAGACACTTCCTTTCCCAAAATTTGAGCCAAATCCGTAATTTTCGACTTTCCACGTTATTATGGGCGAATGCTCGATGCTTACAGTCAGCCTCTCTTAAATGTTTCCACTCCACTCAAACTGAATTGCAAGAGTCACTAGCTTATGGGACACAAAGCCAGTATGGCAAAATAAACACTCTAAAAGGCAAAATTCCTTAAAAAAGCCCTTATTTATTTTTAGCATCATCCCTAGTTTTTCTCTATTGTTTCTGTTGCCATTACAATTGGGAAATTGCTTTGGCTTCTGGGGGGGTGTAACCCCCAGACCCCCCTTTGTTAACAGTTAACTTCTTAGCATAGAACTTTTAGCCATTTATTAACTTGAATTCATTTATAATGTGAGTGTGACTCTATCAGTACAGTATTTATCAAACTTTCTAAAGTGTAAATAAAGCATGTTTTTGCATATGATTGGGCTAGAAAAAAAACCTTAGATTTCCTAATGTTAGCCCTAAAACTTTGTGAAAATAGCCCTAATTTTTGGCCAAAATATCCCTAATTTAAGGCCTAATTTTTTGCCAAGCTCATACAGGGATGTTTGTATCTGTACCATAGATGACGAGAGTAACATGCTCCAGGCACTGGTGTGCAAAAGCAAGCTAAACCATGTCCTTAGCCTGGTTACAAACAGCACCATGTTCTTTTTGTGAGAAAAAAAGGTGTAAAAATTACTGATGTGGGTAAAATAAAACGATGTTAAGGTCAAATAAATAACAGGCCTCATACTGACAAAGCTTTTCCAAGCCTGAAATGCCTGCTTTCTCAGCCCAAAATAGCCCTTTTTAAGCAGAAAAAACACTGAAAACTTAAAAATCAAAGCCTGAAATCAAGTAAAATTCAAGAAATGAAAGCCTGAAATCCTGCAGAAGCCTGAAAAGTATGAGGCCTGAAATAAAGATCTGATAGGTCAGCCTATATTAAAAATCAAACAAAAAAAAATTGTTCGAGTTAGCTTGTAAAAAAAAAAAAAAAATGAAATTAGCTCCCTCAAGGTGAAAAAAAAAGAAATTGTTTCCAGAGGCCAGTGAAATATCAAATGGTTGGTCCCTAAATATTTGTATATTTTTGAAGAGTACAGTTGCTGATCTAATCCGATTATGGTATCTTATTGGCCAGTGAATGTGGTGGAACTTTGGATAGTGCTGTGAATGGCCTCATTTTGCATTGTTTTCTATGGGAGCCAATTTCAGTGGTCTGACACCTTGATGTGAAAGTGTAGACTGACACCTAAATGTGAAAGTGTAATTAAGCCAATGAGCTTCAAATACATGATCTTTTGCAGTAGTATATCTCCTGTATGGATGCTGCCAGAGGTCAAGGGGAAGCCCTGCGGTTATCATTTATTCATGCAAGCTGGAGACATGCTGTGAAAAACTGAATCGGTCATGATATAAATATTTGTACATTTTTTGAAGAGCACAATTGCTGATCTAACTGGCCAGTGACTGTTATGGAACTTCGGATAGTGCTGTGAATGGGCCTCATTTTGCACTGTTTTCTATGGAATCCAATTTCTGTATTTCCGTATAAAAAGCCTTAAGGCCATAGAATCCCACTGGTATCTTCTTGAGCACAAGTATTACTTTACTCTTGTAATAATCTCGAGGTATTTTGTGGTGCGTGCTATGTAACTATTAGTATGAATTCCGTGCAGCAAAACAGTTTGTCTTTGCCAAAAATGTCTCTAGTTCCGATAAGATAAGGTTTCTCCAGTCTCTAACTTTGTCATCACATTTGGCGTCTAGCAGTAAACGTAAGTCCTGGTGCATAATACCACGTTTCATGTAACTTTCTTCTCATTGGTCCTTTTACATACTAATAAGCGTTTCACTGACATGGATCAATTTCACCGTTTTACTGCAAATTATATGAATACAAGTAATTTTACCGCTATGATTTAAACATATGTATTGTGGCATATACAATATAAACATGCTACCACAATAACTATGAAAATAATCCAACTAATACATATACAACTGACCTTTTAACGCCAATAAATGCTCTTTTTCCCTTGTGCCTTCCATCTTGAATTAGCTGGTTTCCCTTTGAAGCAATGTACCTGTATGAGGCTGGTATCCAGCTAAAAAATGAAGTTAGGATTGGGCAAAAGCGTTGTTTCGACAGCTTCCTGAACGTTGAATTTTTGGAATAGCTCTAAAACAATATTAATCGTCATTTACAGTCGCTTATTTTTATTAACAACTAACATGAGCATTATAGAGTTTTTATTGCGACTTAATAAGACTAATATGAAATAGGTGTTACCTAAATGCGTGCAAAAGCAGATATTTTTTTCTTGTACAAAGCTGAGAAGCGCAGTGGCTCAGTGGTCAGTGCACTTGATTCTGAAGCCGAGAAGCACTGTGGCTCAGTGGTTAGTGCACTTGACTCTGAAGCCAGAGGTAGTGGGTTCGATCCTCACCCGGGGTGAAGTCTTCCTTTATCCGAACGCGTTTTTCTAGCATCATTTGCAGGGAAGGGATGATGTTAACAAGTGTGCCGTCATCCCCTGTGCAGGTTAAAGATCCCTACTATAGCTACATGGTTATACGTAGGCTTTCATCCTGCAACACCGGAGTGTACACCGGCTGTGTCCCTCTCGGGGTTTAAGACGTGATAGATAGATAGATAGATAGATAGATAGATAGATAGATAGATAGATAGATAGATAGATAGATAGATAGATGGCTGTGTCCCTCTCGGGGTTTAAGACGTGATAGATAGATAGATAGATAGATAGATAGATAGATAGATAGATAGATAGATAGATAGATAGATAGATAGATAGATAGATATAGATAGATAGATAGATAGATAGATAGATAGATAGATAGATAGATAGATAGATAATCTGCAGCAATTTAACTTCTAAGTAGTTTGGGATCTATCATTAAAGCCCTAACGACAAATTAGTTAATGACGGCATTAAGTCTGGTTGTATTAAACTCTTTAAACCGTCACAAGTTAATGATGCGTTAATGACGAGTTTTTCATTAAATCTGACGTCTGAGGAACAAAATAACGTGACGTTAATAAGACGGCGTGCTATTTAATTGGTTTTGGGCACTGGTTAAAGATTTACCCCCTTGATAATAATAACAAAAATGATTTGGTGAAATATTTCATGCAATACCTCCGACTTGGTCTAACCATACGTTTGAAATAGAGTCAAGATAATAATATTTGATAAAAGTGACTTTAAACAAAAAATAAGTTAAATTTTTGAACGATGGCGGACCGCGGTCGAAATCGCATTATTGGACAAGAATAATTTATTCATACGTCACAATCACGTGCGCGAATAAGAGAAATACCTGTACATGATCACATGGCACACGTGATCAAAATAGATGTTCTTACAGGCCGTGAGGAAACAGGTAATTTGCATTTAAATTTGAAGATAATTTTTCATTCCACATTTATCGAAAAAACATTTATTTTCTCAAAACTTGTATGATTAATTATGACACTATTACATATTCTCTAACGAAATTTTGTTAAAATATTTGTTTCTGAAAACATGAAATAAACGAGGGAGACAATCTTTAAAAGGATGAAACTCTTGTGAAAATCTTTCAGAGATAACTTATATAGAATATACCATTGTGATGGCAATGGGATTTTCCTTTTCCGAGCCACTTATGATAAGCACATGTAGTTTATCTTTCGCCAGGATGTATGACTTTGCCTGTGTACTGGTTCCTCATGTGTCTGTGCACTGTCTAGTGTCTACTGTGGCAGAAATTTTACACACGTATAAAAGCATGCAAACATGTTCGAGTCCCTAAAATTGGAATGCCATCTTATAAAGGAGACATATCTTGCAGGCACATTTCGATGATTCAACGTTGTGTGTCCGCTGTGTAGGCTCCCAGAATGGAAGTGAAATGCATACAAAGAGGCACACAATTGTTGCTACTATATTTGTTGTGTGCTAGTATGATGAAGTATCATTTAATTATTAAATACTGTTATCCAATAAATTGTTATTTAAATTTAAACATTTAATTATTAAATACTGTTATCAAATAAATTGTTATTGCTGTAATACGCCAAATGCTAGTGTATCAGCATGACCAAAAGGCTGGAATATATTACCATATTTACTAAATAATTATTATGGTAACATTCTAAATTAATTTAGTAGGAAACTGTTAAAAACATTACAGCTTTTAGTCTGATATTTCATTTGAAAATTTCTGAACCCATCAATATTAAACCATCCATCCGGCCGTCCAAAGTTCAAGGTTACAGACTCTGAAATTTCGTGAATGAAAGTGGCATTAAAGTTCTATGTGCTGTTAGCATAATTCCTTATATTTCTGAAATCGAAAAACCAAACCTTTTGATAAGCTCTGCTGTGGAGTTTGATAAAGATTGTCTGACTGTTCATCTGTCTAGCCATTAAGCGATGACACTGGCCGGGAGCATCCGTAAGCTCTTGTTCACTTGCTCAAATTTTTTTTTCTATAGATCCAATTTTGGATATATACTTAACACCATTTATTCTGCATGTTGACGGCTATATAGAGGATGTTAAATGAGTGCTCAGATACTCAGGTTTGGGTTGCTGAGTGGCCACCTTTTGGGAACAAGCTGCTCACTCGGTTGGCCATATGTTCTCTGTATCTTGATTATTTGTAATCTTAGTTGTTTCCAACTATGGTTTGAGGGCTGGATTTGGATTTTGATTGTTTCAGTTCCTGGTCTTTGCATACTTTTTACTGCTGAATTTATCAAACGAGTTGGGGAAAAAGATTAGATGCGAGGCCATGCCAAGCATCTTATCGCTCTTCCCCAACGAGTTTAATAAATTCAATAATACAGGAGCACGAATGGTTTCACAAATATTGCGTTAAGGATGTTCGCTGGTCTGAAACAAATTTTTGACAGAGTAACAAGGAGTTCAAATAAGTTGCTAATAATTATACCCTGAAACCATATAAGCAGTATAAGGTGCAGAAAAGTATATGTTAATGTTCATTTTTTTAGATAGAGCAATTTATATAATGGTACCCTCCTCTGCGATTTTACTATATGGAAGTGATAGGGAAAAATCACATTTTTTTTCATCAATTTGCTTCCTTTTTTATAAGAATGAGTAACAAGAAGCTTCTAAATCTTTCTCATAAGTTAGAATTTGTCTGCATGTTTAATCTGAGAGCAAAATAAATTTGCACCTTAATGTGCAAATTTTTAGCTACAAGGCCTGGAAGCCCGTTTTTGCTAGGAAAATAATAGGGAAATTGGAGTTTTGTAGAGGGAGTTTCAGTTATCATGTCATAATTACATTATTTATAGTAAGAGTTAAAGGCCCTTGCTGAAAATGGTCAATTGTTCCACCCAACTTTCTAGCTAATAGGTGTGAAGTGGTTATGCCACTGTGGTCATTATCTATAATTAGTTGAGAGGGTAGTTCTTATCAACATCAAAGAAACTTCCTACATCATGTAAAGACCAGACAGTAGCACTGATATTCAATAAAACGCTATCTCCTGGTAGCAAGATGTTTAACAAAAGATTTAGAGTACTTTCGTTACTTGCTTCTCTTCATGTTCAACTCCAGTCTTCTAAGGCATAAGAAAGTTTCCTGACCCTCCAAATGGGGTGGAGGAAAGGCTAAATCAGAAAAACGCGGTTGCTATTTTCTCAGCCTTTCAATATTATTTCACTTATTTGGGTCTGAGATAAAAAAAATAGATAAATAGATAGCTTGAAAACTTCGGTCGAAAAAAATATATATGCATATTGCAAGTTTCAGCTGGGAAATATAAGGTATGGTAGGTCGGATTAAAACAAGTGTTTAATTTTTTATATGAAATTGTGGCCCCGACCTAAAGCTATATATTTTAGTTGGTTGGGACCGGAGCCTTTTTGTCTGTTGCTTGGTCCACCGGGGCTCAACTGGTGACCTTCTTTTGCTTCAGATTTCCAGTGGGGTTGTTTGGTAGGCCAGGGATCTCCACCTGTCAGACGGCCCGTTGTATCTGTTGAGTCCTCGTCTTTGCTTCTTCATGGTGTTGAAATTTGATTTATGTGTTTACCTTGATGATTCATTGACGAGTTAGAGGGTTATCATGCGAACCGAACAACCAACTAAATGTTTTGTACCACTTCAGAAACTGAGGGTGAGGTTGGGCCTGTAAAATCGATTTAAGCCCCCCAGTAATTCATTACTGACCGTTCCAAGGCGGTAGTTCTGTTGTGGTTCTCTGTTGCCTGTTTTTGGTGTCAGAGTTTCTGTGATGTTTTACCTTATGTATGTTCTTATTATTTTTTGTTCGGTTTGGGTTGCTGAGTGGCCACCTTTTGGGAACAAGCTGCTCACTCGGTTGGCAATATGTTCTCTGTATCTTGATTATTTGTAATCTTAGTTGTTTCCAACTATGGTTTGAGGGCTGGATTTGGATTTTGATTGTTTCAGTTCCTGGTCTTTGCATACTTTTTACTTTTACATAAATGTATTAATTGAAACCTAAGGTCATAGTACTCAGGATTTGATTTTTCTGTTTTGGGTCTAAAACTGGTCTTCCTAGTGTCTGTAAGGACCATGCCATAATTTGTTATGTTACCGTAAAATGTCTAAGTTACGGGACATGTTGGTCTAAGCAAACAGTGCATACTAGATCAGACTGCTCCGGATCAGGGTATACACTGTTTGCTATTTGGACGTGTCGTTGTATTGTAAACCCAAACTGTTCCATTTTGGGAAAATTACGGTATTTATTTTCGGTGTCCAAATGTTTAGAATTTGTGTCCGAATTTTAAGAATTTGTATTATGGGTAGTGCTAGACATGTAGAGAAGAACTGTTTTTATTGATTCCTATTACAGTACTAGTAGCAGTTTAATTAGAATGAAAGCTCTTGGTACATGGATGTAATAAAAAACAATTTCGTACATCATATAATATCAAAAATGCTAGAGTTGTCCCGGGTTTATACTACAAGATACCTTATTTATTTTGTTTTTAAATTTTGTCCGGAATTTTATACACTTTTTACTTTTCCCAAGGTTCCTAGCATTTCGATGTTATGCAAACAGATCAACTCAGGGTCATTTTTCAAACACTGGTTCAAAAACTTATTGATGGAATTAAGTGTTGAAGTCAGACTCAAGTGTGAAGTTACTTGATTTTTGGCTGCTTAGTCTACAATCGAAACAGAGTTTGTTTCTGCACTCAGTTTTTTTGTGTCACCATTCAGTACAAACTGCAGCCTAAATTATACATTTCTTTCTTGATCTCTCAAAGGAACTTTCCTGTTGAAGGAAATGATAGGCAAAAACACATCTGCTCGGCCTACTGAGTGTCCAGCTGTACAACTGATAAGGTATATATCAGGCTCATTATGGATTGCATGATGATATTATTAACACCTATTTACTACAAAGCATGGGCCTTTAAATGAAATTTACCATGTTTGTACATGGTTGCAAATTAAACGTCGCAGATGAGCGATACCCTTCAGGTTAGTGTGCAAATAACAGAAAACCTGAAAATTTTAAGTCTACTCCCTTTTGTGTTTTTGCTATGTGTATAAAATAAATGGTTACAAATTAAACGTACCGCCCATATATATAAGATTTTAATGGGAAATATAGTTTTCTACATACAGTGGACAAGAGTGTTCGTTAAATAATGACGTCGCCGTTAAGTTTAATGCATTTCTTCTATAAGCACAAAAATAACTGTGAGAAAAGTACGATAACATATTTTCTGGAAAGTTGCGCTAATATCTAGCTAAATTATTGCTGCGATATCAATACTAACTTGTTTGCTTTCCTGATATCTATAGTTACTATTCTGCACTATTTTAATCTCATTAAGACATTTTCTTGTGGTAAGTTTTGCTAACTGACACAAATTTAAACAGGATATTCTGAAAAATTACCCAATATTAAAACAATCACATCTCTGCAAAATACAAACATATTATGTTTATTGCATACCTCATTTAGCTACATATTAGGATAATTTTCATGATGGTTTATATTATGCTTTTAAGATAATATTTTTTCAGCGTAAGTGGAAATACGCTGTAGTTAAAGTGATTGTTCAGATCTCTTAACTGATTCTCTATATCAAAAATAAATAAGTCAGTATGTCCTAATTTAATTTCTACAGATCATTTCTTCATCTGCTAAGGTAATTAAAATCATGTTTATTGCTCTTATCTTAAACATCAGGCAGCAGACATGTTTTCGATCACATCAATCTAACAGCTTGAAACAGCTGGATAGCAAGCGTTTGTTTACCTAAACTTTTACGCAGTGGAACCACTTTCTGGGAGTTGACCGTGATTCCATATGGAAAGTAAGTAAGTAAGTAAGTACATGTAAGTAAGTAAGTAAAGTCTTTATTTAGTGAGGGTGACAACATTTAGCACATACATATATATCATAAATGTAAAAGCTAATCTTCCATGAGGCAAGATTGCAATTAGTTCCTGAGCTTATAATGTCATCGGATGTGATTTAGGAGGTAAACATTAAAAAGGCACCACTGGTCACCTCAATATACAGAGTCAGAAGATGACTTGAAATACAGACTGTCAAATGCAGATGATAGCTTGACATACTTGAGGTGTCAATTTTCTATGGTGCAAGTGCAGTTTTTGTATGCCTATGCACAGACTTCAGAAAAGCATGTTTGTATAACCAACAGCTATTACCATTATTCTCATTTTCATGCATTATTTAATGTATTCATTATTATTATTTATATAAGTACTAGTACTATTTAAATGTGTTGTAAGCTGACCTGCTAATGCTAGATTTTTATTGCCAGAATTACCTTAAAATTCTAAGTATTGGGACAGAACAGTGCTAACCCTGATCAGACTGCTCCTAAAGAAACAGTCTGATCATGGTCTAAACTGTTTTGAATTAGATGTTGCAAAGGCATTTGTTCCCTGTCAACGTTTAACAGTGTGCATTTCAATGAACAGACTGATTTGGCTTTGCATTGGATCACTACTCTAAGCTAATATCTCCAGCTTCTCTGTAACTCATTTTACCTTGCTGCAGCTGCTACTAGTAAGTGATTCCAACAGAAAATATTTGAAGTCATTCAACTTATAAATGGCAGACTCCTTGGGCAAGTGATAATCATCAAATTACACACTAATTGAAATGGTTTTGACAAAAAAATTTGGAGGTATGATTCTCATCATATTTTTAACTTATGTTATAAAGGTTTAGAAAAAGATGTGAACAATCACTTTAACGACAACTTCACGATTTAGTGAACGCTTGTCCACCCTATACAGGGGCATAGCTAGAAGGAGAACTTAAGCATCTCCATCTGTGTTTAATGTATATGGGTACACTTTCAAGAGGACCAACTCTGCTTTTTGCCTCCCTTCTCAATGCTGGTGAATTCTAAAAGGAAAGAATTTGCTCCTCCAGGAGCAAATTCTTTCCTTTAAGAATTAACCCTATTTAAGAACGGATGATCTATGCAAGAAAACAAAGAAGTCACAGAAATTGTTCCAACTTTGAAAAAATGGCGTAAGGGGGGCATATTTTTCATATTAGAGTTATCACCCTGGAGATGCATGCTTTCAGATTGTAATATTTGCTTCTACAAAGTAAAAGTCTGGCTATGTCCCTGTATGTGTCATTATGATATCATGCGCAGAAGTTGACATTCGTTTATTATGTTAGTTGGAAAAGTGTTTATGTATAATGAAAAAGGTAATAAAATGATTATGATAAAAGAAATATCAGTTTCAGCTTTTCCTTGATCATAATGCAGGAGTTTGTAATTTTATTCAAACAAAAATAAAGATTAAAAAGAAGACAAAAATAATAGTATATATATATATATATTTGCATCATCGTCCTGATAAAATGTCAAGCTCCTGTAATATGATAATTCGAACCCATATACTCTCAAACATGTGTACCCCATCATTATATTTCTTTAAAGCCATTTAATACTCACTTAACATTGAACAATAGGGCATTATCACCTTTCCCTACTATGTCTATAGTGGCTGCATTATCGGCTGCGTTTTCCCTATACATTTAATACGGCTGCATTTTATGGCTGCATTATATACCGGCCCCACATTCACTTTCCCCGACACATCTCTCTTGATGCCCAAATGCACTGTATTGGTTTCCAAGAAACTTTTTGACCAGACAGGACAAATTCAGTTGTGTCAGATCTTTTACCACATTCACTTTCCCCGACACATCTCTCTTGATGCCCAAATGCACTGTATTGGTTTCCGAAGAAACTTTTTGACCAGACAGGACAAATTCAGTTGTGTCAGATCTTTTACCACAACGAAAACGCAAGACTGCTACTCTTTGTTGGGCTTATGAAATATCCTTCTCTATTGGCATTACTACCGACATCCCAGATCATAGCTTGCATGGTGTGTTTTTCTCTTGCAAGAACTGCCAGGTCATCTGCAACTGTTATACCTATCTTAACTTCTGAATATGTATCTTCTAGATGAAGGAGCAGAGGATTATTGTACCGTTTGTAATGAGTAATGGAAAGTACACCCCCTGTCTAACGCCTGATAAATCTCATATTCCAACGTTGTACACTAGCTCTGCAATCACAACATTAGTGTCGTTACGCTTCAAGCGCCCGGTGAGATCAAGACTTCCGGTTTTGAAATCGAAAACGTCGCAACTTTTACTTTTTTGTAAAAAAAATAAAATAATTCGATATTAATAAGGATGGCATCGTCCACAAGTAATTGGTCGGTCGTTGGAAAACAGAAGAAAGGCAAAGGGCAGTCTCAGCACTTTTCTAAACAACAGAAGAAGCAGTTTATGGAGAACATGCCCAGAATAGAAGCAGCCGGTGAGTGATGTCGGGCTTTTACCATACGGTAAATAATGGGCTGGCATTTAACTGTAATGACTTTACGCCATAAGGACTCTTTTTTTTTTTTTTTTCGTAGCGACTCTGAGAATGCCTAACCCGACCCAAAATGCTGGAACCGAAGGCTACTTATCGTGCCGTCTTATGCTTTCGCCAGCCATATGCTATCGATACCTTCCTTTACGTCGCAAAATTTTCCCAAGAAATTACATCATACATCACGTTGACCTTTGATCTGGTCGTCTGAGGCTTCGTCTTCAACCCATTGAAAGAATCAACACAACATGCTAAGAATAAAGGTAAACTCACTGTACTTACAAAATAACATGTAATTTGTCCATTTTCAATTATATCCATAATTATTGACCATAAACTCATTGAAATTTCCGCTTTTTTACTTTCCGCTGTCATGGACGCTTTCTCATCTGTTTATTTACTCTGTGGTGCTTAAAATAGAACCGGTCAAAGCGCATGTCTGTGTTATATTTTAAAAGTACGGAAATGCAAACATGTCATAGGTCCTTATTAGATTGAGATTCACATAGAACACCTTCTTAGAATGTCTTTAGTTGATTTCAATGCACTATTGCTGCTGAAAAGCTATTAAGACTTTATTTCAACTTATAATTGTGTAGTTGTAGAGCATGCCAAGTAGATGTATGAACTACCAGCAGGTATGTGAACTCTAACTTGTGTAAATAACAATGGTTTTCTATTATGCTCTCGTTAGATTTGTAGCAGTTCATATTTTAGTTTGCTTTGTTCCATATCTTGTCAATGGCGATTAATTTGAGCTTAAAAAACAAAAGAGAAAGTAACAGCGGATTTAAGTCACAGGTATGTATGATATTTATGCGCCACCGTAGATATTTTGGTGCAACAATTGCACAGCGCGCGACAATTTGGATATGCAAATGAGTATCGAAAGCATGTAACAGGCTTTTTCATTGGTCAATTTTTATAGTCATGTTTCTGAGTCATGCTGTAAAACACTCGGCTCGGAAAATGGCGTGTTTTCATTGATCCTAAAGAGGAAAAAGGCGAAGTTTTATGCATATAAGGGGAAATATTTGTTTACAGTGCTGTGTTGCGAGTACACCGGAATACTTTATTTAGGTATCGATAGCATATGAGTCCAGGATACCTATTAAAGGCGCCCCGATAGCTCAGTGGTACTCAGACAAAACGGACCATGGACAAAACGGACCAGACAAAACAGACCATGGTTAGGACAAAAAGGACCACGTTTCAGGACAAAACAGACCACGTTTCAGGACACAACAGACCACGTTTCAGGACCAGACAGACCGTGCTAGAAGACAAACCAGGCCATTAATTGGTGCCAATTAAAAGATTAAAGAGCTAGGTTTTCCTTCTGCCTTGTATTTAAGGAGATTTTGGGACCCACATACCAATGTTTTAAGAGTCCAATGCCAAAAGTAAAGGGTCCTGCACTCTATAAAATGTTATAAAATGTCCAAATCAAATATCAGAATTTCATAAATACTTTATTTTGAAAATCATTACTTTGTGTTCCGCCAAGATTCATCACTTTCAATTGGGACTTAGAGTTTGTTCTGAGAGTCCCATTGGATGCACAGTTTTTTTTCTGGGAGTCCCAGACACCATTTTGGGGGTCTGAGACTCTCAATCTTGAGTCCGGGAAAACCCTGATTAAAGAGTATATAATTATCAAAGACAAAGTTAAATGGTCACAATTATTTGAATACTGCTCATGATCTCATCTACCTTTGATTGTCGCTAATATCTGAATAATTTAATACGTTGATAAAAGGTAATATTCTTATCTTTTGAGCATGCAAATTGCTTTGTTAGTGTTGCAACTAAAATGAAACGTGCTATCTCAAGATTAACGGAATGTCTGAATGTTGTCCGTTTTGTCCTTAAACGTGGTCCGTTTTGTCCTGAACGTGGTCCGTTTCGTCCCGAACGTGGTCCGTTTTGTCCCAAGCGTGGTCCGTTTTGTCCGTGGTCCGTTTTGTCCGTGGTCCGTTATGTCCCTAATTCAGCTCAGTCTGTAGAGAGGTTTACCTATAACCGTAGACTGGCTACATACCTCTACCACGTAGGTTCAAAACCTGCGCTGGCAAGAATGAATGGTTGGCTGTTCCTTTCGGGGTTGCGATGGTTTCTAGGGGTGTAACAATACATCAAACTATCAATATTATATCTGGATAAGACATGTCCCCAATAGTTATCGCAATGTGTTGCAATAGCAACCTGCAATAGTAATAGTATCGCAATGGTACATCTTGCAATGCCAGTACTATTGCAAAAGTCTTTTATGGACTATTGTTACATCCCTAGTGGTTTCACAGAGTATTTCCCAGCCCTGATACAGCTGACAACTACTTCTGGCTTTTTTCCACCACAGAACAGTCCTCTGCTGTAATGATCCGGTATGTTCGAATTTGAGTATCCTGGTGAATGATTGTCATTGGACGTATCACCAGTAAACAATTCTGATTCTGAGTATGAAGGAAGACAAAAACAAAAGAAAAACCCTTACCCAAACCTGCCAAGTTTTCAGTTAACAAAAGAGTGAGACTGCGCCCGAAGCCTCGATTTAGCCCCCTTTTCCACATTAGTTCATTCGCGGAGAAACCCATTGACAATGGAAAAAAGTAAGATTTTTTGTGTCATTTTTTTTTCTTTATGTGAAACTAGAGATTGGGGATGGCAGTGGGGAGGAGTAGGATCAGTAGGTAGTTCTTAAATGAAGATAAACATCAAGTATTCTTATTTACAGGGTTTTTTTTACTAAAATTTTATACATTGAGTTTGTAATGTTAAAGTGATCTGCTATCAAAAATGGAAAGTTGTGTTCAGCAATGAAGTTGCTAAAGAGAGTTCCAGCTCTGACATCTTGGTCTTTTATGGTAACAACAAAATCAGATCATACCGTCTAGGTAACAACAAAATCAGATCATACCGATTGCAAAAGTTTTGACTTTTTCAATGACTGACTGTGAAGATCTGTGTTACCGTGCTTTTTACATCATTTTTTTCCGGCGTGGGAAACACTGAATTGCCTTTGGCAAAGTTTACAAAATGCAAATCTGTTGCCCTTCTCACTCTTTGTAATCAAGGAAAACTCGATCTCCCATCAATTTTGGTACTTTGACTTATAAACCTTTTTTTTTTCTCCGGCAATATTTCATGTACATAAAAACAGAAGTACACATTTGGCCGTCTTCAGCTCTAATTGCTATCGAATACTCGAGTTATTTTTACCCATGCTATTTTAAGACTATCGGAAACCTTTACCTTGACCTATTTTTAGACCAGATGATGAAATTTTACCTTGGATGTCTTTTTCTGTTTAAGATCCTGTGAAAGAATCATCTACCATCTATGATGCATTCGTAGCCAAAGAACAGGAGAAACGTCAAGAAAAGTTTGTTGACAAGCTGGATGCCAAAGAGGGCTCGGGTAAAGAGAATGGGGATGGTGTGCAAAAGAAGAAGACTGCTGTCAAGAATGGCAAAAAACCTGAACATGACAGGAGGAAACTAACATTTGAGGAAGCAGTAAAAGAGGTCAGTAGGAACAGGGGATTTTCTATGTGTTCATAGGGGCCGAAAATCAGCCCCATTCCCAAACAGAGTTTCTTTAAAATCATGCTGAATTCCCAAATTTTGCAACTTATACCTGAAATTTTCATTTCCAAATTCCAAAGGGCCAAATTTCCCCCCAATTTTAGGAAAAAGGCCGCCCCATTCCCAAAAAAACCTTTATAAAGCCCTGCAGGAAAGACCCAGGGCCCAGCCTTTCAAAATGAGTGACATTGTTAGCAAGCAAAGCATTACAGTTTCAATCATATTGTACACAAATACATTGCCATTTTTGTATCCAAGAAAAGTGAGGAGCTATTGCAGTGCAAAATTTCCTCACATTTTCTGCCAAAAATATTAGCTTGATTTTATGTGTACTAGATTTTTGTAGCCGAAGATAAGTGTCTGTATGTGATTGGTGTTTCATGAAAAGGAACCTGAAGCCATATGCATACAGTAAACACATGTCAGCCTGCACAAACTTTACTTTTCAATTTTTTGATTTCTCAAGATTTATAGATGATATGTGAACAGGGATGACCCTAATCAGAAAGTGTGGGTGTGCAGGCTGATTTTAGTCTTTCTGTTTGCACATGTCAGTCATATATATACCACAGGGTATAATCGATTCCGCTAATTTTCGCTTCCTGCAGAGACTGTACATCATATTTGGCTTACGCCGAGACTGTCTGCAATCTCTTGCTTCCTGCCGAGGCGTCTCTACATGATAAATGGCTTCCTGCAGAGACTGTCCGCGTGATTCTGCTTCCTGTCGAGGCTCTCGGCAGGAAGCAGAGTCATGCAGACAGTCTTGGCAGGAAGCCAATTTTCGAGGACAGTAGTCCCTGCAAGAGTTCGCGGAAGCCAAATATGATGTACAGTGTCTGCAGGAAGCAAAAATTAGCGGAAATCGATTATACCCTATGTAAACCTCAAATAATAAAGTGAATACCACAGCTCCAAGGGAGGCCACTCTAATGTGGAAGTATTTTGCTTTTCTTCATATGGGGGCTAGGGGAGAGTCGGGTAACTTCGGACAGTGGGTAATTTCGGACAGTGACACTGTTTCCTTTATATGTCAGTTGTTTGGGCATAAAACTGGCCAAACAGTGAAAATCCTGATGAGATGGCTCATTATGAGCCGTCTCATCTGGATTTTCACTGTTTGCCATGATATGTCCGAATTTACCCGCCTGTCCGAAGTCGCCCGACTCTCCCCTACTTTACTCTTTAAGAGTAATGATAACCCCCAGTGGCCACATGCGCCTAATTTTTGTCTCGGGCCACCAGAAATCTCCAAAATATGACCTTTGGTGGCCCAAATTTATCTTTCTGGCAATACTAAATGACTGGGAACTTTAGGTAGTGGATAATTTGGGCCACTGAAAGTTAGGCCTGTCAGCTTTTGGGCCACCATAAAATTTTGTGAGTTTCCAGTACTGTTAACCATCCTTTTAGAAGAGATTCAGCTGCCAAGGAAGCAAATAATGTTGTAATTTTGTACCTCTTTCAAAAACTGTGCTGAAACCATAGCAGTGTAGCCATATCAGCATCAAAAGGTAATTCTAATGCACTTAGGTATGTAACGCAACGTCTGATTGGATAACGTCAAAGATTTGCAACAGTATATTCTACGATATACTGTTGGAAACCCGACATCATTATAAAACCTCGCTTCTCATTGGCTGACGTTTGGTTTTACGCTACTGAAAGTGCTTGCAATGGGTGCAACGAAGTACACTTTGAAAGGTGAAAATGTGAAAAAGTTCATTAGAATGGGGATAACTGTACTGAAAAATGTCATTTGGGGAGGTAAATCATAGGTTATGGTCGCAAATTGCATTTTACGGCTCCGCTGGCGTGTCACCGTAAAACGAAATTTCCGACCATAAAACCGATGATTTACTTCCCCAAATGACAATTTTGAGTACAGTTATCCCCTAAATGGGTGTCCTTTCAGGGGAAGCAACTCTTCCAGTCTCATTTTTGCCCAGGTGTCAACTCTTCAAAGAAAGACAGAGCTCTAGATAAGAAGGAGTATTTGATGATAATTAAGGATAATTTTTCTTATTTCTCATTCAAACCATATGTTGTGACCCCTCATCTGAACCGTCTCGTCGAGACGGTTCAGATGAGGGGTCACAACATATGTTTTATGCAGAATTAACGAAAATTATCCCTAATTATCACCAAATACTCCCTCTTATCTAGAGCTCTGAAAGAGTTTGCTCCTTTAAGAGTAGATTCTGTTTTGCAAGGGCTTTGTCATCCAGGGAAGCAAACAAGAAGTAACAAAGGTTTGTTCCCAATTGTAAAAGTGATGGAAAAACATGCAGATGTACCCATACACATTATATACTCAACAGCAAAAGAAACGCATATTTTTTAGTGTCTTGTTTTGCCTCATTAAGTGTAATGATGTTTTACTTTTAACTTAGTACTGGGATTTGCCTATACGTGGCCATAAGCGCTGCAGCATTTTCTTGTCACAGTGCAAATCTTAGAAAAAGATATGAAGATTTTTGTCTAAAAGGCAAAAATCACAAAATTCTGCATCACAATGGCAAACAATAAATTATCAATAGGATTTTGCTGCATGTGAGTTCAGCATGATGTCACCAATCAGAAAACGGTATAAAACTTTTAAAAACTTGATTCTTATACAGTCAAATCGCACATGCAAAGATCTGCATTTTTTCGAAGTTTTTGAAATTCGTCTGAATTATCAAATTATTAGAAAAATCAGGTAATTTGTGATTCAAAATGAGTAAGGCTACGGGTAAAAGACCCGTTTAAAACAAATTTTGGTTCGAAATGAGCACGTATTTTGCTCACTTCCGGTTTGAGTTACGAAATTTAAAAGCCGAAAAAATGTTTTCTGGAAAAAAATCTTGTCTTCCGATTCGGTTACCGTAGACTGCCCTTTGTGATAAAGATGCTGTATGATTTTCATTCAATATTGCCCAGTGATTTCAAGGATCTAGCGCCCAAAAGTTCAATCTGTGGTTGCATTATTGGAAGGACACACGGAATTACTTCCCTTTGTTACATACTCCAATTGATTGTGACCACTTACCCTTTTATTTAACCCGAATTGGAATCCATTTTCAATTCGGTTTGCTGAAAAATCCACAAAATTTTCTTTTCGTATCGCAAACCTTGCCTACTTTACGGGATTTTCATACAGGGGCATAACTTTGTTTGTAACGAGTAACCAATTCTGAAAAGCCTTGATGATGAGATATTGAGATATTGTAGCATCCTAGATAAAAAGGGCATCAGTTTTGGAGCCAGGCACAACTCAGTTCAAGACACTGAGTTAACTGATCAGTATTTGTGAATTTTGATATTGACCCCTTGATTGTTTACGCTTTCGTTACGCATGAATAAACAAGTAAAATTTCAACAAGTTTGCGATGAAGTGTACTCCATGCGTTGATAATATCTTCCCTGTTTTGCCAATTTCAGCAGATTTTTATTTTGACTTGAAAACACCAAAAAGAAAAATATGCGTTATTTTTGCTTTTGAGTATATAAACATTTAAATCCCTACTGAAACCGGTTGTATACTAGTAGTGCAATGTGATCAAACACTTGCCCTTTCCTAGGCTTGAAAATTATTGAAATTATCCAACTGAAGTTATCTCTTATCTTCCCAGATCTCTGAGGAGGAGTTAAAGTCTGTGCTACTGCAGTCAAAAGAACACTTCCCTGAGAAGTCTGAGCTCTGGCTGAAAGATCTAGTCACCTATCTCAACATGAAGCTGGAGAGTGTTCCAGAGACAGACAAGTATCTCAAGCCAGACAACAAAGGTAAACTCCAGGGCCTGGGTGTTCAAAGCAGATCGTTAGTTTAACGAAGTTGTTAGTCAGTGATTCATTCAGTCCTCTAGTACATATAAAATCAAATGTGCTAAAAAATTTTCAGAAAAAAAATGAGAGGAGCACGTCCCATTAACTAACAACGCCATTAGTTTTGAACAACTGGGCCCAGATTTGGTATTCAGCGTATTTTGATGATAGTTATTGAGTAATTTTCTCTGGTTTCTGAATATAACATGTTGTGATCATTAAAAGTGCCTGTAATGATCAGAGTAATAGAGGCATGCCTGTGATGATCAGAGTAATTGAGGCTTTCTGTTTTAATCAGAATTTTACTCTAGATGGATGGATAGATTTAGGCTCTTCAACAGTATTTCAGTCATGTCTAGCTAATGAAAAGATAATATTGAAAGGCTGTGTGCAATGAAGCCTTCTGCAGCATTTGAACTGGGGTTACTAGCATAACTTGCCAAGGCTTGACCCACCGAACTAGAGGCCTCCTTTGTCCTCCAGGGTCATCTGCCCTTGCTCTGAGACTATATATATGATCTATAATTTTAACATCTGGCAACAGATTTTTTTTCCAAATTCAGTATTTGCATTTTCCTTGGGAATATCTCATTAAGGATTAGTAATGGGCAAATTTGATAATTTCTGACTGATTTATGCCACTTGTCAAGGTTCATAAATCAAGTTTTAGCCTGTTGTTTCTCTGCTCTTTGATATGGAGTAGTATGGCCAATTAGTGATGTGTATATATATATATAGGTATATAGAGTGTATAACTGACCAGTCTAACTAGTCCGGACCTTTTAGCCTAGTGGTTGTGTGCTCGTTTTATAATCTTGGTGTCGTGAAATCGATTCCCGGTCGACGAAATTTTCTTTACAGATTTTTCTCTTCCTACTACAGATATATCTCTGTAAACTTCAGTTATTTCACAGAAACAATAGAAATGAAAGATGCTGTCTGTTTCAATCAGAATTTTGTCAGCTGAGGTTATCAGCTATACAAATACCAAAAAAGAAAACAAAATAAATAAATAAAAGAAATTACTGAATTAGAAAAAGAAAAGAAAAATTAAATAAAAGCACACTCTCACAAGATGTTTAGGTTTGCAGTTGAGTGTATCAGGGTGTTGTTTGCAGTGGTTTGCCATGTTATTCCTATTAAACATCACAAGGGCATTGCATTTTATCACAGGTGTGGGGTGGAGGAGAGGGGCATTTATTAGAGCATGAAGAGACGAAACAAGGCCCTTGCACAAATGCTTTCAATTAACTGTATTGAGTTTGACCATGTAATAGTAATGGCTGCAATTTGCCTTCACAAGAAAAGCTGGCAATTGCATGAAATTAACCCATGGACCATGATGAGGTAAAAATATCATCACATATAAACTACAGTATCAGCATATTTCATGCCTGGAAATCGTAGGGAGAACAATTAGGATTAATACGGTATTTCTGCTTCTAGTGGGAAGCCAAGTGCCAATTTACAATCTCTGATCTAAGTCTTGATGTTTTGCCCTTATGTTCATGTTCACTTGATGGAGCTGTAACTTCATTTCATATTGTTATATTTTCACAGATTATCCTCTGAATGGCATGTCCAAGGGTTGTGTGAAAGTGTTTAAGTCAGTACTCAACGACTGTAGCACAGCCACACTGGAGCATCTGTTGTACTTCTGTATCCACACCATGTTAAACATCAATCAGCCTGGTGTCTCTCTCTATGGTTACAAGATCTTCCTGCAGCTTCTTGCCAGAAATAACCCAGATATTGTTGTCTCAAAGATGTCACAGGTAAACAGAACAAAAGCTATAATGCCAAAATCTTTTTGGATGAAAATTGGTGACTTTTTTTCTGACATATGAAATGATTGAGTTCTAAACATACCATCTTTAAGCTGCTAATTATTCAAACCAGTTATCGTTCATGTCCTGAAATATGAAGACATTGTTTTTCCAACAGGGAGTGTGTAAAATAATTGTTGACATCCTGTTAAACAGTGCAGACTCTGCTCAAACTACTCCATAGAACAGCTGATCTGGATCTATATTGTTAACCCAGGCACTTCTGTATGTATACATGTATTTATAAACATTACAGTAGCAATATATGAGCCTTGACACAAGAAAAACAACAAAGTGGTTTTTGCGCTCAGTGCAGACTCAGATCAGCCTGGGCATCCACCCAGACTGATCAGAGTCTTCGCTGTCTGCATGAAGCTAGCTTTTAAGCCCACAGGGAAGACTCTGCTCAGACTGGGCAGATGCCCAGGCTGATCTGAGTCTGCTTTGGGCACAACCACTTCGTTGGTTTTCTCGTGTGGTGGCTCATATTTACCGTACAATAATTGATAACTATTAGTAGCTTAGCAAACAATGTTGACTCAGATTTCTCATATACCCATAGAAAAGTCTGCCATGTTTTGGCTTGTATCTCTCCCGACATTTAGCTTTTTAACAGTAGTGCTTTTATTAATTGCAGTATAAAGACTTGGTGAAATCAACTCAGAACAGACCTAGTCAGTGTCTGTCCATTCTCTGGGCTCTTGGACAAGTTGGTATCACAAGCCTTAAGAGTGGGCTTAGAGGTAGGTATCATATTTATCATCATTATTCGGACATAACATCAGAGCAAACAGTGTAGACCAAGATCAGACTGCTCCGGATAGAGCAGTCTGATCAGGATCTGCAGTGTTTGCCATTAGTTATACAAAACATTCTTTACTTTGACTAAAGGATGGGTCAGATTTGAAGATGAAAGACTCCAGTACAGAAACTGTTCAAATATCTGAATATTTAATTATTATATGGAGGGTCAGGTGACTGGCCTTTTGATTTTCAAACAGAGGTCAGATTGTTCCTGTACGTGAGACAATATGCTGAGATATGTACTGAACGAAGACAGTGAAATCTCTCTACAATAGCCACCTTTAGAAATGCATAAACTTGGCTGCTCAGTAGAAGGGTGGCCATTATGGAGAGATCAAATATTTAGTAATGCTATACTTTTGAGGAATCCAGAAATGGTTATTGTTGACAGATGACAGTTCATGGAGGTTTACAATTAGGCAAAATATTTCAAGACAGACTGGCATAATGTTATGCCCAAGATCGATTATAGTATAAGTAAACACACTGATTGAATGTGAAAAAGTTTTATAACAAGGTTGGAAGATACGAAATATTATCTGAGATTTTGTAAGTCAGGTTAAAGACCTGCTGGAGGCAGGAATCTTTTTAATTGTAAACAGGGTTCTATTGTGCATAGCCTTTCATTATCACCCACCCATCATCCTAATATGGCTGAATACTGTTAAATTATGCACCCCCCCCCCCCCCACCATGGTGGGGGGAGGGGGGGACATATTGTTTTTGGTGTGGATCCCATCGGCATCGGCGTAGCTTCTTGTCTGCACTCTATCTCCTGAAGGGATGCATGGATTTTGACCAAACTTGCACAGATACATCACTGGATGAGGGGGGGGGGACTGATTAGATTTTGGTGACCTTGACCTTGTTTTCAAGGTCACAAGAGGTCAAAGAATGATAAAAAATAGCTTGTCTGCGCCATATCTCCTGAAGGAATTGATGGATTTTTACCAAACTGGCACAGATATATCACTAGGAGATGGCAAAGAACTGTCTAAATTTTGGTGACCTTGACCCCATTTTCAAGGTCACAGGAGGTCAAAGAGTGTTGAAATGCCTTGTCTGCACCATATCTCCTGAATGGATGGGTGGATTTTAAGCAAACTTGCACAGATATATCACTTGGAGATGGCAAAGAAGTGGTTAGATTTTGGTAACCTTGACCCCATTTTCAAGGTCACAGGAGGTCAAAGAATGTTGAAAAATGTCTTGTCTGCACCATATCTCCTGAATGGATTTATGGATTTTCACCAAATTTGCACAGATGTATAATTGGGAAATGCAAAAGAAGTGATTATATTTTGGTGACCTTGACCCTATTTTCAAAGTCACAGGTCTTAACTTGGCAGCATTTAGGGAAAACAATACTGCTGGGAACGTGCAGGTGGGGGGACATCTGTTTTTGCCAAAAACATTTCTAGTAGGACTTAAAATCACAAGTCACTCCATACAAGATTGGGCTTTAGAATAATTCTCAGATAATATCTGATACTGTATTTAGTCATGAAAAAAAATGTTGTGGACCAATGTTAAAACCATTTTAGAGAGGTTTTTCTGAGTTCCCATCATACATTTTGGGGAGAAATAAACTTTTCCCTGTATAATCATCAGAACACCATTTTTTCTGGAGCTCTGAACATGTAAGTATATATCAGAACTTTTTGGATCTCATATTAGAATTACCTCATAGGGGAAATGATTTCCCTTTAATAGCAAAAGTTTTGTATAGAGATAAATGAACAAGTTCCGGTTTCAAGTCTTAGACTTCTCTAGAGCTTTTGTCGTCTCTTCTATTCCAGTCTGGCTACAGATCATGCTGCCGTGTTTGAGTCTAAGATCTATCTCTGGCTACTGTATTGAGTACCTGGAAATGATTTTGAGGTTTGTATTCATGTGTATTTTTTTAATCCAATTTCTCATTGATTTTAGTAGTTTAAAACAGAAGCAATAACTGTATTTTTCATGTGTATTTGCAAAGCAATCATTCTAAGACATTTTGACAGGATTCAGTGGTCTTGGATTTGATAATACCCTAAAATAATACTGGTCCAAACCAATGTAAAAGATAACAAAAAGTAAATGGTAGAAATAAATGGTCTTATAAACTATATATAGGTATTGTTTCTAAACCTCTTGATAATGTTTCACTACTGAAAGCGCTTGAGGAATAAAACAAAATGTGACTTGTTGTGGTGTTTCCGATTTTCTCTTTATATTTCCACCTGTATTGTGGAGCCTTCCCTTGGATCTCCAGCTAGATATATATATATATTTAAATCTACACGCTTTGTTCAACATTAAATTGTAATTCATTGTCTAGTCACTACGCGCTTTGTTTAACTTTAAACTGTAAATCATCATCTAGTCATGTAAAATAATTTAGACAAAACTCAACTTAATTTCTACTTTCAGCCTTCATAGCAAGGAAGTAAAGTCTATTGGTGGTGAAATCAAGTTGCGGGAGTATTTTCATCTGCTGGATTTGATGTTTGGTACAAGTCTCCCAAATGATATGAGGAAGAGATTGCTGGCACTCTATCCTCAGTTGAAGGTAACTTTCTGGCTAGGGCACCTTTTCTTTAGTAACAGCTGAAACAATGTCAAGAGACACTAACTTGTGACTAATCAGTTTGGTGGCAAACAGTGTTAAAATGCTAGAAAATATTCTTGGCCTACTATATACTTGTACGTAAGAGGAAAGAAATGTCGAACTTGTCATGATACAGACCAAGTGAATCATGAGACCATGTGTTTAACACACAGAGTTTTAGATTTCCTTTGGTGGTCTTTAAGGAACGGTTGACCTCATATACATAAGTGGGACTGATAGGTAGCAAAAACTGGAACTGTGTATGAAATTTAATGGGCAGAGCAGTCTAATGCAGTAAATTTAAAATGCGTCCAAATGCCTTCTGAACTTTTTGAACTTAAAAAAAGAACACTTCACTTCTTTTATATTGAAAGATTACCCTTGTTGATCTAGGCCTTTAATAGTATGTGACTTAATGTATGCTATGGGATCTGATTGTCTTAGTTCCTAATCATTGCCTATCTTTTTACTTTGTTATACAGAATATTTTCAAAGTTCACTGTTTTAGGTACCCAAGTCTTTGTTAGTGGCTAGTACTCAATACTGTTGCAGCTGGAATTTAATGTTTGTTTTATTTTTGCAGAACATAGCTTTTGGTCAGAACCTTAGCTCTGACCTAAGAAACTTTTTCCCATCATTCTTGACAAGAGCCACCTCTGGCTCTGCTACCAGCTTGAAAACTGAGGTAAGAAATACTTTGATTCAATGTTTAGAGGATAGGGGGCATATTTATAAAAGCACTGAAGTCATTGCTATGCTGTTGCTTAGGCTTAATTTCTATGAAGGAGATTTCCTGCAACTACGAAATTTGCTCTGTAGAAGTAGTCTTTTTCAGACTGTTCCTCCAGAGCAAATTTCATAGTTGTAGAGAATCTCCTTCAAAGAAATTTAGCCTTAGCAACAGCATAGCAACCGTTTAAGTTGTTTTATAAATACGGCCCCAGGGGTGTAGCTAAGATTTCATTGGTACCTTTGGAGAGGATGTCTAGGGTATTCTGTATGGAATATTTAAAATCGTAAATGGCAAATGATGCATAGCCTAAGGCTTACAAGCCCTGAGTCACCTGATTATGGACCATATGATTTTGATATTTGTGACTAGGAAAATGCACAGATATGCTGTGGTTGTTATACAAATTCATAGGCTTATTGGAAAGACTAGATTTTATCATGAATTTAAAGTTCTTTGTATTAATTACATGTTCAGGGCTCAAGATAAGATTAAATTTTATTGATAAGTGTGGGACAAATTTCCTTAATATATTATGGAACTTTGTCATCAGTACTTCCTCACAATTTACATTTTATGGCCATGTGGCTAGGAGAAATAATTTATGCTTTTACGATGAAATCAGAAAGTTATGTTAAAGAATCTCCTTACCTGGATGACTGTTATAACTATGTATGTCTGTTTGCTGTATGGCAGAAGTAATACCTGTAGTTACCTGTACATTGTAGGTATTGTCTTGCCTGCTGCTGTGTCTGTCAGAAGATAAACATTCCTACGCTCTCTGGTGTCAGCACTATACAAAATATCTCGACCAGTCCAGGTATTTATATAAACTTAACCTTTTATGTAGTATTGGTTACTTGGTAGCAACCATTTAAAATATCAGTCTTCTAGTTTAAATGATAAAAGTAGAATTGAAGGAAGGGAGAGGAGAAGAGAATGGACAACTATTAATACTGATTTATGCAATTCAGAAAATCCTTCTTGAGCCTTGATTCAGGTCTGGTTGTTTCACAGCATTGGTTGCTCAATTGTGACGTAGAAGCATGGCATCCAGTATATCTTGTATTGATAGCTGAGCAGGTAAAAGTTACGATAATCATGGTAAGATTATAAACTGTATGGATACACCTCCATATTTTCTGTCATTTTATTTAAAAGGAGACAACTTTTGTGACTTTCTGTGTGCTTCTCTAGATGAAAACTCCTTGCAAAAAGAGGTCTACTCTTAAAAGAAAAAAGTTTGTCATGAAGGAGCAAATTCTTTCCTTAAGAGTTGACCGCCATTGAAAATGGAGGCAAAAGGAAAAATGGCAGAGTTGCTTTCCATAAAAGTATATCCATTAACCTTTAAGATGTAGTTTTGTTGATGCCCTCTGTAGCGCTGCCTTGCAGTCAAATGAGGGCTTATGACATATGTATGTAAGGACATCTAAGAAAAATTATCTTGAAAATATTATCAGCAACTCCCTTAAAAAGGACCTGTGTAAAAAGAAAAATCAAGTGTTGGTTCTGTGTTTCTAGGGTGGTAATGCAGTATCTTGTTGACAACTGGGAGACAGCCAGCAGTAAAGTGGACAAGAAACTGCTTCACCAGACAGTACAGTCGTTCATGAGGACAAATGAAGAGATGGTTCAGAGCAGGAATAATTCTGGAGACTGGGAGGCTCTCAACAATGTCAGTGAGGTAGGAACTGAAGTTTTTCCTTTATCCAGATGATTTGTTGATTACTCGCATGAATATATGCACCAGTGATGTTGATTTTGTTTCCACCTGTAGCTTTTCTTCATTATTTGACATTTCCTTTTCAGAAATATGTTTTGTAAGATATCTTTTGATCAATCTTGGACGCATGTTTAGGGAAAAAGGGTGGGCCATGGCTAGAGTTTATATGGCTTGAAAAATTGAATGCTGCTATTTCAGTAAGAACAGAGTATTAAGATGTCAGTTGGACAGTTCTTATGAGCATTGTGGAGAAACATTTTCATTTCTTGAGTGTCATAAAAATGAAAGTATTTCTTCATTAATATAGGGCTGCTTATTGGTCTAATCTAATCATATTTCATTGTTTTCTATTTTGTTTTTAAGGAGCTGAACACAAGATTGTCTCGCCCAAGGTTTCCCTGGAAGTGGGTGATGTTCTTCCTGATATCTACATTGACTGCTATAATAGTGTATGATGTCTGGGTCAGCAAAACATTCAAAGGTATTAAGTTAAGCTGTGCCCTGAGATAAAGTAAAGGTGGGCATGTTCAGATAGTGAAAGCTCAGGTCAAATTATACCTGCATATAATCTGATCGCTCTTCCCTGTTTGAATACACATTATGTGGATCCTCAGGAATATATTGGCAATGTGGGTTTAATAGGTACGTTACAACAGATGGAACAATGAATGAAGACTGTTTGTTTAAAGTATAAACAAAAATACCATAACCACCATGTAAGCTCACTTTTCACGTATTGGAATTTTCTTCGAAGAGCCTTTGTTGCAACTGTTTAGAAGATAACTACGAGTTGCTATGCCAGCATCTGGTCTAAGTAATCACTGTTTGTAAATGACTCAATCCAAGTTTTCCCTGGCGCAGCTTGGTGGTCTTTCCTGGCGGAACACATTTGAACCCACCATTGTTTGATTAGCTTGGAGAACTTCAGAGACTGATCGGTCTGCACCTTTCAGTTTATATACATGTGTTACGGTGTGAAAATTGATCTAAGACATGCTGAAAACAGCAATGTTTAATTCAGCATTCACATCTGCAAAAAAAAAATATCAGTCTATCAGAACTGTTCTCTTTTTAGCTTAGACTTATAGGCCTTGCTTCAGGCAGACTTGCTGTTGCGTTTTTTCTTTAAAAATGTTGCAGGAGGTGTGTATACCTAAAATCAGTCACTGGTTAATGACATATTGTTACATAATTATGGCATGCTTTTAATTTGTAGACTCAAGAACAGTGAGATTCCTGGAGGCGTATGGTGTGTTGGGATTCTTTGAGCAGATCTTTGGCGCAGTCAGCTTTTATGCCAGCATTACATATGGGTAAGTACATGTTTTATGTATTTCAGGGCATTATATGAGAAGTACTACAAGAACAGTGTTTAATACCATGTGCAAACAGTAAAGACTGAGATCAGCATGAAATAGCAGCCATGCATGTGTGCCGAAGTATGAAGTTTAAATTCTGTATATGAACACTGGTGAGGTGCATAGTTGACGATAAGTCGGAGATTCTTTTTATTAATACTTCAAAACATAAATTGTGACCCGTCAGTAGAACATCCTCTTTATGTGAGCCACCACACGACAACACTAACAAAGTGGCAGGAGCACCCAGCAAAGACTCAGATCATCCTGGGCATCTGCCCAGTCTGATCAATGTCGTTGCTGTTCGATGGAGCTAGCTTAGACCCTTAGCTACCCTTTAAGCGGGCAGCAGAATCTGATCAGACTGGGTGGATTCCCGGGCTAATCAGATTCCTTGCTGGGCTCACCTGCCTCTTTGTTGTTTTTGTCATGTCGCAGTTTGTGTTATGCGCCAGTATTACTAAATACTTCCATTATTTGAAGCTGTGTGTTTGCAGGCCAGGGTTGCCAAAACTGGTATTTAAAGGAAATAGAGCGGTGATTTTAACTTCTAACATGCTTGAAGCATCACACAATAAAGGACCTTAAACCATTTGCAAACAGCTTACCGAAGATCTGCAGATTGTTCATGTGAAAAGGGTTGACTCTGATCTGACTGTATAGATGTGAAGGCTGATTTAGGTTGTGAATGTGTTTCTTTTCATTGGATGCTAGTCATGTATTATCACTTACTATATCTGCAGTAGTAACACTGTCAGCATTTCTGTCTGTCTTGTTACAGCTGGCTGAGTGTGAATGTCCCACTGTACTGCGAGCTGATCTACACCACACTCTCCCCCTATGTGGTGAAATTTGTTGACTTCTGTAAGAACTTGGAAGAATACACGCGACCACATAGACATGCAGCAGTTGATTGGGTAGGTATTTTTGTTATGGGTTTGTAATGCTATGATAATCCTGTGGGCAAAAATATGAAAAGCTTCGGCAGTAAAAAATTATTATTGTTTGTTTGATTTAAGCAATTCATTGCGGCACTTCTGGATTCTGAATGTGTTACTTAATAGCTGCTCAGACAAGCTCCTCAGCATTACATTGTCAACAAAAATAATGACAAGTGCATTGCATTGACATTGCTTGTGTCTGTAGAATCACAAACATTTACAGGTTAGATCATACATGAAGAGGGCAGGGGTAAGATGACCAAACTGAGCATAGGTCCTCACTTGGGATGTCTGTATTTGTCATTATGCAAGATTGTCTGGTTTTTAGTAGATAACAGTTGGCAAAAAAGTTTTCACACTGTCAAACGCATATTACAGATGCTGGCAGCTATTCTGAGATAGATTTACCACTATCCTTTAAGGTGTATGGGTACATAGCCTTGTTTTTCTGCCATTCTTATAAAAGGAAAATACTTGTGGCTTCCATTTGCTTTCCTAGATTATCAGATCCTGATAAAAGTGGGTCTACTCTCAGGAAGAAAATTTGCTATTTAAAGTGGAATACTACTGAGAAACGAGGCAGAAAAGAAAATGATCGAGTGACTAAAATTTTGCTGGTATTCCTGTTTTTAATTTTATCCAATTCTTCAAATATTTCAGATATATGCTCTAGCACCGAAGTTTTGGGATGACGTTGGACATTATTTAACACTTTGTTGGGATTTTATATTGGAGTATACATACTGGATCCTGGAACACATACAAGGGGTTTATAAACATGTCTACCACTGGGTAGAAGACAGAATTATAAAGTGAGTAGCTAAAACCAGCAATGACAATTTGTAACACATTGAATTGCCGTGAAAATCCTATTCTTTGGGAAGAAATACCTGAGCAGACAGTATAGATATAGATTAGGCTTAAAGGAACACTCAACTGCAGTATTGTATAGCATACCATAATGGGGAAATGACTTGTAAAAGTTCAAAGCACTGAGTCCATTTCAGGAATTTGTTGGCTTAAGTTTTTAAGTTGTCAAAGTAAAGAAAGTTATAGTAGTGAATGTTTTACCAACTTACCAAGAGGATACTTTTTGTTGCAACTGTTTTAGCAAGCAGAAGTGACATAGGGATCACTTTCTGGCAGCATCGGTGTCTCGGTTGTTGTCATCCATAATGTTTACCCACTGCGTTTAGCTCTGTTTCTCAGTAACTAACAGACCTAATGCTGAAATGTCACACAAGCTTACATCATGACATTGTCTCTGCAACACCAGTGTTGTTTCTTCATCAAGGTATGAGCTTGACCTCCTTCTCATGCTCCGTTGAACAAAGTCAAATTTACGTCTGCCCACTGAATTAAGCTTCATTTCTCATAGACTAAAAGACCTTTTGTAAAGACTTAAATCATCTACACAATAGTGATAATATCAGTGTTGTTTGCTGACCTGGACATATTTTTTACGCTCTGTGGAACATAGCCAAATTTACGGTTAACCACTACATTTTGCTCCATTTCTCTGAGATTAATAGATCTTTTGTGATGAAACTACACACAAACATACATTATGATATTGTCTCTGTAGTACCATTGTCTTGTGCTGATCTGATGTACTATCAGGCTGTATAGTCAAATATATGTCTATTCACTATGTAAACCTTCATTTCTCAGAGACTTTGTGAGGAAATTTTACATAAGCATACATGTATAATTATGATGACACCATCTCAGCAATGCCTGTGCATTTGCCGACCTTGACCTACTTTTCCCTCCAATGAACATAGCCAGAAGAGTAGTCCAGAAAAATACATTTTTGCAGTCGCAACATAGCCTTCTGCGGAATTCTTGTGATCAGAAGCAGTTAGCCTTCATTAAGTAATCATTGTTTTAAGGCTTCTACTGTTCGGCTGATTTTACAGCATGCACATTACCCCTATCCCATGTGTAGCTACACTGGATATATTTAAGATTATGTTATTCTGTTTTTGTATCAGTACGAACTGAAACTTTCCATTTATTTTCAGTGGAAATTTTTCTACAGAAGCCATACAAGACACATTGACCTGGTCAGCAACACAACTACAGTATTATACACACACGGCTATTGATTGGTGCAGACAGTTATGGACTTAGAAGCTTCAGAAGATATACACGAGCAGAGCATCAGATAATATTGGGTTGTTATGATAATTTTGAGATAAAAGGTGTTCATTTTCAATAGAAATATACATTGTGGCTCCTCAGCAGAACTGCCTCACCGAGGCAGTTCTGTTGAGGAGCCTCAATGTATGTCTTTATGAAGAAATAAGAAAATTTTTAAAACTTATTATGAAACCTCAATATTATCTGGTGCTCCGAATAGATATTTGTCAATTAATCTCAGTAATTTATGGTTGAGGGGTTAGGGTGTTATAAAGAGATACATGAAGTATAAATGAGCATGCCCACTAAATGACAACATTGAAGGCCTTGATAAGTCTGCACAGTTTTGAATGTGCAGGCTGGTCAGGCCTTCATTGTTCAAAACCAGGATCTTAAAAATACAGTAACAAGTGCATGCCTTGATTAGACTGGTTGCACAAGTGTATCTAGGTCTGCAATTTACTATTTACATACTCATATGTATTTCAGTTCTTAGTTTTTAATCTGAATGTACTTAAAAGATTTCGAAACACACAAACTCATTCTTGAAAGAAATTTGAAAATGTTCACAGGAAAAGATGTCCTCACCTTGTATTTTGTCAGAAAACCAGTTATCTTCTGCACCAGAAGGATCATTTACACAAACCTTAGCCCCAAGTCTGATAGTCACTGATGCAGTCAAACACCTGTCAGAGTACCATATATATGATCCAGACTGGTAGATGGGGGCATAGAAAAAAGACATGATATTGTCTGGTATGACCCCACTAATGTCACTATGGCTGTAGGTTCATGGTTCATATGGTTGGATAGTGTCACTGTCTGACCATACGATGGCTGTAGGTTCATATGGTTGGATAGTGTCACTATCTGATCATACAATGGCTGTAGGTTCAGTGATCATAATGGCTGTAGGTTCATATGGTTGGATAGTGTCACTGTCGTATCATACGATGGCTGTAGGTTCATATGGTTGGATAGTGTCACTATCTGATCATACGATGGCTGTAGGTTCATATGGTTGGATAGTGTACTGGCTGTAGGATCCTATGGTTGGATAGCAAGACTATCTGATCATACGGACCAGCCATGCGGTAAACAAAAATTTTTATGCCTCTTTATTGGCATGATGAGTGAAAGGCTATTCTGCTGAGGAATATACAAACATACCTGGTTTCCTTGACCTTTTAGACTGCGATCAAAGCTTTGTAAGCTCTCCTCTTGTTGTAGGACTTAGAGGTTAATAGATTTTCTGACAAGGTGTGAGGCAGGTACATAATACTGCGGACATGTTTCCAGTTTTACAACTTTTGTCTTTCAAGTGTTCAGGGTTGAGTTGGAGGTTATATTCTAAAAGAATGCAACAAACTCTTTTGCACACAAAATTTTTCCATCATTGATAGTCTTTTCTTTGACTGGTCCTAGAATTTGTTGGGCATTTGTTTAATTTCCCTATAGTTTTGTCTTGTAACAGTCTAAGTATTGTTCAATAGTCTAAAGCGAGTCTGACAAAAGTTAAAGCTTGCATGTAAATAAATCGGTGTTGTTGCATTTGACTCATGCTGAAACTAATGCAGATGGATGACCTGCAATGAAATTTATTAAGTTTTTATGCAGTTATACTGCTGTTGATGTGTTTGTATATGGAACATCAATTCCTTACTTTTACAATAGAATGTTAAACTTACCACCTAACACAAGCCAAAGATTTTTAAGGTAAATGGGGTCACCATCTTTTTTCTTTAATTACGAATGGGAAACAACTTTTGTGACTGTTTACTTCCCGAAACTAAGGCCCTTCCAAAACAGAGTCTTCTCTTAAAGGGAAGAATTTGCTTCTTGGGGTGCATTTTTCTCCTTTTAAACCATTCCATTCGGGATACCCTTTTAGGGGTATCTGGGCAAACAATTTGGATCCAGATCAGGCCCCACAAACATGGGGCCTGATCTGAGATCCAAACTGTTTGCTGCCTAGGCATCATTTCTACAAGTGTTGGTTAGACCAATGTTGTCAAAATATTCTTGATTTTTTATGCAGACGACAACTTCAGCAGACGACAAAAAAATGCCCAGAATGCAATGGGTTAAGAGTTGATTCCACTTAGAAAGGAGGCAGAAACGAAAATGGAAGAGTTGCTTCCCCTAAAAGTGTACCCATTCAAAGCATACTGTACTGCATTGACACTTTGTTTCTGAAGTAGAGATAAATGCTGTTGTAAAATTTCATCTCTTAAATGCCATTTGAATATGTGTACATGTGTCTTTCAGAGTCGATACTGTTCCTAATATATTTTGCAGAGTGGCAGATTAGCCAAATTTTGGGGGCAGATATATCTTTATATAGGCATACATATAATTTGGAACTTGTTAGTATCACCTGAGCAATATAAAACAGAGGGTAAACTCTGATGGAAAAGAATTTGCTCTGGTGAGAGCAAATTCTTTCCTTTCAGAGTAAACCCCAACTGTTGTGGAGAAATAATTATGACCCCAAAACTGGCTTTTCTGGTGCTCTGTCATTATGAATTTATTTTATTTACCATTTCACTGAATTTGATTCACCTTGTTGCCATAAATATTTAAATTCAACACGTTTTGCAACGCAAGTTCTATTAAAAAATGAGAAAGTCATTTAAAACTCTGTTGTCATTGTGTATCTGGTATGGTTCTGTCATGTAAACTGAGGATATATGTTACTATGACCTCATAATCCACAGGACATGGATTTGGTGGCACAGGATGGGACTTCATCATCATTCACCTACTTCCTATTCAGCTCGATATGACTGAAATACTTCTGAAAAGGCTGTAAAACCTCAAAATCATCCAAACATACTTTTCCAATGTAAATGTACTGTAAACCATTTTGGTTGTCATGGACACAGCCACATATAAGAGTATCTCATATGTGGCTGTGTATCTCATGGACACAGCCACATATAAGGGTATCTCATGGACACAGCCACAGATAAGTGTATCTCATGGACACAGCCACAGATAAGCATATCTCGGGCACAGCTACAGATAAGGGTATCTCATGGACACAGCCACAGATAAGGGTATCTCAAGGACACAGCCACAGATAAGGGTATCTCATGGACACAGATAAGGGTATCTCGTGGACACAGCCACAGATTAGGGTATCTAATGGACACAGCTACAGATAAGGGTATCTCATGGACACAGCCACAGATAAGGGTATCTCGTGGACACAGCCACAGATTAGGGTATCTAATGGACACAGCTACAGATAAGGGTATCTCGTGGACACAGCCACAGATTAGGGTATCTAATGGACACAGCTACAGATAAGGGTATCTCATGGACACAGCCACAGATAAGGGTATCTCGTGGACACAGCTACAGATAAGGGTATCTCATGGACACAGCCACAGATAAGGGTATCTCGTGGACACAGCCACAGATTAGGGTATCTAATGGACACAGCTACAGATAAGGGTATCTCATGGACACAGCCACAGATAAGGGTATCTCATGGACACAGCCACAAATAAGGGTATCTCATGGGCACAACCACAGATAAGGGTATCTACTGGACACAGCTACAGATAAGGGTATCTCATGGACACAGCCACAGATAAGGGTATCTCATGGACACAACCACAGATATGGGTATCTCATGGACACAGCCACAGATAAGGGTATCTACTGGACACAGCTACAGATAAGGGTAGCGTTTGATGATATATCTGTACATTCTCTATTCTGCCATTTTTACAAAGGGAAACAACTTTTGTAACTCCTGTTTGCTGGATGTTGTCCTTCCAAAAAAGGGTCTCCTCTTAAAGTAAAGAGGGTGATGCTTCTATGGCAGCAAATTCTGTCCTTGAAAGAGTTGACCTGACAGGAAATGGTGCTGCTATCTCCTAAAGTTGGCAATGGATAGGTATTTCATCACCATACAGTCATTGGCTCTTAATCCTTATGAGTTTTCATAAGTTCAGAGTAACTAGACAGCATCTTCCCTATCAGCAAGTAGTAACAAGTAAATAAATAAATAGTTACTTTCTGTTAATTCCTCATGAAAATACTAATCATCAACTTTCAATTACTGGCTGAATTTTAGGTAATGACCCTAAATATTCGGACAGACAGGTCTGCACAAACATTGTAGACCCAGACCAAACTGCTCCTATAGGAGCAGTTTGATCAGGGTGTACAATGTTTGCCATTCACTAAACATCATTTGGATGCATTAACGTATGTAAATCCACTTTGTAAGACTTTTCGAACAATAATTGTCTGAATTTCGGGTGTAAATCCACTTTGTAAGACTTTTCAAACAATAATTGTCTGAATTTCGGGTGTCCAAAATTTTAGGGTCATCATGGTATACTACTCAGCAACAGTACTGTTAGCTGGCGAAGTCTGGCTTTATTATATATTTAATTTTCCTTCTTCTTTTTAATTTTCCCAAAATTTGGCTTCTTTAGTAGAAAATTGTTTGCTGCTTATGCATTTCCTTTTGTTTCTCAGTACTGGAGTAAATGATTACGTCTGTTTTACTTTTTGGCTCAAAGTTGTCTCCCTTCTTGAACAGACAAATCTGACAGTTTTTTGAAAGTTAACGCCACAGAACTAGGGCATGCAAATGAAGTTTTCCCATATGCATAAGATAGTTTGTTACAGTATGTTGTAGATAACTGGTTAAGATGTCCCAGCAAACAGAGAAGTCTCGAACATTTGTACACGAGCCCTGCTATAACAGATAAATATCTGTCTGAAGGTACTGAAGAAATCACACGATACTATAAACGTTTCTCATTTCTCTGTATTTGTATCTGTGTATTTTTTTTAACTTATTAGGATGCAGAGGTTGAGAAAAAATATTAAAACATTATAATGCAGAGGTTTAAAAAAATATTAAGATGAAGAGGTTGGAAAACAAGACCTGTCAGTGGGACAGGATAGCTCGCCTGGCAGCGCCTTGCCCATCACCTAAAAAACTTTAACATAAAACTTTAACATTTTGCTAACAGCAGCTTCGCCGCCGTCGCCGCTGGCGGGGGTAGTGCAATAGCTCTTCCTGTACATTCGTACAGGCGAGCTAAAAAATTACAAATTAGTGAAGGTAGGAAATATATCTTGAATGAAAGTATTACCGGTATTACATGTTTCAGTTACTTCCCTTAGTCATAATGTAATATTCATAGTATGCTTAAGATTCTTATAATTATATTTTTTCTTAAAAAAGTCAAAGCATTTAAACAAGAATATACAATCAATAGGGCTTGGACTTGAGCAGACTAGGGACAAATGTTTGAGCTGGGTCAGACTGAAGGGAATTAAGAGGTGCACTGTGGGGTCTAGCAAGCATGAGGCCTGATTTCCTTACCTTAGGGTATAAAAAGGGGTTAAGAGGTCCACTAATTGACCACTGAGATGGGGGTGGGCTCCTCACACCAGTAAGAGGTGAGGGAGTATCCTGTCCCATCGGGCAGAGTCACCATCTCCCGTTTTTGCACGCAAAAGATGTTCCTGATCAAGAACACTCAGTAGCTCCCGTACCGTGAATCCAAGGCACGTTCCCTTGCCTCACGTATGAGGCGTGCGTTCAAGGAATCATCATCAAACTCACTGGGGGCGCCATGAAAAAAATAATGTGGATTGTTAAGATCTGCTGGCGCTGTTTGATAATCCGCCAGAACTGGGTGGGCTTCAAGTGTTTCCGGTGGAATTGCCCGGCAAGCTTCCGCCAAGATATCAGTTGGGGCGGAAACAGGTTGGTCCGGACAAAGTTCAGGTAATGCCTCAGATTCAAATTGAGGCATAATGGAAGCCACAGCCGCCAGCACCTCGGAGGTGGAGGTTTCTGGCTCTGGAATGGTTGGGGCTTGCGCGGTAGCTGGGGACGGCAAGTTTGTAGCCGCTGGAATTGTGAGCCTTTCACCTTCCGTAATGGGGGAAGGGGCCACAGGACTCGAGACCTCTGCCTCGGAGGCAGCAGGGATGGGAATGCCCTCAGCCATAGCCGGAGGCGGGGAAAAGGGCAGCATATCCGACAAAGGGGTTGAGCTACGGGTAGGGATATGTATAGGGGAATCAGGCAAGTGGATCACAGGAATGCCAGAAACATCTGGTTCCTCCACAGGAAAAAGGTGGGTGTAGTCAGGCAAAGGGGTAGGGTCTGGACTTGGCATGGGGGTTACATCAAAATCAACACTAGTAGCGGCAACCATCTCCTCCTTCTACCGCTGCGGTCTGGCCTCTGGTCTCTGGAATGCTGGTGGAACCAGAAAGTGGTGCTTTGTCAACATATGCTTTTCTAACCATGCCTGCCCTCCCTTTGGCACCTTGAACGAGCAGAACTCACAACTGATCTTCTCTAGATGTTTGTCTTTCCTATGTCTCTGTAAGGAGTTTTCCTTATCAAACTGCTTGCTGCATAACACCCAGGACCACTGCAATACCCTGCTGACCGGAAGGTCCTTACCAGGACAAGGCTTGATAAACTTGGCTGAGCTCATATTTCTGAAATAGAGGTAAGGTTGTGCACCCATTAAGTCCCGAGTTTCAAACGAAATGTGAGCTTGGAAAATCGAGCTAACCTGCCAGATGGTACCAATCCATCCTATGAGAAGAGAGACTAATCGACAATATCGTACAGACAGAAGAACTTGGAATGTCAAATAACTAGTAACTATTCCTCGACCTTTGCACTCTGGCTACAAGAACACCAGTTCATTATCTTTCAGTTGCTTTTGATCATGAATTTGGGTTAAATTAAACTGTAGAGTGTCCACTACCCTCAACAGGAACTTCCACGAGCACAGTTTGGACTTTTGTTCTATATATTTCAAAGCACGAGTACTTCTTTTAACGTTACGCCAGTATTTATTTGAATGTGTCCACTGGAGTAAACCTTCACTTTAAATAAACAAGTAGCCCAAAGGGCAACAATTGCTCACCTGAGAGGCATTGTAAACCTATAGGGATATTTAAGATGCTCAAGGGCAGCTAACTCCACAGTCAGTGGTCCAATCAGGCTGAAAATTAAATTCATCCCAAACATTATGTATGCCCTCATTTAATATATGCAAGTTTAAAAAGTATCCGATCAAGAGCACAATATACACAGCTGTCAAGGGCAGCTAACTTCGTAGTGGTTGGCCTGATCTGGCCAAAATTTGAACTTGTTTAAGATATTATGCATTTCCTCATTACCTGCAAGTTTGAAACGGATCGGATCAGAAGAAATCAAGAAAAAGTGGCGACATTGATCTTTTGGATGCTCAGGGCAGGTACTCCATAGTCAGTGGTTTGGATCTAGCCGAAATGCTAACTAATCCAAGTTTTTATGCATATCCTCATTACCTGCAAGTATGAAGAAGATCCGATGAAAAATGAAAAAGTGATGACGTTGTTTTCTCCATCATAAGACTATGGGATTTTTTTTCAAATGCTCAAGGGCAGCTAACTCCGTAGTCTGTGCTCTAATCCGGCCAAATTTCGAACTCATCCAAGCTCTTATGAATGTCATCATTACCTGCAAGTATGATAAGGATCTAATCAAAAACCTTGATTGCAGCACCCTGAAAGTCAAAATTGCTCGAGATATTGTCATGCCCTACAATTGTGTTGAATTTATTTTAGAATCTGTTGAGAAATGTAGGTGCTAGAGCAATGACAAAGTTTTTCTAAAAATAGCCACAGTGACCTTGACCTTCGGCACAGCATCCTGAAAGTCGAACTTGCTTGAGATATTGTCATACCCTACATTTGTGTGAAGTTATTTCAAAATTCATGGAGAAATGAAGGTGCTAGGGCGATGACAAAGTTTTTCTAAAAATAGCCACAGTGACCTTGACCTTGGGCACAGCACCCTGAAAGTCAATCTTGCTCGAGATATTGTCATACCCTACATTTGTGTGAAGTTATTTCAAAATCCATGGAGAAATGAAGGTGCTAGGGCGATGACAAAGTTTTTCTAAAAATAGCCATTGACCTTGACCTTGGGGGCAGCACCCTGGAAGTCAAACTTGTTTGAGATATTGTCATGCCCTACATTCGTGTGAAGCTGATTTAAAATCCATTGAGGAATGTAGGCGCTAGAGCGATGACCAAGTTTTTCTAAAAATAGCCACAGTGACCTTGACCTTGGGTGCAGCACCCTGAAAGTCAAACTTGCTCGAGATATTGTCATGCCCTACATTTGTGTTGAATTTATTTTAGAATCTGTTGAGAAATGTAGGTGCTAGAGCAATGACAAAGTTTTTCTAAAAATAGCCACAGTGACCTTGACCTTCGGCACAGCATCCTGAAAGTCGAACTTGCTTGAGATATTGTCATACCCTACATTTGTGTGAAGTTATTTCAAAATCCATGGAGAAATGAAGGTGCTAGGGCGATGACAAAGTTTTTCTAAAAATAGCCACAGTGACCTTGACCTTGGGCACAGCACCCTGAAAGTCAATCTTGCTCGAGATATTGTCATACCCTACATTTGTGTGAAGTTATTTCAAAATCCATGGAGAAATGAAGGTGCTAGGGTGATGACAAAGTTTTTCTAAAAATAGCCATTGACCTTGACCTTGGGCGCAGCACCCTGGAAGTCAAACTTGTTTGAGATATTGTCATGCCCTACATTTGTGTGAAGCTGATTTAAAATCCATTGAGGAATGTAGGCGCTAGAGCGATGACCAAGTTTTTCTAAAAATAGCCACAGTGACCTTGACCTTGGGTGCAGCACCCTGAAAGTCAAACTTGCTCGAGATATTGTCATGCCCTACATTTGTGTGAAGTTATTTTAAAACCTGCTGAGAAATGTAGGTGCTAGAGCGCTGACAAAGTTTTTCTAAAAATAGCCACAGTGACCTTGACCTTGGGCGCAGCATCCTGAAAGTCAAACTTGCTCGAAATATTGTCATACCCTACATTTGTGTGAAGTTATTTTAAAATCTGCTGAGAAATGTAGGTGCTAGAGCGCTGACAAAGTTTTTCTAAAAATAGCCACAGTGACCTTGACCTTGGGCGCAGCATCCTGAAAGTCAAACTTGCTCGAAATATTGTCATACCCTACATTTGTGTGAAGTTATTTTAAAATCTGCTGAGAAATGTAGGTGCTAGAGCGCTGACAAAGTTTTTCTAAAAATAGCCACAGTGACCTTGACCTTGGGCGCAGCATCCTGAAAGTCGAACTTGCTCGAGATATTGTCATGCCCTACATTTGTGTGAAGTTATTTTAAAATCTGCTGAGAAATGTAGGTGCTGGAGCGCTGACAAAGTTTTTCTAAAAATAGCCACAGTGACCTTGACCTTGGGCGCAGCATCCTGAAAGTTAAACTTGCTCGAGATATTGTCATGCCCTACATTTGTCCTACATTTGTGTGAAGTTATTTTAAAATCCATTGAGAAATGTAGGCAATAGAGCGATGACAAAGTTTTTCTAAAAATATGTGATGACGTTGTTTTCTCCATTATAACACTATGGGATTTTTTTCAAACGCTCAAGGGCAGCTAACTCCGTAGTCTGTGCTCGAATCCGGCCAAATTTCGAACTCATCCAAGCTCTTATGTATGTCATCATTACCTGCAAGTATGATAAGGATCTAAGCAAAAACAGTTGAGAAAACGTGATGACGCCATTTTCCCCATTATAACCCTATGGGATTTTTTTCAAACGCTCAAGGGCAGCTAACTCCGTAGTCTGTGCTCGAATCCGGCCAAATTTCGAACTCATCCAAGCTCTTGTGTATGTCATCATTACCTGCAAGTATGATAAAGATCTAATCAAAAACAGTCGAGAAAACGTGATGACGCCATTTTCCCCATTATAACCCTATGGGGGCTATCTGTTGCCATGGAAACCAGAGTTCTGAGCTGATCCGCACCAAAACCTAATGCAGCCTTTCCCCCACCCAAATGATGCTTCAGATAAAATTTGATTGCGATCGGCCCACTGGTCTCTGAGATATTTATGTTTGAATGTGTTGACGCACGCACGCACGCACTAACCCACTAACGCACTAACGGACGACGGCTCGACTACCATCCTATAAGCTCACCTCTGAGCCTTCGGCTCAGGTGAGCTAACAACCAGATCATTCAGATATGGCATACAGTAAACACCATCTCTATCTCATTTCACTGGGGGCATCTGAGTCCCTGTACTGCGGCTAGCCACAATAGCCATTTTCCCATGAACTTAACTAACTGCTTGAAATATTGTCCTGGCATTCTGACTTTGTTGTATGCCAAATAAATGTGTTCATAGAGTTATTGTTTTGCAGGAATTATCCTCTGAAAGGAGAGTTATTGCACTTGTTTGTTTGTCTCTTAAAACTTTTTTCTTTGAATATGTATACTACTAGGTTCCATTAGTCTACAATAGCATTTCAGCCCTAGATAAGAGGGAGTATTTGGTGATAATTAAGGATAATATTTGTTAATTCTGGATAAAAACATACGTTGTGACCCTCATCTGAACCGTCTCGACGAGACGGTTCAGATGAGGGGTCACAACATATGGTTTCAATGAGAAATAAAGAAAATTATCCCTCAGTTATCATCAAATACCCCTCTTGTCTAGAGCTGCTTATGTCATTAGTAGTTAACTTCTCCACATTATTGAATGTATCCGATCATTTTTGTCACTCTTAATACTCAAGGGCACCATCTTAGCAAGCAGCATTGCTCCAAACACACCCAAAGTCACGATTGTGCACAACAGTGTTTTTTTTTTTTTTTTTTTTCGTTTTTTTTTTATCACTTCCTGCTTGTGAGAAAAATGTTAGTTGTTGTTGTGTTATTGTTTAACGTCCATGGTAAACAGCTATGGTCATGTCGGGACGGTCAGTTAACCTAACCACACTATTGCTGGGCAGGCTTAGACCTCCTAAGCGGTTAACCAGTACTAAGTGCACTTACTTTCACCAGTAACTGACAACTGCCCTTCTTGAATCAGGGGAAGGAGAAATGAAAGTAAGTGGCAGGACCTGGTATCAAACCCAGGACCTCTGGCTTATAAGTTAGGCGCCCTACTGATTGCGCTTAGCGGCCCAGCCTAAAATGTAAGTTGTCTTTCTCACATTTTTATACTGTATGCGTATGTTAAAACAACTGCACACAAACCTACTCATGTGGTCACCTTTACCAAGGGAAACACAACTATTGACAGCCTTTAAAAGATATAATAAATCAACTATGCAGGTAAATGCTGAAAATAGTTTTATAGGCCCGTGCGGGATTCTAACTCACGACCTCAACAACTCCGCCTAGCACTGCACTATGTTACCGCTACCAACTGTGCTACCGAGACAACCCCCAAAAAAAAGATTGTTCAAGTAGCACAGATAATGGTAGCGGATAATGCAGTACACGTCATATATCGAGTTCTTTGCAATGCATTGCATCTATTCTGTTTGCCATTGAAAGCCTGCTGGATCCAGAGGATAGAAGTGAAATTAGATAAATATTAGGTGTTAGAGAAATACAATTTCACACAACAGTACTTTCGAGCTACATAGGATAGAAACTGATACAGATTTATAATGATGATTGATATAGAAAGATATAATAAATCAACTATGCCGGTATATATATACTGACACAAAAAAGAAACATCCGTTTTCTTAGGTTCTGCATCTTTTAAGCCAGTAAAACTGTGGTCATAAAAATAAAACAAAATGTGTCCTGAGCGTCAGGCACACATAAAGTTGCAACCGTTTTAATTTTTCTCCATAGCTACAAGGTTTATCAAACCTAATGTCAAAACAACATTTTTCTTCCTCCGTCAAACGAGGGTCAGTAACGTCGAAAAACAAAAAATCAACTTTTAAAAACAAAATGCGCTTATTAAATGAACGATAAAGCAGCTCAGTCTTCGATTTATCAAATTATCTCCCTTTTAATTAAATTAATAACGATTTTAGAACTTCCGTATCTCCATAACCGTTCATCATTTGTTTCAGCTGACTATACTTGTGCACAATAATGACAACATGCATCAAAAAATAAAAATCATGGCTGACATTTGAATTCCCGGTGCACTAAAACCCGGTTTAATTACCCCACCTCTTACAGAAAAGTAATCAAGTAATTCTGAAACCGAATTTTTGCAATGCTGAATGATGCTGATTTCAATGCTACTGATGGTTGGAAATGAATTTTGAAGCAGTCCTATGCCATTGACTTCCAAACTGATTGACCAACAAGGTAATGTTTGCGTGTATCTAAGCACGGTCGTGATCGACGTTTAGTAACGCAACCTACCGTGAGAGATTAATGCCAGCGATCGTGACAATTAAGAATGCATCCAGCACCCATAGAATCTCAGCAGCATGTCTGCTCAGTGATGCTAGGATGAGCTGCGATGGTTAAAACGCGAAGAGCATACGAGATACTGATTTTGTGACTTTCGAAATTTGGGTACTTGTGCTTGCAGCATTGTCATTGGCGCCGATCTTCATTGAACGGATTTCCGTTTAGAGCACACCATTGCTGAATAATCAACGTTATTGAAATAAAACAATCGAATGAAATGTCTATGTGCATTTGGAATTCAGAGACACAATTATAAAGCCGACATTTCTCGTTTGTGTCAGTATATATATATATACCGTATAATGAGAAATTTCGGTGTCACCTAATTTTCGCGTAATTTCGCGGGCGGTAGCGATCCGCAAAAATCAAACTCTGCAAAATATGTTCTAGGTTTGTACAAAATAGTAATTAGAAATTTGAATCGTCAGAACATATGGTTTGCCGTATTTAAAGCCCCAAACAAAACCTTAAGTAGGTAGCTATAAAGGTATTGCCTGCGGCGCAAATATGTTAGCAGGTAATTGCAATTCGAACAGGCTGTCATTTTTTTTTTTTGCTTGATTAATGGTCACTTGTACCTAATTATGCAAAAACAAGTGAATAAATTTGCATTGACTGGGAGTTCTGTTTACTTTTATCCTGAACAATAGCCATTCTCTCAATTGCTCGCATATTTTAGTTGACAGTTTCCGTGTACTATGCATTGATTTATACAAATGTTTATCTTACGTTTTTTCATGGAAAAAAAAAGATAGATATCCACCCAAATCCAAAAGGAGCCAATACCATCTTAACAAAATTAATGTGTTCATAATAAAGTGATTTCATTTTCTTTACATTTCTTTCCCAGTATGATTCGGCCTCACACTGATTCTTGGAGGTAAACAAACATCCAGCAAAGATGTTTCAGTAAAGTCTTCAGGGGGAACAACTCTGCCATTTACATCCCCATCCCCCCCCTTCCCATTGAGGAAAGAATTCACTCAAATAGAAGCACCTACATGAGAAAACCCCCATTTTGGAAGAGCAACATGTTTTTCAGGCAGTTTTACAAAGGAAAACAACTTTTGTCAAACTGCCCTTTGTAAAACTGCCTGAATAACATGTTGCTGTTGTTGTGTTATTGTTAAACGTCCATGGTAAACAGCTATGGTCATGTCCCGACGGTCAGTTCCAGGTACAATATTCCTGGGCAGGCTTAGACCTCCTAAGGGGTTAACCAGTCCTAAGTGCACTTAGTTTCACCAGTAACTGACAACTGCTCTTCTTGAATCAGCAGAAGGGGAAATGAAAGTAAGAGGCCGGACCGGTATCGAACCCAGGACCTCTGGCTTACAAGTCAGGCACCCTAGTGACTGCTCTATACGGCCGGGCCTGAATTACATGTTGGTATACTCATACACATGAAGAAAAATTCAGTAAAATTACTAAATGCAGGGATTTTTTAAGTCTGAAATAATTACTGATAGTTCAAATCAAGTAGTCAAGGAAAAATGAGAAACAACACAACATATGTACATGTGTTAATTTAATTATACACAAGCTATCACAGATATGCTAATTGTCTTTGCCAAAGAAAAGTTTCTCAGTGTTTTCAAACATGGTATTTGCCAACAGTTCAATGTCTTCATTCCTTGCTGCTGCCATCACCTCTAAAACTTGGCTGAAATATATAAAAAAAATTGAAATAAGACCTGGGACCATTTTACCATAAAAATTAAAATAACTGTCAGAAGACAATAAAGCATGACTAATGGGAGCTTGACTTTCACAAGGCAATTGTAATATGGACAACACCATCCAAGAGAAATGAGATCAACTGCAGTGTCAGAATAAACAGATCTCCTAAGGATAGTTCAGACATCTAAAATATTGCTAGAGATAAGACTATATCAATGAAACGTTAAATATAGGTTACAGTGACCTAGAAGTGACATGAGGTCCATCACTGTATCTGAATGTACCATTACACCAAGTATAATGCAAGTCAATAAAATAGTTTTAAGAGATTAAATCACTGGACCATGAAATATAGGTCTCACTGACCTACAATAAGTATGAGGTCACTCATAGTTTCAGGCCAATGCATTAACCCAAGTATGATGCAAATTCATAAAATAGTGTTAGAGATATAGACTAAAATCACTGGCCCATGAAATGCATGTCAAACTGACCTTAAATAAGTATGATGTCACTCAAAGTGTCAGCATAAACCATGAGCCAAAGTATAATGCAGTTACATATAAAAGTGTTAGAAATATGAGACAAAAACACTGGACCATAACATATAGGTCACTATTACCTACTGTTAGTTTGAGGTGAATATCAGGTCATACTGAGTCATTCATATTCGCACATCAAATACTCTTCAAGATATAAGGCAAAATCACTTGACCATGAAATATAGGTCACTGTTACCTACTGTTAGTTTGAGGTCAAATAGCAGGTCATACGGAGTCATTATCAAAAGAAACCATGTTCGTACAACAAATAGTCAAGATATAAGGCAAAATCACTGGACCATGAAATATTGGTCACTGTGACCTGTTAAATATAGGTTAAACATCAGGTCATATGAATTCATATTGTAAGCAATCATGTTTGTACATCAAGTAGGCAAGAATTTAGGTAAAATCACTGGAACATGAAATATCGGTCACTGTGACCTACTGTTAGTTTGTGGTCAAACAGTGTGTCATACCGAGTCATTATCCCAAGCAATCATGTTTGTACATAAAATCTTCTTCAAGATTTAAGGCAAAACCACTGGACCACGAAATATAGGTCACTGTGGCCTACTGTTAGTTTGAGGTCAAACATCAGGTCATATTGAGTCATTATCCCTAGCAATCATATTCTTACATCAAATAGCCTTCATCATTAGAGGCAAAATCACTGAACCATGAAAGAGTACTTATTGCCTTCAGTAGGTCTTCCCCAGATGTATCTATGGAGCAACTTTGAAGACTCTTTCCTTGTGGTTACTAAGAAACTGAGCTAAACACAACAGGTTTTTTCCATGTTCAATCAACTGTGAAACATAATTCATGACCAGATATGCATAACTGCTTTCAGCAGATCTTCCCCAGATGCACCCATAGCTCAAGTTTGAAGACTCTAGACCTTGGGATACTAAGAAACAGCTAAATGCAACAGGTGAATATTTTTTCCATGTTCAATCAACAATGAAATATAAGTCATGGCCTGATATGCACAGCTGCTTTCAGAAGATATCTTCCCAAGACATATTCCATGGAGCAAGTTTGAAGAATCTAGCCATTGTGGCTACTAAGAAAATGAGCTAAATGCAACAGATGAATATATTTTTCAATGTTCAATCAAGAATTGACCATAAGCAACATAGTCCCTTCATTTGCTCATTTAGTTAACCATATATACCAAATATTATACCTTAGACTTAAATAGTTTTTGAGAACTCCACTTTTTCAGCATTTTCCTATACAAAAGCAAAACCTACCAAAGTTGACCATGTCATAAATTAGGTCAAGGTCAACTACAGTCATGATTTATATAGACTATAATGGGCTACATTGCCTGATGCTGCATACCAAGTTTCAAGGTCATAGGCCTTTTGGTCATGGAGAAAAAGATTTTCGAAGGGATTTTACCATATATGGGTTTGGCGGCTATCTTGGTCATGTTACCAAGACACCGCGAACAAACTATTGTTCCCCCATCCCACTGAGACTTCCTATTAAATTTGACTTCAATTGGCCCAGTGGTTTTAGAGGAGAAGATGTTTGAAAATGTTGACGGACGGACAAACGATGGACAGAAGACGATAGATGCCTGGCTATAAGCTCACCTATGAGCCTAAAGGTTCTGGTGAGCTAAAAATAGAGGCAAATATGAAAATGGCAGAGTTGCATCCCTCCCCTTGATCACCTTAAGTACTCTCAACAGATGAGGAAATTACAGCTCATGTTGTACAACACCCACACACTTACATGATATGGACTGGTTCATTCCTGCTCTTCACACAACATTCCTTCTCCCATTTCTCTTTCTTCCTCGATGGAAATGTTGTCTGTATGAACTTTGCTCCTGCATGAGTGTTCCTAATATCACACCAGGGGGCATCTAAGATCAAGAAACAATTATAACAAGACCTGTCCACGTACAGAATAGCTCGCCTGACAGAGCCTTGCGCATTACCTAAAAAACTTTGCCGTAAAACTCTAACATTTTGCTAACGCTGATGCTGCCGAGGGGGGGGGGGGGGGGGGTTAATGCAATAGCTCTTCCTGTACGTTCGTACAGGCTAGGTAAAAATTTGGCCATAAAAGTCATCAACTTACACATTTATTCCTACCACCTGTTTAACTTGCAACTTCCCTGAGGTAAAACCTTTTGTGATGAAACTTCATTCAAGTTTACGTTGTAATATCTAAATTATCTGTGCATTTATTGAAAAGCCCTATGGTAAACCATTAGAACGTAATGTGGATTATACTTCAATAACTACATCGGTTCATGCAACGTTACATGAGGTTAAGTGTCGTCAAAATAAACCATGATTCTCTCCAATCTGATTGGATGTAGGCGACATTATGACATCACTGACGCTGTTCCACTGTTAGTAAAAAAACTGCATATAAATGTTTTTCTGCTTCGACTGTAGCCCTAACGCAAATTTGTGGTCAGTTAATAGATAGAAAAGAATACAAAATATAAGCCATGAACTTAATTTTTCTGGTGTTTATCAAAGTATAAACTTCATTGGGTCGCTAGCAAAGTTTAATTGAACCCTTTCGGGGTTCACTTACTTTGCACGCGACCCAATGTAGTTTATACTTCGATTAACACCAGAGAAATGAAATTCGTTCCTTAAATAATGTCAACATGATACCAGCATCAACTGCTTACCATGATCTACTCTTCATGCTTTGCTGAACTTAGTCACATTTATGTCTACTGAGTTTAGCTCAATTTTTCAGAGACTAAAACACCTTTATAGACGAAACTTCATACAATGACTGAGCAGAATCTAAACTCAAGACAGTCCTAATGCAGGAGACCACTGTGTTGATATAGACAAAACAGATTAAAGATGTGGAACTTTATAAGCAGATTTTTTTCTCTAGAAATACTTCTGTAATTCACATAAGCCCCTGCCTAGCACCTGTTTCCTCTTACAATAAGAGAATCACTGACAAAAACCTTAACCAGTGATCATGACTCATGGATGTTTGTATGGTCATACCCACAAACACAAAATACCCCCAGTCATACCCACAGTATCCGAACGCACTGTACCCTCTCTTCCGGTTTTCATAGCGTTGAATCGAGAGTACAAAATTCGCTTATAACCAGTAGCCGGAAATCATTATGTTTTGAGTTTTTATCCGGAATCTACTGCGTCATTTATAGTTATTCAGCTTCGAAAATGTAAAGAGGTAAGTTTAATATAATTTTCTCTTCGGTCTTTTACTTTATTGCCCTGTACAATGAAAAACTCCTTGCCGTCGCAGGTTTTTTTCCGAACAGCTTAATTTGACACGAGATTGTGTCGGGCAAAACTTAGCTATCATTCTTTTATCAAAACTAACAAACTGTAGATTGATAACGCCTTCCGTTTATTCTAAAGATTTTTTATAAAACATGTAAGAAAATGCTCAAAATGGTTTAAGAATCATGCCAAGGGCGATTTGAATACTGTACCAATTACTACCCACCCATACACGACATTGTACAGGGTAATAAAGTAAAAGACCGAAGAGCAAATTATATTAAACATACCTCTTTACATTTTCGAAGCTGAATAGCTATAAATGACGCAGCAGATTCCGGATAAAATCTCAAAACATAATGATTTCCGACTACTGGTTATAAGCGAATGTTTGTACTCTCGATTCAACGCTATGAAAACCGGAAGAGATTGTACATGTAGTTCGGATACTGTGATACCTATGGTCCAGGCACAAACCTAAATAATTCCAAGAAGATAAAGGACCCAAAATGATTGCAATAAAACTTTAACCCTTAAAGCCCCCAAAAAAGCAGATGACAAAATTTACGTCTGCAAACTTTCAGAAAGTGTTTCATCCAAGCTATATCAAATTGAGAATTCAAAGACTAAAGGGCAAACAGAGTAGATACAGATGAGGTGGCTCATCATGAGCCACCTCATCTGGATTTACATTGTTTGCTAATTAAACCATTTTCATTTCTGACTCTTTAAGGGTTGATACCTGTTTCTATCATCAGTCTGTCACTGGGTATAGAACACATCACATCTATATTTTCTTGTGTCTTCAATGAACTACAAACAGATTCAGTATTTAATGAAATCTGAATTTTTTATATTTATCAAAAGCAGTCGAAAACTAAGTTTTGAAATTCAAGATATGCTGTCATTTATTTTCATTTAATGTAACAGTTGATAATATTACAGTTAAATTCCAGTCCTTCAATAGCCAACCTTTCAGAATTTGTAGTTTACCCCATTAAAAGTATATACCATATACAGTATTTACTCAAAAGTATTACGACAAAGTTGCTGTGCATACAGTGCAGACCCTGATCAGACTGTATGATCCGAGTCTGCACTTTTGTTGTCAATTTATTCATTGTCAGCCGCAAGGGGTCAACTACCAAGATTCATACAAGGCACTCCAGCAGTCAGCACAGTTTGTCAATAACTTCATTAAGTTTCCCTCAACAGGCAGAGTGCACTAGTCTGAAGTTGAAAATGAGGAACTATTAGAAAAGTTTTTTTGGACACAGCTAGATGTTGTAATAACTTGCGTCTGATCCCATTGTGGACTTAGGAATCTATTATATTTATTCAAATCTAAACTCGGAAATCTTTCACACGAACACAATCAACCAGTCTTAGCACCCAAAGGGAAAGGCAAAAACAGTTTGCTTAAGGCTTGTGCTTGCTTAATACAGGTCAATTTGTTCTGAAATTGCTACTTTGGGATACGAGAGCTTGGCCCCCTAAGACAGGTTTTGGCTTTAGCGGAGATGATCTTTAAGACAGGTTTGAATGCAACTGAAAATGTCCAGACAATACATGTTATACAAGCACTTCATAGCACAAGGGCTACTTACCAGCCATTAATTCCTATATATAAACCCTGGTCTAAAAGAGATGTTGCTTCCTCCTTGGATCCAGTGAAACTGTGAGCCTACAAAAAATCAATCAACAGGAAATCAATTAACAACCTTAGTTTTAAATCAAAAGTCTTCATTATACTGTTTTGGTTGGTAAATCATCAAATATTGAAGCCAAGAGACATTATAAAGGGGAATCATCATGCACTTTTTTCTCCCAGCAATCCAGATAAGGGTGGGTTTTAAGTATGATACACAGTTCCGAGATTAGTCGCTAAGCTCCGCCTACTTAGTTACTGTTACTACGTCTCACAAGCTTTACATAAAGATGGCGGAAAAACAAATGACAAATGCAAGTGTCTACTAAATGTTGGCGATCTATGGCAAAGAATCAGCCTCCTCATGACCTACACACGGCAGTTGGCGCATCACGCATTTCCAATGCGTTCTGTTTTTGCAAAGCAGGATAAGTTTATTGAAAGTGGTGTCAGTTTGTTTTCTTTAAACAGGTACACATCCCTCCATTAACTGTAAGGTAAAATCACGGACTGATGTACAATATTGACCACATGCGATTTGTTTGTGAGACTATGTCACGTGCTAAGTTGTTGTTGCATTGGCCAGGTATACGCTATCACGTGATTTTGAGTGACATTCTGGGTGTGGCTCGGAACTGTGTATTATGAGGCAATTGTCATTTATACTCCATTAAAATAAATGTTGTGACCCCTCATCACAACTGCCTTGATGAGGCAGTTCTAACGAGGGATCACAGCATGTGTATGAAAATTATCCATGAATTTTCCTATAAACCCCAGCTTACTTGGAGCTCTGACTACATTAGGACATTATAATCTACTTTTTCTCCATCACTTGTAAGTAGATTTATATTGACTGGTATGATTTTTCTTCACAATACCTTTACAACTATTTAAGTTATCAAACTAAATGGTATTCTTCCAAGAATTGTCATATGTAATGTTACCCATAACTTTAAGGAGTAATGGAGGCAAAAATGAATGTGGCAGAGTTGCTTCCTCTGAAAGTGTGATGTATGAACTTACACGTCATTGTTTTTACATGTTAACCTTCTATGCGACAGATTTGCAAACATCAGCAACATAAACTCTACTCTATCATCTATAAATCACTAACCACTCCCCCTTTGATTTTCTCTCTATGCCTTTTTATAATGTCTATAAAGTCGTCACTTGCTGCCCTGCTGTGGAGAAACATTGGTAGACCCAACTGCTCAACTAACTCAAACTGTCGTTCAAAGTATCTACAGAATAGTTAAATAAACAAAACAATTTCTATGAGTCACAGATTCAATGTTGACAAAAAGACAATTTTCCAAACATTATCTCTTTATTTGACAATATACAAAATTTGGAACAATTTAACAAGCTGTAGGCCTGAAACTGATATTTAATGATGCTGCAAGTTTATATGGACCCTTGTTTTTTTTTACTATTTTTCAAACTAGTGTAAGTTTTTTGTAGACTAATTTACATGTATCTTAAAGACCAATACAAATGTACAATTTGCTGTCAGATCAAACTCATACGTACCTTTTATTTATCAATATTTATGACTGTCATATTTTTTTTTATTTTTGTTTTGCTGTGTAAAGGATATTTCAGATGTTATTATAATACTTATAACTTTAACAAATTACAGAAGACCTTCAATGGCTCTAACCCCTGCCTGGCTAGAACTTGTTCTTGGGTTCCTAGAAGTCGATTTATATAGACACTGGCTCTGGATGGCTGGAACTAATTTTCATGGTCCCAGGCCTGTTTGAGCCATTGAAGTTCTACTGTATATCAGTACTTGGACAATTTATATAGTCTTTTATTACTCTTTCAAGCTGGGCATATGGATGAAAAATCAAAGTATACCTACTTTAACTGGGTATCTTTTGTGCAGAACTGCAATCTGTCATAGTCTGAAAATTAATTGTGTCTAGATGAAACCAGATTACTCAATAGTGAGAACTATATAGTTCAAATTGGTTTGTCATCACTTCAAATATCAAATGCAGTGCTCCAAGGATTTAAAAAAAAACTTCCCTCTCAGGGATAGCCACCTCACCATTACAGCCACTATTCTGATGTCAAAATATACAGTTTCTTAATACACATATGTACAACAGCAACCTTCATAGACCTACATTTCTGGGAAATATTAATGAATATTTCATGATTATTTTTGAAATAGGTGACAGTTATATTAAAGTTTTTGCACCCACCTAGCCAGGAACTAAGACAGTCAATATCCAAATATTAACTGGGCCCTCCAATATAAATTCAGTTAGCCAGGAACTAAGCCAGTCAATACCCAAAGGCAAACTGGACCCTCTAGTAAAAATTTACTTACAGCCAGAATAAGCCGTTTATGAACACCCAGTTTTGTAACAAAACTACTTAGGCAAACAGTATATACTCAGATCAGACTGCATCTAAAGAAACAGTTGGTTGGTTGATTTGATGCTTAACGTCCACGGTAAACAACTAAGGTCATGTCGGGACGGTCAGTTAACCTAACCACACTATTCCTGGGCAGGCTTAGACCTCCTAAGCGGTTAACCAGTACTAAGTGCACATACTTTCGCCAGTAACTGACAACTGCCCTTCTTGAATCAGCGGAAGGAGAAACGAAAGTATGTGGCCAGACCGGGATTCGAACCCAGGACCTCTGACTTACGAGTCAGGTGCCCTACCGATTGCGCTACCCGGCCCGGCCTAAAGAAACAGTCTGATAAATGTCTACACTGTGTGCTTCTCACCAAGCGTTTTGTGGAACAATTACCAGGCAGAAAAATTCTCAGACATGTACAGTAAGATGCAAAGTGTTCAAATTTTAAGAAAAGTTATTGCTTTATCCTTTCACTAAAATTGGTACTTACCCAGCCCACATTCTCCATATGCCACAATTTTGTCTTTATATTGTGTTGCTATTGACAACAGATCAGCCATATATTTATCTGGGTCACCTGACTTCTCAAACTCTCCACAGCGGGTTGGATGACATCCAATGGTTGTGTATAGACAGTCTGTAATGGAAAGTACATGTAAGCTCAATCTTCTGATTATGATGGATAGATGATTTGCAATTTTACATCCTTTTCAACAGTAATTCAGTCATATTAGGACGATGAGAAGGTAATGAAAGGCTGTGTGCAATGGAACCCCATTTATGGTTGAAAAGATTTCTGCTTTTTGCGGGAATCAAACCCTGGACTGCTAGATCACTTAATCCACTGAGCTACTGGGGCTTCTCACCGTCTTTATATACATGACAAGTATATGTGATTAAATACACTCAAATGCTAGACCAGACATATTTTTATTTCATGTTCAAAAAAAAGTCAGAAAAGTCTGAACTCCTACAATGCAACTTGAACAATTTAGTTTCAGAATCTGATACAGGCAACAAGAAGGTCAAAGAAGAAAAAGTAAACTTTCAGAAAAAGTAAACTTTCAGGGAGGAGCAACTCTCCAATATTCATATTTGCTGTCCTTCTCTATGGGGTTCAACTCTTTAAGGAAAGAATTAGCTCCCCTAGGAGCAAATTCCTTCCTTTAAGAGATGACCTCATTTTGAAACAGCTATGCTATCCGCAGAAAAAAAAAACAGGGCACAAAAGCTTGTTTCCATTTGTAAAAGTGGCAAAAAACACAAATGTCTACTCATTAATCTTAAAATGCTTTAAAGACTACACACCAACAGAACTCAAGTATACGGGACTTTTTCTATGATAATGCTTTAGTAACGTTTTTTCTATGATAATGCTTTAGTAACGTTTTCTCAATTCATCAAAACAACACAAATTGAAGCCCATCATTACAAGTGCTTAATTTAAACAGGTCTAATGAGGGATCACAAGATAGTTCTTTATCAAAAATGAAATCATTTCAGTATTATAATCAAAACCCTTCTTAACTCTGACTCTGTACTAGGGCTGGGACGGGTAGAACTACAGCAACAGTGGTCTCTTAGTGATTCACAAAGCATCTACTAGCCATAGATTATACAAGTTAAAAGTGCCCATATTACCATGATCTTTGACAAGTTTCACGGCTTCTTGCACATCCCTCAGACAGCCTGCAGTCACCATTATCTATAAGAAAGATTCAGAACTATAGCAAACAAATACAGTATACTAAATATTTTGCTCTGCAAGAATGACTTGAGAATAGCTAAACAGAGAATCAGCATTTGGTGTTAATGAATATATATTTCGTAAAGGAGCTGATTAATTTTTTGGTCAATTGAGGACTTACAACTGACCAAATAACCAAACACAGTGACTCATTATTGACCAAAATACCAAACTCCTGAGTGAAATTATTCTTATATTCTTAATCTTACACTTTCTCATTTATAGTAAATTTTCTTTTTTTCATATATTTAGTATATAAAAAGACTTCCAAACTTTACCAGTATCTACATTTTCTGATTATAAACATATACTGAACATTACTATTCATTTGCTGTTTATTGATATTTAAGATAGCATTGTCTTCATAGATTTCTAACATCATGTAACCACCTTTGCTGAGAAACCCATGACAATTACTTGCTATCTCGCTTACACCATAATATGAAGACGCAGCTCAATGCAACCCTCCTCACCTTTTCAACTCCTACATCTTTAGCTCTTTGTAACATGTCCTTGAAATCATCTGAAAATACATAATCTCATCCCTCAGAAACTACAAAAAAAATTTTTTCGTAACCCATTGCATTCTGGGTAATTTTTTGTCATCTGCTGAAATTGTCGTCTGCATCAAAAACCAAGAATATTTTGACAATATTGGTCTAAATAACTCTTGTAGAAATGATATCTGGGCAGCAAACAGTTTGGATCTCAGATGAGGCCCCATGTTTGTGGGGCCTGATCTGGATCCAAACTGTTTGCCCAGATACTCCTAAAGGGGTTAAACACTTGGTGGAATGCAAACAATATTAGCCTTGATCAGTCTACTCTTAGAGAAGCAGTCTAAACTGAGCTTATACTGCTTACTTGGGCATTTTAGTCACAACTTGCTCCAATATTTAGAACACTTACCATTCCAACAAAAACAGTGAAACAAACTTTACCGTGTATTAGCTATGTGTAGTGTTCATGATATCCAAACCTAAGACCAACAGGATTTATCCACTCGCTTCATGATTTTGAATTTTTTTGAAGCCTGACTTACAAGTTTTTCTCTGTGCAGATGTAAAGAAGGAATCTGGGAATAATACAACTTCCTTCTAAATACTTCACTGACTACAGTCTAAATCCAGTATATCAAAACATCACGTTTTATAATTTACAAATACAGTATTGTTTACACTAAGGATAGATATAATCATCATTACCAAAACCAGCATTTTTACTGTTCTCTAACAACTATAATAATAAAAAATATAGATTTGATACATGAAATCCACAACGCATACATAAATGTCACAAGCACCGATATATAATGTCTAACTCTAACTGCTTGTGTAAGTTCATACCTTCGTGGTGTCTTTTTCCTCTGTAAACACCGCAGAAAACAGGATCTGAAAAAAGACATATGAGCCGTGACACGACAAAACCAACAAAGTGGTATGTACACCCAGTGATGACTCAGATCAGCCTGGGCATCCGCCCTGTCTGATCAGAGTCTTCGCTGTACGCATGGAGGAAGCTTAAACCCTCAGCTACCCTTTAAGCATACAGCAAAGTCTCTGATCAGACTGGGCAGATGCCGAGGCTGTTCCGAGTCTTCGCTGGGCGCACAACCACTTTGTTGGTTTTGTCGTGTTGCGGCTCATGTCATCTCAACCTCAGCCCACTAGATAAATCGAAATTCTGTGTTGATATATTTTATATCATTTCTTTCTTTAAACAGCATCATATGATCTGATCAGAACTATACATGTACTAAAATGAAACTTTATTCCCTTAATACTAAAACAATAGTTTATTCCCCTGATACTGACTTGCCTAAAGAAACTAGAACTGTCAGAAAATATGGCTATACCACCACTGAAGCACTTCAAATATAATGCAAGTCGTCTTGGTTTAATTTACCCTCACTTTCAAAAACAAGTCGCCCAAGGGCAACGATCGCTCACCGGCCAGTATATGATCAGGTCAACTGGCTGAAATGTAAGTTTTCAGCTCAGGTAGGCTAATAGACAGGTGCTATTCTATAGGACTGGATGATTGATATTGGCCAAGTAGTTTCAGAGGAGAAGTCCTTTAAAAATGTTGACACACAACAGACAAATGACCTTTAGCCAAGGCCACTAAATGACCTTGATCTCTAGAATTCTTAGGGGTTGGTGATGACTGCATTTCCATATCACTGACCCCAACAGCAACAGAAAAATGCACTTTTTAACCTTTTCCCATTCGAAAGCCTTAAAGAAAATATTTGACCTTGCAATAAAATAGGTCAAGGTAAACTCATATCATTGAGCACAATAGTAACGGAAAAATGCATTTTTTCAGCTTTTCCCATTCAAAAGCCAAAGGGCACAAATTTGATCTTGCCATAAAATAGGTCAAGGTCAACCCAAGGTCATGATTTATGTATGCTTTGTAGTACTAGAGTCCCAGATACCACATACCACGTTTCAAGGCAATCGGCCCAGTGGTTCTGGAGAACAATTTTTTTAAGGTTTTTACCATATATGGGCATGGCAGCCATCTTGGTAATGTGACCTGGGCCAAACATATGAATTTTCTTTCTTGCTTTGCAAGAAGGCTCCATATGAAATTGGCCCAGTAGTGTCAGAGGAGAAGTCCTTTAAAAATGTTGGCACACAACAGGCAAATGACCTTTGGCCAAGGTCACTAAATAACCTTGACCTCTAGTATTCATACGGGTTGATGATGACTGCATTTCCATATCAATGAGCACAATAACAACAGAAATAAAACATTTTTTCAGCTTTTCCCATTCAAAAGCCTAAGAGAATAAATTTGACCTTGCCATAAAAAAGGTCAAGGTCAATCCAAGGTCATGATTTATATAAACTTTGTAGTACTAGTGTCCAAGATGCTACATACCAAGTTTCAAGGCAATCGGCCCAGTGGTTCTGGAGAAGAAGATTTTTAAAGGTTTTTACCATATATGGGCATGGCGGCCATCTTGGTCATGTGACCTGGGCCAAATATATAAACTTTCGTTCCCCTATCCCGTTAAGTCTCCAAATGAAATTTGGCTTCAATCAGCCCAGTGGTTTCTGAGAAGAAGATGTTTTAAAGTGTGGACGCCGACGCCGACGATGACGCCGACAACGACTGGCCAAGGCTATACTATAAGCTCACCTTGACAGGTGAGCTAAAAAGTAAAAGAATACCACTTTTTTGAAAGTGAGGGTATAATAAATCAACCTACAGTATACAGGATCAAAAACTGCAACTTTTAACAAGTACTCATCACAGTGCTCCAGATAAGAAGGGGTAACAGATATAATTTAGTGATAATTTTCCTTATTTTTCCATAAAAACACATGCTGCGACTTCTCGTTAGAAACGTCACGGTTCTATTGAGAGGTCACAACATATGCTTCCACTGAGAATTAAGAAAACTTATCTCTGAATTTTCCGTTTAACTCCATTAGCCCCTTCTTATCTGAAGCTCTGGGGCCGTATTTATAAAACACCTTAAATGGTTGCTATGCTGTTGCTAAGGCTAGATTTCTATGAAAAAGATTCCCTACAACTATGAAGTTTACTCTAGAGGAACAGGAGATTCCTTACAACTATGAAGTTTACTCTAGAGGAACAGGAGATTCCCTACAACTATGAAGTTTACTCTAGAGGAACTGGAGATTCCCTACAACTATGAAGTTTACTCTAGAGGAACAGGAGATTCCCTACAACTATGAAGTTTACTCTGAAAGAACTGGAGATTCCCTACAACTATGAAATTTACTCTAGAGGAACAGGAGATTCCCTACAACTATGAAGTTTACTCTAGAGGAACAGGAGATTCCCTACAACTATGAAGCTTACTCTAGAGGAACAGGAGATTCCCTACAACTATGAAGTTTACTCTAGAGGAACAGAAGATTCCCTACAACTATGAAGTTTACTCTAGAGGAACAGGAGATTCCCTACAACTATGAAGTTTACTCTAGAGGAACTGGAGATTCCCTACAACTATGAAGTTTACTCTAGAGGAACTGGAGATTCCCTACAACTATGAAGTTTACTCTAGAGGAACAGGAGATTCCCTACAACTATGAAGTTTACTCTAGAGGAACTGGAGATTCCCTACAACTATGAAATTTACTCTAGAGGAACAGGAGATTCCCTACAACTATGAAGTTTACTCTAGAGGAACAGGAGATTCCCTACAACTATGAAGCTTACTCTAGAGGAACAGGAGATTCCCTACAACTATGAAGTTTACTCTAGAGGAACTGGAGATTCCCTACAACTATGAAGTTTACTCTAGAGGAACAGGAGATTCCCTACAACTATGAAGTTTACTCTAGAGGAACAGGAGATTCCCTACAACTATGAAGCTTACTCTAGAGGAACTGGAGATTCCCTACAACTATGAAGTTTACTCTAAAGGAACTGGAGATTCCCTACAACTATGAAGTTTACTCTAGAGGAACAGGAGATTCCCTACAACTATGAAGTTTACTCTAGAGGAACAGGAGATTCCCTACAACTATGAAGCTTACTCTAGAGGAACAGGAGATTCCCTACAACTATGAAGTTTACTCTAGAGGAACAGGAGATTCCCTACAACTATGAAATTTACTCTAGAGGAACAGGAGATTCCCTACAACTATGAAATTTACTCTAGAGGAACAGGAGATTCCCTACAACTATGAAATTTACTCTAGAGGAACAGGAGATTCCCTACAACTATGAAGTTTACTCTAGAGGAACAGGAGATTCCCTACAACTATGAAGTTTACTCTAGAGGAACAGGAGATTCCCTACAACTATGAAGCTTACTCTAGAGGAACAGGAGATTCCCTACAACTATGAAGTTTACTCTAGAGGAACAGGAGAATCCCTACAACTATGAAGTTTACTCTAGAGGAACAGGAGATTCCCTACAACTATGAAGTTTACTCTAGAGGAACAGGAGATTCCCTACAACTATGAAGTTTACTCTAGAGGAACTGGAGATTCCCTACAACTATGAAGTTTACTCTAGAGGAACAGGAGATTCCCTACAACTATGAAATTTACTCTTAGAGGTACTGGAGATTCCCTACAACTATGAAGTTTTCTCTAGAGGAACAGGAGATTCCCTACAACTATGAAGTTTACTCTAGAGGAACAGGAGATTCCCTACAACTATGAAATTTACTCTAGAGGAACAGGAGATTTTCTACATCTATGAAGTTTACTCTAGAGGAACAGGAGATTCCCTACAACTATGAAGTTTACTCTAGAGGAACAGGAGATTCCCTACAACTATGAAGTTTACTCTAGAGGAACAGGAGATTCCCTACAACTATGAAGTTTACTCTAGAGGAACAGTCTTTTCAGACTGTTCCTCTAGAGTAGATTTCATAGTTGTAGGGAATCTCCTTCATAGAAATCTAGCCTTAGCAACAGCATAGCAACCACTTTTAAAAGTGGTTTTATAAATACTACCCCAGCTCACCAGCAGATGCAACAGAAATAATATACAGCAATCTACTTCTTTCCTTAAAGAATACATTACTTTGGACAAGGAATTCATCTACTTGGAGAGCAAATACTATTTTGCTAATTTGCTACCTTACTCTCTTGTAAAATTGGTGCCTAACAATATAGCTTAAGGTGAATAGGCGTACCTCTGACTCTGTCCATGTTCTTTCATCATTTTTGTTAAAAAGGGAAATAACTTACGTGACTTCTTTGATGATGTGGTGCTTCCAGAATGTGATCTACTTTTGACCCCCATTGAGTAGAGGCAATGACCCCCACTGAGAAGAGGCAAAAGCAAAACTGACGGATTCACTTCCCTTCCTGTTAAGCAACCAAAAAAGTCTGACCAGTCAAATTCAGTGTTGCTACATATTAATTTTTAATTTTCAAAAACAAAACAACTTACCAGTCAGATTAGCTCCTATATCTGTAAAGGCAAAATAAAGACAAATAACATTACTAACAACCTATGCACATGAATGTATGTAACAGTCTTCAATATATAAGGCAAAATACCTGGAACATACCAACCTTAATATATTATAGTCAATCTTAAGCCACACTGGAACATACCAACCTTAATATATTATAGGTCAATCTTAAGCCACACTGGAACATACCAACCTTAATATATTATAGGTCAATCTTGAGCCACACCAACCTGGACATAATAGCACATCAGTTCTCACAAAACCAATATCCGAAGTACAAGTGTCAACACAGTCCGCCAATTTTTGCTTCCTCCAGAGGCTGTCCGTCATATTTGGCTTCTGCCGAGAAAATCCGTGAACTCTTGCTTCCTGCAGGGACTACTGTCCTCGAAAAATGGCTTCCTGCTGAGACTGTCCGCGAGATTCTGCTTCCTGGCAAAAGCAGAATGACGCGAACAGTCTCTGCAGGAAGCCATTTATCATGTACAGAAGTCTTGGAAGAAAGCAAGAGATCGCGGACAGTCTCGACGGAAGCCAAATATGATGTACAGTCTCTGCAGGAAGCGAAAATTAGCAGAATCGATTATACCCTGTGGTCAAGCTTGACTCAAAATTTAGGGATACTTGACCTCCCTCCTGCTGATATAGTTCCTTTCTGTAACAAATCCGGTATAGGTTACTTGTGTTTTTGAGCAATTTTCAGCCATAAAATTTAGCCATAGACTGCTATTGCAGGAAAAGCCTGTGATAGTAGTCATTTATCTGTAGAAGGATAGTAGTCATTTATCTGTAGAAGGAAAAAGACGATTAAATTCTTTGAGAAACTGCAGATGTAATATTGTGTCAGCTGATCATGGCAAAAAAGCTATACTCATCTGGATCTAGGGTCAGCAATTTTGGTGTTAGGACACACTTTAGACTCTGTGAAAGCAGGCATTTTACTAAACAGAATCAAAAATCATTTTGTTTTAAGAGAATATTTGTCTTATATTAAAAACAAATATTCTTGTTTATTGGCTGTCATAATCCTATTATGCAACAGTGCAGTGGCACTGCTATTCATCAAAGGAAATGTCCCATCTCACATAGGTAATGACATAACAGGGTCATAAAACCAATAAATACTGGGGTGTGTTCTATAGTAGAGAATATTTGTCTTTAACCATTTAGTGTGCCAATTTTACACCTTCTGTCAACCATTCTGTCATTTCCTTTCTAAAGTCGTAAAGCTACTATCACATGCTATTTTAGTAATTATATCGTTAACGTAGTCCCCTGGACAGGGTTGTAATTCCACAGGATCTTTCTAGTGGTGCAGTGTGCTGTTCTGTTCTGTTTCAATTCTCATAATGATGTTCCCAAAGTGGAAAAGTGATTCACTTTTCAATAAAAAATAAATATATTTTTCAAGGTTTTCAGTAAAATTTACATAAAAAAATAATAGAATGGCCTTTAAAGGTAGGTTCCTGGACTAGCGATAACAACTATGTTCACAAAATAATTTCGACTTTTTCTAAGTAGTATTGAATTTTCTTATTTTTCTGAATTTGTTGCTGCTGAGAAAATCGTCAGATGTTGAAGAAAATAGTTGTTTTCCCTTTTAGTTTATTTTCTTTCGCTGGAATTCCAGTTCTAAAAATAACTATGTTTATTATGTCCATAAGCGCGCGATTTCTGATGCCATTCTCCAAATGTCAATTTTCTCTTGCCATGAGCTCTTCTAGAGGTCCTGGCATGGCGGATGGGTTAAAACTATCCCAAAATGCAATGCAGCATGACGTCAGCAGCATTATCTATTTTTGGCGCGAACTAAAAATAGCGCTAACTGGTGTGCGAAGCAGAGTTAGGAAATCCCCTGCAAAACAACTTATCTAATATTTTTTTGATTTACACTTTGTAGTGAAACTTATTCATTCACTTTTTGTAAGTGCTTTCCAACAACTTGGATGAAAGATCATCAAAATTATGATGCATTCCAAAGTACAGGAACCTACCTTTAATGAGTTGTTACAGTATGATAAACTATCTAAACTCAACTTTCAAATCTAGAAATAAACTGTTTTAAGGGAATTGACTGTAGTTTGAAACATACGAGTACAAATGGTATTTAAAAGCTGAGTTTCATACATTATTATGCTAGTGTAATAACTCATCAATAATCATTTCATATTTTTCATCAGATATTCTGTGCATGATAGCTTAATGTATGAAAAGTGAATCAATTTTTCCGCTGCACTATTAAAATGATACTATGGAATTACTAAGTACATGTACTGTTGAGTCCAGTGATACTATTATTAATGCCATTCCTACAATGGCCATCAATGTTTAGATTTATAATGCATGTCTAAAAATTGCTTAGAAACCTATACCAGCTTTTTGGAACAACGAAACTGCACTCCAAGTTTTACTCCTATGTAACTTGCTGACTTTTAGATAAACTAGAAACATGGTAACTAATAGGGTCCCGCCTTTATGAGACTGTTGACGGCATTTAAGTCATATGTCCCCAACCAGAAATAAAAATAATAGCTTTTTATTATCATGTCCTTCCTTCATATTAGCTATGTTGTTTGGAACTAAGCCTCTGGTATGAGAGTCGTTACAATATGGGCAAAATACAAAATCATGGCTGTTAAAAACAAGGGAAACAACTGTGAAGCAGGAAACTGGAGTTACCATTTTTGCATTCTGCACACCTTCAGAACATTTGATGATGCTTTATATTTGTACCAAGTTTTGTGAAAATATCTTCAAAGGCTTTCAAGTTGTAGAGCAGACAAGAGCCATATACCTAAAATTACAAAGGGACATAATTCTGTTAAAAATGGAGATGTAGTTATGGTTCACTTTCTCTGCACATCGTCTGATGGTGCTTTATATTTTTGTATCAAGTTTTGTAAAAATTTCTTTAACAGTATTAAAGTTAGGGAGCAGACACAGTTTCTATACCTAAAATTATGAAGGGGCATAAATCTGTAAAAATGTAAATGAAATTACAGTTCTTATTCTCTGCATATCGCCTGATATTCTTCATAAATTTGTACAGAATTTTTTGCAAATATCTTTGACCGTTTTAAAACTGAGTAAAACCCCTCAGTGTTAAGAACTATCTTGTCAAACAGCATAAATTTTGAAATTATCAAGTTGCCATTGACGTTAATGGCGATGTCATAAAAAAGTTGGACCGAAAACTCAAGCGTTTAAGTTAAATTTATGCTGTTTGAGAATAGGGTAAACAACATGAAACAAAATACGTTCAGCTTTCTAAAAGTACCAAAATTATTGTAATCCGTTTTACAAAAGTGCCAAAATAAAATTTCCAATAAACACAATAAACATGAAAATAAACAAAGTCTATGGAAATTTAATTTTGTGGAACTACTTTAGGGTCGTGACTGTACCTTTGAAATGTTTCAGAGCTGACAAATAGTAACAGCCTATTATCTATCTACAGTAATTATTTTTTTACTCAGAAAATACCTTGTTTTATAGATGACTAAAAGTAAGTCCCATATGAAGTTTTGGTCATTATGTTGGAACAAAACCTATTCCTGGCATAGGTTATGTTGGAACAATTCCTGTTTGCTTCTGTGGATTCCTGACATACCGTAATCGCCCCATTTACCGCACGGTGCGCTTAACTATTTCAAAATTGCAACAAAAAGGTGTGGTTAAAAAGGTTTCTAATAACCGCACACTCAGAACCAAAAAAAAACAAAAAACAAACAAACAGTCGAAATAGTCGGCAATACTGATCGGGGTGTTCGAAGTGTCATGAAAATATTTAGTGTTCGACCTATTTGAATCGCCAATTTCAGGGAGAAAAACAATCTCATGTCGAGTCGCAGATTATATCTCATACCTCTCAGTATTAAATATGCCCTCATTATGCATGTATTTCATTCTCTTCATCCTTCTTTTATATTCCCAAATAAATATTCCGAAAGAAAGGAAAGTATTTCAACACACTTACGATGACCTAATATGTGATTGTTTAAACATGTCAGGTAATTTTAAAGAGTAGCTACACTTCAGGAACTGACTGAATCAGATCCCAAACCCTATCCCCAACATCAAAGGAAAAGATTGACAAAGACATCCCAACAAACAATAAATTACAAGTGATAAGCCGAGTCAGCAGCTCTTTTCCAAATAGGTGGCAACTCACCTATCTTTTGTCAGTGCAAGCGGTCTGCTTTAAATTCATGAGCCTCTGTTAATAACACACACATTCTAATTCTGGAAGATGCGGTCCTTTTGATCTTCCCTATTTCTGTCTGTCCTATATTACGTCCAAGGGTGCAGAAATATTGGCAATGTGTCATGAGAAAGGTACTGTATTACATACATGTGCAAACAGCAAAGCCTTAGACCAGCCTGCACATCTTAAAACAATTATTTTGCAAACTATCGACGAACCATGGAGATTTGTTAGACTGGTCAATGTTCCCAAATGCACTGTATGATGCGGGCGTTTGCTGTTCGGATGTGTCCTGAGGCCCTTTTGAGGCCCACATGCCAGCTATGCCAATAATAAACCTATCCTATGGCAACCGCGAACTTTGTTTAAATGCACAGACCATGCATATGCACAGTCCGGTCGCTTCGTGCAGTTTGCGCATGTATTCAGGCTGATTTTGTCAGGAAACAAGAGTTTGTTGTTATGACAATTTATTTCTTTTGCAGCCCGGGTTTCTCATCTGTCGTTCATGTATCTTTCCCAAACGCACTTTGGCGCACGTGGACAATATCGCTATATATGACAAGAATTGCTCTTGAGAAATGTCGCCTTTTCGCATGTGGGCATGTTAAAAAAAAATGTGACCAAAGTGTGACATTGGAGGTCAAAATTAAACACTCTGCCATAGGTTTAATTTTTATTCCAGACTTATCTACAGTGCCTCCAGTTTACAAAACTGTATAAATTTTAATAATAGCATTACTAATAAAAATTTTATGACATTTTTTGTGAAGAAATTTACACCCAAAATCTGTTAAAATGACCAAATTTTATGAAAGCATTGAAAGGCTAAAATCATGATCCTATCACTTTAAGTTTCTATTATTTGATGCACGGCATTTCCAAATTATGTAAATAAGTGCTGATTGCTGTCAGAAACTGCTGGATGATATAAAAACTCAAATTTTAACTTCATTTTGATACATTGTTTTAGATGTACAGTTCTAAAAACTTTCATATCTTTTATTTACTTGACTGTATCTCAATAAAATGTGCATTGTAATGATGCCATATGAGTAGAGAACTATTCTAGAAAATGATTATTCATATAAAAAGTTATAGGTAGTGGTGATGCCATGTCAAAAATGTGCAAAAAGTTTCAAGAAATGTGTTACACTCCTGAGTATTATTCCAAAACTGCTCTTATTTGCATTACATGAGCTTTAAGTCAATGATTAAGTGTTCCATGTAATAAAGCAACACCAACTGCATGTTGTTAACATCATTTTTTTCCAAGTTAATTGGCCTCTTTAACAAGAAACATTGTTCTGATGCTCAGGAGTGTAACACTTTACAGCCATTTGTTGTATTATAAAACAAGATGAATATTCTGCCTTTGAATTTCATTATTTTGTTGTCTTCTCTTTAAAAGCAACTTACACTCATTGCTGTAGCAAAAACCAAAACCATATCTCTTAATTCATGCTTGGGTGTACCACAATATACATACTATTTCAGCTATCTAAAGGCACAACAATCAAACAGATATATACTGAATTTAATTTTCTTCTTCACTCTTTCTTTTGGTAATTGAACAGTTTTCTTTACCTTACTATCACTACCTGTTTACAAAATACATTACAGAAGTGAAGTTCCATACCAGTTTCAGAAGTTGATGGTCACATTATAAATCAGTAGAAAATGTCCCTTTCTAAAATATCATTAACCTCAAAATCTTATCAAAACAGATGGCACTGCATCAAAAAAAATTTTCAGATGTTGGAAACATATATTTAGCTTGAATTAATCCAAACATGTTGATGTTATGGAAGAAAAAGTGTCCAAAATGGCATTAAACTTAAAAAACTCAGGAGTGTAACACCTTGCACTAAACATGCCATAGCAAAACCCGAAGTTAGTCACAAAATATCATTATCTTGGTCATTCTTATCTACTTATTTCTCACAAAACACTTGATAGCCATGTATGGTTATTGTTTAGAATGCCTCATAGTGATAGATATGAAGAAAATGGAATCTCAAAATCTTCAACTTTCGGTGGATTTCATGGCAGTGCAGCTTTATTTACATTTAGAAGTTGACTATATGCACCAAAATTGCTTGAGAGGGGCTTGGTCTTCATTTATGAGCACAATAAATGAAACTTATACTGCTTGTGGTAAAGAAAAAAGCTATTTTTGTCTTTTTTCAAAAAAGTGTTACACTCCTGAGTGGCTCAAATGGTACATAAGAAGAAAATAGAACCAAAGATGAAGACTGCCTGTGTACCATTTACCATGATGGGTCAAAGACTTTTCATACAAGGCATGAAAGTTTACTTAAGCTACCCCTGGAAAAAGTTATGGGGTTCCAAATGTCAAATGTTACACTCCTGAGTTCTAGGGGTACTTGAGAAGAAGTTGTTTACATTCTGAGATGGATGCCGGTAAAGCAACGGGAAAATTTGCAATACGATATACCATCTTTAGTCAATGTTTCAGACCATGTTATAGAGATTAGAAGCATCAAATACAAAAATGACATCCATTTAGATGGGAACCTCTCCTTTTCTGGTGCACCAGAAATTCAGCATAGTGCTATTGAGTTCAGCATTACTAATTCCATAGGTGATGATAAAAGGACATTAATCTTACATTTTCATGCAGCCCAAAGGACTGGAAAGTCAAAACGATCGCTAATAGGGATGGTAACCAGCACAGTTTTGTAAAATTGCATGCTGAAAATTCAGTAATCAAAAAAATGTCACACAAAAAGCGTTACACTCCTGAGTTTTTTGGCTATATTTTTGCCCGTAACTTTTTTATTACTCAAAGTATTTCAATGAAATTTGGCAGGTATCTTCAAGGCCACATGATACATCTTAAGCAACAAAAATAATGCACCAATATAGCCCTGTTTTCTTTAAAATTCTCTGAAATGCTTTGGTCACATTTTTTTTTAACATGCCCATGTACGAAAGGCAAAGACTCAGTTCAGCCTGCACATTCCCGCACCCTCATAACTTCGTAAGCTCGATCCTTCTCGGATCAACATGTACCTTCCCATTGTTGACAGTGAATACGCTCATCAGACGGCGCAGAATTGTAAGCTGATCCGAGTCCGCTGTTAGCACTCGTACACATCATAACACTTCAGCCAACTCCGTAAACATCGACGAGGATGCCCGATTGACATTTAGACCAATAGAGTTGCTCTCTTCGCACATTGCGTCGGGAAAACAAAACTGAAAACACTGCTGCTGTTGAAACAGTAATGGTAAGTTGCACTTGATGCTAAGTGTTCGGATAACTGGCACTGTCCGAGCAAAGCTCCTTTCCACACTACACATGGGTAAATGAAGACCAATATCGTCCGTTTATTCACAACTTTTTGTTCAAGCAGGCACTATCAGACGTATATGTAGCTTTCAGTCAAATAAATGTTACTCTTTCCTCGCAAAAAATAATCGCAAAGTGATTTATTCTACCTACCAATGAATCGAAGTGCTTTCCTCATGGGCGCAGCCATCTTGGAAAATGGTGGTGCCTAGAAATACCGTAACCTGGCTAAAGTCATGTACTTAAATGGACCAACAAGGAAACTAAAGTGGGCTATCACACTTCATGGGCAAATCCTGAAAAATTACATCAGTGCTAGCTATTTGGGGCTCATATCTCCAGCAACCTGTCCAATGGGCCCCCGCATAGGGAAGTATACTGGTAAAGCTATCATACCTCCTGAAAACTTTCATCTGTGCTAGATATTTGGGGGCTCACATCTGCAGCAGCCTGTCCTATGGGCTCCCACACAGGCAAGATTCCTGTCTGTACAAAGCTATGATGCCCATACATCAAATGGTCTTAAAGGTATAAGGCAAAATTTCTGGATCACAAAATACAGGTCACTGTGACCTACTTTTGAGATAAAACATCAGGTCATACTGACTCACTTTCTGATGCTATTATGCATCTCTACTAGCAAAGGGTACTAAGTCTACTTCAATCACACACTAGGCCCAATTGTGACTAGCATTTCCAGCTGCTTTATTTAACTGGATGTAATCAACTTCCATTGCATCCAATCAAATTATTCACAATAAAACATTTTAAGTGTAATAGGAACCCTTGTGTCATGATTGCCGTGAACAGCTACCAAAAAGGGGGTAGACTGTCAATATTTAACCAGTTCTTCAGTAAATTGAAAAATAATGCCAAGTTATGATACTCATTCTTCGTGTAGTGAATCTTCCACTTAAAAGGCTGCATTGCCATAAATCCACTTTGCAAACAAGCTGTCGGCCAAGGGTACAAAGTGGACTAAATACCCTAGGCTTGCGAAGACAGCGAAGTACATACATCAAATAGTTCTCACAGTATAAGGCAAAACCACTGGATCATGAAATATTGGTCACTGTGATCTACTTTTATCTTCAGGGCAAACATTAGGTCATACTCTTTTTATTATATTATATTATTAACTAGAGCAAGTGAGCAGGGGCTCACATATGCCCCCCGACCAGCACCACCGCCTAATGAAACCACCACCTAATGATACCAATCTTATACATGGTATGAACTAAACACAAAACTTTAATGTAAACATATATGACTGTTTCCATGGGCTTACTCAACACCAGCATCAGCATGCAGATGATGTCAACTAATCTGCATGAACACATAGAAATTAAGCTAGTCATATATCAAACTGTTTCATCAAAGGATGTTTAAAATATGAACAAAGAATATAAACTTAACGCAAAGCTTTAACACAAATGTACAAGTATGTGACCTTGACCTTTGGTAAGCATCTATGAACCTAAAAGTAAACCTAGTTAAATATCAAATGGTTCCAGCAAAGGATATTGGAAATATAAGCAAAGAATATAAACTTAACGCAAAACTTAAACACAAATTTGTTTAAGTCTGTGACCTTGACCTTAGGTCAGCAGCAGTATGCGGATGATGTCAATTATTTTGCATGAACATAGAACTAAACCTTATCATATATCAAAAGGTTTCATAATAGAAGTTGGAAATATAAGCAAAGAATATAAACTTAACACAAAACTTTAACCCAAATATACAAGTCTGTGACCTTTACCTTTGGTAAGCAGCAGCATCCAGATGATTTCAACTACTCTGTAGGAACCTTAAAGCAACCCTAGTCAAATATCAAAAGGTTCCATCAAAGGATATTTGAATATAAAAGAAGAATATAAACTTAACACAAAACATTAATGCAAAACTTTAAGTCTGTGACTTGACCTTTGGTCAGCAGCAGCATTCAGATCATGTCAACTATTCTGCATGAACATAATGTATACATAGTCATATATCAACAGGCTCCATCAAAGGATATCTGAAACATAAGCAAAAATTAAAAACTTAACGCAAAACTTTAATGCAAATGTTAACCGACGGATGGACGAACAGACGGACGAATGAACAGACGGAAAGACGAAAACTATATACCCCCCTCTACATACTTCCTATGTCGGGGGTATAATTATATTATTATCCCAAGCTATCATGCACAAACATCAAAGAGTCCTTAAAAGGCAAAATCACTGAACCATAAAATATAGGTCACCTGCTTTTATTTTGACATCAAACATCGTGGCAAACTGAATTATTTTCCTAAGCTTCTATGTTCATACATCAAATAGTCTTCAAGACATGAGGCAAAATCACTTTACAATGAAAAATTGGTCACATTGACCTTCACATGACCCTAAAGTCAATGTCACAGTGTTGGTCCATGTCTGACAAACTATCTGCATAAGTTGTTTCCAAAAGAGATTTGTAGAAAATGCACTTTTTAACAGTGTCCCAGTTTTTGACCTCCTGCCCTACAAATTTTCTATGTTTAATAACCCATGAAATATCAGTCATGGTCCAATATGCATCATTGCATTCGGTTGATATTCCCAAGATGTTATTGAGTAACAAGTTTGAAGATTCTGTCCCTTTTGGTTACTCAGAAACTGAGCTAAATGCAACTTGTGAGCCTAAATTTCCATGTTCATATAGGTCATGGCCCAATATGCATCACTTCATTGATCTTCCCTAAATGTTCCTGTGTAGCGAGGATGAAGACTCTATTCCTTTTGGTTCATAGAAACTAAGCTGAACCTGAAAGGCGAACCAAAATTGTCCTTTGTTCAATGATCCATGAAATATATCTATCACTGATATGCATCACTGCATCCAGTACATTTTCCCCACGTGTTCCTGTATTGCAAGTTTGAAGACTATCAGTTTTGGTTACTTAGAAACTGAGCTAAATGCAAAAAGCAAACAAAAATTTTCTTTGTACAATGATCCATGATATATACTATTGTATGTATCACTGATATGCATCACTGCATTCAGCAGATCTTCCCCAGATGTTCCTATGATGCAAGCTTGAAGACTACCCCATTTAGAAACTGAGCTTAACACGAAAGGTGAATCAAAAGTTTGATGCTCAATGAACCATGAAATACAATGTATCATCATTGCCCATTATGCATCACTGCATTCAGTAGATCTTCCCCAGATATTCTTATGTAGCAAGTTTGAAAACTATCCCTTTTAGTTACTTAGAAACTGAGCTTAAAGCAAAAGGTGAACCAAATTTTGTACTTTCAATGAAGCATGCAATATAAGTCATGGCCCAATATGCATCACTGCATTCAGTAGATCGTCCCCAGATGTCCCTATGTAGCAATATTGAAGACTCTATCCCTCTATCCCTTAGAAACCGAGATAAACGGAAAAGGTGAATCTGTTTGCTATAGCACACGTTTGGTTCAGGTATCCCAAAATGAAGGTACAAGCTATAGAATTTAAAAAGGTGAAAGTTGGCTTTTTTGGGGGGAACATTCTGATCAGACTGTACAGACTGATGTGCAGACTGACAACAGGCATGCCAGAAAGAAATCAATGCAACAAAATTTGTATTCATTATTTACTCTTTATTGTAAAATACTAATAAACAAATCCCTTTCTATGATAGCAAAATTTCAGTTCACTGACATCAACAAAGCTTATACCTCAAAATCAGATGCTATTTTAAAATATTTGAATATTTTCACAAAACTAATATACAAGTACATGTATAAGATATGATCATCATTAATTCAAACAGCAGAAATAACTTTGGGTCTCCTCATGATAAAACCCAAGTTCTGTATTAAAGAATTGCCCAGAACAGACATCACAAGTTTTGCATCATGATTGTCCTTTTAAAATCTTCAAGATCCAAATGAGCAGCGACAGGACAAAACCAACAAAGTGGCATGTGCCTCAAGTGAAGACTAAGGTCAGCATGGGCAGCTGCCCAATCTGATCAGAGACTTTGCTGTCGGCATGGAGGTAGCTTAGAGCCTTAGCTACCCTGTAAGTGCACAGCAAAGATTCTGATCAGACAGGGCAGATGCCACTTTGTTGGTTTTGTCATGTTGCGACTCAAATGATGTCCTTGCATCCTGGGTGTGCCCTGACAAGAATATGAATGTGCACAGGTTTGTCTAAGCATTGTACAGACTGCATTTCCCTTAACCCTATTGCACTCGAAATGACCTAAACTCCCTAGAGTTTTGGCCATTTTGAGTGTATAAGGGTTAAAATGGTCAGTGCAATGAGGCAGTTCATACGTGATACAGTGAACTATGACTAGATAGCCACAACAAGCACAATGGCATAAATGACTGGTATAAAGGAGCTGTGCAATTAGGAAGTTTGAAGTCTCCGGCTTATGAATACCCAGGTTTATTAGCAACCCCAACAGTTAACTGTCAGTGTGTTCACTCGAGCAAAGTATAGTATTAGTCAGGTGAAAATCTCTTGGATTACCCATACTTCTACTTAAAACTTTTTGATATAGGGCATGCATATAACAGGAGATCATTCATTATGGCATCTCTGAGCAAATGGCTAGAAGTCAGGTGACTGGATATACTTTCAGGGGAAGCAACTCTGCCATTTCCATTTTTCAAAAGCTTCCTAAATGGGCCTTTGAAATAAAACAAGAGGGCCATGATGGCCCTGGATCGCTCACCTGAGTATCCTGTGAACTTAACCTCAGAAACATCCATACGTCCTACAGACAGAGTTTCACAAAGATTCAATGGAAAATGAACCCTTTATTGTGTACCTTAGGTTTTTATAAGATTTAACCTAATGACCTTGTTTTTGACCCCACATGACCCAGTTTCAAACCTGGTCTAGATTTCTTAGATATAAACATTCTGACAAAGTTTCATGAATATCGGATCAAAACTGTGCCCTCTAGAGCGTAAACAATGTTTTTCTAAGGTTTGACCTAGTTTTTGACCATACATGACCAAGTTGCACCCTTGGTCCAGATTTGTTGGAGATAAACATTTTGACAAAGTCTCATGAAGATTATTACAAAACTGTGTCCTCTAAAGCGTTCACATGGTTTTTCTAAGAACTGACCTAGTGACCTAGTTTTTGACCTGACATGGCCCAGTTTCAAATCAGGTCTAGATATCATAAAAATACACATTCTGACAAAGTTTCATGTAGATTATATCATAACTGTGCCCTCAAGAGTGTACACAACGTTTTTCTAAGATCTGACCTAGTGACCTAGTTTTTGACCCCACATGACCCAGTATCAAAGTTGGTCTAGATTTCATTCAGATATACCTTCTGACCAAGTTTCATGATGATTGGATCGTAACTGTGCCCTCTGAGTCATTCTAAGATTTATTTCTATTTTTAGCTCTGACGGCCATTTTGTACAGCGGAGTGGAACCGGTAGAGCAATTTTTGTTAAGACCCATGAGTCAAACACTTCTGTGAAATTATTTTGAAATCAAGCCATTGGCTTCAGAGGAGATGTCGTTTAAAGGTTTTTCTATATTTAGCTCTGGCGGCCATTTTGTACAGCAGAGCTGAACCATTTCAGCAATTTTGGTAGAGGGTCTCCTAAGGAACATTTCTGTGAAATTATTTCAAAATCTTCCCAGCAGTTTTGGAGGCCAAGTCGTTTCAAGGTTTTTCTATTTTTAGGTCTGGTGGCCATATAGTTCAGCGGAGCGGAACCGGCAGAGCAATTTTGGTAGCGGGACTCCTAGGGAACATTTCTGTGAAATTATTTCAAAATCTGCCCAGCAGTTTTGGAGGCGAAGTTGTTTCAAGGTTTTTCTATTTATAGCTCTGGCGGCCATTTTGTTCAGGGGAGCGGAACCATTTTAGCAATTTTGGTAGAGGGTCTCCTAAGAAACATTTCTGTGAAATTATTTCAAAATCTGCCCAGCAGTTTTGGAGGCGAACTCATTTAAAGGTTTTTCTATTTTTAGCTCTGGCAGCCATTTTGTTCAGCGGAGCAGAACTGTTTTAGCAATTTCGGTAGAGGGTCTCCTAAGAAACATTTCTGTGAAATTATTTCAAAATCTGCCTAGCAGTTTTGGAGGAGAAGTCTTTTAAAGGTTTTTCTATTTTTAGCTCTGGCGGCCATATTGTTCAGCGGAGCGGAACCGTTTGAGCAATTTTGGTAAAGGGCCTCCTAAGAAACATTTTCTGTGAAATTATTTCAAAATCTGCCCAGCACTTTTGGAGGCAAAGTCGTTTAAAGGTTTTTCTATTTTTTGCTCTGGTGGCCATTTTGTTCAGCGGAGTGGAACCGTTTTAGCAATTTTGGTAGAGGGTCTCCTAAGAAACATTTCTGTGAAATTATTTCAAAATCTGCCCAGCAGTTTAGGAGGAGAAGTCTTTTAAAGGTTTTTCTATTTTTAGCTCTGGCGGCCATATTGTTCAGCGGAGCGGAACCGTTTTAGCAATTTTGGTAAAGGGCCTTTTAAGGAACATTTCTGTGAAATTATTATAAAATCTGCCCAGCACTTTCGGAGGCGAAGTCGTTTAAAGGTTTTTCTATTTTTAGCTCTGGCGGCCATTTGTTCAGCGGAGCGGAACCGTTTAAGCAATTTTGGTTGAGGGTCTCCTAAGACATTTCTGTGAAATTATTTCAAAATCTGCCCAGCAGTTTTGGAGGAGAAGTCGTTTGAAGGTTTTCCTATTTTTAGCTCTGGCGGCCATATTGTTCAGCGGAGCGGAACTGTTTGAGCAATTTTGGTAAAGGGCCTCCTAAGGAACATTTCTGTGAAATTATTTCAAAATCTACGCAGCAGTTTTGGAGGAGAAGTCGTTTAAAGGTTTTTCTATTTTTAGCTCTGGCGGCCATATTGTTCAGTGGAGCGGAACCGTTTGAGCAATTTTGGTAAAGAGTCCCCCAAGGAACATTTCTGTGAAATTATTTCAAAATCCATCCAGCAGTTTTGGAGAAGAAGTTGTTTAAAGCAAAAGTTGACGACGGACTTACGACGGACGACGGACAAAGACCGATCACAATACCTCACCTTGAGCACTTCGTGCTCAGGTGAGCTAAAAACCCCAAAAAGCTTGATGATGTATCAATACACTTAATCTTAGGATACACTGTACAGTTACAACCAAGCAGGCATATAATATTTAACCCTTAAAGTATCCATAGTCCTATAGGTGGTAAAAACGACTAAACGCAAATCTTTACGAAAAGCGGTTCAATCTACACGTATGGTGATAAAATGAGGCTTGCTATACGTATATTGAGTCATAAACCTAGCAAAAAGTAGAGGAAATAGTTTTTTTGAAAAATGCAAAATCACTCCACAAAATCATCTGTCCTCTTATGGTTTCCCGTTTAGTAATGTTACGTAGCTGTATGCGGCATAGTGAATGGGTCTCCACGCCTGTACGTTGTATTTTTACCATTTTATTCATGTTTACGAAAGCGAAAGTAGGTCATATTAGTTGGCAACTAAAATGACCCAAATAAGTTTTCAAAACCCTTTTCTGTGAATCTCAAGGATATTATATTTAATTAAAGCATACTAATCACGGTCGATTACTATGACGAAACTGTGGTGAGAAGCTTGCAGCGATACCTCACGATAAAATTTTCATCACTGATAGAGCAATGGGGCCTTTAATGCGCCAAAAAGCAGACAACAAAATTTACGTCTGCAGAATTTCAAACAAGAGGGCCATGAGGCCCTGAATCGCTCACCTGGGCAATTGGCAACGTGGCTTTTTCTTCTCATGTCTGAAATTGTCAAAATATGAGTCTTGGGTCAAAAGTCTAAGAATGACCATGACCGCTTGTACTCATAAATCTTCATGTACTCATCAAGACAACCATATATACCATTTTTAGGCCAAAATCTTCAAAACTTTCCACGAAATCTTATGTTCTAGCATTTTCCCATATTTGACCATGCCGCAATAAAGGTCAGGGTAAACCCAAGGCCATTTGAACACTCTTGGTGGTACTCTAGTACTTACCAAGTTTCAAGGCCATAGGTGTATTGGTTCTGGAGAAGAAACATATTAAAGATTTATACCATAAGTGGTAATGGCGGCCATGTTGGTCATGTGACCTTGACTGTTTGAACAAATTTTTATTCAATCAACCCCTGGAGGCTATATATGAAATGTGTTTACAATTGGCCCTTTGACTTTTGAGGAAATGGTTACCAATGTCAAAATATGAGCAATCTGGATCAACGGTCAAGAAATGACCTTGACCTCTTGTACTCATAATTCTTCATGACCTCATTAAGACAACTGTGTATACCAATTTTTAGGCCAAAATCTTCAAAACTTTCCATGAAATCTCATGTTCTAGGATTTTCCCATATTTGACCTTGCCGTAAAAAAGGTCAAGGTCAACACAAGGTCATAATTTGAACAATCTTGATAGTACTCAAGTACCCAATGCTACATACCAAGTCTCAAGGCCATCGGTTAATTGGTTCTGGAGAAGAAGGTTTCTAAAGGTTTTTACCATATATGGGCATAGTGGCCATGTTGGTCATGTGACCATGACCGTTAGAAAATTTTTTCATTCCCTCAAGCCCTGGAGGCTCTATATTAAATTTGGTCACAATTGGCCCAGGTTTTTGAGGAGATTGTTTGAAATTGTCAAAATATGAGAGTTCTGGGTCAAAGGTCAAAGAATGACCTTGACCTCTTGTACCTACAAATCTTCGTGTACTCATTAAGATGACTGTATATACCATTTTTAGGTTAAAATCTTCAAAACTTATCATGAAATCTCATGTTCTAGCATTTTCCCAAATTTGACCTTGCCGTATAAAAGGTCAAGGTCAACACAAGGTCATAATTTGAACAATCTTGATAGTACTTAAGCACCCAATGCTACATATCAAAACTCAAGGCCATCAGTCGACTGTTTCTGGAGAAGAAGATTTTTAAAGGTTTTTACCATATATAGGCGTGGTGGCCATGTTGGTCATGTGACCTGGACCGTATGACTATATTTTTGTTCCCTCAACCCCTGCAGGCTCTATATGAAATTTGGTTTCAATTGGCTAAGTGGCTTTTGAGTAGATTGTTAGAACTTGTCAAAATATAAGAGTTCAGGGTCAAAGGTCAAAGAATGACCTTGACCTCTTATACTCGTAAATCTTCATGTAGTCATTAAGATGACTGTAGATACCAATTTTTAGCCCAAAATCTTCAACAGTTTCCAAGATATCTTATGTTGTAGCATCTTGCCATATAAAAGCACAAGGAAGCAAATTTGACCTTACCGTAAAAAAGGTCAAGGTCAACCCAAGGTCATAATTTGAACAATCTTGGTAGTACTCGCGTACCCGATGCTACATACCAAGTTTCAAGGCCATCGGCCTATTGGTTCTGGAGAAGAAGATTTTTTCAGGTTTTTACCATATATGGGCATGGCGGCCATGTTGGTCATGTGACCAGGACCGTTTGAACAATTTTTCGTTCCTAAGGTCCCAGGAGGCTCTATATGAAATTTGGTTTCAATCGGCCCAGCGGTTATAGAGGAGAAGTCGTTTGAAATTGTTGACGGACGGACGGACGGACGACGGACGACGGACGACGGAGCCTTACCATCCTATAAGCTCCCCCGGAGCCGCTGGCTCAGGTGAGCTAAAAATGTTTTGTCCAAGCGATATCATATTGAGAATTCGAACACTAGAGGGCAAACAGTGAAGATTCAGATGACTATTGAGGTGGCTCATTATGAGCCACCTCATCTGGATCTACACTGTTTGCAAATTTAACTATTTTAACTTTTGGTGCTTTAAGGGTTAAAATATTGTTGTGTCAATAAAGAAGTAACATCATGCTACAGTGCACAAGTTCTAGAACATGCCAGTACTTCCAAGAAAGGAAATTCACGAAATAAAGAACAGGCAAAAGTAAAATGATTTACAGAACTGTCCAATAGCAAAGGCTCTTACAGTGTGTGGGTATATCTCAATGTTTTCCACCATTTTCACATTTGTAAAGTTCTTCAAGTTTGCATTCCTGGAAATTTTAAACTTAGCCCTCCCAAAATGGGGTCTTCTCTTAAAAGAAACAATTTGCTCTAAGAGGAGAAAATTCTTTCCTTTAAGATTTGACCCCTGTTGAAGATAGATGGATGGATGACTTATGATTTTACATCCTTTTCAACAGTATTTCAGTCATATCAGGACAATGGAAATGTGATAAAGGCTGTGTGCAATGGAATCCCGTTTCAATAGGAAAGATTCTTCCCTCAAGCGGGATTTGAACCCGGTCCACTAGATCAGTAGGCCAGCGCTTAACCCACTGAGCTACCGGGGCTCCCCCTGTTAAAGCAAAAATGAAAATGGCAGAGTTACTTCCCCTGATATAGTATCCATTCATCTTGATGTTATGGCTGATATCCTGAAGGCAGGATTGTACAAATGGCAAGATGGAGCACAAACTTTTAAAAACTCACAGCGCCAGTGATGGAGAATACTTGGTGATAATTCTAAGATATATAACCAGTATGGGTACACCTCCATGTGTTTTCAACATACTGTTTTCAAATGCTTCACCATATACTGTTTTTAAATAGTACACCTCCATATATTTTCGACATTCTCTTTTCAAATACTTCACCTCCATGTGGTTCCTGCTGTTTTCAAATAACACCTTGTGAGTTTTCTCATCAGGTGAATTACAAAGTTAACTAAGTTAAAGGGTATGGGTACATCCAAAAGTTTTTCTGCCATTTTTACAAAGGGAAACAACTTTAGTGACTTCATCTTTGTTTCACAGAACAAAGTACCCCTTTCAAACTTGGTACTTATCTTTAGAACTAGAGAATCTGATTCCTGAAGAACAATTTTTTTCTTCAAAGAGATAACCCTCATTGAAAATGTTGAAACTGGTGGCAAAAAAATAAAAATAGCAGAGCCGATTCCCCTTGACATAGTACCCTTTCATCTTAACCCATTGCATTCTGGGTATTTTTTGTCAGCTGCTGAAATTGTCGTCTGCATCAACAATCAAGAATATTTTGACAATATTTGTCTAACTAACTCTTGTAGAAATGATGTCTAGGCAGCAAACAGTTTGGATCTCAGGTCAGGCCCCATGTTTGTGGGGCCTGATCTGGATCCAAACTGTTTGCCCATATACCCCAAAAGGGGTATCCCGAATGGAATGGGTTAATGTAAAAGCAGATAAGAAAATTTCCTACAACTATCACAATATCCAGACATATCGATCATTGAATAACTATCTTTTTTATTTATATAGTTCAGAAAAAGGCCCTATGAATATTCCAGAACACATTGAGGCAAAAAGAGCTCTTTCTACTTATCAAATCTGATCTGGATCTGAGGTTATAAAACTTGAGAACAATCTCAAACTCAAAATTAAGCACACTGATTGGCTGCTTCCGAGCATGTGCTCGGAAGCAGCCAATCAGTGTGCTTGATTTTGAGTTTGAGATTGTACTCAAGCTTTATAACCTCCGATCCTGGTAAAGTTACATATATACAGTATTGACGAAATCAACTGATAATAAATAATCAATCATTGGCTTGAGGCAAGTGACTGATGATCAAATATAACAGAAATAAGTATCCAAAAAATATAAGAAGGAAAGCAAGGCTAACTGCATGGCTGAGTTTTTCCCTTTGTTTTTTCTCCTTTATTTATATAGGATCATCATGGTGCAACTAAATACATATAAATAAACATAGGACATGTCAAGACAAAAAGGCTGACATATACAGTACACTACAGTAACTACTTCATACAAGTACAATGGGAAATAAAACATTAATAAAATAAAATAAAACCTATGACTGTATGAGACATAATACTGATATCACTAATTGCACTGATGCAAATTGCACTAACAGAATGTACAATTCAAACAAATCAAACTATGAAAGACATTTTCATCTTAACCATTATGTGTGGTTATTACCGGTACACGCAGTTTATGGGTACAACTCTCTTTGTACAAAGGGAAACATCTTATGTGCCTTCCTGTTTGCTTCCCTGAACAGAGAAGCCTGTCCTTAAGGAGGTCTGCTCTAAAAGGAAAATTTGCTCCTGTAGAAATTCTTTTTATAAAGAGTTGACCACCACTGAAAAGGGAGGCCAAAATATAAAAGGCAGAGTTGCTCCCCTTGTGTACCCATGCTCCTGGCATCACATCAAAAGGAACCTCACGGCATGTCTGAACAGTCAGTGAAGACTCAGATCAGCCTGCTCGATCTTGCTGTCTGATCACAGTCTTCCTTTTATGCATATACAACCTATGAATCCTATAGAGCCAAAAAGTGGCAAGTAAAGACTCTGATCAGTCTAAGATGATGTGCAGACTGTATTACGGGTACACACATGGCATAAATTCCATTTTATACAACACTAATCCTATATTCTCTGACCCATGATCTGTGTTCTAACAAGGCTGCCGACCCCCTATGGTCTTTAGAAGCAGACTCAATACCTGTAGTCTCCTATACATAAAGTCTACAGAAAACAAGAATTCCACGGAATGCGGTGTCCCGCCTGCCTGCGCTTTGTTACGACATAGAGCTAAACCTGGCACAAAGTATACACCGCTGATAACACCTTAAAAGTAATACCAATATTCAACATTGATAATGGCTTTGAGCTTTACTCTTTCAGATGTATGCATGACCCAAGTTTCATGGCTCTAGCCCTTATAGTTCTTGAGAAATGGACCTAGACGCGAAAACTCGACAAAAACTTGCAAAGTCGGTAAAGTGTAAAAAATAGGTCAAGACTCAGCTTTGATGGTAGCATTGAGCTTTACTCTTCCAGATATGTGCATGGCCCAAGTTTCATGGCTCTAGCCCTTATAGTTCTTGAGAAATGGACCTAAATGCGAAAACTTGACGAAAAATTGCAAAGTAAGTGAAGCATAGAATGTAGGTCAAGACTCATATTTGATGATAGCTTTGAGCTTTACTCTTCCAGATGTATGCATGGCTCAAGTTTCATGGCTCTAGCCCTTATAGTAGTTGAGAAATGGACCTAAATGCAAAAACTCGAAAAAAACTTGCAAAGATGGTGAAGCGTTAAAAGTACGTCAAGACTCATATTTAATGATAGCTTTAAGCTTTATTCTTCCATATGTTTGCATGGCCCAAGTTTCATTGCTCTAGCCCTTATAGTTCTTGAGAAATGGACCTAAACGCAAAAACTCGACAAAAACTTGCAAAGTCGGTGAAGCGTAAAATGTGGGTCAATACTCATATTTGATGATAGTGTTAAGCTTTACCCTTTCAGATGTATGTATGACCCAAGTTTCAAAGCTCTAGCCCTTATAGTTGCGGAGAAACTGACCTAAACACAAAAACTCAACAAAAGTTTACGCCCCCGACACCAGAAAAGCAATACATACGAGTATGTCTCGCTTCTGCTTCCCAGGCGAAACAAAAATGGAGACAGCCAATGTTTTGATTATGCTTACTTATACAAACAGAAAGAATCAAGAAAATATATTTATACATTGTTTGAGATCTAAAGTTTGACCAGACAAAATGTCCTTGCAAATATGACAACTGAACAACTGTCAAGGAGATCTTGGATGTACATGTATAAAATGTTTTAAAATTAAATTACAAAACATCAATGTACCGCATCTCTAAAATCTTAAGGTGAATGGGTATGCTTTCAAGAGAAGCAACTTTACCAGTTCCATTTCACTCTCTTCTCAATGGGGATCAACTCATAAAGACAACTATTTGTTCCTCTAGGAGTGACTTTGTTCTTTCAGAGTTGTCATCTTTCTAGAAAGGAAATAGGCCATGAGCCAGAAATGGTTTACCTCCCCCCCCCCCCCCCAGGGGGAATTTTGTAGACCATACTTTTCTTAAAGCCCAGCATCTTAGAAGTATTTTGCAGCATGTTAGCCCTCTGGCAAATGTGTTAAGCTGTAACAACCTGTTACAAACGTTACCCATTAAAAAAATAAACATAAAATAAAAATAATAAAAAATTATAGAAAAATAGAAATCACTTTCCTATGCTTAAAGTTATAGTAGAGTCTAAAAGAACAATCCAGTAGCTAAAAGTTATGATGTTTGACAGGTCACTTTAGCCCACATGGTGTCATATACGTGACATTTGTCTTTACACTCCATTAAAATTGCTATTTCTATCCGAAATACTTTCTTTTTGTAAGTTACTCCTTTATTATTAGACCATACGTTTGTTACTGTATTAAAGACAATTTATTGATCTTTTCAGATCTGCAAAAATTATTATCCTATCTTGTATACTTTGGGAGAAATAGGATGTTTAACACAGTACCCCCTTATAAATGTTCCATATTACAATTATCACTTTCTGTATAATATGAAGTGCTTGAACTACACTGTATGAATTAAAAAACAACAGGAAAAGGTAATATTGAATATGCCAGCCTATCTAAACTGCAAGGAAAAGTTCCACAATATTTTGAACGCATTTGAGTCGGCCATAATGATCAATTATATACGTTACCGAGGGCTATTTTTGTTAAACTCACATAGTTTGATGATAGAATCATTTTATTTTCGTTGGTAGAAGTTTCTTCATGAAAGAATCTTTAAATATAAAAGAAAAAACGCATTCTGGTTTATTTTTTATGATAAGTCATTACTAGAAGTAACGTAAATAACATTAACATTTAAAATATTTCATTATAATACCTTTAATCAGGTTTTTCCCACTGTCACATAAAAAACAATAACATATATAAGTCTGGGTGTTCTTATGATATACTGTGTACTTGGACCTAGCAACACTTCTCTCAGTTATTACTCTTAGGGATTTGTGAGGTGTGTTTTATACGTGATTAAACACAGTATACTACAAATTGAAATGTTAAGGGCATTGACATATTCTGCACATGTAAAACGTTTTTTTTGCTGGCAACTTTGTTATTATATCAAAAATAAAAGTATTTCATAATGGCGTTGCCCAGTTTGTTTCTTTAACAATTTGAACATTTGAGTTCTAAAGACAGTTACATACGTGAAATTTTGTTCTAAACAACTTAAAAAAAAATAAACAAAATACCACATCAGAAAAGATAAAAAAGATAAAGCCGCAGCTAAGCCAGCATAGATTTTGCTTATAGGGCTCGAATAAAATGATATACAATCAGTATGATAACATTAAAAGCTAAGCGCTTTTGACGTGTTTAGTATAAAATTATAAAATAATCAGTAATTAACAATGCAAATGTAGTCCCACCTGGTTTACTGACAGGATTTGGTATAGTTTTTATGTGCACACTGAAAAAACTATAAAGCAGAACAGTAAACCTGAAGTTTGAAGACTTAAGCCAAATACAGTTCTGCATCAAAGCTAATGTAGATATTTGCTGGCAGCGTATTCTTACTTTTGTAGGACTATCGTATATTCTACGTTACCAAGGGAAACAACATTGCTGAGTTACAGTTAAGAAACAAACTTTTGAAAATAATTAATGGCAGCGTCAATACATTGCTTTATTTAGTTCATTTATGTATTTAACGATAATGTGTCAACCAGGAGTTTGGGAGAATAGTATCAGAAACATTTAATACAGAAAAGAGACACTGGCAGTTTACTAGCATACTGTAGCAATCTGTAAATGCTATGTTTAAGATGATCTATATTTCTATGCTTTTGTTTCTTTCTTTTTAAAGTCTAAATACTTTCGATAATCTCTTAAAGAATCTAACTACATTCAACTATCTATTAAAGCATCTATTCACCAAAGAACATAAAGATACGTATAGTCGGACAAAAATGTTTCAGGGACAGTGTTCCAGTAGCTCTGCACACATAATGAAATGGCAAATGAAAATGACAGAATATATAAATGTTAGTCCTCGCTGTTCAGATATCTATGAGCAAATCTTAGTTGTATTCCTTCAGAATGTATTCGCCTACACCGTAGTTATGCTTTGCAGCATAATATTGAGAAAAAAAAAGAAAAGAAAGGCCGAACAAGTAACGTATACAACGTATTCATTACGAGTTTATGGATTCTTCATTTCTGATATCCTATACTAGCAAAACAGTATTTCTAAAGAGCAAATAATCAAACAATAGAAATAGTGCATACCGTATTTCTTCGGCTATAAGACGGGGATTTTTCCCGCCGAAATGACCCCCAAAATTTGCCCCCGTCTTATAACCGAGGCTTTGGACACCCTAGCTATTTTCACCAAAGTCCCTGAGCAGCTGATCACGGTCCATGTTTGTAAATATACAAGGTATGTCCAGGTGCATCGCAAAACCCAATAGGTGTTGAGACATAAACAATACCTCTAGTACCGATCACATGAAATGATACCGTATGCAAACACTGATTGCATCTAGCAAAACGGAATTTCTCTACTGTGTGCCCTCATTAAACTCCTTATGAATTCCAAATCCGCAAACAATGTGTAACATTATCCTCTTTATTTTTTTCCTAAACATTCATATAGGTATTTTTCTGCAACCTAGATGTAAAAACGTAAGGCACTTTTACTCTTTATCTGTCGGTATTAATGTCCTGATTTGACCCGAGTGACCTGTCAAAACTGAGTCGGTTATGTAATTATTTTGAGAGCAGTATTGATCGGCTGTAGTATAAGATCAAAGAAGCCGCAAAAAGTGAGCCGGTCAATGACCTTTAGGTGACACAATGTTTGTTGAACTACTGGTGTTGGATTTGGATATTGACTGTATTTATGCTAAATATTCGGCTAGTGAATAAAAACAAAATCTGTTTAATATGGATTCTTCCATCTTCAAACTGGGATACAGGAATATGTTTTCTCCACTTGTGTACATGCAAAGCTAATTTAACTTATGGAAATACGACCTTTGCTCATACTGGATAAAATAATGAGGTAATTAATCCAAGATATTTATGCACATTACGGTAACTGCATAGCGACCAGTTTAAATATATGTAGACATCGGTGACGGGTGATGACCTTTGGGGAATTTCGTAGTAAATCTAGCATCTCAGCAGAATGAAGTAACGGGGCGCCGATCATCCGCCCATGTTGGGGAATTGGCAGAAAATAGGCCCGTCTTATAGGCAAGGCTAAGCTAAATACTTGCCCAGACAGTCCAAAAAACACCCCCGTCTTATAAACGACTCGCCCTATAGCCGAAGAAATACGGTACCTATACATGCCAAGGAAGGGTTAACCTAAATAACTTACTGCATATGATCACTGTGACCTTGTATTACCATATTGTTTACTTTTTAGCAATAAATATGGTTGAAAACTGCTTATTTATGACATCTTACTGCTTATCTTATCATCTTTGTCCAAATTTGTTAAATACTGTTAGGTAATTCCGCATTTTGGCAATATCCAAACAACAGTTTTAGTTGCTTACATATTGAAAAATTGTCTGACTGAAATTTGTATTTGGTAACACCTTTAGTCCGTGATAGTAACAACAAGTGGGAATAAAATGATGGGGTTTGCAAAATTACCTGACCAGTTAAATATTTGTAACAACATAATGAAAAATAGAACTCCTGAACAAGCTGATGACAGAATGATGTATGCGTTATAAAGTATGTCACTTTCTATCAGCCTTAAATTTTCACATTGTTAATAGTTTGTAATGTATTTGATGGCCGGGAGCTGCATAAACAGATCACGTAGATCACAAATTAACATGTAAGTTGTGATCACGGGAGCCACACATATTTGCTAATCTATGTAAAGCAGTTACTGTGCAAAGAGGCTCGTGGCTGGCGATTCGACTGACAGCATAGAAAAAATGGTGTTTATCCCTGTTGGGAGAGTTGGTACTGCTTTTGGGGTCCCTATAAAACTAGAAACGGAACCAAAACGAAACGAAACGAAACGCAACGAAACGAAACGAAACGCAACGAAACGAAACAAAACGCAACGGAACGAAACGAAACGCAACGGAACGAAACGAAACGCAACGAAACGAAACGAAATAGAAATAAAACGAAATGGAGCAAAATCTGAAAAATACCATGAAAGTATCACAATAGAACAGCACCACATATTGATGCAAAAGGAAGACTAAAAAAGCCCCATGTTTATCCCTATAAATTGCTATATGAAGTTACCAAGTTACTGGGTATTTGTTATATCAAATACATTAACTTTTAAACAGATAGATCTACTTGGCTGAATTGTTTAATTTGATAAACTGACATACGATTTTGGGGCCTCATTTGGTCTTAGGGTGTTTTGGTCTGGACATTTTCTTTATTATCTTTATAGTTTTTGATTGTTATTTAAAGATAATTAATATTTATTTTTACTTTTATTTTGTTGTGGAGCGTCGTATGAGCTTTTCGACATTTTTCGGGCTACCAGCTCCATACATATGACCCAGGTTCCTGAAATAGTGTTCTTGCCTCGGTCCCCAACAATTATTTTTATGCGCAACAATTCAGCCAAGTATCTGTTTAAAAGTTAATGTATTTGATCTAACAAATACTCAGTAACTTGGTAACTTCATATAGCAACGTATAGGGATAAACATGGGGCTTTTTTAGTTTTCCTTTTGCATTAATATGTGGTGCTGTTCTATTGTGATACTTTCATGGTATTTTTCAGATTTTGCTCCATTTCGTTTTATTTCTATTTCGTTTCGTTGCGTTTCGTTTCGTTTCGTTCCGTTGCGTTTTGTTTCGTTTCGTTGCGTTTCGTTTCGTTTCGTTGCGTTTCGTTTCGTTTCGTTTTGGTTCCGTTTCTAGTTTTATAGGGACCCCTGCTTTTGATTGCCTCGGCTAGCAGTCACAGTTGCATATTTGTATGTAGGGTAATTGAATGGCTCAACCAACAGCACAGGTAGCGAAATTGGTTTTATCCCCATCATGACGAGAACCTAAATATTAATCAGTTGCAGCATATATCAACTCTTATTTCATTCTATGCATAAAATTTTAAAAAATCATCTTTATGAAGTCACTTTTAAGTGAAACTGAACTGAAGGCAAGGTCGAAATGCTTCAGCTATAACAATCTATGTGCGTCTTGCTGAGTTTTTGTGTATTTCAAAGAGCTAAACTGCCATCTGACTACCAGTGGTAAGCTAATACTACAGCAATGAATAATTCATATTGCCCCGGAACTAAATTTTTGATAACAGATGACTCACAAATCTTATCCCCCGACATATTACAATTATGCAACTTAACATTACTGTTAGATTGCTTTTAATATATACACTATCCGATGATTTTAACTATAGTTTGAGGACATATAAAACTGGCGTTTCTTCATATTTACATATACAACAGTGTCTACTTAAGACATAATATAGATAATATTAAAAATGAAATGCAGCTGATGTTGGCTTTCTTAGCTTTTCTCGTCATTTTGAAGGTTAAATTCTTAAAAATAAGATTCTGTCCACATTTAATATATCCACTGCTAACTGCTGCCTAACTTATCTAATCAAAGAAGATTGATGATGCACGTATAAACTTCAGTCCACCAATTCAGAGATTTAGTCTGGTTGTTTTTTCCAAATTTTTGTTGTGGTTATATACGTTACATATTTATCGTGACTGCTGATTAGTTTTGTAAGACTTTAGTTTGTTTGTTGTTTATACTAGACTATTGAAACAGTCATATATATGACAACTACTTTTCTCTTCACTTCATTCTTACAATTTGCTCCTTATATTACATGTATTTAGACACTGAAGGGGAAAAACGTCAAATACAACGTAAACTACGTTATACGGGTTGGTCAACTTATCGTTGACAATGTCAATTACCTTGAAACAGCGATTTATGTACTAGCAGACAAAACCCAACATTATTTAGGGTGAATACTAACATGTGTATACCAATGTGTATTTTTCTATTATAACGTGAATATGTAAATTTGGGTAGTGTAAGTAACGTTGACGTTACACGTTAGTGCCCCAACGTACAGAGGGCTAACATGTGTCATTTTGTTTCGTATATAATGTAGTTTCAGAAAATCATAGTGTCCAAAATTCCCCCTGGGGGGGGGGGGGGGGGGGAGGGGGGTCTATGGTCAGCTCAAGGTCTAAAAGGTTTCATAGCTCAGTGAAACAAACAGGAAGTCACAAAATTTATATCCCATTGAAAAATTGGAATAAAATCATGGTGGTGCACCCATACACCTTATAATGTCACTTTCTGTTGCTTGCAGATAAAATAAGGAGCACTCAATACCTTTAACTCTTTAAGCACCAGTGACAAAATTAGCAGAATTTGCAAACAGCGTAGATCCTGATGAGGCGGCTCATCATGAGCCGCCTCATCTAGATCTACACTGTTTGCCCTCTAGTTTTTGAATTCTCAATATGAAATATCTTGGACAAGACATTTTTTGAAATATTGCAGAAGTAAATTTTGTCGTCTGCTTTTTGGTTCTTAAAGAGTTAATCAGTCAATGAAAACAGCAGCGATCCAACCAAATACATGAGATCTATTACAAACAAATACCAACAGCCAAAACCTGATGCTTTGACTTGCTGACAAAAATACAGAACATTTTTTCTAGAACATTTTCTAGAACTTTTAGGATGTTAAATCATTAAAGTTTAAAAAAATGTTCTAGAAAAACAATACTTTAAACAGGGGTCAGCCTAGGGTTCTCCGACTGGTAAAATTTTCAAATTTTCTATACGCTGTATACATTTTGACTTCTCCCTCACCTCATAATAGGGAGAAGTCAGTCAGCTTAGAAAGACAATTTCTCCCACTTCTCTCCCTAGGCTGACCTATGCATTGAAATAAAATACATTAGCTGCATCTATAAATTAATCTGCAGCATGCATTGTGTGTCTGTAAGGTGTACGAGTTCGCAGCCATGTTTTTCTGCCAACTTTTCAAGAAGAGACACCTTTTGTGACCTTCTGTTTACTTTCCCAAGCAACCCCTTCCATAAGATGTCTACTCTTAAAGTAGTCTTAAAGAAAATAATAACAATAAGATGATTTTCCCTTTGAGAATTGATCTCAACTGAAAAGGGAGGCATACTTGAAAATGGCAATTCTTCCCCTAAAAGTGCAGTCATTCACTTTAATGCAAACAAACATCAGACTCAGACCAGTATGTGCAGCAGAGTCCCTATAAAACTAGAAACAGAACCAAAACGGAACGGAACGAAACGGAACGCAACGAAACAAAACGTAACGAAACGAAATAGAAATAAAACGAAATGGAGCAAAATCTGAAAAATACCATGCGGGTTGAAGAAAAGATAGATTTCAAAACGTCACACTCTGCCTCTTGCCTGCACATTAAAGGTTCATTTGGTGGTTTGTAAGAGGACATGGAATTTGGGTACGGGTATTTTGCAGTGGGATCCCGAACATGAAAACAGTGAAACCAAGGGAAGGATAACTTAAGTTTCTGGGAACCAGGGAACATTTTCTGAAATCATTATAGTTCGGGAAATGCAAAGAACTTTTTTTTTTGCGCAGCATAAAAATAATTGTTGGGGACCGAGGCAAGAACACTATTTCAGGAACCTGGGTCATATGTATGGATCTGGTAGCCTGAAATGTGTCGAAAAGCTCATACGACGATCCACAACAAAAAAAGTAAAAATAAATATTAATTATCTTTAAATAACAATCAAAAACTATAAAGATAATAAAGAAAATGCCCAGACCAAAACACCCTAAGACCAAATGAGACCCCAAAATCGTATGTCAGTTTATCAAATTAAACAATTCAGCCAAGTATCTGTTTAAAAGTTAATGTATTTGATCTAACAAATACCCAGTAACTTGGTAACTTCATGTAGCAATGTATAGGGATAAACATGGTGCTTTTTTTAGTCTTCCTTTTGCATTAATATGTGGTACTGTTCTATTGTGATACTTTCATGGTATTTTTCAGATTTTGCTCCATTTCGTTTTATTTCTATTTTGTTGCGTTTCGTTTCGTTCCGTTGTGTTTTGTTTCATTTCGTTGCGTTCCGTTTCGTTGTGTTTTGTTTCGTTCCGTTTTGGTTCCGTTTCTAGTTTTATAGGGACCCATGTGCAGCATAACTACATCCTTAACTGTTTGAACACATGAAATATGATCTTGGAAGACTCTACTGGATTATGAAGGAATTCATCAGATGGCACATTCGATATGTAATGAGCCCCGGCAAGACAAAACCAACAAAATGGTATGTGTACCCAGACTTAGATGTGTGAAGACTCAGATTAGACTGAGTATCCACCCAGTCTGACCAGTCTTTGCTGTCTCCATGGAGGTAGCTTATACCCTTTAATAGCTACCATTTACATACACAGTGAAGACTTTGATCTGACTGGCCGGATGCCCAGGCTGATCTGAGTCTTCAGTGGGCACACATGCCACTTTGTTGGTTTTGTCATGTCGTGTTGTGAGTCTGTCGCCATTGGTTATGGATATGTCAGATTTATTAGGTGAAGCATGGTAAGAATCTCAGGGTAAGCAACTCTATCATTTCCATTTTTGTCTCCCTTCTCAATAATAGGGATCAATTCTTTAGGAAAAAAATTCTTCTCTATGAGCAAGTTCTTTACTTTGCTTTAAGAGTAGACCCTATTTTCGTTGGACAACATAGCCCAGGAAAGTATACATGAAGTCACAAAGTTGTTTACCTTAGTAAAATGTCAGAAAAATGTGGCGGTAGACCCAAAATTAACTAAATATAATTTTGGCTACAAATGACATTCTCAATCAGAACCATGTATGTATCACAAAAGCATTACTTTCTTCCAAAAGGCACACTGCAAATATTTTGTTTGATTAAAATCATATAAAATGCAAAAGAAAGTTGTAACCCAAAGTCAGTAAGTTAATATTATGCTGCATGATGCTTAAACTATTCCAGCATCAATTTGTAAAATACTTCTACAACTAGAGCATGTGAGCAGGAGCTCACGTATACCCCCGGCCAGCACCACCGCCTAAAAGAAACACTGCCACACTTAATACAAAACTTTAAAATAAATGATATTAATGAATGATAAGCAGAAGGAGGCTCAGATACTCTCTTACTTGATACAACTGGTCATACCCAATGTTTGGCCTAAATATCAAAATACTAGCAACAGTGATTACTGAGACATCTGTGACAAAAATTAAATTGGAAAGAAAGAAAAAATGAACAAAAGAGGGAATGATACATATATGGAGGCTGATACTCTCTTACACAATACAACTAGTCACACCCAATATTTGTACCAAATTTCAAAATCCTAGCTGTAATGGTTCCTGAGAAATCTTCAAAAGAAATTAAATTGGAGAGAAAGAAAAAAAGAGGGAATGATAAGCAGATATAGGCTGATGGTCTCTTATATGATACAACTAGTCATACCCAACTTTGTAACAAATTTCAAAAACCTAGGTAAAGTGGTTCCTGAGAAGTCTTTGACAAAAAAATAATAATTGGAGAGAAGAAAAAATGGACAAACAAAGGGAACAATAAGAGAAGGAGGCTGAAGTTCTCTTACACTGTACAACTAGTTATACCAAACATTTGTACAAAATTTCAAAATCCTAGCTGTAGTGGTTCCTGAGAAATCTGTGACAGAAAAAAGGTTAATTTAATTGGATAGAAAGAAAAAATGGACAAACAAAGGGAATAATAAGCAGGAAGAGGCTGATGTTTTCATACAAATTACAACTAGTCATTACCAAGGTTTGTACTAAATTTCAAATACCCTTACAGTAGTAATTCCTGAGAAATCTCTGACAGAAATTTAATTGGAAAGAAAGAAAAATGAACAAATGAAGGGAATGATAAGCTGGATCAGGCCGATTCTCTCTTACACTGTGCAACTAGTCATACTTAATGTTTGTACCAAATTTCGAAATTCTAGCTGTAGTGGTTCCTGAGAAATCTTTGACAAAAATTTAATTGGAGAGAAATTGGAGAGAAAGAAAAACTGGACAAACAAAGGGAATGACAAGCTGGAGCAGGCTGATACTCTCTTACACAGTACAACTTGTCATACCCAACGTTTCTACCAAATTTCAGATACCCTTCCTGTAGAAGTTTTTGAGATATCTTTGACAGAAAATTAATTGGAGAGAAAGAAAAAATGGACAAATAAAGGGAATGATATGCAGCAGAAGGCTGATTCTCTCTTACACCATACAACGAGTCATACTCAATGTTTGTACCAAATTTCAAAATTCTAGCTGTAGTGGTTCCTGAGAAATCTTTGACAGAAGTTTAATTGGAGAGAAATTAGAGAGAAAGAAAAACTGGACAAACAAAGGGAATGATAAGCTGGATCAGGCCGATTCTCTCTTACACGGTACAACTAGTCATACCAAACGTTTCTACCAAATTTCAGATACCCTTACTGTAGAAGTTTTTGAGATATCTTTGACAGAAAGTTAATTGGAGAGAAAGAAAAAATGGACAAATAAAGGGAATGATAAGCAGCAGGAGGTTGATTCTCTCTTACACTGTACAACTAGTCATACCCAACGTTTGTACCAAATTTCAAAATCCTAGCTGTTGTGGTTCCTGAGAAATCTGTGACAGAAAAAATGTTAACATACACACAAACATATAAACGGAAAAACCAAAAACTATAGGGGGTATCTTTGACAGAAAATTAATTGGAGAGAAAGAAAAAATGGACAAATAAAGGGAATGATATGCAGCAGAAGGCTGATTCTCTCTTACACCATACAACGAGTCATACTCAATGTTTGTACCAAATTTCAAAATTCTAGCTGTAGTGGTTCCTGAGAAATCTTTGACAGAAGTTTAATTGGAGAGAAATTAGAGAGAAAGAAAAACTGGACAAACAAAGGGAATGATAAGCTGGATCAGGCCGATTCTCTCTTACACGGTACAACTAGTCATACCAAACGTTTCTACCAAATTTCAGATACCCTTACTGTAGAAGTTTTTGAGATATCTTTGACAGAAAGTTAATTGGAGAGATAGAAAAAATGGACAAATAAAGGGAATGATAAGCAGCAGGAGGTTGATTCTCTCTTACACGGTACAACTAGTCATACCCAACGTTTGTACCAAATTTCAAAATCCTAGCTGTTGTGGTTCCTGAGAAATCTGTGACAGAAAAAATGTTAACATACACACAAACATATAAACGGAAAAACCAAAAACTATATACCCCCTATATACTTCGTATACCGGGGGTATAATTAAAAAATTAAACCATTAAAAGGTATTTCAAAACTCTTTAAATTTAACTAAACCTCAGCACCATGTATCTTGTGTACTGACTTGTATTACATAAAAATACTAGTCAAAACAAACTTGAAAGCAGATTCATATGTCTTTTGTACCGACCTACTGTAAAACACTTATATATGGCGGCGGCAAAATTTGGCGGTTTTCAAATATGGACCTTTTGGCGGATTTTTATTTTGGCGGTTTTGTGATTTCTCAATAACAAAATATTTCTGCTGAAGTCGTTTTTGGCGCTTTAGTGGAGCTCTTTATTGTCTTGGTGATTAAAATAATAACAATTATTATCATAATCATGCTACATTTTGGGTAGTTAATTGTTTAAAGTACAATGTAGACAGATTTTGTGTTCCTTCTGATTTAATCAGCTAATTGAAATACTAACTAGTATGGTGAGAACATTTTCATACTCTGCTTTCTCCCACTTGTTGTTTGCGAGGCATCTTCTTTTGCGCTAATATATGTGATGTGTATTAGCTTTGATATTAGAATAGGCACAATAATATTTTTTCTTCTTTCAATATCATGGGTTTATATTGGCGGCATTTTAATTTGGCGATTTTCTCCTTTTCCGCCAATATCGCCAAAATAAAGTGACCGCCAAATATAAGTGTTTTACAGTATTTACTTTCCTATACTACAGAAAAGTCTGTTTACATTTCAGTATTAACAAAAAGTAATCAAGTCAATACACAAGACATCTTCTTTTCTTAGCATGTGGAAGAATACTGCCTTGTTCCCATCTGCAGTTTTCAGTGGATGGACTAACATATCCCGACTCATTACTACTACTCTCATCTTCTGCCTTTCTCTTATTGGCACGGAAAACCAGACGACAATCACCAGTTTTCTTCACATTCCAAAAATCCATGAGATCAGTTCTCTTTTCATCCTTCGAAGGTCCAACTTTACTTATTTTTAACTTAGTATCTCCAACTTTGGCACTAATATATGCTCTTTGACTATCAGGCTTCTGTTTATCATTACTATGTAATGCTCTTTCAGTCCCACCACTATTGTCACAAGCAGTTGCTTGGGTGAAATGCACAGAGGCTTTTAAAGGTTGTACTGAAGGCGGCAATGTATTTATTGAAGGATTTATCACAGTTTCTAAGTTGTAAGTATTGGAAACACTAGTTAATGGATGGCAAGTGTTGGCAATAAGACTTGCATGTGAATAACATGTACCGGTTGGTTCATTAACTTTGTTGTCTGTTGTCCAAGATGGATTTAGACTAGATTTATGACACATATTGCTGGTTTTTGTATGGCTTTCATCAGCAGCTTTCCATGAATTTGGTTTGGTTATACATGTACTATTATCTATTACCTTCACTAACTCTTGATTTGTTTTAGATTTAAACTTGCCTAATGGGAAAGACATGTTGAAGGTATTACAACTATCTTCAGCAATATCATTCAGACTTATTGTTTCAAATATTCTTGGATGTGATACAGGTACATCATTATTATTCTGCTGTGCATATCCAGGTGAAGACATACACCACTGATTACTCTGGGAAGTCGGAAAATGTTCCTGAGAAACTCCTTCCTGAAAACTGTAATTGTGTGAAAGCTGTGGATAGCTATTAGCAGAGGGCTGACTGTCCTGTATGGATGAAAAATAACCAAATGTTTGTTGCTGAGGAAACTGATATGATGGAACTGAAAACGGTGGATTTTGGACAGCATATGTTGAAACTGGAGATAAAGTATTGCCACAATATCTAACGGCTTGTGGTACTGAACAGTTATTGTCCAGAAGGTCAATTTGACTTAAATCCATTGGATTCTGAATACAGTTTTGTTTAGAATGACTATAGGATATAGCATTTGGACTACCAGTATTTGTATGAACAGTATCAAAAGTGTCTTGAGGATAATCATATGCGTTGTTTGGATACTGTTGCGGTGAATGGTTAGTAAATGAACAATCACTGAGCCCTGAAAAAACATACTGCTGAGACTGCACACCACTGATGTTCTGCGGATAATTTTGTCTCTCCTCAGAGTAAAAGTTTTGTCCAGGTAAAATACCAGTATTATAATAGCTCTGTGTATGAGTGGTCTGATACTGATATCCTGCTGGCTGACAATACTGTTGGTTCCACCCATTCTCAGGTGCCACAGGCATCTGAGCCTGGTTCTGAATTCCACCTGCTTGATATCCCTGAATATTGTAAGGATGGAAACCATTTTGCTGCTGAATAAAGTGATCAGACGACTGAGATATTGGACTATACAGTTGCTGCTGTATTAGATGACCATTATGGGTACCATCTAAATTTCCAGTGACACTGTTTTGAGAAGTTCCTGGGCTATTAAACGAACTTCTTGAAACTGGAGTTAGACACGACTTCAGCAAAGACTTTTCAGTCTTTGACTTAGTCTTTTTGGCTTTAGGTTTAGCTTTTGTCTTATCAACCTTATTTCTTTTACCTTTTGTCTTTTCTGGTTTTGACTCAATATGAGGAGGACATTTCTCTTCAAAATTCTTATTTATTTCATCCTGTTTTCTGCTGCAAGAACCTGCATAAACAACCTGATTTGACGGTTCTGTTTGAACTGACTGTGGTTCCACCATTGAATTATCAGTCTTTGCATTTTGCTGCACTATTGCATGCATATCCTTTGGTGAAAATCTCTTTACTTTAGATTTGGTTTCAAAATTAATTTCATTGACATCTGTTTTAGATGTATGTGTTGATACTAGGTTTGTCGAATCACTATTCATTGATTTTGTATCATTTTTACTCTTGAGTTCTTGGTGAGTTTGATTGCCAAGTTCATATATATTAAAAACTGACTGTTCTTTGACTTTCACAGCAGAATAGTTTTCAATAGCACTTCTCATGATTGCTTTCATTTCATCATTATTGCTGTCATTATGCCCACAAAGATTATTCATTTGTGCAGATGTATAGCCATCGTCACTGACTACTGAATCGGTAGGGATAGATGAGAGATCCGTTAATTCATTATTTAGTTCACTTATTGGTGTTTGTATGTTTCTTCTACTTATAATTTCTTCAGACTTTTGGTTTATCTTTGGTGATCTATTATCTGCCAGATCTTTCAGTTCAGGATCATACAGTGAAAGCTGATTTTCAGAATCAGAAGCAAATTCTTGACTTTGTATCCAATTGGCCACTAGATCTCTTGGGTGGTCTTCCTTACCAGTTATGTTTTCTTGTTCTCTTGTTTCAGTATCACCATTGTCAGTGTGTGCTACAAGTGTATTGTTCATTTTTAAGACAGACAAATCTGAGTATATGCTACCTTTGTCTTCATTTGGCAGTAGCCAGTTTTTCACAGATGTAACAGTTGACCCAGAATGGGTAACTTTCTCATGAATTTTCTTACACATGCTACTTTCCAGCTTCCTGGTAGGTGTTTGAAAATTTTTTGGTTCATTATTTGTGGCATCTTGTTTGTCAACATCAACTGCTTTGCTTGGATGTTCTTCAATTGAACCTACATATAAATTATCTGACGGCGTAACTTCAAACTCATTTATAAATGTTTTTTGGGAGTTTTGACTAGATGCAGCAAAATTTTCAGTTGTAGCAGATGATGCATGTGAAACAGTTTTGGCAGTGTCTATTTTAGCTACATAAGGTGGAGAATGTCTTTCAATAATAGGCATTAGACCATTTTCAATGTCAGTTAGTGATAGCTGTTCAACTGGGAAGAGCACTGGCATATCATAAGCATCATCATTATCCTTTTCTTTTAAGAAGTTTTTAAGGTTTGGTTCTTGCATGCTTTCTGAGTTTAAGAAAGAAGCTTTTGATTCCATAGAAATCTCAGACTTGCTTACCACACTTAAAGAACTACTTCTTTGACTTTCTGTTGTTTTGCCGACATCAATCTCATTAGAATTTTTAGCAAATATGTCTGCTGAATCTCTTCCAAGGCTAGTTTCAGACATGGTATTTTGTAAGATTGTGAGAGCATTTCTCACTCCAGTATCTCCAAATGAGCAAGAGGAGGATGAGAAATTTGCTTCAGGAATAACATGTCTGGTATCTGCTGTTTCAGGAACAGCTACATGAGCAGCACGGTCACATGAAATATTTGTCATGTCTGAACTTTTTTGGTATGATAATACTGACTCTTTAACTTCATTTTCATCTCTATTTTTGCCAGAGCTGACTGACTGAATACCTTTAAAACTGTTTGTTAAACCACTGTCATCTCCATTTCCAATAAGCTTATTTGTTGTATTATTTATGGCATATACTGGTTCTCCAGATGGAATAGTCTTTTTGTTTTGATCAGTAAGAGTTTCTGTATCTGAATTTTCACAGTTATTTACCAATTCAGTGCTAGTTTCCACTACTTGCTTAGACTCGTATTTCTGCATAAAGTATTTAGTGGGATTTCCAGTGACTAAAGAAGTATGTTTTCTTTCAGCTATATTCTCCACAATGTCTGTTTCGGAACAGCATCTAGCAGCTACAATTGCCTTGTTATTATTTAAATCATTTGCCCCAGAACAAAAGTCTTCACTTAAACTGATTTGTGAACTTTCCTTATGAATCTGGTATTGAGCAAGAAAGTTGTTAAAACTTGGTAAATTTTCAGAAACATGTTGCAGGGTCTTAAAGTTGTCCAGCTTGCTAACAAATTCTTTGTGCTTATTACTGCTTAAGTGCTCCTTTAGAGAACACCTATACCAATGATCACATGACTCACAGTAGCCACCTTTTAAAGCTCTGCCAACAGATTTCTTTTTTATAGACTGGTTATCAGACTGTTTGACAAGAACAACCCCAACATCAAAGGGAGAACCAGTCTCATTATATGCTACCTTTGGAACATCTTCAAACTGTTTAAACAGTGGCCTATATAACCTCTCATTGTCTTCTACTTTGATAACATGTTGATTCTCTTTTTCTTTACCTTCCCAAGACAGTGGAACCATACCAAGCATGGCATCACTACTATCTGCATTCTTGTCAGCTTTAAGTTTGGACAACAGTCTTGTTGAAGACCGCAAGAATGCACTGGTGGTTTCCATCTTGACGCCAAGGTTAGAAGCATTTTGAAGAATATCATTGGACTGTATCTGGTGGGAAGGCTGATTTCTAGATGCTTGCAGCAGAAGAGCTTGACCTGAAGTAAAGCAATTGTAAACCAGTTAAATTATTGCCTAGTTATCAGACCAAACAGAATTTTTGTCAGAGAAATTCAGATCAAAGCCCACCCCGACTCGCCACCCAAAAAGCACATTACCTCAGAGTCATAATCCTATGGGATGATGACCCTGAAATTATGGTCAAGATCATCAAAACTTTATCAATTTATAACCTCTTTGTAACCCATCAGGTTAGATCAAAATTTGTCAATATATGTACATTGTATGTTCAAGAGTTATTTAACATTCAAAGTTCAGGGAACCTTGAAAATGGGGTCAATGTCACCAAAATCTAATCAATTGTTAAGCTTATCCTATATACACCTTTCCTATAATTCAGAGTCTGTTGGAGTTGTGTCCCTTGCAACGCCTATGACGTCATCTATAGGATAGGCTATTGTTTTTCATTGTGTAAATGCCTGTTGTCCGCATATTCACAAGAGGCCCAAATGGGCCTGATATCGCTCACCTGGCTATTGTGCAACAGGACCATTCTGATACAAAATTGGTCCAATTCCACTGAGAATTTCTCATTTTCACATTTTGCTACTTTTAGTAACAGAGGCCAACTTGCCTGGTCTTTATATATTTACTTTTGAAACACCTCAATGCAAGAATCATTTTGCCACAAATTTCATCAAAATCCATTCAGGGGTTACTGAGATATTGCCAGTTTCATGTTTTGTACTATTTTTAGTAATGGCAGATGGCGGCCATCTTGGATTGCTAAAATGTAAAAAATCGAAAAGCCTTCATGCAAGGACCATTTTGACACAAATTTGGTCCAATTCCATTGAGATTTTCTAATTTTCACATTTTTCTATTTTTAGTAACAGAGGCCAACATGACTGGTCTACAGTTAGATATTTTTGAAACATCTCAATGCAAGAATCATTTTGACACAAATTTCGTCAAAATCCATTCAGCGGTTACTGAGATATTGTCATTTTCATGTTTTGTGCTATTTTTAGAAACGGCAGATGGCAGCCATCTTGGAATGCCAAAATGCAAAAAATCGAAAAAGCTTAATGAAAGGACCATTCTGACACAAAATTAACCCAATTCCATTGAGATTTTCTAATTTTCACATTTTTCTATTTTTAGTAACAGAGGCCAATATGACTGGTCTACAGTTAGATATTTTTGAAACATCTCAATGCAAGAATCATTCTGACACAAATTTCGTCAAAATCCATTCAGCGGTTACTGAGATATTGTCATTTTCATGTTTTGTGCTATTTTTAGTAACGGCAGATGGCGGCCATCTTGGAATGCCGAATTGCAATTAATCGAAATGACTTCATGCAAGGAACAGTCTGACACAAGATTGGTCCAATTCCATTCAAGGGTTCTTGAGTAATTGTCATTTTTATGTTTGTGCTATTTTTAGTAACACCAGATGGTGGCCATCTTGGAATGCCAAATTGCAATTAATCAAAATGGCTTCATGCAAGGAACATTCTGACACAAAATTGGTCCAATTCCATTCAAGGGTTCTTGAGTAATTGTCATTTTTATGTTTGTGCTATTTTTAGTAACGGCCCCCATGGTGGCCATCTTGGATAGTCAACTGGCACAAAATTGAAATAATTCCATTCAGAACCATTTCTGACCAAATCTGGTCAGAATTGGTTGCATTTTCTTTAGATATTGACATTTGAGCAAAATCGGCCTTGTAAACGCAAAGTAGGTCACTGTGACCTAATTCCACCATAGATTTTTTTTATTTTTACAATTTTCAATACCAAGGTCCCACTTATGTTCCATGCAAACTTTCAACCAAATATACCAAATGGTTCTGGAGAAGAAGTTGATTTTGTTGTTTTTGCTATTTTTAGTAACAGCAGCCATCTTGGATTCTTGACCTGACCCAATTTTACAATTTTGAAACCCTGCAGTCTGGTTATGCTCCATGTGAAATTTGAGATCCATGGGTTCAGTGGTTTTAGAGAAGAAGTTGTTTGAAGTTGTTTAAATAGGTCATTTTTTTACATTGGCATTTGAGCAAAATTACACACGTAAACAGAAAGTAGGTCACTGTGACAAAACTCCGCTACAGATTTTTTTCATTTTTACAATTTTGAATACCAAGGATTCACTGATGTTCCATGCCAAAATTCAGACAAATATACCCAGTAGTTCTGGAGAAGAAGTTTATTTTGTTGTTTTTGCTATTTTTAGTAACGGCGGCCATCTTGGATTTTCAACCTGACCCAATTTTACAATTCTGAGACCCTGGAGTCAGGTCATGCTCCATGTGAAATTTGAGAACCATGGGACCAGTAGTTTTACAGAAGAAGATGTTTGAATATTTGTTTTTAGGTGTTGACGGACGACGCACGGACGCACGACGCACGCCGGACGCATTGGTATGACAATAGCTCACTATGGCCCTTCGGGCCAGGTGAGCTAAAAACTAACATTCAACGGTTAAGATTAAGACAACTAATTTGTTCCAACTATATTTAGCTCTTTTTTGTCGGAAAATAAGTTTTACAACTTATAGCATATGGGAATTTGACATATAATTAAAAGATTTCCGACTAAAATTTCAGGCCAAAATTACCGTAATCGAAAGAGTATGTATCACCAGTACAGCTTCCAAAACATAAGGAAAAGAAAGAAAATCGCGCAAGATGTTCAGACCGTTATTACAAAAGATGCAAAACGAACGATTAGCTAATTATAAAGCAGACACACGCTAAAAATGACAACAAAGTGTGCTGACACGGAATTCGTTTGTGTAATCACCAAATTGCGCGCATTGCCGCAATAAACAAAACCTATGATTGTGTATTACCTAGACACGTGTTTCGAAGGCAGCTTTAAGAACACCTACCGTGAAATGGAAACGATCAAAAACATAATACCGAAAATAAATAAGAGATGGAAAAAAATATAAATTCAACCTCGGGTTTAAACTTACGGAAAACTGTCTGGATGCTGATGCTTTTAGATTGGTGTATCGCACAATAAACCATAAATGTCATCGCTATAATCTGAGTTCCAGTGGGGCATACTGTTTACCCAAATACAAATCTACTAACCTTTACCCCCACAATGCTTATTATTATTTAATATACCGTATTTAATATCCATTTCAACAGAATTCCATCCAAACAGAGCAAAGATAAGACTAAGTGTGACCGTCTTGAACAGATTGCAATATTTTGCCAAACCATTTTAAGTGCAACTTTTGTGTGCATTGGTGTGTGCATGCATGTGCATGTGCGAGCCTTATAGTCACCTGTTGCCTTAAGCCCTTAATATATATTTCATAGTCCAGTGATTTTGCCTTATACAGGGGTCAGCCTAGGGTTCTCTGGTAGAGAGAAGTTTTGCAACATTTTCTGAATTTCAGGGAGAAGTTTTATCCCAAATTTTGGATTTTCCATATGTTTTATACATTTTGACTTCTCCCTCAGCACAAATGAAAAAAGGTCAGCAATGCTTACTAGATACCCCCTGCACAGTAATGGTCTGTAAAGAAAACTTGCTTGTTCTAGACAAAAAAACTACAAAGGGGAATAAGTTTAATAGAATTGGCTCCTAGAACTTAATTTTGTTTTATAAATGTTTATCTTGTGGATGTCGTTCTTCCTGCAAAAGTTTATGAAATTCTATTATTGCCTTTACAAGATCTTGAAAAAAAATAAATAAAAATAAAACAGCCTTTTTTCATTTGAGTTTCAAAGTGAATCTAATAGAATTGGGCCCTAGACCTTAATGTGACTTGAAAATGAGATCAAGGTCACCAAAATCTAATCACTTCTTTCCCATTTCCTAATGCTGTATCTGTACTAGTTTGGTCAAATTTCATCCATTGATTCATGGGATAATGTGCACACAAGGCTCATTTTTAGAGTCTTTATAATGTAGTGACCTTGAAAATGAGGTCAAGGTCACCAAAATCTAATCACTTCTTTCCCATTTCCTAATGCTGTATCTGTGCTAGTTTGGCCAAATTCCATCCATTGATTCATGAGACACACAAGGCACACAAGCTTTTTCCTATCAAAATTTGAGTTTCAAAGTGCCATTGTGACCTTGAAAATGAGGTCAAGGTCACTAAAATGTGATCACTTTTTCCCCCTGTTCCAATGATGTATCTGTGCTAGCTTGGTTGAATTCCATTTATTGATTCATGAGATAGAGTGCATACAAGGCTCACTTTTAGAGTCTGTATAATGTAGAAATTCCAGCCATCCATTCAAGATATAGTGTGCACACAAGCTTTTTTCTATCAAATTTTGAGTTTCAAAGTGCTGGTATGACCTTGAAAATGAGTTCAAGGTCACCAAAATGTAATCACTTCTTTCCCCTGTTCCACTGATGTATCTGTGCCAGTTTTGTCAAATTCCCTTTATTCATTCATGTGACAGAGTGCACAAAAGGCGCCCTATTAGAGTCTTTATGATCAGACTGATCATGATGTAGTGACTTTGAAAATAAGGTCAATGGTAGGGGTGTAACAATACATCGGACTATCGATATATCGCAATAGTGACACTGGCAATAGTCACTATCAATAGGGAAAGCTGCAATATCAATACTATCGGCAATAGTGTTTCCAATATCGCAATAGTTTCAATAGTTTCTAGACATGCATCTTTTCCTTGAAGGAAGTATTTTTAACTAAAAGAATAATAGGAATGGATGTGTTTTAGCTTGCACTGGATGCCAAAGAATGGAAAATATAACATTTTCTGGTATTTTGTTGTCATGTTGAGCACATTGTGAATGACAGTCAATAAATAATGATTTTTAGCCACCAACTTATGTGAACAAACAAGATTTTATACATAAAAGCAGAATTTCTGGATAAGAAAGCTGTGTCCAATAGTTATTGCAATGCATCGCAATAGTAACCTGCAATAGTAATAGTATTGCAATAGGGATTTCTGCAATAGTAATAGTATTGCAATAGTCATTTTGGTCTGCAATAGTCACCCCTAGTCAATGGCACCAGACTCTTATCACTTCTTCCCCATTCAGGCCCGGATCCAGCCCATCACGTACTGGTGGGGCTCTGGATAACTGGTGGGGCTGGGAGATGCCAAAATGTAGTTGTGTGGGGGAGAGGGCTTGAAAATATGACATATTAATGGTTCAATTTCAAGAGAAAATTTTTAAATATTTTTACCTTGAAATATATGTTGTGATATCTCATTAGAATCGCCTCCCCGAGGTGATTCTAATGAGATTTCACAACATATATTTTGTATATTTTGATCTAACCACATTGGATATTTTTTCTCAAACTGTCATCAGATGCTTCTTATTATCTGGAGGCCTACATATTATACATAACACAGAGGCCAACTGGCGGGGCTGCAGCCCCAAAGCCCACCCCCTGGATCTGGGGCTGCCATCCAAATGATTTACCTGTGCTAGCTTGTTCAAATTCCAACCATTTCTTAAAGAGGTAGTGTGCATACAAGCGTTTTACTGCCTAGAGTATTTATAAGGCAGTGACCTTGAAAATGAGGTCAAGGCCATCAAAATCTAAACACTTCTTTCCCCTGTTCCAATGATGTATCTGTGCTAGCTTGGTAAAATTCCAGCCATTGGGCCAAGAATAGTGTGCACACAAGCTTTTTTCTATCAAAATTTGAGTTTCAAAGTGCCGATCTGACCTTGAAAATGAGGCCAAGGTCACAAAATTCCATCCAAATGATTTACCTGTGCTAGCTTGTTCAAATTCTAACCATTTCTTAAAGAGGTAGTGTGCATACAAGCGTTTTACTGCCTAGAGTATTTATAAGGCAGTGACCTTGAAAATGAGGTCAAGGCCATCAAAATCTAAACACTTCTTTCCCCTGTTCCAATGATGTATCTGTGCTAGCTTGGTAAAATTCCAGCCATTGGGCCAAGAATAGTGTGCACACAAGCTTTTTTCTATCAAAATTTGAGTTTCAAAGTGCCGATCTGACCTTGAAAATGAGGCCAAGGTCACAAAATTCCATCCAAATGATTTATCTGTGCTAGTTTTGTCGAATTCCAGCCATTGGTTAAACATATAGTGTGCACACAAGCGTTTATCTGCCTTAAGAAATTTTACATAAAAAAATTGGCCCCTATCCTTTATTTTTTCTTATGTAGGTTCACCTTACTGATATCAATGGGTCTGCAGAAATTGATGGATATCCATCACTGTGTTTCCAAGATAATGGGAAATAAAATCATTGTAAACAACTGGGTAATACCCCGCCACTGCAAACCAATACCCCTTCTTTTACCCTTTATACATGTACCTGGTTTTTTGTTGCTTTGTTTTTGTGTTGTTGTTGTTATATTTTGTTGTTATACATTTCATGGAGGGGGGGGGGGGGGCAGATAATCTCCTTGGGATTTATTTTGACTAGCAGGGGGGGGGGGGCAGATAATCTCCTTGGGATTTATTTTGACTAGCCCTGCTGGGAGCTTTTATTGCTTTGACCATTTGCAGTAAATTTCAGAAAAAATTCTTTTCAACCCCGATTGATGGATTTTGTTATAAATCTATACCCGTGGCTTGGGCAGATAACCCCTGGGGACAAAATTTTGATCCTGATGTAGGAAGTTCATTTTGCCTTCATGATTTGTTGTGAGTTTCAGAAAAATCCCTTTCTACTGGTATTTCATACACATTTTCTTACAATTTTTTACATGTTCATGTATATAGCCCTGGGGCAGAGGCAGATAACCTCTGGGCATGACATTTTGATCATGACAGCAAGCTCATATTACCAACCGGTTAATGTGTTGCAAGTTTCAGGAAAAACCTGTTCATCTCTGATTTCGAACAACTTTTTTTCTTCATAATTTTATACATGTACATAGCCCTGGGGCAGGGGCAGGTAACCTACATGGACTAAATTCTGCATTTAATAGAAAGCTTAGTTATTTCAATCATTTCTGTGAAATTTCATTAAGATCTACCCAAAGTCTGATTTTTTTAGATTTTTTCATGATACATGTATATAGCTTGTGTCAGGGGCAGATAATCACTGGCAGACAAAATTTTGATCACGACAGAAAGTGTATAATAATATAATTTATATGATAATTTGTTACATGTTTCAGAGAAATCCCTTTCAACTCTGATTTTATACATTTTTTTTTTGTTATTTAATATATGTATATAGCCTCAAGGGCAAATAACTCAGGCAGACAAAATCTGCCTGTAATAGAATGGTAGTGTTACTTCTATCATTTCTGTGAAATTTCATCAAGGTGTCTCAAAGTATAAAGGAACTACAGACCAAAAAATATTTTTAAGACCTTGACAAGGGCAATAACTCCATCACAAAATATCGAAATAAGCCCATTAACAATCCCAACCGAGATATTCCCAAGACCAATGCACATGCAAAGTTTGACGAAAATCTGTTAGTAAATACTCATGTTATCGAACGGAAATGAAGTGCTCACAGAGGACGGATGGACAGACATAGATGGACGGACACACGGACAGCCAGCAGGAAAACATAATACCCCGCCACTAATGTATTAGTCTAACCACCCTAATACCTCCTGTACTAACAGAAAAATGATTTGCTGTGGCTAGCCACTCTAACCAATTTAACCACTTAAAGCTACACGATATTCTGTACCAAAACAAAGCCACACAAACCCAATTTGTAAGAATGGACACACAGATGGACAAGGTGAAAACAGTATACCCCACCACAAACAAAGTTTGCAGGGGTATAAAATAGGGAGAAGTCTGTCAGCTTAGGGGGCATGTTTCTGCCACATCTCCCTCAAGGCTGGCCCCTGCCTTATAGTTCATGGATTTACCTTATACTTCAGTTAATGGTTTGGGCTGACACTGTGAATGACCTCATACTCAGGGGTCAGCCTAAAGGGAGAAGTGGGAGAAATAGTCTCCCTAAGCTGACTGACTTCTCCCTATTTTCTGCTGAGGGAGCAGTCAAAATGTATAAAACATACAGAAAATCAAAAATTTGGGATAAAACTTCCCCTTGAAATTTAGAGAATGTCTCGAAACTTCTCCCTGTCTGCTAGTCTAGAGACCCCTGCATACTGGTTGTAGATCAGTGTGACCTATATTTCTGTAATTTTATATTTCTATCAGTATTTTATAGATTTGCCTTATACTTTGCTTAACGGTTTGGGCTTACACTAGGTATGATCTCATCTTAGCTGAGGGTCAAAACCTTATTCATGGTCCAGTGATTTTACCTTATATTTCAAACATTATTTCAAGGATTTGCATTATACTTGGGTTAATGGTATGGGCTGATACTGTAATGACCTCATACTAATTATAGGTCAGTGTGACCTATATTTCATATGCCAGTGAATTTGCATGCTACACATATTTCTAACACTTTTACCTGGATTTGCATTATACTTGGGTTAATGATTTGGGCTGACACTGTGAGTGACCTCATACTTATTGTAGGTCAGCATGACCTATATTTCATGGTCCAGTGATTTAAGCCAACATCTCAAACACTATTTCATGGATTTGCATTATACTTGGGTTCTTGATTCGGGCTGACACGTTGAGTTTCCTCATACTTTATGAGGTCAGTGTGACCTATGTTTCATGGTCCAGTGATTTTAATCAATATCTCCAACACTGTTTAATGGATTTGCATCAAACTTGAGTAAATGCAATTGGCTGACACTATGAGTGACCTCATACTAATTCAGTGATTTTTTCACTATTTTGGGAATGGTGCCGGTGCCTACAGAACTGGGAAAAATCGTGTTGTATTCTCCTTAAATTTGGAATTTCAGAAACACCTTTATTGGCTCAAGAAGTGGGATAGGGGTCATCAAACTGAATATATGATATCTAAATTTAATTATAGCTATATATCTGCCAGTTCTCTAAGCATGCAAGTAAATTTATGCTTGTAGAATGGTCCCTAGAAAAATTCTTCCTGCAACTGGGAATTTTTCAACTTGCAGTTGGGAAAAAAAGGCACTATTTTGAATTGGGACTGGTGCCTTTTATGGGCACCAATTATATAGAGAAAAAATCACTGTAATTGTAGGTCTGACAGTGTGACTTATACTTCATGGTCCATTGATTTAACCGAAATATCTCAATATTTCACTGACTTGTATTATAGGTACTTGGTGTAATGGTACATTCACATACAGTGATTTACCTCATGCCACTTCTAGATCACTGTGACCTAAGCCATTGTAGAGGTTTGAATTATTCTTAAGAGAACTGTTTTTTTTTCTGACACTGCACTTGATTTCATTTCACTTAGCTGGTGTTAGAGTCAAGTTCCCGTAAGTCGTGTTTTATTGCCTGTTAACAATTCTTGTTGTATATTTATTATAATAGGGAGATTTCTACATTTTCATGTCACATGATGAGTGCATTTTGTTTTGTATTTGCGCATTATAATCTTTGCCCAGTGATTAAATATAAATTTAGCCATCTTACTTCACAAAAGACTGAGGCATGAACCAGTCTTCCTAAGTTTGTTAGTTTAAGAGGGCCTCTTTTATGAATACTTTTATAAATGTATATTATGAAATATTCTTATAAGTAAGTCGTGTTTTATTGCCTGTTAACAATTCTTGTTGTATATTTATTATAATAGGGAGATTTCTACATTTTCATGTCACATGATGAGTGCATTTTGTTTTGTATTTGCGCATTATAATCTTTGCCCAGTGATTAAATATAAATTTAGCCATCTTACTTCACAAAAGACTGAGGCATGAACCAGTCTTCCTAAGTTTGTTAGTTTAAGAGGGCCTCTTTTATGAATACTTTTATAAATGTATATTATGAAATATTCTTATGAATAAAACTGGTTCTAATGATTGTTGAATTGGGTTAGGGAAGCTGTATAGGTAGCAAACTGGTATAGGGTAAAACCATCGAAGTTGGGACGGACATGTAATTACGGACGATTTACGATATATGCTCTAATAAAATAATATTTTCTGGTTTCATTTCTCTTTCTTTTTTTCTAGCCCTGTATGTAAAATGCAGCCAAATGAACTGGAAACCAGCTTAATGGGTAAACAGCGCAACGGTAGCAAAACAAAGCTTAACCAATGAGATATTAGGAGAGATCTCTTTCACTGAGACCTTGAAAAAATGGTATCGTCAAAAGCAGTGAGCTCGAGGGTCCACTGACACAAATAAGGCTAAATCCTATTTCAAACTTCTTCATTAATATACCCCTTTCTGAAATGATATTAATTTTATACCTCACAGTATTCTAAAGAAATTTTGCCTATTTTGGCACAAGATGGGGAAAAATATGTGTCCGAATTTCCCTGAAAATAAATTTAATTTCGGACATCACTCTTTTCTTGTTCTCTGTTGATCAAAACTTCCTGCACAGGAGGACTGTACTAGTCTGATGACACTGATTCAGTGCACACTGTAGTTACTTTGTGTATACTGGAATCTTTGAGTGTCTTGAAACATTTTACTTCTTTTAGAATGACAGTCTCATTCAAGATGTACTGTAGCAAGAAGGACAAGCTACCGTTTTCTCTCATCCCCTTTTAAACCAAAAGGCCCTTATGTATACATTATTTCAAACCTTTTATGAATTAAATATCAAGAGTGTTCATTAGCTACTTGATGCTATCTTATCCTGGATTATCGTCTTCCCTCCTATCTACTGTATTTGCAAAATTTAAATGTATACATCTTCAAACTAAGGCAGGCAGGTTGACTATAGGCTTGGGCATCACTCTAACCCATTTTACCCTCCTTCTCTCCCACACTTCCACTTCTTATTTTCCCCTACCCCCAGTTTTCTCTCATTTTTCATTCGTTTCTTCCTCTTCTTTCACCCCTTGGTTCCACCTCTCACCTTTGGTCTCCAGTCCTTATAACTCCCACCCTACCACCTAGATTGCCTAGTCGCTGTATCAAGGGACCTCACATATATGTTAAGGTGATACGATATAAAACTGGTATATTTTAATAAGTCACTGCATTTGAAATTGTAGTTTTATGTTCATTTTCTAATGTTATTTGTGTATAGTGGAGTTTGGGAGGCGTAAAAACTATCATTTAAAAAAAAAAAATTCACTGTCCGAATTTCCCTACCTCTGTCCGTACTTCCCTGTCTTCAACCTTACAGTTTAACCAATCGAAAGCATGCTTATTACATCACTGGGACATCTCTAAAGCGATCGCCATTGATTCTTTCACGTGGCGGTAAGGGAATGCATGGTTTAAAGTCGTCTCCCGCTGAGGTCCCTCAAAAGCATCCAAACTTCGATGGTTATACCCTAGGTAGTGAAACATGTTGTGAACAGGTATGAGACCTGCGCGATCAAGGCGTGAAATGACATTCACAATGAGAGAAACATCCAACACTCCCCATTTCCCAGCCCAGTAATCCAGACTTGTCATCTTGATTCTCTCTTGTGCAATTCCCAAGTTTTCTACCTATTAGTCTCCCTTATGCATTACCTCTGCTGAGGGGAAGATTCTGCTTCCCTGAAAAACTGGCAAGCCCATTCTTTGCAGCCTTTTCTTCCTTCTTCTCTGTTATCAGGAGATCAACATCTTTAGAGAGAAAATTCTCAATTTGTCCTCCTAGCTCTAGAACTCGTCTACTTATTCTTGCCTTTAAAGAAGCATTGTTAATGTCCAGATAAAAGGTCTGACCATTGTAGGGTAATTTTGCAAAACTCAATTTTCGGCGAGCACGGCCACTGCTGGGAGTCGAGTTCATATCTAAAATTCATTAGATGCGAATGTTTTTCATGTGGCTCAGAGAAGCAGACATAGACATATAGTTTACTGTAACACTTTTTGCTTTTACTGCGAGAAATTCGCTTTTTATTGGAACTTTTCAGTGCACAAAAAATTCTCTCCTTTCGCTGGAAATGGTCTGCTTGAATTACCCGCCCTTAGACGACTTACGGTCAATCTAAACACCGCAATGTTGTTATGGAATCCAGCCGTGATAGGCTCACCGTCAACGGTGTATGTAATCGCATGTCCAAAATATCTTCTTGAACACATATTCACCTTTAGAGGTCGTATACTCAGAGAAAAAAAGATTGGCAAATGATACAGTAAACTCTCACAATCCTGCCCTCAAAATCAAAAGGAAGCACACACACAAAAATTCACTAATTAGTTCACTGAAGACACACATGATAAACCGAATAAGCAGCTCTTTTCCAAGCAGGTGGTCATTCTGTTACCCTAATTAAAACCAGCAGCATCATCTATTTCTTCGAACACAAGGGCACTATACTGGTCTACACGTGTACATGAAGATTATGGAGATGTCAGCGGAACTTCTAATTTATGGTAAAGGTAAAGGTTTCCCATAGCCTAGTAGCCGTAAGGGCAGTGTGGGAGAGAGGCCCACTGTATCTGGGGCACAGCATGTGAAAGGCAGAGCCCATTCTTCTCCTTCCCTGCCTTATCCTTCCATGATTCGAAAAAGCAGTAGCCATTTACTGATGGGTTGACAGAGTTTAATTTCCAGTTGTCGGATGGCGAAGCCTGGGTTCGAACTCGCAATCTTCCTGTGACTTCTGCACATAACTAAGCGTCTCTAACCACTTGATCACAGCGCCTCTTTCTTCTTAAATACAGCACCACATTTTGTGTTTGGGCCATCGACTAACGTGGCTATGACTGCGGAATGGGTATTGGACAGGGAAGCACTGGCATGCTTTATTATTGTTGTTTTTACCAGACCAAAACAGAGCATGTTTAATGGTTTATGAAATTGTGGTTTTTATTCTGAGACAATTTTACCTACGAGTTTATACTGAAGTGTGAGTGAGTGTAAGTTAACTCGGGTTTAACGGCCACATTGGTCTTACAGAGATGGGACCATGGTTTAAAGTCTAGTTAATCTGAAAGACAGGAGAAGCAGGGAATCAAATCTGCACCCCCTGAAGTGAACTAAAGGATACACCAGAGTTCTTTGGACTGCATCCTTAAGGCTTAGCTAGTAGAAATCCTGTAAGAACCACCAATATTCATATATGTCATGTAATTATTTAACCCTTTCCTTTTAAAAAGTAATTAACTTTTTAATGGGAGTAGCAAAGCTCAATCTTGTTCACATTCTGGGATTCAAATATGTCATACAAGTACATGGCCCTTGAGGATGCCAGTGAACTTCAGGACCAGAAAAAAAAACAAAAAAACTAGAAATGTGTCCACGCTTCACAGATGCCCCCACCTAGTGCCTTGAGTAAGTCGGTGCCTTGATTAATGTATTGGCACTTGTGGGATAAGTAGGACATATAGAGGCAGAAGTGTACAATATAAAAGGCCACAGGCAAAGCATTGCCAGACGTTGGAAATGTGACACAAACTGCAGCCCCTTATACAGTTTCAGAGTCACTGTATGGCCAAAATAGAAAATATTGTGTATTACAGAACATGGTTAGAAACCAAGTCAGTGGACTGTGACACATGGATCATCATGACCTAGTTCTTGTAAATTCCTGTTGTACTTACAGATATAAATCCTCATACAAAGTTTTAAGTTGCTACAATAATAGGAACTCTAAAATTTACCTCTTACAAAAATTTGAACCTTGCAAATTTGGCTTAAGTCCGAAGTCAGTGGACCGTGACATATGGATTATCATGATCTGATTCTTGTATATTCCTGTTGTACTCATAGATATTCATCCTCATACAAAATTTCAGGTTGCTACAATAAAAGGCACACTTAAATCTACCTCTTACAAAAATCTTAACCTTCCAAAATTAGCCTTAGTCCAAAGTCAGTGGACTGTGATATATGGATCATTCTGCCCTAATTCTTGTTTATTCCTGTTGTACTTATAGACATAAACCCTCATACAAAATTTCAAGGGGCTACAATAATAGGAACCCTGAAATCTACCTCTTACAAAAATGTTTACCTGAGTCTAACAGGATCATGTACGTACGGACGTACATACAGACGGGCATATGTACGTAACAACGTACGCACATATCCACAACCGAAACGCTATATGCCCCCGGCATCATATGCAGGGGCATAAAAACCAAGAATAGGGGAAGATGAGTTATCAAATTCTATCCTCACAAGTGCCAAGCTATGCCATCAGCAATGAGTCAAATTAAATGCAGTATCATTGCAAAAAGTGGAGAAGACAAGTACCTTGGAGTTAATGTGCAGGATATATTGTACAGAAGTCATATCAATCAACAGTGTGGCAAAGAAAGACATTTCCACAGGGACTTTTCAGCCAAAAAAGTGTCAGTGTTTAAGGAATATCATGACAGTATGTCACAAGGCATCAGCAAGGCCAGTCATAGGGAATGCCAGTGTTGCCCAGGACCCATAGAAAAATATATAGATCTATATATCTCAGTTCATGATATGGTGCAGAAACAATTTTTTACATTCTAAGTGCCTCTGTCAAGGTCATCAAAACCTTTCATCCATCCCATTGATGTGAAATGCAAGTTTGGTCAGAATCTATCCATGGGTTTGCAAGAAAGAGCAGAAAAGAAGCTAGGAAGGCGCGATATAATCTTTTAGGACACTAATGTTGTCAGAATTTGTGATCCAACCCTATTGCTTGTATGTTTGTAGCAATAAAGACCTATTACAGTAAAAGGGGTCTGATGCCAGTGTTGGCCCACACTGAAAAGGAAGGCAAAAAGGGAATGGCAGAATTGCCTTAAAAAGTCATAATATATAACATATTAATCCTAATAAATGCCCCTGCTCTTATAAACCCCCCCTACCTGTTTTCCAAAAATAATGTTATATTGATTTGCATGAATTCCTGTTTGCTTCTCTAGATAAGGTCCCATTTTGAAATGGGTCTACTCTTTAAGGAAAGAATTTGCTCCAAGGGGAGAAAATTCTTTCCTTTAAGAGTTGACCTCTACTGAAAATTGTAGAGTTGCTTCCTTTGAAAGTATATCCATCACCTTAATTTATATTGTTTATTAGAGGTATTTTGGCAGTGGATGTCATTTACTATGCTTTAGGCTCTAAATAACACCCCCACGCTTTCGACGCCGCAGAACATTTTATAGGATTAATACAGTATGTGAATTCAAAAGATCTGAAAGTACTGACATGTTCTTTTCCAGATACCCTAGCTAACACATACTGGAGGGATTTAGAAATAAAAGGTGAACAATGAAATAAAGGCCAGGTTCAAAGCTCAATGACTTTGTTATTCTTTTGTCTAGATGTGAGCTGTGGCAAGTGTACCATGAATCCACACATGGATCTTGAAAATATGAGGCGTAATAGATAGGTTGAATTAAAAGTGCATGGTATTCAGGTGTTCTTTTCCAGAGGAAAGTGTGTGCCAAGTTTCAGTATGGACTGAAATACATTAAGGTAAATAAAATATAGGTCAGTGTCAGATGGTGGGTAGGTCTGATCAGTGATGGTGCTGTGTAACTTTCAGTGCTGACGCATCCTACTGATTTGGATAATAGGGCAAGGGCAGGCTGTGCTTGCAGCAGAAGAGGGATTGGGGTTGTTTGGATTTTTTAGTCTCATTTATCCTATCTTTTTTTTCTTCGTCTCTCTCTCTCTCTGAGACAGTTCAATGTAGACTGAAATATGATCTCAAACAGCCATTAAACCAAAAGCATCAACTATGGGGTAAGAGCATTCGGATGCTCTAGGCCAGACAGGCAATGTTGGTATGGTATCCTCAGAGCTCTAGATAAGAGGGAGTATTTGATGATAATTAAGGATAATTTTTTTTATTTCTCATTGAAACCATATGTTGTGACCCCTCATCTGAACCGTCTCGACGAGACGGTTCAGATGAGGGGTCACAACATATGTTTTTATGCAAAATTAACAAAAATTATCCCTAATTATCACCAAATACTCCCTCTTATCTAGAGCTCTGTATCCTTCTCCTAGATCATTGTTAGGAAGAATCTACCATAAAAACTATTATTGGGACAGATAGGTCCGAGCAAACAGTGCAGACCCAGATCAGACTACACTTTTTACAATTTCATCTGCATCTTTTGGACACAACACTGCATTGAAAAAGCCAAGTGTGTTTGTTAATCATTATAGGTGTCCCAATTCTTAAATTTTACGGTAACCTTTAATGCAAAAACTGAACCTTAATATTAGTCACTGAACCATAAAATATAGGTCACTGTTAAATGGGTAGTTGCATTCTCGTGCTCTTCTTCATTTGTATTTGCGTCTCACGGACCCTAGACCATATACATGGTTACTGAGAGATTATCTACACAAAACAGAAGCTCAATGACTGTGTAGTTGTTGACCGTAAAAGTTGCACTAAAATGCCCTTTTCCACGGTCCGGTTGTTCAAAACTAACGAAGTCGTAAGTTGACGAGATGTTAAATTCCAAACATTAATATCTCAAATACACCAATATTTTATGGAAAAAAATGTATTTTTCGTTGAAAAAATGTGAGCTTATTGCAAAAGCTTCTCCCATATTTTTAACAAAAAATAGCCAAAAAATATTTTTTGACTATAGTCATCAAATACCTCAACACTTAACGAGTTGACCTCTTAACGAGCTCGTTAGGCTAACAATGCTTTGAACAACTGGCCCCAGATGTGTATCTCGACTCTAGACCTAACATTTACCGAGAAACTAGCCTAATGCAAATAGTGAACCCTGTCCACACAGACAATAGGAGAAAAGCACAAGCTCTCCTTTTGCTTTCACGAGGGGCGCTAACCACAATCTCTTCAATGTAATTTCCTTATCTCAGACAAGTTTCACTTTACTGTGAATGCCTGCATTTATATACAGTATTCCAGGTACCCCGATTACTGCATAAACCCAGTATTACTTGCATATGTAATGAGACAACAATGTGTCAGACCAGAGCTATCTTCTCAATGAATACAGTGAATGGAACCTGCTCCTTGAGACATGTTTTTACTGTTCAGTAGCGGCCTAGTGTCTATTGTACTGAACTAAATATGTTCTTTTTACTGCAATAATTAAGACTAATTGAACCTCTAGTATGTTACAGGAGTAACCTTTCTCTGCATACAAGACATTTAAGGGTTTCTGGCATTTTTACAAGGGGGGACAACTTTGTGACTTCCTGTTTGCTTTCCTGAAGGACATAGCTCTTCCAAAATACTCTTTAAGGAGCAAATTTTTTTCTTAAAGAGTCATCCCCACTGAAAAGGGAAGCAAGAATAAAAACAACAAGAGTTGCTTTCCCTCACAAGTGTGCCCAATTACCTTAAAAGGAGTCAGATTAAAACACAACTAGTTTAATAAGCAACTTTTATTTTTATCTGATAGCATGCAGAAGAGCTATATCTACAACAGAGATTTGTGTGAAACAAAACTGAAAGCCTTGGTAGTTAGCACAGAACAAGAACTGTAACCTTGTTAAAAGGAGATGCATTCAGACCTGTAAACTCAAGTATGCAGATTTTGAATAAGATAAAATTGGTACAAATGTATACTACAGTTTCATTATATGGTTACTCTTTCTATATGGTTACTCATTACAAAACTATTACAGATTTCATGAGATGACTTACTTACTTAGACTAAACTATAAAGGAATATGAGGTAAATGAGCATTTTAATGCTCATTTGTCTTATATTCCTTTGTAGTTTAGATCAATACAGCAGCATTAATTTACAAAATTGTATCTTTCTATGGTTGCCACACACTGCATAATAAAGAGAATTTATCAATTTACATGCTTAGCTTGCCTATAAGAACTGCATACAGGCCTCAGGTGTGGATACATTTCCCTGAATCAAGACATCTGTATTTCACAAGGTATAATAGAAGAAACAAACTGGTTTCGTATTTTTGTGGAAACTAAAAGCACAGTAAGAATCACTGATACAAGTTAAGGAACAGTAGATACAATGTCTTAAAAGCTATATTATCGGTGTATTAAACATATTGCCAACTTGGAAAACAGTTTTAAGGTGTACCAATACACCTATCATGGTTTAGCCACCATTTTTTCAAGATAGACAACTTTTAAACAGAATAGTAAACTCCCTGGTAGATGAATCCCTTCTTGAACTGGAGATATTCTTTCAAGAAGAAATTTACTGACTTCATTCCTGCGGGTACGACTCCTCTGACAGCAAATCCTTTTATGAAAGCCCCTTCATAAGGAGACAAAACTTCGAGTCAGAGTGATCTCCCTTGGTGTATCCATATATTAACCCTTAAAGTGCCAAAAAGTAGACGACAAAATTTACGTCTGCAAAAGTTTAAAAAATAGTTTGTCCAAGGTTTATCATATTGAGAACTAGAGCATGTGAGCAGGGGCTCACGTATACCCCCGGCCAGTGCCACCGCCAAATAAAAACAAATTTAATACAAGCAAATGTTAACTAACAGACAGACAGATAGACAGTCTATTACAAATCCAGTGAAAGGCCTATAGACAAATACCAAAAGGTTTCATTAAAATAAATGCATATTATGTTATCCAAAAAATATACAAATTTAACACAAAATTTCAATGTACGTTTACATTAACTTCTATGTTTGCAACCTTGACCTAAAGTCAGCAGCAGCATCCAAATGATGTCAACTAATCAGTTTAAACCTAGATGTAAACCTAATAACATAGCAATCTGAGAAATTTTAGACATAAATTTTCCCATTTATTACATTGGAGTGAGAGATGGGAAAAAGAAAAAAAGAATCAGAAGGCCAAAAGAAATCTTAGCATCTTGATTTTCTTTCCACCAATATATATGGCCATTCTCAAGATGTATACAAAATTTGAAGACTGTGGTTTCATGAGAACAGAGAAATCTGTGACAAAAATTAGAGAGAAAGAAAAAAAAGACAAAGGGAATGAAAAGCAGGAGGAGGCTGATTCTCACTTACACAGTACAACTTGTCATACACAACGTTTGAACCAAGTTTCAAAATCCTAGCTAAAGTGGTTCCTTAGTTATCTTTGACAGAAATTTTATTGGAGAGAAAGAAAAAACGGACAAACAAAGAGAATGACCAGAGGGCCAATGGCCCTATATCGCTCACCTGAGCACTGAGGCACTGAGGTTACAGCAACAAAACACCATGCACAACAGCAATAAAAAACACCATTTATGTAGAGGATAATATCACAAACATTTATGCAAAAAAAATAAGCTTTATCCCCCATTAATGGCTTCTCAGAAGATCTTTGGCAAGAAAAAAAAAAAAAAAAAAGCGAAAATTTGGCCTTTCAGCTGCAATGGCAACCAATCAAAATCAGGTATTTGGAAAACATTCATATGGCTGGTAGAGGACTGCTCCAGGGACATTTCTGTGAAGTTTTGTCAAAATATCTGAAGTAACACAGAAATAAATAGCAAATGTCCACTTTCCTCATTATAAGTCTATGGAAACTTTAAGTTGCCATAGCAACAAATTCACATGGGCAATGATAATATAAAACATACCTTAGGTAGAGGTTAAAATTATTAATATGTATGCTAAGTATCAGCTTCATCCCCCTCATGGCTTCACTTTTCCCATTATAAGTCAATGGAAACTATAAGTCGCCATAGCAACCAAAGTTCTTATGGGATTGGAAGAAAAAGAATAAAATTTATGTAGAGGCTATTGTCATCAACACATTTGAACAATATCAGCTTCATCCCCTATATGGCTTCTGAGCAGAAGATTTTTTTTTTCGAAATTTACACTATATTTTGCCATGGCAACCAATCAAATTCAGCAATTTGGAGAAAATTCATATGAATCGTAGAGGACTACTCAAGAAACATTTCTGAAGAAAATTTTTAAATAACTGCAGTTAGTTAGACAGCAAAAATTGCTAATTTCCATTTTCCTCATTATAAGTCAATGGAAACTCTTAGTTGCCATAGCAACCAAACTGCTAAAGCAATTGCCATGAAAAACAGTAATTCTATAGAGGCTAGTACTAAGGTTCTTTCTGTAAAGTTTGAGCTTTATTGGCCACACAGTTTCTGCGAAGATGATTTTTTTAATATTTTTCTATTTTTAACCATTCTGTTGCAATGGCAACCAGCCAAATTGCGCAATTTGCATAAATTTAACATGGCTAGTTAAAGACTACTCAAGGTATATCATTTCTATGAAAGTTTTGTCAAAATATCCGCAGTGGCATAGCAATAAATGCAAATTTTCCATTTTGCCATTATAAGTCAATGGCAACTTTAAGTTCCCATAGCAACCAAACTGCTAGAGCAATTGCCAAGAAAAACAGTACTTTTATAGAAGCTAGTACTAAGATCCTTTCTGTGAAGTTTGAGCTTTATTGGCCACACAGTTTCTGAGGAGATGATTTTTGAATATTTTTTCTATTTTTAACCATTCGGTTGCCATGGCAACTAGCCAAATTGTGCAATTTACATAAAGTTCATGTGGTTGATAGAGGAATACTCAAGGAACATTTCTGTAAAAGTTTTGTCAAAATATCTGCAGTGACATAGCAATAAATGCAAATTTTCAATTTTTCCCATACAAGTCAATGGAAACTTTAAGTTGCCATAGCAACCAAAGTTCAGAAGCGATTTCGATAAAAAACAGTACTATTGGTTCCCCCTGCCTATAAATGCTATACATGAAATTTGGTAACAATGGGCCTTGTAGTTTCAGAGGAGATGTCGTTTGAAAATATTGACGGACGGACGACGGATGCCTGCCTATACTATAAGCTCACCTGTGAGCCTTCGGCTCAGGTGAGCTAATAAGCAGGAAGAGGCTGATTCTCTCTTACATGATACAACTAATTATACCCAATGTTTGTACAAAATATCAAAATCCTAGCTGAAGCAGTTCCCGAGAAATCTGTGACAATAATTTAATTGGAGTGAAAGAAAAAATGGACAAACAAAGGGAAGGATAAGCAGGAGAAGGCTGATTCTATCTTACACAGTACTAGTCATATCCAACATTTGTACCGAATTTCAAAGCCCTAGCTGTAGAAGTTCCTCAGAAATCTGTGACAAAAATTTAATTGGAGAGAAAGAAAAAATGGACAAACAAAGGGAATGACATGCAGGAGAAGGCTGATTCTCTCCTACATGGTACAACTAGTCATGCCCAACATTTGTACCAAATTTCAACGTCCTAGCTATAGTGGTTCCTGAGAAGTCTGTGACAAAAATTTAATTGGAGAGAAAGAAAAAAATGGACAAACAAAGGGACTGATAAGCAAGAGAAGGCTGATTCTCTCTTACACGGTACAACTAGTCATACACAACGTTTGTACCAAATTTCAAAGTCCTAGCTATAGGGGTTCCTGAGAAATCTGTGACAAAAATTTAATTGGAGAGAAAGAAAAAATGGACAAACAAAGGGACTGATAAGCAGGAGAAGGCTGATTCTCTCTTACACGGAACAACTAGTCATACACAACGTTTGTACCAAATTTCAAAGTCCTAGCTATAGGGGTTCCTGAGATATCTTTCACAAAAAATTAATTGGAGAGAAAGAAAAAATGGACAAACAAAGAGAAGGATAAGCAGGAGAAGGCTGATTCTCTCTTACACGGTACAACTAGTCATACCCAACGTTTGTACCAAATTTCAAAGTACTAGCTATAGCGGTTCCTGAGAAATCTGTGACAAAAAATTAATTGGAGAGAAAGAAAAAATGGACAAACACTTACACGGTACAACTAGTCATACCCAACGTTTGTACCATATTTCAAAGTCCTAGCTATAGCGGTTCCTGAGATATCTTTGACAAAAAAATAATTGGAGAGAAAGAAAAAAATGGACAAACAAAGAGAAGGATAAGCAGGAGAAGGCTGATTCTCTCTTACAGGGTACAACTAGTCATACCCAATGTTTGTACCAAATTTCAAAGTCCTAGCTATAGGGGTTCCTGAGATATCTTTCACAAAAAATTAATTGGAGAGAAAGAAAAAATGGACAAACAAAGAGAAGGATAAGCAGGAGAAGGCTGATTCTCTCTTACACGGTACAACTAGTCATACCCAACGTTTGTACCAAATTTCAAAGTCCTAGCTATAGCGGTTCCCGAGATATTTTTGACATAAAAATTAATTGGAGAGAAAGAAAAAATGGCCAAACAAAGGGACTGATAAGCAGGAGAAGGCTGATTCTCTCTTTCACGGTACAACTAGTCATACCCAACGTTTGTACCTAATTTCAAAGTCCTAGCTATAGGGGTTCCTGAGAAATCTGCGACAAAAAAATTAATTGGAGAGAAAGAAAAAATGGACAAACAAAGGGACTGGTATGCAGGAGAAGGCTGATTCTCTCTTACACAGTACAACTAGTCATACCCAACGTTTGTACCAATTTTCAAAGTCCTAGCTATAGTGGTTCCTGAGAAATCTGCGACAGAAAAAATGTTAACATACACACACACAAACATATTAACGGAAAGACCAAAAACTATATACCCCCTATATACTTCGTATACCGGGGGTATAATTAGAAGACTAGAGGGCAAACAGTGTAGATCTAGATGAGGTGGCTCATGATGAGCCACCTTATCTGGATCTACACTGTTTGCCAATTCAACAATTTCAATTTTTGGCGCTTTAAGGGTTAAGAGGATAAGAATGCAGAGTTCCAGGTCAGGAGATTATTTAATTATTCTATGATTGACTGTCTACATTAAAAACAAAACTGAGGTGGTTCTAACAAGAGAACATAGCACAATAATATCGCAAAATTACAACAATTAGTAGCTGTACTATTAGTTATACCTGCAAACTTAATGTTTTATCTGCTTGGCATATATCCACATCAGCCTGCCTATCCATGCAGTGGTATCCACTGCTGGAACACATTCTATACCTTAGTTCTTCTGGAAGGTGACCAGCCTAAAGCAAGAGAATGGAGGCCAACTTGGATCCATGCTCTTCATATAACAGACATTTGCCACACAATTTGTTAACAGGAAAAAGCACAAAAAGTAAATTTCTTTACAAGGATAACTCTGTCCACACGAAATAACGGCAATATTCAGTTTAATAACATGGAACAGCAGGAAATTCAACTGTAAGGAAAACTGTAATGTTTCATTCAATCGCTTTAGCCTGTCAATATATAACTAGAACAATATTAACTAAGAGTGTTTGCTGACTATCCTTGCACAATGTACTGGAATGATGTCAAATGTTTTTACTCTGATGACGTTTGCTCAAAGAAAGAAATGATTTTGATAAAATAAAGTACTTAAGAAGTATATTTTCACCATATTTTTGAAGGGAAACAACTTTTGTGACATCCTGTTGTATGTTATGTTTTGTTTAACAGCCTGGGTAAACAGCTATGGTCATGTCGGGACGGTCAGTCAACCTAAACACACTGTTCTAGGCTTAGATATCCTAAGCGGTTAACAAGTACTAAGTGCACTTACTTTCACCAGTAACTGACAACTGCCCTTCTTGATCCAGCTGAAGGAAACATCCGGTTTGCTTCCTTGGGCAAGGAAACCCTTTCAAACAAAGAAGTCTACTCTGAAGAGTGTGCTCCTTCAAGAGTTGACTCCCCATTAACAAACGAAGCGAAAATGAAAAAGTAGAGTTGTTTCCCTTGGAAGTGTACCCATTCAACTTAAAACTGACTTACAATATTTGTTTCATTTTATTTCTCATCTCTGGTATAGATGCAATTATGGCAACAGCTGTTTCCAAACTGTCCTTTAGTATGGTATGACTGAATATAGTCAGATTATATGTGTATTTCTGAGCATATTTTCTGTTCTACACATATGTATGTATTTCAGATATTTCTGATATTAAAATCCCTGGTGCATATAAAATCTGTTAATTCACCTGGGTATAATGCTAACAATGACTTCTTAAATGACTTCATTCCATTACATAATGCAAGGATAAATGTTATTTAGCAAGCACAGATTAAGTGCTACATGTATGTGCAAAATTTAAATCACATCCCAACCTTTATGCTTTGTATTATATTAAACACCTTCAGAAAAACTCTTATCAATACAAATTAAAAAGTACCTATAAAACTTGTAGCAAACATTTAACACACAAATGAGCAACAAGAGAAAGTTTCACTTAACTGGTTCCAAGAGTAGAACAAGATCAGCCAGTACCCGATATAAGAGTAATCTACAGGGCAAAACATAGTTGGCTGTGTTTCAATTTAGTAAAATGGAGTGACATTTGTCCTGTTATGGACACTACAGAATTTATCAACCATGACCCACGTACTGCATGTTGTGTTGTTTCCTATATGTTGCTGTGCCTAAAATTCAGGGCCCAGTTGTTCAAAGCATCATTAGCCTAACTAGCTCGTTAAGAAGTCAACTCGTTAAGTGTTTTGCAACTTTATAAACAAATACACAGTTATTTTTTGCTGACAGAGACGGTTCAGATGAGGGGTCACAACATATGTTTTTACGCCGATTTCGCGAAAATTATCCCTAATTATCACCAAATACTCCCCCTTATCTAGAGCTCTGTAGTTGTATTAATGAGTAAGTATTTGTGTTCAGAGATGCATTCACAATGTACCATCAGGTCACTTTACACTCAATTCTGAGTCAGTCAAGTTTTTCATCTGGTAAAAACAAAATTTTTCATCTGAAAAGAATTGTACAGCATGATTGGAGATCAAACCCCTGATCTCCAAATTTTAGTTGAAAAATACACTATCTGGCCCCCCAATGTTCATAATTAGCTCGATGAAACTTGTGCTGATCTTAATCTACTCTGGGTTTCAGTTCAGTTCATTTTCTCCCAGTGCAGCTCAGAAACATCAACCTAAATAATAATAACAATATAAAAGAATAAAAACACACATCTGATTGTGAACTAACATGTGAATTATCTCGACTTGCATCCTTTGAAATCACAACACACGAAAACAAGTCTATAAACTCTTCATCACAGGAGAAAACTATTTCCATGGAGTTAACCACAGATCAGGGGCCGTATTCATAAAGCCACTTAAGTCGTTGCTATGCGGTTGCTATGGCTAAATATCTATAAAGGAGATTCCCTACAACTATGAAATTTGGTCTGGAGGAACAGTCTTTGTAAGACTGTTCCTCCAGAGCAAATTTCATTGTTGTAGGGAATCTCCTTCAAACAATTTAGCCTTAGCAACAGCATAGCAACCACTTAAGTCGTTTTATGAATATGGCCCCAGAACTTTCTAGGAAATCTGACAATTTAATAATGATTTTAATGTTCTTGCCGTTTCCAAACATATGGCCAAATCAAGGGTAAATACTGATGGCTTTGAGACTTCCATTTATAAAACGAATTTAACACCATGAAAATATATCAAATTATCAATAAAACACACCAATGTGAAATTGTAATTTCAAGCTTCATAAAATAGTATCATAGCTTATGAAATATGATTTTTCTGCTTCTTCAAAAGCAACTGATAATTTTCCTGTCTAAATATGATTCAATGAAACTAATCTTGGCTTATTCCATGGTAACTTTATTTTCCACTGCTTTATAAATGGCTTTGGCATGGTTCAATTAGAAAACTTTATTTCAATCTAACTAACATTTATAACAGATCTTTTACCGCAAAAAGGTTTCTCTCTACTTATTGTTAATCAAATGTTACAATCACAATCTGCTGTTGTTTACAACAAGTAGCTGAAAACATCCGAACTAGTGAAAATTAAGGTGAATGGATGTACAAGTATTTCTCAAGGGAGAACATTCTGGTGTGAAAACATTTACCTCCCTTCTCATAGTGGTCGATTCTTAAAGGAAATAATTTGAGAGTTGCCACCCTTGGAGAAGTGGGTCATCTTACAAGGAAGCAAATATTATTCATGTAAAATTTCTCCCCTTTTTATAAATGGCCACCAAATCATGTAGCCATACATGTTAAGGTGTATTGGTCTACCTCCTAGTTTTTCTGCCCTTTTCAGCTTTCAGGACTTCCTGTTTGCTTTCCTGGATGACAAAGCCCTTCCAAAAGAAAGCTTACCTTTAAAGGAAAAATGAAAATGACAGAGTTATTCCCCCTGAAAGTGTACCCATTCATCTTAAAGAAAACCTTTCTGGTATGCAAGAGAAGGTGGTTATTACTCTGGTAAGTTTTGACATATACTAATGCCTTCAAACATTTTTTTTTTTTCGAAATACTATTCCTTCCCGCTTCTGTGCTCCACAGAGCAGTTTAAAGCAAACAAATAAACCATATCAGAGCTATGCCTCCCTACCTCTAGCTTGCCTCTTGTAAATAGTTTTAATGATTTATCTTTTATTTTTTCATTGCTAAATTCTAAATTTAGCATCGCACACAACGACATAATGGTCAGACATAACCGAGCAAACAGAAACAAGGGCTTCGCAAGCGGCGCATAATACGCCCGTTTTAATGTCATAAAGGAATGAACAAGATTTAAATATTTAACACATCAAATATTATTAGTATACCAAAAATCAGCTTCCAAGGTGAAGTGGCTCCTAAGTTGAGTAATGCGAAAGTCAAACAAGGGAGATAATTCATAAACTAAATATACTAGATATACCATTCTTGGTTCTAATACATTCCCTTCACAATATACACATCTCCATAAAGTTGTGTTAAAATATTCTAAACGGTTAAGGAGTTATAGAGTAAACAGGAAATTTATGCATGGGCAGATAATCCAGTAAGCAAGCCAGAGTCGTGGTTCTTGCTCAGGATACATTGCCCCATTATTACACACATTCCTACAAAGTTTCATTCTAATACTTCAAAGAGTTAAAGAGATATGGAGTGAATGGAAATTCCTAAAAATAATGATCAAAGGGAGGTTACTCCAAAAATAAGAAAGGGGGAGCAACCATTCTTATATGTGACACATCATCTTGTGATCATGCACATTGTTATAAAGTTTCATCATGATATTCCAAACAGTTACCGAGTTAATGTATGCACAACATAAGTATACACAAAAATAGTCGAAAAGAACTAATAAAAAGGGATGTACCTCACAAACGAAGAAGGGGGAGAGCAACCATTGTTGTACGCGACACATCGTTGGGACTTCATACACATTGCTATGAAGTTTTATGAAGATATCCCAAACAGTTATCTAGTTATGGCGCGCACAAGACCTGCAGGGAAAAAAAAACAATCAAAGGGGCATAACTTGGAAACTAAGGAAGGGGGAGCAACCATTTTTGTATGTGATATATTCCCCCTACCCACTTCATATGCCTACAAAATTTCATGAAGATATCCCAAATGGTTGCTGAGTTATGGCACATACAAGAATGTTTACGGACAGAGGAAAGGGAGTTTACTCCAAAATTCAGAAAGGGGGAGCAACCATTCTTATATGCGACATATTATCTTGTGATCATGCACATTGCTATTAAGTTTCATCATGATATTCCAAACAGTTACCGAGTTAATGTATGCACAATATAAGTATACACAAAAATAGTCGAAAAGAACTAAGAAAAGGGATGTAACTCAGAAACGAAGAAAGGGAGAGCAACCATTGTTGTACGCGACACATTGTTGGGGCTTCATACACATTGCTATGAAGTTTCATGAAGATATCCCAAACAGTTATCTAGTTCTGGCGCGCACAAGACCTGCAGGGTAAAAAACAATCAAAGGGGCATAACTTTGAAACCAAGGAAGGGGGAGCAACCATTCTTGTACGCGACACGTTCCCCCTACCTAATACATATGCCTACAAAATTTCATGAAGATATCCCAAATGGTTACTGAGTTATGGCGTGCACAAGAATGTTTACGGACGGACGGACGGACGGACAGACGGACGGACGGACAGCGCCACGCCATAATACGACCGTTTTTTCAAAACGGGCGTATAAAAACAATTAACTGCCAACTTTTGGTATAGCAAAGGTCAGCTTGCCCATCTAATCAATCTGACCTCCCAAGTCTTTTTCATTGTGTAAACTTTTTAGGAGTAGCAGACTTGAGTAGAAATAGGGAAGAATTCTGAAGACTGGTAAGTCTGTGAGCATAGGCAGGCTGAAACTGAATTGATGCTTCATAAGCAGAAACATACCTTTTCTCTTGGCATGGCATATTTAATGATAGTAAAAAGCCAAACTATAAATTCTTATTCCACTTTGCCCCAGAGACAAAAGAACTCTTATAAACAAAAAAGAAATACACAGATCGGTAAACATATTCAAAGACAAATGCATATGAATAAGCAATTTTCAATTAAAATAACCAGATTCACACAAGGGTCTATATGGAATTGTTTTCTGCAATAAATATATTTTCTCCATTAAATCTACTTATATTTTCATACTTTTGGCATTTCATTATAAAACTTATGTGAAATTGTTGCTTGATAATTATTGTATATATTGAATACTTAATGGAAGATTACTTATATAAGAAAGGTCCAATTAGCATCATAACAATTTTGGGTTTCCAGCATTAATGTTTGGGCATTTCAAAACAGCACTATCCCAATAAAAACGATTTTTTTTTTCAGAACCTTAATTTGTTAGGACCACTTCCAATTAGAGATAGACTTATACAGGAAACAAATAGGAAATACATTTGACATTTAACATCACAGAGGTAGACAAGACAGACAAGTTAAAACTAAAACATCTATATTGTGAAAACCCATTTTTTTTCTTATTTTGAAAAGACCTGAAATCTATTTTAATACAAAGTTGGCTTAAAATAGCCATCCCTTATAGCATGAATGCTATACTGATTGTTTGCCATTTATAAAGCAGTGGTAATACTGGGTCTTTCCCAGAAAGTATTCAGATGAAACTCCCATACAAAATATAAACAAATGTACAAAAAAATTGCATAATATTAAAAACAGTATAAATACAATAAATATCTTAAATTTTACAATAAAAATCATTTCAAGTATTAATAAAAAAAACAACTTTAATCATTAAAATGTAGATATCCACATATTATACATAGAACATGACCATAATAAATATGTTAAGAATACTTTCTGGGAAAACCGTAAAATAAGTATTGTACATTGAGAAAAATAATTCACCGACAAGCACAAGTACATTTTTAAGTATAGCTAGCTCTTCCAAGGAGATGATTTAAGGAAATTGTCTAAATACTCACTAGATAAATTGGCCCTTTCGTTTGATTTTGAATACTCAGATACAAAAATAAAATTGGTTGTAAAGATTCACAATTCTTTTCTTTTCTTATTTTCCTTATCTTTTTTCCATATAACTTTTTTGGTTTCAAAATCATTCCTAAACCGCATTTGCAAATTTATAAGTTTTTCAAAATTACCAATACAAATGCAGCTAGATATATGTACTTGTGCTGTAACAGTGATTTCTAGATGAAAATGAGATTATTTGAAAACAAGACCCAAATAGATAAATCTAAATTTAAGTGATAAAACTTTTCCTCTTATTTCTGCAAAGCATATTCTGCGATCTTATCTGACATCAGATTCCAATACTAGCCAAAATTTTTGTGGTAAAATTCTTAGTATATATCCTACATTTTTTTTTGATTCTATCTACTAGAGATTTTACCACCAAACTTTGGGCTTATCTGGGAATCTGTAAAATGAACAAATTTTGAAACCTGCACAACATAAATAATCTCTGTGGTCATATGATGCTTCGATTTAAATGAATATTAGTTTCCATTTGTAATATTGGATTTTCCTTATCCTCTACAGAGTTTAATCCTCTACAGAGTTTAATCCAAAATAATTTTTTAATAACATTTACACAAAAAAGAGGCACCATGGTCAAATGGCTACAGGCTGTGGTGCCGTAGCCGTAGACCCTGGATTTGAATCCCCAATGGGCCAGCCAGCACCTGAAGAACTCTAACTGGAGCAGTGCATGGATACCTTTCTTCAAATCAGGAAAGTTTAAAGGCAAACAAAAGGAGAGGGATGGACTCCCCTTTTCTTATCCCTTGCCCAGGATACGATGGGGCTCTAACACTCACTGCCCCTACAGCCAAAAGGTTACATGAAACCTTTACCACTTTTGTTTCATATAGCCAGAATCTGACAAACCTCAAACGAGCCAAATTAACATGATAATGCAATGGAAACTTCTACAATTCAACACTTTATCAAACTAATCTCATTTTCATCTTAAGTAAAACATACAGAGGAAATAATTTTGCCATTAATAAAAAATAAACTTGGTAAGTCTTGTGTCTCATAGATATATCACCTTCGTCACTTCTGTGGAATGTTACAATACCACCCCTCCTCCTCTGTTTACATGGCAAGTAACATCACATCAGTGTCACTCTCTTCACGCGTGTGTGTGTGTGTTTATCGTCGTCACCGCTGTGTTCATGGGATGGACACATTACATATTGAACACTTGGATAACATTAGAGGTATTCCAGTCTTAGGATCCTTTTTCACATTCATAATATAATAATATGACAATAACATGCAGCCAGCTTTCACAAGTGTTTCCCCAAAAATATTTCCAAGTCAAAAAATCTCAGAAGTGGTAAAAAGCCTTATCTCTGCCACTACAAAATAGTGGAATGGAGGGCTTTTAAGTCAAAACGAAGTTCAAAATCTTGAAATGGCATCCTGATCCTGAGTATCTTGGAAGTGAAAGATCAACTTTTATTCTACTTTCAAAGCACATGAAAAGTAGTCATTGCTACATATGACACCACAACAGCTACCTGCATTAAAGATTACTGCAGTCTGTCTAAACATTTTTGGGAAAAAACTTACGACACCTAGCTGTAGAGTGTATAGAAGAACTTCACAGATGATATATAACTGTTACAGAGAACTAAGCTACTAATTTCTGGGTTGTGGCAAGGAAAATACATCTTTTCAAAATCCAAAATAAAGTCTGTAGCTAGGATCTTGTAATATGCAAGTTACATAAACGTCATGCATTCTTTTGCATTTCACTTTATTGTACACTGGAAAATTTTATTTATATATGAAAAGATGTATTTTTCTATTTGGCCCATTACTAGAGTATGTATTTTTCTTACTATGTCATGAAAGTTCCGTTACCATTTCACAAATGATTTGTAACTGTTACCGATCCTTAATACACTTTACATTTTGTTTTTGCGTACATATTAGCTCATATTAAGTGCATCTTCCTCTAAAATGTGATTGGCACTGAATCTTTGTCTCATTATAAGAGACAGAAGACTATACACTCATATTTAATAATTGTAAGTCTAGTTTAAAAATATTTTATTGTTCATAAAGTCAAATTCAAGCAAATGGGTTGGCCCACAAGTTCTATTTGTTACGACCCTTCCCATAATAATAATACATCACGATTCTACCATTTTAAGCCGTTAAACACAATCTAGTTTATAATAGCCAATATTCAAATGTGCAAAAATTATAACCTATAGAGGAGGTTTCTGTACCTTAAATTTGAAGAGTATGAAAATAATACAGGTATATATGCCTACTGTGCCACAGTCTTTCAACATATGCATATGGACTTAAAAGCAGAGATAATAGAGCCGCGACATGACAAAACCAATAATGTGGTTGTGCGCCCAGCGCAGACTCAGATCAGCCTGGGCATCCGCCCAGTCTGATCAGAGTCTTCGCTGTCCGCATGGAGGTGGCTTAGACCCTAAGCTACCCTTTGAGCTCTTAACAAAGAGTCTGAGTAAACTGGGCGGATGCCCAGGCAGATCTGAGTCTGCACTGGGTGCAGAACCACATTGTTGGTTTTCTCGTGTCGCGGCTCAATAGTAAATGATCAGTTATGGGAAATGGTAGTATGAAGTTGCAGTTACAGATAAGAAAAATATTTAATGACATTTCCTGGGTAATTTTTTCCTCTATTTGCCCATAAATAGGTGTTGTGACAAGGACATACAGTCAAAAACCTTTTGCAGGTCAAATATGATTGTATTATAGGAAAGGAATGTATAAAGGAAGCTACAAATGTCTTTATTATCAAGTCGAAGACAGACAAGTCTGAAAAGCTTGGAAGTTTTGATATATACTAGTGATTGTGAGGCTAATATAAGGTATACATCTATTGTGTAAAACGGCAAGCATATTTTCATTTAAGATGTTTAATTTTAATTAAAATATCCCCAATATGACGTGACGCTTAAACATCCTTTATTAATTATGAAATTCCCAATATATATGGTGATCTTAATGATCTTAATCCCAACGCGATAAAAAGTCCTAAACCCCTTGCAAAAATCCGATAGTAAACAGTCAAATGAAAATATGCTTGCAGAAGATTATGTTTTCGCAAATCATATACCATGCAAAGCATTGATAGGTATCAAACATTAACAATCCTGTCAAATCTGGCTGATTATCTACTGAATCCGCATTCCGCCTGACTACTTTGTTCTCTTCAAGACAAGGCCAGATATCAGTTTATATACGGCAGCCATAACAGATTATATATTTCATATCAGATGGAAAAAAATGGATCCCTCCCAGTGACGCGTCCCACCCAATGTCTCGCGAGTTGGGCTGGTGGCCCGCGATATTTTGCCACCAGTTCCCTTAGGAGCTCAAGAGGCCCACCTCTGAGCGTGCCCGCCCTCCCTACGCGATCCCGATGCCCTAGGCCCCGGTGTGCATGCAGGTGAGTATGCTTCTGCTGGCACACAATGCCCTGATTGACCCCAACCTGAAAGAAAACAGAAAATGTTTGTTAATTTACAGAACACTGGGAGATATTTGCAATAGTTTTATTTTCATAAACTTTTTCATGAAAATTAAACTACTGCAAAATCCAATTTTGTTAATATACTGTATAGCTGCAAATAATTAAGACAGTTTTATTTTCAGTTAACTTTGCATTTACCAAGTTTCATGAAAATTAAAATACCACAAAATGCATATGGTTTTTCTCAATACAAATAAACAAAAAACTGAGAATTCAAATCTTCGTAAGTATTTCAATTATAACAATAAGCATTTGTGTCAATTCCTTGGATTTATAGAGCATGCAGAGAAAATCTTTTAATTCACAATACACATTAAATAAATAATATACCCGTACCACCATTTATCAGACCATATATTTGAAATGTTCTAAGCCAAGACTTCTTAGAACCATACCTACCAAATTTCGGTCAGTCAATGCTTGCAGAGCCTACTGTTCCTATAATCAGATTTTTAACACTTCAGTGTTAGACTGGTTCTCTTTAAACTAAAGTGATTGGTTTTCTGCCGACCATAGCTAGTTTCACAGCATATTTAAGCGATACACCATAATGCACTATGCAAGTAATCAATCATGCTTTAATTATCATGACTATCATGTTTATCAGTTAAAGATACTTAACTTAATGTATCCTAATACAATTTTATGCATCATAATACTGATGTGTTTCCAGAGGGTATGCTTGCTATGTTAGGACAACACTGACTCAACATTAAGGCTACGTCCATGATGCCTGCACAACACTGGATAGTAGTTGCATCAATGTCCCGTAAACACTGGGTAGTTATTAACTTCCTAAAAATGTTACAGCTAGAATCTTTGTGCACCTATCATGCCAAAATATCTGTATATTGTAAGTTTTGGGCGATGATAATTTTCACTTACCGGTAGTAAGATGGTCAGACCCCATAGTGGAGAGCAAGGCGTTCTCGCAAGGGTTGCGGGAACTGGTCAGAGAATTTAGTCCAGTTATCTTCTCCCACCTGGTCCTTGAAACCATGAAGAATCTGATAAAATAAAGTTCAAAGAGAACGGCTAAACCTCCATGTTTTGTTACAATTTTTCAAAGGTAGACAACTTACATAATTAGGGATAATTTTTGTTAATTCTGGAGAAAAACATAGGTTGTGACCCCTCATCTGAACCGTCTCGACGAGACAGTTCAGAGTCGAGACGGTTCAGATGAGGGGTCACAACATATGGTTTCAATGAGAAACAAGGCATCGCAGGCGATACAAATCCCCTCGCACAAGACTAGTTGCTCGAGATATTGTCATACCCTACATTTGTGTGAAGTTATTTTAAAATCCATGGAGAAATGTAGGCGCTAGAGCTATGACAAAGTTTTTCTAAAAATAGCTTCAGTGACCTTGACCTTGAACACAGCACCCTGAAAGTCAAACTTGCTGGAGATATTGTCGTGCCCTACATTTGTGTGAAGTTATTTCAAAATCTATTGAGAAATGTAGGCGCTAGAGCACTGACAAAGTTTTTCTAAAAATAGCCACAGAGACCTTGACCTTGGGCGCAGTACCCTGACAGTTGAACTTGATCAAGATATTGTCATGCCCTACATTTGTGTGAAGTTATTTCAAAATCCATTGAGAAATGTAGGCGCTAGAGCTATGACAAAGTTTTTCTAAAAATAGCCACAGTGACCTTGACCTTGGGCGCAGCTCCCTGAAAGTTAAACTCGCTCGAGATATTGTCATGCCCTACATTTGTGCGAAGTTATTTCAAAATCCATTGAGAAATGTAGGCGCTAGAGCGATGACAAAGTTTTTCGTAAAATAGCCACAGTGACCTTGACCTTGGGCGCAGCACCCTGATAGTCGAACTTGGTTGAGATATTGTCATGCCCTACATTTGTGTGAAGTTATTTTAAATTGCATTGAAAAATGTAGGCGTTGGAGCGCTGACAAAGTTTTTCTAACAAGAGGGCCATGGTGGCCCTGAATCGCTCACCTGAGCATTAATCAGTTCACTGGCTCTGGTGAAGATTTATAAGAGTTTTTACCATACTAACATTTGACCTAGTTTTTGACCCGACATGACCCAGTTTCAAACTTGGCCTGGAATTTGTAAGAATAAACATTCTGACACAGTTTCATTGAGATTGGATCAAAACTGTGCCCTCTGGAGCGTATACAAGGTCGTTCTTATATTTGACCTATTTACCAAGTTTTTGACCCGACACGACCCAGTTTCAAACTTTACCTAGATTTCATTAAGATAAACATTCTGACAGAGTTTCATGAAGATTGGATCAAAACTGTGCCCTCTAGGGTGTACACAAAGTTTTTCTAAGATTTGACCTTGAGCTGACGTGACTCAGTTTCATAGGGGGCTTAGATATATGGACAATGAACATTTTGACATAGTTTCATGAAGATTGGATCAAAACTATGCCTTCTAGTGCTTACACAACCTTTTTCTAAGATTTGACCTAGTGACCTAGTTGTTTACACGACATGACCTACTTTCAAACTTGGCCGAGAGTTTATGAAGATAAACATTCTGACAAAGTTTCATAAAGATTACATCAAAACTGTGTCCTCTAGAGCGTACACAAGGTTTTTCTATGATTTGACCTAGTGACCTAGTATTCGACCCGACATGACCCAGTTTCATACTTGTCCTACATATTATGAGGATAAACATTCTGACAAAGTTTCATGAACTTTGAATCAAAACTGTGCATTCTAGAACGCACACAAGGTTTTTCTAAGATTTGACCTAGTGACCTAGTTTATGACTGGACATGACCCAGTTCCAAATTGGCCTACAGTTTATGGAGATAAACATTCTGACAATGTTTCATAAAGGTTGGATCAAAACTGTGTCCTCTAGAGCGTACACAAGGTTTTTCTATGATTTGACCTAGTGACCTAGTTTTTGACCCAACGTGACCCAGTTTCAATCTTGTTCTAGATATTATGAGGATAAACATTCTGACAAAATTTCATGAACTTTGGATGAAAACTGTGCATTCTAGAGCGTACACAAGGTTTTTCTAAGATTTGACCTAGTGACCAAGTTTTTGACCCAACATGACCCAGTTTCAAGCTTATCCTACATATTATGAGGATAAACATTCTGACAAATTTCATGAATATTTGGATCAAAACTGTGCCTTCTTGAGCATACACAAGGTTTTTCTATGATTTGACCTAGTGACCTTGTTTTTGACCCGACATGACCTACTTTCAAACTCGGTCGAGAGTTTATGGAAGTAAACATTCTGACAAAGTTTCATAAAGATAAGATCAAAACTGTGTCCTCTAGAGCGTACACAAGGTTTTTCTATGATTTGACTTAGTGACCTAGTTTTTGACCCGACATGACCCAGTTTCAAACTTGTCCTACATATTATGAGGATAAACATTCTGACAGAGTTTCATGAACTTTGGATCAAAACTGTGCCTTCTAGAGCGTACACAAGGCTTTTCTAAGATTTGACCTAGTGACCTAGTTTTTGACCCAACAAGACCCAGTTTCGAACTTGGCCTACAGTTTATAGAGATAAACATTCTGACAATGTTTCATAAAGATTGGATCAAAACTGTGTCCTCTAGAGCATACACAAGGTTTTTTCTATGATTTGACCTAGTGACCTAGTTTTTGACCCGACGTGTCCCAGTTTCAAACTTATCCTAGATATTAGAAGGATAAACTTTCTGATTAAGTTTCATGAACTTTGGATCAAAACTGCATTCTAGAGCGTACACAAGGTTTTTCTAAGATTTGACCTAGTGACCTAGTTATTGATCCGACATGACCCAGTTTCAAACTTGGCCTAGAATTTATGGAGATAAACATTCTGACAAAGTTTCATAAAGATTGGATCAACACTGTGTCCTCTAGAGCGTACACAAGGTTTTTCTATGATTTGACCTAGTGACCTAGTTTTAGACCCGACGTGACCCAGTTTTAAACTTTTCCTAGATACTATGAGGATAAACATTCTGACAAAGTTTCATGAACTTTGGATGAAAACTGTGCCCTCTAGAGCGTACACAAGGTTTTTCTAAGATTTGACCTAGTGACCTAGTTTTTGACCCGACATGACCCAGTTTCGAACTTGGCCTAGATTTTATAAAGACTAACATTCTGACAAAGTTTCATAAAGATTGGATAGAAACTGTGCCCGCTAGAGTGTACACAAGCAAAAGTTGACGGACGTCCGTCCGGACGTCCGGACGTACGACGGACATCAGGGTATCCCAAAAGCTCACCCTGAGCACTTCGTGCTCAGGTGAGCTAAAAACAGCCACAGTGACCTTGGGCGCAGCACCCTGAAAGTTAACCTCGCTCGAGATATTGTCATGCCCTACATTTATGTGAAATTATTTCAAAATCCATTGAGTCATCCTGAAAGTCAAACTTGCTAGAGATATTGTAATTCCCTACATTTGTGTCAAGTTATTTCAAACTCCATAGAGAAATGAAGGTGCTAGGGCAATGACAAAGTTTTTCTAAAAATAGCCACAGTGACCTTGACCTTTGGCGCAGCACCCTGAAAGTTGAACTTGCTCGAGATATTGTCATGCCCTACATTTGTGTGAAGTTATTTCAAAATCCATTGAGAAATGTAGGCGCTAGAGCGCTGACAAAGTTTTTCTAAAAATGGCCACAGTGACCTTGACCTTGGGCGCAGCACCCTGAAAGTCGAACTTGCTCGAGATATTGTTATGCCCTACACTTGTGTGAAGTTATTTTAAAATCCGTTGAGAAATGTAGGTGCTAGAGCGATGACAAAAGGTGAACATACGTACGTACGTACGTACTTACGTACGGGACAAAACCTATATCCCCTCACCACTTCGCGGTGCGAGGGGATAATAAAGAAAATTATCCTTCAATTAACATCCAATACCCCCCTTATCTAGAGCTCTGAATACAAGGTTTCGTATTGGCATGGTTGTTAGAAGAGCCCCAACTAAAATGGTGTTTATCCTAAAAGAAAGAATTTGCTCCCATGGGAGCAACTTCTGCCTTTAAGATTTGACCCTCACTGAGAAGGGAAGCAAAAACGAACAATGGCAAACCTGTTTCCTCTGTAAATGTATCTATTCATGTTAAATTAAAATCTCAAAGCGTTCCTTCAAAAGCTGGGAACACATTCAAAAGAAGGAAAATGGGCTATACTTCAAAGTTTTGGCTACTCAAGCTTGTAAACATACACACGGAATTATTTCTAATCCATTCTTCCAAGAGACAAGTAAACCATCGACTGTCTCTGTTTTAAGAGACAAGTTCTGTTATAAAATACGCACATCCCTGAAACGATCAAATGTCCCTCATGTCCCCAATCAGAGGAATGTCTCTCGTTTTGGAGACAAAAAAAATGTCTCCTATTTGGAGGACATTCTCCTCATCGGGAGACAGTGTGATAAATGGCATATTTATAGACTGGCCAGCGCAGTTTACTTCCAAAAAGCGCATATTAATACCAGATTGGGAGACACCAGTCCAACAAAATCTAATTTTTATCCGTTGCTTCTAAAAAGTGCACCATTGCGATGACTACAGAAATGCGTGACATACCCTGGTCTAGTTTCTAGATTTCAAACTTGTAAGAATTGTTTAGTTTCCTGGTGATTCTATTCTTAAAAGCTCCATAGTCCTACCAGTGGGCAAATTTGTCAAAATACAAATTACTATGAAACCTGTACAGCCTTCAGAATTAATGAAAATATGTTGGTTGATGTGCTTTTTAGTATCAGATAACTGGCAAAAAGAAGGAACAAGGTATTTTGGAAAAATGATGAGCCTCTCCATAAAAATAAGCCTTTCGTCACTGGTTTCCCGTTAAGCAATGAAATAATGCAACCGCGGCACAATCAATGCGATCCTTGATTAACATTTTTGTACATTGTATTTTTATCATTTGTTAAAACGCATGTACCTTGTATTTATATCTCTTGTACCTTGTGTTTTTACCATGAAATAAAGCTTGTGAAATCGAATGTAGGTCATATTAGTTGCCAACTAAAATGACCTAGTTATTTTTTCAAATCTATTTTAAGGTAAACTCAAGGACGTTTTGATTTTTCAAAGCCAGCCAATCACGACAATAATCAACAGCGAAACTGTAGTGAGAAGTTTGCAGCGATATCTCACAATAAAATATTTCATGCTGATAGAGCAATGGGGCCTTTAAGCATTGCTTGTTATGTGATAAATTTGCAAGCAGAAGATAACAACTTGAATCTGAAATGCTATATTGAGGCCATTTCCTGTCTCCCAATCGGGAGACAGAATTTTAACACTTCGTGCAAAAAATGGCCAAAATACATTAGAGTATATGGCAATGTCCCCCGATGCAGAGAATGTCTCCATTTTTGAGAATTATCCCCAGCTGACAATCACTTTGTTCTAAATTAAATTGCAGCAAACTGTACTGATAAAAGCTTTCATTATTTACCATATACAGTTTGACATTAATGGACAGGGCAAAAACACAAGAATTCCATGAAAGGTGGTGTCTTGCCTGTCAGGCAGTGTTCCAGATAAGAAGGGGTGACAGAGATAATTCAGGGATAATTTTCTAAATTTTTCCATCAAAATGTAAGTTGTGACCCATCTTTAAAACTGTCTCACTGAGAGGGTTCTAAAGAGGGGTCACAACATATGTCTTTGTTGAGAAATAAGAAAATTATCTTTGAATCATCTTCAATACCCCCTCTTATCTGGAGCTCTGAAGTGTCTGCAGAAGGTCACAAAACAGAGCTAAACCAAAAAACTTGACTAAGTCAACACCACAGGTGTCAGAAAAGTACTACCTATGTCTTCCTTCTACTACATGCAGGCCAGACAAATACTGTCCAGGAATTAGCATCAGATATTCTTCTTGACAAACTATGACTCTAAAATAATCGTACATGTATGTCTAATTCAAGTTCCCAAAATCTTACCAAATGTCTCCACAAGTTTTCTCAGTAAGGACAATATGCCTCCACCTCCTGCCCCATCCCATCTCCATGAACCCATATTTTTCTCTCAGACAAAAACACTACTTTACCCTGTCTTATGGCAACCTTAAACAGGATCTAATTGGTTTTCAGACATGAATGCTTTGATTGATTGATTTGTTGCTTAACATCCACGGTAAACAGCTATGGTCATGTTGGGATGGTCAATTAACCTAACCACATTATTCCTGGGCAAGCTTAGACCTCCTTAGCGGTTAACCGGTACTAAGTGCACATATTTTTGCCAGTAACTGACAACTGCCCTTCTTGAATCAGCAGAAGGAGAAACAAAAGTATGTGGCCAGACCAGGTATCGAACCCAGGAACTCTGACTTATGTCAGGTGCTCTACCGACTGCCCTACCCGGCCCGGTCCAGACATGAATGCATGCATGCATATGTATGTACATAAATATGTATAGACCTGAAGACTATATACCCCCTAGCCTTGCTGATTAAAGAGGCAACAAAAAGTGTGATGTAATACACGAGTCAACAGTGTTGATCACGATATAAGACAAAGCTCCAGATAAGAGGGGCATTGAGGATAATTCAATGATAATTTTTCTGACTTCTAAATATACAGTTCCGAGCCACACCCAGAATGTCACTCAGTCACGATAGTGTATATCTGACCAATGCAACAAAAACTCAGCATGTGGCATAGTCTCACAAACAAAATCGCACTTGTTCAATGTCTTAAATAAGTCTGTGATTTTCCCTTACAGTAATTGAGAGGTGTATACCTGTTTACAGTAGGTGTGGTTTCGGCAACTATAAATGAAAATACGTTGTGAACCCTCATTAGAAATGTCTCGGCGAGACAGTTCTAATGAAGGATCACAACTTCTGTTTTTATGGCGAAATATGGGAGATTATCCCTTAATTATCCCTCTTACCAAATCTGATCTGGAGCTCTAGACTCTTACCTTGTAGAACATCTCCTTCAGGTCATTTTTAGGATGTACCCAGGAAGCGATAGCATCACAGAAGAAAATGAAATCTTGAACGACTCCACCGGGATTTACACTGATCATGTGACACACACCACGAAAAGCAGAGTCCTTCTCTTCATTGTCTCGTATATTGCGTAGTGATGTGCACCTGTTAAAAAGTTTGAAATCGGTATCAGAAACTGAATTTATGTGTTTCACTATTTTATTTTCAGATTTAACTTCAGTGAAATATTAGTTGAAAAATTAATTATATCACTTGCATTCAACATGCTGATTAATACAGCTATTATTTCATTTAAAGACAAATATTCTTGTTTATTGGGTGTCATAATCCAGTTATGCAACAGTCCAGTGACACTGCCATTTCATCAAAGGATAAACTCTTTCTCACATAGGTAATGACATAACAGGGTCATAAAACCAATAAAGACTTGGGGGGTGGGGGTTCTATATATTTACCTTTCATAGGTACTTGGTGATGAAGCTAGTATGAGTAGCTAAAATTCTTTGAACCTAGAATGCTTTGAAAAGAACTTCAGCAACAACCACTAGCTTCATCACCCTATGAATGTCAACAATGACACTTCCATTCTTTTGTTTACACTGTATTTTAAGCCATCGTTGCTTCTTATTACAACTTGTAATCGAACAAGACCTGTCCACATACCGGATAGCCAGACAGCACCTTGCCCATCACATAAAAAACTTTAACATAAAACTTTAATATTTTGCTCACGCCCCCACTGCTGCTGCCACAGGGTTATAAGCATATCCATTTTAAGATTTATAAGGAATGTTACATGGGACCTAAGTTATAAGCACATCCATTTTAAGATGAAGCTATCAGCTCGTACCCTGTGCACCCATAAACTATCAAACCTTCCAGTCAGATTACTATGAAAAGTTTGAGTGATGAGTATTTTTTTTTTTTTTTTTTGTGCAAATATTGTTTGGATCGTATCATTCATAAAATTCCATCAAAATTCAATTTCAGCATAAACTCTAGCTTTAAACACAGGTTATTTTCTCTGAAAAAACTCCAGCTTTAAACACAGGTAATTTTCTGAGATAAGATATTGATATTTCTCTCATGGTAACCCCTCTTTATCTGAAGCTGTTCTGATAAATACTAAAAACATTTCTAAATGTTCACATTACAACAAAATATCAACACTGGTTGACATGCAAATTTGAACAAAATGTACCATTAAAACAATGTTACTGTCATGCTTTACTCATAAATTTTAACATCTTATAAATGTCACTATTAATTAGAGAAAGTGAGCAGGGGCGCACATATATCAACAACCAGTGCCACTGCCTAATGAAACCAAACTTAATGCATGGTATGAACCCAAAAGTAAGTCTTGTCCTATATATAAAGGTTCCATCAGAAGATGCTTGAATCTTCCTTTCAACTGTCTGCACAAGGCAGACCAGCGACAGTGCAGGACCACAAGGAATGACAACTGATTGGATCATAAATATTATCAATGTTCTTTAGCAAATATTAGCTCTGTAAGCCATCCCAGTGGAAAACATCACACAAAATAATCTGACAGAAACAGGGGCAAAAAATAATGTCGAAACAGCTTCCCCTTACCCTTCCTACCTAAATGGACAATTTTAGTAGTTGTTTTGTCATGTAAAAATTCCAAAACATTTCTATTCAAACTGATTCTGGAACTATATCAAATTCGACGAGCAATTTACAAAAAGACACATTCAGTTGCTAATTTTCCATAATATTATGCAATATATACTTATCTGCTAGCGTATATCGCAGATGAAATTCATGCACACTTACTGTTTCTGGCTCAAAAGTTTCAGGAGATTTTATTTTGTCAGCTATCAAGAATTTACTTTAGTAAACTATCTTCCTACCATCGATTCTTTGGGTAGGGGACTGCTTAAGGTGCAACAGAAAGTTTTGTAACGTTCGGGAATTAAATGACAAAACAAGAAAAACACAAGAAATTTTTAAATCTCTTGGTTTAGGGGGCAATAAAATAAAACATTGCTGTATCAGGGCTGGAAAAACTAGAGCAAGTGAGCAGGGGCTCACGTATACCCCCGGCCAGCGCCAACGCCTATAGGAAATAAACTTTACATGCCCATGTAGGCACATATCACTAGGCTACATCTCAAGATTTCGCAATAATCAAAACAATACAAACTTAAAGTTCATTTTTGACACAAATGGTTATATAACTTTTGAAGTATGTGACCATAGCAGCAGTAAGATGATCTCAACCTCGCAGTAAACCTAGTCACACATCAAAAGGTTCCATTCAAGTATATCAACAATATAAGCAAACAGATACAACATTATACACAACTTTAACACTAATGCTATATAAATTTCCAAGTCTGTGACCTTCCCCTTAGGTACTAATATGTGTCTATCCTGGAGTAACACTAAGCACATCTGGACAAATTTCAATAGAAGCTGTCAAAAAATAGAGCAAAAGCAAAATCTTAACACAAAACTTTAACACAACTGCTGTACAAATTTCTAAGTCTGAGATCTTGACCTTAGGCCTGCAGAAGCATCCAGGTTGTGCAAACTGATCAGTATCCATCCTGTAGTACCACTAAGCACATAACAACAAGTTCTAGTAAAGACTTTCATGAAAACAGAGCAAAAGCAAAAACTTAACACAAAACTTTAACGCAACTGTTATACAAATTTCTAAGTCTATGACCTTGACCTTTGGCCAGCAGCAGCATCAAGGTGATGCACACTGATCAGTATCCATCCTGTAGTAACACTAAGCACTTATGAACAAGCTCTGGGTAACAGAAGCAAAAGAAAAAAACTTAACGCAAAACTTTAACGTAAATTTTATACGAATTTCTAAGTCTGTGACCTTGACCTTTGGCCAGCAGCAGCATTAAGGTGATGCACACTGATCAGTATCCATCCTGTAGTAGCACTAAGCACTTACAAACAAGCTCTGGATAACAGAAGCAAAAGAAAAAAACTTAACGCAAAACTTCAACGCAAATGTTAACTTACGTACGGACGAACGAACGAACGGACGGACGAACAGACAGACGAACAGACGAACGGACGGAAAGACAAAAACTATATACCCCTCGACATACTTCGTATGCCGGGGGTATAAAAAATAACCAACCTGCTCGCAATGACTCCTGCCTCATACTGAAGGACAAATAAAACATTTTAATTCTGCCAATGCTGAATTTCAAATTTATAGTTTCAAGAATTTTCCAGCCCTGTAATGTATAAGTTCTTGTTGTACAAAATTGGGAATCTAATAAAAACTCAAGTTGAAAACTATCTACACATATAAGTAACTACTGATAAAATTGGAAGAAAAAATAAGAAATAAAATTGGTACACACCACTGCCGTATAAACTGTTGTAACATAGGAGCCACTTCTGCTGGACATACTAAGCCAAGGCGACCAATTGTAATGGCTACATTACCACGGTGAACAGATGCACGCACACAGGGAGCCAAGAGAAAATAGGAAGAAAACAAAAACAACAAATCAACAAAACGTTTAAGCAAATAACTGATAAATAAATATCCTGTGTATAAAATGGTAAAACAATAATACTGCTTTAAAAATCCATCTGTGATTTTGTTGATATTCAATTATGCAAAGAGAATTTGCTAAATATATAGTATCTTTTCACCTTTACAGCAAAACCCTGGGCCCAGTTGTTCAAAATTAACAACATTGTTAGTCAACGAGATCTTACATTTTAACCCATTCCATTCGGGATACCCCTCTAGGGGAATCTGGGCAAAAAAGCTTGGATCCAGATCAGGCCACACAAACGTGTGGCCTGATCTGAGATCCAAACTGTTTACAACCTAGACATCATTTCTACAAGAGTTAGTTAGACCAATCTTGTCAAAATATTCTTGATTTTTTGATGCAGACTACAATTTCAGCAGACGACAAAAATACCCAGAATGCAATGGGTTAAAACATATTGTAGGCACAAAATTGCCATTTTTTGCCAAAATAAGAGAAGCTCCTCCAATTTTTTCATCAAAAAGTGTAAATACACTTGATGTTATGCATACTGAGAGACTTAAATCCTTTTATGACTTTGTAAGCTAACTATGCTTTGAACAAGTGGACGCAGATAATTTACTGCATTCTTAATAAGGCTGTCTGTCATCGATCAATTTCAAAGTTAAAGACGTCTAAAGACGCATGCTTTTTTTTCTCAAATCTCAAATGAAAACATATGACCTGTGACCTTCATACACAGTCCTGAGTATACGAGCAGACCAGGACGGTCAGAGCATTAAGTGTTACCAGCAGACTGCATAGGGTCCCTTTACCTGTGAACATCATGCTGATTTGGGTGTTTGCTCAGTTTATGACCATTTATGTGTATCAAGGTTTGTATGTACTGGAATGCCATTAGAATCTTTCGTTTAGTTGTCAGAGTCACAACTGTAATGTAAGCTATCTTTCTTAAAATTCCACATGATACAGTCACTATTGTTGTTGTTGTGTTATTGTTTTATGTCCATGGTCAACACCTATTGTCCTGTCGAATGGTCAGTTAACCTAACCACACTATTCCTGGGCAGGCTTAGACCTCCTAAGCGCTTAACAAGTACTAAGTGCATTTACTTTCACCAGTAACTGACAACTGCCCTTCTTGAATTAGCAGAAGGGGAAACAAAAGTAAGTGGCCGGACCAGGTATCGAACCCGGGACCTCTCACTGTTGAGCCAGACGTACTACTAACTGCGCTATGCAAAACAGTCACTAGTTTTAAGAGTTCTTTAACTCAAAAAACTTTATAATTCACAGTGCTCTAGATCAGAAGAGTTAAGGATAATTTTGGGATACTTTCCGTACTTCTGCATGATTACATATGTTGTAACCCCTCATTAAAACCCTCTCGTCAGCAAGACAGTTTTATTGAGGAGTCACAACATATGTTTTCCTTAAGAAATAAAACAAAATATCTCTGAACTATCCATTTCACCCCTTCTTACCTGGAGCTCTCAAGTTAAAGACAGAGCTCAGATGATGGGAGTATTCCAATTAAGGTGGACAGGTACATGTTGGAAATAAGCAACTACCGTATTGTGCGTGTATATTGGAACACCTAGAAATAATGGATTTTCCATTTGGGACAAATGGAAAATTTATTATTTTAGGTGTCCCAATACTTAAGCACAGGTAAATCATTTTCTTTTTAGCCTCCCTTCTAAACATGAGTAAACTCTTCACTGGGAACAAATTCTTTCCTCTGTATATGACCCCTTTCTAGAAGGTTGCCCAGGAAAGCAAACAGGAGGACACAACAGTTGTCTCTCTTTGTAAGAACATGGCAGTGTGCCCATTCCCCTTAAACTTGCTCTCCACAAAAAAAGCATAATATGCAGCTCCATTGAAACAGTTTTAATGCTAAAAAATATATTTTTATGGGAAAAAATCTTCAGATTTGGGAACGGAACCGACTTAAGAAACTGAAACTTCATTCATAAGCATAAAGATAAATCCAGCATTTTTGGAAAATATCACAGACAGGCAAATAAAAAGAAATATTTTGCAATATTAAATTAGTATTCACATACAACAGAATGGTCTGACTAACTGCTACCCTTTTATACATGTACAATTATACACTGGGATAATATCAATTAGGTCTATGCAGTTAACATACAACCACTGTGACATAACTAAAAGTCCACAATATCTAACTTATAATTTGCAACAATATGGAACACCATAGAAACACGATAATAAGTTAGATCATATAACGTCATCTCATACAAATAATATGAGGCGCGACAGGAGAAAACCAACAAAGTGGTTGTGCGCCCAGCAAAGACTCAGATCAGCCTGTGCATCCGCCCAGTCTGATCAGAGTCTTCACTGTCCGCATGGAGGTAGCTTAGACCCTTAACTACCCTTTAAACGCTTAGCAGAGTCTGGTCAGACTGGGCGGATGGCCAGGCTGATCTGAGTCTGCACTGAGCGCACTACCACTTTGTTGGTTTTCTCGTGTCGCAGCTGATATCAGATGTGACAAGAGTTATCATTTTTCTTTTCTTTTTTTATCATAAGTGACAGTAGACATCTGCTTCCATAGCATTTACAAAATGTTAACAGATACTTTCCCTGTGTGTCTGTAATAACTGCCTGTTACTTCCCTGGCAGTTATAACAACTGTCTGTCTATGCAAACATCTCCAAGCTATCTAAGCTAGTTATGGCCAGAAAATCTGTTACTATGTATATTTATCACTTTACTTCATGTCAGAACCATTTCAGAAACTTATACTGAGAAAGATTTATGTATGTTTTTGAAATACTGCATTTCACAGATAACCGTCGAATTTCTTTGATAACTGACTTCATATATTAGACATTTTATCATTATCGATGACCATTTTTTTAAATTTCTCCTTCCTTTATCTCTCTCTAAAGTTTCTTTCCGTTCACACTCACACCGGGTAGGCGGCAACTGAAAACACTCATGCAGTTGACAAATGCCGATCAAAAAACATTAGAAACAGCGTTTTCGGTTGCAAATTGTTGCCAATTTGCAATCCAAAAGGCTGTTTCTAATGGTTTTTGGTCTGCATTAATTGATCATTATAAACGTTTTAGATTGCCGCCTACCCGGAGTGACACTACTTGGATATAATTGCAGATTATCCTAAGATATTCATGAGATTACAAAAATGGAGTTGTTTTACACAGTGTTTGACTGTCAGACATGGAAGTCACCAGCTGCCAAAGTGGACTAATAGCTGATATGAAAATGAGCATTTCAACAATAGGCATCTCTCTATAATAGTTAATTTCATAAACTGGAAAGTGCAGCTTGGTTTCCGTTTACAGAAAAGTGCATTAGTTATGGGACTTCTTTTTTTTCTCCACTAAGACATGTTTTGACTCCCCATTAGAACCCTATGAGAAGTCGCAATATATAAGACAATGGAGAATATGGGCACTGAGGTTAGAGGCCCACTGTATCTTAAGCACAGCTTATGAAAGGCAGAGCCCATCCCTCTCCTTTTACTGTCTTATCCTTCCCTGATTTAAAGGAGGTACCCATTTACTGCTTGGCTGAGAGAGAGTTATCCCGTCGCTAGGTGGCCGAACCCAGGTTCAAACCCATGACTTTCTGCACCTTAACCAAGATTCTCTAACCACTCCACCACGATTCTCTAACCACTCCACCACAATGCCTCTATATTACAATTAGTATCCAAAATACAAACAAGTTACCTGTATTTTCCAGCAGAGTTTTGGGTGTGTTTGGTCTGTTAATGATCTCTATCAGAGGACCCAGCACATGGGGGACATAGTCTTTCATATCAGCTCCTACACAGTGGAACAGAAGCATACAGTCAGATAATGTTATATCATATTAAACACAAGAACGCCTAGCCCAAGGGCAAAAAGAGGTCTTGGCAAATGACGTAGGCCACATTCAGATGTTGAAGTATAGCAAAGAATCTGCTCTGGGTCTATACCATTTGAATTTAGATGTATGGGTACACCATCATGTTTACTGCAATTTTTGCAAAGGGAGACAACTCTTACTTTTGCTTCCCTAGATGAAAAAGCCCTTCTAAATTATGGTCCACTCTTAAAGGAAAGAATTACTTGTAAGAGAAATTCTTTCCTTTAAGAGTTGACCCCCAATATGAAAGGAAGCAAACATTAAATTAACAGAGTTGTTTCCCCATAAGTGCACACCTTCCCAATAAATAAAAGAATTTCTGAAGAAAAACAACTTCCAATTAAAAGAAACTTTGATAATCTTTCTCTTGACAAAAAGCAGTCAACTTTGGCATGGCATAATGCAGTGTAAACTCTGTTAACTCAGACCAAGGTTCAAAATTTCATATCATTTCTTCTTACATGAACATTTCTAATACAGGATAAAGCGACTTGCAAACAGACACAGCAGTATATTTAAGAAGGAAGATACAAACCCATTTTGATTGAGATTTCTCCAATTGCCCAGGTGGCATTATTGCACACAGATATGTATTCGGGGTTCAAATTGGCTCCTAGTATTGGCATGTAGTCAGCTGCAAAGAAACCAATAGAAACCAATGTCATGAGCATGTCAATTTTAAGTGTAGTTTATTTTTTTTTCTAAATTAAAAGCAGCTTTCTCAAATGCCTCTCAAGCAGGATTTGTTTTCTTGGTTGATCATGCATAAGTGAGAATAAGGCAGTAATGGACAGTTCCTAAAAACACGCCTTCAATAAACAGGTATACATCCCTCCATTAACTGTATGGTAAAATCACGGACTTATGTAAGAAATTGGACCATGTGTGATTTTGTTTGTGAGACTATGTCACATGCTAAGTTGCCATTGCATTGGTCAAATATACACTATCAGGTGACTTTCTGGGTGTTGCTCGGAACTGTGTATTAGGCACCCATTTAAACCTTTGAATCTGTCTATTGGATTTGAACAGTTCTGTTTAAGATGTACTGGTATACCTCCATGTTTTTATACCATTTTTTTAAAAAGGATTAAATTTCCTGATTTCCTCTTAGCTTACATGGTTGACGTAGCCTTTCCAAAATGTGGTCTTCTCTTAAAGAAAAGAATTTGTGCCTAAGGGAGCAAATTCTTTACTCCTAAGGGAGCAAATTCTTTATGAGTTGACCTCAATTTAATAAGGATACAAACACAAAATAGCAGTTACTTCCTCTCATAAGTTATCCATATATTGATTGATTTCTTGCTTTGCGTCCACGGTAAACAACTATGGTCATGTCGGGTAGGTCAGTTAACCTAACCACACTATTCCTGGGCGACTTAGACCTCCTTAACCAGTACTAACTGCACATACTTTTGCCAGTAGCTGACAACTGCCCTTCTTGAATCAGCAGAAGGAGAAACAAAAGTATGTGGCCAGTCCGGGTAAATTTATCCGTATACCTTATGCAGAAAATAAAAGACTACCTTGATATTGTCATTTCTATAACTCTGCCAAGCCTAGTGTGGTTGAAATCATATTTGCACTTACCTATGCACTGTTTGACATGTGTGAAGCAGGCTTTAGTAAGATCACCAAGCAGAGCAAATGAGCTCTGTCTAACTTCTGGCATTGGATCCTAAAAATTAAAAAATATGTTAAGGTTGACAGCAGCTGATCTCAGATTCAACCAAACATCCTATCAGTTTTCTCCACTAGCAGAAATCCCAAGCTCAATAGAATTATTGCCAAATTCCCTCAAGTTTGAGTGATTTCAGTGGAGAAAAGTTAACAGGTGCAAAGTGTTATATGTTTAACCTTTCTTACAGCCACAGTGGATGTTAATGTTCACAATTATGTGGACATTGGTAGCATCAACCAAGGTCTGCAACAAATGAGCCACGACACGACAAACCTAACAAAGTTGTATGTGCCCCCAGCCAAGACTCAGATCAGCCTGGGCATCCATCCAGTCTGATCAGAGTCTTCACTGTCCCAATGGAGCTAGCTTAGACCCTTAGCTAGCCTATAAATGCACAGCAAAATTTCTGATAAGACTGGGCGGATGCCCAGGCTGATCTGAGTCTTCGCTGGGCACACATGCCACTTTGTTGGTTTTCTCATGTCGCAAGTCATATACTTGCTGAAGACTGCTCTATCTAAATGTTCAACTTCCCTAACTTTTCCCTTCGTCACTTATGCAATATCCTAACCTTGACCGTCTCTGACTCTTGCAACCCTGGAAAATACTTCTCATCTCAAGGGCTCTTGAATTCTGGTCAGACAGTACGAATACAATAGCACACTCATTGTTTCATCATGAGCTGGCAGTTGTCATCATACCAGAAATATGCCCCAGTAAGCCCATGGCAATGCTTTTGTCTCTCTTTTTTTAATCTTTTTTTTATTTTTGAAGCAAACCTTGTGTTTGAGTGCAATATGACAAGATATATTTGGATATAGCAATGTTATCCTCCTAATTCATGAATATCTTGTTACAGGCCAAACCTCTAAGTTGTCATCATTTTACAATATTTTTATACAAAACCTTGTGTACCTGTACAAACTAGTCCTTTTACACTTTTCACATTCTAGATTTGCCAGGACTCTGCAGGCTGATATGCATCTTCTCTGTCTAAATATGCCACAAGGTTTGTTTTCACAAAATGAAAATCACACCATATTATACTAACCTGCATACACTGAAAGAGGAGTTTGAGTATATTACTGTTGGAGACCAGGGTTTCTATGTGTTGTTCAAGCCCCTCTGCTAGGCCACTGAGAAGGTCAAGGGCAACTATCATGAAGTCTTTATCTGGGGGATCATACTGTTCTGGGTTCTGTACACTCATCTGAAAATGTTGAGAAAAAAGTAACTGTTACCATGGTCGCAAAGTGACAAACTCTTAAAAACAACATACAGCACAATGAGGCCACATCTTTATAATTAGGAGAATGAGGTTACCACCCTGTTTCCCTACCATTTTTACACAGGGGAGCAACTTACGTGACTTCCTGTTTGCTTCCTTAGTGACCCTTCTAAAGAGGGGTCTACTTTTAAAGGATACAATTTGCAACCAAAGGAGCAAAGTTTTTCCATTAAAAAAGGAGGCAAGAAGAATATGTTAGAGTTGCTTCATCTGTAGCTGTGCACATTCACTGTAAAGAATATGGGAAACGTGCATGCCCATACCAACCTTTGAGCAGGTACAGTCCCATCAAGGCATGCATAGTCCAAGCATCTACATCATTATCTTATTACCGTCTTCATTCACTTATAAGACAGTACCCCCCTCCTCAATCTAGATCCTTCTTGTTAGATGGATCTAGATGTCTTGCAAGATTGATATAGTATGTTTTGTAGGGGATGAATCTGGACTGTTTTGGATTGTTCGGGAGGGGAAAAAATCATCTTTTCTCATAAACAATATGACAGATTATTATATACTTAGGGTGAAAACACCTGAAGGGGGAAAACACACTTGTCTAATATGTCTGATAAATACTGTGTTGTCACTGTAAATCATGCATTTTGAGCACATTGAACAGGGTGATCTTAACATACTCATTTCACATCCGCCTTCAGATAGTTTTCTCATGACACTGCTTAAAACTGTCTTACAACTGCAAATTTGTCGAGACTTACAAATTTTCGTAATCTCAACACCAAGGTTCAGAAAACTGAAAAAGATCCATATTATTTCCACTCCCCCCTCAGGAATTCTGCAGTTTTAGACAAAACAGAGATTGAGTTATACTGTACCATGTTTTGATTGAGAGTCTGTTCTACTAGGGAAACACATCGTCTATACACAGGTTCACAGTAGGGCAGAAATCCTGACTGTAGAGCTGTAGCCACACTTGATAAACACTGAAAATAAATAAAAAGATGTTATTCTATGGGAAAAAGCAGCATTTCCTTAACTCACAAATCAAATCAATACAACATTACTATTTACTGAATTTATGAAAATGCTAGCCTAAATCTTCCCTACAATTCACAATATCATATTAGTCCCATACAAATTCATCAAAGATGAGAATGTGCAGCTCCAGGTAAAGTGGAGTTTTGAGGATATTTCTGAGAGGAAAGCTTCATCATTATTTGAGCCGCGACACGAGAAAACCAACAATGTGGTCGTCCGCCCAGCGCAGACTCAGATCAGCCTGTGCATTCACCCAGTCTGATGAGACTCTTTGCTAAGCGCTTAAAGGGTAGCTGAGGGACTAAGCTACCTTCATGCGGAAAGCGAAGACTCTGATCAGACTGGGCGGATGCCCAGGCTGATCTGAGTCTGCGCTGGACGCACGACCACATTGTTGGTTTTGTCACGTCGCGGCTCATTTCTCAATGAAAAGCTGTGACCCCTCATTAGAACCACCTCACTTAGGCAGTTGTATTGAGGGGTCAATTTTTATGCATTAATATGGAAAATGATCCCAAATTACACCTGTTATTAGTTTTTATCTGCAGCACTGACAAAAACATTATTTTGAATATTGTCAAGCATAGTTAACAGAAGTGTGAACAAAGCTAGCAAATTTATATGACCTTACCTCAAGTAAGGGAAATAAATCTTTGTCTTCGTCTTTCAAGAAATTCCACTTGTCTATCAATGGTGGCATCAGCATGTTCACATAATCCTGTAAACAGACACACATACTAATTAAACAACTGTCAAAATAGGGAGAACATGGTGGTGGTGGTGATATAATTCTCAGACATTTTTTTTTCTCCTTAAGGTGAATGGGCACGCTTTCAGCATAATCAACTCAGTCATTTTCGTTCATTTGGTTGTTCTAATTTATGTTTGAGGAGAATGAAGAAAATTAACTCAAAATTGCCATCACACCCTCCCCCATTCACCCATGTTTGAGATCATTTGGTAGATCAGGCAGAGTTGGGAAAATATACCTTCCACAGTGTATAAAACCTTCTGTTCAAGCTAAAGGGTCATAATTGAGCAGATCTATTGGACAGACTAAACCCTTTGATCAGAATGTACTTCTGTTCAAGCTAAAGCGGCGTAATTTGAGCAGATCAGCTAGAACTGTCCTCAATAACTTTCAGTAAGAGAGAGTTCAGTTGTCATCATTTCTGCTATAAATTTATCATTATATTTGCCTAGGGAAACCTCATTATGGAACCTAACTGCCAGTGTTTTATGCAACTGTTTGCAAAACCAGATCAGACTGTTCACAAAGCAAAACTGAAATCAGTACTACTGTTTAACATTTTGCTATGAGTAAATGTTACTTTAACCCTTTTTAGACCGGATATCCGTTTTGGGGACATTATGCAAACAGTGCAGACCCAGTTCAGACGCCGCAAAATGCGGCATCTGATCAGGGTCTACATTGTTTGCTTACAGGAATTTCAATGCAAAGTACAATAAAAGTGAAAATATTCACCAGAAACCCCTAAAACTAGTAATGGGATTATCTGAATGATAAGAATGGACAAGTCCACTGGTCAAAAAAGGGTTAAATGTTACTTTAGTCATTAATTCTATAATCCACACTTTTTCCGATGACTTTTCCCATATTCCTATTTAAATGTCTAACCTTACTCATATCAAACACACAACTTTAACTGTTTCAATCTTAATCTTACAAACTCAGTAATATTTGAAACAATGTATTCCCAGATAAGGTGGATCCTCTGAGTCTTCACTTTCTGCCATAATGACAATCACTTTTGTCAAATAGTCATATCCTGTTTCAAAATAATGGACTTTTCCGAATTCAAACAGGGATAGTCAAATTCAGAAGAGTTGAACTACAGTCAAACCTGTCTTAAGAGGTTACCATAAGGAACTACAAAAATTGGCTGCTTAAGACAGGTGACCCCTTAATACAGGTTTACCCCTTAATAGAAGTGACCACATAAGCAGGTCTGACTGTATTATAAAACGTTACTTACAGGTTTATTGAGATGATGTCCAACGGAGTCCGCTAGGGTTCCTATAGCATCATACAATATTAGTAAGTTCTTATGCTGAAATATAAACACACAAAGTGAATAATTTTTCACAATTTGAGACAATCTATTTGAACATAAACATTTTATGGGGAGGAAACTCAGCCATTTAACTCTTTAGTACCAAAAAAGCAGACGACAAAATTTATGTCTGCAAAACTTAAAAAAAATGCCTTGTCCAAGACATTTCATATTGAGAATTAAAAGACTAGAGGGCAAACAGTGTAGCTCATTATGAGCCGCCTCATCAGGATCTACACTGTCTGCAAATTTTGCTAATTTCGTCACTGGGGCTTAAAGAGTTAAATTTTTGCCCCCTTTCCAAACAGGAATCAACTCTTAAAGAAAAGAATTTGCTCCTCTACTGGAGTAGAGGAAGCAAACAGGAAGTCACAAAAATTGCATTTCTTTGAAAACATGGTGGAAAAACATAAAGAAGCATCCAAATACTAGTACCTGAAAGAACAGTGATCTTGGTTTACAGTATACTTTATTTGCCTTAGCATTTCTGTCCCAATACATGTATCTTGGGTTATGTCATGATTCTCTGATCAGATAGTACGAATACATCTGCAGCCTTCACAGTTTATCTGGTGCTCAAGTCTATCATCACTTCAGAGAAATGAAATCAACATAACGATACAAGAATAAGCGATTTCTTTTAATTAAAAAGTAAAAGTTCTTGCTAACTACAGGTCTTCCGAAAGATCATTACTCTGGCAAGGCTGGGACCATACAATGCCGGGTTATCATTTTTGGAAAGCTCTTTGATGTTGTGAAAACTGTTCAAAGTATCTCTACACACTAGGGAAACCATACTGTATTTATGGTAATTTCTGGGGGCAAACTGTAAAAATGACTTGGAAGTTTTACAACCCTTTCAAAAGTACTTGTCATACCTAGGCATTGAAAGGGTGACAATAAAACTGTGGGTGCAATGGAACTCCATTTATAGTTGAAAAGAATTCTGTCTCCAGTGGGACTCAAAACCAGACGGCTAGCTCCTAAGGCCAATGCCTAGCCCACTAAGCTACCAAGGTTCCTTTGAGCAAACGGACACTTTAATCGAGTTCTTTCTCTAGAAATAATCTGATTTTATAAAACACCTCTGAAGAGGAGAAGTGAAGCAATTCCAAATCTGAAACTGGACGAATCCATTACAGAAATGGCCGTGGTGTATAGATATTTAAGGTGAATGGATACATGTTCTTGGGAAGCAACTCTTGCCTCCATTCTCACTGGCAGTCAACTTTTAAAGCAAAGAATTTGCTCCTCTAGGAGCAAATTCTTTCCTTTAAGAGTAGACTTCATTTTGAAATGGTGCATCATATAAGGAACCAAACTGTAAGTTATTAAAGTTGTTTCCCCCTATAAATGGTGGAACACTTGAAATGCATACGCACACCTTATGGTACATACAGCAAATGTCTCTGAAATGGCTTAATTGTCTGAAAGATCAGAGCTATATTGTCTATAATTTGACATGCTTTCATGATGTGTAACATTACCTTTAGCTAGGATAATTATCATGATATACAGACTGGAATTAGAACAGCAGACTGAATTCTGCATTTTTTGAATTAAAATAAACCCAATTAGCACATTAAAATCAGCTCCGCTATACTTAACATGCTTGTAGACAGATCAGAGAAATACTGTGTCCTCAATGACTATCGGAAAGAGAGAATTCATTCCACATCATTTCTGTCCTTCTTGCTATAACCAAAATTTGGGAAAAGATTTATGAGGAGTGTTTTTGTCTCATTTAATGTGACAAGAACAAATCATGCTTTGGTATATTAGAATCCCATCAATATAATACTTCTAGCTACCTGAAATCATCACTGCATGGTAACTTTATCAGCCACGTCAAGTGATGTGAAAAACATATCAGAAAACTGATATATGCCAACAGTATTTTTCCAGAGCTCCAAATAAGAAGGGGTAACAAGGATAATTAAGGGATAATTTTCCATATTTCTTCATAAAAACATATGTTGTGACCCCTCATTATAATCGTCTCCGTGAGACCATTTTTATGAGGGGTCACAACATATGTTTTTATGAAGAAATATGGAAAATTATCCCTTAATTATCCCTGTTACCCCTTCTTATTTGAAGCACTGTTTTGCAGTGTTCTGGTTTTTGCAAGCTACGAAAATTTCACTGACAATCCAGAGCACTAGATAAGAGGGAGTATTTGGTGATAATTAAGGATAATTTTTGTTAATTCTGAATAAAAACATATGCTGTGACCCCTCATCTGAACCGTCTCGACGAGACGGTTCAGATGAGGGGTCACAACATATGGTTCCAATGAGAAATAAAAAAAATTATCCCTCAATTATCATCAAATACCCCTCTTATCTAGAGCTCTGATAATCCAACCCTTTCTGCAACATACCTGGTATTTACTGAAGGCAAAGACTAGAGTTTCGAGAATGAATCCTAGATAGGGTACCAGCTCTGTGCAAGCCTCCTCCTCCAGGGTGGCAAAGGCCGAACAAGCAGCTTCCTGTACTCGCTTGTTAGCATCTAACACTCTCTTTAATAACTGCAACAAGAAGAACAGCAGAGCTCTAGATAAAAGGGAGTATCTGATGATAATTAAGGATAATTTTTCTTATTTCTCATTGAAACCATATGTTGTGACCCCTCATCTGAACCGTCTCATCGAGACGGTTCAGATGAGTGGTCACAACATATGTTTTTATGTAGTATTAACAAAAATTATCTCTAATTATCACCAAATACTCCCTCTTATCTAGAGCTCTGGAACAGGATGAGTATTATTCTATTGATCCTCTTTTACCTTTCTATCACTCTTTTTTTTTTCAAAATATTTTTATGGTGGTTTGCTGTCATTTTCACAATCAAAACAACTTTATATGACAGGGGGCCGTATTCATAAAGCCACTTAAGTGGTTGTTATGCGGTTGCTAAGGCTAAATATCTATAAAGGAGATTCCCTGCAGCTATGAAATTTCGTCTGGAGGAACAGTCTTTGTAAGACTGTTCCTCCAGAGCAAATTTCATAGTTGTAGGGAATCTCCTTCAAAGAAATTTAGCCTTAGCAACAGCATAGCAACCACTTAGGTCATTTTATGAATACCGCCCAGGGTCTTCAGTAAGCTACAAATAAAAACTACCTCTTTCATTTCTCATCTTATACTCCCTTTTCACAAAAAAAATTTGAACGTTAAAGAAGTCTAGCTCTAACAGGTACAGAACTAAAGATGCTTTATGATCTAAGTTAATATAATTTAATTTCAATACCTCTGTCATCAATGGTTTCAAGTAGAGCTCATGTGGCTGTCCAACAACCCAGTGGGCATATCTACTCAGGGTCCAACATGTGATAGACCGGACCAGGGCCTTCTTGTCTGCCAGACAGCCTATTAGGTATGGTATCAACTCTGGTAGGTGGGGGATCATTCCGTTCATACAGCCTTCAGCTATGGCACCAAGGACCAGGATTCCAGATTCCTTGATTTCCCAGTTTGTGTGGAATAGGATTTCTTTCAATATTGGCAGCACAGTGGGTAAGATATCTTCACGAAAAACATTGGCTAAGACATCTAAAGCTGCCGCTGAGCATTTTCCTGAAAATTAAAAGCGGAATGTGAGAAACAATTATTTACCTCTTAAATCCAGACAAACCAGTCGGAGCTAAGTGAAAACTTAGATCAGACAGTTTCTTTGGGTTTAGTCTTCCCTGTTTGTCAACAGTTTTATCTAATATCAATTGCTTGGACAGACTTGTTCAACTCAAAACTGGCCATTTCAATTGCAGAAACACTTGAAATAGCTCAAAAACAGACAAACTGTTGTGGAAAAGATGTTCTGCGCACATCCACCAGGTTGCAATATATTTATGGTTCAGGTACTGGCCTATGAATCAGACCACTCATACTCAATTCTCAACTGCAGAGATAATAACAGTGCTGGAAACGGCCAGTGGCCCGGTGGCCAAATGCGCCTAATGTTTGTTTTGGGCCACCAGAAATCTCCAAAATATGACCTTTAGTGGCCCAAATTTCTCTTTCTGGCAATACTAAATGAATGGGAACTTTAGGTAGTGGATAATTTGGGCCACTGAAAGTTAGGCCTGTTAAGCTTTTGGGCCACCACATTAATCTTGCGAGTTTCCAGCACTGTTAATATTAATTTAAAAGTCCCTAGTGCTTTAAACTTAGAGCTCTCTTTATATATTTATTCAACTGTGGTTCTTTGTCATATTAAAGGGCATTGCCAATCAAAAGTATGTGCAGAGCCCTAGATAAGAGGGGTATTTGATGATAATTGAGGGATAATTTTCTTTATTTCTCATTGAAACCATATGTTGTGACCCCTCATCTGAACCATCTCGTCGAGACGGTTCAGATGAGGGGTCGCAACGTATGTTTTTATCAAGAATTAACAAAACTTATCCCTAATTATCACCAAATACTCCCTCTTATCTACGGCTCTGATGTGGCACAGGTAAACATACTTAGATTCCAGTCTGACAAGCTGTCATCATCGTCCATGCCATCATCGTCAGATTCTCCATCCCCCTACAATTACAGAGCAAAAATTTTTGCACAGAAAAAACTTTTAAATATTGAGCAAAGTTTACAGTGCAGACTCAGATCAGACTGCTCAAGATCTACACTGTTTGCAATTCCATTTGCATCTTTCAGAGGCATTACTGCACTGTAAAACCAATTTGTTCAATTTTTAGGACAGTTATGGAAAACATTTAAGAAAATCCAAGATTTTACAGTCTAAATACAGCACAATTCTTTAACTATAAACTTGGAACAGCACTATTTACAAAATCTCAAATTTCATCTTAAGCAGATTAAACAGTACTGATTATTTTCAATAGATTAAAGGTTTCTGAGTCTGCCACAACTTAACTAGTGTTCAAACAATGTACTTTTTGGTGTCCTACAAATCAAAGAACTCTTTTCTTGGGATGTCAAAATATTAGGCATTTTAGTATAAGAACAAATCAACTGAAAAAATTTACATCTGAACAAGACATTCAGATAGATCACTTTGTACAACATACACACTTGAAGCCAGTAAAACGCAACTTTCTGGTTAGTTTAAACTTTATTTTTTTGTATATATTTCATGAAAATACAGAACATACCAATACAATGTAATCGGTAGTACAAATGGGATTGAGAAGAAAGTCTTACACTTATCTTTATCTGTATTTGTATCTGGTTGTGGCCCACGTAGGAATTTATGACGGTAACGCTTCATTAGCAAGGAAACCAGAGTGCTTATCACATTAGTTTTTAACAGAATTATTGTCGGAATGCAGACAACAGTCCAATTCACGTGGACTGCATTTGTATATAAAGGGACGTAACTCCAATTTTTATTGCGGCTAAAGCGAAATTGACCTTTAATGAATGTTTTCATTTAACGTTTACACTGGTTTGTTCAGGCTGAATTTCTCAAAGTTTTCAATAGCGGTCAAAAGTCTCTGCAGGCATGTTGTTTTCTTTAAAATTCCGGGACTACCACCCGCGTAAATGCCGATGAAAGTTTGTGCCTTCAAACCGGAAGTGCTTGTAAAGGGTGCAATTTTTCTGACAAATACTGATACCAATGTAAAGTGTTTGGCAAGATGTCATGTGCTTTTTCCTAAAAAGCCTTTTATTTGGACCTCAGATGAAATTTTACAAGGTTCTCAAAATGTGTGAAAATTTTACGGAAAATTGGTTGAATGAATCTTAATTTTCAGAATACTTGAAATTGAAATTTGTTGATTTTAACATTTTTCTCACAATATTTTCTGAGACAAAATGACTTATGCTAAACTGTTGCTAAAATGTTGCTGGACAAAAGGCAAATTGCATGAAGTATATTACAGCCTTGTGGCACTTTTTTTTAATCTGAATATACATGTAGACAAGTAAATAGTTGCATTTTTAATGGTTCCAAGTATATGTCAAAAGCGGATATTCAGTGTGAGAAAACACTAAATTGATTTACATGAGACAGTGATTTTTTTCAATGATATCTGATGATCCCTGACTAGATCACCATGGTTTCAAGATGACTACAAATTTAACATTTCAACTCCTTTTACCTCTTAACATTTCAACTCCTTTTACCTCCTACTCAAACCAATCAAAGTCAAAATGTTGGTTTATTGAGACTTTGGTATGTACTTATTTTAAGAGTAACTCTCACCTCCTCCCCATCATTATGTTTCTGTGAGTGAGACTTGGCTCTATGAAAACGGGGTTTAATATCAGACTCTTTGTCTGGTATCATCTCATCTTCTTCAACATCACCCTGTAATCACAACAGTTTCAGATAGTATGCAGTTCTGATAATAAACTGGGATACTTTTTCTTATTTCTCCATACAAACTTTAAATACCATAAGAAAGAGATTTTTCCCCTCCAAAATGATGCCAAATACCTAAATCTGCCTTGTACTGTTTGTAATAAGACACGTTTTTCTCTTCCATTTTGTATCTAGTCTTGGAATCTTTTTAGAAGGGTGCAAATCCCCATCTTATAAACATTAAATACAATATGCTCTCAAAGAGGCGGTTCAAAAATGGAACCACAACATATGGGTCTAAGGAGAATGAACAGAAATTATCCTACAGTTATCGTCAAAACATTTTTGTCTACAGCTCTTCATTCAAACAATGACAATGTAAATCATTATACAAATCTCAGTGGTGTGGATCCAAAAGAACGGTGAATATGACAGAAGTCCATAAAACTTTTCACCTGCAAAAGATCCCTGCATGGGAATGGACGTTGGTATGTTCAAAAGCATAATCTTTAGGAAAATGCAAAATGTGCTGAAATGCTAATAAAATCTGCCATATAAAAATCGTAAATAATTACTATAGGAAAGATTTTCAAAATTAAAATCTCTTACATTTCTGCAATACAAGCCAAATCTTAAAGCATATGGGACGTACCTTCAGCAGTATAATATCAATCTCCGAGTATTTCATTCCTTTGATAAGTATTGGCACCAGCTTCTCTATATGTGAGGTTAACACTTCCTTACAGATTGGCTGTTCAGCAAGTGACAGCCAGAATTCACAAGCCTCTAGTGCTACTGTGTCATCATCATCCGTGGTACGCATCATCATGTACTGAAACAAATGAGCAGAAAGGTTACTCTAAAACTGAAAATTTAACGAATGTTCATTTTTCCAAGATAGACTTGACACACAGATTTGCATATTATTTTAGTTCTCATTTCTTATTATGTCTTTTCATGAACAGAAGCAATATTTCATTTTCATGAACTTTTGCAAATGTAAAGTTTAGCAAAAATAACGCTGTTGCTAATATCCCTCCACCCCCATTTAAAGTATATGTACACCAACTTGGATATAATTTTAAGCACTTCATTTTTAGCACAATCAGTGAAACTTGTAAAATATCAATAGACAGTTTGAACAAACATCCTTTCAACACTATTTCAGAGCTCTAGATAAGAGGAGTATTTGATGATAATTAGGGATAATTTTTGTCATTTCTGATTGAAACCATATGTTGTGACCCCTCATCTGAACCGTCTCGTCGAGACGGTTCAGATGAGGGGTCACAACATATGCTTTTATGCAGAATTCACAAAAATTATCCCGTATTATCACTAAATACTCCCTCTTATCTAGAGCTCTGTATTTCACTCTTACCAGACTGTTGGGGAGAAAATATGAGCCGCATCCTGACAAAACCAACGACGTGGATGTGCAACCAGCAAAGACCCAGATCAGCCTAGGCATCTGCCCAGTCTGATCAGAGTCTTTGTTATGCACTTAAAAGTTAGCAAAGGGTCTAAGCTACCTCCATGTCGACAGCTAAGATTCTAATCAGACTGGGCAGATGCCAAGGCTGATAAGAGTCTTCACTGGGTGCAATGCCACTTTGTTGGTTTTGTCATGCCATTGCTCATATGTGAAATGATAATAAGAAAGACAAAATCACATGCTGAAACAGATTCAAGCCCACGAACCTATAATCACAGAACTTAAATGCTTGCCATCTCCTCCACAAGCAGCTTAATAAACACAACAAAACTAACATAAGAAATTTACTCACTTCTATAATACTGTTGACATGTGGCATCAACCGGTCCATTCTAACTTCTACTAACATCACCAAGGCTCGACATACGTTCTTCCTAACTTCTTGATCCTCGTCAGAGGCCAGGAAAAATAAATTCTGAAATATAAATATATTTGGATCAAGGTATATAGGTTTCTGAGTGATGTAAGAACAAGAGTTGTCAGATATCAGTCAGAGCATATCTAATGGGACCCTTAATATTACAGATGGTCTTTCTATTCTTTAACCAATTAAAAAGCCTGTTACTAATCCTTTTCTTTTAAAGATTTTACAGTATTATGGTATTTTCAGGCTTCTGTATCAGTTTGACGGATCAGAACAGGAACTTAATAATGACACTTCCAATTTTACCTATATAAATTGGCAGGGAAGAAATGAACCTGTAATGTGCTAACCATTGGGAAATATGATGGGATAAATAGTTATTTTTCACGTATGTCTTATTTATATAAACCAGAAGCCCAGACCAGAGCCACAATAAGTGAAATGAGCCACCAGTGTACATGCAAACATTAAAGACTCAAACCCATTGTGCAGTTTAGGTTTGAAACGATTGAAGCCTGAGGTTTAAGGCAAACATGTTAACACACCGGGTAGGCGGCAATCTAAAACACTCATGCAGTTGACGAACACAGATAAAAAACCATTGTTGCCAATTTGAAATCAAAAATGCTGTTTCTAACGGGTTATGATCCACGATTGTTACGAGCGTTATCGACACACAGGGTAGGCAGCAATCGAAATGCTCATGCAGTCGACAAACGCAGATCAAACCCCATTAGAAACAGCGCTTTCGATTGCAAATTGTTGCCAATTTGCAATCGAAAATGCTGTTTCTAACAGGTTTTGATCCGCGTTAATCGACTGTTACGAGTGTTTTCCATTGCTGCCTACCCGGTGTGGGTAAGCTCTCTCCAGACTGACAGGCACTTAGGGTGGTTTTCCTGCTTACATATGTTACTAACAGCAGATTTACAATCACTATGTCTACAGCTCCATTATGCACTACCTAATTTTGTCACTGGTATAAAACTCTTACCTCTATAAAACTGTCAATGTGCACCATCAAGGCCTGTGTTCTACTAATAATAAACTGGTTTACACAAGCCAGGGCATGAGATCTGTAAAACGAAAAAGGACAATTGAGCCGTGACGCGAGAAAACCAACAATGTGGCTGTGCGCCCAGTGCAGACTCAGATCAGCCTTGGCATCAAATCAGTCCGATCAGACTCTTCGCTAAGCGCTCAAAGCGTAGCTAAGAGTCTAAGCTACCTCCATGCGGACAGCAAAGACTGATCAGACTGGGCGGATGCCCAGGCTGATCTGAGTCTGCGCTGGGCGCACACCACTTTGTTGGTTTTCTTGCGTCACGACTCAATTCATAAAACAAATCAACCAGACAGCTGACACTGTTAATGCAGTAACTCCAAATCTGCAATATCAGACTTTCAGTTCTCCAGTTTTGTAAAATCAAATGATCAATTTTTCAGTTGGATTAATATTAGCGTAGTAATACACTCAAATAAATACCTTTCAGTTATTACATACACTTCCATCAGTTTTATAAAGCCAGCCAGTGAATGGCAAACAGTGCTGATCCTGGTAAGGTAATGCTGAATCTTTAGAAATCTACAATTCGCTAGGACAAATAGAATCTATCATTGGTCTCCGCTGAGGACAGGGAAATCCCAACCCGAAGGGTGTGTCGGAAACCAGGCTTGCCACGTTTCCGACATACCCCTTGTGCCAGAGGGTTGGGATTTCATTATCCACATCGGAGACCAATGATTGATTATTTTTCTTGAACATGGAACTATTATTTCATGCAAACATGTACAAGCTTAAGTAGTATTATGACGTAACTTCAACATTATTTCAAATGTCAGTTGGTAACGTCAAAATGGAGGCACTCTCGATAGTGTTTGAGTGAAACATTGACTATTTCGGGTTTGTTTGTTTTTTTATTTTAATACATAGAAACAGATAATGATGGACTTATAAAGAATGAATTTCTTTGGGGAAATTCATTGCTTTAAAAATAATGCATAAAGTATAGAATCGCCAAGCCGGGCTTATAGCATTTCATGGAGCGAGTAGTGATACACAGAATTCAAACTCATGTGAGCTGTCCCAGCCCATGGGCAAGACAGACTTTTCCAGCTTCACTAAAAATAGAATTAACTCTGTCTCACAGGTAAGAAACTTCTGTCCCACCAATTAGAGGAGTATGCCATGCACAGTACGCAAAATCTAATGTTGATAAACAGCTTACCTTATTTTTGGACTTTGTTGTTTGAAAAAATGAAGGAATTTAGGTATTAGAATATTAAGGGGTCTTGATGAGTCATTGTCCAAGGCTTCTGCTGAGTCCTCACAGATCTTCTGTAATGCTCCAAATGCTCCCTACAAATGGTCAAAGTCATATTTAAAGGCCCAGATAAGAAAAGTACCATAAAAATCTTAAAATTTGTGACACCTAAAATAATCACTTAAGTGTCCTATAAATGGAACAGTTTGGTTTAACAATGCAGTAGTGTGTCAAAAAATAGCCATCAGAGGAGATGGCAAATCCCCCGACCGCAGACCCCCATGGGCCTTGGTAAGAAGGGTGCACTTCAAAACACATATAAGTAATATATTGTCATTCTTTTATGCTTCTGATTGACATTATCTGTTTAACAGATGCATGATTATCTAACACTCAGACTAAAATATTATGCTTGACAGCTATAAAGAAGTAATATCTCAAACAGCCGCCATATACATAAACGGGAATGTGGAGGGGTCAGAGAGAGTTAGGAACACTGATAAGATATCACAGCATGATCATCAGTATTCTAAAAGGTACAGTTATTCAAATTCTGGAGCTGGCCAGGGTTATACAGATATGGAGCACAGACTCAAACAGTAGCTCAAACTTCCAAAGGGAAATAACTCAGAAAGTATAAAAGCAAGAGATATCATTCATGTATGAGACAAATTGTCATGACCTGTTCTGCATATCTGTGAAGTATCATGGAAATATTTCAAAAGGTATTCAAGTTATGGAGTGGACACCTAAAATCATCAAAGGGAAATAACTCAAAAAGTAAGAAAGCAAGAGTTGTCATTCTTGTTCGCCACACATCATCATGACCTGTTCTACATATCTGTGAAGTATCATGAAAATGTTCCAAAAGGTATTCAAGTTATAGAGCGGACACGAAATCACACCTTAAACCATCAAGGGGAAATAACTCAAAAAGTAAGAAAGCAGGAGTTGTCATTCTTGTTCGGGACACATTGTCATGACCTGTTCTACATATCTGTGAAGTATCATGAAAATATTCCAAAAGGTATTCAAGTTAAAGAGCGGACACGAAATCATACCTAAAATGATCAAGGGGAAATAACTCAAAAAGTAAGAAAGCAAGAGTTGTCATTCTTGTTCGCGACACACCGTCATGACCTGTTCTACATATCCGTGAAGTATCATGAGAATATTCCAAAGGGTATTCAAGTTAGAGAGCGGACACGAATCTGCCAAAAAATCACACCTAAAACTATCAAGGGGAAATAACTCAAAAAGTAAGAGTTGTCATTCTTGTTCGCGACACATCGTCATGACCTGTTCTACATTTCCGTGAAGTATCATGAAAATATTCCAAAGGGTATTCAAGTTACAGAGCGGACACGAATCTGCCAAAAAATCACAAAAAAGGGGAGATAATTCAAAAAGTACAATAGCAAGAGTTACCATTCTTGTTCGCGACACATCGTCATGACCTGTTCTACATAGCTGTGAAGTAACATGAAAATATTCCAAAGGGTATTCAAGATATAGAGCGGACAAGAAAATGTTTACGGACGGACGGACGGATGGACGGACGCCAGGCTCATCGCTATATCCCCCGAACCTTTCGGTCGGGGGACAAAAATGCAGACGAAACTACCCTAATATGATTAAGTATTGGGACACCTAAAACCAATAATTTTCCATTTGTTCCAAATGGAAAATTAATGGTCTTTAGGTGTCCCAATGTTCCAAATGGAAAATCAATGGTTTTTAGGTGTCCTAATATTTAAGCACATTAGGGTAATAGAGATGAGATATTGTATGACATCAGATTATGCTGTGTTGCAGATACAGTTTATATTTCCACTGTAACAAAACAAACAGAAGTTGCATGTAACTGAAAATACATCAGTTCAATAAATTTCTTGGAACTGTCAGCACATTGTCCTGAAACAGAGCCAACTGCAAAAACCTTCAGAGCTCTAGATAAGAGGGAGTATTTGGTGATAATTAGGGATAATTTTTGTTAATTCTGCATAAAAACATATATTGTGCCCCCTCATCTGAACCGTCTCACCGAGACGGTTCAGATGAGGGGTCACAATGTATGGTTTCAATAAGAAATAAGAACAAGAGGGCCAAGAGGCCCTGAATCTCTCACCTGCGCTAAAAGGTTTAAGGTCAAACTAGGGTCATAGTTTGAACAAACCTGATAGTTTGCAACCATTTCCAAATGGTTCTGAAGAAGATTTTTGAATATTTTTCTATGTATTGCTATGGTTTAAACCCTGGACCCCTTGGGCCGTGCTATTTTGGACCCTAGGGCCATCATTTGAATAATCTTGGTAAAGGACCACTAGGCAATGATAGAAGCTAAATTTCAAGCCTCTGAGCCAAGTGGTACTGAAGAAGAAGATTTTTTAATATTTTTCTACGCATTTCTATGGTTCAAACCTGGACCAATGGGGCGGGGCCATTTTTGACCCTGGCACCGTCATTTGAACAAACTTGGTAAGGGACCACTAGGCAATACATCATTCCAAATTTCAAGCATCTGCACTAAGGGGTTCTGGAGAAGAAGATTTTTAAGTACATTTTGATTTTGAACCGAAGACTCCCTGCCCCAGAGGCATTTTGGATCCCATGGCCACCATTTACACAAACTTTGTAGGAGTCCACCAGGCAATGCATCATACCAAATTTCAAACATCTGAGCCAAGTGGTTCGGAACAAGAAGATTTTGTAATAGTTTCCTACAATTATGTGTTTCTATGGCTCAAACTCAGGACTCCCTGCTGCAGGGCCATTTTGGACCCTGGGGCCATCATTTGCACACTTGTTAAAGGACTACAAGGCAAAGCATCATACCAATTTTCAAGCATCTGAGCCAAGCGATTCTGAAAAAGATTTTTGAACATTTTTCTGTGTATTTCTATGGTTCAAACCCAGGACCCCCTGGGGCGGGCCATTTCAGACCCAGGGACCATCATTTAAACAAACTTGGTAAAAGACTACTAGGCAAAGCTACATACTAAATTTCAAGCATCTTAGCCAAGTAGTTCTGAAGTAAATAATTTTTGAATATTTTTCTATGTATTTCTATGGTTCAAACCTAGCACGCCCTGCCGCAGGGCCATTTTGGACCCTGGGGCCAAAATTTGAATAACCTTGGTAGAGGACCACTAGGCAATGCATCATACCAAATTTCAAGCATTTAAGCCTTGCGGTTCTGAAGCAGATTATTTTTGAATATTTTTCTTTGCATTTCTATGGTTCCAACCTTGGACTCCATTTGAATCCTGGGGCCACCATTTACACAAACTTAGTAAAGGACTATTAGTCAACGCTACATACCAAACTTTAAGCATCTGAGCCTTGCGGTTCTGAAGTAAAAGATTTTTTAATATTTTTCTATGTATTTCTATGGTTCAAACCTAGGACTCCCTGCCCCGGGGCCATTTTGGACCCTGGGGCCACCATTTGAACAAACTTGGTAGAGGACCACTAGGCAATGCTACATACCAAATTTCAATCATCTGAGCCAAGCAGTTCTGGAGAAGAAAATTTTTATGTATTTTTTAGTTTCGAACACAAGACCCCCTGCCCTAGGGCCATTTTGGACCCTGGGGCCACCATTTGAACAAACTTGGTAGAGGACCATTAGGCAATGCTACATACCAAATTTCAAGCGTCTGAGCCAAGCAGTTCTGGAGAAGAAGATTTTTAAGTTTTTTTTGGTTTCGAACCCAAGACCCCCTGCCCCAGGGCCTTTTTGGACCCTGGGGCCATCATTTGAACAAACTTGGTAGAGGACCACTAAGAAATGCTACATACAAAATTTCAAGCATCTGAACCAAGCAGTTCTGCAGAAGAAGATTTTTAAGTATTTTCAGTTTCGAACCCAAGACCCCCTGCCCGAGGGCCATTTTGGACCCTGGGGCCACCATTTGAACAAACTTGGTAGAGGACCACTAGGCAATGCGACATACCAAATTTCAAGCATCTGAGCCAAGCAGTTCTGGAGAAGAAGATTTTTAAGCATTTTTTGGTTTCGAACACAAGACCCCCTGCCCAAGGGCCATTTTGCACCCTGGGGCCACCATTTGAACAAACTTGGTAGAGGACCACTAGGCAATGCTACATACCAAATTTCAAGCATCTGAGTAAAGCAGTTCTGGAGAAGAAGATTTTTAAGTATATTTTAGTTTTGAACCCAAGACCCCCTGCCCAAGGGCCATTTTGGACCCTGGAGACACCATTTGAACAAACTTGGTAGAGGACCATTAGGCAATGCTAATTACCAAATTTCAAGCATCTGAGCCAAGCAGTTCTGGACAAGAAGATTTTTAAGTATATTTTAGTTTCGAACCCAAGACCCCCTGCCCCAGGGCCATTTTGGACCCTGAGGCCACCATTTGAACAAACTTGGTAGAGGACCACTAGACAATGCTTCATACCAAATATCAAAGTCCTAGGCCTAGCGGTTTCAAAGAAGATGTCATTTATAGCAAATTGTTGACGACGCACGATGGACACTTGGTGATCACAATAGCTCACCCTCCCTGAGCCTAAAGGCTCAGGTGAGCTAAAAATTATCCCTCAATTATCATCAAATACCCCTCTGATCTAAAGCTCTGACCTTGACAAAAGTTTACACCGATGACACTGGAAAAATAATGCATATGTATCGCTTTTGTTAGTCGCATGCGAGACAAATAATTCCAATTGGCCTCGTGTTCTCTGCTTGAGTTGTTGGTGTAATGCACATATGACTGTTTGTCATAAATGGCTGTATTTTGTTTCTTGAAATAAACTAAATAGTCCTTGTATTCCACAAATCCTCTTAGCCCTACAAATTGCATATGCACCTTTAACAGGCCATGTCTTCACCAGCCTGCTCTGTAGACACCTCCGTCTAGTTAAGAAACTATAAACTTTAGGCAAGGCTATCAGCAACATGGGCAAGGCTACATGTATCAGCAATGGAGTCTTTATAGCTTTAATATCAAATTCAGATATTTGCATCTTCATTCTTAGTTTTCACAGAAACAGACAATACATGGATTTAGAATTATCTGTTGGGATGCATTACATTAATTTTTCATATATACTGACTGACAAAAGAAACGCTACATACAAAATCAAAGTTGTTTTATTCAAGCAGTAATTTCAATTTCGAGAAATTATGCTGAAATAAATCATCAAAAAGAACTTGCAATATCATGTTTTGACGAAATCTCAAATGTTGTGCATCAGTACATTAAAACTGGCGTAAACTAAGGCCGAAATTTGACGTTACAAATGCCAAGTTCGAGTTTGAATTTCCAGAAGACCTGGATACCAGGGTGTGATTTGCAGGCGAAGTTGGGCGATAACTTCGCCTTGGGGCTCATAACTTCGCCCTGGGTTTCCCGAAAAGCGAAGTTCGAGTCGCCCTGTTTTTCTGGGTCGTAAGATCAATAATTCGTCAAAATGACTGGCGCCAGTATATCAAATTTCAACGCCAATTAACAAAGCCCCCTTTCATTTACCAGCGTTAATCCCATCACCGACCCTGATTGAGCTTTGATCTCGATAGGTGTTGCCGACATCAAGTCGGTAAAATTAACACCACGGCAAAGCCAACGGTAGTACAGTTAATCCACTAAGTGACGAGCGAAAGAGCTTTGATCCCGCTACATTTTGCCGACTTAATCTATCCATCTGCTTTGGCGGCAGGTGTAAAGCGCATTCTGATCATGGTCTTTATTGATTTCTTACGTTATGGTAGAAATTTTCCTATCTTTCAACTAGCGCGATAACGAGCAGAGCAGATACCACATGACAGTTCTCACTTAGGCAGGCTTACAAAGTCCGTCGTATTCTTCGAAGTTCAGAATGATAATGCTGGCCGTGTAGACAAGTGCAGGACAGCGCATCAGGTTATGATCTACATCGTTCATAGAATTTTGTGATTGCGAAAGTTCTTCGGACAGTGTAGCCCCGACGCCGGGCTGCACTATTCGCAAATGCATTACCCGAAACTTACTCATTCCCGTCGAATCGCTGTCACATATTCAATATCGTTTTGGAGATTATCCGGCAAATGAACAATCTCAAGTCTCAAAAAAAAAAAAAAAAATGCAAAAAATGGCGACCAGTGCGAGTTATGCATTTTGATCAATGCAAACGCGATTATCGTGCGTAAAACCGGTAGTGCAATGGTTAAAGACGGTAACCATTGCACTTTAATAGGTCAGACACGTTTGTTTAATCCCACCTGTTGATTTCAGCTTCAGATCAAAGGAGCCGCCGTCTGACACGTGCAACTCAATGTGTCAGATTGAACCGTGAGACGGGAGAAGGTATCTTAACCCAGACATACGCTGACAGCAAAGACTCGTATCAGCCTGCGCAATATTGTAATGCGATAGGTGTTTCCTGTCCGCTAATAAGGTCTTTGTGATATGACTGTCACCATTACCCAAGAAAAGCGAATGCTTTCGAAGAAGTCTGCACTCTTCGCATGTTCCATAAGATACATTTATGTGGTGCGGGTCATGAGTTCTCCGGACTTACCGTGCAGCGACTGTCCACTGTGAGTTAAAATATTTTCTTTGTGTTGGGTAAAACAAGACCTTACGCCATCTGAAACTGAAGTTAATCAGAGTCTTCCTTTATAGATTGTTCATCGAGTTAGCTTTCATCAGACTTTGGGAGTGCGCATGCTAATCTGCGTCGTATGCATACGCCGTTAAGTACCTTATTTAAAGTAGCCTTCGAAGTGGTGATATCGCATCCACGAGTTTGGCATTGTGGGTGTGCAAACGTAAACCAGCCTGCGCAGTCTTGTCCTACTGGTCAGATTTTGTTTCAATATACAGCCAGTTGTCTCGGAACGAGACTGCGCTATGTACGGTGCTGGTGTAAAATTTACTTGAGAAAACTCAGACCGGCATTGAGCCGACGACCGAAATCGCGACTTCTGATCAAAGTTTTTCCGTACAAACAAGCTCTGGACCGTGCGGAAGTTATATAATAGAGGAACAAGACTCGGATAAGCCTGCGTATCCGCGCTGTCAGAATCTTGTCTGTTCGCATCAATTAACTATGGATTCTGAGAAATATATAGCCAAGGCGTTGACTCTGAAGTCTCTACAAATGCGCAAGCCGTCGGAGACTTCATTGGTACATGCAGTGTCGCAACATCCAGACTTCAAAGACACCGCTAGACAAGTGGCACGTGCAGATTTGTACTGGTGTGTCACGGGGAAAGATACTGGGTGCATTTGCAAAGAGAACTGACATAGATCAGCCTGCAAGTCTCCGCAGGCTTATCGGAGTCTTTTCTGTTCGCATTTAACGTACATGAAATCTGACGGAATCGCATAACGGTCAGTATGCGCAGATCTGCATCTTTATCTATAATTGGGCAGGGGAAAAAGAAGTTAACAAGGTCATAAGTTTCAGTTTAAGTTTTGCGTTTTTAACCATGACAGGACATGAAAAAAATCATGAATTTCTCAAGTCGCCTTGTTTCTTGAGAAGTCGCTTAGCTTTGGCAGGACGGCGAAGTTATTTCGCCCGATTTTTTGGGCCCAGTGCACACCCTGGGATACATTGAAAGATGAGGAAGGAGAGAGATAATCATGGGTACTAGAGAGGTTAACTGCCCTGAGATTTTGCCGCAAGAACAGCCACCCAAGCATCCGTCCCTGCCATGCAATGCACGTGTCAAAATTGACGTTAACGTCTACAACAACACCACAAGGAGCGACAATGATTCATGAAAATGGATTCAAATTTTTTCTGCACACCTCGTTAACATCTTCGAGATAGTAAATCACCCAGTGATCACTATCCTTAAGGTACTTGATAGAAAAATTCGAAAACGTCATTATTGACTAATCTTCAAATTGCCGTTGAGGCACGTTGTTAAACTTTAGTGCAATCGTTTGGTGTTTTTCTTTATCATGACTCATTAAAGAATGCATGAAATACACTTTGCATCAGAATCAGTCACATGATTAGATGAAGTGGCATTAAATGCTGTTATGCAAATGACGTCATTGTACAAAGCGTCAGTCAAAAACCACAATAATAATGCTGGAAAACAACTCTGTTGTAATAATCCACTTATTTGAGTATTACAAATCTCAAATTCCGGCGTTTGTTTTAGAACAGATGGAATCGAAAGCCTGTAGCGTTTCTTTTGTCAGTCAGTATATAAACAACACTCATTCCACCAATAAAATTAAATGCTCCCCTTTTCTCAAGACCTAGAAGATACAACACATCTACAGCACTGTAAAACACTTAAAATTTGAAAATGGAGAATGTTAATTTTCGCATTCATGCTATACCATGGCCCCAGGTAATAAAGAAAATTTTTCTTACTTTTCTATTTAAAGGTAGGTTCCTGTACTTTGGAATGCATCATAATTTTGATGATCTTTCATTCAAATTGTTGGAAAGCACTTATAAAAAGGGAATGAATAGCTTCACTTAAAAGTTTAAATAAAAAAATATTAGAAAAATTTGTTTTGCAAGGGATTTCCTAACTCTGCTTCGCACACCAGTTAGGGCTATTTTTAGTTTGCGCCAAAAATAGATAACGCAGCTGACGTCATGCTGCATTGCATTTGGGATAGTTTTAACCCATCCGCCATGCCAGGACCTCTAGGAGAGCTCACGGCAAGAGAAAATTTGCCTTTGGAGAATGGCATCAGAAATCGCGCATTTATAGACTATAACATATCTATTTTTAGCACTGGAATTCCAACGAAGGAAAATAACCAACAGGGAAAAAGACTATTTTCTTCAACATCTGACAACTTTCTCAGTAGCAACAGATTCAGAAAAATAAAAGAATTCAATACTACCCAGAAAAAGACAAAATTATTTTGTGAACATAATTGTTATCGCTAGTTCAGGAACCTACCTTTAACTATACAATGTAGCATCTATGGCAATTGCCTCATCAAGGCAATTCTAAACAATTCTAATGGAAAGCTGCAATCTAAAGTTCAATGGAATGGTATAGAAAATATATCACATATTCATCAGCTGATCCTTTTTATCTGAACCTGCTATGCATATGTAAATGAATTAAAATACATTAAAATACTAGAGCAAGTGAGCAGGGGTTCACGTATACCCCTGGCCAGCACCACAGCCTAATTATACTAAACTTTAAACACAAACACAAATTTTATCATAGTCAGTGCCCTTGTCTTTGGTCAGCAGCAGCACAACTAATCTGCAGCAAGCTAGAATTAACCAGAGTAACATATCAAAAGATTCCACTGATGTATTTCTGAAATATATGAAAGCAGAACACTGATGCAGCCGTTTAAGTATGTGACCTTGACCTTATGTCAGCAGCAGCATCAAGATGATATAAACTGTTGCAACCTTGAGGTAAACAGTCACGTATTAACCTATTCAAGAAGATGGGGAAAAATAAGCAAAGAATATGAATTTAACACAAAACCTTAACATGGAAAAGCATAAGTCTGTGACATTGACCTTCAGTCAAGGCATGTGTGGGGAAAGTATAGAATAAATTTTTAGACCAGCACCTATCATCATACCAAATATAAACCAAACCCAACAAAGGATTTGGATGATATGAGATCATTAAACCTTTATCACAAAAACAGCTGAAAATGTATAAGTCCATGACCTTGACCTCCAGGTCACAGGCATGTGCAAGATGGTACAAAATAAAACTTTGGAAATATTATCTAAACTGAAAAAAGTGTTTGGATGATATAGGATCTTAAAAACTTTAACACAAAACTTTAACATGAAAAGTCCAAGTCGGTAACCTTGACCGCACAGGCATGGATGGAGATGGTACTGAATAAAACTTTGGACCATCATCTATCATCATGCCAAACAGCAACCCAACTCAACAAAGAGTTTCAATTATATAGAGATCTCAAAAACTTTAACACATACCTTTAACATGAAAAGTTCAAGTCCATGACCTTGATCTGTAGGTCATATACCGATACATTGGTTGGGTTGGTACAGAATAAAAGTTTGGACCACTATCTATCATCATGCCAAATATAAACCCAATCTAACATACTGTTTGCATAACATAAGATCTCAAAAAACTATAATGCAAAACTTTAACGCAAATATTAACTCGCGGATGGACAGATGGATGGGCGAACGGAATCGGACGAACGCTATATACCCCTCGGCATATATGCCGGGGGTATAATTAATAAACTTATCTTTTTGTGCTCTTTGGCTTACACGCCAATATCGCCAGAATTAAGTAACTGGCAAAAATAAGTGTTTTACAGTACATAAAGGTGCTCGCCACACTCTAAGCATTACCTCACAGACATTATAATCCTCAGAATCAAGACACTGACACAGTGCTGGTAGAAGTTCAGGCCAGTTACGCAGCTCTCCCTTGGCCACAATCGTGGTGATCAAAATACCTATGGTAGCTCGAATCAGGGGTGACGGGTCACCGATACTGTTCAAACATTCTTGCTTGATGAACGTCGACACTTCGGAAGGAAACTTCTCAAAATGAGCCCTGACATTGTTCTTTAAAATCAATCCACTTAGAGATCTTGTAGGGTCATCTAAATAAACAAAAGCAAATAAGAGTATATGAATAATTATTATGAAACAAAAAATGTTACAGTATGTAACAAATGTCCCCAAAGGCCCCCTTTAACTGACCTCTGAGCCCTGGTTGTGACCTTGACCCCGGGCATGGAACCCAAGTCTCGCACATGACATACTCATTTTGCTTTACTTTTCTGTGACGCTCAAATGCACTTCATAAATTTAAAAGCGTTCATGGGAACATAATTCAACCACTAACAAAACTGTGTTGTGGCCTTGACATTTCATGTGGGAACCTTGATCTTGCACCCTGACCATAACCATTAATATGCTTTACCTTTCTAAGAAATTTGATCGTATTTGATTTAATGGTTTAGCCTGGTCATGGAGACAGGATCTGACCTCTGATCCCCTGTTGTGACCTTAACCATGGGTGTTGAAGCTTTTATCATGTGCAGGTATAATGGCTAAATACCCTATCAGTCCTAATAAATGCTTTCGCTCTAATAAATGTCCCCTGCCTCTTTTCCAAAAATACATGTCCTTGCATAAATTCCTGTTTGCTCCTCTGGATGAGGTAGCTCCTTGAAATGGGATCTGCTCTTAAAGGAAAGAATTTGCACCCAAATGAGCAAATTCTTTCTTTATTAGTTGACCGCTACTGAGAAGGGACAAACTGTAGAGTTGCTTCCTCTGAAAGTATACCCATTCATCTTAATACATGTACTGTTTATTGTACATATTTGAGCAGTGGCAGGTACGCTTTAGGCTCTCTAGTAATGCCACTTTTGTAAAATGCAAAACCCCCTTGGTGTTTAAAAGGATCAATACAGTACTGTCAGTCTGGAAACCGTCAAGTCTGTTTAACAATAAGTATACTCACCTTCATTTTTAAGCTTAGTCAGCACAAATATTAGGTAATTGTTGAAATCAGGAAATTTATTCAGTTCTTCTAGTTTCTGAAAGAGAAGAAGCTCAGAATGAACAAAATAACATTTAAATGCCAAAAATGAAAATAGATGAATTTGCAAACAGTCTCTCACCAGCCTTTGTAACTTCCTGGGAACAGTATAGTTAATAATGGCAAACCTGTCTACAATCAACCTTTGTAACTGAACAGCATACAGATTAAGTTATTACTCTCCTGTCTATATCTAATACTGCCATCAGGGCTTCCACTAACTTTCAAATTTGGAAGTCTAGACTTCCATGGTGTCAGTTTTGGATGTACTGAGATAATTTTTTGGAAGTCTGAAGTTTTTAGGAATGACTTATGCATGATTATTTTTATCCCCCCCCCCCTCCCCCGTAGTGAACGTTTTGGTTCTACGCAGGGGAAGCCTGCGCATTTGCGCAGTCTAATCAGTCATACCGGTTTGTTTGTGAACACTATGTAAGTCCTGAGCATTCTAACAAGAGGGCCATGGTGGCCCTGAATCGCTCACCTGAGCATTAATCAGTTCACTGGCTCTGGTGAAGATTTATAAGAGTTTTTACCATACTAACATTTGACCTAGTTTTTGACCCGACATGACCCAGTTTCAAACTTGGCCTGGATATTGTAAGAATAAACATTCTGACACAGTTTCATTGAGATTGGATTAAAACTGTGCCCTCTGGAGCGTATACAAGGTCGTTCTTATATTTGACCTAGTGACCAATGTTTTGACCCGACACGACCCAGTTTCAAACTTTACCTAGATTTCATTAAGATAAACATTCTGGCAGAGTTTCATGAAGATTGGATCAAAACTGTGCCCTCTAGGGTGTACACAAAGTTTTTCTAAGATTTGACCTTGAGCCGACGTGACTCAGTTTCATAGGGGGCTTAGATATATGGACAATAAACATTTTGACATAGTTTCATGAAGATTGGATCAAAACTATGCCTTCTAGTGCTTACACAACGTTTTTCTAAGATTTGACCTAGTGACCTAGTTTTTACCCGACATGACCTACTTTCAAACTTGGCCGAGAGTTACTGAAGATAAACATTCTGACAAAGTTTCATAAAGATTAGATCAAAACTGTGTCCTCTAGAGCGTACACAAGGTTTTTCTATGATTTGACCTAGTGACCTAGTTTTCGACCCAACATGACCCAGTTTCAAAGTTGTCCTACATATTATGAGTATAAACATTCTGACAAAGTTTCATGAACTTTGAATCAAAACTGTGCCTTCTAGAGCGCACACAAGGTTTTTCTAAGATTTGACCTAGTGACCAAGTTTTTGACCCGACATGACCCAGTTTCGAACTTGGCCTAGAGTTTATGGAAATAAACATTCTGACAATGTTTCATAAAGATTGGATCAAAACTGTGTCCTCTAGAGCGTACACAAGGTTTTTCAATGATTTGACCTAGTGACCTAGTTTTTGACCCGACGTGACCCAGTTTCGAACTTGTTCTAGATATTATGAGGATAAACATTCTGACAAAGTTTCATGAAGATTGGATCAAAACTGTGCCTTCTAGAGCGCACACAAGGTTTTTCTAAGATTTGACCTAGTGACCAAGTTTATGACTCGACATGACCCAATTTCGAACTTGGCCTAGAGTTTATGGAGATAAACATTCTGACAATGTTTCATAAAGATTGGATCAAAACTGTGTCCTCTAGAGCGTACACAAGGTTTTTCAATGATTTGACCTAGTGACCTAGTTTTTGACCCGACGAGACCCAGTTTCAAACTTGTTCTAGATATTACGAGGATAAACATTCCGACAAAGTTTCATGAACTTTGGATGAAAACTGTGCCTTCTAGAGCGTACACAAGGTTTTTCTAAGATTTGACCTACTGACCAAGTTTTGACCCGACATGACCCAGTTTCAAACTTGTCCTACATATTTTGAGGATAAACATTCTGACAAAGTTTCATGAACTTTGGATGAAAACTGTGTCCTCTAGAGCGTACACAAGGTTTTTCTATGCTTTGACCTAGTGACCTAGTTTTTGACCCTACATGACCTACTTTCAAACTTGGCTGAGAGTTTATGGAAGTAAACATTCTGTCAAAGCTTCATAAAGATTAGATCAAAACTGTGTCCTCTAGAGCGTACACAAGGTTTTTCTATGATTTGACCTAGTGACCTAGTTTTTGACCCGACATGACCCAGTTTCAAACTTGTCCTACATATTATAAGGATAATCATTCTGACAAAGTTTCATGAACTTTGGATCAAAACTGTGCCTTCTAAAGCGTACACAAGGTTTTTCTAAGATTTGACCTAGTGACCTAGTTTTCGACCCAACGAGACCCAGTTTCGAACTTGGCCTAGAGTTTATAGAGATAAACATTCTGACAATGTTTCATAAAGATTGGATCAAAAATGTGTCCTCTAGAGCATACACAAGGTTTTTTCTATGATTTGACCTAGTGACCTAGTTTTTGACCCGACGTGACCTAGTTTCAAACTTATCCTAGATATTATTAGGATAAACTTTCTGATTAAGTTTCATGGACTTTGGATCAAAACTGTGCCTTCTAGAGCGTACACAAGGTTTTTCAAAGATTTGACCTAGTGACCTAGTTTTTGATCCAACATGACCCAGTTTCGTACTTGGCCTAGAGTTTATGAAGATAAACATTCTGACAATGTTTCATAAAGATTGGATCAAAACTGTGTCCTCTAGAGCGTACACAAGGTTTTTCTATGATTTGACCTAGTGACCTAGTTTTTGACCCGACATGACCCAGTTTCGAACTTGGCCTAGATACTATGAGAATAAACATTCTGACAAAGTTTCATGAACTTTGGATGAAAACTGTGCCCTCTAGAGCGTACACAAGGTTTTGCTAAGATTTGACCTAGTGACCTAGTTTTTGACCCGACATGACCCAGTTTCGAACTTGGCCTAGATTTAATGGAGATAAACATTCTGACAAAGTTTCATAAAGATTGGATCAAAATTGTGTCCTCTAGAGCGTACACAAGGTTTTTCTATGATTTGACCTAGTGACCTAGTTTTAGACCCGACGTGACCCAGTTTCGAACTTGTCCTAGATACTATGAGGATAAACATTCTGACAAAGTTTCATGAACTTTGGATGAAAACTGTGCCCTCTAGAGTGTACACAAGGTTTTTCTAAGATTTGACCTAGTGACCTAGTTTTTGACCCGACATGACCCAGTTTCGAACTTGGCCTAGATTTTATAAAGACTAACATTCTGACAAAGTTTCGTAAAGATTGGATCGAAACTGTGCCCGCTAGAGTGTACACAAGCAAAAGTTGACGGACGTCCGGACGGACGGACGTCCGGACGTCCGGACGGACGTACGACGGACGACGGACATCACGGTATCCCAAAAGCTCACCCTGAGCACTTCGTGCTCAGGCGAGCTAAAAACTGAGAACTCGCCCAAGTTATGATGGTTGCACTGTCTGTTTAATGTATCCAAATCGCATGATTTTTCCTTCACTGCTGCCGAATGGGCCGCGTCTGAAATACAGTGACTTACTGAACGTGTGAAGAGCGTATATTGACTAGCTTCCACCAAAGTATTTGGCTGTTGCTAGGTCGACCTACATTATTATTCATGTTAGACGCGAACAAGAAAGACCGGTCTGACTCAGTTGCGCTGGCTGATACGACTGTTAGTCATCTGTGTGTGTACTGAGGTACCTTTGGCCGTCACACGGTTAAATGACACTGCATGCGGCATGTGTATATACTCACAGCGGCGTCTTTTATCTTTACATCAAAGACAAAACGTGCTTGACCCATAAACGAGCAGGTAATTGCTTATCAAGGCTACTATTAGTATTATACCCAATATATAATCGTGTAGACCCTGATCAGAATGCGCTATTTTTGTGCACTGTTTGGCATTATTTTCGCACTGGGTTGCATGACGATAAAACGATACAACTAGGGAAATCGCCAAATCGGTGAAATGGACGTTTCCACTTTCGTATTTTAATAGTTCCATTATTCAAAACATTGTATATTTTTATAATAGCATCGACCATAACGCGTCAGAAATAGTGACTATCAATATTAACAGTGTATCTTCTCTTTGAATCTACACTTTTCGCGGAATAGGTTTGTATTCCTAAAAACTCCATTGCCGACAGAATGGATCATGACAAGACTAATATGAATGTTGTGTTGGTAAAAACTTCGGACAGACTTTGTCAAACCATTCTTCAGTATTCATCTGTTATTGATACATCCACAAACATTTGAAGTCGGCATACGCCCTACACATACAGGTCAGTTACATTCTCGGGATCATAAAGATGGACACCTTTCATCCCGAAGCCCAGTCATCCTGATTTTGATAAGCTGTTTTGCAGACTGCCGTAAGAGGTTGAAATATACTAGTGCGCATTATTTTGACACTCTTTATTGACAGGTAGGCAGTCAAATAATGTGGTTCAGTACTCCATACAGACAATCTCGACTGGCCCGTAGGCGGGCTTTTCGTCTGGCTTATTAACACCTGTGTTAATCCGGTTAGTTATGACACGTGCTAGAATTTTAAAGATAGTGGCGATATTTCATACGTCGGGACAAGATCAAACGGCCACATGTAACACTTATCGGACGTATGCCAGACTCCAGAGGTCCAATTTTTCGACGTACAAGAGCAAATCCTGGGTGTAATATACGGCCATATGTCCGTTAACGGAAGCCCTGTGCCATGATGTTGTCACTTATTTAATCTCTCCATCAAATGCATGTGTACAGTCTATATTGGGCCATCCTCCAGAGACGGGGAGAAAAATAAGAGAAATGATATAGAAAAAAAAAATCCAAACAATCCCAACCCACACCTATTGCAAGCACAGTAGGCCCTTGCCCTACACTTATCCAAATAAGACGGACGCCCTGGCACTGGAAATTATAACAAGTACCATCGCCCCACCACTACTCCTTATTTCCATGAAAAGGAGACTGGGTAGCTCCAGGGCTTCCACTAACTTTCAAACTTTTGAAGTCTAGACTTCCATGGTGTCAGATTTGGATGTATTGAGAGAATTTTTTGGAAGTCTTAAGTTTTAAGGAATGACTTATGCATGGTTATTTTTACGCCCTCTCTCTCTCTCCAATAGGTGTAGTAAAGGGAAGCCTGAGCATTTGCGCAGTCTAATCAGAGTCATTCCTGTTTGTTTGTGAACAATACGTAAGTCCTGAGCATTCTAAAACATGAGGACTCGCCCAAGTAACAATGGTTGCACTGTCTGTTATTGCATAATATTCCCTTTCATTGCCTCAGAATGGGCAGCGTCGGAAACAGGGCTTCCACTAACTTTCAAAATTTGGAAGTCCAGACTTCCATGGTGTCAGATTTGGACGTATTGAGAGAATTTTTTGGAAGTCCGAAGTTTTTAGGAATGACTTATACATGGTTATTTCCCCCCCCCCCCCCCCCCCACAACCCCCTTACACGTCCCTCTCTCTCTCTCCCTTGCTGTAGTGCCCTTTTTGATCTTCGAAAGGAAGCCTGAGCATTTTCGCAGTCTAATCAGAGTCATTCCTGTTTGTTTGTGAACAATACGCAAGTCCTCGCCGTTGCACTGTCTGCTATTGCATAATATTCCCTTTCATTGCCGCCAAATGGGCCGCGTCGGAAATACGGTGACTTACGGAACGCAGTCTAATCAGAGTCATTCCTGTTTGTGAGTGAACAATATGCAAGTCCTCTGAAGACTCGCCGTTGCACTGTCTGCTATTGCATAATATTCCCTTTCGTTGCCACCAAATGGGCCGCGTCGGAAATACGGTGACTTACGGAATGTTTAATATCACGCTTCCACCGAAGAACTCGGTTGTCGCTAGGTCGATGTTAATTATTATTCATGTTAGATGCGAACAAGAAAGACCGGTCTGACTGCTTAGTTGCGCTGGCTGATACGATTGTTAGTTATCGGTATGTGTACTGAGGTACCTGTCTCACGGTATGACACTGCGTACGGCACGCGTATATACTCGCAGCGGCATCTTTGATCTTTACATCAAAGAGAAAACGTGCTTGACCCATAAACGTGCAGGTAATTGTATATCAGTGCTACCGTATATATAATCGCGTAGACCTTGATCAGAATGCGCTATTTCTGTGCACACTGTACGCATTATTTTCGCACTGGGTTGCATGACGATATGACGATACAACTCACAGTGTATAAGCGGACAGTCACCAAATCGGAAGCGACAATTGACTGTACACCCGAAAATCATTAGTGCGACATAAACAACTTGTGAGGTGAAACGGTCAAAAGCAGGTAAGTCCTTATCGAATTTGTTCTTTTAGATGCGGTTTTCGACATTGGGGAGAGAATTAGATGTGCTTCACATGTAGCATTGTCAATTTGACATATCACCACCCAATCTCTGTGTAAAAATCAAGTTTTCCTGCTTAATCACCAGTTTTGCTTTATCTTCTGTCGATCGACACGGACAATCGGGGCTTAAAAGACTAGAATTATGGCATAATTTCTGTTAAAACTAACATAAAATCATTGCTTCATTTTTATCGTTTCATATCCAATAGCTGAATCCATCGAAACATTACTGTAAACAAATATATTGCCTCCTGAATCGCACACGTTCGTCTCATTCGACTGTCCGACTAGTGACAACTGTACCTAATCATTAGCGACATATCAAGAAACAAAAACTGTCCGACTAGTTGTGATTGTATTTTCACATTCATGGCGATCATTTTCAACAAATGCTTGAAAAAGGTAATAGAAATATCGTTTTGGATCGTTTCACTGGGATCATCATTTGGGGAGAAGGCTATCAAGCATTTCTTGATAAAATGATCATATGGCTAAATTTTTCTCTGTCAACATTTCAATCAAAATTGTGACCTAGCCGCGTACCGCTTTTGTGATGCGCTACTGGTTTTCAGAAATTCGAATTTTCCGTCTTCCGGTACCGTTAAAGCAACCATCAATGCAATCAGAATCAGAATTGTTTACTGGTGATACGTCCAAGGACAATCATTCACCAGGACCTGTGAATCAGGGAAGCTAGTCGCTAGCCCTTATAAGAGAAGTAAACTTAGTTACCGAATCCTCTGCACCCTCAGCAGCATAAATAAGTGAATCTTCCAGGGAATTCCAATCTCTAATAGTCTGGGGGAAGAAACTGGACTTGTAAATGTCAGTCCCAGCCAATGGGGTTTGAAATGTCAGGGAATGATGATTCCTGGTACGCCTACTTGGGGGAACAAGGTCATTTATGGGTATACTGGCTGCACCCCTCAGACCTTTGTAAAGCATTATGAGTCTACTATCTTTCCTTATCTTTTTCAGGGATTCCCACTTAAGTTTCTCCAGAATGCCAGTCATACTCCCAATTCCATATGTGTCATTTCCCGTTACAAATCTAGCTGCCCTTTTCTGCACCTTCTCAAGTTCATCTTGAAGAAGTATACTTTGAGGGTCCCAAACTGAACTGCCATACTCCAGGACTGGACGCACCAGTCCCTTGTATGCTGACTCTTTAGCATCTTGTGGACATGCTGCCAAGTTACGTCTGAGGAAGCCGAGGGTCCTATTAGCATTTGTGCAAATATTGCTGACATGCGTGTTCCATTTCAAATCATTGGTAATGGTCATGCCGAGATACTTGATAGTTTCTACATTGCTGAGGACCGTTCCCTCTAAGGTATAGGAAGCGTTGATCTTCTCGATCCGTTTCCTTGTAATTTGCATTATATTGCATTTAACAGGTTGAAATCTCATGCCCCAACTCCTTGCCCAACAACCTAAATGGTCTATATCCTCCTGAAGTTTCACCGTGTCTTCAATATCTCTGATTTCACGACAGCAAACAGTCGTCAGCGAAAAGTCTGAATTCCGAGTCAATATTTTCTGTTATATAGTTAATGTACAACGAGAACAACAATGGTCCAAGCACGGTGCCCTGGGGGACACAATCAAAAGTAAAGAAAGCTACATGTAAACCCCAACCACCCCTTACCTGTAAAAATACATTTTGACCTTAATTATTATTAATCGATCATTTTTCTAAGCAAATTCTGTGTCTGTGAAGACAAACTCAGTGCTATGTCTCAGAAAATCGATGGTCATTGGTCAAAACTCACACATTACATTAATTACTGTCTAATGTTCGTCATGGTGCATGTTTGCTTTTTGTTTCAGGATATTTCACCGTCCCGACATGACATCAGCTGTTTACTGTCAAACAAAAACAAAAAAGAATACACGTTATTTAATGATGCCTGCATTAGCATTTAAGCATTTTAAGAAATTCGGTAGTATTTAAACAGCGTTATATTGAATGGCCAATTCTACAAAGTTCATGACGTTGTAGGTGTACACCAGGGCTCTGTCCTCGGATCTATACCTTTCCTGTTTTTGTAAAGAAACTCGGATCTTTTCGGTCCTGGGTAGTTTCGGTCTGATTGAGTGATTTTGTTAGTGTGAAGCTAAATGGTAGGCTTAGGGTAGGCAAGGTTGGGAAATGACCGGTCAATATGAGTAACCACCCCTGGTTTTAACCAGTGGTTTTAACCGGTTATAACCGCCCTGGTCAATACTCCCCAAAGTGGTCAATACTGGTCAATACTAGTCAGAATGGTCGGAAACCGCATCTAAAAGAACAAATTCGATAAGGACTTACCTGCTTTTGACCGTTTCACCTCACAAGTTGTTTATGTCGCACTAATGATTTTCGGGTGTTCAGTCAATTGTCGCTTCCGATTTGGTGACTGTCCGCTTATACACTGTGCAACTAGGAAATCGGCGAAATGGACGTTTCAGTATTCGTATTTTAATAGTACCATTAATCAAAACAGAGCGTACAACCATAACACGTCGGATAGAGCGACTAATAATATTAACAGTGTATCTTCGCTTTGAATCAACACTTTTCGCAGAAGAGGTTTGTATTCCTAAAAACTCCATTGACGACAGTATGGATCATGACGAGACCTTCGTTGTAAGGGCAAGCGTTAATATGAATGTTATGTTCTTAAAAACTTTGGATAGAGTTTGTCAATACATGCTTCAGTATTCGTGTGTTATGGATACATTCACAAACTTTTGAAGTCGGAATACGCCTTACACAAACAGGTCAGTTACATTCTCGCGATCGTAAAAATAGACGAACACTTTTCATCCAAAAGATTTGATAAGTTGTTTTGCAGACTGCCGTAAGAGGTTGAATCTACGAGTGGGCTTTATTTTGATAATCGTTTTTGACAGGTAGGCGGTCCCGACATATATGTTACCTGGTTCAGTGCTCCATACGGACAATCTCGATTGGCCCGTAGGCGGTCTTTTCGTCTGGCTGACACCTGCGTTAATCCGATTAAGTATGACACGTGCTAGAATTTTAAAGACAGTTGCGATATTTTATACGTCGGGACAAGATCAAACGGCCGTATGTAACAATTATCGGGCGTACGCCAGACGCCAGAGGTCCAATTTCTCGACGTACGGGAGCAAATCCTGGGCGTAATATACGGCCATACGCCCGTTAACGGAAGCCCTGCGGAAATACGGTGACTTACGGAACGTGTGAAGACCATATATTGACACGCTTCCACCGAAGAACTCGGTTGTTGCTAGGTCGATGTTCATTATTATTCATGTTAGATGCAAACAAGACCAGTCTGACTGCTTAGTTGCGCTGGCTGACACGATTGTTAGTTATCAGTGTGTGTACTGAGGTACCTTTAGCCGTCTCACGGTTAAAATGGCACGCGTATATACTCACAGGGGCGTCTTTGATATTCACATCAAAGACAAAACGTGCTTGACCCATAAACAAGCAGGTAATAATATATCAACGCTATCATTAGTATTTAATATAGGGGCAAAAAATATGAAGATTTGTCGAAAGAGTAAATAATCATCACCAGTCATATCCTGCATATTGGCTTGGTAACCATATTATATAGCGATAGTAGTATACTTAGCAAAAATAAAAACTTGACAGTCGCTATTTTTCATCCTACAATAGTCGGGAAAAGGTGAGACATGAAAATTATTTTCATTTAAGAAAAAGTAATCATTTTGTGATATCATAGTCACATGAAATTCAAGAGTCTTAAGATACAGCAATATTGAGACTACTGTAAACATCACAAGGGTACTTTTCTGTTTTCTATGCTCAAAACCAAACAATTGCCGAATTTAAAATTGTTAAAGTCTGACGAATGATACAAATTCTGTTGGCAATGCCTTTCCATTATTAAATCCAAACTGTATGGAGTCATTAGCTAAAATTATGCCGATGCACGGTCCACTAGGAGGCCGTGAGAACCAGACGAAAACCCCCAGTCCATGCCATTATGAAGTCAGAAATTCAGTTTCAATGGAATTCCCATTACACATTTAAGTCTTTATGGCAGTTTAAGGAATGGCTTTCTACTAAATTTATTTATTAAGACATTGAGGTTGCAAGACAATCAAACAAACCTCGAAGAGAATAATAAAAAAGACGCACTGGTATAGAAAATACAGCGTCTCAAAAATCTCTATATGTTTAATTCAAAGGGAGATAATCTGAAAGTTTTGAATCTTTAAATGTTATTTTCAGGTTGTGATTACAATAAACATAAAACGTTTAAAGTGTTTTCTGTGCGCACTGGATTTACTGTTTATTGCGTACAAGATAACTTTCTTCTGCGCATGCGCAAATTAATGTTCTGGTCAGAATTATTAAAATAGGAATAAGTTAGCTAACTCCGGATAGGACAAAAATTAACCAGTATTTTTTCATGATTTAAGTAGTCATACGTCTGTCCAATGCGAAAACATCCATACATACATTGCATGCTTGCTAGGTTGGCCGGAACTGAGAAATAAAAACCGTCAAGTTTTTATTTTTGTTCAGTATAGTTTCTATTAGATTCCTTGGATTGGCACATGGTTCCAGGTGTGTGCAACTATGGATATATTCCAGCTGAGCCACCTGGGGAACATCATTATGAGAATGGAAATAACTATAAGATTCCAGTCGGCTATACCACAAGGTGCAAATACATATCGGTCCGACATATATTTTCGTGGTACTTACATTTCCGTGGTATTCCGAAAATAGCTTTTCCTGACCCAGCGCACCATGTCTATGACGTCATACTTACTGTTTTGACAGACGGTGAATCCCAGTATAATTTTGTCAATAATGAACCACATTGCTACAGAACATGGCTAAATTATATATTTTTCATATTGTCATGTCAATTTAAACCTGTTTTCACTAATGCATTTTTACATTTATCTTTAAATGACCCAAATATGAAAATACAAAACCATCCGCTGCAAACAGGTCAACCTGTCTACTATGGTCTATTTATAGTAACAAAATATGATGATGTGTGATGCAAAACTCCCGCCATTTTTTTTTCCACGGTGGCAAAAAAGTGTCATGCCTTATATGGATTTTGTATTGTCTTGCAGTGTTAAGGAATTAAGTGGCAATTAGTAAATGTGATACATTTTTTATTATTCAAAAATAATAGTTTTAGAGTTTGTTTGGTTTCATAATTAAACAAATATTTGAAATACAAAATACCCTAAAATCAGACATGACTGCACTTTTGGGACATCGTACGAGCAGTTTTTTGGGATACCACGAAAATATATGACGTCATCAGAAAGTGTGGTACTGAGGGTATAAACAAGTATGGCGGGTTAACATGCGCTCATTGAAAGAAAAAATAAAAATATACTGGGAGATATCTAAGGGGTGTTCCCTTCTTTATTTATATTGAATGATGGAATTTTATTCCCCAGATGTCAATGCAGTGTTTATAAGCTATACTAATACCACGAATATATATAACGCAAGGGTACATATGCTTTGTACCCATTAAGTCGTGCCCCTAAGACATTCTAGCTGATATTGTGCTGTATGCTATATTGAACATCTGGGTTTTTTTTTATGAAAGTAGTTATTAACATGTTGCCTTATGATTGACATTTGAATTTGGCTGCTGAGACTTGAAACATTATGTCTAAACACACCTTTCTGGGTCAACAGGTAGCCATCTTTATAAATGACGTATTCGGGAAACCGCCGTTACGTCACAGTAATGGCGGCTCCTTAGATACGGTGAAAGCGATCCATAGCAACGCATTGTCAGCCTTCCGTGATTTTGGTGTATTTGAATTTTTAAACCTATTTACGCTTATTTTTTCGTCAAATATACATGTATTTTAGAAAATAAAAATGTTAACTGGGTTTTTAAAGCTTATTCAGCGAATTTTATGCACGAAAGCAGCTAAAATACGTTTTTTATGGATATTTCAAATCACGACATTCAATTCACGCACGAACTTTACATATTCATGTATCTGTCATGCTAGGCTAAGACCACAACACATTATTATGATCATTCTTATTATTATAAAAATATCATTTGAAAAAAATATTATTGAAAAGAAGTATAAAATAAAACAAACAAATATCTATAATTCTATAAATTGCGTGGCAGAACCGTGAAACACCGATCATGTCCAACGTAATTAATCTTGTTAAAAAGTTCTGTTAAAACTTATGATAACTGATAGTAATGAAGAAGCAGTAATAATTATAATAATAAGATAGGGGAGTAATAATAATATTAATAATAATAATAATGAAGGAGGTAAAACAAAATAATAAAGACTGCCGATTAAAAATTTTGCAACAACTAGCTGCAAGCTTTCACCATTGTGAAAGACTGAAATTAGCCAACTTGCAACAAATGAAACGTACTTGAATTTCAGATAAAAGTTTTGAAACTAACACGATTTGGGTATTTTATTTTGGCAACTAAAATGACCTACTTTCAATTTTATAACCTTAAATAAGCCGGTAAAAATATAATGTACAGATGTGGGTCCCAATCACTGTCCCGCTTTTGTTTATATCGCATCGCTTGACGGGCGACAGAAAAGGAATATTGCATTTTAGGGAGCGATTTATTATTTTTCAAAAACATATTCCCCCTACCTTTTACCAGTAATGTGACAATATATGAACATAACCAACATTTTATTACCAAACGTGAAGGTTATCTTTTTATAATGATTTGTGTTTAGACGATTTTTTTTTCCACTGGTAAGACAATAAAGACTTTAGAATGCCTTTCAGTATCAAATGCTCTTTTGAGTCCAGAAATCAGGAAAGTCAGTTATTTTATTTCGTGTGTTTTTTTTCTCCGTCTTCATAAACAGATTGGAACTTGGGTAGGTTGTGGTGAAGTGAGGAAAGGGATGTGATGGGGCTTTCGATTGTTAGTTCTTCATCATCATATTATTATCATTATCATTACCGTTTCTGGTGTTTAAAAAGTTTAAAAGTAAACATACGTCTTTGGTCTATGTAGTGTTTGCGAGGGGCGGCGGTGGGGGGAGAGAGAAAAGGGTGCCAGCGGGATTTATTATCTTAATTAAAATGTCAGCTGGTCTTCTTAATAATTGATCCCTAAAATTAAAAATATATTTAGTTTTTTTGTTGTTGTTTTTTTATTCCATTAATGAATTAAAAAAATTATCCCAGCAGGCACATGACGTTGAAATGAAGCAGTACTGACGTTGATGCGACGTCATGTCGTCGCATCGACGTCAGTATGACGTCATTTTGACGTTATGTGCCGCTGGGTAACGGTTAAGTAAATATTTGTTTTCCTGGACTAAGCGAAACGGGGTGTGTAGTGAATGGGGTGGGATCTGGTAGCCTATAGACTACTACTGTTGCGTGTTTTTTTTTTTATTTCTTCATATAATTATTATTATTATTATTATTATTATTATTAACTTATGCTATATCTTATAAATAAGATCTACTATTCAAATAACTGACTAAATGTATCAATATTAAAAGTAAGCACAGTCTATGTCCCGTTCAATGTATCGTGTGCTTTATTCCGTTTTAAATGATTAGTTTCTTCTTTTTGACGATCGGCAGCTTTCTGTTTGCTTATGGAGATTAAGTTTCTTTAATATAGAGTGTTGCAGGCTTGCCTATGCAATACATGCGTCTTAAAAGTAAAATTTTTACATCTATTTATATTATAACGCATGTAGCGTATACGGTGTGCTTTCACCGTCGCCATGCGTAACCAAGCAAACCACGTGACCGTAAAACCGGAAGCGCGGTTTCCCGAATTCTCAGTAGGTCGTGCCCGCTGATTGGCTACTTAAATTAAGCTCTTGGGATTTTCAGCAGTTTTACAGCAATTGACAAAAATAGCATGTCACATGACTGTCACGTGACCAAAGATTCTGCGCATGGGCGAGCAGCCATTTTGAAAGTGTCTGTTGTCAACAAAAATCATGGAAACGTGAAAGTTGCTAGGATTTCTGGACACTTTAATGTGAAAATGGTAAATATTTCAATCAAACATGCTTTTTGCCAATGGTGAACAACAAAATTGGCTGTGAATTAAGTTTCTTGCCTGTTCCAGTTGCATTTTCTTCAGCTGTACATTTTTGCGACTGTATTGGGAAATTTTTTGGATAGAACATAATCGCGAAACATGCATCCATTAGCAACAAAATCATGTGAAATTAAAAAAGCACAACCCACCGAGAAGGCACGACTTAATGAGAACAAGCCATACATACATAGTAGGGTACGAATCGACTAGGGCTAGGGTACGAAACTATCAGGGTTTGGGTACGAATTGACCAGGATGAGGGTACAAATCGACCAGGATAGGGTACGAAACGTCCAGGGTACGAAAAGTCTTGCACCCCTTTGGATGGGCCTTGAAAATGCACAATTTTTAAAATCTACGTGTCCATGAAGGGAGGCACAACATTGAGAGTGGGATGCAAAGATTTCTGGCCTAGTGGGTCCTGGGATGCAAAGAAGCAAATCTGTAAAAAAATCACTGATTTATGACCTTAAATAATTACCTAAATGATAAAGAAAATAAAAATCTTGAGCACGTGGGACAGGTGTTATAGAAAAAGTTAATTATTGGAATTTTGAGACATAGAAGGTATGATTTTTATGACGTTATCAAATTGTATGATAGTACTTGTTGAACAGCTCTCTGTGTGGCATTATCAGGTGACTGTGACTCTTTTAAAAGCTGTAATATCTGACGGAGCCCGTTTTCTTCAGGCTGCCACGCCATTTTGGATATTCAAGAGAAATTTTAAAGGATGGTTTCCCGTAACGAAATGAAGTATAATCAGAAAGTAAGTACCAGTCAATGACATGCGGTTATTTTCGTAATCATTCGGAGGATTTCGTAAGTAGTTGAACTAATCACCGAACACCGTTCGCACGGTTGGTAGCCATAACGGGGCCTAGGTGATCAAATAAGCCAAAACGGGGCTTAAGTGATTAGATTCAGGTGCCTTTGTTGACTTTTGTAGGTTAAAAGGACGAGTCATTTATTATCAGGCGGGCAAAGGGACCGGATACAGTTTGGGGGTGGGGATCAGAATTTTTTGGGTGATGTAATGGGGGGGGGGGGGGAGGAAGGGGGTAGGGGTCGGAAATCAATAAGCCGTGGAGCAGGGGATCATATATTTTATAAGGCACATTGGGGTAGGGGTCAGAATTCCTCCGTCAGTCTTCATTTTCAGAAGTGTCAGCGTCTGGGGGTCTGGGGAGGAGAGGGCTTGGCCCCCCATTACTCCTAAACTTTCAGACTCTTTTCTTTCAAACTAAAAACTCAAAGACGTTTATGGAAATGACACACAAAACTTTGGCAGCTTCATATCCAAAAACAGATCTTTTCATTGATTTGCTTGGAGAACAGTATGAAAGTGTCTATAAAATCATGCCGAGTAGATGATTTTGTTCTCAATGAAATTTAAAGCCTGCGTGTGATTTCAGCTCTCCAGGTGCCTTTTATCTGCAAAATTACTGTGGTTTCTGGGGGCTGTGCCCCCACAAGCCCCGCCCCACAGAAGCCCAATTAATATTATTACCCTGTTATAATTACTGAGCATTCGACAACAGATTTCTGGATGGCAATAAGCAGGAGAAAGTGCAAGACATGCAGACAAAGTTTAAATAGACCATGATTAATTAACCTGTTAGAATAAGAAAATGTTCTTTGTGTGTCATACAAGTTTTGATTGAGGTCAGTCTGAAATAAAATAGGGTAATATCTGACATAAAATGTGTGTGTGTGTGTGTGTGTGTGTGTGTGTGTGTGTGTGTGTGTGAAGGGTAGCTGGGATGGGGGGCATAACATTTTTTGACACGTATCTGTGGGGCCGGAAAAATAATTCTTGTGAAACTGGGAGGGTGGGAAAAAAATTGGTGAGCCATATAAAACTGTTCCCCACGCCCTCTCCACACTCACACACCTGATAATAAATGACTCGTCCCTGCACAGTATTTTATTTGTGATGCTCTTCATATATATGCATGGTTCAGGAGCCATATTCACGTAGGTGTCGTTCTCTTTGTTGTCTCGATATTATAATTTGCTCTATCTTCTTTTTAAAATTGTCAAACTTCTTTTATGTCAGTCTATGAAAAACTAGAATGATTGACTAGACACAACTTGTCGAGCCCGCTGTTTGCATTAGTGACCTATACGTGTGCCAAAACTAACTACTTCAATCAACAAGAAGCCAAACAACATTATGCTTAGACAGCATATTTCTTTTTTAAATTTTTCATTATGGAAGTAGAAGTAATGGCTCTGACAAGCTCAATCAATGATAATTTTACCATTTGAATTCAAGAGTGACCTTGACCTTGGACCAACCTGAACGAGTATTTTCCATGACACTGCTACTCATCAATGAGAACAATTGTGCCAATTTATTTTGATATCTATCAACAAAGTTCATATTTTATAAAAAAAATCCATTCATATATCTTTTAAACGTTTAAATTTCAATCATTTTTCATATAACTGTTGTACTATTTTTATATGTTGTTTTTGCCGAATAAGTATAAAAATTCAACCAATCAATGCATAAATATACAAGTAATGACTCGGACAAGCTCAGTTTATGGCCATTTTATCATTTGATCTTCAAGTGTGACCTTCAGAACAAATATTTCACATGGATCTTCTACTCACCAAGGAAAACTAGTGTGCCAAATTAATTTGAATGTAGAAGTTTTGGCCAGGACAAATCTGGATGGACGAAGGGACGGACAGATGCATGCATCACACACTTACACACGTACACAAGCGTGCACACATACCGGGCTCGATGAAAACAACATCCATTGTAATTTTATGTTGGACAGTGCTTTCTTGCGCTTGACCTCACAAACAAAATAATTGTTTTACCATCTGTCATGATTCATTTCGCACCTGGGTCCCCACAACATGTACCTTTGCTGAAAAAGGCATTTCGCTAGTTTTCATAATAGTTATTACCTCAAAAAAATATGTGCAATTCTTGCTATAAGTCTTATATTTTCTTATGTCCTCGTATTCTTGTTCAGAAACATGTAGTTGCTCGCTCTATAAGAGAAAAGTCTACATAGGCCCCAAAACCTGACCACGTAGACCCAGTTCTGGATAATTTGACTAGCTAGGCCCCGTTATGGCTATCCACCGTGGTTCACAATGGTTTATTATTTCATTTCAATTTACAAATGAGACATTAACAAATTCAACAATGACATACAACATATTGTTAATAACTAGAAACAGACAGACAATAAAACTGATAGTTAAAAAGACTGACGGTAACAACCAAACATAGCAGAAGGACATAAATGCTCTGAATTTGGTCCTGAAATGTATCAAAGATACACGATGAAATATAAGAAAGTGTTGAAGAAAAGAAAGTCAAGAGGACTTATGCAAGCCATCATTTAAGTAGACACATCAGCAAGCGAGAGCAAAACTAAAGAATTGATAACTGCAATGCACCAACAAGTAGGTAAGTTCATGCTTAATAGAGTAATGCAACAGCTTAGTTGTCTGGAAGAACTGGATATTTCATTAGGGACCGACCATTTGATATTCTGAGGGGGGGGGGGGGGGGGGGGGGGGGCTGGTATTCTTGATGGAGACAGGACATTTTATTTCACTGGCCTCTGGAAACAATTTCTTTTTTTCACCTTTACGGAGCTAACTTTTTTTTTTACAAAAACTAACTCAAACAGGTTATTTTTTTTAATTTTATAGGCTGAACTATCAGATCCTTGTTTACTTGACCTTAACATCCTTTTATCTTACCCACATCAGTAATTTTTTACACCTTTCTTATCAAAAAAATAACATGGTGCTATCTTTAACCAGGCTAAGGGCATGGCTTAGCTTGCTTTTGCAAAACCAGTGCCTGGAGCATGTTACTGTCTTCATCTAAGAAACAGATTCAAACATCCCTGTATGAGTTTGGCAAAAAATTAGGCCTTAAATTAGGGATATTTTGGCCCAAAATTAGGGCTATTTTGGCAAAGTTTTAGGGCTAATATTAGGAATTTAAGGTGTTTTTTTTTCTGGCCCAATCATATGTTCAAACATGCTTTATTCGCACTTTAGAAAGTTTGATAAATACTTACTGATAGAGTCACATTATATATGAATGCCATTTAATAAAATGGCTGAAAGTTCTGTGCTAAGAAGTTGACAAAGGGGGGTCTGGGGGCAATGCCCACCATAAGCAAAAGCAATTTCCCAATTTTAATGGCAATATTAAGACTGGAAACAACAGAGAAAAACTAGGGATGATGATAAAAATAAGGATTTTTTATTTTAGGACTTTTGCCTTTTAGAGTGTTTATTTTGCCTCAATGGAGTAACTCTTTTACAATTCAGTTTTTGTGGAAACATTTACTTAGTAATGTGGCAGATCAATAATACATGTATGTGAATGTCATATAAGATGTTTTCGTAAATGTATGCACATGCGGGGGGGGGGGGGGGGGGGGGGGGGCGCTGGTGTAAAACAACTGTAGATAATATTAAAATATTAGTATAAATATGGGGGGTCTGGGGGCGCAGCCAGAGACATTATAAAAACTCAATTCAAATGGAATCATCTGCAGACAATATTTTTTTTTTGGAAATTTTGGGTGGAGCCAGGTCATTTTTTTCACTAACTTTTGAGGCCAGATAATTTTTTTAAACCCCCTTATGAGCTAGGTTATTTTTTTCTTGCATATCCAAAGACAGGGATTTTTTTTTATAAATATACCAGCCACCCCCTCTTACCCCCCCCCCCCCCCCCCGAATATCAAATGGTCGGTCCCTTATGAGCCAGCCTCCACTATGTATGTACTGAGTACTCGTTCGGAATTTCTACAACATACAGATCCTCCACAATTTACAAGGGGGATGTCTCATTACTACACGAGTCCCTCAAATTACTTAACTCAACATGCAGACCATTCTCTGGGTACACAGAGTATCGAATTGGAAGAAGGTAGAGAACGAATTTTAACAGTCAATTTTTTTTCAATTAAAAACATATCATTTTAGAGACGACCATTTCGTCGTCTCTAAAATGGTATGCTTTAACTTAAAAAATTAAATAGGTTTACTTTTGATGCCCATCAGGGCAGTGACCTATAAATACAGTGACTCGCGTCTTCACCTTTCGGTCCAAAGAGGCGTGTCGCGCATGCGTCTGCAGCGCCTCCTACCGGAGCGCCATTTTTAATACAAGCTGAAAAAGCTTGAATTTCTGTCAAAAGTTAACGGCGTGCATCGCCCATTTTATCGGTGTTTTCATAGTGAAATTATTATGCAACGATAAGGCAAGCTTTGAATTTTATAATGATGTATTAGAATATAAGTTTTGTGATAATTTTGCTTGGTTTTGGAGCTCATTTTTAACGATGTAAATTGAGAAGCATTGGTCACTCGAAAGAAAATGGCGACGCCGCCGTGAAAACCATCACTTCTTTTTTGATGTACTCCGTCATTAATAAGGTTTGAGGTAATATTTTAGCATTAGGAAACGGAAGGGGAAGGACCAAAATGTTGTTTAATATCATTTTAATGACAATTATTTACTATTATGATGGTCTTATGACAGTATAAAAATATGCTTATTTAGGAAAGTAGCGAAAATCGGCAAATTAGGATGTTCAAAACCCCACTCCCCCGTTTTTGAATAAGGCTCCCAAAATAACTATTTTTGAGCCTCGAAATGATATTTTTCATAAAGTTGAATGCCTTGTTAATTGTTTGAGTGCTATTTTATGCAATTTCGTGTCGATTCAATGGGTCAAAATAATCTTAAAATAAAACTTGTTTTTCACAGTTTTCGCCATACAACAATGAGTTCAGAGGGTTGATTAGTTATGCATTGAAGAATTGTCACATCAATAAAAATTAACCCCAAAACCAAGCAAAATAATCACAAAACTTACTATTCTAATACATCATCATAAAATTCAAAGCTTACCTTAACGTTGAATAGTAATTTGATTACGTAAACATTAATGAAATGAGCGATTCACGTCGATAATTTCTGATAGAAATTCCAAATTCCAACCCACTCAGCTTAATTAAAACCTATGTCACTGACTTACTTCAATTTTCAATGCATGCATATTCTCCTAAGTAAGAGAGAGTCAAGATCAAAATCCTAATCCAAATGCATAATAAAAAAAAGTTTCCCATTTTAATATTGAAAAGCCCTCCAGCCCCCCTTTTTTTTAACTACGTCAAGTAAAACTACCGTATAAAAACTTGGCAAGTTTGGTATCAAAATTTCGGAAATTGAGTACACAATTTAACGCAAACGTTTGTAAGAACACATGATTTATACAGATAAAATAAAACAATGATAATATTAAAATATTTCTAGATGCGAAATAAGCGGTCGATAGAATTATCGATTTTTTCAGCCACTCACCTGTCCAGCGGCACGACAAGCGTCTATTGGAAAAATACCTAAATTTAACTGGAGATGCGAGTCACTCTAATATATAGGTCACTGATCAGGGTTTATGTTCTTGTTGTATTTTCAAAATAAAGTATGTTGTCTTTTATGCGCTCATTCCCTTTGTGCAATATTGAGTTGGGGAGGAGATGCCCAAAAGCGTTAAAGCTTGTTATCTAATCCTGTTGCATACTTCTGTGTTCTTATGATTTCTATTGTTTATTTTAATAAAGTATTGTTGAAACTGACTTAAAAATAAAATATCTCACCTCATCTCATCTCACTTCACCCCGCTTTACCTCACCTCACCTACCCCGCCCCTTTTCTTATCCATAGCCCAATGACTACCCTTACTTATCCTTCCTTACTCTACCCTATCGCACAACGCATACGCTACCCTTCCGTCTCAACTTACTCCACCTATTCTGCATTCCATACAGAACTTACTGGTGTATGCAATGCTGACATTCAATAGGCTGTGAAGAGCAAGAAGAATGCATTGTAGGAATAAAAAAATGAGATAAGGATTACAGTAAAGCAGGATGTAGTTGCGATTGCGTCGGTTCCTGATAGTCGCTTTATCATCCACTTTGAAGAATGCAAAGCATAAAGTGTAGATAAAAATACCCCAGGAAAGGCTATAATCACAAGGCAAAAATATTGTCAATGATAAGAAATTAGTACCATCAGATCCCATATCCCACTCTCAAAACCAAAAGGGAAGGAGGTATCTGCACTAATTCACAAAAGTTCACGAAATACACGCACGTTTAACTAAATGAAAGCTCTTTCCAACACATTTGGTCATTTAGCTACCCCATTTGAAATACCAGTAACATGTAAATTGAATGCAAGCTCTTTCCTGCACATGTGGTCATTTAGCTACCCCAACTGAAAACAGCAGTAACATATATTTTACTTATTATTCATTATTTTAAAAATTACAAAACAAAACAGAAAGTAAAGTGGGCAGCTATGCAAGTGACCAAATTGCTAGAAGATCACAGACAAGTGAACATAAGAACGTGAAACATTGAGGGACCACACCAGAATACAACCCACTCAAGACATCCAAAGAAGAAGAAGGGAAAACTGCAAACACTAGGGCCGAGTCCGGTATCTTCGGACAGCGGGTAAATTCGGACATACCATTGCAAACAATGAACACTGAAAATCCAGGTGAGACGGCTCATAATAACATCAAAAAGCCATGGAAAATATATAAAACGTACGTGGGGTTGTCAGAAATTTATCAGAAAAAAAAACTGGTATTCTATTTATTTTTTTGCTTTCTTCAATAAAATTTCATCCAATGAAACCTTCATGTATTATTTATTCATGACATATAAATTAACGAGGGGGCGATGAAAATTTCGGGAAAAGTGCCGTACATATATATTTCTATTATTATCTTTCTTTCTGCATTAAACGTTCATGCTATGAAACTTTGATATATGTGTAATTCATGTCAGATAAAATTACTGGCTTACAATATACTGGGTTCAGGGCAAGTATGTATCCCATGAAAGTGCTCTGTCACTATAGCTCATGATGGTATTGCTACCGTTACAGTTTTACCTGTTTAACAATAAAATAGTATTGCGTTTGTTTGCATACTGAAATATAAATGCAGCAGAAACTAGAAATGTGTTCATATGACACGGATGCCCCCACCCAGTGCCGTGAGTAAGATTGCGCCTTTTTTAAGGTACTGGCACTTGTAGGATGTCTAGTTTCACACAGGCAGACTTTAATAATATGAAAAAATAGTATGCAGAGACATGGTAATTGTTTCTCTTTGGCAGGTGTATCGTGCATGGATCCAGAGCAGGGTGTGTGCGTGCGGTGTGGGCGGGCGGTTATGTATTACGGATAAACATCTGTATCCTACCTTAGGTATGAATTGTATGCAACTTTCGTAGATATAGCCCAGAAACAAGTAGCTTTTCAAGAGATGTGGCCTAAATCAAGCATTATGCCAAGAAAGAAGTTGAAAATGGCGACAAGTCCCATAATATTTGGTGGATTTCAACTCAAATCGAAGTTGACCTTTTTTTTTAATGTATATTTGTATATCAAAAGCATTTTGCACAAACTGAAATGGACAAAGGGCCATAACTCCTTAATAATTGGTGGATTTTACCCTAAATCGAAGCTGGCCTGTATTTTACGATTGTATACCTGTGAATAAAACATGAATCCAATATACTAACCTTTTCAAAAGATAACGAATAGAAATTATTTTTCGTCACAAGATGAAGTTTGAAAAAGGACCATAACTCCCATAATAATTGATGGATTTTACCCTGAATCCAGCTTGACCAATATTTTATGATTATATATGTAAATGAAATATGAATCCAATACACTAATCTTCTAAAAAAAACAATCACAATACAATCAACTCGGATCTGCTGATTTTCCGTAATGGATTATTCTACCATCGTTTTTGGACTAGTTCATTCTACAGTTCAGTGGTGTTTTACAGAAAAATAAGTAAATAGACCTCGTTATCTTGGTCCACAATGTTTTCAGAAAAATTATTTATATTAAATTTGACCTTAAAGAGTTCCTTCAAGAGCAGAGAACACATTCAGAAAAAGGAACATGGGTCAAATTACGTAGTTTCGGCTAATAAAGTAAAAAGATACCAAGACAATGATCAGGAATTAATACAATCAAATCCCACATCCCGCTCTCAAAAGCAACAGGGAAAGAAGCACACACACACGGAAAATTGTCACACAAGTTCACGAAAGACTGTTACGCAGAAGGTTTTACACACGGTCGACACTGGTGTAGAGCCTTATGCGTCGCCAGGACGGCGGAGGGTGACTTCCGGTTAAAAGGTAATCTACCAGTGTATTACACTAACAAGGAAACTCTAACAACGTTAGAATTTTTTGAAGTTTATATATAATGTAAATTCTATATACAACAATACAATTTACAACTGTCACAATTACAATAATATACAACACATATCAGTTCATGTCGCTGGCCCAAGTAAGGTGTTTGTTTCATCTCTGCAATCGATTTGCGTACAATACGCAAATAGATTACCGTCTGAAGTCAACACCGTACTCGGCTCAGCGCCATGAACTAAAGGAAAACACAAAGAACAAAAAACGTGAGTTTGAGCTCATACAAAAAAACAAGGCCTTATGTTGGTAGACTTCAATTTGTCGTTCCCTGGATCATGTCATGGGCCAGTCCATATATCATGAGGAACACCAACTTCTATTAATACGCGCACGCTTATATACTGGTCGCTCCCTGGATCGTACCAGAGACCAGTCTATATATAACAAGACACACTATGGTCGCTCCCTGGATCGTACCAGAGACCAGTCTATATATAACAAGACACACTATAGTGGACGAACACTGTACCACTTTCACCTCCGCAGTAATAAGATCGCCTTCGCCGATATTTTGTGCTTCCCGCCTCTGCTAGGAAAACATGCACAAGGGCGTTGTAACTGCTCTACCCGGGTTGGTATTAACCTGGAGACGTATATCGAATCTCCAGGTGAGACGTGGCTCTAAGCCCTAACAGCTCACTGCCGGACTTGATGTGCCTAAAAATAACGCGCTTACACTTAATACATTGTAATTACATAATAACAATACGTAAGACTTGGGCCTGTCTTGGAAATACCATACAACGCCCTCGGCGAATGCCGAGCATAACGTGCACACGCCAGTCGTGTCACTAGACACGACTCGCGCTCACGATGTAAAGCCAAAATTGTGCTTACCACCTCCGCCAATGAAGAAACGTAGATCCTACCACGCATGTGCGTCGAAGGACCTAACGCCAAACATTGTCAAGAGGTATACTGACGCCAACAGGTATTACCATGACATATCCCACATAAAACATGAATGAATCTAAACAATGACCTATTTACATTAAATTGATTGACCAAAATCTAACTCGCATATCTTTAAACTAAGCGTATTACCAGTTGCCATATAATAACTTAATAAGCGTTTCTAACACATTTGGGATCATAACGTTTGATCTGACATCATGACATCAATGATGTTATACCATATGACGCCGTCTAGTGAAGGCAAATCAAACGCATGATGACCAAATGTTACCATTATAATGTATGGAAAAAACCCTTAATGCGGTGCATGCTATGACGTCACTTGACGTCGCGAGTATGTAAATTAGTTCCATTACAAATCAATCTTCTATAGGCCACGTATACGTGAAACTAATATAAAAAGTGCTGACGTCGCAATAACATGAATGCAACTGACGTCACATGAATAACATGAATGCAACTGACGTCACATGAATAACATGAATACAATTGACGTCACTGGACGTCAAATAGACGCACACCAGTGAAACTAATGTAAAAAGTGCTGACGTCGCAATAACATGAATGCAACTGACGTCACATGAATAACATGTATGCAACTGACGTCACTGGACGTCAAATAGACGCACACCATTGCAACCAACATCAGTGATATAAACTATTTCCGTAATTTACAAAACTTCCTAATATACAAATACCATGCGCAGCATGGTCAGTATAAACAAAATTGGTCGACATATGCACAGCCTGATCACTGTCAACAAAATCAAATCAGTCGACACATATAATCATACCATATCAATCAGAAGTCACATTTTTCATTCTTAGCCAAACTATTCTAAATAAATATAATAAAATCTTACCCTTCCGGTCTTAACACAGAAACTAGGCACACGACAATATAACATCCATCAATTCACCTTAGAATTAAACAGCCACGTCTAATTTTTCAGTGAAAGAATAGGAGTATAAATACTATGCGTCTCACTTTTAAATCATGCGACACGAATCTAAGCGTGCAGGTATTCACCTTAAAATCATGCAACACACTGTCCACAATCAAGAGACTCGTGCAGGTATTCACCTTAAATTCATGCAATACGCTGTCCACGAGAGGTATTCACAAACAACCCATGCATAACGTAGCCACAATTTCCGTAAATGTTTTATTACCACAGTTGCCCTAAAAACTGTAGCCCTACTGATTGAAAGGATTAAAACAATTTCGACGACATAATCGACGATCGGATCCATTTCGTAACATAGGTTTCCCCTTAGGGAGAAAAAAACATAACAATGTTTCTTTTCTGAAATAGTACGAAATGCGATCGAATCGTAGGCTATGTCAAAACTGGAAAACTAGCTATATACACAAGAACGGTGCGATGCATAACGTGGCAAAACTATCTACTAAGGTAGTCCGCCCCCAAATTATCTTGGCCGCGGATAACAACGATCCTGAATCTGTACGGCTGTAATTTCATGGCCCAACGCATGATTCGGGGATTGAGCACCTTAGCTGTCTGCATATAGGACAAAGGTTTGTGGCCAGTTTCAAGGAGGAACTCCGCCCCATACAGGTATTTACGAAATTTCTCAACACCCCAGATTATACCCAAACATTCCTTTTCAATTACAGAGTAGTTCCTTTCCCGAGGTAACAATTTCTTGCTAGCATAAGCAATCGGCAAACGACCTTCACCTTCGAATTGCTGAAGCAAAATAGCTCCAAGACCAACGTCTGAAGCGTCTGTTCGGAGTACAAACGGGTTACCTTCTTGAAAAACAGGTAAGCGAAGAATAGGACTAGACGTGAGCCTACTCTTCAGGGTTTGAAATGCCCTTTCATGCTGATCTTGCCAATCTTTGATAGAATTAGGTCTATCCCGTTTAGTTAAATCAGTCAGAGGAGAAGCTATGGATGAGAAATTTGGGATAAAACGACGGTAAAACCCAGCTAATCCCAGAAAAGATTTAATTTGCCTTTTCGTACATGGACGAGGAGCATCTCTGATAACCTGTATCTTGTCCTCTTGCGGTCGTGCCGTCTGTCCGACGATATTGTGACCAAGGCACTCGATACTGCCATATCCGATCATGCATTTAGATGGTTTTGCCGTCAATTTGGCCGACCTGAGCCGATCTAACACTTGACGTAATGACGTCACATGATCCTTCCATGTTTCAGTAAATATCCACATGTCATCAACAAAGCTGTCAACATTTGGGAGATTGGACAATATGATTCTCATTAACCTACAAAAAGAGGCTCCCGAATTGACCAAACCGAAGGGCATAGTTTTAAACAAGAATAAACCTTTAGGCGTTTCAAATGCTGTCAAAGGTTTAGACCTTTCAGTAAGACTGACTTGCCAATAGCCCTTACTCAGGTCCATCTTTGTAAAGAATCTATGTCCAGACATTTTATTGATAACCTCCTCCATATTTGGCATAGGTTCTGCATCGAATTCCGTCACTTTATTAAGCTTCCGGAAGTCGATACAGAATCTAACTGACCCGTCTTTCTTCGGAAATAGGACAACAGGAGATGAATACGGTGAAATCGACGGCTCGATTACCCCTAAATCTAACATATCCTGTATCTCCGTCTCCATGACGTTACGCGTCTTATACGGGATAGAATAACCTTTCGTCCGTATGGGTTCTGACGTGAGTAGTTTGATATCGTGCTGTATTTGATCAGTTCGACCGGGTAAACTTGATAGTACATCCGGGTACTGTTTAATCAATGCTTCAACCTCCATACGTTGTTCTGACGTTAACGTATCTGAAATACTGACGTCATTATAAGTTTCCGGCTCTTTAGCTGTCGGAAAAGCACAATCATCAAGAGAAAATTCATCACTACCATCGTCATCAACCGACTCTGTAGTCTCAGTCGACAATAAACAATGTGACGGCACAGTACGACGTTCGACATACTGTTTCAGCATATTAGCATGATATGTACTCACAACACCATTGACGTCGATTTTATAGTCCATTCTATTCACCACCTCTACTACTTCATATGGACCCTTCCACTGCAATAACAGTTTATTACTGTCAGTTGGCAGTAATAACAGTACTTTATCTCCCACGTTAAATTTACGCGACCTAGCGCGTTTGTCATAATAAGCCTTTTGCTTTACCTGTACTTTCCGTAAATTATCATGTGCTAACTTACACGTCTGCTCTAACTGTTCTCTCAACTCGATTACGTACTGGTACGTAGACAGAACCTGCTCATCCTGTGCCTCTTCAGACCATAATTCACGTAATATTGCCATAGGGCCCTTAACGTTACGTCCGTATAGCAATTCGAACGGAGAAAACCCTAATGACTCCTGTGGAACCTCCCTTATTGCAAACAGTAGTGCTGGGAGATATTTATCCCAGTCTTTTGGACGTTCTGCGCACATCCTACGTAGCATTTGCTTCAACGTCGCGTGAAAACGCTCTACAAGACCGTTACAGATAGGATGATACGGCGTCGTGGTTAACTGCTGGAGTGATAACAGCCTGCTTACTTCTTTCATAACTTCAGCAGTAAACTGACTTCCGCAATCTGTTAACATTTCATCAGGTATGCCAACTCTACTAAACATCTCAACTAACGCTTCGGCTACGCGTTCCGTTTCAATGCCGGTTAACGCTACCGCCTCGGGATATCTCGTCGCATAGTCTATCATTGTTAAAATATAGCGGGATTTCCTGTCAGAACGAGGTTCTATCGGTCCGACTATATCAACAGCGACTCGTTTAAATGGTGTGTCAATCTGTGGCAACTTTCCTAAAGGTACCTTAGTGACACAACCTTTTTGAATAGTCCTTTGACATATGTCACAAGATTTACAAATCCTTGCCACATCACCACAAACTCCAGGCCAAAAGAACTCAGTTAACACTCTATCTATAGTTTTCTTTATGCCCAAATGACCTGACATCAAGGTTTCGTGCGCCAATCTTAACACCTTTTCACGAAAGCCTTCAGGGATAATAAGTTGCAAAGTGACCTTGTTTCCCTTAGTAAACTGCCTATACAATAAATCTTTCTTTCGGATAAACTTAGTTTCACCCCGGTACAATCCACGACTCGGTAGGGCACCTGACTCGTAAGTCAGAGGTCCTGGGTTCGAATCCCGGTCTGGCCACATACTTTCGTTTCTCCTTCCGCTGATGCAAGAAGGGCAGTTGTCAGTTACTGGCGAAAGTATGTGCACTTAGTACTGGTTAACCGCTTAGAGGGTCTAAGCCTGCCCAGGAATAGTGTGGTTAGGTTAACTGACCGTCCCGACATGACCTTAGTTGTTAACCGTGGACGTTAAGCATCAAATCAACCAACCAACCAACGACTAATAGTCACATTCCCAGATTCCACTCTATGCCTTATGCCATTCAATTTCGGGTCAACAACTTGGGCCTGCCTCAACGCTTCCTTATCACTGGCAATAATTTGATCAGGAACTTTAAGTTTCTTATAGACCTCTTCACCTTGCTTAGCTTGTGACCTAGTCACTGCCGCCATTGCAAAATGGGACATATCGGGAAGTTTTGACCCGTCAATATTTCCAATAACCAGGTCATACAATGTATCTTCCATGCACAATGCCTCAGTTTTTCCTGTGAAAAATGGACAATCTATGTCAACCATTGCTAAGGGATACCTTTGGGTAGATTCATCAATCAAAGTTACATCAGATTCTCTACCAAGTAACTGATCATTAGAAACCAAGTTTCTACGAACGACACACCCAGTACAACCTGTGTCCCTTAAAACTACAACAGTCTTGCCATTAACCGTACCCTGCGCTGTTGGTAATCGCGACCTTAAAAAGTAACAGACACCTTCCCTATCCACGTTATTATCGATTAATGGACTTTCTTCCTTACTCTTATAGAGACCTTCAATTTCATGAGACCTATTCATTGTAGTTTTACAAAAGCTCATTTGATGACCCCGACCACGTCCGCGAGAATAACCCCGACCACGGCCATGATCTGAATTACTACCCTTCGTCTGCACAGTATCGCTCTTACTCTGTGATCTTTATGTCTCATCTTTCGGTGCATAACTACTCCCCTTATTTCCGCTATATCCGCTTACACTTGCACCTACCTCCGCACTATATGCTTGCTTCCTATCGGGATTCTTAAAACATTTATATGTTAAATGTCCCTTACCACAAATACTACATTTTATCTCTGGCTTCGCACTCGGCTTATTATCAGATCTACTCTGAGTTACGCCCTTACTATCACGCTGCCCCTTATTAACACAAGCAAAGACACCGCCACGTGCTTCTGCAAATAAATCTGCTTCCCTAGCCATCTCACCTAGATTCGTGAATGTTTTCGGTTTCAAATGAACATTATAGTTCTTTACTACAGGATTCTAAAAACTGATCTCTAGCGAAAAAATCGCAAACAGCTTCGTAAGACTGGTCTACTTTCGCCATTTTCAACCATTTATTAAGATACGACCTAAGTCTACTACTAAACTGAATAAACGTTTCGGACTTTTCAGGCCTATCATAGCGAAATTTCTTCCTAAATCCGCGTTCAGTCATATCAAAATTCTTTAACAACGCATCTTTCAACTTGTCATAATCTGCTGCATCATCTACAGACAATCTATCATAAACATCAAGCGCGCGACCTTTAAGTAATGCGCTTAAATATGCAGCCCAAACGTTTTTATCCCATTTATTCGCCGTTGCGTATTTCTCAAACCTTGATAAGTAACTATCCAGTTTGTCCTTACTTTCATCAAAATACGGTGATTTGGGATCTCGCGCATGCGCTAACTTTTCAGCCTTCTGTTTTTCTAATTCAACTCTAAACGTTACCTTCTGCAACTCTATCTGATTCTTTAACGCGCGTTGCTGCAATTCAAAACTATACTTCAACTTTTCTAACTCAACTTCGCTCGACAACTTTGCTTCCTTATTGCTTTCGACTTGAGACAACCTAGCTTCCCTATCTTTCTCAGCTTGCCGCTCTATACTTTCAATCCGCGCCATCTCGATTTCCCTATCCGCCGCAATCTTAGCTAGTTCTACTTCCCTATCCTTTTCGGCTTGCACAATCCTCTCTTTCTCCGCCGCGACCCTAGCTAATTCAATTTCCCTGTCTTTATCGGCCTGAGCAATTTTTTCTTTATCAAGTGCCCTTACCGCGTGCCTTTCTGCCCTCTCAGTCTCTTGCTGTTGCTTTACAAATTCCTGCAAAGCCTGCCCCTCATAACCTAACTCCTTTCCTGTTTTAACTAACTGATCCATGACGCTTAACGTAATGCTCACGTTAACTTAACTGAAACCGACATTCACTTATAGTCACACACGTTAACTAAAACGTTAACAATAATAATAACGAACTAATCCAACTAAAACGTTGATTAATAAGTATACTCGCGATCTAGACGTAGCTATTAAAGTTACGTTCGTAACAGACCGGAAATGACGTCATAAACTGACGTTGACTTTACCGAGAATCTCTTTTCACTATCATATGACACAATTAGATGACGTAAATAACCCACATTACAATTACGCCCAACTTGATCTAGCGTATCGGATATACAAATGTAACGTATGTAACGCAACGTATTAACACTGACACGACAACTGTACGTCCTACATTACAAAACCTTATAAGATACCAACGGTAAATCAAACTTAAGATTCTGCTATTAGGTTTAATTCATTGTAACGATATTATATAACGTTACGAGTGACCTACGTTTCTAAATCAGGACATAAAATGGACCTCAGTAACGGTTACGACACAACGTACAAACGTTTGAATTAATGAACTAACAGATTGTCATGCAACAGCAGTGCCAAGGTACTCAAACGGACCTTAAAACTAAATATGTATCATCCGTGCCAAGACAATTCAGGTCTATATACCTCAGTTTCCCCACTCAGATATGCAACCTGTTACATTCTATCACAAATTAATGCATGGGCTATCGCACTTCATCACGCAGGGAATAAGGATAGTTGACCTTAATTGAGTGTAGGTTACATTTACAAAGAATTTAGTGGCGAAATTGCTCCCCTAAAATTCACATCAATGCAAACAGCGTCACGTCACCTTAGAAAAGAACAATCAGAAAGTCAATAAAAAATGTCTGACAAAATTGTGCCTAGATTCTATATATATTGTCAATGTCTTACACTGGCAGATATTAACCGGATACCAAATCCCGTTACTTCATGACACCATGTTACGCAGAAGGTTTTACACACGGTCGACACGGGTGTAGAGCCTTATGCGTCGCCAGGACGGCGGAAGGTGACTTCCGGTTAAAAGGTTATCTACCAGTGTATTACACTAACAAGGAAACTCTAACAACGTTAGAATTTTTTGAAGTTTATATATAATGTAAATTCTATATACAACAATACAATTTACAACTGTCACAATTACAATAATATATAACACATATCAGTTCATGTCGCTGGCCCAAGTAAGGTGCTTGTTTCAAATCTGCAATCGATTTGCGTACAATACGCAAATAGATTACCGTCTGAAGTCAACACCGTACTCGGCTCAGCGCCATGAACTAAAGGAAAACACAAAGAACAAAAAACGTGAGTTTGAGCTCATACAAAAAAAAAAGGCCTTATGTTGGTAGACTTCAATTTGTCGTTCCCTGGATCATGTCATGGGCCAGTCCATATATCATGAGGAACACCAACTTCTATTAATACGCGCACGCTTATATACTGGTCGCTCCCTGGATCGTACTAGAGACCAGTTTATATATAACAAGACACACTATAGTTGACAAACACTGTACCACTTTCACCTCCGCAGTAATAAGATCGCCTTCGCCGATATTTTGTGCTTCCCGCCTCTGCTAGGCAACATGCACAAGGGCGTTGTAACTGCTCTACCCGGGTTGGTATTAACCTGGAGACGTATATCGAATCTCCAGGTGAGACGTGGCTCTAAGCCCTAACAGCTCACTGCCGGACTTGATGTGCCTAAAAATAACGAGCTTACACTTAATACATTGTAATTACATAATAACAATACGTAAGACTTGGGCCTGTCTTGGAAATACCATACAACGCCCTCGGCGAATGCCGAGCATAACGTGCACACGCCAGCCGTGTCACTAGACACGACTCGCGCTCACGATGTAAAGCCAAAATTGTGCTTACCACCTCCGCCAGTGAAGAAACGTAGATCCTACCACGCATGTGCGTCGAAGGACCTAACGCCAAACATTGTCAAGAGGTATACTGACGCCAACAGGTATTACCATGACATATCCCACATAAAACATGAATGAATCTAAACAATGACCTATTTACATTAAATTGATTGACCAAAATCTAACTCGCATATCTTTAAACTAAGCGTATTACCAGTTGCCATATAATAACTTAATAAGCGTTTCTAACACATTTGGGATCATAACGTTTGATCTGACATCATGACATCAATGATGTTATACCATATGACGCCGTCTAGTGAAGGCAAATCAAACGCATGATGACCAAATGTTACCATTATAATGTATGGAAAAAAACCTTAATGCGGTGCATGCTATGACGTCACTTGACGTCGCGAGTATGTAAATTAGTTCCATTACAAATCAATCTACTTCTATAGGCCACGTATACGTGAAACTAATATAAAAAGTGCTGACGTCGCAATAACATGAATGCAACTGACGTCACATGAATAACATGAATGCAACTGACGTCACATGAATAACATGAATACAATTGACGTCACTGGACGTCAAATAGACGCACACCAGTGAAACTAATGTAAAAAGTGCTGACGTCGCAATAACATGAATGCAACTGACGTCACATGAATAACATGTATGCAACTGACGTCACTGGACGTCAAATAGACGCACACCATTGCAACCAACATCAGTGATATAAACTATTTCCGTAATTTACAAAACTTCCTAATATACAAATACCATGCGCAGCATGGTCAGTATAAACAAAATTGGTCGACATATGCACAGCCTGATCACTGTCAACAAAATCAAATCAGTCGACACATATAATCATACCATATCAATCAGAAGTCACATTTTTCATTCTTAGCCAAACTATTCTAAATAAATATAATAAAATCTTACCCTTCCGGTCTTAACACAGAAACTAGGCACACGACAATATAACATCCATCAATTCACCTTAGAATTAAACAGCCACGTCTAATTTTTCAGTGAAAGAATAGGAGTATAAATACTATGCGTCTCACTTTTAAATCATGCGACACGAATCTAAGCGTGCAGGTATTCACCTTAAAATCATGCAACACACTGTCCACAATCAAGAGACTCGTGCAGGTATTCACCTTAAATTCATGCAATACGCTGTCCACGAGAGGTATTCACAAACAACCCATGCATAACGTAGCCACAATTCCGTAAATGTTTTATTACCACAGTTGCCCTAAAAACTGTAGCCCTACTGATTGAAAGGATTAAAACAATTTCGACGACATAATCGACGATCGGATCCATTTCGTAACAAAGACACGCACGGTAAACCGAATGAGCAGCTCTTTCCCAATCAGGTGGTCATTCAGCTACCCTAATCAAAAACAGCACCAACATCTATTTTTATCTATCTTAATTTTAACTTACAAAACAAAACAAAACAAAACAAAAGGCAGATTGGGTAGCAAAACAGGTGACTAAACCGTCAAAGAACATAGACAAGCGGACATAGCACAATACATGTATAGCATCAAGGAACACAACAGATGTACCGCCTTGGAATGGTCAGCAAAAGATTACTGGTGGCGGGGGGGGGGGGGGGGGGGAGGGGGGCTTAAACATGTTTTACTGGTACCAAACCTCGCCCTCTGCAGTGGTTCGAAATATTTAGTTAGCTGTTTGTTTCGCATGAATGTTTCCTAACCAATCAATGAAACATCATAGGAAACAAACAAATCACGTATAAGACCTATGATGAATCAGAGATGATGACTCAAAGGAAATAATGTATTGCAACACCAGGAGACCCCTGAGAAGTCAAACAACACCACTGAAATACCGGAGCAAAAGAAAATCATCAGTTAGACCCCGAATAACCAAGCAACAGGCAAGGCAAACTCCTGCCCCAGCCAACTAAACAAAGTAGCTTTATGCCGGGCCCGTCGTTGAGTCTGATACCTGACCAACCGGCGTGCAATTAAGGAGGGAAGCAAAGTTATTAACCATGATTGGGTTAACTACTAAACATGCAGACTGTAGCATTATATTTATGTTATATCCAGTACGATTGTAACGAATGGCAATTTTTCTGAATTGATCAGAAAAATCAGAGCTACCTACAAATTTCTTTGAATTTATAAACTAAGTCACCATAAAATTCTAGTTCCGATAGGCCCTGTTGCAAAAGACTTTTTAATCCGAATCAATTTATAGTGTCGGCGATAGAATTTTGAAAAAGCTTTTCGAAGTTTTTGATACTGATAGCCCTGTTGGAGAAGCTTATCAGTTAGAATCTTATTACGTTCACTGAAGTCAGTCACGTGACTAGACACTCTAGCAAACCGAATAAGTTGAGAAATGTAAACCCCATATGAGGTAGAACGGGGAACATCACCATCCAAAAATGGAAAATTCACTATTTCAAAATCAAAGTCATCGCGTTTATCATACATTTTGGTTGAAACAAATCCTTTTGAAATAGATAAATGTAAATCCAAAAATGGGGCTGCGGTATCGGCTGCAATAGCTTTGTTTAACTGCATCTCAGATGGATAAATTCCATTCACCATGCCTTCAAAGTAAGAATTTTCAATATTTAAAAGATCATCTAGATATCTAGATGTAGAATTACAAGCCTCAATAATTTCAGATTGTTTATCATTAGAAACAGAAGCCATGAAATCTCTTTAAAAGCAAAATAAAAACAAATCCGCTACAAGAGGAGCACAATTAGTACCCATCGGAATACCAAAAATTTGTCTGTATAACTTTGTACCTAATCAAATGTAAATATTGCCTTAAAGATATGTTAATGCCTCACACATGTAAAGGCTCTTCAGTGACCCTGACAATATCTGGTGACGAAACCAGAGAAAAGCATACTGTAATTTCTTAATCTTAATTGGGCAGTCAATTCAAAGACTAATTAGTATCAAAAAGAGTCAAAATTATATAAAAGACAATGATCTAGAATAAGAGTGTAAACCAAACTAAAATTTAAGATTCCTCAGAGCATAGCCTCTGATATCAAAAGACGAAGGGAGACGTTTTACGGTCGCCACACGGCACATCACCAGCTGCAGTAAAGTAGGCTTTCCCATTGAAGAGTGAGGTTAAGTTTGCATGTTAACATAATAAAACTTCGTCGCATATTATGACAAATGAACTTGTTCAAACATTCCACTGCTGTACAGATATAGAGCAGTTAAAACAAATCTCAGAATATTTGAACCTGTGTTGTGTGAGCGGGAGAAGCAAAAAAGTCACTGCAAAACAGAATAACTGGCTTTATAATATATATCCTATACATTCGAATGTATAGATCCAATCCATACCAGTTTCAAGAGCAATCTTTATACATTCAATGTCAGTGTGATGGTATGACTGCGATTGATAGAACTGCCATTGAGTATATACAGGATTGTTCACTAAACAAACTGCCAAGAATCATATGTAGACTGGCGAGGGTGTGATCTATTTACATTCAAATGGATACTGTGATGCTGGTAAATGTTTAATTAATACTGTTTTTGACTGGTTTAAGGCAGGTTTGTCCACTATGTAAACCTTAGTAGCTGACTTTTACACAATATACCTCCAGATCTCCGCACTGTCTAAAACAACCATGGTCTCTGAATTTCATGAATTTCAAAGGTAAAAATCATAGACAGGATACGAAATCTGGGTTGGCGGTCCCTTGAGCAGAGTTGACATGATTTTTGAAACTGGTGTAGAAAAAGACCTGTGTTAGGCAGTGGTGTTAGGCTTATTGATACGATATGACAGGTCCGGTATTTAGTGTGACTGACTTGAACGGCGTACACCATTTCGGAAAATTGTCTTGGATATGAAAGTGAAAGACATTCATGAAGAATTCAGAGTGCAATTAACAGAAATCTTCGATGAGTTTGTGGAGAAATCAAAACGCTTCTCAAATATTTAGTTTGTCTCATGCGCGCACCACCAAAACAGTACCGGCGAGAAAGTACCGAGTTTTATACTATAGAAGATACGTTTTACCCGATACTGCAGCCATTATAGGGCTACGATAAAACGATTACGATCAAAACGATGAGTCAGGTCTGACCCAATAATCTAAATTTGACTCTGACACTGACAGAAAACTTGACATAGCAAAACAGGATAAGAATACTGCAGGTAAACAAATCTGTGCAAAATTACGATATGCAATCTTATGCTAGTGTATTGTATAAAACTGATTTTCGGTTCGCACACTGAACGTTTCGAACTTTTTGTCAATTCGTAGTTTTCGACCAAAGCACATAGAGGGAAGTATCGTAGGTGGACCTGTTTCAGTGACTGACCAGTTTCAGTGACCTTATAAATTCTGTCAATATTTTTAAAAATTGATGCAGCAAATGATTCTTTTTTTGCAGAGATATACACTAAGTTATATTGCCTTCGTGTAGGTTTGATTAGAACACCATCCTGCCTTTAATAGTTTCACAGTATACAGGTTTACATGACAACCCCATTTTTCATGCGTTTTTCTTATTACTTTTTTTACACTGCTAAATTCCAATCAAATTTATTATCAGAGAAATATTTCAGACATATTTTCTATTTGTATATATTAATAAGCGGTACTCGGACAAAACGGACCATGGACAAAACGGACCAGACAAAACGGACCACGGTTAGGACAAAACGGACCACATTTCAGGACAAAACGGACCACTTTTCAGGACCAGACTGATCACGCTAGAAGACAAACCAAACCATTGATTGGTGCCAATTAAAAGATTAAGGAGTAAATAATTACCAAAGACAACGTTAAATGGTCACAATTATTTGACTACCGTTCATAATCTCAACTATCTTTGGTTGTCGCACCTATCTGATTAAGTTAATGGTAAGATATTTATCTTTTAAGCATGCAAATGTCTTTATTAGTGTTGCAACTAAAATAAAACATGCTTTCTCAAGGTTAACGGAAGGTCTGAACGTGGTCCGCTTTGACCTTAAACGTGGTCCGTTTTGTCCTGAACGTGGTCCGTTTCGTCCTGAACGTGGTCCGTTTTGTCCCAAGCGCGGTCCGTTATGTCCGTGGTCCGTTTTGTCCGTGGTCCGTTATGTCCCTAATTCTTAATAAGCATGTTATATTTCTGTTTATGTAAGTGAAGGTTTCAATGACAAGCATTAAACACTGATTTTATGGTCTTGAAATAATTGCTGTCCTTACAACAGCCGATCTGCACTTTTAACCAGTCTTCAAAGTTTCTTTTTAAATATTGTTGAAATTAAGTAACCAGGGACTAAATACTTGTTGAAAATATGTATACTATTGTTTTCAACATAAAATACTACAAAAACATTAGCATAAAATGCATTTGCTACAAGTTTTTGGTTTGTTTTGTAACCCTACCCCCTTATTTTGACAGGGTATTTCTGAAACTCCATCTTGTCATTTTTTTCTTGATAAGCATATGCAGCCATTGCCTGCAATATGTTTTTATATTCAGTTCATGAGTTTCAATCTTTAGCAACAGCAACCAGCTTTATATTGCAACTTGCTTAGAAAATGAGTGGGGGTCACTGAAACTGGTCCGACTTTAATACTGTAAGCTAAATATAGGTCTCTGAAATAAAGACCTCCAAAATTCAGTGTTTCAACTTTTCCATCTTTGTCTGGATAACATTCAAAAGTTAGAATGCCACACTAAAATAATCCATTAAATAAATCCTGCCTTTGTGTGAAACAGTGCCACTGTGTGTATCATACTGTTAGGGTCACTGAAACTGGTCATTCGAGGATACAAAGAAGAGTATACAGCACACGTGACCATAGCCAGCAGAATAATGGCATTATATTGATGCCATTAACAATTTTAACAGCTCTGAGTACCTTTAAACAAAACTTATTTGGTTATGAAAGAAGATATGAAAAAGAAATTTTAAGGGAGACAAATCTGTATGACATCTCAAGTATAAGCTTTTGCAAAAGCTAGATTCTGTGCCAGACAGATCTATACCAAAATAATGATATACATAATTATAACACAACTAAAGAAAGGAGGTATTGAGAGAAGGTGTGTGTGTGGGGGGGGGGGGGTACCTCAAAAGTTCACTAAACAAACTATACTATAGTTCATGTTTCATTTTAAAATAAGAAAAAAAAAATACAGTAAACTACGTGAACCGATGTGTCAAATTTGCCGTCAAAAAGTCTCCCTGATGGAGAACTCAGACTCCCTGAAATGAAATCCAAATCTCCCACATGGTCATCAGGACCTCATCACATGTATGTACATCTACCAATTAAGTGCATGGCCAGTATTGGCATAGTCTCACTGTGAACAACCTTAAAACATTTGTGCTGGGAGGTTCTTATGTACAGTTAAAATTAGGTAAAAACATGTTGTTCACAGTCAAGGTCTTAGGATATCTGCACTGACAAGGAGCTTGAAGTCATCCAGAGTCGGTGCAGATATGACCTTGGCAGGCAGACCATTCCAGAGACGGACTGTTGATGGAAAGAAGGATCCCTTGTAGGCGTTGATGGAACAAAAGCATACATGTGATGAACTCTTGAGGACCATGTGGGAGATCTGGATTTCATTTCAGGGAGATTGAGTTCCCCATCAGGGAGACTTTTTGGCAGCAACTTTGACGCGTTGGTTCGAGTACTTCACTTTTTTTTTGTGTGTGTGTGGGGGGGGGGGGGGGATTGGGGGAGGGGGGGGATTGGGGGAGGGGGGGTTCTTGTTTTAAATTAAAACATGAACTAAAGTACAGTTGTATAATTTGTTTAACTTCTTTACTTTTGAGTAACCACAACAAAAGTATGCCATTTCAGTGCAGTAACACTACCATCCTAAGTTTAATTTACAACTGTAATTCAACAGTACTGTTCATAGTGTTAGTGCTGACCATTCCATTGCTAAACTGCAAAAAAAAAATAAACAATCTGATTATCTGGAATTCTCAAACCATAACCCCTCCCCACTTTTCCCTAACCCTCAATATAAACATCCAAAATTGCATCTTGGATGATGGGTCCGATTTGCTCCAGTTATTTTGATGAAAGCTGATACTTGTTACAAACTCAAAATCTGTTTATCTCAAAACCGAGTTATATTCTACACTTTAATGAACATACTTGTCATTAGAGCTGTCTATTTTCGTTGAATATTAGATTAAGAACAAATATAGCTGCATATTTGGGTCATTAAACTTGTAGAATGGCACATTTTCTGTCTCAGTCAGATGCTGAAGATCGCGGATTTCCCATATTGTATTTATAAATTCACACTTGTTCTCATTTCACATACGATGTGTCTGAATCGGCGAGAACTGGATAGAAAAACGCGGGAAACTATTCTTAGAGTGAACGAACCGACTAAAATAAACCAAAAAAATTGCTGGCACCCGTGATGATTTCATGAAAGTATGATCTGATCAGCCTGCGCAAATTTTGCAGGATCGATATTTATAATGACTGTACATTACGTATCTGACATGTTTACTGAAAAAATCGATATCGAATTATTGTCGATTGGCGGCACTTGCATCTATTGCATTCACGCAATTTAATGACCTAAACAATAACCGATACATAAAGCCGTGACACAATAAAAGTCATTTGCTCTCGGTAAAAGTTACCTGCTATTATAGTTAGAACAGGTACCTTTACTGGCGTGCTAGCCAATTTAACACCTCGCTGCGTCTGATCAGCGTATACCCCTCGGAATGACACGTCCTATATTGCACCCTGTAGGTGATTAGGTCACGGACAGTTAATCCTTTTGACAGCCGCCGGGTAAGTAGTTACCGCAAAATGGACGGTTCAGAAAAAATTATGACAAGAAAATTCAGCATCCGGGTGATTCTGAATACTTTCCGGGAGCGCGGGAGATGGGCTCCATTTCCGGGAGACTCCCGGATGATCCGGGAGACATCACATGTATGCAAAATATTGGCAGGAATCGGTGATGGTGTCCTCTAGTTGCTACTCCTGTGGCTGTCAGGTACTGGCCTGAAGGGATTTCAACCAGGTTATTGATGATCCTGTACATCATTTTGACTTTGCTCTGGTCTCGCCTTGATTGAAGGTCCTCCCATCCAAGTTCTTGCAACATTGAAGTGACACTGCTGGTTTGGCGGTAGTCATTGCAGCAAAACCTGGGGGCACGCCTCTGTACAGACTCCAATTTGGCTATGTTGGAATTTGTCACTGGGTCCCATACCATCGAAGCATACTCAAGCTGTGGACAAACTATGGACTTGTAGCATTTCATGATTTGGCCTTAACATCCTTTGGGCAGCTTGAAAGATTTCTGCGAAGGAAAGCTGTAGTTGGCCCTTTTCGTCACTGCATCAATATGGCTGTTCCAGGACAGTTTACTGTCTATGGTGACTCCAAGGTACTTTGCTTTTGACGTTTCTTTCAAGGTCTGTCCATGAATGCTGTAAGAGGTTGGTATGACATTTGGCTTGCTGGTGATTTGGATGTGTTCACACTTGTCTGGGTTAAATACCATCTGCCAATCTCTTTCCCATACCTGTAGATGATTAAGATCTCTCTGTAGTGACTCTGCATCTTTCCGGTCTGGTATAACTCTGTACAGCAGACAGTTATCTGCGAAGAGTCGTACTGAAGAGGAAACTCTTGAGGGCAGGTCATTGATGTATACCAGGAACAGGAGCGGTTCAAGTACTGTACCCTGTGGAACTCCAGATGTGACAGCGACAGGAGAAGATGTCTTCCCATCAAGGACTACTTGCTGGTTGCTATCTGCTCCTAAATGCGGGTCTTCACCGCCCTTCAGATCGGGACGTTGGCTGGAAGCCCCCTGTGCAGGGAGAGTCATCCCCTGTGCAGGTTATAGATCCCTACGTTAGCTACATGGCTATAGGTAGGCTTTCATCCTGCAACACCGGAGTGTACAAAAGTACATTGTCTGTGTCCCCTTTGGGGGTGAAGGTGTAAATGGAAAAAGAGAGAAGAGAAGAGAAGTGCCTGCTACTTTATGACGTGATGACGTTGCATAGACGTCACTGCAACGTCATTGCCTGCTGGGATTCCATTGCACACAGCCTTTCATTATCACCCTATCATGGTCCCAATATGACTGAAATGCTGTTGAAAGGGATGTAAATCTCAGTAGTATCCATCTTTTTACCTGGCTGTTTGGTATTGGTATACCATAAGTTATTGTTTCTTATGACAAGGTTATTGAATCTATTAATAGATATGAATAACCATTTTAGATTGAATAATCTTTAAGTGAATGAATCATCCGTTTACTTTAGTTCTTTGAAGCAAAGTATTTTGAGAAATTGGTAATCATGTACCTGTAGTTTGCCTACATGACAGTGCCTCCTAGCACAACAATAACCTTAAATGTTGGGACATAAGTGCGTCAGCAGTTGGTGAAGACCCGCATTCAGGAGCAGCATTTGCCATACAGCATGGGGTACATTTATTTGGCATAGTTTAAAACATGGAATAAAGTGGCTTTGACTGTCAGAGATAATCCTTTTCATTTCATTCCACTGATATGGGATGACACTTTTACAGGAAAGAATTTGCTCCCTCTGAGGGAGCAAGGTCTTTCCTGTAAGAGCATCATCCTAAGTTCTTGGAACTAGTTATGTTCCATTCAAACCCTTTCCATGCCAGGGTTTAAACTGTGCCTCATCCGTCAGTTTGGAGCATAACCTCTACAAGTTAAAAAAATATAACTTAATGCAGATATAATTTTTTGCGACTATAGCAAAAGTAACCTGTTTAAGTTATAGTGTCTTTTTTCACCTTCATATTCTGGAGTTATCGTGATTTTTATGAACAGGTGGGTATTTTTCTCTGAGAGATCTCTTACATAACTTTATGATTAAGCAATAAAATCTGTATGCGTTGTCTAGAAATTGGTATGCAAAACCCTTGAAAATCAGGAAATTAACTACTTTTTAACTTAAAACAGTTTTTTTTTTTTTTTAGATTGCAAATTTAACCTTGGCCTAAATAATTTCAGACATAACCGTAATATGTTATTTTCTACATCCTTACTTTGAAATTAGCGGTAAATAGGGCTTTTTATAACTGTTTCAAGTTATATTTTTTTAAACTTATAAAGGTTATATACCTGACTGTCTGTTTGGATACATTCTCAGATTAAAGTATTACTTCAGCATCGGTGCATTTTTCGCCACAGGATAAATTGGTAATTACGGTTTTATCCTAATTAATGCCCCTGCTCTAATAAATGCCCCCTGCCTCTTTTCTGAAAATAATGTAATATTAACTTGTATAAATTCTTGTTTCCTTCTCTAGATAAGATTGCTCTTTGAAATGTGGTCTACTCTTTAAGGTAAGAATTTGCTCCTAGAAGAGCAAAGTCTTTCTTTTAAGAGTTGACCCCTACTTAGAAGGGAGACAAAAATAGAGTTGCTTCCTCAGTAAAAAGTATACCCATCACCTTTATATTGCTTATTTGAGGTATTTTGGAAGTGGCTGATTTACTAGACCTTAGGCTCTAAATAATGCCCTCCACCCCCAGAAATTTTTCAGATTGTCATCAAAAACCCACTTTTATGTTAAGCTCAGTCTGCTTCATGGCATTATCTTTCTATTGCAGTTCAAATCAATGAATGTGGTCCAGAAGGAAGTGAATTAACTTCAAACACTGACAAAAGCACCAACAGAAAAGGCTTTCACTGAATCTTTTGAAACAAATGCTGATATGGCTGATGTTAACAGTAGTGGTAATCCTGCAGCTCACGGGCTGAACGAGAATATGAATTGCCAGATCAGTGTGACACAGTCACAGCGCACTGAAGATCTATCAGAGACTCGGCTAGGCCTAGATGAAACAGTTGAACATGGAGCTGAAACTGATGTGTCTGTTGAGCATGATATGTCAGGCATTGAAATATGTTCAGGTGATCTGGGAGAAAGCTCAAATGAAACTGAGAGAGACACACATTATACTGTGACACTGATTGATTTGCCTCTAGAGATCTTGCTACATATAGCATCTTTCTTAAAGCCACAAGAAATTGTGTGTTCGTTATGTCAAGTGTGTAAGACATTATATGAGATATTTTCTCATGATCAGTATTGGAGGACCAGAATCAATGTGCGATGGCCACAGAAATATCCAGTTCTTGATAGTAAGTAACTGAATACTACTGTAATTCTTCTGTTACAAGACTGAGGTTTTTTCCATCCAAAAAAATGCCAAAAGTCTAGACCCATCTTATAAGACAGATCTACCGTAGGTCTTTGGGATTTAATTGAAAGAGAAAACCCTATATTATAGCTGAATTACACAACTTATTTACATTTTTAACCTAATAAACACAGTATGTTGCAATGTTGGAAACAGTCAGTGTCTAGATGGGCCTAATTCTGTCGGGGGTCAATAGAAGTCACCAAAATATGAACTTCATTGGCCCAAATTTATCTTCCCTGCAATAATGAATGAATGAGATAGACACTCTGGGCCATTGAAAGCTAAAAAGTTGGTATTAACAAGTTGTGAAGGTAGCCACATGTTGGTCACTGTGACACACCTTTAATAGAACTATTGAGAGCCGTTTATTCATACCACAAATAACTAAATCATAGTACATGTAAATTACCGGATGGTGGGGTATCATGTGGCGTTTGTTTTGATACACTGCGAGGGAAAATAGTGATGGTATAAGTGAATCTTGGTTTATCATTTATTTACTTCAGCTTGTTATTTCTCTTTTAAATGTTTTACACTAGTGGAACTATGTGCATCCTTCCAGTCCACATCTTTCCAGTTATAATGACCTTTTATTGAACCATAAACGTTAGTAGTGTACTTTGAGCAAAGACTCTGTCACAAAGACTTTCTGTCAGTGTGTAGAATATGCAGCTATTATAGAACTTTTCGATATTTCCTGATAAAAACTTTATGGCAGACTCCTTGCCCAAAGTGTGAATCTTTGCAATGCCATCAAAGTGTAATTAGATCCAGGACGATACAAACTGGAAAGAAATCAATCAGTGTAAAATATTGAAAGAGAAATAATAAGCTATTTTAATACCTTGACAATTCAGTCACTTTTGTCCATGCAGCTTATCAAACTTCACATGAATGCAGATTCACAGGCTGATGTTAGTCTTCCCTGTTCACAACTTGTGCATGACTTTGTTCATATATAATGTAACAATCAGAGATTTTGTGCCACAGTTAAGTCTTTATTTGAAAAGTGGGCAGCAACTTTAGATTAATTGCATTCTGTCCTTGTTCTATGTCATGATGGTGTTTGCTTCAGGAGAAGACTTCAACTGGCAAAAAGCGTGTATGGAGCGAGAGGAGATCCACTCTCAGTGGTCTGACCCCGGCAAGAATTTCCACCATTTCATGTTCCGAGATGGCTTCTTTGCTGCAGTAGATATCGTGCACTTGTTCCAGGTTGGTGCTGTATCTTAAGATTTGTGTCATGTTATGAACCAGACAAAATTGTATGGTAAACTGCTTCCTGGGGTCATATTTATAAAACAAGTTAAGTGGTTGCCATGCTGTTGCTAAGGCTAAATGTCTTTGAAGGAGATTCCCTACAACTATGAAACTTGCTGTGGAGGAACAGTCTTTTTCAGACTTTCCTCCAGAACAAATTTCATAGTTGTAGGGAATCTCCTTCATAGAAATTCAGCCGTAGCAACAGCATAGCAACAACTTAAGTGGTTTTATAAATATGTCCCCTGGTGTTCTTATTTCTGTATGAAAACAAAAGTTGGGGATAGTTTGGTGGGTGGGATATCTGAAACTTGCAGCACAATAGCAGAATACTTAAGATTCTAGATGTGAAAATTAAGGGATACAATGTTCAAATTTCTAGAAATCTTACCATTATTGTCATTTTTTTTAAGGGAGGAGATATTTTAGCCATTGGTTCTAGGGACCGCTACCTCAACATTATAGATCTCAGAAAGTATGACTGTGATAAACCAGCCTTTGAAAAAGACATGGTGATTTTCAAGGACCAGAAAATTCACAAGGTACTATGTTTATCTATAATATATAACAATTGGTGCAAAATGTTAACTTCAGCATGAAATATTTCATTATATGCAATGTCTGCACTGATAGGCATGGTATAAAATAGTTACTCCACAATTTCTGTGTCTGTACAGGGAGATAATCCGAAATAATTCACAAGCTATGCTTGTGGATTAATTCGGATTATTTCCCTGTACAGACAGACAAACTGTGGTATATGTATCACATATTACTAGCATGGCATGTATTCTGACATTTCATCCACTTCTTTACTGCATCCTTTCATCTCAGAATTAGAAAATGTATTTGTCATATCAGAGTAGAGGATATTTACAATATGGCTGGCAAACAGTGCAAATCATGGCCAGACTGCTCATCAACAATATATATTTACACCTGCCATTGACTTCCCTTAGGTAAACCTTATAGAGCAACTAGCTTCATACACCAATGAACATTAATTGATTATGTGACATCGTCAAGCGACGTCTAAGATAAACAAACATCTTGATTGGTCCATGTCACATTTTTTTATGCCACATCATGCCAAGGGCTGTTTAATGCAATTTGCTGAACACATTGTTACTAACTTTTCTTCAACCCTTATTTTGCACATTCTACACTTAAATTACCGCAAAAACTGCACAAAAAAGGGTCTAAAAATAAAGTGTAAATGTAAGAATGAAAATTTGATTTTTCAGCATTCATCATGTGAAGAAGCCAGTGGTCTTCGCTAAAATTCTATTAGAAGTGCTTTGCGCTTCATGGAATTTTAGCTCCCCCCACTGGCTTCACCACACAATGAATACTAAAAAATCAAATTTTAATTCTTAAATGAATACAATTGTTTACAAAGGCCAAAAGATATGCAAATTCAGAGGATCAGATTTTTTGTGCAAAAGTACAGGAAGACCTGTTGCATGATTCTCTGTATCAGCAATAGCATGGGTACCTACAAGTGTTTGACTAGAGCATGTGCAGGGTACGGAGACAGTAAATGGTCTGTGAAGATTTTGAAATGTATGGCTGTACCTCCATATTTTTCTGCCATTTTTCCATAGGGAAACACATTTTGCGAATCCCATTTTGCTCCCTGGAAAGAGATCTACTCTTAAATGAAGAGCAAATATTGTCCTTAAAGACTTGACCTCCATTGAGAAAGAAGGCAGAAATGAAATGAAAATGGCAGAGTTGTAACTTTAAGAACAGTTGACCTGACCTGATTATCATGTGCACTGACTGAATGTTTGCAAATGTATGGAGACAGTTTTACCCATAATCAGTACTTGTCCTTTTAACTCAAGCTGTGTTTTGCATTTGTGAAAATATAGTGAAACTGAAAACCAGAGATTCCATCTGGTCGATTACTTCCCATTGACAAATTTCTTATTTTGTAGGGCTGGGTGTGGTCTATGGCATCCTGTGATAATATACTTGCCACCGGATCCTGGGATACTTTTGTCAGGCTATGGGATGTTGGAGAAGCTGGAGTGCAGTTTCATTCCCATATTAAGTAAGTTCTGAATTCTTTCCACTGAGTGTCTCATCTTGAAAGTTTGAGATGCTTATGAGTTTTAAGATGTTCTGATATTTTGTTTTATTTTCATTTTTTTTTTTCGATGAATTAATAGTATCACGTGCTAAAGCATTTCTTAACATGAGCATATTTATGTGTATATTCTTATTTGAATAACGAATATCGTTTCAATGTGACTTGTACTTTATTTGTCTTCTCTCTAAGCCCAAGTTTTATTCCTAGAACATTTGTTTTTCATTTTGCCATATTACATGTATATTTTGAACCTCTGTATCGTTATTTTTTTCTGGGTAATACCTGTATTCCTTTAACAGTTAACTATAATAAGTTATCTGCAAATCTCCATTAAATTGAATTGACTCATAATTTTGATTTTTAGATGTAAATCAGCCTTATTGGCACTTCATATGGAGCCAGGTTTCATAGCAGCTGGAGGTTTTGATAAGAGATTGTACATGGTTGATCCCCGAGCACCAGACAATATTACAATCAAGCGTTACCATGCCCAGCCAATCCTTAGTGTGGCTGCTGACGATAAATATGTGATAACAGGAAGTGAGGATAAAGTGATATCAGTGTATGATAGGGTGGCTGGGAAAAATTACAAGAAGATTGAGGTAAATAAGAGAATGTAGCTAATTTTTACAGTCTGTAGGGTGCTCCATTTATCAAAGTTTGACCATATAGTCAAACTTCGATAACCAGAACAACCTTGAGATCCTAATACTGTAAATCATTTAATATCTGGAAATATTACTGACATATTGACACAGATTAATTCTGCGTTCATGATAACAATGATACTGAAGAAATATTGGTGTAAATTTGTGACATTTTTCTTTCACTTTTCCATTAAACTATAGATGTAGGCGTATATTACTATCACTTCATTGAGCCGATTCTAATGGGGTACTTGAATATAGAGTTTAATGAAAAGGTATAGAAAACATTTCAAATACTCATCCTTACTTGTTTTTTTCTGAGCCTCTGTTTTGATGGGCATGTAAATGTATTAAAAAACAAATATTGGCAGACTTAAATTCCAGTGCTGTTTACCTTAATCACCAATTTCCCCTAAATTCAGTACTGTTAACAATTCAGTACTGTTAACATTCAACAACACATTTCAGCAAGGTAAGGTAGACTAATCTGTTGATTTGGCCCACTACGGTAGAGTTATTGTGTTGACTTGGTATACTGTGATGGTTGTTCAAACTCTGTAGCTATTGCAAACTGTATCTAATAATTTTTAGACTGACAGTTTTATAATGGACTTGAGTTATGGAGATGGTCAGTTGTGGTCAGGGGACAAGGAAGGTAAACTACACCTCATAGATGCCAGGGATGGGCTCTTTGATGAAACAAATATTCAGGTAAATATACAATGCAGCAATAGTTGCAGGGTTGCAGCAAAAAACATCTGGGCCCGGTTGTTCAGAACCAATGACGTCCTCGTTAATTAATGAGACATGGAAATTTCAGATCTTTATATCTGAAATTTGCCAATATTTTTTGTAGAAAAAATGTAAGAAGCTTTTGCACTGCAAAAGCCCCTCTCATTTTTCGACAAAAAATATCAGTGTAGTTGGATGTAAAGTGGTAAAACACTAAATGACCTCTTGATGAGCTTTTTTTTTTGTTAGGCTAGTGATGGTTTGAACAACTGGGCCCACAGGAATTTTTTTTAGGTCAGGAAAAAGTCAGGGAATTTTGAGGTTAATCGAGGAAGTTTGGAAAGGACTTAAAATTTGAAAATAAATTTCTATAGTAGTCTTTAGAAATTATACCTATTGTATTGAACGGGAAAGGATGCACTTTCTTCGGAGATAGTCCGTCTCCCTCCTCATAGGAAGCTACCCTTAAAGAAAAGAATTTGCTTCCTGAGGGAGCAGAATCTTTCCTTTAAGAGTAATCTCCAGTTTCCAAGTGATACACTTAGCACTGTTGAAGCAAAGATGAAAATTAACTTTTGGGTATGTAAAAAGGGTATTGAAAACTGTAAAATATTAGTGAGAAATGAGGGAAAAGTCAGGGAATTTTTGAATAGAGGATAAGTGTGGTCTTCTGTGCTTGGACCTTTAATACAATGATGTATAGCTCTCAGGGGTGAGTTAAGATAGATATCTGGGATCGAGGGAAGGAAATAGTTTTTAGAGTGATCTGCCTTGAAGGTCTAGCATACATCTTAATAGCAAAGACTTGGCTCAGCATTTGCATCTGTACAGACTTCTGAGAGAGTCTTTTCTCTTTATAAATTCTTAAGTTTCTGTGGACAGTTTATGCTAATGGAGAAGATTCTTATTAGACTGGATGAATAGCTGATACAAGTCTTATATACCGTATATGCGGTAATTTTTGCGGGTTCAAATTTTCGCGGTTAAGGATCAAAAACATAAATATTGGCTCAAGTGAAAAGTACCAGCAACTACCGAAGCAAACACAAACAAAATATATGATCACTGTGTTTACAGAAAACACTTTGTAAGAAACAGGAAATTTTTCACAATTTTAATATTCACGGTTTCTAATCGACCGCGAAATACCGCGAAAAATGGAACACCGTGAAAATTACCGTGTATACGGTAAATTCTTAAGTTTCTGTGCACAGTTTATGCAAATGGAGAAGATTCTTGTTAGACTGAATGAATTGCTGATACAAGTCTTATATATTTGAGCCGCCACACGAGAAAACAAACAAAGTGGTGGTGAGCCCTGTGCAGACTCAGATCAGCCTGTGCATCCGCCCAGTCTGATCAGACTCTTTGCTAAGTGCTTAAAGGGTAGCTAAGGGTCTAACCTACCTCCATGCGGACTGCAAAGACTCTGATCAGACTGGGCAGATGCCCAGGCTGATCTGAGTCTGCGCTGGACGCACAATCACTTTGTTGGTTTTGTCGTGTCGCGGCTCATTTACAAATGCTTTGTAGTGCTGTTCTTGATGGGATGATTTATTTTACATACCTGTAAAATAATTATTTTTTGGGTAGCACCAGGATCTAAAACTGATAACATCGGCTAATTAATTCCATTTCAGTGATACATGCAGTCAGATGAGACATAGTGTTCCACAGAATTTATGATATCTCTCATATCATTTCTTCTGTTGTATGATCCTTTAAGAATTCTTTTTATTCTTGCAGACAGTTGATGTTGGACACACAGGCAGGTTAACAGGTGTTGTACACACTGATGGTGGAATATTCACATGCTCAACTGATAATTCAGTGAGAGTTGTGGACCCTGTTCTAGAGCCCTCTGTTATAGCAAACCTCACCTGTCATGCAGCTCCAGTTGCTAGGGTAAGCTTCTATATGCATGCTTTAGTTTCTGTTAGGAGTTATCACAGTATGTAAAAGGAATGCTGATCACCTTTGACACCAGTTTGTGCATCAGTGAAGTCTAGCCAGTTAGCCTTGATTTTGGAAACCAAAATCCCTCTGGAGCATACATGATGTGCAAACAAGAAAGTCTCTGACCAGGGTCTTGGTTGTTGCATACGAAGCATCTGCTTGATCAAGTGGTTAGTGTTCTAGACTTTGGATCACAAGAGAGTGTGTTCGAGTCCTGCTGGGAGTGAGCTGTCCAAACCTAAACTGGGCTTCATTGCACAGGGTCCTTCAAAACACCCTCGACAACCTTAAAAGGATATGGGATAGAATAGAACAGACAAGGTAATAAACAATAATATTAAAAATATGGAAATACTTCTACAGGACTTTTGGGTCGAACAGATACTGATTGCGAAACCTGCAGATTTACAGGAGAGAATTATTGACATTATTTGAAAATATTCCTTTGATTCTTGCTGGAATGGTGGGCCTTTTGGAATTATTTTCCATTTTTGTCGCACCTGCTTTAGCAAGGTGTGATATAGGAGTTCACCTTTCCGTCCGTCCGTCAGTCAGTCATTCCATCCGTCCATACGTCTGTCTGTCCGTCCGTCCACAATTACCTTGACCCTAGTGTTTAAGTCCATTTCTCTCAAACTATGATACCTACAATCATCAAACCTGGTATAAAGTTTCTTCCTAGAATGTTCTCGAGATATGTTGCACTTTTTTCTACCCTTGACCTATATTTCACACTCTGCTGACTTCGTAAAATTTTATGTCCAAAATTACCTCGACCCTGGTGTTTAAGTCCATTTCTCTCAAACTATGACACCTACAGTCATCAAACCTGGTATAAAGTTTCTTCTCAGAATTTTCTCAAGGCACGTTGCACGTTTTTCTTTCCTTGACATATATTTCATGCTCTGCTGACTTCGTAAAATTTAATGTCCAAAATTACCTCGACCCTAGTGGTTAAGTCCATTTCTCTCAAACTATGATACCTACAATCATCAAACCTGGTACTAAGTTTCTTCTTAGACTGTTCCTGAGGCACGTTGCACTTTTTTATCCTTGACCTGTATTTCATGCTCTGCTGACTTCGTAAAATTTAATGTCCAAAATTACCTTGACCCTAGTGGTTAAGTCCATTTCTCTCAAACTATGATACCTACAATCATCAAACCTGGTACTAAGTTTCTTCTTTGACTGTTCCTGAGGCATGTTGCACTTTTTGCTATATTTAACCCTCTGCTGACATTATGAATTTCACGTCAAAAATTACATCGACCCTAGCCTGTCAGTCCATTTCTCTTAAAGTATGATACCTAGAATCATCATACTTGGCAAAAAGTTTTGTCATAAAAAGATCTCAAGGGATGTTGCACTTCCTTCTGCCATTGACCTTTATTTCAAGGGCTGCTGACTTTGTAAATTTTACGTCCAACCTTGCATTGACACTAGCATTAAAGTCCATTTCTCCACAATGGTATAAGCATCAAACCTTATGCTTGATGTTTATTTTATGCTTTGTTGGCTTTGAAAATTTGTAGGTCAACATGGCATCCACATTTGTATGTACTCTAGCGCATTAAAGTACATTTCTCACTAACCCACTTACCATCATTAGAGTAAGGGGACATGGCTTCGCACACTTTTATGACTTCAGCAGCATTCGCTGACAAAGCTTCTAACATAATGCCTGTTTCTTCATATTATAACATACCTTGACCCTTTCAGGACTTTATGCATGAAAATGTTTGGTCTCAGGCTCTGACGTCAGCTGTCGCACGTGCAGTAATATGTACTGCCATTCTATGTAATAGTTTGGGTAAACGAGGACAAGGCTTCGCACACCCTTTTTGGAAGGAAGAAGAAGCTTTCTAGATGACTTTAAATATTCTGCCATACATCTTGGGACCAGTAAATGAAAATTATAAAACAACTTCCAATATGCTGTTATTGTTTACAGTTTGCGAGGTGAAAGTATAATGTCAATGCTTCTTTCATTTATGAAAATATGAAAATCAGCGATTTTCAGCATTTTATTTGATTTTCTAAAAATAAGTTAAAAAGTAGCTGATAAGTTCTTGTTGAAGTCATCACATCTCGACTGTGTAGTCTTACAGTAGACCTACGACTAGATAAGATGATAGCTAAAAATAATATGCGGACTTTAATTATAAATGTGAGTGACAAAATTCACACCCCGTGGCATGGAAATTCTTTTATGTTCATATAACCGGCATAGTTTATGATGATTGTCCACTTTGTATACTTATGCAAGCAAAGCATAATTTCATAAACATTTCAGGAGCCAAATTTCGACAAAGCACTATCATGATATTGTTTGTTATAAAAATGTTAAACTTTGTCGACTCTAATCTGAATGTCACTTAACATTTTGGCGCCAAAATGCACTTGATGCACTGAACGCGTAACTGTTGTCACAAAACTTACTCCACTAGCCTTGTAATATTTGCAAATTAAAATGATGTTAAGACAACTGATAACTGACACGTATAAAGAAATCTCGGAGGTGTGTGAAGCCATGCCCTGTGCAAAGCCATGTCCCCTTACTCTAGGCATGGCATAAAATGTTTTCTTAAGCTGGTCTCTTCGATTGTTTAACTACTTTATACTTTAAATGATTATTTCGTACTCTGTTGACTGTTGAATTTTATGTCCAGAACTGCATTCTTCTTTTTTCTGATCAATTCCGAAAAATAATAATACGTCACAAACGTATTGGCTATAATTTAAATGTTATGTGACAGTCTGCATGCTTAGTGATTAACCCAATCACGGTTGATAACTTTGCTGCACTCTTTAATTGCACACCGGGGGATCGGTCGTCAGACTCTATGATGGCCCCGACCTAAAGCTATATATTTTAGTTGGTTGGGACCGGAGCCTTTTTGTCTGTTGCTTGGTCCACCGGGGCTCAACTGGTGACCTTCTTTTGCTTCAGATTTCCAGTGGGGTCGTTTGGCAGGACAGGGATCTCCACCTGTCAGACGGCCCGTTGTATCTGTTGAGTCCTCGTCTTTGCTTCTTCATGGTGTTGAAATTTGATTTATGTGTTTACCGTGATGATTCATTGACGAGTTAGAGGGTTATCATGCGAACCGAACAACCAACTGAATGTGTTGTACCACTTCAGAAACTGAGGGTGAGGTTGGGCCTGTAAAATCGATTTAAGCCCCCCAGTAATTCATTACTGACCGTTCCAAGGCGGTAGTTCTGTTGTGGTTCTCTGTTGCCTGTTTTTGGTGTCAGAGTTTCTGTGATGTTTTACCTTATGTATGTTCTTATTATTTTTGGTTCGGTTTGGGTTGCTGAGTGGCCACCTTTTGGGAACAAGCTGCTCACTCGGTTGGCCATATGTTCTCTGTATCTTGATTATTTGTAATCTTAGTTGTTTCCAACTATGGTTTGAGGGCTGGATTTGGATTTTGATTGTTTCAGTTCCTGGTCTTTGCATACTTTTTACTTTTCTTAGCTTGCAAGTCCAGTTCGCTCAAATTTTTATACATGAATTCATCAAATCTAATCAAACCATGATCTCTGATACTGTTTAAGAGCAAGGCAGGTGCGACATAGCATTCTGCAGAATTCTTGTCATAGTTAAAGCTGCCTGTGATTAACTTATGTCATATAGAATTTTAAAAAAGCATCGTTTGTTCTACCAGCATGTCTAAAAGACACTACTTCAGAGCTCTAGATAAGAGGAGTATTTGGTGATAATTAGGGATAATTTTTGTTAAATCTGCATAAAAACATATGTTGTGACCCCTCATCTGAACCGTCTCGTCGCCTCATCTGAACCGTTTCGACAAGACAGTTCATATGAGGGGTCACAACATATGGTTTCGATGAGAAATAAAAAAAATTATCCTTAAGTATCATCAAATACACCCTCTTATCTAGAGCTCTGCTACTTGTATGTAATAGCATCCTGTATGAGGAAATATTTCCTCTTGTGTTTTCCCCAGAAATCACTAAAATAGCATCATATTTGTATTAGAGAAAATGTCAATATTTTACAGATCAGTTACAACAACGGTGTATTAGCAAGTGCTGGCAGTGATGTGGCTGTGGGAGTGTGGATGCCGAAAAAAGATAAGACATTTATCTGAAAACTGAAAAGAGATGTGCAGATACAGATATACAGGGTCAAGATGGGTGGTTTATGATTTATGTTAAATCTCCTGAACCATCTCATGTTGTACTTGACCTGAGGGACCACAACTTAACACTTTTATGTTTAAGCCTGGTTGCTGTCAGAAGAAGAAACAGAGTAATTTGCTGGATTTTGCACTTGCTTTTGATGGGGTTTATCCTTGGCAGTCATTAATGCCACATACAGGGGTGACATTAAAACTTTATACTGTGGGTTGGGAAGGTAACGGGATGGAGCCTGTGCAAAGAGAGCCAGCTATGTATATATTAAGATGTATGGGTACATGTTTATGTTTAATTTTTCCACAATTTTTAGAAACGGGAATTACTTTTGTGACTCTTGTATCCTCTCTGGAAGATGAACTCCTTCCATATGGGGGGTCTACCCTTGAAAGAATGAATTTGCTTCCAGTGGAGAAAATTCTTTCATTTCAGGGTTAATCCCCTTTTAGAAGGAAGGGAAAAATGAAAATGTCAAGAGTTGCTTCCCCTGAAAGTGTACCCATTCATCTTAAAGGTCCTACTGTGATTACATGATTACAGTTTATGTTCAAGATTCAGAGCTCCGGATAAGAATTGGTTACAGAGATAATTCAGAGATATACTTTCAAATTTCTCAGTGAAAACATACTTTGGGACCCCTCATTAGAACTGTCTCTGAGAGAAGATTCTGATGAGGGGTCACAATGCATGTTTTTAAGGAAAACTAAGGAAAATTGTGCTATAATTATCTATGTTACCCCTTCTTGTCTGGAGTACCAAAGATGTGTTCAGAGTACAGATTTACCACACTTACCAGAAAAGGTAAATATTTTGTAAAGTGCACGGTCTGCACAGAGAAGGGTAGTATAAATGATGGTACCATGATATTTCTGATGCATGGTTGATAATCCTTTTGCTATAGCTTGGTTGCTTATGCTTGTTGTTGTCTCCCCATATATTGGATCAAACCATGGTATTACTGTTACCTCCACATAATCTTCAAGAAAATGTGTAGCAGTAGGTAAAGAAAGAAAAAAAGGTGTGGTTCTTACATTTTTTGCAAGAACTTGTTATTTACAGAGAAATTCAAATTATCATCCAGAATCCTGGATGAGATCATATTGTGAAAGCATACAAGATGATTTTAACAATTTGATAATAGGGGAGCATCAGGTAACTTGGGACAGCGCGTAAATTCGGACACTGACATTGTTTCCTTTATATGTCAATTGTTTGGAACTAAAACAAAAATTAACTCGTCAAACAGAGAAAATCCTGATGAGACCGCTCATTATGAGCCGTCTCATCTGCATCTTCACTGTTTGTAATTGTATGTCCGAATTTACCCGCCTGTCCGAAGTTACCCGACTCTCCCCTACATGGCAGTTGGAGAGAATGATAAGCAAACTCAGGGTGGACAAAGTCTCACTTTTAGACTCTTTGGCAGGAAAAAGTATTATTTTTCACCATTTGATTATAGAATGTCTCCAGTTTCAACCATTGCTCTCTGTGTCTAATTAGACGCGAAATTAAGTTATTGTTACAATAGAAATGATAACACTTTCATGGCAAACAAATCCACCATTTTATTTTTTGCCTCCCTTCTCTGTGGGGATCAACTTTAAAAGAAAGAGTTTGCTCCAGAGAAGCAAACAGGAAGTCACGAAAATTGTTTCTCTATGTTAAAGTGGTGGAAAAATATTGAGGTATACCTATACATCTTAAATGGACTGGCCCCGAGGTGATAAAACTTGAATACATTCTCAAACTCAAAATAAAGCACACTGATTGGCTGCTTCCGAGCATGTGCTCGGAAGCAGCCAATCAGAGTGCTTTATTTTGAGTTTGAGATTATTCTCAAGTTTTATGACCTCGAACACTGGAGACTATACTACTTGACAGATATGGGAAAAAATGCCCTATTGTGTTTAAGTATTGAGACATCTAAAACCGTTAATTTTCCATTTGTCCCAATATTTAAGCATATTAGGGTAGTTTTAAAATCTGCTATGATATCTGTGATAAGCTCTGTTGTAAGATATTTATCATGTACATGTATAGATAAGCGTTGTGCTGCAAGTTGCATTCTTTTGCAACAAACATATCACTAGACAGTATGACGTTTTAAGGAATGCTGTCTTGTCACTATCTGATCTGTTCAATATTTGTGTCTTATGAAATCCAGTTTTTGTGAATAAATGGAAGAATAATTTGTCATATATTATTCAGTCTTGTATATATGAATCAGTCTTACCCATTCTAACAGTATAAATGTGATATTGTTATACAAGTTGGCAATGTATTTGCAAAAAACTCAAACAGTAGTGTTGCACATATATATGCACATATAGAATTACCATGGACTTCCATGTTATGATTGTGTGAAATAACATACACACTAAACATAACATGGAAATCTGTGGAAGAATATTACATTAACCACCAGGTGAACAGCTGGAATTGATTTTGCTCTAAAGTTTTTATTTCTACTCGATCAGTTTAAATGAACAGTAGTATTTCAAGATATAGCAGTTTTCAGTTGCTGTTAGTGGATAAACTTTTCATTCTGACTTCTTGAGAATACCAAGTCTAGTCCGATCAAACAAGTATTTTGATTTTAGTTTAGTAGGTCTCAGCTACCTCCATGCAGACAGTGAAGACTCTGATCAGACTGGGCAGATGCCCAGGCTGATCTGAGTCTGCGCTGGGCGCACAACAACCTTGTTAGCTCACCTGTGGTGAGCTTATAGTATAGACTTGGTCCGTCGGCGTCGGCGTCCACAATTTTATAACATCTTTTTCTCAGAAACCACTAGGTGGATTGAAGCCAAATTTCATATGGAGCCTTAACAGGATGGGGGAACGAAAGTTTATATATTTGGTCCAGGTCACATGACCAAGATGGCCGCCACGCCCATATATGGTAAAAACCCTTCAAAAATCTTCTTCTCCAGAACCAAAAGGCCTATGACCTTGAAACTTGGTATGTAGCATCGGGCATGCGGGCCCATCATAATTTATATAAATCGTGACCTTGTGATGACCTTGACCTAATTTATGACATGGTCAACTTTGGTACGTTAGGCTTTTATATGGGAAAACGCTTAAACGGTGGATTTCTCAGAAACTATTTAAGTCTAAGGTACAATACTTGGTATACATGGTTGACTAAATGACCAGATGAAGATATTATGTCACTAAAGGTCAAGGTCATTCCGTCGGACCATCCGTCGTCAAGCTTTTCAAACATCTTCTCCTCTGAAACCACTGGGCCGATTGAAGCCAAATTTCATATGGAGTCTCAGTGGGATGGGGGAATGAAAGTTTATATATTTGGTCCAGGTCACATGACCAAGATGGCCGCCATGCCCATATATGGTAAAAACCCTTCAAAAATCTTCTTCTCCAGAACCAAAAGGCCTATGACCTTGAAACTTGGTATGTAGCATCGGGCATGCGGGCCCATCATATTTTATACAAATCATGATCTTGCGTTGACCTTGACCTAATTTACGGGATGGTCAACTTTGGTATGTTAGGCTTTTATATGGGAAAACGCTTAAACGGTGGATTTCTCAGAAACTATTTAAGTATTAGGTACAATACTTGGTATACATGGTTGACTAAATGACCAGATGAAGATATTATGTCACTAAAGGTCAAGGTCATTCCGTCGGACCATCCGTCGTCAAGATTTTCAAACATCTTCTCCTCTGAAACCACTGGGCCGATTGAAGCCAAATTTCATATGGAGTCTCAGTGGGATTGGGGAACGAAAGTTTATACGCGGGGTCTGGGTCACATGACCAAGATGGCCACCATGCCCATATATGGTAAAAACCCTTCAAAAATCTTCTTCTCTAGAACCAAAAGGCCTATGACCTTGAAACTTGGTATGTAGCATCGGGCATGCTGGCCTATCATAGTTTATACAAATGATGACCATGTATTGACCTTGAATTAATTGACGACATGGTCAACTTTGGTATGTTAGGCTTTTATATGGGAAAACGCTTATACAGTGGATTTCTCAGAAACTATTTAAGTCTTAGGTACAATACATGGTATATATGGTCAACTAAATGACCAGATGAAGATATTATGTCACTGAAAGGTCAAGGTCATTTTGTCGGTCTGTCCGTCATCAAGATTTTCAAAACATCTACTCCTCTGAAACCACTGGTCTGATTGAAGCGAAATTTCATATGGAGTCTAAGTGTGATCAGGGAATAAAAGTTTGTTCTCAGGGTCTTGACCAAGATGGCCGCCATGCCGTATATGGTAAAAACCCTTCAAAATCTTCTTCTCCAGAACCAAAAGGTGTACGACCTTGAAACTTGGTATGTAGCTTTGGGCACTCAAGCCCATCATAAACATTAAAATATATATCAGGACCAAGTGTCAGGTGAGCTACAGGACCATTGGTCCTCTTGTTGGTTTTGTCATGTCGCGGCTCAAATCTATCTGTCATTTTAGCTGAATCTAGTTTTGGATAGAGAAAACCATCTAATGGCAGAATTACACAAGACTGTTAAGATATAAGGCGGTGGGATGGGGGGTGAACCCGAAATTTGTAACAAATTACATATGGTAATACTTTAGAGGTCAAATAACGCTGATCTTGTTTCTCCGTGTAAAACTGTCTGGGATGCACACGAGGAGATAATGTGATCAGTACTGACCCACATGGGCTTCTTGTTTTGTCTTGTTTATAAATCTGAAATTGGTTGTTTTATAAACAGCTTGGTTGAGGTGGCATTAACTGAAATGATATTTGTTATTTTACTTTGTTGGGTGCATCAGCATATGTCACAATCATGTGGGTTTCAATGTAAGTATTAAATAGACTTTGAAAGAATAAAGTCCGGATACAGATTCGAAATTTAGTGATATCTCAGGCCTAACAAGGCCTAACTACCCGGTCGGCCATATTCTTTCGTTTCTCCTTCTGCTGATTCAAGAAGGGCAGTTGTAAGTTACTGGTGAGAGTATGTGCACTTAGTACTGGTTAGGAGGTCTAAGCCTTCCCGGGAATAGTGTGGTTAGGGTAACTGATAGTCCCGAAATGACCATAGCTGTTTACCGTGGATGTAAAACAATAAATCAACAACTGTAGCAAGTGCCATCCCATCGTAAAATTAAGACAGGGGCCTGAATACTTCAAATCAGTGATCTTATTCTGACGAAAAGGTCTCTGTCTTGAAGTCATGAAGAGATGGCATTTGCTAATGATGAAAGACCTTTCTCTGGGGTAGTGGCACCTATAAAACTTAAAAGTGGCCCTAATGAGGTCTGAGATGTATTACTTCTTTCTTCACCAGTATTGAGAATTTCTTTGGAAATCTGTGTCAGTTAACATTGAAATCATAGGATTGTGACATGTGTTGTCCACAATGATAAAAACTATGTGCATATATTGAGTTGTCTCCATGTTATTTTGAATATACATAATATATACTTCACTGTAAATACATTATTGTTTGAATATTTTATAGTTTTATAGTATTTAATAAAGATATGCAATATACTCTAGTATGCCATATTTCTGTGTTCTTCCAACTTGGACCTTAGGCAATAGGCCTGCAAGGGAAATCACTAAGAGGTATCATTTTACCTAAGAAATTATTTTTTCGTACATATGAATTATTGCTGATTAACATACGATGTTGGAAGGCAGATAGCAAATATTCTTTTACGAAGGAAAGCCTGAGCGAATTAATTTTTACATGAAATGAACATTATAAAGAATGAAAGTGCAAGGTTCTGTGACATTTTCTAAAGGATTGTCCTGTCGCAGATATAAACCTAAGTAAATGTTTATACTTGACATCATCAAGGCACGGAAAATTTGTACACCTTGACGTTAGCAATGTGATTTATCACAAATTTTCACATACTGCCACTTCCTACACTTTCAATAGGGAAAATGTTAAATGCATGTTAGAATATTTATTCCTTATTTATGGCTATCCATAATTTGATTTTTTGGATATCCATAATTTGATTTATGGATATCCAGTTTTTTTCATAGATATCCAGTATTTATCATAATTTCATGATATCCACAAGTTTGAGAACCAAAATTATCTTTGACTATCCATAAATCGAATTTTGGATGTCCAAAAATGGATATCCTTAATGAAATATGGATATCCAAAAAGAGGTATATTTAGTAAATGGGTGTCTTAAGAAATCAATGACTTTGAAGTAGTAACCTTACTTTTCTTGGGATCTACTGTTAAGATGAATGGGGTATATTTTCAGGGGAAGCAACTTTGCAATTATCATTCCTGCCACACTTATTATTATGGGTCTTCAAGAAAAGAATTTACTCCCTTTGTAGCAAATCCTTCCCTTTATTAAGTACACCCCATTTTTGCAGGGCAACATTGTCCAGGGAAGCCATTGGGATGACACAAAAGTTATTTCCCTTTGTAAAATTGGCAGAGAAATGTGGAGGTGTAACCATATAACATTGGGAAAGAATTTGTCATCTAAGAGAAGGGATGTGATCATCAGGGAAACGTACAGATCTGCTTGAGTGACCTCACTTTGAAAAGGGAGGCTAATTCTTGGAATGCTTTCATCTTCAGGTTTACCTGTGTACACAGACTGAGCTGTAAAAGATGATGAACTTCAGGGTTGCAATGGTCGGGGAAAAACATCTAGAAAATGATGTTTTTCCAGATCAGGGAAAGTCAAAGAATTTTAGGTTGGTCAGGGAAATTTGGGAAGGCCTTGAAAAGTCAGGGAATTTGAAAAATAATGGCTACAGCAGCATTTAGAAGATATACTCATTCTGTTCAAAATTCTAGAGAGAGAGAGAGTCCAGCTGCATCCGCCTTCCCATTGGGAGTCACTCTTGAAGAAAAGAATTTGCTCCCTTGGGAAGCAAATTCTTTCCTTGAAGAGTAACCCCAATTTTTCATGTGATACAGCTGTACTGTTGAAGTAAAGAGTGATATTAACTTAGCATACATAAAAAAGGTATGGGAAACTAAAATATCAGGGAAAAGTCAGGAAATTTTGAAGTGGAGGATAAGTGGCAACCCTGGAAAATTTTCAGGTAACACATGGTTACCCATATATTTAACCCATTGCATTCCGGGTATTTTTTGTCGTCTGCTGAAATTGTCGTCTGCATAAAAAATCACGAATATTTTGACAATATTGGTCTAACTAACTCTTGTAGAAATGATGTCTAGACAGTAAACAGTTTGGATCTCGGATCAGGCCACATGTTTGTGTGGCCTGATCTGGATCCAAACTGTTTTCCCAGATTCCCCTAAAGGGGTATCCTGAATGGAATGGGTTAATGAACAGCTACATTGCTTTTGTATCTGCAGGTGTGTATGATTGTTACAAAATATGGTGTGCTCAAGAAGGAAGAATTTGCTGGTATGGGAGCAGATTCTCTCTTTACAGTGCTGATACCCACTAAAAGGAGAGGCAAAAATGAGAATGACAGAGTTGCTTCCTATCTGAAAGTGTACTAGATCAGCCAGAACCAATCAGAAGATCATGATCTGTGCCTGTCAGTTTTTCAGACCAGTCTTTTATACAATCCATGGCTGTCTAATGATTGGACTGGCTTGGACCATTTGAAAGACTGTTTGAAAAAACAGGCTAGGATTGATCATATGACTGACAAGGATCAGGTCTACTTACATTCCAAAGTATAGGGTGATTATGATACCCACAAATGAGTCAATGTTATGAGACATAAATCAGATCTTGCCAAATCTTGATTCTCATAATCTTAATCCCTGTCATTGATTACAAATAAAATCTTATGATTTAGTCAGCACTGTACAACCAGCAAAGATTATGGTGATTGAATTCCAATAATATTGGAACACAGTGTTGACCCATATCTGACTACTCTTTTAGTCTGACTGGGGTCTGCACTGCTGTTTAATCACCACCCATATAAAAGTCCTCAGGTTTTCCCAGTTCAGTAATAGAAAAGTCAGTTTTTGAAATGTTTCCCAATGCTTAGAGATTTCCTGGTCTATTGATTACAGTCTGAAGCCACAACAAAAGGCAGTATGGTTTGATACTAATGTTAAAACATTTGAGCTGCGGCACGAGAAAACAAAGTGGTTGTGTGCCCACCGCAGACTCAGATCAGCCTGTGCATCTGCCCAGTCCAGTCAGACTTTGCTAAATGCTCAAAGGTTAGTTAAGGGTCTAAGCTACCTCCATGCGGTTAGCAAAGACTCTGATTAGACTGGGCTGATGCCCAGGCTGATCTGAGTGCGCTGGGCCCACAACCACTTTGTTGGTTTGCTCATGTTGCGGCTCATATTGTATCAGCACAGAACATGTACTTTATAAACATTTACAGGTATTTTGACCAAACTTGAAGTAAAAAGTCGTGTGCAAATGTTCTCTATACCCAGATAATTATGGGCAGTCTGATGAGGGACATCAGTGTTTGCTAGTATTTTCATGTTAAATACTCTTCACATGATGCACAGACTAATCCAAATCCAGTTGCGATGAAATCTGATACAGTGGACCCTCTTTACAATAGTGGCATTTGTTCTCGAATATTTTGAGGTTAAACTGAATTTAAAATGCTGTCATAAAGAGTAGGTGTTATGAACAATAAAGCTGGTCTGTTCATATCAAAATGACAATATAAAGAATTTTGCTGTTGTAATGTGTGCTGTTTAAAAGAGGGTTGACTGTACAAAAAAAAAATAACACTGCTGTAGTCAAATGCTGTTCAGTTTTGTATCTAATCTTCTTTAATCTGTATATTCTTAGCACCAGTTGTATACATTTCATAATAATACAAGCCTTGGGATCAAACTGATAGAGTTTCTGTCCCATAATGAAGATCCACCAACCTACACTATATTGTCCTTACGGTAAAACTGTATTAAACTAAACTATCCATCATCAAAGATATTTGTTTAAACTTCTAAAATCACTGCAGATTGTACACACCTATTATATCACAGAATCTCTCAGTAATAAATAAACTATTGGTGACATTCTCAAAATTGATGTGGATTGGTTTATACAACCCTGATATTACTGGGCATAGCTGGTCTCCTGCCTGCACAACCTGGTAAACATTAGCAGAGTCAAGGCCACAGACGTACACATTCCCTTCAGCATCCATAGTACAAGATGTTGGTTTTATCAGGTTATCATCCATAAACATGTGTTTGACTTCACCTGACCTGTCAATCATAATGAGTGACCCTTTGACCTCATCCATGTGACCTTCACCTTGGCATGCTATAAATATTCTGTCTCTAGTATCCACACAAACAGACATTGGCCATTTTAAGTTTGGATCATGTGTGCCTAAGTTTGCTGAAACAAGTTCTACACCTTTTCTGTTCATTATTAGAACCATGTGACAGTCATTACTTGTAACAGTCACAAACTTATCATCAAATGTGTCAATTCCCCAACATTCCAGGCGAGTTGCAATGCTTTCTGCTGACTTGGAACCATCTTGTAAACTTATTATATGTATAGCCTTTTCCCTTGGCATGGTGACAGCTACTTGGTTTTCATTCAGAGCTGTTGCATCAAAAACATACCGATCCATCTTGAAATCTGTGAGGAGTTTAAAGTCTTTGTCAACAACTTTTAATTTTTTATTATTGAAATCTACAAGAACAATTCTTCCATCAGGCATGATGGCTGTTCCCGTCACATCACATGGACTTTCATCAGAATGCAGCCTCATTCCAGATTCTTTTATCTTCACAGCACAGATATCTTGTGCCGAAACAGCTTTCTCCCTTTTAGGAGACACAGGGTGTGTTTTAATTGTTGGTGGTACAGGTGGTATTTCAATTCTGGTATCGATGGTTTCAATGTCAAGTGAATCTCGCAGCATTGTCATTGCAGTTTCAAATTTAGATGTTGCTTTTAGTCTAAAACTTGCAGGAAGGAATGTTATAGATCCAATTTCAACATCAACCATCTTCAAATTCGCTTCAGCAGTTCTTAAGGAAAGCAGTCTTTTAGAAGCAACGTCTGATTCTTTTGATTCATCCATCTCTCCAACAGAGGTTTCAATGTCTGAAACCAGCTCCTCAAGCATGGCTTTTTGCTTTTCTAATGTTGACATACCACTTGAGCGATATTGTGAGGATTTTGATGTTAACTTCTCTTGAATAGAGTCAAATGTTTTGTTGATGGTCTCTCTCATACTGTTCAGATCAAGAAGTAGATTTTCTTCATCTTTGGACACATCTTCCATTTTGAAAGCTATTTCTGACACTATTGTCTTTAAATGTTGCTTATATCTTTTAAGCCTATCACTTACTTCCGAGCATTTGATAGTGTAGAATTCACTTTTCACATAATCACTCATGTCCAGAACTCGACAGTGCTTGTGATCTTTCAAAATACACTTGCTGCAGACCAGAATGTCATGTGTGACACACACAAGTTCTGCGCTCCTATCTGGGTGAATTTTACATTTCGGCCAATCATCTTCATGGGCCATCATGGCATCCATCATGGAAAGAACCAGTCTGTTTATAGGAAATCCTGCAACCTGGGCTTCTATTGTCCCCTCCTTTTGAAGTTTTGTGACATTCCTACAGACTGGACATGGAAAGTCTGTCCCCTTCTGTTCAAGATGTCCTAACTTGGAAATAAGTGTTGTCAAGCAGTCATGACACAGATTGTGTTGGCATGGTAATGTTCTAGGTTGCCGATAAACTTCCTTACAAACTGGACAGACCAGAAGGTCTCCAAGTGATGACATTAAGGAAGCCATTTTGAAAATTTTGGTTTACCAGAGTTTATAAGCTTAGCAAAAATTATCAATGCTGTCTGCCTGGATAACTTTAATATTTGCCTTTGTCAGAGTAACCAGGCATTTAAGAAGTAGAACAAGTATATTCACAAAACTAGTTATCTAGGCAGTCCAATTAATTATTTTCCCAAGAACTCTTTGGTATTCCCGGCTTATCACATTTTATCCTCTGTAGATGAGTTATTCTTTGAAAAAAATGTGTTGCTGCATTAGAAGTCTCCACAACTTAACAAGCCTCTCACTGTTCCTTCTTTTAAAACTATTTTGCAGAATACTCAATCACAATTGTTCGCAAGACAACCCTCTGTCTTAGTAGGAAACGTTAATTTCAATAACAAAGAAGATTATTTTATGGGTTGACAAAGACCTTTATAACTAGTTATATACCTTCAACAATCACTGTTTAATAATAATTCTACCAAATATTATGTGACCTAAGTTTCATTATACCTGTGGATAATAAAAATACAAACAGGTATACTGTTTGTAAATACGTCATTATAATATTTGAATCAGAGTCTGTAGATTTAATCTTTTAAGCGACCTATTTCAAATAATAAATCTAGGATTTTATCTAAGATTGACTTTACCACACAATGGTTTTAAATACACACAATGATTGGAATATTTATTGAGCCAGATTCTATTTTACGAATACCCAAATATTAATTAGTTTTTATAGCATGTTTTTCAATAGGTTGTGGCAGTAAATCAAGAAGCATGATAAACGTATTTCAACAAGTACCGTATCAAGTTTTATACTAGTTACTGAGACTTAGGTGCAGTTACAAATAATTATAACACATTCACTGTTCTATCAGCTTAAAATGACTGAAACCTGAAAAAAAATAATAAAATTGAAATAATGCCAAAAAAATAAATGAATAAATAGAAATAAATCAAGTGTCCCCCAACCCCATTAACAATGAAACAGGACATTCAGACATGGGTACATAGTAAATGCAATACTCAAACCACAGAACTTTTTGAGTCCATGACCTTGACTTCAAGGTCACCAAGTAAAATTTAGGACCAGTATCTAGCTACAATGTAAGTACTAACTATTTCCTTCTATGTATTCAGGAAGTTTAAACCCGCCAGTAGTTATTACTGACCGTCCCAAGGCGGTACTTTCGTTGCGGTTGCATTTGTTTTATGTTCGGTGCTGTTTAATTTAGTGTGTTCTCATTTGAGCCCAAATGGGCCTGATATCGCTCACCTGGCTATTTTGCCACAGACCATTCTGACACAAAATTGGTCCAATTACTTTGAGATTTGCAAGAATCATTTTGCCATAAATTTCATCAAAATCTATTCAGTGGTCACTGAGATATTGCCATTTCATGTTTTGCGCTATTTTTAGCTCACCTGAGCCAGCGGCTCCGGGGGAGCTTATAGGATGGTAAGGCTCCGTTGTCCGTCGTCCGTCGTCCATCCGTCCGTCCGTCGTCCGTCCACACTTTCAAACGACTTCTCCTCTGAAACCGCTGGGCCGATTGTAACCAAATTTCATATAGAGCCTCCTGGGACCTTAGGAACGAAAAGTTGTTCAAACCGTCCTGGTCACATGACCAACATGGCCGCCATGCCCATATATGGTAAAAACCTGAAAAAATCTTCTTCTCCAGAACCAATAGGTCGATGGCCTTGAAACTTGGTATGTAGCATCGGGTACATGAGTACTACCAAGATTGTTCAAATTATGACCTTGGGTTGACCTTGACCTTTTTTACGGTAAGGTCAAATTTGCTTCCTTATGCTTTTATATGGCAAAATGCTGCAACATAAGATATCTTGGAAACTGTTGAAGATTTTGGCCTAAAAATTGGTACATACAGTCATCTTAATGACTACATGAAGATTTATGAGTACAAGAGGTCAAGGTCATTCTTTGACCTTTGACCCAGAACTCTCCTATTTTGACAATATCAAACAATCTCCTCATAAACAACTAGGCCAATTGTAATTAATTTCATATAGATCCTCCAGGGGTTGAGGGAATGAAAATTTGTTCATATGGTCCAGGTCACATGACCAACATGGCCACCACGCCCATATATGGTAAAAACCTTTAAAAATCTTCTTCTCCAGAACCAGTAGACCTATGGCCTTGAAACTCGATATGTAGCATTGGGTACTCAAGTACTGTCAAGACTGTTTAAATTATGACTCTGGGTTGACCTTGACCTTTTTTACGGCAAGGTCAAATATCCGAAAATGCTAGAACATGAGATTTCATGGTAAGTTTTGAAGATTTTGGCCTAAAAATTGGTATATACAATCATCTTAATGAGTACATGAAGATTTGTGAGTACAAGAGGTCAAGGTCAATCTTTGACCTTTGACCCAGAAATCTCAAATTTTGACAATTTCAAACAATCTGCTCTAAAACCACTGGGCCAATTGAAACCAAATTTCATATAGAGCATAGAGGGGTTGAGGAAATGAAAAAAAAAATCTAACGGTCCTGAACACATGACCAACATGGCCGCCATATATGATAAATACCTTTAAAAATCTTCTTCTCCAGAACCAATTGACCGATGGCCTTGAGACTTTGTATGTAGCAATGGGTACTTGAGTACTATCAAGATTGTTCAAATTATGACTTTGTGTTGACCTTGACCTTTTACAGCAGGGTCATATAAGGGAAAATGGTAGAACATAAGATTTCATGGAAAGTTTTGAAGATTTTGGCCTAAGAAATTGGTATATACAGTTGTCTTAATGACACGAAGAATTATGAGTACAAGAGGTCATGATAAGTAAAAGCCACCTTGCCAATTGTTCAGGTGAGCGATTCAGGGCCTCATGGCCCTCTTGTTTGAAATGGCAGATGGAGGCCATCTTGGAATGCCAAAATGCAAAAAATCAAAAGCCTTCATGCAAGGACCATTCTGACATAAACTGGTCCAGTTCCATTGTAATTTTTCAATTTTCACATTTTTCTATTTTAAGTAAAAGAGACCAATTTGGCGGGTCTACATTTATTAATTTTTGAAACATCTCAATGCCAGAATCATTTTGCCACAAATTTTGTCAAAATCCATTCAGGGGTTACTGAAATATTGTTATTTTCATGTTTTGTGCTATTTTTAGTAACGGCAGATGGCAGCCATCTAAGATTGCCAAAATGCAAGAAATCGCAAAGGCTTCATGAACGGACCATTCTGACACAAAATTAGTCCAATTCCATTCAGATTTTCTGATTTTCACATTTTGCTATTCTTAGTAACAGAGGCCAACATGACTGGTCTATATTAAGTTATGCTTGAAACATCTCAATGCAAGAATCATTTTGCCACAAATTTTGTCAAAATCCAGTCTGGGGTTACAGAGATATTGTCAGTTTCATGTTTTGTGCTATTTTTAGTAACGGCAGATGGCAGCCTTCTTGGAATGCCAAAATGCAAGAAATCGCAAAGACTTCATGAAAGGTCCATACTGACACAAAATTAGTCCAATTCTATTGACATTTTCGAATTTTCACATTTTGCTATATTTAGAAACATAGGCCAACATGACTGGTCTATATTTAGTTACGTTTGAAACACCTCAATGCAAGAATCATTTTGCCACAAATTTCGTCAAAATCCATTCAGTGGTTACTGAGATATTGTCATTTTCATGTTTTGTGCTATTTTTAGTAACGGCAGATGGCGGCCATCTTGGATTGCCAAATCGCAATTAATCAAAACGTCTTCATGCAAGGAACATTCTGAAACAAAATAAGTCAAATTTCATTCAAGGGTTCTTGAGAAATTGTCATTTTTTATGTTTGCGCTATTTTTAGTAATGGCCCCCCCTGGCGGCCATCTTGGATAGTCAGTTGGCACAAATTTGAAATAATTCAATTCAAGGACCATTTCTGACCAAACCTTATCAGAATCCATTTGTGTTTTCTTGAGATATTGACATTTGAGCGAATTCGGTCTTGTAAACGCTAAGTAGGTCACTGTGACCTAATTCCGCTACAGATTTTTTGATTTTTATAAAATTTAATTGCAAGGTCCCACTTATGTTCCATGCAAACTTTCAACCAAATATACCCAATGGTTCTAGTGGAGATGTTGATTTTGTTGTTTTTGCTATTTTTAGAAATGGCGGCCATCTTGGATTCTCAACCTGACCCACTTTTACAAATTTGAAACCCTGCAGTCTGGCCATGCTCCATGTGAAATTTGAGACCCATGGGTTCAGTGGTTTTAGAGAAGAAGTTGTTTGAAGTTGTTTAAATAAGTTGTTTTTCGACATTGGCATTTGAACAAAATTACCCTCGTAAACAGAAAGTAGGTCACTGCGACAAAACTACCCTGCAGATTTTTTTCATTTTTACAATTCTGAATACCAATGTTCCACTGATGTATCATGCAAAAATTCAGACAAATATACCCAGTGGTTCTGGAGAAGAAAATGATTTTGTTATTTTTGCTATTTTTAGTAACGGTGGCCATCTTGGATATTCAACCTGACCCAATTTTACAATTCTGAGACCCTGGAGTCAGGTCATGCTCCATGTGAAATTTGAGAACCATGGGTACAGTAGTTTTACAGAAGAAGATGTTTGAATATTTGTTTTCAAGTGTTGACGGACGACGCATGGACGCACGACGCACGCCGGACGCTTTGGTATGACAATAGCTCACTATGGCCCTTCGGGCCAGGTGAGCTAAAAATAGAAAATAGGTAAAAATAATTGTTAAATGTTTTTTGTATAATTTGCTTAGTCTGTTGTAACCCTCCTGTTGGTCTAAATTATTTAGTTCAATAAAGATAGCTGCGTTGCCACCTATTTGGGAAAGAGCTGCTGACTCGGCTTATTGTTTGTTGAGATGTCTTTGTCAATCTTTCCCTTTGATGTTGGGGATAAGGTTTGGGATCTGATTCAGTCAGTTCCTGAAGTGTAGTTACTCTTAAAATTATTATATGAGTAGCATCTTATGCAGATTGTAACTTCATAGCACAAAAGCATACTTAGGATCAAGGTTAACCCAAGGTCATCATTTGAACAATCTTTGTAGTACTCCAGTACCCAATGCTACATCCCAAGTTTTAAGGTCTTTGGTCTGTTGGTTCTGGAGAAGAAGGTTTTTTTAAAGTGTTTACCATATATGGGCATGGTGGCCATGTTGGTCATGTGACAGTTGAACAAATTTTCATTCCCTCAGCCCCTGGCAGTTCTAAATGAAATCTGGTTACAATTCGCCCAAAGGCTTCTGAGAAGATGTTTGAAATTGTCAAAATATGATGTTCTGGGTCAGAGAATGACCTTGACCTCTTGTACTCACAAATCTTCATTTACTCATTAAGATGACTACATATACCAATTTTTAGACTAAAATCTTCAAACTTAAGTTCTAGCATTTTCTTATATTTGACCTTGGTGTAATTGGTATAAAAGGTCAAGGTCAACCAAAGATCATCATTTGAACATTCTTGGTAGTACTCTAGTAACCAATGCTACATACCAAGTTTCAAGGTCTTTGGTCAATTGGTTCTGGAGAAGAAGATTTTTTAAGTTTTTTTTACCATATATGATCATGGCAGCCATGAACAAATTTTCGTTCCCTCAGGCCCTGGAGGTTATTAATGAAATCTAGTTACAATTGGCCCAGGGGCTTTTGAGGAGGTGTTTTGAAATTGTCAAAATATGAGAGTCCTGGGTCATAGGTCAAAGAAGGACCTTGACCTCTTATACTCATATATCTTCATGTACTCATTAAGCTGACTGTATATACCAATTTTTAGGCTAAAATCTTCAAAACTTTCCATGAAATCTTAAGTTCTAGCATTTTCTCATATTTGACCTTGCCCTAAACAGGATCAAGGTCAACCCAAGGTCATCATTTGAACAGACTTGGTAGTACTCGAGTACCTGATGCTGCATACCAAGTTTCAAGGCCTGTGGTCAATTGGCTCTGAAGAAGATTTTAAAAGGCTTTTACCATATTTTACAAGGTGGTTTGGCCACGTCTCAAGGTCTTCTGGTTTAGCAAAGACTATTCTACAGGGCTCAGTGAAAGGAAAAAGAAGAAAAGGTAGACAGAAGAAGAGGTAGGAAGACAATATTAAAGAGTGGACAGGGATGGATTTTGCCAACTTAACTAGGGCAGCTGAAAACAAAACAAGGTGGAAAGGGATTGTTTCGAAGTCATCTGTGGTGCCCCAATGACCTTGTAAGCTTATGGGATTGAATAGAATAGATTTATCACATATGGGCGTGGTAGCCATGTTGGTCATGTGACCTGGATGGTTTGAAAATTTTTTCATTCCCTCAACCCCCTGAAGGCTCTATATAAAATCTGGTTACAACTGGCCCATGCCTTTAAAGGTGATGTTTTGAAATTGTCAAAATAGGAGAGACCTGGGTCAAAGGTCATAGAATGACCTTGACCTTTTGTATGCTTAAATTTTCATGAACTCCTTAAGGTGACTGTGTATACCAATTTTTAGGCCAAAAGCTTCAACAGTTTCCAAGAAAACTTCTAGCATTTTCCCATATAAAAGCACCAGAAAGCAAATTTGACCTTACCATAAAAAAGATCAAGGTCAAACCAAGGTCATAATTTGAACAACCTTGGAAGTATTTGTGCACTCGATGCTACATACTAAGTTTCAAGGCCACTGGCCAATTGGTTCTGGAGAAGAATATTTTTAAAGGTTTTTACCATATATGGAAGTGGCGGCCATGTTGGTCGTGACCAGAACCGTTTGAACAAATTTTCATTCCTGTAACCCCTAGAGGCTACATATGAAATTTGGTTACAATCGGCGCAGTGGTTTCAGAGAAGAATTCGTTTGAAAATGGTTGCAGCACGGACAATTGATCCTGACCATATTATAAGCTCCCCTGGAGCCTTCGGCTCTGGTGAGCTCAAAATAAAATACCCTTTTCAAAGAGTCCATCAACTTTAAAGGCATACTCTTGTGTAATTCTTAATGAAATAATCACAAACAAGAGCTGTCACCTGACAGCATAGCTTGCCAGGACTGTGCTTGCCCATCTCACAGGCTTTCGTCGCTATGGCTTGCACTACATAAAACTTCATGCAAGTACATGTATGTCCATGTATTGTCAACATATTTATAAACAAAGCTTTAAATTATGATTCTATATCAATGACCTTGACTTCAGGGACACACAGTGGGGTTAGGGTAGTATTTTGTGGAAAACAAGCCAGTATCTAACATCAGTTCAAGTATAAACCAAATCCATCCAAAGCAATATGTAACAGTATGCTATCAGAATAATTTTACAAACCCCTGAATTTCTAAGTGTATGACCATGACCTCAAGGTCATTGAGTGGGGTGGGGGTGGTTCTCAGTAAAACACTTTGGACCAATATGTAACTACAGTGCAAATATCAAAAGAATCCATTCATGAGAAAAGGTGATATACTTACTTGTAAAACTTAAATGTGAGTGTGACCTTTCTTTGACCCCTAAGCCCCGCCCTAGGATCTGTCCCTGGGGTATAGTAATATATAATGAAAGGTTATACTATGGTCTGATTAGGTTTCAAATACAGAAGGGCTCTTGCCAGTGGTTGCTAAATGTTTAAAAAAAACTTTGTCCTAAAACTTTAAAGTGAGTGAGACCTAATTTTTGACCCCTAAGCCCCACCCCAGGGTCTGAACCTGGGATGTTATGCAATGGAAGGTTATGCTATGATATAATTATGTTCCAAATATGGAAAGGTTCTTACCAGTGGTTGCTAAGATATGAATGTTTAAAAAAACTTTGTTGTAAACTTTAAAGTGAGTGTGACCTAATTTTTACCCTGTAGCCCCACCTCGATGCCTCATATAGGGGTATGATGTTAAAGATTAGAAGGATATACTATGTACAATATGGTTATATTCCAAATATCAAAGGGGTCTGGCCAGTGGTGTTGAGATTTGCAAGTTTTAAATAACTTTGTTGTAAACCTTTAAAAAGTGATGCCGACATCAGGATGACAGCAATAGCTCCCTGTACTTTTGTACAGGCGAGTAAACATGGAACCAATTTAAATTATGCAACAAAATTAAGACTTGTGCAACAATCTATAGTGAAAACAGCTTTGTTCCAAAGGCAGAGACGATAATCAATACATACTCCTCTTGAATATTCACAAGTTACATGCTCCTCTTGAATATTCACAAGTTACATGCTTCTCTTGAATATTCACAAGTTACATGCTTCTCTTGAATATTCACAAATAATTTGTTGTCATAAACTAATAGAGACACCACATAGGTATAAAGATGTGTCTATATGAATGTCTCAGATTTGATGAATAGTGGAGACAACAGCTTAACAATAACACTATTCTCTCATTGGCACACTTGAGTTCCTGTCAAAGGTCAATGAAAGAAAGGGCTTAACATTATTCATGGCATAGCTTGAACACATATTGGCTGTGATTGCTGGGGGTATTCCATCTCTGTCTTTTGACAGGAACTGGTGTCTGCGATTCCCGAGCTTTCATATACTTTTGTGAATTCTCCTCTTTCCAGGAACCTTGACAAATAAAAAAACTTGCCAGATAAAAGTACTTCAATATCAATCATTATCATACATTTAACAGAATTTTTCGGGAGAAACTTGAAATTTTTTGGAAAATATATGCCAGAGTATATCTTCAACTGTCAGTCATACTCAAAAGGTTCAATTCAACACACAATGTTATAAAAAAGATGACAACTTTTACAGGCTGTGATAGTTTTATTCCTTTCCCTTCTGCCATAGCTATAGTAATAATGTGATATATCTGTAATCATGTAATAGAAGTACCATATTCACCTACAAATATTCAGATAGCCTGTTTGAAAAAACAGTGAAGACCCTGATCAGACTGCTCCTGAGGAGCAATCTGATCAGAATCTGCACTGTTTGTCAACAGTTTAAACATAATTCTCTAATATGACTAAATATGTGGCTGAGTGGCTGGGGCTTTCAACTTATAGGTGCTTCATTGCAAGAGCTCTTCAAAATCACCCTTCCACTGTCCTGATATGACTGAAATACTGTTGAAATGGCGGTAAAACTGCTATTAAAGTCATCCATCCGTGTCTGATAGGACCAGTGGACTGTCCAAATTCTGAACAGGGAGAGTCCATTACAGAAACTTTGGGGGTTGTCTGAATGTTTAGATTAATATAATAAAATACTAGGCAACTAAGCTACAGCACTGTGAGTCCTGCTGACTAGGACATATATGAACTGTGAAATGCATAAAGTCTCCTTGTTACATATAACAATCAGGCCTAAGCCTTTGTTGTTCATGTACAATGTACGAGGGGCGTTCGAAAAGTAATGCAAATGACGCAATTTCTCATTATTCAATATAAAAACAGACTTCTGATTGCAAAAACACATAAAGCTATGATATGCGTAGGAAAGTCTGCAAACACGGTGTATTTTTTTAAAAAGGGCGCATTTTTATCTTCTTTGCAAGAGGCATACCCTAAAGACACTGCAGAATTTTAGTTTAGTAGGCCTTAATTTATATATCGTCAGTCTTTGCTTTGTTTTTATTTTTGCTGCTTAAAGACAATGCCAAGGCAATGTTGTCCTGTAAATATTGCGGAAATTATTTTAAATCTGGGTTCCATACTGGCCCAGGAATATGGAGTATGTAGTAGCAAATTCCCCATTTCTACCAAAAATTAAATGATTTCGTGATGAAAACAAGTGTAATAGCATTCAAAATCTTGTCAGCAAGAGCATTTACATGGGTCATCGAAAACCTGTCAATAAATTCAAATTAATGCCAAAAACGAAGCCTCTATAAACTTTTTAAAATGACGTTAATGTATATTTCAATAACGTCACAAGAATTGCGCACTGCTTTGCCAGGAATAAATCGATAACAGTTGCCACCCTTCTCTTTTGTATGAATATTGTCGGCAACAATGGACAAGCAACTGACAAAGATTAATTTTGTATTTGCAATGATATTTGACTTGAATGCCCAACACTGAAAAGATTTTACATATGAAAATAGCCCAGTGGTATGACAGGGGGCCTAATAAAATGTGTCGTAAGACAGTATGGAAAGGTGTCTTTGTACAGCGTTCGGTATCATTGTAAAGACAAAATGTAGTGTTTTCAGCATATGCATAGCATTTGTACCCAGTTGTCCCCTAAACAAAGTTATGAGGCCATTTGCATTACGTTTCGAACGCCCCTCGTATGTATACCCCTTATCCTCCCCAAAAACATTAAATTAAGGGGAGGGTTAGGTATACCTATATTAAAATGAAAACGTTGACCAGACTGGAAAGATGCACAGGCTAATCTGAGTCTTTGTTGTTGGTTTACATACTAAGAGCCCTTTTTGCAAGTCATAGCTCAGTTATAACAAGCAGGTAAAATAACATTCACCACCTGAACAAACACATGTACATGTACTCATAAACACACAAGCATAACTAAATATGAATAAATATTAAATAAATATGACTAAAACATTTACTGAGCACAACATTTCAGACTGGTATTGAATAATTAATGATTGATGTGATTCTGAAAAGGCAAACCATTAAACAAGTAACATTATGAAATAAATGCAAATTATGACATACAGCTTTCACAAGAATACATATGCATTGAGAAAGAGCATCTTTGCAAACAAGGAAGACTCAAGGGTCCATGAATCCTGCATAATTTTTACAAGGAAACAAACTGATCTGTCAGCAAGGAAGAACAACAAGGCTCTTATGAATCCAACTTTAACAATACCTGTATTAAGTTGTATGGGTACAATGCCACCTTTTCCCGCCATTTTTAAAATGGAATGTTTTGGTTTTTTTGACTTCCTATTTGCTTCTCTGGATAAAGTACCCTTCCAAAATGGGGCCTACTCTCTCATTGGATAGGCGGCAATCAAAAACGCTCATGCAGTCGACGAACGCGGATCTAAAACCATTTGGAACAGCCTTTTCGATTGCAAATTGTCGCCAATTTGCAATCGAAATGCTGTTTCTAATGGTTTTTAAACCCTGTTAATTGATTGTTAAGAGCATTGTCAATTGCGGCCTATCTGGTGTGACTCTTAAAACAATTTGTTCAAGCAATTTTGAAGGAACGGTTTTGTTACAGCAATTTCTTTCCTTTAAGAAGAATTAATCCCCATTGAGAAGGGAGGCAAAATGAACATGGCAGAGTTGCTGCATCTGAAAGTGTTTCCATTAAACCTACTGTGGATACCCAAACCACCCTAAATGTATGAGCAGCCTGTCATTTCCAACAACTGCTATCTAGACTCCAACACCAATTGTGTTAAAACAAATAATTCTTTTTCTGCCTGCTTTTTAAAGTTCAGTTATTTTTCTAAATCTGTTTAGAATAAAGTTTCTGCAAACACCAGGGTCATACTTGAGTCAGCAAATTTAGAGTACTCCAGAACTTTGGCTTTAATCAATTAACACTGAGTCCTCCAATATACTTGATTTATGTGTGCAGAGTACTCATTACACTCTCATGTAAATAAAGTGATGTAGTGCTGTTTATTTGATAAACAATCAACAGAGAAGTGGTATAAAATAAGAATTACATCCACAGCAGCCAAAAGATGGTGTGAATTTATAAACATAAAATATTTAGTGCCATGCAAAACATTTGAAAACTGATTTTTAGAGATATTACAGTTTTCATAATATTTCAATAAATACAATTTCAGTTGCAGTTGATATAAATATTTATCTGAAATGATCAAAAACCATGATGTAGAAAGATTATTAACAAACTGAGTAGAATTTAAAAGTCAGCCATATTTGTTAGATAGCATGACCACTTTTCTCCGACCACACCACCTCCAACGGTGGTGTACTCAGAACAGCCTCTGCACAGCTGTTCTCTGATGCTTGATTGGAGTTCTGCCTGTCCACAGTAAAAAAGCGTACTGTGAACAGGTGAATCAAGTATGACCCAGGTAACTGTAAAGTAATTTTCTGTCATAAATTTTATTGCATCAAGGTACTTTAATGGTTCGCTAGTGCTTATCTGATCTATTTCATACTACCATGATTCTTTCCCCAAACTAAAACAGTTTTCTTTAACTGGTCTTTAATTATATTTGAGCTGTGTCATGAGACAATGAGATAAATAACCTGAAACTGAGGATATTAAAGGGCACAAGAGCTGTCATATGACAACTTAGTTCTCTTGAGAGCAATGTCTCCAAAAAAACAACAGATTCAATAAATACATGAGGATGCAGACACATACGTTGATAAGAAGGTGACAAGAATAGCCTGTCATACTTTTGTCATCCAAGTAAACATCACATTATGCTCAACCAAGATCACACATGTGCATGGAGATTTGGGCATGCACAGTTTCTGTACACTTTCACCAAAATTTGACTTATTTGATCTCTGTGAAGCAAACATGCTGTAGATATTATCATGGACATAAAGAAAAGTAATTCTAATGCACTTACAAATATAACGCAACATCTGATTGCATAACGTCAAAAATTTGCGACAGTATATTCTGCGATATGCTGTTGCAAACCTGTCATCATTAACGCTGCTTCTTATTGGCTGACGTTTGGTTTTATGTTGCTGATAGCACTTAAATGGGTGCCAAATAGTACATTATGAAAGGTGAAAATGTGGAAAAGTGCATTAGAATGGGGATAACTGTATTGAAAATTGTAATTTGGGGAGGTAAATCATTGGTTTTATGTTTGCTAATTGCGTTTTACGGCTCCACTGCGCGTTACCATAAAACGAAATTTCTGACCATAAAACCGATGAGTTACTTCCCCAAATTATAATTTTCAAGATAGTTATCCCCTAATTTTACACATGGCCACAGCTCCAGATTAGATGGGGTTAAAGAGAGAATTTAGGGATAATTTTCCTTATTTTTCCATAAAAAACAGACGTTGTGACCTCTCATTAGAACCCTCTTGGTGAGATGGTTCTAATGAGGCGTCACAACATATGTTTTCATTGAGAAATAAAAAAAATTAACTTTGAATTATGGCTGTTACCCCTTCTTATCTGGAGCTCTGCATGGCCATAAATTAAAGGAATTTCACACACAAAACTACATACACACCATTAACTGGATGAAAGATATACGAGGTCGTCCAAAAAGTTCTGTCACTGGACTCATAACTTTGCTCACAGACGTGATAGCTTACCACGGTTTGCAACAATCAAAAGAACAATTTTTTTATCTTTATACTGATATCAGTAAATGGTGAAAACATGCCATCTGGTTTAGTCATAAGCTCAGATACAGACCTTATATTTGACACTGGCCTATTTTCACGATTTTTGTTTTTCTGATGGCTTGCTTCATGCTGCATATCTCGTCAATTACATATCTCAGGATTCTGAAATTTTCAGGGTTGCTGTCCGTTGCATTTTGTGGGACACTACATAAAAATCAGCGACTTCTGTTGATTATATGCGATGCAAAATATTGATATATGAAATATGGTGAAATACACAGTCACGTGATTTTCAAGGACCCACTGTGCCTTCATTTTAGGGAACTTTTCTGAAATTTTGATTGAGAACACATTGTTATGATCTACTGTAGTAAAGATATGCTTCAGAATTTGAAATATTATACGCTTATGAAGCTTTTGAACTTAGAACATGACCTAGTCAATTTTCCTATGGCATTGTTTGCATAAAGTTGAGGTTACAAAATGCTGTAAACTCTTTAAAATGGACGGAATCACTTGGAGATTTTTTCATTGTGTTTATTAGCACCTGAGATATCGTAGGCATTGGGCAGCGATAACTGACATCCCTTCATTGATTATTGCCGGAGTTGCATCTACTAATTTGCCAGTAGGGTGAGGGTACCCTTCTTTTGAAGCAGATTGTGAATGTTGTGTCATTGTTACAAAAATCAGTTTTTTACAGCTATGTGATTAAAAACAGGGTTTTTGAATGGTTTTATTTTAGGTGAATAGCACTTTTCGTTTTCGAGATATAAGCCAGTGACAGAACTTTTTGGATGACCCTCGTATGCATCAGCACTAGTTTATACAACCCTAAACCTCTCTATGGCATTTAAATATCAATTATAACTGCTAGACGACACCACACAGGGCATCGATAAATTAAACTATTTCATCTAGCTATTAGTAATCTAAAAGCATTTACTTGTTTAGAGCAAGTAAATAAAACATAAAACCGTTACCATATTATTTGAATGCCACCACAGGGATACAAAATAATCATACTGGATATGCTTTTCTACAATAAGATTCAGACTTATGTGCTGACATATATTTTGGAATATATCATAGTGAATCCAGATGCAATCTTTGGCTATTTTGCATGGAATCTGTAGAAGTAATTACAAGTACTTTGCACACGTGTACAGTTTATAATGAGGATTTTCTTCTGACATCCTGTTTCCTTCCATGGGTGATGAAACTCTTCAAAGTTAGAATTTGCTCCCAACGGGAGTGACTTTTTCCTTCAAAAGTTGATTTTTTTTTATATCATATTCCCATCCCCACTCACTCCTATTATAATTACTGAAACAAGAAGACACTGCCATTTGAAAGTGTACCTAGTTACCTTAAAGGTTCTGAAGATTCACAGACTGGGTGTGCAAATAACAAAGGTTCTAATCAAACCTTGCAGAACTGATCAGACTGTGCAGCTGAGTCTAGCAAGTTACAAGGTCTGGCAACCTGCCAGTATTTAGCTCTTTACCGGAAACACAAACAAGAAAGTTGTTGACAACACTAAACATAAAACAACATCATAATATGTCAAATTAGCTGCCTCTTTAGGTGACCAGCAGTTTTCATGTCCACTGAGTCAAATGGAATATTAGCACCAAATCGATCTGGGGCTGATTTATAAAACGACTCAAGTGGTTGCTATGCTGTTGCTAAGGCTTAATTTCTATTCAGGAGGTTTTCTACAGCTATGAAATTTGCTCTGGAGGAACAGTCTTTTTCACAACTATGAAATTTGCTCTGGAGGAACAGTCTTTTTCACAACTATGAAATTTGCTCTAAAGTACAGTCTGAAAAAGACTGTTCCTCCAGAGCAAATTTCATAGCTGTAGAAAATCTCCTGAATAGAAATTAAGCCTTAGCAACAGCATAGCAACGATTTAAGTGCTTTTATAAATATGACTCCAGAATTACTCTTTATTTACATGTATATATATTTCAGGGCTCCTGATAAGGGAAATGTTTAATGAATTTTTTTCTTAATCCTCCATAAAACCTACATTACAATCCCTCTTTCAAACTGTCATAATGTAAAAGTTTTACTGGAGAACTAAGGTGAATGGGTACACTTTCAGGAGAAGTAACTCTGCCATTTCTATGTTTGCCTCTCATCTAAATGCAGATCAACTCTTAAAGGAAATATTTTCTTCTTTAAAAGCACAGTTTTTCCTTTAACAGTAGACCCCATTTTGGAAGAACTACATCATCCAGGAAAGAAAACAGGAAGTCACCAGTTATTCCCCTTTGTAAAAATGGTTGTAAAACAGGAGATGTACTCATACATCCTAAAAGAATTAAGAGGGACAAGCCAGAAATCTTAATGAAGGAGGAGAAGTTTTTCTGTGTTTAGAGAGAAGTTTCTGCCCATCTCTCATTCTTCTTTATGTATTTGAATCTCTCTTTCAGCTCAGTACAGGGAGAAGTTTGATCCTGCAAGAAGACTATTTCTCCCTTGTCTCCCTCTAGCTTGATCCCTGGAATTAATCTTGGACTCCCCTTATCAGCAGCTCATTCTTTGAGATCAATATAATTTGAGACTAGATATGTATCACAAATCTGAGATCAATATTTTATCAGCAAAAGGTCCATCTCTGGTTGAAGCATATTTACAGGATGTCAGCACCAATAAACAAGACCTGTCCCTATGCAGGATAGCTTGCCTGAATTGCACTTGACCTTCATATAAAAAAAAACTTTAAGACATACCCGAATGTTGATGCTGTTGTTTCTGTTATAGCTGTTTTGGTACTTTAAAACAAATTGAAAATGTAGTAGGTTTCTTAATTTAAAAAAAATGATACAAAATTAAAATACTATTATGTCCATGCAGTACTTTAAGAGGAGCAACACACATTGGGCATTTTATCTGTTAACACATAATGTTATTAGGTCCCTACACTGGTATAATATCACTGGATTCAATCGAATTTCACTGGTCACTTAAGAAAATGTTTCTGTTGCAGTTCTGACTGCCCATACAGATTCTATCCTCAAAACAATCTGAAAACTTAAATGCTACAAACAGGAATTCCTGAGATTTTAGTATTGCACATTTCCCAGTAGAGACCTCAAGATAAGCCAAATAGTTAGAAGTTTTGAAATTTATCTTATTGCTCCATTAAAATACAGCTAATGTCAGACCATCTTCTTCTAAGACAAACATCTCTGTTCCTAATGGAGACATAAGAAAAAATATTGAAAGATCTGAGTTGTCTTGAGCCCCCATTCTTCACATAAAGCTCTTCAACTAGTAAATCTGAATAACAGTATCCCATTCTTCTTTTGGCCAGAAGCCATTTTCTCTGACATTTGGAGGACTTTTGTTCCATTCCCAGTTCTTGACTGGTTCACTCCAATTTACACCATAATTTGCTTCTACATATGGTAAAGCAGGATAGGGAACTCTGACTTTAAGGTCCAGGAAGACTGTCCAACTGAGGGAAAACTTTGGAAAAATGTATCTGTAAACATATGAAAACACATAAAACTTAAACCAGGAAATCTTTATTGCGACTATAAACACAAAGGATTTACTTTTACATCTGATGTATTTAGAATGTACACATTATTTTACGTAATGACTTAAAAAACTATATTTACAGTACTTAAGGAATTTTCTAGATATCAGCTCATTAACCATCATCATATTGAAAACACATTTCACTCTGAAGACTGTGAATAGTAATCAGGCTCTTCATGTTGATAAGATCTTCCTCTTTACTGAGACAGACACAGTTCAACAGAGAAAACTGTGCATAAACTGGAATGGTGTAGTCCCAGATCAGACTACAGAAAGCAGTCTGATGAGGTCTGCGCTGTGTGCCATTCGCTGTGTGCCATTCCATCAGAGAAATTTTTGGTCAATCTTCAGATAATAACATCAACTTGTTCAAATTTTAGGACAATTACTGTGACTGGTAGAGGACAGAGGTGTTCCTATATGTAGATGATTATGGTACAACAGCTCATGGAACAAGACCTGTCTCCGTACAGGATAGCTCGCCTGCAGTGCCTTGCCCATCACATAAAAAACTTTAATATTTTGCTAACGCCGACGCCGACGCTGACGCCGGGGGTAGTGCAATAGCTTTTCCTGAACTTCGTTCAGGCGAGCTAAAAATCAGCACAAAAAGTCTTTTCATGCTGATGTGCCTTAAAACCGATATCACTCACCCATGAAAAATAAAACATTAACCTACTTGTATTTCTGTCCATCAAGATGATGTGTTCCTCCATTCCACATATGGTCTGGTTCCTCATAGAAGAAAAACAAGTCTAGTTTGATATCTCCTGCTTGAAATGATAGCTCGTAACTGTCAGATACCTGTAAGAAAAGCAAATCCATGCTATTTATATAGAGTATAATTGGGATTTTTAATTCCAGAGTAAGGCAAAAATTATGAACACTGTGAAATTTCCCATCTGACAGTAGATTATCTGGAGCTAAAATGCTGGACAATGTGAAAGTTTACCTTGCCAAACACAAGATGGAGAAAGAATCCTCCCTTTTCAAATGTAGGAATGAGCTCTGGTTTGTAGTCCTGGATTCTTATTCCAATGTCTACATCTTTACTGTATGTGATGATGTCACACTGGCGAAACCAGCCTTAAAATAAAAGGGTACCATATTATGACAAGAAGAATTCTGCAGAATGCAGTGTCTTGTTTGTCTGCCCATTGTCACCAAAAACAGATAATCCAGAAAACTGGAAGCCAAGTTTACTCTACCTTCAACGATGACATCAGAAAAGTAATACCTCTCTCAGTCTCTCCCACTTCTGCTGGTCACATGCAAGACAACAGTTCTTTTGCCAAATTTATCAAAGAACAGTAGGCTGTCCTTATAAACTGCTCCTTTTTGATTAGGTATGCGTTGTTTGCTTTTCTAAAATATATATGTTATAAACAATACAGCAGACAAAGTTTGACATAAATAAGTTGAAACATATTCTATTTCTTCAACTGAATTACTAAACGCAATGAGGTTGGGCTACAACTTCCCATAGTATTTATCATAGCTCTCCCTAGTGGTGTTTTATTAAGTTTTTAAGTGTATATTTACCCAGACATGTTCCACTGCTTAACCAGAAAGGTATTCCGAGATCATCCAGGTACTGTTTAGCCCTGGCAACTATCTGTCGAGCCTTTCTTGTGAACTTCTTCCCTTCAGCACTCTCATCCTGCGGGTAGGACTTGAAGAACTCTTTGGCTCGGGTCTGGTTACAGGGTGTGAACATGGAATTTTGGACTTGACCCAGGAAGTCCTTTGTGGATTCAGGGACCATAAGTCTGTCTGGTGGCTTGGTCAGCCTGATTGCTATCCTGAATTAAAGATATATCTTTTTACAGGAGGTAAGACGACAAGACGATTAAACATCACAGACCGAGACTGCTTTTTAAGGAGCAGTCTGATTCTGATCAGGACTTGCACTGAAGCAAGAAGTCACAAAAGCTGTCTCCCTTGAAAACATTGCGGTGTTCCCATACACCTTAATTTAAATTCAGATACTGTCAACTGTCAATAATACCACATTACAGACTTCGATTGTCATTATAACTGTATTCCTTACTTTTTATATTAACTGTAGAAAAAAACTCAGCATACTGTAGAGAGAAGATCAGACTGCACTGTGTGCAAGTCAGAAACCATCCACTTGACAGCACAACTAGACTTCTCCAAATTTTGGGATATAGAAATTAGTAGGGCTATGATTATGGTGTTTGAGATTTCAGTGAAATAGGGATTTAAAGAATTAGAAGAGGTTGTAGATACAAATATGTAACTAAATCTGCCCCAGCAAAAGGATTAAACTGAGGACTTCTGACAACCATTACATCAATTTATGACGTTTCAAATCAAATCAATACATTTCCAATCGGGGTCCAGTTGTTCAAAACTAACTACATTGTTTGTTAACGAGACATTAAAGATTTAAATGTATTTTTTATAAAAACACTGGCATTTTCTGTTGAAAAAATTTAAGAAGCGTTTTTATCATATGACGTCGAATCTGAGAGTGTAATAAAGCCATGCATTAAAAACGATAATCCACTAGTGGATTAAATATGCAAATTACGTCGTAACGTTATACGTTGACGTCCATTAAAACGTCGAATTTTCTAATGGCGAAATCGTGACGTTTTAGGTCAAATATTGCTAATAAAATGCAATTTTAGTGTCATATGATAAATAGAATCTTGCATTCGTGCTCCTGTATTATTGAATTTATTAAACTCGTTGGGGAAAACCGATAAGATGCTCGGCAAAGCCTCGCATCTTATCTTTTCCCCCAACTCGTTTAATAAATTCAGTAATACAGGAGCACTCATGTAAGATCCTCTAGGTACTGAAAAAGCTCCTCTCATTTTTTTCACCAAAAAATTATTAGCACACTTGATTTTATGTGTACTAGAAGACTTATCAAATTCTTGATTTAGGACTTTGTTATGCTATTGATGCTTTGAACAACTGAGCCCAGAACTCTTACTTTTCAAAAGCTCCTTCATGTTTCCATGGTTTCAACTCATTGTCTCTGACAAGGCCCTTCTGCAGCTGAGTGACATCTAAACTACCATGCCATAGAAAGCCTGGTGGTCTGTTGTACAACACCACAATGTGGATTATAGTATCATCCTTTGTCAAGATGTAGTGGGTGGTCACACGATTACCATCAGAATAGATATTTTTGACAGGAAAGTCAACAAGATCAGTAACTTTATGGACCTGGAATCCTACTTTCTGTAGTGTTCCATAAAACACATTCTACAAAAAACAAAGAACTTTATTAAGCTTTGTACCTTAAGGTAGTCATATACAGGATAACTGTGTTTTTTTTCTTTGCTAAAACAAGAGAGTTATTGTTCATGGTGAAATCGATCAACTGTGGAGTATATACACACACTAACAATGTCTACCGTAAAGATCCTTAGTTTTCGGGCAGATAGGTCTGTACAAACAGTGGAAACTGTGATCAGACTGTTCCTTAGGAACCACAATGATCAAGATCTTCACAGTTTCTATTCCATCTGTACATTTTTGTAGGCATTACTCTATGGTAGAAGCGAAATAACAGGAAAATAAATAATAGGGCTAGGACCAGCTGTGCTTGCAGCAGGTGCAGAATTTGGGCAGTCTGATTTAGGCATATTTCTGAACTTAAACATTGTTTTTCTAGGAAACGAAACGGTGAAATATTTGGGCTTTTTTTTGTTTTATTCTGTATCACAACGTAAGTTTTACTAAAATAATATGCATAAGCATGCCCCATCGACTGAATATATTTTTCATGAAGTTTTTCATGAAATTCAATTTCTTATATAAACAAGAGCTGTCGCCTGACAGCATAGCTCGCCTGAATTGGTGCTTGCCCATCACACAGCCGCTATGGTGGTGTGGACTGCTATGCATAAAACTTCATGCAAGCATGTCCATAATGAAAACACATTTATAAACAAAAGCTATGAACATTGAAATTTCAAAGTCCATGAGCTTGAGGTAAAAAAACTGACGGGTAGGGGGGAGAGGGGGGGGGGGGGGGGCTAGTATGTATCAAAACCCTGAACCATTATCTAACATCAGCCCAAGAATTAGTATCAACTGAGTCCATCATCGTGGCACTGTGAAATCATGTCTTCATAAATATAAAACTTTAACCAAAATCTTTAAAACAAAATTCTAAGTCGATGACCTTGACTTCAAGGTCACCCAGTGGGGTAAGTATAAGGTGTTTTGTAAAAATTAAAAAAAGAGTCTAAGATCAGTTCAAGTATAAACTAAATCTCTGCAAAGCATTATGAATCAGTATGCAATTACAAAACTTTATAAAAGACAAAAATTTCCTAAGTCCCTGACCTTGACATCAAGATCACTGAGCGGGGTTAGGGTAGTACTCTGTAGATCTAACTACAGTGCAAATATAAAAAGAATTCATCTCTGGGTTCAGGAGATATGTGTCTTTAAAAAACTTTAACCAAAACATCCAATCAATAAAAAGACAATATTCTAAGTCCATGACCTTGACATCAAGGTCACAGAGGGGGTGGGTGTAGCACCTTCGAAAACTTTAGACCAATATCTAACTTTAGTGCAAGTATCAAAGGAATTCATCAATGGGTTCAGGAGATCTTGGGCTTTATAAAACTTTACCAAAACATCCAGTCCAAAAAAAACACCAATTTTCTAAGTCCATGACCTTGACATTAAGGTCACAGAGTGGGGTGGGGGTGGTACCCTGTTAAACCTTAGTCCAATATCTAGCTACAGTGCAAGTATCAAAAGAATCCATCCATGGGTTAAGGAGATATAGGTCTTTAAAAAACTTTAACCAAAACATCCAATTCGAACGCCGACGCGGACGCTGACGCGGACGCCGTGGTGACAACAATAGCTCTTCCTGAACTTTCGTTCAGGCGAGCTAAAAATGCAGTTATCTTGACAATAAGTATATATACTTATTGTCAAGATAACTACATTTTTTTTTACCAGTTTGTTTCAAATATCCAATATTATAGATTATGTGATTTGCAGAAATGAAAGTGCATTCATGTGCTAGAAACATGAATTTTAATGGAAAATGTGTAAAAATGTATGTAGAAATACAATTTTTTTTTTTTTAGGAAAACAAAACGGTGAATTTTCTTTTTATTTTATGCAATGTTTTATAGCCCTTTGGGTTATTCAGCTGGTATAATGAAATGAATGCGCCGCCAATATTTTTATTCAGTATCTACCTACCTTAACACTTAAAGTGCCAAAAATGAAAAAAAAGCCTAATCTGCAAACAGCATAGATCCAGGTGACAGATAACTGATGGATGGGTAGATGACTTGTAATTTTACATCTTTTTCAACAGTATTTCATTCATATCAGGACAATGTAAGAGGGTTATTGAAAGGCTATGTACAATGGAACCCCGTTTAGGATTGAATGGCCTCCTGTCTCCAGCATGCAAACCTGTTCAACTTGTTCAGTAAGCCAGCACTTAATCCATTGACATACTGGGCTCCACAGCTGATGGAGCTTGAAAATCTTTTAACAGACAAATGTTAAAGGTTTAAAGGTTATGACCGGACTGCATGGCCACATAGCCTGGTTTTAGCCTTCCCTATTATACAGTCAACTCTTGATATCTCAAAGTCAAAATTCATCCCAAACTACTGATATCTCAAAGTAAATTTTCTGGTCCCAGAAAATTTACTTTGAGATATCAGTAATTTGAGATATCTGAAGTTGGAATTTAAATAAAAACAGGAAATGTGTCTAAATATATTCTGTAATAAAAGAGAGTACTTTGAGATATCAGTGTTCGAGATATCCAGAGTTGACTGTAGAAGCCATGTAAAGGGCAGGGACTGTTCTACTAATGAGGGATGGGTATTGCCACTGAAAACCGTATCGCGATATATCACAATACACTGGTCCGTATCGGGATATGTATCACGATATATCGTGACTTCTTTTTAAGTATGTACTTCCATGTTACATGCTTTTACTGTGTTGTTTGTTTCTGTCTTTTATTAAATGATTGTAATAAAAATGAACATCCCATTCTTTACCTGTTTATTTTAACACCAAAACAAATTATAACCAGCTCATGTACTTTATTAAAATGCAACTGTTACTGGTCTGCGATCTCATTTTATTTAACTAATTGACTTACTTACTGACGTGACCCTGGTGACCATGCATCTGGTGCATGACTTCTTTATTTGTTGTTCTGCCCTGACCCAGTTTTGCCCCAAGGCGAGAATGAAAAAAGCATGCAGATTTTCAACACCAGTTGTCATCAAAGATCAAAGGAATTGACACGTGTCTGAAGTCTAGGTGAATTATTTTATCGGTCATGAAAAGGAAATACACTAAATAATCGGACAGTAATTGCTGAGCAAATGTTGTAGACCCAGATCAGTCAGCGCATTGGAGCAGTGTGATCAGGATCTGCAGTCTAGTATGTCAACAATATAATGAAACTTCCCGTAAGTGAAAATGTGATATACCCACACAAAAAAAATATTCTAAAAGATGTTCGAATACTTACGTAAGTTATGAATGGGAATATGTGTCAAAAAGATCATACCGTTGGAGTGATAGGCTCAGTTGGATACTGACAAAAGGATTAAACTGGACACTATTATCTACAATCACGGTAATTTTTGTTTACATCTTATTTTTGGGTGATAATTACGGAGATAAAAGACAATAGAGGAAGCGAGCCTCTGGCAAAAGTAAACAATCAAAACCTGTTTTTAAAGACTATTGGCTTTAATTGACTTTACTACCTGGATCCGTTTTATAAAAAAAGAATATTTGGGGCAAAATACTAACAAAATGAAAAGGAAACTGTTAATTAAAAGCACATAAAACGTTTTCACGAGAATGTCCGGAAACACCCGAAATTTACCGAGCGTACCGGTATGGCCAAAACGTATCGTGATTCGTATCGTTGGAAATTTGAATCGCGATTTACCGGTATACCGGTAATATCGCGCACCCCTACTACTAATGATAGCTAAATTCACATACTTTCCGTTCCACCATCCATTGATCATCCAGGAAGCCAAATGAAACAACCCTCTTGTTACTCAACAGTATGTTGATATCTGTTACTGGATTGGCTAACCATTTCTCTATTCCTGGTAGAAGGTCAGGGTCACTCAGGAACATAGGAGCACTATAGATTCTACATTTCGACAGGAATAGGATGATTGACGGCTGAAAATAAAACCAGTAGGACAGTTTTTAACCCTTAATGCGCCAAAAAGCAGACGACAAAATTTACGTCTGCAAAATTTAATAAAAAGTTTTGTCTAAGCAATATCATATTGAGAATTCAAACACTAGAGGACAAAGAGTGTAGATTCAGATGAGGTGGCTCGTTATGAGCCACCTCATCTGGATCTACACGGTTTGCAAATTCAACAAGTTTTCATTTTTGGCGCTTTAAGGGTTAATTTTACAGACGGCAGATATGGTGAGGTTTTGATGATAATTTGGAGATAATTTCTCTTATTTAAACAAGACTTCCTCAAGGGCAACAACCAATATCATTCAGCATATCATAAATTGGTTAAAAAAACCCAACTGTTTGGACAATCATGATCATATATTCAGAACACCAACAAAGCTCTTTATATTTGTCACTTTTCAAGAAAAAATGAATACATCATATGTATTCAGAAATGGAAAATATTTCCCCATGAAACTGCTCTTGAAATGTTGCAGAATTCGCAAACACTTTGATTAAATACATTACAACATAAGGTAAAACCAGTTTGGTCGAAGAGTTTGAAAAATCAGCAAACTGTCAGAGGATGGTTTCAATGTAGTAAGATTGTTCTTGAATTAACATATTTGGTGCACCAAGTGGCTCTTTGCAGACTTTTCAAATGTACAAGATTTAGAGCATCATTCCGAATGTTGGAACATACCAAATGTTGTAATTTCATTAAAATGTCATTTGTTCATGACGTAGGTCGTCAGAGGTGTTCCTTGGAATTCTGCACACTGTTACAAAAAGGACCCCCTGTACTACTTTCAGAGCACAACCATGAAAGAAAATACTTATGTCTCTCTTTCTCTAGTCGCAGGCAAGACAAAAATGGCCAGGTAAATAGTTAAGATTCCAAGCTGACAGATCCTTTGTCTTTTCTACTTCTAACTATTTCTCAAAATCCCACCTTTAGCAGGTATAAGACTGAGTTTGAAACAATACAGGTCAGATAATACCAAGTATGTTAACTCTTTGGTCTTTTTTTTACCTCAAGCTCTGTTAGGGCATTTTAAGACATAGTCTAGCCATAAACTCTTCGATATCAATACACAAGCTTGACTTTCAAGTGTGCAAGCCTGAACGACTTAAGTTCAGCTTTTCCTCGCTTCAGCAATGTAAGAATAAATAAGTCGCGACATGACAAAACCAACAAAGTGGCATGTGCACCCAGCTAAGACTCAGATCAGCCTTGGCATCCGCCCAGTCTGATCAGAGTCTTTGCAGTGTGCTTAAAGGGTAGCTAAGGATCTAAGCTACATTCATGCCCACAGCGAAGACTCTGAGCAGACCGGGCGGATGCAACTTTGTTGGTTTTGTCATGCTGCGGCTCAAATTACAGCATATGGATATTCTTTCATGGTTTGAGTGCCATTTTTCAAAGGGAGACAACTTTATGAAGATAGTAATTGTTTTTTTCTAATACATGCTTGCCTTCTGCAAGGTGGCTACTCTTAACCTTTTTTTCGACCAGTGGATTTGTCCATCCTTATGATTTGGATGAGTCCATTTCTAGTTTTAGGGTTTTTGGTGGATGTTTTCACTTTTATTGTACAGTATTGCTTTGTACAAATTCCTGTAAGCAAACAGTGTTGACCCTGCATTCTGTGGCATCTGAACTGGGTCTGCACTGTTTCCATATGTCCTCAAAATGGGTTTCCAGTCTAAAAAGGGTTAAAGGAAAGAATTTTCTCACACAGTATGTGCAAATGATTTTCTGTAAGGGAAGCCCTCTGATATTACTATCCCTCAGAGTACTATCCCTCAGAATACTACATATCAAACAAGATTACTTGACTGTACCTTTGCAATTCCAATAACCAGTTCTTCTTCCTTTTCCTGATATAGATTGAAAAAAAAATACAAGTTAAAACAGCTTCTTTTAAACATGTTAAAGGTGTAAAGACACGTCTTCTTGTTTCAGTGAGATTAATAAGCCATTAATACAACATAATTACCATTGTCAAATACACTGCATTGTTGAAAACAGGAGTTTTAAGCTGTATGGGTACACCTATATCACATGATATGAGGATAATTCAACGGTATTTTTTCTTATTGCTCAACGAAAACATATGTTGTGACCCCTTGAACACGCCTACCAATCGCTCTCATGCGAAACCACGGTTCAGAACGCCAATCCATGAGAGGAGTTCCCGGTTTTGCAGGAGAGGAGCCAAAATCGTAAACAAATTTGATATCGGCACAAGGTTGGAGGTATTCATTTTCTCTGATAACTATTTATGCAAAATATAAGAATGCTATTTTGTCACATATAGATTGTTTTTTCGGCATATGAAAGGATTAGGCACATGGTCATGCATTATTCCAGATATGCATTTAGTACGGCGGAGCATGTATTTAAGGTCAGTCTCGGCGATATATACATGTAGGGAAAAGTCGCATTCTCTTGCTTGATTTTGAGTCTCTGACCTTGGCAGTCGCAAAGAAGTGAATAGAACTACTGTATACGTGAATCCAAACGTTGGAAGTAAGCTTTCCGTGATGGACATTTTAGAATTTAGAAAAAATACGCAAAACCTTGGCATCGTCAGCCCGGTTCCGCATGAGATATTAGAAAATATAAGGCATTTTTATCAAACACAAAAACAGCTTCTGAACAATAATTGGATCAAAACTAACATGAAGTCTGTGATATATCATTATTTTATACATTGCGGATGACTTTCTGGCTGTTTTAATCCCCGTTTGTCTGTTTCTGAGGCATGCAAGAGGGTTTAAAAGAGGGTTTGCAAAAGGCCTTAAAAGACAAACGGGGAACAAAAACAGCCAGAAAGTCATCTGCAATGTATAAAATAATGATTTATCACAGAGTTCATATTAGTTTTGATCCAATTGTTGTTCAGAAGCTGTTTTTGTGTTTGATAAAAATTCCTTATATTTTCTATTATCTCATGCGGAACCGGGCTGACGATGTCAAGTTTTTGCGTATATTTTCTAAATTCTAAACTGTCCATCACGGAAAGCTTACTTCCAACGTTTGGATTCACCCATACAGTAGTTCTGTTCACTTCTTTGCGACTGCCAAGGTCAGAGACTCAAAATCAAGCAAGAAAATTCGACTTTTCCCTACATGTATATATCGCCGAGACTGACCTTGAACACATGCTCCGCCGTACTAAACGTATATCTGGAAAATTGCAAGGCCATGTGCCTAATCCTTTCATGTGCCGAAGAAACAATCTATATGTGACAAAATAGCATTCTTATATTTTGCATAAATAGTTATCAGAGAAAATGAATACCTCAAACCTGGTGCCAATGTCAATTTTGTTTACGATTTTTGCTCCTCTCCTGCAAAACCGGGAACTCCTCTCATGGATTGGCGTTCTGAACCGTGGTTTCGCATGAGAGCGATTGGTAGGCGTGTTGAACCAGCTCGGTGAGACAGACAGTTCTAAATTCCAATGAGGGGTCACAATATATGTTTTTATGGAGAAATTAAGGAAAATTATCCATAAATTATCAATTTTACTCCTTCTTATCTGGAGTACTGATTACTATATAAAAATAAAACTGTATTTTGAAAAGAACTGTGAGTGAGCTTTGAAAATCTTTGAAAATCTGGGCTGACATCAGAAAATCTCTGGAGAAAAAAAAAGCTGTGGTTCTGTATAAACGTTTAATTATGCTATGCATTGATCGATTGTTTTGGGTTTAACAGACCCTTGAGACAGTATTTCAGTCTATATGGGGCTGTCTCCCAGAGAGGTAGAAAGGGAAGAAATGATAGACGAGACAAAAAAATGTCCAAACAACCCCCACCTGCACCTACTGCAAGCACAGTAGGCCCTTGCCCTACAATGTTCCAAATCAGTAGGACGCCCCGGCACTGGAAGCTACACACAGCGCCATCGCACCACCCAACCACCCCCAATTATGCTATGCAATCAGCTGTCAGACATGTGTAGTGGGAGGGTAAACTGCATTCAGTGACAGAATCAATGATGATGTAGCAAGTCAATGGCTCAATGCACAAACATTATAATCCCTTCTTAAGTTGAAGAACATGTATAAATAATACTAAATGGTCTTTGTCAAGATAAATCTGTCTCTTCTCTTTTTCTTTTATTTTATTTATTTATTTGATTTTTTTCCCAATTCTAATAATGATGTTTCCATGTAGGAGCAGTGGTAGTGTTGCGGAAAATGCCGTGAAGTACCAGTCCAGGGGTTGCAGGTATGATCTCCCCTTCTCCAGTCTTCAGGATGAGGCTTTAAACCCAGGTCCCATCTCCATATGATCTCTGTGTTGGTGGGATGTTAAACCCAAGTTCACTCATTCGCTCAGTAGCTGCACCTCCTGGCACCAAGTATGTCCATGTTGAACCATGACTACTGTTTGAAGGTCACAGGAAAGAAACTGCTCAATATGCCCTTTTAAAAAAACATTTCTCTATCCTGTTCTAGCTTAGAGCTGGGTACCGAGACACCACTAAATGAGTATAGACATAACCTCTGATAGACATCCCAATTTAGTAGTTGAGGAGATAATTGAGGAGACAGTTGAAAATTTCAAGCTACAGTGTCCCACCTATGAAACTGAAAGGAAACAATTTTACCACTGTTTCTTCGCAATTGGCATTACTGGACTGGACCTACAAACCCTATGAATTACCCCAGGGAGAAGACCATTTGACTGCTACATTGGCAACTTCACTGGAAATGGTGTGCCATTTGATTGATAGCACTGGACCTCATGGTCCAACTAAGCCACCTCATCCAGCATAGTAACCATAATCCTGCATCTGTCATAAGTATAGTTGCTTTTAAAGTAAGTACACTAAAGCGCCATTATATCGCGGGTGCCGGGAGACATAAAATCGAACCGTGTTATAAGTGATCTCGCAGTATAAGGATCTGCGCTGAAAACCCCCACCCACTAATGAAAACGCCCATGTTTACATGTTCGTAGCGCTTATTTAGCCCTAACCAGGTAGATAGACATGTCTACTGCTTTACTGACACAACAAAAATCATCGCTGAAGTAGCCATTTAGTTCCTATGTGCTTACTTATTGTGAAAAAATGCACTACAAAACGTATATACAAAGTGAAAGTAGCATGCCGTAAACACATGATTCGTATTGCTGCCGGTTCATATGGGCCAATATACTTCTGAGCCGATACCCAACATTTTTATTCAAGTTAGTTCCCTTGCCCTTGAAATTTGTTTTCACTAGCAAAAAGGTACAGGTCTTCTGACGAATAAAAAAAAATACTTATTTGCGCTAGTGCTGACGTCGCCTAAAAAACTTTAACCAGACTAACGTACGTGGCCCTAAGGTCGTCACCTCAGTGCATTTAAACGACTACCTCCTGCATATGGTGACAGCTATTTATAGTTGCGTTATGGTACCGGCAAGACAAGCCATTCTGAAGGGATGTTCAATAAAGAAACTGGTCAATTGAATGCAGAACACACCGAAAATAGGCTGTTTACAGAAGAAGGGTCGCCCCTGACGACCTTAGGACCTATGGGACCTTGAGTCGTCAACGGTGCGGCCCTAATGTCGTCATGGGGTCGTATTGTCTTTTTTTTACGTTTTTAAGAAAAAGTTCATGTCAAGAAACAAATTAACAAATATTTATTAATTTTGCCGTTAATGATCATCAAACAGAAAGAATCTTATAATAATGTTGTTTTAAAAAGCAGATAGGCCTATGCAAACACAGAGTTTGGTCCGGGTTCTGGTCAGATTGTTTCCCTGTAGCAATGGTGGTGTATAGGTATACGTTTTAAGATGTCAAAAATATTATCATTGAAGATCCCGATAAGACTGCACACGTTTTCTTTTGTTCTAGGTTACTTACTTGTCAAAAGTTCTTCTTCATTTGAAGGATAACATTGTTGTCAGCGGAAATGGAAATAAAAATATCGGGATGTAGCTGACCAACTGAATTATTTGATGTCACATGGCATCGAAGATTCTTCTATTTTATTTTATTTTATTTTTCTATTTTCATTAACAAACTACTTTAGTTGCACAAAGAGAAAATGCGTTTTCGTATTTCTCTATGAGGTTAAAAAGTGACAATAAACGGATAAAAGCTGTATTTCTGGAACATTTTCTAATGGGTAATTTGCTTTTTCACACCAAATCCGGCACAATTGAAACAGTACCTATTTTTATAGACAACTTTTTTTACCATTCTCTGCCTTTAAATTAAGTCAATTTTTGTTTTATTTGCTTATATGAAGACAAACCAACAAAAATTGTTAATTTATACTGTAATAATCACAATATATGCTTGTCAAATTGGAGTGAAAGAAGAGCATATTAGAAGTGGAGAAATGAATTTTTTGTTGCCTGGTAGTATATGCCCTAGAGTCGTCAGGTATGACCTAAAGTCGTCATCACTGTTCATTGATGTATGGTTCGTTTAATTGCCGCTCTGATCGCCAAAGGTAAGAAAATCTTGATGGTTTAATGTATAATACGTTTGGGCGAATGCAAACATACATCTGAAACTTGAATCTTGCTTGACAATCTTGGCTCGCCAGACCGATATCAAAGCCAGCTTGCACCGTCGACAAACTTGGAATTTTAAGTAAAACTGGGTTACCTTGTTTCCTCTTCGTTAGTTGGAAGAAAGTTTAAAACCAGCTTTAAATGTAAACTGCATTACAACATTAAGATATTTATCTTCTGAATTTCGCCCGCCTCTAAACATTTCTATGACACAGACGGAAAAGAATGAAGCTAAAAGAATGATGACGACCTTAGGACCCTGACGACTTTAGGGCCACGTACGTTACAGATAATCAAATCAGGTTTAAGCTTTTTTTTTTTTTTTCTGTTCTGTTCTGTTCAATTCTCGTATCGACGTTACCCAAGTGGCTCAACGGTACGTAACCATAGTTGCACACACCTGGCGCCGGGTGTCCGTCCAACGTCATTCAGTCTGTATATGTCTCGTCAGTCAGTGCCGCCCAACCAGTATTTATGCATAGATGTTTGCCTTCTGCGGCTCCATTTTTTTTTTTTTTTTTTTTTTTTCGCTTGTACAATTCTTTTATAATGCTTTCTTTGGAAGTAATCAGTGACTACTTTTCACAGCCTTTTTTTCCCGAGCGTCGGCCTGTATTGTGTATATGAGGTGATCTTCGCAGCTGGCCAAATTGGTGACATGAGACATGCGCTAATTATCCCGTATACGACGAAACATAGAAAGACAAAAGAAAGAAGCGACACTTAACAGATTAGTCAAAACATAGACGGGACATTTAATAGATCGACGAATAATAGAACGACCAATAATAGAACAATAAGTGTGAAAACAATAATTACTTGTCCGCTCGGCAATGCTACGCGTCAATGAACATTCGCTCATTTCAATGAAAAGGGTTTTGATATACTCGACATACATTTGTGTTGCTCAAAATCATGGTACGGTGACGGACTTTTTCTGTAACCCCGCCATTTTTAAACATTTTTACAACATTCATGGAGAATACCTGGGAATCAATTTTCCAATGATTTTCTGTTTGCTACCAAAGAAAAGCCGTGAAACATACACAGCTGTGCTTAGAATTATCAAAGACAACTGATTAACTTTCAGACAAATTAGCGCAAAATTTCTGAACTTGGCCTTCGAACTAAGTACGTTGACGACCTTGATTTCAGCTTGACGGTACTCATGTTGACTGAATCAAACACTGAATGGAACTGTATTGGACACTGATCAAAAAAGCAATATTACTGTGCGTTAAACTGTATTGGTCCCTCATCAATAGTTCGCTATATAAAAATTCCGAAGATATGTTTAGTAAAAAAATCATTAAAAAAAAATAAATAAAAAGCTTTGTTGTCGTTAAATGGTTGTTGATAAAATTTTCGATGTTTTTGAAATTTTTCGATGTTATTTCGTTGTTATTTCGATCTTTTTTCGATCTTTTTTCTCTATGTTAAGTCTTTCTATGTATTGTCTTTTCTATATTTTGGCTTTTCGATGTTTTGTCGTTCTATGTTTCGTCATAGACCCTTATTATCGAAGTCTTCTAAAAACATGACCACTGTTCACACCTTGGCAAGACAATCGACGCTTCGATTATCTGTGATAACTGAACTGTAATCCTTGGACCAAATCACTTGGACCATTGGACCTTGGACTGGTCCAACTCGGACTGCACTAGTGTAATCCTTGGACCAGTTACCTGTTGGACCAAATTTATATAGGTACTTTGGGTGATTGGAGATGCAGTGATATATATGTAATAAATAATAAATGACGACCTGAGAAGCCCACTAGGCCTGTCTTGTGAGTTACTAGACCTATAAATTTAAAGTCTGGTAAAGTAAAGAAGTTTACAAGAAACTTGTTATATCAAATAGTAAAAAATATGATTTAAGTATGAAGAAATTTTTTGCAATTCCCAACTTTAATTCATGTGCATTTAATAATTTTAATCCATAATTCTAGCTTCTTGTTTACTTTATGAGAAGTATTTCTTCACAGTGAATTTGATTATGACATTATTAATAAAATCACCCTAAAATTAATTTTTCAAGAGTTTTTCTGAGTCTTCTTGATAAAGCAATATTAATAAAAATCAACCTTTATTTCAAATTTCCTTCTGATTCTTCTTCATAAAGGCCAGGAGGCTTAAAACTTGAAATAAAGAGTGATTTTGATTAATATTGTCTTGTTATAATGGCCTTAACAAGGAAAAGCTACCGTCTGGATTTGAGCCTATCAGGTACTTTAAAAGTTCAGTTTGGCATTCATAATTTTTTTTATTTATTTTAGTATAAATGGTACAGGATAATGTTACGGCCCAAAAAAATATGTTCAGGGTAATAGTTTTGAAAACTGAAGGCAGGGTATAAACAGCTTTATTAAATTTTTTTATTGGCTTAGTTTTTAGATTTTTTATCTATTTATTTTTTTTTACCGAAACTGAGAAATAAACTTCTAAAAATGGGTAGATCTAAAATTTTATATTATCCGGAAAATCTGAAAATCTTCAAGAAACTTGAATAAAGGCAAACAACAAATGGAAATAATATTGTATCATTTATACTTTTATTATGGAATGTGATTTTTTAAAGTTCATCTGAACTTCTTTAATCATATGAACTGTAAAAATTATTTATCCAGATCATTCTTAAAATGATACATTTTCTCTAGCATTAATTCTTTTCTTCAGTTTTTTTTTTTTTTGTTTTTTTTTCTGATATGAGAGTAAGAATATTTCATACATGAAATGATGAAAGATCAAACAGGAATCAACAGATACTTATTCAATAATGATTAAAACCTGTGTCACAAAGACAACAAAAGGTATACATGATACAATTAAGAGAATTAATTGGCAGGTACTAAAGTGTAACATATTGGTCTGTGACAATAATCAAACTGACAACAATTTCTGATTCCTTGATTGCTTAAATCTTTGAAAATTAAATTGAGCAATAAAGTGAGTAATTAAGTGAAAGTAAATTGTTTGTTTAACCATCAAGTAAGGGTTATTTATGTTAACTCTGTGTTAATGATGCATTCTGTAGTTAATTTGTGACTGATGTTAAAACAATATACTGGTAAAAACTTCATCATTTTACCTGAATTATCTATTTGTGTTATACTATTCTACCTATTGTCACAATTCACAATGGATAGATAATTAAAATTGCAAATCTAAGTTTGATAATTAATGTGAAAACTTTAACTTTCCTGCGTAAACCATCCATTTACGTCTGAGCACTTATATATTTCAAAATGGCTCTTGTCATAGGGCATAGTCAGACAAAGTACTTTAAAAACTATTTTGATCCGAAAGACAATGTTGAAGTGTTGTGTTACCCTGGTTGTAAGGTGGAAGACCTCGTACTCAAAGATGAAGTTGCTGAGGCTGTACCTAGGACTTCTGTAAGTATTACTATTTGACTAGTTAGCTACTGTGTGGTCTTGCTTCCTTCATTTCAGAGCATTCAGAAAATATACATGATATCCACCAAATTCCTCTATAATATATGTGATCCCTTGATTTTATTAATCCTACAATTTAATAAATGTTAACTCACGTCAATGTCACAGCATAAATGTTGTGAACATTATGTGGGAGTTTTGAAGATAGATAACATATATATTGTAGCCCTTATGTGAACTACTTTGTAATGGGACTCCTTATGTGATATATATTGCATATATGTTGTGACCCCTCATCTTGCCTCTTGATGAGAATGTTCTGATGAGATATTATTATTATGAGCCGCCTCATCTGGACCTATGCTATTTGAAAATTCAACATTTTTCCATTTTAGGACTTTGAAGGTTACATGCAGCAGCTCATTGTCTTATACATTGTACTTATTCACCCTTCATATGAAGTATGCCATGGGGGATATAATTTTTGTCATTCCATCCGTTTGTTCATTTTTCCATTCATTTGACAATTTTCTATGTCCAATTTTTACTTTGCACCGTTCAAATTGCTCATATTAAAATTTCAGTTTGTATTTGATACATGCTATGTCTGTACCATCACTTTTGAAGTGGAAATATAAACCCCAGCGTCAGGCTCTTGAGTGGAGCCATGGTCAATAATAGGACTTAGGCATTTTTATTTTGTCAAAGTTTTGTGTTAAACCTTTTGGACTGCTCAAATCTCTGAAACACCATGTCAGACTGGTTTCTTATTTGGTTTATGATCTCTCAATAGCATAACTGTTGTTACGAAATGTCTCTATCCCCTGGTTTGGGCTCGAGATCAGTAACTAGGTTTTAGGCCATTGAATTCTTTTTTGTGTGTGCTAGTGGTATCAATATAATTGAAAAGAGCCTTTTGATTTACTTTTAAAGCTGAGTCATATTAGTTGACATGATCTGGATGCTGCTGCTGATCTAAGGTTAGGTCACAGACTTGGAAATCCGTACGTCATTTTGTCTTTTTTTTTTAACCTTTATTTTTATTAGGCAGTAGCACTGCCTGGGGGTATATTTGAGCTCCTGCCCATGCTCTAATTATCAAAATACAGTCAAACCTGTCTTCAGGGGTCACCCCAGGGGAACCACAAAAACTGGCTGCTTAAGACAGGTGACCCCTTAATACAGGTTCATTTGCACTGTATTTTGGTTAAAGAGAACCCAAACAAGAGGCCCACGGGCCACAAAGCTCACCAGAGCTCTAGCTCAAAATTGCTTTCAAAACTGCTGTCACATTTGTACAGGCTAATACAAAATATACTACTAAAAGTCTCAGTCTGACAGTCTGTTGAGTTGATAACAAAATATATAACTGTTTTCCATATTTTGTTTGCAGTGAAATTTTCCCCATTGTGCCATAGCAACCAAACGAAAGAGCTGATTCTCATAAAAGAAAAACACATATTTTCACTTCCCCAGCCCAAAGATACTAAAGATAAAATCAGCCCAATCGGCCTAGTGGCTTCAGAAGGGATCATTTTTTAAGGGATTTTTTTCCTTCTTTTGCTTTATGGCTTGCATGACAACCAATAATAAAAAGGGAAGTGGACCAAAAACATATAGCTGACAGAAGACTTCTCAAGAAACATTTGAATAAAAGTTTTGTCAGCATATCTGCAATGGCTTGGCAGTAAATGCGATTTTTCAATTTTCCCCATTATAAGTCAATGCAACTCTAAGTTGCCATAGCAACCAAACTAAAGGGCAGATTTTCATAAAAAACACAAACTTTCAATCCCCCAGCCTAAGGATACTACAGATGAAATCTGGGCCTTATCTGTCCAGTGGCTTCTTCAGGAGGAGATAATTTTGTAATTATTTTTTTCCATTATTTTTGCATTTTGGTTTCCATGGCAACCAATAAAAGGAGCAGTGGGCCCAAAAACATCAACGCTAACAGAAGACTTCTCAAGGAACATTTCTATAAAAGTCTTGCAAGCATATCTGCAATAGCTTGGCAGTAAATGCTATTTTTCAATTTTCCCCATTATAAGTCTATGGGAACTCTAAGTTGCCATAGCAACCAAACTAAAGGGCAGATTTTCATAAAAAACACAAACTTTCAATCCCCCAGCCTGAGGATACTACAGATGACAGCTGGGCCTTATCGGCCCAGTGGTTCCAGAGGAGATAGTTTTTAAGTATTTTTTTTACTTTTTGATTGCATTTTGGTTTCCATGGCAACCAATAAAAGGGCAGTGGGCCAAAATATTATACAGCTGACAGAGGACTTCTCAAGGAACATTTCTATAAAAGTTCTGTCAACATTTCTGCAATGGCTTGGCAGAAAATGCCATTTTTCAATTTTCCCCATTATAAGTCTATGGGAACTCTAAGTTGCCATAGCAACCAAACTAAAGAGCAGATTTTCATAAAAAACACAAACTTTCAATCCCCCAGCCCAAGGATGCTACAGATGAAATTTGGGACCAATCGGCCCAGTGGCTTCAGAGGAGATGTTGTTTAAAAGTGTTGACGGACGACGACGACGACATACGACAGACGCCGACAACGACGGACAACTGCCTATCCTATAAGCTCCCCCGGAGCCTTCGGCTCTGGTGAGCTAAAAAGTGGCTGCTAAAGACAGGTGACCCCTTAATACAGTGACCTCTTGAGACAGGTTCGACTGTATTAAATGTTTTCATCCCCAGTATATTACAAAGTAATGACTTTGAAACTTAATACATGTATTTATTTATGAACTTACCAATTATTAGAGTGTTAATTCAATTTTGTGTTTTGGAGGGGGGGGGGGGGTAAATGGGGGAGTGGTGACCAGCATCTAGCAGAAAAGAGAGGTATGGGAAATGGGAATTACTTTCCCAGCATCAAGTTTTTGGTTTAGTTCTGTTTTGTGACACTGTGCGGACAGGCGAGACACCACTTTCTGTGGAATTCTTGTGTGTTTTTTTTACTTTTGTGTGTGTCAGGTTTTTAAGAAAGTTTTGCCTAAAAATGTAGTTAAAGAAATTTACTGCACAGACAATCACAGAGGTAATACCAATTTTCCAACTTGTGAAGTCGACCAAGCTGGCTCTTCATTTACCATAGGCCTTAAATGGAAAAGTCGCTGTCGGCTGAGACAAATGGCAGCTGCAAGTAGCAGCTGAGTTAACAACATTATCATTTACCATCACTAGTATTGCTAAAAGCATTTTTCTCAGTCAACAGCGACTTTGCACAGTTCTGAATTGGTTGACAGCATGCCCAACTTCACCCAGCAAATAATAGTTTTACCCCTACAATAATAGTACTGAGTCTAGTGACTGGGTGACAATCCTTAAATGAGCCGCGACATGAGAAACCCAACAAAAGAGGTTGTGTGCCTAGCACAGACTCAGATCAGCCTGGGCATCTGCCCAGTCTGATCAGACTCTTCGCTAAGTGCTTAAAGGATAGCTCAGGGTATAAGCTACCTCCATGCGGACAGCGAAGACTCTGATCTGACTGGGCAGATGCCCAGGCCGATCTTAGTCTGCGCTGGGCACACAACCACATTGTTGGTTTTCTCGTGTCGCGGCTCAAATGAGACTGATGTGTGATAGAGTTCTTTAAAGCATATGCAAATATGCTGAATTGGCCCACTCCAAAAAGCTTTGTATTTGCTGATCCAATAATGGATGCTTATCTCCACAATCAATTTTTTTGTAAGTTGATCTCTACAATCACCACATTTACAAAGAATAGGACAATTGGCATAATTATGCCTAGAGTGATTTGAAGCTTACAATGTGTACTTGCATTTAAAGGTAGGTTCCTGGACTAGCGATAACAATTATGTCCACAAAATAATTTCGTCTTTTTCTGGGCAGTATTGATTTCTTTTATTTTTCTGAATTTGATGCTACTGAGAAACTCGTCAGATGTTGAAGAAAATAGTCGTTTTCCCTTTTGGTTTATTTTCTTTCGTTGGAATTCCAGTTCTAAAAATAACTATGTTTATTATGTCTATAAGTGCGCGATTTCTGATGCCATTCTCCAAAGGTCAATATACCCTTTGCCGTGAGCTCTCATAGAGGTCCTGGCATGGCGGATGGATTAAAACTATCCCAAAATGCAATGCAGCATGACGTCAGTTGCGTTAACTATTTTTGGCGCGAACTAAAAATAGCGCTAACTGGTGTGCGAAGCAGAGTTAGGAAATCCCTTGCAAAACACCTTTTCTAATATTTTTTTGATTTATACTTTTTAGTGAAACTTATTCATTTCCTTTTATAAGTGCTTTCCAACAACTTGGATGAAAGATCATCAAAATTATGATGCATTCCAAAGTACAGGAACCTACCTTTAAGTAAAAGGGCTGAATAATAGCCATATGCTTGATTTCTTAATTCAGGTGATTGTGGAGATAAGCAGCCTGTTTAAATTGTACAATTATGTACCGACTTTTCTGCCTTTTTATTCGCATGTGTCAGTCAGTATATTTTCTCACAATTCTTGATGACTTACATAATGTTCATATTTTATGATAAACAATGGTGCAGGATAACTAGAGCAAAAAGTGCCAGGATAATACTACTCCACCAAGTCTGATCAGGGTCAGCACCTCTCTTGATTGTGCAAGCAGGGCAGGTCAGATATGAAGATAAGCTGTGGTGTCAAAATATATGTATTTAGTGTAAATATGATCTATGAAATGTTATATCATATTTCCCCTACTGAAAATTTCCTGTGAAATTTCACTGAAATGTCAGTGACATTTCAGTGAAAGATTTCATTGAAATTTTCACTGAAATATCACTGAAATTTCAGTGAAATATCACTGAAATATCAGTGATATTCACTGACATTTCAGTGATATTTCACTGAAATTTCAGTGATATTTCACTGAAATTTCACTGAAATGTCAATGAAATCTTTCACTGAAATTTCAGTGATATTTCACTGAAATTTCAGTGATATTTCACTGAAATTTCAGTGATATTTCACTGAAATTTCAGTGAAATGTCAATGAAATCTTTCACTGAAATTTCAGTGATATTTCACTGAAATTTCAGTGATATTTCACTGAAATTTCAGTGAAATATCAATGAAATCTTTCACTGAAATATCACTGAAATTTCAGTGAAATATCACTGAAATAGCACTGAAATATCAGTGAAATAGCACTGAAATGCCGGTGGAATGTCAGAGAAATATCACTGAAATGTCAGCAAAATTGTCCTAAAAAACAAATCCGTTGAAGGGTCTTTGTATGGTCAAATTTGCCTGTATTATCGGTTGTGGCACAATTTTTCTGTAAGGAATTTAAGAACAAATGAACAAACAGATGTGGTTAATTATCATTTAAACATAGATGGAACAACCAACTTTATCATATGACGTCGCTAGGTTATCCAGTTGATAACATCATGTCATAAATGAGCCTCGTTCTGAGAAAACCGGTCTTCGGGGTTTCCGACCGGGTCTGACACAAACCGGGCTGTGCAGTGACAGATGATGGCTAGAGGCTTGAAATTTTGGATTTAGATAGAAGAGGGATTGTACTATCCGTGTAGCGAAAACAAAGACGCTGATTACCGCGAAGCTGATCTGCGTCTTTGTTTTCGCATATGCAAAAAGCCGGTTTTCTCACGACGCGGCTCAAATAATGTTATGACCACACGTGTATTAACACTTTCGGCTGGAACAAGTAACGTCATGACGACGTCCCTGACAACAATGCATTTTCGTTGAAATTTTTTCAACTTTAAAAGGCGATAAAAAGCTCTTTTGAAAGGTCATTCACTACATCGCAAATAGTCACTCAGAATGTCTGCTTGTCTTCTTTAATTGTCGTACAGCCCAGCTAGGTTGTGTTGTGTCAGCTGCGAGGCCTCTTGGAATGTGGAAATGCCCAAAACAGTATGTTTTATCATCAATTTCTCATTATGCAAACAAAAAACTGCAGAACATTAGGAACGGCATTGTTTTCAAATCATTATAATGTTGAAATATATTTGCCGTTCCTAATGTTCTGCAGTTTCTTGTTTAAGCTCTTGACGATGTCCTTCCATGAATCTTGTTCTGTCGGGAATTTGTCGAAAATGTGGCCTGTATAGAAAAAAGAATTGATATAAGCCGTGAAATGAGAAAACCCTGGGTTTTTCTGGTTTCCGACAGGTCAGACACAAAACAAGCTGTACATTCAGGCTTTCATTGAAAATTCAGCTTGAAAGAAGTAGAGGGACTGTACTATCTTTGTAGCGAAAACAAAGATGCTGATCAGCTACATGGTTATGGTTACAATGCAGTGATCCGCCTTTGTTTTTACATACATGCATAAATCAGGTCTGCTCGTGCCCTGGCTCATATATCATTAAATATCCTAGATTATCATATGACATCACCCTTATTCAGTGAAAAATGTCATGTTATAAATAATGTTATGACCATGGACATGTGTATTAACAAATCTGGCGGGAACAAGTGACAACAACACCTTTTTCTTTAAAATAATGTCCATTTTAAAAGCCGTAAAAAACCCTGTTAAAAGCTCATATGATAAACAGAATATTACACGAATGGTCATTTTTTGGTGGTCAGGGGGGGGGGGGGGGGGGGGGGGGTCAGGGTAGATGTGAACAGAGAAGTGAAGTTTTTGTGAAAATTAAAAAAAAAAATGTGGGGGGGGGGGGTGGTTTGGGGGGGGGGGGGGGGGGAGGGGGCTCTGGGGGTCAGGGTGGATGTGAATGAAGAATTGAAGTTTTTGTGAAAATTCAAAAAAAAAATGGGGGGGGGGGGGGGGGGGGGGGGGGGGGGCGGGGGTCGGGGTTAGGGTAGATGTGAATAGAAGTGAAGTTTTTTGTGAAAATTCAAAAAAAAAATTTTTTTTGGGGTGTGGGGGGGGGGGGGGTCAGGGTGGATGTGATCGAAGAATTGAAGTTTTTGTGAAAATTCAAAAAAAAAAAATTGGGGGGGGGGGGGGGGGGGGGGGGGGGGGGGGTTGGGTTGGTGGGGGGGTCAGGGTGGATTTGAATGAAGAATTGAAGTTTTTGTGAAAATTCAAAAAAAAAAATTGAGGGGGGGGGGGGTTGGGGTGGGGGGGGGGGGGTCAGGGTGGATGTGAACAAAGAATTGGAGTTTTTGTGAAAATTCAAAAAAAAAATTTTTTTTTGGGGGGGGGGGGGGGGGGGTCGGGTTTTGGAGGGGAAGGGGTCAGGGTGGATGTGAACGAAGAATTGAAGTTTTTGTGAAAATTCAGAAAAAAAATTTTTTTTGGGGGGGGGGGGGGGGGGGGGGTCAGGGTAGATGTGATTGAAGAATTGAATTTTTTGGGAAAATTCACACAAAAAAAAAAAAAAAAACATTTGGGGGGGGGGGTCGGGTTGGTAAGTAGACAGTGCTCGAAGCTATTACTAGCCAAATAGCCAGTTACTAGGCAAGGGCTTGTCAGGATTGAAAACTTTTTAATACAGGTCTACCTCATTATAATGCTATGTTTGGGGTCCATAGACACAGACCGTGTTATAAGTGAAACCATGTTATAATGAGGTTTTTTATATTAGAACAATAGGAAAATAACCATTTGGGAGCCAAGACATGGCCGTGTTATATTGAAATCCGTGTTATAGTGAGGGGAGTTATAATGAGGTAGACCTGTACCCTTAGAGAGCTGAAACAGAATAAAGTATGAATGGGGTTGAAACAGGGGGCACCCTTGCTTGAGAAGTGGGAATAACTGTGGTGTAGTTTTCCTTGAGCAGTGACACCGAAGAATATTCTACTTTTGTCATGAATAATAAAGTAAAATTGCAATTACTAGAGAATGATTTGGTTCTAATCATATTTCTCATTATACCTGTAATGCAAGTTTTTAGAAAGCATGACTCACAAAATGTGGTGTTTGATTCTGGATCTGTCAATTCTACTTAAGGTTTATACAGAAATGAACTAACATTGAGAGCGCAGTCAACATGCTTACACCCTTTTTGAATTGTCTGAGCATCTGACCAGGTTAGACACAAGTTGCTAGAAGCTTATAGATGGAATCATGGATAGTATCCTAAATGACACTGGCTATCCGCACGACGGTCGTGCCGATAAGGATTCTTATCCGCATGACGGTCGTGCCGATAAGGATTCTTATCCGCACAACAGGCATAACCAATACATTATGTTAAGTTTATAATTTATCGGCACGACCGTCGTGCGGATAGCCTCAGCCATCCTAAATATAACCATCACTGCATGAACCTTCTGTGTGAGCTCTAGGTGAACAAATTGAGTTTCATGCCATATTATTTGACAAAGCCGGACTTTGACTGATATAATAAACATTACCTGTTCAATTTCATCACTGTCAGAAGACTCAGAATCTTCATCACCATGGGATTCTGGTTGGAGAAGGGATGGGGAGTCCTTGGATTTCCTGTTCAAAAATAGACCACACAAGAGTACAGAAAAGCTAAATCTTGAAAAGTTTTTCAAATTTATATGCCAAACTTTCCTTTTTAACTTGTCTTGGTGTCAATTTTCTTAATTCATGTTTGCGACAAATTGTCGCATTTTAGCGACTCTGGTGACTTGCCAGAATCCAGACAAATAAATCTCATCCAAAACCTTTTGATGGGAAAACCTTGAGGAAATTTTGATGCAAACAAGAAGGCATTATGATTATCACTTTGTGCATTAAATTTATAAATGCTTTATCTTTTAGAAAAATCTCTAGTGATTTTATACAGTAACAAAAGCATTATACCCTTAGGGCAGGGGCAAACAACCCCAAAGGGATAAAATTTGAACGCCATAATCCAGCCAAAAGAACTCGCAGAACATCGCTTCCCTGTGCGTCGGAGGCAGCCATTAATTTCGCACTCGGAGCTCCTCGACAAATTCTAGCCTTACTTTGATTGGTCCAATACAGTTACGATTGTATACGGAGATGCATTTTTCCGGTTCCGTAAATGTCCGTTATCGCATTCTAAAAATAGAGCCGTAAGAAACGTCTCACTCTACAGCGGATCAAACAGTGCGACTGGTGGAGGAAAATGCCTGAGACGCTATGTATTCACTTTTAGTGACTCAGTTCTATGACACGCTGACTGAATTGGATGCTAAATGTCACAGGAGACGTGAAAAAAGGAAAAGAAAGTCGGTAGATCGGACCTGAAGGAAGACATGTTTTTCGGTTCAATTCAAATTGGATTCTTTTTCTGAACGAAACGAAATGGTTCCAGGTCAACTCGGTCCAAAACCATTTCACTCCGGGACTCTTTTTGGTCCAAAACGATTTTTTACAATGACTGATTGAATTAACCTGATTGACTGGTAGTAAATTAAACATTCTTTCACTAAGTGCGAGAATAAGTATACTCCTCAAAATAAATTAAGGGTCACCCAATGTTTTTCCCATATATTAATTATTGACTCTGTTCAGAATCAGAATCAGAATAGTTTACTGGTGAAACGCCAAAATGACAATACCTCACCAGGGCGCAAACCAGACAAGATATTGAACAAACCAGACATGATATTGAAAAACGGTTGAACAATACACAAAGAACTGTTAATTAAATTAAGAAATGAAAATAAGGGTATTGTGAAAATGTTACACAAAACGCGTTACACTTGTGACATTTTTGACTACATTTTGGTCTGTAACTTTGGTACCAATACACAGTTCCGAGACACACCCAGAATGTCACTTAAAATCACGTGATACAGTCTTCGCGAAACCTTCTGAAGAGTTGCAGGACAGCTGTCAGACAGTCTAAAAAATTTTGCAGGACAGAACAGAAATTTGCCGGACAGAAAAAAAAATTCACATTCGAGCCAACAAAAAATTTTAGTCATAAAAATGGGAACCATTTTCTAATTACTTAAATACTGCTTCATTTTAACTTCAATTCCCATTTAATCATTCATTCTCTATTTCTCGTTTGAATTCAATTCCCATTCTTATCTTGTATGCATCTACGCATAGGTTGGGGATAGACTCCAATGCTTTTTCAAAAGCTAAACTTGTTACAGAAAAAAAAATGTTTTGATTATTTCCCTTGGTTCGGCCTTGTACCATTCACAAAGTTCGGCCATATTAAATTCGCTACCAGTCTATATAAGAAGCAGCAATAATACAGTAACAGTAAGCAGAAAATAATCTGGCGCAGCAGTCATTAAACAAATAATATGGATAAATAGTTTAAAGTTCATTTCATTTTAGCCGAGTCATTGAAATTAGAAAAAAAAAAAAAAGATGAGATTGTTACACATTCCGAGATCGAAACCAACCGTTGTGAGCATTCTTTGGGCCAAAAACTGTAACGCTTGAAATGATTGGTTGTATATAAATAGTAAGGCATATATTGACCAATCAGATGTCGTCTTACATAAGCGCTTTTGTAAATATGAAATGGCGAAACTTTCGTTTTTGTTTCGGCCAAAAGAGGACTTTTCCGACGATAAATTTGATTTTACCGAGTTGAAAAATGTCAACTTTTATCAGTGTCGGACAGTGCGACCGGCGCCCTGGCAAAAATTGCCGGACATTTTCAGAATTTGCCGGTTTTGTCCGACAGACCGACGGTTTTCGTGAAGACTGGTGATAGCGTATACCTGGCCAATGCAACGACAACTTAGCACGTGACATAGTCTCACAAACAAATTGCACGTGGTCAATATTGTACATAAGTCCGTGATTTTACCTTACAGTTAATGGAGGGATGTATACCTGTTTAAAGGAAACAAACTGACACCACTTATCCTGCTTTGCAAGAACAGAATGCGTCGGAAATGCATGATGCGCCAACTTCCATGTGTAGGTCATGAGGAGGCTGATTCTTCGCCATAGATCGCCAACATTTAGCAGACACTTGCATTTGTCATTTGTTTTACCGCCATCTTTGTGCAAAGCTTGTGAGACGTAGTAACAGTAACTAAGTAGGCGGCGCTTAGCAGCTATTATCGGAACTGTGTATTATGCTAGAGTCATGAAACTTGGCATGATTTTAGAAAGGAAGTGTCTCCTGCCAGCCGGCTGGCAGGAGACTTTTTGGTCTCCTGCCAGCCGGCTGGCACTAGACCTAAAAGTCTCCTGCCAGCCAGCTACTGGAATACTGATAAAAAAAAGATATTTTGCACGGCATTAAGAAAAGACAGCTATATTTATAGTATTGAACATTTAACAGATAGATATTTTCTTTCACTTTGATCAAGTTTGAAGTTAATTGTGGTAATAGCATGAAACTATTAGAAAACCATCAAGCAAATCAGATGTAAATTTTTGCTTTTTTTTTGTTGTTGTTCTTTATCCCTATTTTTATTGTCTGGAAGTCATTAGATCCTTAACAGCTCAAAGAATACATTTACATCATATATACACATAATACATATACTGTACGTTGAAAGAAAAAAATTTTAGACAAAATTTAATACTGGTTACCATCACAAGCTATTTGCTATTGTTGTATTTTTACTGTTCAGTCAGGTAAAATTGTTTATTTACTAATTCTTCCCTCTAGGAAAGATATACTTTAGATTTATAAGATGAAACTACCATTTATCCTACAGGCAGTTGTGCTAACAGAATTCGCATATAAAATTTCAGTGACAATTGCTAAGTAGTATTTTGAGTTAGTTCCCTTGCAAAGTATAATTTGAGTTAGTTCCCTTGGAAATCTATTTATAGAAAGTCCCTCTTATTTGTGTTTTTTCTTGTTTGATTGCTGATATTTTGTTATGGTAATTATAATATGTCATATCAACTTTTAAAAGATACATGTATATTTAACTCAAGAATTCCATGGAATATGATGTCACCATTTATTTATTAGCATTCCAATAGCTGGCTGGCAGGAGACTTTTTGGTCTCCTGCCAGCCGGCTGGCAGGAGACTTTTAGGTCTAGTGACAGCCGGCTGGTAGGAGACCAAAAAGTCTCCTGCCAGCCGGCTGGCAGGAGACCTCGCCTTTTAGAAAACCACAATATGAACATGATCAAATAAAAAGTATGTGAATTTCATCTTTGAAATTGACAAAAAAACTGGATAATACAGAAAAATCTTCATTTTTTTAAGTTGCCCATATGCAGTATTTAATGAATGTAAAGACCAGTATTCAAACAAGGCAGAGTCCTGTTATTTTTGTCCAGCAGTTTTCTTTTCTGTCCGAGAAAAATATTCAGTCTGTCCGACAGCTGTCCGGCAACATCTCAGAAGATTTCGCAAGTGAAAGACTGATAACTTAAGATATGAAGGCCAGACGCTATTTATCGTGTTTATATATAAAAAGTGCCCTTTACCTTTTTACAGCTCCATTTCCTCCATTCTCTTTCTTTTCAGGATTCAAAGGTGCTCTCGTTGGTATAGGGCGTGGCCCTTTCGCTGCCACCCTCAACCAATCTCGATCTTCTACAAAATAAAATCAGATTAATGTGATCACACATATAATATAAATAACTCAATGGGATACAGTGATTTTATTTGGCCATTTTTACCGCCTTATAGGGGAGTCATTCCCAATCCAAAAATGGCCTTTATTTTCCCAATATCATGTATTTTAGCACTTATTTTCCCAAATTTTATTAAATATTTTTCCAAATGTTCAGGAAAAGGTAGCTTCCCAAAATCCCAAATAAAATCACTGGGATAAATCTGTTAAGCTTACATGGAAAAATTCTTGCATATAATTCAATAAATTGTCACAGCAACAAGCCTACTGTTTGCCATGTGGCCATATAACTAGGGACTTTGTACATAGCTTGCACTTGTTGGAAGCAGATATTTATTTATGTCTGACACAGGCCTATTGTGTTTCTCAGTGGCCAGAGTACTCACAGGGTCTGTGTGGAGGCTAGAATGCACTTTTAATTCCAATGTCTACTGATTTAGACTAAGTTTTATAGGTAGGTTTGTTACTAAACACATACAAAGGTACTTTGCTTGTGGTTCAAATAAATTTGTATGATGCTTCGGCAGCTTCGCAGCTAACTTATCTATAGACCAAATACTGCTGAGGGTGTTTAGGGGCGCTAGCTGACTTTCACTACAGAATTGCTGACTAAAGTTGACTGAATTTAGTCACAGTGAAGTGGCTAAAATGCTTATATTGAAATAAAAACACACTAGATATATGCATTTGTTTTCCAATTGTATGCCACAAATAAAGTATTTTTGGTTTGCTGCCAAGCCTGTAGTCATGCTTGGTGATTTCCAGTGTGTATTTTTAGTAGATAGCAGAAGACTTTGCATCTATTTATAGCACTTTATCTTAATCAGTATAGGAAAATACCTAAGGCCTAAATTAAAATTTTATTTGTTTCCCCTTTCCCGACCGACCCTGAAAAAAGGCCCTACCCAAAAAATTTTATTTCAATTTTCAGAAAAGAATTTTTGTTTTAATTTCATTGCAAACTGAGAGAACAAAGCTATATATATCTTTAAATAAAATATTTTTAGTTAGCATCGTTTGTGCATTTAGTTCTATTGCCTAGATTAGGAATATTTACAATTTGGTTTAATGGGCATTTTTTTTTTGTTTTTTTTGTTTAATGGGTATGGAATTTAAGAAGTTAAAAAAAAATTCCGACCGACCGACCCATACCAGAGAAACAGGGTCGGGTAAGGGGAAACAAAAATATTTTTAAGGTTTTAAGATAAAAATAAAGAAGCTGTATTTAACGTCACGTTTGAAACAGACAACATAGGGCCAAGCTTAGGGGGGGGGGGGGGGGGTCGGGTTGGGGGAGGTCATAGATGTGAACGGAGAAGTGAAGTTTTTTGTAAAAATTCATTTTTTTTTTTGGGGGGGGGGGGGGGGGGGGGGGTCAGGTTGGGGGAGGTCAGGGTAGATGTGAACGTAGAAGTGAAGTTTTTGTGAAAATTCAAAAAAAAAATTGGGGGGGGGGGGGGGGGGGTCAGGCTGGATGTGAACGAAGAATTGGAAGTTTTTGAGAAAATTCAAAAAGAAAAAATTTGGGGGGGGGGGGGGGGGAGGGCTGGTGGGGGGTTCAGGGTGGATGTGATCACAATGTTGGGGGTAGGGGTGATGTGGGGTATTGGGGTATGGGGGATGTGAACCAAGAATAGAAGGTATTTACAAAAAGGTATTGTACAATATTAAGAAAATTAAATAAATGTGTTTCGGGGGGGGGGGGGGGAATATTAAGAAAAATAAAAAAAAGGTGTGGGGGAGGGGCAATATTTGAACCCAAAACACTCTTTATTTCCTACTCTACACTACATACCCTACCCAACCCATCCTTACCCTACCCTAGGAAATTTATCATAACTCCCATTAATTGGGCCGAGGAGTCCCAGAAAAAAAATCAATTTGGGCTGAGGAGTCCCGGGTCGAAATGGTTTTGGACCGAAGTGTCCCGGAACCGTTTTTCATGGGGTACGTGTCACAGATTTAATACCTACCATCATAACATGTGGCTTAATGGCTCAGTAGTCAGAGCATGTGTGTGGTCTGCCAGTGGTCATTGGTTCGAATCCTCTAAATCTCGGTGGGGAACAACTCACCGTCACTCTGTGAATTGTCTCATAATCTATGTCGGTGAATTGTCTTGTCGGCAAGTTGTCTTGTTATTGCGGGCACTGTACGGTGCAGTCCGGTAACATTGCGCACCTAAGATCTTTTAATATGGCCTAATTGTAAAATAAAACACAAATTAACACTTACAATGAGATGTTAGGTGACCCAAGTAAGCAAAATCCATAATATCAAAAATCAGCAATTCTTATCAGCTTTTAAAAGTAATATCTGGGTTGAAACATATGCACCCCCGTGACAAAACATGAGACATTTAGTCGCTCAACATTGCGCACAGTTAAATCAAATGTGTATTCTTTGGTCACGTGTAATCTGTTTGCAAAGATTCTATTTCTATCAACACATATGGCAATCGTTCGACAGACTTTAAGCACAAAATGACGCAGACAAATGTTTTCAGTATGGTGACACAAAAATATCACATGGTATTTTGAGAATACAAAAATCGCATTTTGGACACTATTTCTTGCATGATTTGTTTCACTTGAGTGACAGGAGCCTTCACTATGCACCAAAATTAATCATCAGCTTTTTTGTTGTAAAATTTGGTGAAACTGAGGCTGAAAGTCAGACTGTGTTTGCAGTCTCGTATGTGCGCAATGTTAGGGGCCGCGCAATGTTACTGGACTCGGCTGTATGTGTAAAAATGGCCAAATGAAATCACCAACCAACCAACCAAATCACTGTCCCATTTGACACATGCAAATCAAATGTCATAAGTAAATATTGAAGTGCACATACCATCAATGGCAGCGATAACACCTCTGAAAATACCACTCGGAAGGTAGCAGCGCCCTCACTCTTTCGCCAATCAGGTACTCCCCATAAGCTTTACGAGGTTCCTTTATACAGGATACTGGGATGTCATTCCAGTATCCATCGTCCCAATCGACAACACAATATAGTGATTGCTCAGTCATTGGAATACTGGTTAGGACGTAGACCTGTGTCTTTTTCTTGTTGTTGTTCGTTCGTTGTTGTTTTTCCCTCCAGAATTTGCAGACGACAAAGTCGCGCGCGCGCGTGAAATTCTATATTAGAGCTAACCGAGAAGGGACTTCGTATTTTCATTTTTCGGTGTTTTTGGAGATATAAATTACAACCTGAGACATCGGATCCTTTAGATATTTAAAACGCTAGTATATATTGTTTTTTTTATATAATTTATCGTCTATACGACGAAAACGCTAGATACGAATATGCGGATTTAAAGGGAGGCTATTCTTTTTAAAACAGACAAAATCCGGCGCATGATAATCTCCGGTATTCCCGGTATCCATGTCCCGGTATTCATGGGGGGTACATGGGTTTGGCAGGGTATAGATTCAAAACTACTGCACAGAATTTCATAAATTTGGTGTCATTTGAAAGGCAATACACCAATCTATAATATGAAATAAATTTTGTTCAAATTTATTTTATTTTCTTCTATTTATTTGCAACTAAAGTCCCGGTATCCGGATTTGGTTGTCCCGGTATCCATGGGGTAGGCATGTTTAACTTCTAATAAAATCCAAACTACTGGACCGAATTTAGCATAGTGAATATCAGATAAAAGATAATATTTAAGTCTAAACACTACATTTAAATTTTGTAAATTTAGCTGTGTTATTTTGCAGAAATAATGTTTCAAAGTCCCGGTATAGGTATTTTTTGTCCCGGTATCCTTGTGGTAGCTATCATTTGCCTTATATAAAACATAAACTACTGAACCGAATTTCAAAAGTTAAATATCAATGTACAGGCAATGTTTATATCTTAAAGAAACATTAGAATTTTACAAAATTTACCAGTTTATTTGGTAGCAATAATGCTTCAAAGTCCCGGTATCCGCTCTTTTCATTCCCGGTATCCATTGGTATGATGTATGTGACGTGAAATAAGACCATAATTTCCGCGTTAAAATTAATTAAAATTGCATTAACAAAAATATTTTTGTAATAAATAAAGGTTAAGATAGATTCAACGTGCTTCAGCAGCCGTATACCACCAACATCCTGATATTCGGATAATGGTAGGGCACGGACCGACCGTGTTTGCAGCAGGTGCGGGATGGTGGTTGTTTAGATTTTTTGTACTCTCATCTATCTGGTCCATTCTTTTTCTTTCTCCCTCTGTCTAGGAGACGGTATGATATAGACTGATTATTGTCTCAAAGAGCCGTTATATCTGTTATGTTTGTGGGCTATGAGACACTCAGAAATAACTAAACACAATTTAACTATACTATTTGTATATTGAAGACTGCTATTAAAGAACTACAATGTTGATACACAAGCTTATACTATGATACTGAAAGGTGGCTGATAAACCTTAGTAATGAAGAAGCTTCTGTCTGATAGACTAGCTACAACTATTGATAACAATACTCTGCAATATCCAAAACAATTTAACGTGCTTCAACAGTGTATCAACAAATGGACTGGCATGACTTGTATCATGAATGGTAATCATTGGATATATTGACTGGAAACTGCGAACAGGAGACCTTCATCGGCTAGCGTTTTCATGAGAACCTTCTATTTTCCAGACAACCAAAAGCCAAGAAACTGACCAGCATGAGTGGATACGCAAGCTGATCAGAATCCCAATCTTAATGCAATCCATGTTAGGTCAAGCATAAAAATATTATGTTTACAGTTGTCGAACAAGGATAATTTTATAGGGTGGGCAGTTCGGCTTTTTTTTTATTCCTGCTAAACGTAAAAGCAGCCCAAATACTACATAACATGTTAAAATATCATATTAATTATCCATATTACATACGAAGAAAACAGCATCCTACAAGATGAACGAACCTAATTTACCCACAAATGGAGTACCCATGAAGTGCTAGTGGAAAGGCAAGCAGTGTAGACCCAGGTCAGACTGCTCCCCAGGAGCAGTCTGAACTGGATCTGCACTGTTCAGCCCAGACCTGTTTGTCTTACTATTTACGTTGATCGCCTTGACATTCGCTGTTCATAAAAAACTTGTCAGATAAATTATACGGTAATTAAATAATATGTAAATAAAATATATCGACAAAAATCGTTCTGAGAGCAAAAAAAGAAAAAAAAATCTGGAATAGCCTATCATAGAACAATGGAATATAATTTGATACTGTTATTGATATAGTCACGACCATGCTGAATTAATATGGTATATACTACAGTATTATATGAGAGTCTTACAACATTAAATTCAAACACATTTTACTATCATAATTTATTCCAATTTAGTATCATAACATATTCAACTGCGGCATATACATGATGCCGAAAACGTTGACTATTTTCAAAACATTATATAAAATATTTTTTAGTATGTTTTTTTTTTCCTAATTCAAAATTTGTCTTCATTTTTCTTTCTCCACTGCCTTAAAATGGAGTTGTAAAACTGTGAAATACTCAGTTATACATGTAATGAGGCATGGCGACTCACGCCGATGGTTAACGAGGCGTGAAACGAGCAGCTTTAATATGAAGAGACATGGGAAAACGTTTTTTTTTCTTATAAAACCCTTCAATACATCTAGGTTTAGTTTGAACAGAGAATTTATTAACTCTGTTCAAAATGGCATCCTGAAAGAGTATGAAGGAAAGCCCTTATGTCCCCAGTTGAGCACTGTTACTGGCGAAAGTCAAAGCATTTTAGTTCAATCAAGTGATTTAGGAAAGAAATGTGTTTATATAGATATTCAGTCTGCAAAATATGTCTCCTGTCCCCCAAACCTTCAAGAACATGGCTGAAGCTATCATGCAATCATAGCTGCATATGAAGCAAACACTATCAGCAGAGCAACTGTGCCCAGTGTTGACTTTCCTGTTATGAAGGAATACTTTAATTGAAAAGTGACAAAATACATGTACAACGTTAATTTTTCTTTCCTGAAAAGGGAGAGTAAAACTAATATAATTTGAGCCCTGTCGCAGGGAGGCGCGGTGGCCTGGTGGTACAGGGATGGACTCCAGAGTGAGAGGTCAGGGGTTCGATCCTCACTCGGGTTGCCGTGTTGTATCCTTGAGCAAGATACATTAACCTCTCAAAAAGTACTGGTAATACCTAGGAAGCGGTGGCTCTGTCCCGACATGACTGAAAAATTGTTGACTGGGACCTAAAGCGTCAACCCAAACAAACAAACAAGAAACCCTATCTTCTGGGTTTCTAACTAGGTTGACACAAACCGGGCTGTACAGCCATGGTGGCATGAAATTTTGGATTTAGAAAGTTGAGGGATTGTAGTATCTATGCAGTGAAAACAAAGGTGCTGATCTGCCACTTTGTTTTTTTCATAATGCAAAAAGCAGTGGCTCATTTGCTTGAAATTTCACTGCTGAAGTCATACATGAACGAATACACTTCATTCAATGAAAATTGGCACAGTTACTTTCAGTGAAATTTCAATTTCTTTTTCAGTGGGGCACTTGCTACGACCCTATCATTAGATATAAAAACAAGAACAGTTTCATATTCTGTACAAATGTTTTCTATTTCCTTAGATATAAGCCGTGTCGTGAGAAACTCTGCCTTTGGGTTCCCAACCAGGTTGGACACAAACTAAGAATGAATTTTGGATTAAGAAAGTAGAGGGATTGTACTATCTTTGAAGCAAAAAACAAAGGTGCTGATCAGCTGCACAATTACTGCGCAGCTGATCTGCAACTTTATTTTTTGCATATGCACAAACCAGATTTTCTCATGATGCAGCACATATAAGGTACATAGCCTAATGTATGATAAATGTATACAGTATGCAAGTGTTTTTTCACATTTTCAATAAGCATGAATGTCTCTGTCATATGTGTATATTATGCAGTGGCCTAAATGGGCTGGGTACTTGGTGATGATGTATGTTGGTTCTCCATGATGACTTTGGCTGCAAGAACTTTTCGGAAGTGCTGTAGGAGCTTCCAATGGCCGCATACAGCTTGTTTCTTTAGGGGAAGTAGGCAGAAATATCTTAGTTTTCATAAAATGCCCTCTTCGATTAGGCCTTTGATTGTGTACATATTGTGTGTGTATATATATATATATTCTATTTATATATCCTATTGCTCTTTTTCTTGATGGCCTCATGGACGATTAGCTTATTTGCTAACTGTTGTCACACTCAGAAAATAATATTAGAATCAGACAAGAGTGTGAGGTAGGGACAGACAAATCTGTCCCAAGGGCTACTGTTTTGGCATCAAGACGTTCTGTCTACCCGAGGGACAGATTTGTCTGTCTATGCCTTAATAACACTAATGGTAGATTCTCTTTCTTGCACACTTTTTTGTGCCAATGCTTTAATTAATTACAAAATTTACATTGAACTAGATTTAATGTTTATGAAAGATTATGCCCCCAACAGATGCTTGTACATAAAGGTGGCCAAATTAAGAACTGGTGTGGGGAATGCAGAGAAGTCACACCTGCAGTGTCAAAATATTCAATGAGCACTGCAGGTATTTAACCATGATTACAAATTTTCAAAGTCCAAATCTGAAACGGGAGATAATTAAAAAAAATAAATAATAATAATAATTTGCACCAGGTAATCTACTTGTCATCCTCTATCAGCTGACCAAGTTTGAAGCTCCTAGCTGTAATACTCTTTGAGATATCTTACTTACAAAATTGCACTCTTACACCTTAAAAGGGGAATAACTCGGCAAGGGGAGATAATTCGGACAAGAAAAAAAAATGTGTAAGCTATTTTTTTGACGAGGAATCCATATATGAAATTTCAAAACCCTAGCTTTAAAATTTTTTTGAACGGACGGACAGACGGACAAGGCAAAAGCAATATGCTCCCCATTTTTTCAAAGTTGGGGGCATAAATATATGCTGCAAGTCACGTCAGACATTTTGTTTTTCTGAGGCTCTTGTGACGTTCATTATGGACCAAGTTATGTGACGTGCATTACAACCAATGTTAGCACAGGGTTAGAACAACAGGGTCAGACCAGTATTTCTGACCCTAAACAAAATCTTGCATTTATAAACTTGTTTTTTTTTTCATCAGGTTTTTTCACTGAAATTTCACTGAAATTTTATTTCACTGAAATTTCAGTGAAATTCTGTTGACCATTGAAATTTCAGTCAGTGAAATTTCAGTGAAAATAATGGTTTCACCGTAATTCAGTGATATTTCAGTGAAATTTCACTGAAATTTCATCAACTTTTTCAGTAGGGTCTTCTCATAAACACCTTGGGGTTGTGAAATTCGTAGGTGACCAAAGTGGTTTTTTTCTGGAAACATTTGGCAATTTATTACAAAAGCCATGCTCTTTCACTACAGTCATAATAAAATTTGGCCACTTTTTATGATGACTGTGTGTCTTTGAAGACTTCTTATAGAGAGGGGTTTTATTAGAAGAAACATGGTACTGATAGTATGTAAGAAGTCACTGCCATAAGCTTTCTATCTTATGTCCTTTCACATGATTTACCAATGAACTTGGAATAAATATGATTTGTTATTTACAAGACATATTTGAATAAAAAATAAAAATCATAAAACTCATGGCTGTTGTTTTTCAACATTTTAGTTACCATTTAAGAGGGTCTGGATTGGGTCTAACAATTAGTCATTAATGACATTCTTCTCTGGTGATTAGCAGTTTAGTAAGGCCTTAAATTTATAGTGATTAGCAACAATAACCTCTGAAATACTAATTTTTTGATGACTGATTAAAGGGCTATAAAATTTCAAAAAAGAAATAAATAAATAAATAAATAAAAGATATAAACATTAATTTCTGGTACCCATCATCCAGACTCTCATGTAATGCAAAGTCTTTTATGCACGCATATGTTGTCTCACTCATAGCTGCCTGAAGATTAAGTCTATCCCAAAGTTTTACCTGAAAAAAGGACGGAACCCCTCCATTATGCCTCATGCAAATGAAACCATCTTTTTTTTTCACGCTAATTACTGGGCTAGACTAAAAGAGTTGACCACCATTGAGACGGAAGGCAAAAATGAAAATGGCAGACATTCTTCCCTGGAAAGCATATCTATTCATCTTAGTCCACTGGGCCAGGCACTCCAATGTTAGCCTGTTTTCTTTCATAAGAAATATAAATCTTGAAATAATAATGAAAACGATAATTTTTTGTTTTCCAACACTATCTGTCTTAGAATTGGTCCAAAAGGTAGAGAGTTAAAGGGGTTATTTTTGTTCTCATGATGCAATATTTTTTGTCAATTTCTATTATTTGTTTTCATGTATGAAATACTGACCTGTTAAAATAAAAAAAATAATACTTAGGGGAACATTAACAAACAGTGTCACAGGAACAGATGAATTTGCTCCAAAAGTTCTTGATATGATTAAAAACATCTCATTCTGGTCCAACAGGTATTTGGTCCAAGTATTACCCCATTTCAGTCCAAGTTCAAACAGTCCAACTGACTTAGCACAACAGGTAAATAAACCCAGTATACTGTATTATGTAATAAATGCCATAAAGTCCTAACAAATTGTTATTTTCGCTTTATCATGCTTTAATATATGTGAGAATAGATTACATTTTTTTTTTACTTTATTCCATGATGGATTTTTTTTTAAATCTATTAAATGCTTAAACCTTCTAAATATCTGACATTTAATTGCCTGATGATAAATATATAGTTATATTAATTTCACCAGCAGTCACCTTCCCTTTCTTGTTTCAGCATACTAGCTCATACAATGTATCTTTTCAACTGTCATATTCTAATATATTCTGCAATTAATTTTTTTCTTTAATTTCTTCAGCAGGTACCTTCCCTTTCTTCTTTCAGCATAACTCATTACAATGTATCTTTTCAACTGTCATATTAATTTTATCATATATTAAAGAAAATCTTAAATGTCTATACATGTATAAAGTTTGGCCCAACAGGCAACCAGTAAAGTAATACATTATTAATTTCATGCAAAAAGTTTTTTTTTTAGTAGAGTTGATGGAATAATATATAGATGCATGAATAAATAAATTGAAATACTGTACATGTACATACTTATAAATATAAAATTGGATAATGTAGATATTTATTTTTTCTTCTTTTTCAATATCTTATTCTTTTCTGCTTTTTCAATATTTTATTTTTCTTATTAAACAGCAGGTAAGTCTTAAGTATTATTCTATCACAAGTTTCAAGTGGTTCTCAGGTGTGAAATGACACTTAGATTTAATAATCACTGTGTATTGAATCACCCAAAATATACCTGTATCAGTTTGGTCCAACAGGTAACTGGTCCAAGGATTACACTAGTGCAGTCCGAGTTGGACCAGTCCAAGGTCCAATGGTCCAAGTGATTTGGTCCAAGGATTACAGTGACCCCAAAAGGGATTAACTTTTGACACGCTGTTGATGTAGATTTATGTAAACAACCCAATTAACTTTTAATGGTTATTTTCTATTCCTATGTTGTAAACACCGACAAAAACTGCCGAAACATCGCGACAAAAAAATGGGCTACACAGGACAACCGCGTTATACCGGTTTCCGCGGTATATCGGTCCGCGTTATAACGGCGCTCCAGTGTATGTTGATTCACCATTGAGATTTGTCGAATCCAGAGTTCATGAAAGTCTCCGAGTGTTTACAGGACCGAATCTGGTAAAATGATTAAAATGTACTTAAAAATTCTGAATATTTTTACCAGACTGAATGAATTTTTACCAGTTCTACACAGGAAATAAATGGATGATGGACGGATCCGATAACTTGCAAGCTTGCACCCTTTCTAACAGTAGGTCAGTCAAATCAGGATGTTGGGAAGGTGATAATGAAAGGTTGTGTACAATGGAACAGCTGAAAAGATTACTGCCCCCTGTGGGTCTAGAACCTGTCTATAGACCTGGACTGACGGACTGTCCTCTCCAATATGAAGATTATTTTTCCTTTGTCAGTCTGTTGCCTAAACTTGAACACAGTGTGGCCAGTCCTGGCCATGCAGTTAATTGGTATCTGTAGATACGGATTAAGTAGGAGCCCAGGTAGCTCAGTGGGTTAAGTGCTGCCCCAGGCTACTGATCTAGCGGACCAGGTTCGAGTCCCGCTTGAGGTGAGAATCTTTCCTACCGTAAACAGGGTTCCATTGTACACAGCCTTTCATTATCACATTCTCATCCTGATATGATTGAAATACTGTTGAAAGGACGTAAAATCGCAAGTCATCCATCCATCCATGCTTATTGGGCCGGATGAAAAGGAAGGCTGAAATTGAACATCAACACCGGTTTACCTTCTCAGCAAAAATCAACGGCAAAATCACAAACTGAGAAATCAGAAAAATCACGCTCAACCCACACAAAAGTTTGAGGATGTTTGATTTCTTCATAGTATATTTTCATTGTTAATTTATTCCTGCTAAACAGTCAGAATCATTGAAATTCGAACTCTGGCATTCTTTTCGATCCGAGGACGTGGCCATTTTTTCAGCTCCGCAGCAAAGGATGGGTTTTCCCAAATTTTTATGACTGAGAAAAATATATTGCAATAATTTCTTGCCTATTGTTATCAATATTTGATTTCAAAATAATTTAAAATTGTAAGTGGCAATGACAATTATTTTCTGCACTACACAAATAATATATTTACCCAATCAAATGCATCACCGTTGATTTTCTTCTCCCCTGAGTGGAAACGTGTACACCATCCAAATATTTTGACAGCTGTTGAGAATTCTGACTGTATTTTTGGTTTCGTCTGTAAACAAATGCTAAAAAGTGTAAAATTCTTGCGGCAAAATAAATATCACGAGAGACATGGATGTCTTATATGGGATCAAACTTATTCTTGTGTGTATGCTGTGGTATATTTCAAGTGCAAGTGGAAACGTGATTGGGAAGCTTGTGCTCAATGAATTTCCCTACCCAATGACTATGACAATGGTTCAGCTTGCTTCAGCAGCTATTTACCTGGGACCGATTTATAAACTACTGGGTGTACCACATGCTGGAGAAATATCGCGGCGTTATTATCTTGTAATGATTATACCTTTAGCTTTTGGAAAATTTGTTTCGTCGCTGTCATCTCATATCAGTATATGGAAAGTGTCTGTGTCATATGCACATACAGGTAAATGAAAATTGTTGGTCTGTCTGACATCACCAACATGCAGGGTGACCCGTACACTAACCCAAACCCCTTACTTAGCATTACATGTACACTTTGCTACATCAAGTAGAATATCACATGGACAACCTGTGTTCAATACCCACTGGCAAGTGCTACATCAGGTTTTATGATTCCATTACAATTATTTCAGATGTCAGTGCCTAATCAGCCAAACTACAAAATGCATTTTAGAGCATGTTCATTGTCACATTGCCTTAGGCTATCATTATTGATTCTATGATGTCATTATGGAAGTTTATCAGAACCCTACAATTGGACACTTTTTCTTGTACTTGCATGATAAACTGAAATATAAGTTAGGTCTTATCACAGAGCTGAGTTGAGTTGTAAACATATATTTATGTGTGATGATGTAATCTCATTATGACACTGCTTATCATATAGGACTTGAGACATATGATAAAATGTTCATTCTTGTGCTAGCTACAGGGTAAATGTGTAGATACATGTACTAATTACAATTGTATCTGGTTTCTGTTTCAGTTAAAGCCACCTTACCTTTGTTCACAGTCCTTTTGCTTAGAATATTTTTCAAAGAAAAGCAAACACTGCCGGTAAGTAAAGGGAGAAAGTTTCACACAGCAGTAGAAAAAGTACCTAATGCAGTCTACAGTCAGCAAAGTTTCAGCACAGCATGTGTGTCACCACAGTCTGATAAAAAGTATTAGCTTGTCAGTGACCATTATCAAAATAATTCTAAAAATTGGGACACCTAAAATAATTTACCATAGTTGTCAGGAAAATGGAACAGCAGTAATCTGTCCAAAAGATGTAGATGGAATTGAAGCCATGTTATGATATAGATGCTGATAAGACATCCTTTTGGAGCAGTGTGATCTAGGTCTGCAAACAGGTTTGGAGCAGTCTGATCTACACAGTTTGAGTGAGGTGGTTTCAATTTGGAGCTCAGTCAGTATGATTTTATGGATGGAATTCTTTTCATGAAATATTTTACGGACAAGGAAAAATCTTTTAATGAATGAAGAATGAATGGCATATTCATAAGATGTCTTAATAGGAAGCTCTTTGCATGTTTTGAAAAAAAAAAACAAAAAAAAACAGAAGAGGGCCACTGTTATCAGGTATAGTGCCTGCAATATTGTAAATGTGGTTTAAGCATTAAATGGAAAGTTTATTGATCTAGAAGTTCTTTTTCTCACAAAGTGGAAATTCTATTTGAGTTTTTGATGGAATCAGTCATATCTAGCAAAATCAGTCTTAAGAAATTCTGCTATAAGATGGTTTTTCCCCTTCCAAAACAATCACAAAAATCTAGATCCATCTTATATGATGGATCTAGATTTTTTGGGGTTTGTTTTGGATGGGAAAAACCTGTTTTATAACCGAAGAAATACGGTATAAGGGTTCAGTTTTAATGCCCAAAAGTTAAATTTATCAGCTACTGAGTTATTTCTTTATATTCCAGGTATATTTGTCTTTGCTCCCAATAATTGGTGGTGTCTGTATTGCTACGGTAACAGAAATCTCATTTGATATTCTTGGTCTAGTCAGTGCACTTTTTGCCACTCTTGGTTTCTCTTTACAAACTATATTTTCTAAAAAGGTAAGTAAAGCAGTCAAGTCATTTAAAATGCTTTTAAGTATAAAAGAAGCAAACAGATTGTCTAGCATTTGACAGAATAGTTATTTGTTGGAACTAAAATGCTATAAACTTCAAATTGTTGACAGGGTCATCTATAATTGATGTCATTTACTTCATAATTAATCACTAAACATGCTTTGTCAAAATTTTATGTAAAGTAATCGATATCAAACTAACAAAAGGAGAAAAAGTATACGGTTCAAGCCACTGAATGTATCTGTGCCAAATTACTTCTCACTGTTTGAGCTACAGAATGTATTTTCTTTACAAAACCAGTTCTGTGGACTGCCGATTGGGTTCAAGAGTTTGAACTATGGTAGTTCAAGCCAAAGGTCTCTCTTTCTTATAAGACTATACAAGGATTTGGCTAGCACCAACCTTTAAGCTACAGAGTTTGAGCCAGTGACTGTATGTTGTGACACCTTGTTCGATCTATCCACCATACTGAAGCAGCTCAAATGAGGGGTCTCCATGTATTTTTTAATTTTTTTTTTTATATTTGTTCAGTAAGAAAAATTGTCATCAAAACGCCACACTATCTTGACAGTGCTCCAGATTAGAAAGGGAAACGAAGATAATTTAGGGATAATTTTCCTTATTAATTTGATAAAACATATGTTGTTTGGCCAAATGAGGGGGTCACAATGTATGTTTTTGTTGAGATCTCAGAATTATCCTAAAAACCTCAGGTTATCTGGGGCTCTGTCTTGAGCTCTGAGTATGTTTTGAATTTCTGTTTCAGGCTTTAAAAGATACTGGTCTCCACCACATGAATCTCCTCCTAATATTGTCACGACTCTCAGCACTATGTTTTCTACCATTTTGGCTCATGTTAGATGTTACAAGAATAATACATGATCAAAACGTGGTAAGTTCCAACCTTCAAAAGAGATAAACCATACTGATATCTTTTGACATCAAATTTTCCAAATATCCTACAACATTAGTAGCTTTGATTTTGGTATCATATTTATAATAGGGGTTTGGCACATTTTTGGTGTAAGCAGGTACGTATGTCTATATAGGGGTTTGGCAGCTTTTTGTGTTTTTTTGGGGTGTGACCAGGTATGTAGGACTATATGTTTGGCACGTTTTTTTGGTGTGAGCAGGTATGTATGACTATATAGTCATACATACCTGCTCACACCAAAACAAAATGTGCCAAACCACTATACAGTCATATATACCTGCTCACACAAAAGAAAAACTGTGCCAAACCCGGATGTTTTTGCGTAAAATATGTTTCAAAATATAATGTACATGTATTGTTAACTAATGACATCATTAGTTTTGAACAACTGGTCCCTGGACTGGTGAGCCTTTCCCCACAGTATTTCTGTTGAGTTTAAAAACTTGATTTCAGGAGAAACTAGACTAGATTTCTATTGATCTTGCAAAATATTTATAACCAGTGAATTCAGAAGTTAGCAGGAAGAAATAAGACTTAATAACCTTCCATTTAAGGCATGATATGATTTGATGCTATTCAGCTATTACTGGAAGTTGAAAGTATTTCAGATATCAGCCTTTTGGTAGTCATGTGCACAGAAAAGGCACAAACAGCATTTTTTTAAGTACTTGCAAAAGTGAATTCCTTGATTGACATTATAATAATTGTTATAATAACAAACTGGTAGAAAACTTAAACTGGTTTCACCTAAAAATTCACATGTGAAAGTTTTCTCTATTTCAGATAAATCATGAAGGAAAGCCTTTTGCAATCGGCTTAATATTGATAGACGGCTTGCTGAATATGATGCAAAATGTGTTAGCATTTACAGTATTGTCTATGGTGGCTCCTCTTAGTTACGCTGTTGCTAACGCTACCAAAAGAGTTGTTATTATTGGTGCTTCATTAGTGTTACTCCGAAACCCGGTGACTATTGTAAATGTCATTGGCATGTTGGTGGCTGTGTTTGGTGTTCTTCTTTATAATAAAGTAAGTAAAGACAGCTGGATCCTCAGTAGCCCAGGTGATGTTAAAACCATTAGCATACCTGGGTACATTGAAACAATTTTGTCATTTGTTTACATTTATGATGAAGCTCTCTGATTGGCTCAGTTCCATACAAAGATTGAACCAATGATAAGCAAGCACTACACATAGGAATATTTCTCTTTTCTTTTTCGTTACAACACACTAAATTACGTAAATAAAGTCGCAGATTGATCATCAGGAACACTATTATAAAGTAAACTTGAATCTCAAGTTTTGATCAAATATATACAAAAATCATTTGTAAGCACCTGACCTTTGTGTCAGATAGTGTATATGTACTTATGGCATATCCGGGTGATGTTATCGTTATCTAATTCATAGCATAAACTCAGCTGATGGAAAAAAAAATAAACCTAAGTACCTACAGGTATGACCGAAGGTAATGAAATGAACTACTATTTGGTTTACCACAACAATGAGAGATCTGTAGTCTCAATTATATAGGCTTGAGTCGGGTAACTTCGGACAGCGGGTAAATTCAGACATATCATTGCAAACAGTGAAAATGCAGATGAGATGGCTCATAATGAGCCATCTCATCAGGATTTTCACTGTTTGCCCAGTTAATTTTGTTTTAATTCCAAACAACTGACATATAAATGAAAACAATGTCACTGTCCGAGTTTACCCGCTGTCCGAATTTACCCGACTTTACCCTAGTGGATGAGTACACTTTCAGGGGAAGCAGCTGAGCCAGTTTCTTTTTTGCATCCCTTCTCATTGGGAATCAACTTGTAAAGGAAAGAATTAGCTCACATAGCAGCAGGGGTCGTATTTATAAAATCACTTTAATGGTTGCTATGCTGTTGCTAAGGCTTAATTTGCTGCTGCACTGTTTGGGGCAACTGCTCTGAGGACTGCCTCAACAGACTGCTAAAGCTACAGAAAAGAGCAGCAAGAATCGCTCTTGATTCAGATCCCCTAGCACCATCAGAACCACTCTTTAGAGAACTGCGCTGGATGAATGTCAAAACAAGGATTCAGTATCATAAACTGATGCTAGTTTTTAGCTCGCCTGAACGAAAGTTCAGGAAGAGCTATTGTTGTCACCACGGCGTCGGCGTCCGCGTCCGCGTCAGCGTCAGCGTCCGCGTCCGCGTCAGCGTCGGCGTCCGGATTGGATGTTTTGGTTAAAGTTTTTTAAACACCTATATCTCCCGAACCCATGGATGGATTCTTTTGATACTTGCACTGTAGTTAGATATTGGTCCAAAGTTTAACATGGTACCACCCCCACCCCATTCCTTGACCTTGATGTCAAGGTCATGGACTTAGAAAATTGGGAGTTTTTGGGACTGGATGTTTTGGTTAAAGTTTTCTAAAGCCCAGTATCTCCTTAACCCATGGATGGATTCCTTTGATACTTGCACTGTAGTTAGATATTGGTCCGAAGTTTTCCAAGGTACCACCCCCACCCCCCTCAGTGACCTTGATGTCAAGATCATGGACTTAGAAAATTGTCCTTTTATTAATTGGATGTTTTGGTTAAAGTTTTTTAATGACACATATCTCCTGAACCCATAGATGAATTCTTTTTATATTTGCACTGTAGTTAGATATTAGTCCAAAGTTTTACAGAGTACTACCCCAGCCCTGCTCGGTGACCTTGATGTCAAGGTCAGGGACTTAGGAAATTTGGTCTTTATTAAAGTTTTCTAATTGCGTACTGATTCATAATGCTTGGCAGAGATTTAGTTTACACTTGAACTGATGTTAGACACTTTTTTGAGTTTTTACAAAACACTATATACTTACCCGACTCGATGACCTTGATGTCAAGGTCATGGACTTTGAGTTTTGTCTTAAAGATTTTGATTAGTTTTATATTAATGAAGACATAATTTCACAGTGCCACAGTGGACTCAGTTGATACTTATACTTGGACTGATGTTAGATAACGGTTAAAGGCTTTGATACATCCTAGCCCTGCCCTCCTCCCCCCTACCGCTTAGTTCTTTGACCTCAAGCTCATGGACTTTGAAATTTCATGTGGATTTTTTTTTTTATTTTAAGACATTTCTGAGATAGCTTTTGTTTATAAATGTGTTGTCATTATGGACATGCTTGCCTGAAGTTTTATACATAGCAGTCCACACCACCTGTACAGCGACTGTGTGATGGGCAAGCACCTATTCAGGCGAGCTATGCTGTCAGGCGACAGCTCTTGTTAAATCTTTACACAACCAAGCACCTGAATACTTGTCAAAAAATCTAAAATATGTTGGGGAAAATAATCCATACTGTCTTAGAAATGTTATGAAAGGTAACTTGCATGTCGAAAAACCAAAAACTGAACTTTACAAGAAATCTTTTCAATACTCAGCTTCAGTTTTGTGGAATGATTTACCAGTGGAAATTCGACACTCTTCTACTTTACATGATTTCAAAAGAAGACTGAAATGCCATCTACTGGGTACCAGTCACTGACTGAAAAATTTCCTACATACTGTATATGCAGTTATTTTTGTTTCAGTCTTTTTGAAGTTTACTAAAACTCATTTCCCTAAAATCAAGTCATGCACTTGCCTTTTAGAATTGTATGATCTGAAATTTATTACCTGCTATATTACTGTAGTAGATCTATACTATTTTTTTTTTTTTTTTTGCATGCTTTTTTCTATCAATTTACATGTATTATAATGTTCTATGTTTGTACTGAGGGCCATAGGGAAGATTAGTTTTACTAACTATGTCACCCTCTTTAAATAAAGTATTAAATAAATAAATAAATAAAAAATTTCTATAACAGAGATTTCCTACAATTATGAAATGATGGAAAATAAAGAGGTGCTTCCCTACACCATAATAGAAGTGCAGATTTGCCAGTCGAATTAAATTCCTGTTTTGAAATACCCCTGTGAAATAATGGACCTGACTAAATGCAACAGTGGAAGAGTGAAGGAAGAATTAATTTCTAAGAGTATGATTTCAGAGCTTCAGATAAGAGGTAGTATCGAGGATAATTCATAGATAATTTTTCTTATTTCTCACCAAAACATTTGTTGTAACCCCTCAGGAAAAAAGAAGGATCACAAGATATTTTTTTCTAGAGAAATATGGCAAATTATCCCTAAATTATCCCTGTTATCCCTTCTTATCTGGAGCACTGGATCATTTAAATCTAATGTTACATATTATAAAACATTCCTTCCATTTTTACAGGCTAAATATGACCAAAATCGGGCGGCTACTCGGCAGGCGGTGCTTCCATATATACAAAGTGATAGTGACTTACAAGCATTAGAACATAAACACTCAGTGCCACATTCCAAGTCAGTGATGAATCTCAAAGAAGTTAATCTGAATCAGAACGGCTTTACCCAGAACCACATACTGTTTCAAAACCCTGAGAGGTTTGAGCAAGTTACTATTATACCTGTCTCACATAATACAGGGTATGAATCAAACACAGAAAGTACCGAACAAAGTGTACATGCACGGACACATAATGTCTATGATGTATGAGAGTTACAGAGCTGTAGATGATATAAAATTTTGAAAATGAATTTTGAATAACTTATTTCTTCACCAAACATATATAGAGGGGAAATGAAAATGGCAGTATAATCTGCATGGACATCAGTTGAGTTCTTGTGACATAATTATAAGCTTTTATCATATGACGTCGCATCTGAGAGTGTAGTAAAGCCATGCATTAAAAACGATAATCCACTAGTGGATTAAATATGCAAATTACGTCGTAACGTTATACGTTGACGTCCATTAAAACATCGCTATTTTTAATGGCAAAATCGTGGCGTTTTCGTACAAATTTTGCTAATAAAATGCGATTTTAGTGTCATATGATAAATAGAATCTTACATAAGTGCTCCTGTATTATTGAATTTATTAAACTCGTTGGGGAAAACCGATAAGATGCTCGGCAAAGCCTCGCATCTTATCTTTTTCCCCAACTCGTTTAATAAATTCAATAATACATGAGCACTCATGTAAGATCCTTTATTTAATCTTGACATAAATCAAGATTCACTCTCAACATTGCCATTTTTTCATGAAGTGTATCAAAACAAAAGCCGTGTGATCCCCACCCAGTAGAGTGGGATCAGTGTTTTGTAACTAGTGGGGTCTCATTTCATCTCCATCATTGAGGTAATTCTGATTAATTCCCACCATATATGTTTCAGTGGAGGAGTAAGAATAAAAAGTATATTTTCATTTTCAAAATTTTGGTTCATTTGTACCTCTGTACCTCTGGAGTCATAGGGTTGTGCATGAGCCGGATATAGTGTGTCACCAATACAGAGGTCATAATGGAATGGGACCTCAATTCATAGTCACATTTAGTTGTTGGAAAGGGAGCCCCCTTTATTAAGGTGCAGGGCTAGTTGGGTTCATTTTTAGTGTCAAAAGGAGCATCTAGTGCTCATGTTTCTGGTTTTTGTTCAGCTGGGATGATATTGGATGCATGGCATTTTTAACAATAATTGAGTCATATCAATCAATCAGTCTGATGACTGGGTAAAGTTCCTTTAGGGTGGGAGAGGAACTCAGCTCACATAGCCGTGGTTGCAAATATAGGCATTTAATGAGATATACCTTATTTGGGCATCTGATGGGGCTATACTGATTTTAAGAGCTGAATTCATATCTTAAGCATATAAGTAGGGCGGCTAAAACAAGACCAGGTGGAAGAGTCAGGCAGTATGCTGTTCTTCAGGGGCGGTATTCATAAAGCCACTTAAGTCGTTGCTATGCGGTTGCTAAGGCTAAATATCTATAAAGGAGATTCCCTACAACTATGAAGTTTGGTCTGGAGGAACAGTCTTTATAAGACTGTTCCTCCAGAGCAAATTTCATAGTTGTAGGGAATCTCCTTCAAAGAAATTTAGCCTTAGCAACAGCATAGCAACCACTTAAGTCGTTTTATGAATACGGCCCCAGGTCTAGAACATGAATCCCTCAGTCACCATGGTCAAATTATAAAATCTTGTACTAGCTTCCCTGCAAGGTCCCAATGGTTTCCAACACGCAGATACCATAGATACATACTCATATTTTATTTGATGTGCTTATTTAAGCTGCAGTACCAGAACAGATACCTTATAACATGTGGGATCATTGAGGACTCAGATCAGCCAGTGCAACTTTGCCATCTGCTCAGAGGCATTGCTTTTAACTACATGTGCTGTAAATCGTTGTATTTTTGCATGTTCTTTATTTCACAAATTTTGGTTATGGAGTTGTTGGAAAGTTCGATTTTGAATTAGCAACCAAGAAATTGCCAGTCAGTTCTGTCTGTTTGGTTGTCTATTAGGAAAATATTGGCAAGATTCTTGAATTCTCAATCCAGAAGATTTGCAAATATCTTTTTTTATCTCATTATCTTGCAAGGTCCTTGAGGCACCACAGATGACTTTTCCACCTGGTCGTGTTTTCAGCTGCCCTTCTTATACTGGCAAAGTCCATCCTGAATGTTAGTGAAAATAAAATTCTTGCAAATACAGGCCAACTTCGTTGTGTCAAACTTGCTTATCTCGAAAACCCTGCTAGTGTCAAAGTGATCTCCCATTCCCGAACATTCCCCCCTATATAATATTGCATTTCGACCTCCGTTGTGTCAAACTCGCTTATAACAAAAACACTGCTGTATCGAAGTGATTTTTGATTCCCCTCTGACACTTTCCATGTGTTTTACCACTGTTTATGTCGAAGTCAAAATGTGTATTCAGAAAAAGATTGTCGAAACAACGGAAAGAAAATGACGGCCATTTTGTGAAGACGTTTTGCGGTAATGAAAAACCTGCATATTTTTGTCTTTAAGCAAATTGGTACAAACATCGAACAATAACAATGAAAAAGAACGATTTACCGAACAATTGTCTTTAATTGATCGCAGTTCAATCAATTATCCCAAATTATCCAATAATTATCCAATGATTGCGTGAAACGATGCAGACATTGTTTTGTTGATCAGCTGTTGTTGTGTTTAAGTTAATTGACCTTGAACCGCGCATACGTCACAGGTCAGGTGCGTTCGATTGGAAAGTTCGGTCAATTAGGCGCCTTTGAAATTTAATTGATTGAACAGTATTGAGCGGCGCTCTTTGATGCGGGCTATTAGTAACAATCCCTTTTCAGTAGAAACAGTTTTACTATGTTCGTGCTGCACACGTTTTGTAGAAATACTGACTCTACGAAAGTTAAGATATTGTACATGTATAGAACAAAAATTTTGGTGACGTCTCAATTTGCCTATCTCGAACTTCGGAAAACTCGAAGTGGGTTCTCCATTCCCTTGGAATTCGAGATATCGAAGTTGGCCTGTATTAAGTGATTCACAGTGAATAGATTCCCAAGGGTCTATAATTGTCAGTTGAAACAGCAATTGAAACAGCAGTTGAAACAGTGAAGACTCAGATCAGACCACACAGAAGTGCAGTCTGACCTGAGTCTTTGCTGTTTGCATAAGAGGTAAGGCTCCTTTTCTGCTCACACAGCTCCTTTATTTGTAGTGCTGGTCACTGCATCAGATTCTCTTTACTGTCAACATTGTGTTGTTAATTCTTAAAAAAAACAGCGGATTGAAAATATAATGGCAGAGTGTTTTGATTTTCTTTTGGGTTGTAGATAATGTATAGTAGAGCTTATAGCCTTATACTGTACCATTGGCATCATAGTTAGCATACTCATTAGTGTCAGCCTTTGCTCTCTCGTTGGTGTTCTTGAAAAGGTTCACTTTCTTTCCAAAATTACACTTCAATCAGAAACCGCCCCATTTAAACTCAAGTACCAGATGGCACACTATGTTGTTATTTGGTTTAAACTTTATTTTCGTTGTATAACAAGAGTAATTGTGTACTTCCATTTATAAGTTACTATGGACATACCAAATAGATTCAGAAGAAAGTCAACCAAATTTTTCGAGACTGTCTTTTGACAATTCTTGTTAATTCAGCGGCAACCAGCCAGCATGAGTTTTCATGCTGATTATGAGTCATGCGGATGTAATAACCTAAGGAGCAGATTGATCTATGGTCTACACTGCTTGCTCAGATAGGCTGTCTAAATGATTGGCATTGCATGGAAAAGACCTTAAGCCATAAGTGTACACTTCTAAGATTTGCCAGGATCATAGATGGTAACTGCTAAAAGGGAAGACTCTGCTCAGCCTCCACAAATGTGCAGACTGAACTGAGTCTAACTTCTTTGCATATTTTGTAATCTGCCTTTTCATAGAATGCCTATCAAATGTATTTATGAGAAACAGGGTATACTATAGCAGATATGGGAATCTCTTAATCCTACTTCTGGCCTTCTAAAAAAATTCCATTGGGGCTTTGAGCTCATTTCGGACTTTCTGTTATTTTTGCTTGTGTATTAATGATTTGTTTGACACCATGTGCCTTATATAATATGTTGTTTTCAGTTTTGATAGCACATGTATCAGTTTGACTGAATGTTGCATTCAGTGCAAGTATTTTTCCCTACAGTTTGGGAGCTACATAAAAGGTCCAGATGAGGTATTATTTTTCACATTAGTCAATAAGTCATTGCATATTGTTAATTAAGATTTCAAGATAAGAGAGATATCTGAAAGTTATTCTTCTATACATTTTCTTATTGCTCAATATAAGCTTTATATTGATTTAAAAGGCAGTTCTAATGACACACCACAACATAAATTTTTATGGAGAATAAAGAAAAACTATCCTTGAATTACTGTGAAGATAATCTCTTATCTAGAGACATAATTATATTGTTACAGTCAGGGCAGTTTCAAGAAAAATCTCATCGACATCAGCCCCTTCTCTCATTTACTCAGCAATTACCACTGAAATTTACCATTGTTTTTGTGCAATAATTAAAATGGAGTGCATATATTTTCTCCACCACCAGAATTTGATTTGAGTTGGTGCTACTCCCCAGTGAAGCTCATGATTAGACAACATTCAGGTGATAATTATATTACTGCACTGTAAATGAACCTCATTAGAACTGCTTCAGTAAAGTGATTCTGATGAAGGTACCACAACATATCTTTTCTCAGAATACCAGGTAAGATGGAGTTTTGAGGATAGCACTATCGTAATTCTTTCATTTCTCAATTAAAACATATATATGTTGTGACTTTTCCCTAGAACTGTCTTTTAGAGGCAGTTCTTATGAGGTTTACAACAGAGATTTTCATCGGTATAAACTGAAAATATTGTAAAAACCCATCCTTACTGGGAATAATTTTCTGTATACCAGTAAAAATAAGATTAATTATTCTGGAATTACATGTATCATGAAATAGTATCATTGTCAAGAGCTCTGTCATGAGATTATTTTCTTGGATAAGCCATAAGCACAAACTTACATAATATATAAAGAAGCTTTAAAAGTATTAGATAAATAGTTAAGCTGGACTTTAAATAGCATTATGTTTTCCAAATAATCTTATGTTAGTCTGACAGCAGAGAATATAGTTAGACTAATGAATATTCATAGTTAATTATCTTTTTTAACATAATTGATTTTATCATAAAAGTTAGTTTCACCTTCAGAAGATGTAGACAGATCACATATTCTTAACAAAATAAAAACAGAAACAAATTTTCTCATTTTTAAATTTTTTAGACTATTTCTAGCAAGCACACAATGTTGAAAGCACAATACCAAATTTCCAACTAATCAACCAAACAGCATGTCAGCTATTTCTTGGTGTATGACTGTACCATACTAACTGAATGAAAATCTATCATTTTAGGCTGTTGGTACACCTTCATGGTTTGCTGCCATTTTTACAAAGGGAGACAACTTTTGTGACTTCTTGTTTGCTTTTATGTCTGAGGAAGCCCTTCCAAAATAGGATAATAAGTCAACTCTTTGATATCTCAAAGTCAGTATTCATTCCAAACTACTGATATCTCAAAGTAAATTTTCTGGTCCCAGAAAATTTACTTTGAGATATCAGTAGTTTGAGATAACAGGAGTTGAAAAGTAAATCAAAATAGGGAATGTATCCAAACTGCATATGCATCTATGATATAATAGGTATTTTGAGATATCAGTGTTGGAGATTTAGAGAGTTGACTGCACACTTACAGGAAACAATTTGCTCCTAGGTACCGCCCATTTAGAAAGGAACCAAAAAACTTCCTGCGAAAAATGAATCCATTCACCATAATTTGGACAAAGTCATTCGTGGAAGAGTTTGATGGTGATCAGGAGAATAATTGTTGTTAAATGGATGGAGGTGTGTTTTTTTTATGTTTTTCACAGCATCATGCATCGAAAGGCATAATATTTTTAGCCAAAGAGCAGCAGGTTGTATTAGTATAACTCATAATTCTGTTGATGTTTACAAGTAATAAGTGCATTGCATTAAAGAAGCAGTCTAATAGGATATTCATGGTATGATAGCAGATTCATGGTATGGTAACAATTTTTCAAGGCTTCTTTTAGAATTAACCCTTATAAGACCAAAAACAAAAATAGACGAATTTGCAAGCAGTGTAGGTCCAGATGTATAGTATGCCATCTCATCTGGTTCTATACAGTTTGCCCTGTAGTCTTTGGTATTTGTGTTCTCAATATGATATAGTTTTTAAAAAACATTTTTGAAAATTTTGCAGAAGTAAATTTTGTTATACATACCTAATGTACTTAAATATTGGGACACATAATACCATTAATTTTCCATTTGGAAAAAGTGGAAAATTAATGATTTGAGGTGTCTCAATACTTAAGCACATTAGGGTATACTTTTTTGGAGTTTTAAGGATCTGCGCTGGACAGTCCATATATAAAGTTTCTAAAATCTGCGCCTTTGAATGGGTAATGGCAAAAAATTGCAAACATGATGGGAAAAAGTGTTGGTCAATAAGGTTCATTATGAGCCCTGTCATCAGCATTGTTAAAAAAGGTTTTTCAGTTGGTTCTTTTGCTTCAAAGAGTTACATATAATTATAAGACATCTTGCTTTGTCTGGCAGGTTGCCTTTTGAAGGCCTGTCGTGAACCCTTCCTCTTTGTTAAGGGAACACTGTTAATAGTGAATTTGGCAGTTTGTACCTGTTGTTTATATTTTTGGATATTTATATATTTATCTTCTGTTTTGTTGTATATTTTGTTGTCAGTTATCTTAAAGCTTTTTCAGGTTAAAAACCTGCAGTAGTTTGAAGCAGTTGATATTTTTAATCTTTATACACAAGCTGCACATAAATAAAAGAGCATTTACTTATAGCTGAAATTTCTGTTTAATGCTTTTATCAATGTAAAGCAGAATAGATACTGAAAAAAGTCTTGTAGTATCACTTAGTAAAATTATTTTCAATACTGAATTCATATTTCTGATGTCAAATGAATAAATAAAAAGAAAATAATATGCAGCATCTGATAAACTTTGGAATGACAAAATACTGATACTGTGATTCAGCCTAGGGGAGAGTCGGGTAACTTCGGACAGGCAGGTAAATTCGGACATACAATTGCAAACAGTGAAAATCCAGATGAGACGGCTCATAATGAGCCGTCTCATCAGGATTTTCTCTGTTTGGCCAGTTAATTTTTGTTTTAGTTCCAAACAACTGACATATAAATGAAACAATGTCAGTGTCAGAATTTACCCGCTGTCCGAAGTTACCCGACTCTCCCATATAGTAATGAAAAATACTCTGTGAGCTCTAATGTTTGTGTTCATGTAGTAATACTCTGTGTGATTCCAGATTTTATGGTCTTGTAAAAATTGATACCCAGTGATTATTTTCTTTGAGTCTGTAATGCCAAAATGTCCTGGGTTCGAGGTTATAAACTTGAGAATAATCTCAAACTCAAAATAAAGCACACTGATTGGCTGCTTCCGAGTATGGAAGCAGCCAATCAGTGTGCTTTATTTTGAGTTCGAGAATGTACTCAAGTATTATAACCTCTGGGCCTGTTTTACGGTCAGCACCATGTATTTACCTGAAGTGAAGCTAATCTTGTAAAATGTACCGTAAAAGTTCTAAACATTGGGATACCCAAACTAATAACAAGACCTGTCCTAACAAATCAAGTCTTTTTTTTCAATGCAGTTAAATGCTTCTAAAAATGCAAATGGGATTGAAAATAATGTAGGCTATGATCTGCACTGTTTTCTCAGATCTGTCTGTCCCAATATTTATAATTTTTATGGTACATGTATAATTATGCAAAAGTGCTGTGTGATATTTGTAGATGCAAGGTATTGTTATTGTTTACATTTTTATAGATGTGCTTTGGTTATGGTTATCCTTAAACCTATCTGCATGCAAAAATTGAAAATATATAACAAAATATGTAAATAAAAGTAAACTGCGATATTGCCATACTGCACATAAACAGATCAGTATGTGCATATGGGCTATCAGGTGAGGGGATGCAGCAGAACACAGGGTATAATCGATTTTGCTAATTTTCGCTTCCTGCAGAGACTGTACATCATATTTGGCTTCTGCCAAGACTGTCTGCGATCTCTTGCTTCCTGCTGAGACTTCTGTACATGATAAATGGCTTTCTGCAGAGATTGTCCGCATGATTCTGCTTCCTGCCGAGGCTCTCGACAGGAAGCAGAGTCACGCGGACAGTCACGACAGGACGCCATTTTTCGAGGACAGTAATCTCTGCAGGAAGTAAGAGTTGGCGGACAGTCTTGGCAGAAGCCAAATATGATGGACAGTCTCTGCAGGAAGCGAAAATTGGCGGAATCGATTATACCCTGTGCAGAAGTGTGTCAAAGTCTAAAGTCTATGTTTAACTTCTTGTCCCAGCGAGACTGCACTTCCGGGTGCTGGTCTGATACTGCCAGTTGTGATTAAATTACCATAATTGCCAGTATCATTAGGTGTAACACTTCTCCAAGTTGTTGTCAAAATTTATACAGGGTAGACAACTTAAACAGAATTGTGTCAGACTCACTGTTAGGTTAAGTCCTCTTCCAAAGTGATTCTACTCTTAACTCTTTCGGCACCAAAGTCGCAAAAATGCGACTTTGCAAACAGCGTATATCCAGATCAGCCGGCTCTTAAAAGAGCCGTCTGATCAGGATCTACACTGCTTGCCATTCAAATATGAACTTAAAAAGCCTGATTTTATGAAAAATGTCTTTAGGTTGTTAAAATTTCCAATTACAAATCAATCGTCTGATGATTTGAGCAGACGAAAATTTGTCGTCTGAAAAATTTGGCGCCGAAAGAGTTAAAGGAAAGAATTTGTTCTCTGAGGAGAGTAGATTCTTTCCTTGAAGAGTAACTCCTTATGAGAAGGGAAACAGAGTGATTTTCTTCGAAGATGTGTATCTGTACACCTTAATGTTTCTAATTATCACAGGATTCTCTTGATAATATTCAGTGCTCCAGATAAGAAGGGGTAACACAGATAATTTAGGGATAATTATCCATATTTCTCCATAAAAACATACATTGTTACCATTCATTAGAACAGTCTTTCTGAGAAGGTTCTAATGAGGGGTCACAACATATGTTTTCATTGAGAAATAGCAAATATTATTTGAATTATTCTCACTACCCCCTCTTATCTGGAGCACTGTGATATAGAACTTACATTCATATATGGATTGAAGGAACTACTAAGACATGAAGAAATTCCTAAACCAATCTTTTGGCAGGGATATTGAACACTTCCATCAAGAAGGTGTGTGTCAAAAAGGTTATAATGTAAGACTAATTTTCATAAAACCTGTGGGGCTTGTACCTCCTCACACCCCAGAGTTCTGAAGTAATTTTGTGCTTGGTAAGCAAAGGTACTTCCATTCAATTTTGCAATCAGAAGCTAGATTTGATGCATTGGTTCATGTCTTTGTTATTCCCAGATTCCATATTTAAAGTTAGATTCCATATCTAGAAAGTCCTACGTTAATTTTGGCATCGCTGGAAATTAAATATTTCATGCCATTTATGTAGTATCTAGTCAGTCAAAGGTTAGGTGTAAGCCTAGGTGTTTCTTGTGTATTAGAGAAACAATAAATAAATAAACTAGCCAACTCCCGTGGTCATAGCCTCATAGGAGAGCACAACTGGCCAGAACTCCAGATAAATGGGGGTTTCCATGATAATTCTTGGCTAGTTTTTCTCATTTCTCCATAAAAACATTATTTGTGGATCTATATTGTAACTGCATTGCCAAGGTAATTCTTATAAAAGGCCTTGCATCTCTGGTCTTTTGGATGAGCCTTTAAACCAAGGTCTCATATCCATATGACCTTTGTGTTGGTGGACGTTAAACCTGAGTTCACTCACTCACCCAGTCTAAGAGAGATTTTATGGCAAGATGGCTCTAATGAGAGGCCACAACATATGTCTAATTTTTGAGAGGTGCTTCCTAAAGAAAGCATGCCAGATCAAAGCTGTGTCTAATTTTAAAAGAACACACAGGGCCCAGCTGTTCAAAGGGTTTTTAGCTTAACAAAGTCATTAGTCATTGGGTCTTCGAGTACTCATGAAATCAAGTGTCTTAATACTTTTTGCTGCAAAAAGGTGTGAGGAGCTTTTGTAATACAAAAGCTCCTCACCTTTTTTTCAGCAAACATGGTAGTGCATTAGTGTATATTGCATTTGAAATTTTAACATTTCGTTTGCTGACCATGTCGTTAGCCGTTTGCTGACCATGTCGTTAGCCGTGAACAGCCGGGGGGACCTGATAGGCATTTGTTGATTTTGCTTGTTATTGTTATTTTAGATATTGATAACAATGATCAAATGCACTGAAATCAAATGTTTATTACTCACAGATGTAAATATGAGCTACATTACAGGAAAAATAGTATTTTGGCATATGTAAACTACACATGCTCTCTCAGTACATTTTAAAAACAATATACATCAACTTTAATTTGAAACCAATTGCTCTCAAAGGCTTTTCTAGTAAACTGAATTCACTGTTACCAAGATGTACTTTTGAGGTTACCTTAATGTGCTTAAGTAATGGGATACCCAAAACTATTTATTTTCCATTTGTCCAAAATGGAAAATCAATGACTGTTAGATGTCCCAAATTTAACTACATTAGGGTATAATGAAATTTGTATTTTGAGCTGGATCTGTTTACATAGAGGCTTGAGTGCATGCTGCTTTGGATATGTGCAGTTTGCATAATGTCAGAAGTAAGGTCTTTTTCTTGCAGAGGCTCATGAAATCATCTGTGAACATGCTGTATTTTGAGTGCTTTAAGGGTTAATAATGAAGTTGTGTTGATATTTGAAGTCTTTGTGATATTATCATAAATACCCTAAAACTTTGCAAAGATGCACTTTAGTAACAGTGTAGACCCAGATCATTCTGTCCATAAAGGATCAGTCTGATCAGAGTCTACTGTAAATTCAGCTGTTTCAAGTTTTTGGATAATTACTGTAATTGGTTAAGGAGTGTCAATATTTAGGGTAATTATGGTTTATTTTAGAACCACCTACATAAGTAAACTTTCAGGGCATTTTAGTCCCAATAGGTAGCCATAAAATCAAAGCCAAAATGTTGTTGGGAGTACATTGTTGGGGATTGTTGACCAAGCTAATGTAAACAGCTAAATATATAAACAGCCAGCATCAGCAAACAGTGTGACTGACTGGCACACCATTTTCATGCAAAGATGTACGTCCTAGGGTCCATTGATTGTTGATATGGACAGGGAACACTCTGCTAATGCTAAGGCTGTGCTGGGGCATATGCGATCTGATGCTTCACTATTTGTGCTGTCTCCTGTAATGGTTTATTTATTATGTCAGGTCAGTTGGCTGACTCTTGTTTATAAGGCCATATCTCATTTATTTTTACATATTAAAGCACAGCTGCTTATCTCCACAATCATTACATGAAACAAAACAATGACTAAATCAGACAACTTATACAGTATTTGTTTTCTGAAATGGTGATACGAGTCAACTCCATTTACACTAATACAAGCATACTCAAAATCTGTATACAATTAAGCCAATTTTCAAATTCTTTATAAATGTCGTGGCTTTGGTGATCAGATTACCAAAAATGAATTTTCTCGAAAACTGAATGGTTTTTCATCATAAACTACACTGAAGAAAATGTCATATCACCAAAGTTGACTTACTTTCTTAAATTTTGGAAAATAAAGCACAGCATTCATGAGTGGTGATTGTGAGGATGAGCAGCTATGTTTAGGAGCCTACATGGAACACAGTTTAAGGTAGTTTATGTGTAAGAACAGTTGTCAAGATTAGCCTTAGCGTTTGAGCATTTTGGTCATTGCTGTGTGTTTTTACTATGCTTATGATAAATAAATCTGATTGTCAGGGCCAAGTTGTTAAAAGCATCATTAGCTTAATAAGCTCGTTAAGAGGTCAACGCATTAAGTGTTTTATGACTTTACAACTAAATACACTGATATTTTTTGTTGAAAAAATTGAGAAGCTTTTGCAATGCAAAAGCTGCTCACATTTTTTCAACAAAAAATGTTGGCATATTGGAGATATTAACATTTGAAATTATAACAAACGTTAACTAACAATGTCGTTAGTTTTGAACAACTGGGCCCAGGATGGTAAAGGGTACCTTAGGCTTAGGTTTGAGAACAGTGAAAACTTGGATGAGTTTGCACATGCTTGTGCTCTGGCCAGATCCTTATTGTTGAGGAAACAATTTGGGACAGTTATTGTGACTTCCTGTTTGCTTCCTTGAGGGACAAAGGCTTTCTGAAAGGGGTCAACTCTTCAAAGAAAGAGTTTGCTCCTAGAGGGGCACATTCTTTCCTTTTAGAGTTGACCTGTAATCATGAAGGATACAAAAATGAACATGGCAGAGTTTCTTCCCATGATAGTATGCCCATTTACTTTAACATTGATTTGAGTCTTTGCTGTTTTTTCCTTGCTATAAGGTGCCATTTCATATGGTACAGCTAAAATCCTGGACTGATGGTACTCCCTTGCTCCTCATATAGGCTATTTTAACTTTGTCCCATTGAAGACTTTTATTTGGGATTCATGTAAAAATACTGTATTTACCATAGATATTTGGTGATCTCAACCAATTTCTGTTTTTAACTCTTCCAGTCCCAGTTTTTAGGGAAGCTATACTCAGAAGCAAAAGAACATCATAGTAGATCTGTTGTGACTCCAGTCTTAAAGTGCCAGTGATGAAAAAGGCAGAATTTGCAAACAGTGCAGATCCTGATGAGGTGGCTCATAATGAGCCACCTCATCTAGATCTACACTGTTTGCCCTCTAGTTTTTGAATTTTCAATATGATAAAGCTTGGATGAAACATATTTTGAAATTTTTGCAGATGCAAATTTTGTCATCTGCTTTTTGGCGCTTGAATTGTTAAGCCAGCCACAAGTCAGTTTGAGCAGACAGCCTGTAACATCCCAATGGCAGGATTTCTTTCTGCCATTGAGCACCTTGTCACCAGGTGAATGAAGCACAAATGTTGTGGTTTGTTTAGAAAAGGAAAAAAAACCTGATTAATAGCAAAATCATATTATTTAATATGGTAGGCATGGAAGAAGCTCAAAATGGGCATGCAACAGACTCAAAGAAACAATAAGAAAAAGATGTATACTTTTTTTTTCCTCTGAGTATATTTGTCCTATCAGGGAACAGTTGACAAACAGTGCAGACCCTAATCAGACTGCTCAGAAGGAGCAGTCTGATCAAGGTCTACATTGTTTGCATAGACAGGACATCCAAATATTTAGGGTAAATCTGGTATGGGGATTTCTATATTATTTAAGATATTGTTAAAGACATTGTTGCTGTCATTAGAAGACATACACCTTGTGGGTCTGAGAGAATGAGCTTGAAGTTAGCAAACAGAAGTGTACATATATTAGAGCATGCAAATCACAGAGAACCAGCTCTGCCTGCATACCTGTGCAGGCAGTGCACAGTGCTCAGTCTTCACTTTTGTCAAATTAAGAGGATTTTGTATGAGTCACTAACTTTATATGTGAACTGCAAAACCCTGGCATAAATGCACAGGTAGACAAGCTGATCTTGCTGTTTTATTGTTTTACGTCCAAGGTAAACAGCTATGGTCATGTTGGGATGATACAAGCTGATCGGATCCTTTGTGTGCACAGGCCTAACCTGTTCTAATGTTGCTGTTGCTGGCTTCCAATTGAAGCTTTGCTTCAATGTCATTGTTACATTATGAGAAAAAATATATTTTATAAAAGAGGTGATGTTATTTCTATAATATTGCTATCCCTTACTGTCCCTCTTTGATCCCCCATATGAAGAGGTTTGGGGTATATAGCTATCAGCCTGCATCTGTCCATCCATCCATAGACAAAAGCTTTGTGCACTCTCAAATTTTAAACCTTGCAACATATTTGGAGCAGTCATAAAGGGGCATGGTCTGTTCATGTTTGCAATATCTTGGTCAAGATTGATATGATGCAAAATCAGACCACTTTAATAAACTAGAGTTATTTCCCTTTTCTACGTGAAAAATGCTATGTATCGTCTTGTGAACAGAGAAGCAGCAACCATAAACTTACATAGTAATGTTTACGGCTGCAAGTTCTTGGTTGAGTTTGAAAAAGTTCAGTTCAGAAAACGAGTTATTGCCCCTGACTTAGTGAATGTACCTTATCTCAAACTTTTGGAGCAATCATAACCACACTAATACAGTAAATTATGGCCACATCTGTCAAGATTTTGCTAATGGGTAAAATCAGACCATTAAATATTGCCCCTGACTTAGTGCAAAATGCTTTATCATCTAGTAAACACAATGGAGGCAGCATTTGGGAAACAATCATAACCAAGCTTGCATATTATTTCTATGGATGCTGCAAGATCTCGGTCATATTGTGATAATACTTGATATAAATATTGTTCATGTTAAGTCGACCATTTACTTCCCTTGTAATTTGTCATTGATTCTCCTGCTCCTGTGCTCTGTAACTCACATGCTCTCTCACTTGAGCACAAAGTGCTCATGGTGAATTATAACTATCGGTTGCCATCTGTTTCCATCCACCCGTCTGTCGTCCACCACCTTCCCAGACGGCAACCCAGCCGTAGGTATATAGACCAGCTGGAAACCGATTTCAAGTCTACCTCATGGCATCGGGCATACCATTAATTTGTAAATATCTTTTTTTTAACTAATCATAAAAAGCTCGCTTGCACAATATGTTAAAGGTAGGTTCCTGTACTTTGGAATGCATCATAATTTTGATCATCTTTCATCCAAGTTGTTGGAAAGCACTTATAAAAAGGGAATGAATAAGCTTCACTTAAAAGAGTAAATCAAAATATTATTAGAAAAGTTGTTTTGCAAGGGATTTCCTAACTCTGCTTCGCACACCAGTTAGTGCTATTTTTATTTCACGCCCAAAATAGATAACGTTAGCTTACGTCATGCTGCATTGCATTTTGGGATAGTTTTAACCCATCTGCCATGCCAGGACCTCTAGGAGAGCTCATGGCAAGAGAAAATTTACCTTTGGAGAATGACATTAGAAATCGCGCACTTATAGACATATAACACATCTATTTTTAGAACTGGAATTCCAACGAAGGAAAATAAACCAAAAGGGAAAACGACTATTTTCTTCAACATCTGACGATTTTCTCAGTAGCAACAGATTCAGAAAAATACGAGAATTCAATACTACCCAGAAAAAGGCGAAATTATTTTGTGAACATAATTGTTATCGCTAGTCCAGGAACCTACCTTTAAGGATGACATGATCTTTGTCAAGTTTGATTATGGGCCAGATTGAACCATTATCTCCAGAGTTGTTGCCCCTTACCTCGTGAAAAATGCTATATAGCATATTGAGAAGTTATCACCACCTGGTAGTACTTATGAAGTCTTTACCAGAAACAGGTCGAATAAGTGTCGTGTGTAAGAGTTGCAATCGAAATTTTTTAGTTATTGTCTTTCAAGGTTTTATATAATTTTGTCGCATCTGCTTTAGCAAGGAGCGCTTTAGGGATACGGTTTTACGTCATTCTGTTCGTCTGTAAACTCTGGTACAAAGTGTTTGCTCAGAAAAGTCTTCTGTAGTATTGCCCTTACATCTGCACTTGATCTGTACACAGGCATTTGACATTTGACAGGCATTTCTGGCCATATTCGAGGCTACTGTGTATTTCCGAGGCCTCAAAAACGTCAAATTCCTGTGATCTGTACTTCATGAGCTGCTGAACGGTTCGTTAAATGCGCCCTCAACCCTCATGGTTTAATCCGTTTCTCTTTTACTACAATGCCTGCAATTGTCAAATCTTAGAATGGCCTTCTGAAATGTTAATATTATTTGTACTTTTAATCTTAATTTCACTGGAAATTTTTATATCAACCTCGAATCCACAGAACTTTGCGTTGATCATATTGTTTATTTCGTACTATTTCATCTATAACTATCAAACATAACATAAAATTCTTTCCTGGATTGTTTGACTACTTTATACCTTTGCCCAATAGTTCATGTTTCGTTGACTCCGGAATTTTACGTTCAGAATTGCACCCTTCCATTCTCTCTTTTTTTAAAAATCTACATAAAATCAAACCTTGAATACACTTTTCTATCACTGCTGTGAAAGTGCAAGGCATGTGCGATATAGCATTCCGCGGAATTCTTGTTTGATGTTTTGTGTCTGCTCCATGACTTAGATTCCCTTCAGAATATTTTCATTAAACATTTACTTTATGAAGAACACGTCATGGTGATGCGTCACATATGAACTTTCACAATTTGAGTTATTTCTCCTTAGTGATTTTTCTACAATTCAAGTGGCGCTGTAACCTGAATGTTATGAACAACATCACAACTGTTTCTTCACCACTACACCTGTTCCCAGAGCCCCTTCTATTTTCTTTCCCAAATACAAAATGTTTTTATCCGCATTCTTTGTCAAAGTTAAACTCAGTGCGTTCTTGTTTCTTTAATTTTGGAAAGGCTGAATGTAAACATACTCCTCGCCAAAAGTTTAGCATATTTTTAAAGAAAAGTACCAATATTACAAGAGATCAAAATACTTTAGTTCTAACTGTCAGTATGAAGGTAAATGCATTCTTTCATCAACATCAATTCTTAAACATGTAGAAATACCAAATGTAAATTGATTTGAATAACCACTGCACAAAGCGAGCACAGAAATAAATGCCCAAAATTTCACATTTTCGAAAGAAAATAATGCTTCGTTCTAATGATTATAAAAGCAACTACACATGTATTTCGTATTCGCCCAAAACATTTCGGGTTACAAAACGTTAAATTGATGTAAAAGAAAAGTCAGTCACAGCGCATAATAACGATTTTTTTTTCTTCCCAAGAGATGTTTATTTGGACATATACGTCTGTGTTTGCTTTGTGTAGTTGTTACTCGGATTCAAATCAAAGTTGCAAATTTTACGAAGATTAATCATTGGTGTTGATGATAGAATACATTTAATCCCACAGAAAGTTAGAATGCGATTGTTATCATCGCCAATAATCTTGTTATATTAGAATACTTTTGGCGAGGAGTATGTATACTCTACATTGCAGCCTTACATTGCTACAGTCCATGCTTCTACCGAACAGGGCCACATTCCACTAAAGTTGACGGCCTTTTCGTATTATTCTGTATAGAATAGTTTACAACTCGAACAATTGATATTCTAAACTGCCTGATATCAGAATTCCTTAAGAAACTAAACTGGTAAAAGCTGTGAAAAAATACTATTATAGTATTCATGCAATAAAAAGTTCGTACATATTAAGATTTCGGAAATGTAATCCGAACATGATGGAGAGCTATAGATCGGTTTGCCTTGTTTGCAAATGTCTCCGAGGCGACTCAGACAGAGGCCATTACATACAAGGGCGCCTTTTCCTTTTACAGAGTCGTATAGTATATCACCCAAAATGAATCCTAAATCACGATCTTCCGTAATTTTCATTCGTTTGCCTATCGCAACACGCTGCAGTATCGTTTGTGCCAAAAAGAAAATTAATAAGAATTTTAGCAAAATTCAAAACTAAATTGAATCAGTACTAAAATACTGAATCTAATTGTCTAAAATATTCTAAAACTTAAGACATGCTACCGCGGCATGAATCATAGCGGAGTTTGGCTTCAATTCTTTTCGATTGCTTTGGCTTGTTGCATGTTATCCCTGAATCAGACATCTCTTTCCTGATGCCTTTATTTGGTCTTCTTTCGCTGGCCATGGGAGGTGGGGAAGCCTGTGTTTTTTGGTTCCCTGTCGCAGAAGTCCATTTCCTGATGTCTGCGGCTGCTGTAGCTTGGCTCGCACAGCAGGGATGTCGTCTGTCTGTCGAGAAGTGTCTACCACTTCTTTTTAAGTTAGTACTTCCAACAGTCTCAGAAATAGATTCAGTGACTTTTTGTTTCCAGCTTTTCGTGTTTAGTGATACTGAAGAAATTAGATACAAAAAATCCCATCTACCCACTAAATTTGGTTAAGGTGCATTTTTCATTACCATGCAAACAGACTGTATAGCATACTGCCTTCACTACTTGCATGTCACGGCCTGTATTCTACATAGTCGGAGCGTTAAAATTATCACGACTATAACGGACACGAGTAATGCGTCTATGGTTGTCAATATTTTCCCACGCAAGACTGTAATTCAAACTTGATGCGCTCCAATAAACACGCTTACCTGAGTTGTGTATTACACGCCATATTGAAGTACAGGTACAACAACTTAAAGCTGGACAGGAGAAATCGATACAAAAATGTTGCTTTTTGCAGAAATTTATCGCAAATTTCAATTATCGTGATGATAAAAGGACAGAACTACGTGAAATGGTTGAGAGACCGATGCATATGGAATCTGAGATAATGTGAGGTAAATCTTTAATGTATATTTAATAAAACAAATATAAAATAAAGTGTGACATTGGAGTGCTTTTGAAATTTATTAAAACAGTAAAATACAACTTCCGCATTACATGTACCTGTTGTTTAAAATTTAAAGTAAATGAATAGAGCAATAAGTTTTTACTTAAAAGTAAACGTTAATTACTTAAGACGGTTTATAAAGGCGTCTTTTTTCTAGTGCAACATTCCAAAAGGGTCTTCCTTTGTCTGTTTTTCTCAGCTTTAACAAAAGCCTGTTTATAGTATCATTAGTCAGACTTAACGATGGCCTAGAATGTCATGTCTATACATCGTCACATAAAACAGTTCAAATATGCTCAAAAGGGTAAACCCTTTGGAGAATGAACTCACACATGAAACGCAAATGCAAACTAAATAAATATTTAAACAAAGCAGAATCGGTCTATGTACGCTATGGGCCAGGCCAGCTCATTTCGACAAATTTAGCATCTGTTACCCTCAGTGTCCATTTAACAATAAGAGTCAGAAATATCGGATATAATGGATATGATAGTTTGGATAAGATCTAAAATTTCTAATAAGCCGTTTGATGAGAGATTGTAATAAAACCTTCTTTTGACCAACAAACTACCAAAAATAGGTTGCAAGGACAACTGACATGGCGTAGTTACTGCACTAAAAGAATCATACAGTGCATCTTCTTAAGTTTCGGATGACCCGTGTGTAAGATTGGGAATAAGCATTTTAGACTAAGTTTTTGTTTCCAAGATAATGTAAAAATATTCAATGTAAGTTTTGGTTTTGATGCAATTATCCCAGTTGCTGATAATGCATTGTATAATCTGTATATTTCGATATGCATATATGTGCTTTTTCTCTGATAAAATGTGCTCAAACCGTAATTTTTATTTCTGAGCTAGAAAACTGATAATGATCTTTTCGTTAATTTCACTAGTTCCAATGTTTCAGACTTTTATTTTTATAAAGTATACTTATTAAGAGACCCTGAAACTTGATTTGAAATGTCAAATCTGATCGGAAACACTTTATCAAGTTGCATCCGGTTTTTTTTTTTTTTTTTTTGCAGTTTTGTATGATTGACAGTTTTGAGGTAACAGCCTCATTTTGATTTTACATAATATTAGACATATTTTCTTGGTATACTGGGCAAGTTATGACCACCTCCGCAATTGAAACATTTGATTCTGCAACGCTGTCATATTTTATTACTTTTAACAGTTCCGATCGAGTCAGTCGTATAGAAGAGATACCCAATGGCCTTACCAAGGATCCCGCCACGTCTGGTGGTTGAGCTAACCAGACCAACTATTCTAAACTTGGCTGCTCTCATTTGCTACTGTCTTGCCATGATGTTCCACGTGATTGCATTCACTACCGACAACTGGAGCATTCTGAAGTTAGATGGCGTGGAATGGAGGATGGGACTATGGTATGGCTGCAGACATAACACAACAGATGACACATGGCATTGTTCTACAGATGTATATAATGATAAAGTGTTCAAGACCGGTAAGAGTAAGTTTTGAATGATCTGCTAATGCTGAACCGTTCGTGGTTAATGCTTACTTTCGGTAATTAAGCTTGTGTTTTGAATGTACTTTATAGGATAAGAATGAAAAAGATGCACCTCCCTTCATATCTTACAGGACCCACTCCATAAACAAAGAACCCGCCCCTCTTCGGAAGAAGTTTCCTCCCTCCAAGAGGATGTCCCAGCAGCAGAAACCCCGCCGCCTAGAAAACAAACAAGAAGCCATAAACAGGGACCCACAAAAGTTGTTTCCCTATAACGAAATACAAAACAAATGGGGTGTATTCATTCCCCTAAACAATCTAATTAATACGGAAGCCATAGTAGTCTTTATGAACGCATTCTCAAAGTGTGTCTGATCTTTGTTGAAAGCATCGTTTTAGAGTAACATAAAAGTAATTATCAAGAAGTGTTTTTGCATTTATTTCATGTTATCAAAAATATAAGCTCGTAAACAAAATTATAAAGGAAATGCCACAACAAAACCTACGTATAAATAAGCGGTGTAAGACATATAAGAACAAAACAGACCACATTGCATGTGCACACAAATAAATGGACCGAACTCAGAGGACCTGCATGATAAGAACTTTGGAAAGATCAGTAAGAACAACTGATAAAAAAGAATAACATTAATAATACTGATTAATACAGCAGCGTAGTAAAATCTCTTATAACCCACTGCATTCTGGGTATTTTTTGTCGTCTGTTGAAATTGTCGTCTGCATCAAAAATCAGGAATATTTTGACAATATTGGTCTAACTAACTCTTTTAGAAATGATGTCTAGGCAGCAAACTGTTTGGATCTCAGATCAGGCCCCACAAACGTGGGGCCTGATCTGGATCCAAACTGTATGCCCAGATACCCCTAAAGGGGTATCCCGCATGGAATGGGATAAGGACTGCAATTTTTGTATAAGCATTGGCAACTCACTGTGCACCTCACAAAGTGAAGACGTCCACGCTAGATCTAGATTAGCCTTTGACTGCATTCCAGACTGTCTTACTTGAAAAAGGAACGACACTTACTTGGGAATATCTACCTAACTAACTGAATTGTGATAATAGAACAAAATGTTTTGATCCACAATGTATTCATGTATCAAACGCAGACTATCGCAGATGAAGGATTACTGGAATAAATTAGATACCAGTTACAGTATGTTTTCGATGTATGAACTTTAACCAATACTTGTTGCAGTCCTGAGTAAATGATAAGCAAACGGTATGATCCCCACAGTTCTAGATTATTTAAAGTATACTTTCTGAGGCATCTTCTGAGCAAAAGGTGTACGATCACGTGTGGCCAAACACGGTTCCAGTTTCGTGCTATCCTCTAATATTTTAATAAAGTCTATTTTTGCCAAATCTAAAACAACCAGTGCGAAAGGTAAGCAATCTTTACTTGTATTTTCATGACATACCTAACATTTTTAGCCATCAGCATTGCCGTTTGGAACATTCGCAGCATATACTGTTGCATTTTCTCTTATGTTGCTTGTTTGCAGGTAGCAACTGGCATATTGGAAGCCAAATCATGATGACGTTTGCTCTCATTATTCTGTTCCTGCTGGAATTTGCTGTCATTGGATATGCCTGTATAAAGAGATTAGAGAGACATAAAGACAGAGTTGTTGGTGTAGTTATAGCGTTGTCTGTCACTGCAGGTGGGTACCCATTCTATTTGCCTTCGTACTGCTTGTTCGGTTTTAAGAAAAATATCTACATGTTATTTTGATTTATGAGGCTTGCTGACGTTTGCCGATAAAATATTTCTTTCATATTGCCTTTCATAACAAAATGACAGGTAACGGCTTTTCCGGCAAGCAAAAATTGCCTCGTTAACACAAATTCTAACTTAAATTACATTAAGAATAACTACTGGTATAGAACTAACAGAAGAAGCAATATAGACCAAGAAAAGACTGAGTCTAAAGGAGTTTTATAAAACGCCATCTCAAAGGATCAAGAAACTTGTCCAAAATAGTTATAAAGAGGCTAATCAGATGCCATGATCACATATCATAGTCTACCAATTACACCATCAGGAAGCGTAAACAAACTGATGCGTAATAAAAAGACAAGCGGTGATCAGGAACTGATACAATCAAATCCCATATCCAGCCCTCAAAACCAAAAGAGAAAGATATATATACATAAATTTACAGAGTTCACGCAAGGCACGCACGGCAAACCGAAAGAACAACTCTTCCATACAGCTGATCATTCAGCTACCTTAACTTAGCTAGAAAAAAGTGCCATTCACATAATAGGTGAACGAAAGTTAGCCATGAGACTCCTGACGTTACATTCCGCTCCGCTGCAGTAGCGGTAGTATAACGGTAGCGGATTCTAAGGCCCTATTTTTGTAGGTCTAAACGAAAGTATGAACAAGACAACAAGATTAAGTACCAGTCAGGCACCACAACAGAGGTGCCGCCTTGGAACGGTCAGTAAGGGGGAAGGAGCTTAACCCGATGATGTCTATGCATAATGAAATACACGAAAAGAAAACAACCAGCACTTTTTTCCTGAACAAACGATCACAATCAATTTTGAAGATGTAGACTTTTTCCCAAACATATTTGTTTTTTCCGCGAATATTTCTTGATTTACAATATACACCTATTGTGACAATTTCAAGTTGGTAACCATCAGCAAGCAACATAAATCTACTCGAACATAACGGCAAGGTGAACTGTTTTTAGTTTTATTACATTTTATAATAGTTCTGTTTCACTTTATAGCAATTAACAACATCTTTAGAGCTCCAGATAATGATTCTGATTCAATGACCGCCTGGTTGAGGCAGTTGACCGCCATTTGGTCCCAGTCAGAGCAACAAATATGTTTCAATAGAAAATGAAACATTATCATAAAATCCCCATCTTATCAGGAGCTCTGATACATTTTGGGGCAATGGTCACAATTATTTGTGTAGCGAATTAGTTTATGTTATTTGGACATAATTGACTTTTTAACATCAATGTTGCAACGACAAAACTTGCATCGTAATTTAAATGCATTTTTGTCTAAGCTTTAGGCTGTAGAAACTAGCTGTCTGTTTTGTTTCGGTATAAATTTTTAGACTCGCAAGTAAAAGTAATGAGATTGAAATGATCATTACTCGTGTTTTCTGCAGTTGGATTCAGTTGTCTATGGACTTCCATGTAAGAACTTCTTTCTTGTCTAATTCAAGTCAGCACTACTTTAGTTTTGATATAATAATTACACAGATATGGTTGACAAACCCTCTATTTCTGTTCATATATCGATAACTGGATCTTCCTGTCTTCAAACATTTAAAAGAGACTTTGTGTGAACTTCACATTGCTGTTCAGTATACCTTTAATTTTGAAAGACGGGGCAGAGAGTTACGTTAAACAAAGCTGAAAGTCTCAATCGGTTGCAAATCCATCCTTTGACACCTTCACATAATATTATCAGGCTAATTTCACGTTCAACGAAGACAGCTAGTTCCGTTGCATTTGTTTCTGGGACAGTGTTTTGCTATCAAATAATTGTTTTGACTGATGTCGGGCTTAACTTCTTAATGCAGTGGTGCTGCGTCTAAAGATAGGGCTTTAAACGACTGCTTTGATTCGCAAAAGCTCGTTGGTTTCTGTTTTTGTTGTAGGGACTTGCTCGATGGTGGCCATGATAATGGTTGATGAGCCTTCGAAAGATAGTGGAGCACATATTGGCTGGTCTCTTGGCATGGAAGTTATTTCTTTCGTATTTGTAATAGCAACAGCTGGTCTCATTTCATTTGACAGATGTTGGCATAGAAAAGCCGGAAAGTCAATGCGCAAATCTATAGATTTGAGCTTAATTCATACGACTAGCGATTCGTCATTCAATTCGTTCACAAATACAAGCACGGTTGTCGACTTGAACATTAACGAAAGTGAATTTTGAAAGTGAGAACAGAAAATCGACCAAGTCTTTCAGTTCGTGATCAAAATATATTGGTTGAATGATGTAGTTAGTGAAGGAATTCGAACATTGTGATCTGTAGTATCATTATGAATCACTTTGAGAAGAGTTGAATACTAATGATGCCGTTGATTCCGCTGAATGAATAGTCCCTGACTTTAATAGTCTCCACTATGTAATTCTTCTCAGATTGCAACAGTCAAACTTCTCATGTGCCATATTAAAAAAAATCAGGGAACAAAATACCCCATTTATTGTTTTTCTAATATGTACAGACTTTGATAAAAGTAAAAAAAATCAAAGCCTTATTCAGATGCGACAAACATATCCAAATTTCAGCTGCAGGAAACAAATCGCTTTTGAAATGTATTCAGCTTTAGAATCGAATTGGGTTACAGCTGGCTTTCCAGTTATGTCTTCATATTAGTGACTGCATTACCAATGATGTTAGTGGCAATGTGTTCGTATTTGACTTGTGCCTATTGGATTCAGTTAATTCTTGACAAAGTAAATGATGGAAATATTAAGTTTAGGCTTTTTATTTGCTGTATCTTTAAATCTGTCGTTTTGATTGGAACATATTCTGAATATTAAGATCCTTTGAAAGCAAGGAATACATCAAAGAAATGAAAATTGCAGACTCAGTTTAATTGAGTTTGTAAATGGCCAGTAATGAAATGTACGACACCGGCCACGCCCCCTTGCAAAGTATTAATATTTGAACTATTCAAGACTGCACGCTATCTTGGCTGATTATCTTGAAGTTACAGTGAAAGTCAAATTTTCCATTCCAATGTTGTTTTATTATCCCCGCCGAAGGCGGAGGGATATAGTTTTCTCCATGTCCGTCCGTCCTTCCGTCTGTCTTTCCTTCCGTCCTTCCGTCTGTCCATCCGTCCGTCCCTCCGGAACCATTACTAAGTAACCATTGAACGGAATTTCATGAAACTTATAACAAATGTATATCACTATAAGGCGCAGATGCACCTGAAGTTTCGTCACACTGGCTTTAGTAGTGCATGAGTTATTGCCCTTGAATTGCTTTCAAAATGATAAAACGAGCCATAACTAAGTAATCTATTATCAGAATTTCATGGAACTTATAATAAATGTATATCACCATAAGGCGCTGATGCACGTGAAGTTTCGTTACACTGCTTCAGTAGTGCATGAGTTATTGCCCTTGAATTGCTTTCAAAATGATAAAATGAGCCATAACTAAGTAACCAATTATCAGAATTTCATGGAACTTATAATAAATGTATATCACCATAAGGCGCTGATGCACTTGAAATTTCGTTACACTGGCTTCAGAAGTGCATGAGTTATTGCCCTTGAATTGCTTTCAAAATGATAAAATGAGCCATAACTAAGTAACCAATTATCAGAATTTCATGGAACTTATAATAGACCGATATCACTATAAGGCGCTGATGCACGTGAAGTTTCGTTACACTGGCTATAGTAGTGCATGAGTTATTGCCCTTAAGTAACCAATTATCAGAATTTCATGAAACTGATAATAAATGTATATCACTATAAGGCACTGATGCAAATGAAGTTTTGTCACACTGGCTTCAGTAAAGCCTGAGTTATTGCCCTTGAATTGCTTTCAAAATGATAAAATGAGCCATAACTAAGTAACCAATTATCAGAATTTCATGAAGCTTGTAATAAATATATATCACTACAAGGTTTTACTGTACATTCACCGCTGCTAGTTTTAAAATGCACTCGCTACTTATCTGTTAGTGTTACTCGTAGCTTTTAATGATATCTTGAGTAATTGTTGTCTTTGTTAGTGCCCCTTTACTTTGCATCAATTTCATGCATAGTAGGGGACAGTTAGTTGAAGCCTGCCAATTTAAGTTTTAATCCTTATATTTGCTTTCAGTTTTTTGTTATAATACGACTAATACTGTCAAATACTTCTTGTTCTTAAGATACCGGGATTGCGGGCCTATCTTTCTTCATGGTTAGAAAAAGAACTGTTAAGGACAGCTTTCGTGTGAAAAATGTTGGTTTCTGTTTTTGTTTTAGGGGGTTGCTCGATTGTGGCTATGCTTCTGGCTGATGAACCTTCCAAAGATAGTGGAGCTCAGATTGGCTGGTCTCTTGGCATGGAAGTCATTTCATTAATATTTGTAATTGCAACAGTTGGTCTCATTTCATACGACAGGTGTCGTCATAGAAAAGCTGGAAAGTCAATGAGAAAATCTATAGATTTGAGTTTGATTCATACGACTAGTGATTCATCAATTTATTCGTTCACAAATACAAACACGGTTGTCGACTTAAAAATTGGCGACAGTGAATTTTAAAATATCAGAGCAGAAACTGTAATTGTCAAAAACCTGGAAGTTATGCCTTACAGTATGTTCATTTTGTCGCTGAAGGTTTTATCGGTGGAAAGTTAGATTTACATAGCTTATTATAGGGCCTGCTTTTAGGGGGCGACCTTTTACTATATATCTAGACTTTTGGATATCCATAATAGCTTTAGGATGTTCGTAATACATTTTTCGATATCCAATTTTCATTTTGATATAATGAATTTAATTCGATTTATGAATATTAGTAATCTGAATTTTGGATATCATAACTTCGATTTATGGATATCTGATATGCATCTTGATTTTGAGATATCTAAAAATCAATCTATGGAAATCCAAAAATCGGTTTCTAGATATAAATAAATCGAATTAAAGAAGAAAGAATATTGGATATCCATAACTCGAATACTGATTATCCTAGATAGGAAATAAATATTTGATATAAATCATTCACAGAATTTTTGGGTATCATGAATTTAGTTGCTGGATATCCAAAATTCCGGATATCCAAAAATTGAATTTTGATTATTCAATACTCCTCATGATTGGTTTCCAGACTGATTCGATTTATGGATATACATTATTCTGTTTTTGGATGCCAATAAGTTCTAACTTAATTTTTTTGATATCACAAAACAAGATGGATATTGGATATTTAGAAATCGCATTATGGGTATTCAAAAATCGAATTATGGAGATCCATAAATAGGAATAAGTAATAAAACTATACCTCATACACTTGCCATTGAAAATGATTAGATCTACTCAAACAAAGTCTGTTGCTGTACATACAAAATGTACAATGTGTAATGTATGCATTATTATTGTTTTGAGATTTTAAAATGATATTCTACATTATCCTGCCATTTATGGATCTCAAAAGTACTGAATAAGAACAGCGTGTGAATCTTGATACTCTTTGAAGATAGCATTTTGTTATTTGCCATGTTAAGTGCCATTTATTATTATATCACACATTATCATTGTTTTGAGAAAACGCCGAAATGGAGACAACTGGTTATATAGAAGTATGTTTTTTTCATAGGGGCTGATTTTAAAGGGCCTCAGATATCAAAGAAGCAAATATTTTTTTCTTTTAAAAGATCACCTATGTGAAACTGGAATACGGAGTGCGCCAATACACCTTCACAGATGTACCCCAGCGGCACATGACGTCAAAATGACGTCGTATTGACGTCGATGCGATGTCGTTACGTCGTATCGACGTCAGTACGACGTCATTTCAACGTCATGTGCCTGCTGGGGTACGTAACAGTATTGTAGTGGTTAAAGCTATTCCATGTGTTTTAGCAATTTAATACATGTTAAAAGTTCCAAAATGTTTATTAGTCTAGAGCTTAAAATATAAATGCGTGTCAATTTACTTAACCATGTTAACTAGTTAACAGCTTTACCTCAAGTCACGTCTTCCTGGTAGTTCTGCTTATTATTTATTATTAGTTGAGTGGGCAGTTTCTGGTGTGAGCATGTTATTTACTAAACTTGGTGGATCAGTTTATTTGCCGTTTGTTTTGGATTTGGTTTAGAATTTATAATCATTTTCATATGTTCACATCCATAATCTAGCATACTAGATGGATTTACTCAAGAGCACGAGTCCCGTCGCATCCAAAACATCCTGTGTTTGAGCAAGGCCTATGTCATGTTTTTCACTGGCATTTGGATTATTTCGTCCTCATAATCACTTTATCCATGTTTCCATAAACCATTTCTCCATTGGTTAAAATGATAAAGTCATCCACTACTTCCATCCGGTCATGCATCGATCCACTCAAGCATATGCTTTCTTTCAGGTTCATTCACAGCTGCAAGTTTAGGAAAATTCGACTCGGACGCACGTGCTATATATCTAGTGGAGTACACTGTTGGGTTTTCTTATGCTTTTGCATTAATATCGTGTGTGACTGTCTTTGCTAGTGCCCCTTTAATTTGCATTAATTTAATACGTAGCAGGCGTCATTCAGTTGAAACACGCCAATTTTACTTTTCTACAGCTTATCATGAATCTCGCTGCTAACGTGCAATATTATCCAGTCTTGTTAATAGAATGGGTGATATAAAGTTCTGGAAATCAAAGTCTATCTCGCATGTGATAAAGTATTTCCTTAAGCACACAGAGTTGAAACGACATCACATCAGTGTTGATTAATAAGCTAATAAACGACTTCATGTCGATGTTAATGAATGTTGATGAGTAATGTCATAAACGATATCATAAATATTGACGAATAATGTCATAAAATACGACGTCATATCAATGTTAGTGAATATTGATGAGTAATGTCATAAACGACATCATATAAATGTAGATGAATAATGTCAAAACTATGTTATATCTATATATGTTGATGAATAACGATATAAACGACGTCATATCAGTGTTGATGAATAACGCCATGACGTTATTCATCAACACTGATATGATCTCATCTCATCAATGTTTATACAACGTTATTTTCAATGTTGCATGCTCACTGGCCTACAATGAATGACTCTGTAAATTTAATTACGTATTATCGCCATAAAGGGTGACAGAATATTTAGAAAAAGACACAGTTCAAGAAATAAGAAAGACAATCACGTGACTTTACTTTTGCAGCCTTTTGCCATTTCCTGGTAATCATCATGTTTGGTACAGAAGTAGACAAGATAGGAGACTCATATGTGAAAGGATCGTTTGGAATCTTAATCATCTCCATGTTTCTAGAGATCGTCATACCGAGTCTAATCCGCATTGACAAACAGTTGCGGTTTCCAAAGGATGGTGCACTTAAAGAAGCTAGGCGTCAGCTTCGACGTCGTGGAACTCCGGAACTTTCCGAGTCAGCAGTGTCTAGTAGTCGTGAAACGTCTAAACGACGTAAAGTGGATAGTTTGGATGCTGAAATGAAATTTGAACCGAAACAGCTTACCGCTTCTGAATTAGCTAAGAGATTTCCGCCATATGAATTCGACAATCTTGGATATTACCCTCCGGTGTCAATGAAAACGTCTACTTCTTCTATAACTGGTGGACGAACAAATTCTATTGGAAGTGCTCATTCGCTACAAACTCAGTCAACTGTTGTCACAGGTGTGTCATATGATCCTAAATATTCTGATGTAAGTTCAGTGGAGAGTCTTGTATGATCCTTGACTGGCTGCACTGCAAGCATTAGCACTTATACTGGTCGAAAAAAGAAACGTTATTTTAGTTATTTTAAAACTTCTTAGAATGTTCCCTGCAGGCACATGGCTTCCTTTTAGTGTCAGTGTCAAACAATGCCTTATATTAACGTCAGTGCAGCGTCATTGTTATGACGTTGCATCGACGTTAGTAGGGCGTTGTTTCAGTGTAGTTTATGTGATTGGCATGTTCAAAGGCAATTAATACGGCGTATCTTTCTTTTTGTGACCAGTATATTTATATTCATTTTGAGAGTAAAGATGTCTGATTTATTTGAGAGTATCATGCGATCATCATTCCAGTTGTTGTCCGAATTTCAAAGTTTTGAAGCATGACCATAGGAAAAAAATAACAAACTAATGCTCATGTTAATTTCATTTAATATATTCTTAAATTCAGAGTCTAATATATATGTACTAGCATTACATAAACGGATTTGAAAATGCTTATAGCATCTACATAATCAAGATTGTAACTGGATTAATGGTTGAGCTGAAATTGGCTCAACAACATTTGTGCATTTAAAAGCAAGCTTTCTCTGTAAAGCAGTAGAAGTCGGGGTTGGCGCCAAAACAACCTGTATACTACTACTAGATGCTTGAAACTAGTGATCAAGATCATATGGAAACCCTGGAGGGACTTCTGACTTCATCACTTCACACTTCAGACTTCATCACTTCAGACTTCATACTTCATCACTTCATACTTCACACTTCTGACTTCTAGTGGAGTTGCTTATGTAATCCCGTGTCCACTTTTTGTTAATCAGGAATGTTATATACCAAAATGTTTGTTTTGACGAGTAGTTTTCAAAAATGGTTCCTGCGAATTTTTTCTATCACTTTTCAAGGTCAAGGTCAAAGGTCAAAGGTCAACGCTTCAAAATAGAAAGGAAAACTTTAAAAGTCGTGATTTATGGTGGGCACAGGATAAGATATGGGACTAAATTTTTGTATTATCGAAAGAAAATAAATGTTAGTAATTAAAAGTTCATTTTACAGTTGACTTTGACCGCTAGTGTGGCAAGGTCAAGGTCATTTCATTAAAGGTCGAAAGAAAATATATAGATATAACCACTATGATTATAGTTTCGTTAAACGTGAATTGGATATGGCATTTCTCAGATCATTCTTACGGTTAGAATAGTTTAGCAGGCCATTGTATTCAAGATTATATTTTAATTATCAAATCCGTTGCCATGGCATCAGATTTATGCAAGCATATTTCTAAAAACTGGGCATTTTAAAGATAAGCATTGGAGTTAGTTGTGCAAACCTGATGGGTTTTGTGGCAGTAAATCTTGATTGTTATATGCGAAACGGTTTGTTTTGAGCATAGATGTTGGAGTCCTGTATTTTTTTAGGAAGGAAATGTGTATATCTTTATTCTTAGCAACCAGTTTCAGCCCTTAGCAACCAACCTTTAACAGATTTGAAACCTTTGACTTCATTCCACGAAGAATAGCTATTATGTGTAATAAATCATGATAAAAACTGTTGTAAATATTTAAAGGACAGCTGATAGATTTTCAGTTGGTTTACAAGATGCATTTATATTTGTCTTAGCAACCAGTTTCAGCCCATAGCAACCATCTTTTGTAACAAATTTGGAACTTTTGATTGAATTCCAAATGAGATATCTTCTATTTGCAATGTGTTATGCAGACAATTGTAAGTAATATTTAACAAACAAGTTATGAAAATTAACAATGTGTTGAAAAACCTGCGTATACGTTTGTCCTTAGCAACCAGTTTCAGTCCTTAGCAACTTTCAATCAACAGATTTTAGACTTGAGATAGACTTTCATACTGGATATCTGTTATGAGCAACAAACTATAAAGACAACTGAAAGTAATATTTAAAGCACAGCTGTCTGACTTTGAAAATCTGTTGAAACATATAGGTACCTATTTGTCCTTAGCAACCAGTTTGAGCCCATAGCAGCCACCGTTTAATAAATTTGGATTATTTTTACTTATTTTCAAATGAGATATCTTCTATTATCAATGTATTATGCAGACAAGTATTAGTTATATTTAACAACAAGTCATGGATTTTAACAAACTGTTGACAAACCAGTCTATACATTTGTCCTTAGCAACCAATGTTAGTCCTTAGCAACTTCCTATCAACAGATTATAGACTTTTGATTTACTTTCATTCTAGATATCTGTTATGAGCAACAAACTACGAAGACAATTGGAAGTAATATTTAAAGCACAGCTGTCTGACTTTGAAAATCTGTTGAAACATATGGGTATCTTTATGTCCTTAGCAACCAGTTTAAGCCCATAGCCTTGTAACAAATTTGGATTTTTTAGTTTATTCCAAATGAAATATCTTCTATAATCAATGTTTATATAGATAACTGTAAGTTATGTTTATCAAACAGGTTACAGACTATAACAAATTGTTGAAAAAGAGGCGTATATTTTGTCCATAGCAACGACCCTTAGCACTGAGCAACTTTCTCTTAACAAATTTTCGACATTGTACTGAACTTCATAAGGGAAATCTTTTATGTGCAACAAACTTTGAAGACAATTTGAAGCATTGCCGGCTGACTTTGAAAAATCATTGAAATAATATGGGTATATATTTGTCCTTAGCGACCGATTTAAGCACTTATGACAACCATCTTCTAACAGATTTAGAGCTATTGAAAGAATTCCAAACAGATAATCGTCTATTTACAATGTATTATATTAGCTGATATATATACTTTTGAAGCATAAGTATTGAACTTAAACAATTTGTTAAAAAAAACTATTTAATATACACTTGTTCTAGAACAATTATTTATACATTTATCCTTAGCATCCTTTGCGACCAGTCTTAGCAACTAAGTCTTAGCGAATTCGAGACTGTTTACTGAAATCCATCCGGAATATAATCTACCTGAAACAAAATATGAAGACAGTGTTGTAAGAAACTGTCGGACTTCTACAATATGTTGATAAATGTGTCCTTAGCAACCGATTGGAGCCCCTAGCAACGAAATCTTATGAGATTTGGAATTTTTGACCATATTACACTAAGATTATCTTTTATGCCCTATAAATTATGTAGACAAAATAAAGTCGATAGAGTTAAAACAATACCTTGGAAACCTCTATGTATCCGCCCACAGCTTCCAATATGTGCCTTAAGCGACTAAATTTAAACAGCGCTCAAACCTTAACTGAATTTCAAACAGAACATCTTATATGTGCAGTGAACTAGATTGCAATGTTTGAAGTACAGCTGTGTGACTTTTAATTCTTTTGAAGAAAAAACGTGTATTGTATTAGCTGGTGGGGTTCGACACATTTATCTTGATAATGAATGTGATCCTGAACTGCATAGAGCGTAATGCATGTTTAACTCTGTTGTCAGCATGAGCATTCCAAATCAGATTTTTTTCTGTCTTTTTGTCCACTTCTTGAGTCTTTCTTATATAGAGATAAACAGCCTATATCATAGCTTCCATATGGATTTTGAGGCTTTTCTAAACCTTGCAACATATCACATTACACCATACCGATATGTCTGATATCAGGGCAGTTAATTATGTAGGAGCAGTACACGTAATTCTAGAATCCTTCATGTCATCATACTCCCTTTTTTTAATTTCGCGACTTCGATGCTCGTAAGTTTAGGACTCATTATGTATTAAGCGTAGACATTAGTATATATAAAAAACGTTCTCTTTTAGAAATTTAAATTGCAGACATATAAATATGCTATCAAGCGTGACGTCAATACTGACGTATTTGAAAACAGTCGATATCATATAATATAATATGTATTACGCTTTAAATGTGTCATTTGATATCGACTGTTTTCAAATACGTCAGTATTGATGTCACGCTTGATAGCACCCACTGATGAACGAAATTTAATTTGCAAACATTCTTTCTCAATACAAGAAAATAAAGATTAACCAAATTGTCTATTACATAAATCCAAACATTAAATGAACATAATGTGCCATAAGTTCCAAACTGGTGCGTTTTCATTGACGCTGAGTATAATATCTCCGTAGAGAAATGAAATTAGTGCACCTTGCTAATAATTTTGAAACAATTACTGGCAGGATAATATGTCTTTATCTGTTATCTTTTTATACCAACATGCCGGGGATCTGTACTTTTGATATTATTTCCTTTAACATGTTAGGCTACTTAATATAATAGCATGGCGAGATATCTTAGTCATATTTGATTACTTGGTATTCCCAACTTGGGATATAAAAGCTGTTTCCTAGTTGGCAAGATAATTTTTGTGCAAGCTCAGACCTCGTTTCTTATATTTACCTGCTTGTAAATCTCTTACACTACACAAGTATTGCTTTAAAACAGAAAACAGAAATGTACAGCAAGCTTTCATGTACCCTAGACTTTCTCCGAAATCTCACACCTACGATGTCAGTTTATACGGTGTTTAGTGTGACCATTCGACTTACGGTATTTCCACTAACCTACAAAAATAAGGTGTTTAGTGTTACCAGCCTATGGGCTTTCTGCATATTATTTCTCCATCTCGAACGGTTTACCATAAAATGAATCAGCTAGCGCATTGCAGATATAGAAATCCGATTCGATATAAGGTTTGCTGGACGAAAAAACTGGTTGCCATGGCAACAACTGTGTTCGTTAGGGCCCAACCCTATTTTTCATAATTTAAGCGATTGCTATATAATACCATACGAAGTCTGTAACTGAATGTTTTGTCAACCCAGTCTATATAAAGCTCGATTTTCATTGTATTTATGTGGAAAAAGTACTGCAAATACCCGTAAAATGCTCGCTAAAGCTCTCCAAAATCAATTTTTCTTATCGTTTTCCTGATTTCGTCCATCTAATGACAATTTTCATAAAACTAAATTCATTTACGCCTTTCAAACACGATATTAATGTCTTAAAATGGAGAGAAATGAAATAAAGGTAAAAAATTATAGTGCCGTGCATTTGACCTTGACCTTGACCTTATTAAGGTCATGAAAAAATTCGCAGGAACCATTTTCTGACTCTACTTAGATTGACAAACATTTTGATATATATAAACCCTGATTAACAAAAAGTGGACACGGGAGCATATTTTTGTGACATAAGCAACTCCACTATTCATGACTTCAGACTTCAGACTTCATCACTTCAGAGTTCATACTTCATAACTTCAGAGTTCAGACTTCATACTTTAGAGTTCAGACTTCAGAGTTCAGACTTCAGACTTCATACTTCAGAGTTCAGACTTCAAACTTCAGACTTCAGACTTCATACTTCAGAGTTCAGACTTCAAACTTCAGACTTCAGAGTTCAGACTTCAGAGTTCAGACTTCAAAGTTCAGACTTCAAACTTCAGAGTTCAGACTTCAAACTTCAGAGTTCAGACTTCATACTTCAGAGTTCAGACTTCATACTTCAGAGTTCAGACTTCAGACTTCAGACTTCAGACTTCAAAGTTCACACTTCAGACTTCAGAGTTCAGACTTCAAACTTCATATGAGGGGTGATAAAAATACGTGGACTTTGCTGTCGCGGTGAGCATAATGCAGTTATAGTATTTTTCTTATACCGCGAAAATTTCATTATTTTATCTGCGTTATGTGAAATTTTGATGAAATTTCAGTGAACAGTAAGTATTTTCTTTTATTTTATATAAGGTAGGTACTGCTACAGTACAGCGGAGCACCACATTAATGCCGTTGACGTTTTGTCTTTTTTAAACATTTCAGTGGTTCTTTTGTTTCTCTGTTTTCATAAACTAACAGCCTCTTTGCAGATTTTTCATAATTATGACCAATTCTAGACACAGCAGCATGCAATACCATTGTTTTGAAGAATTTCATATCGTACTCTCCTCATATTTCTATTCTATTCTATTATATCCCATAACCTTACTCGGTCGTTGGGGCACCACAGATTACTTCGACCTTTTCAGATTTAGAATATTTTTTACAGGTTTTTCTATTTTATTCTATTCTATCCCATAACCTTACAAGGTCGTTCGGCCGCCACAGATGACATCGAACCAATCCCTTTCCACTTTGTCCTGTTTTCAGCTGCCCTAGCTGAGCTTGCAAATCCATCCCTGTCCACTCTTTAATATTGTCTTCCCACCTCTTCTTCTGTCTACCTCTTCTTCTTTTTCCCTTCACTGTGCCCTGTAGAATGGTCTTTGCTAAACCAGAAGACCTTGAGACGTTCATAAATCCAAGCCAAACTCGTGTCAACGTTAACTATATTTGCGGTGTATGTCTAAATGCTGGTCTTCAACCCTTTAATCAGGGCCAACATCAGATAAAACTAGCATAAAACGATCAAATAACATTAAATTTGAACTGAATGTTCTTCAATTCTTCAATTTTCCCCATTTTTTTTTACAATTATATACAAAAATTGGATTTGCATAAATACGCGGTATAATGTTTGGCGTCATTTCGTCACTCATGTATGGCCCACATAGCATGTTTTAGGCTGCTTATGAAAGCATGCCACCTTTTGACGGCAATAATTCCTTGACAGTGAAAGGCGGAAACCATAAACAAATAACATACAAAATATCAAGCAGTTTACTCTTCTCCAAATATTAGATATGTCCAAACAATTTGAAATAATAAGGCAAAGTTTTACCGTGCTCCGCAGTAACGTCGTAAGGTTACTATGACTACCAATAAAGACTATTTTCCGAATACTGACCGGTAAAATAAATACATCACTGGATAGATGAAAGGCGAATTTGTATTTACTGCAAATGTAATGGGTTCACTATTAATGATAAAAAAAATACAGCAAAAGTCCACGTATTTTTTATCATCCCTCGTACTTCAGAGTTCATACTTCAGACTTCACACTTCAGACTTCTGACAAAACAACGTAAAAGCATACTGTCGCCAAAATGGAGAGTCCCGCACTATTCGAACATCCTAAAAGAATAAGTGCAAAGTGTGAAGTCCGAAGTCTGAAGTCTGAACTCTGAAGTATGAAGTCTGAAGTCTGAAGTTTGAAGTCTGAACTCTGAAGTGTGAACTCTGAAGTCTGAACTCTGAAGTCTGAACTCTGAAGTTTGAAGTCTGAACTCTGAAATGTGAACTCTGAAGTCTGAAGTATGAAGTCTGAAGTCTGAAGTATGAAGTCTGAAGTCTGAAGTTTGAAGTCTGAAGTCTGAACTCTGAAGTATGAAGTCTGAACTCTGAAGTCTGAAGTCTGAACTCTGAAGTATGAAGTCTGAACTCTGAAGTCTGAAGTTTGAACTCTGAAGTATGAAGTGATGAAGTATGAACTCTGAAGTGATGAAGTCTGAAGTGTGAAGTGATGAAGTCAGAAGTCCCTCCAGGGCTTCCATAAGATCATCCAGAATAGTGTGCAAATTTATAAACTACACAAGTATTCAACCGTGCTTTAGAAAACGAATTACGAGATCAAAAGGAATTTTGCATCACACCTGAATTAAATGTATTAGTTTATACATGTAATTGAAAGTCTATTTTCTTTTTTATTTTTACATTGATGAATAAATAGTCTACTCAGTGTCATATGTGCACTTAGTACTGGTTAAACGCTTAGGAGGTCTAAGCCTGCCCAGGAATAATGTGGTTAGGTTTACTGACCGTCCCGACATGACCATAGCTGTTTACCGTGGACGTTAAGCATCAAATCAATCCAAATCCAAAGTCATAACTTTGAAAAGCTGGTCTTCCGTTTCCGTCTTTCCTTGTCAAAGGTATACTACAAAATTTAGAATGTCCCACAGGGTTTGGTAATCAAAACTACTGTTCTGCTCCGGCAGTATCAGTGGTGTGTTCAAACTTTGTAATGATGTGTTAAGGTTAATGAGTATATGAGCCGCGACACGAGAAAACCAACAATGTGGTTGTGCGCCCAGCGCAGACTCAGATCAGCCTGGGCATCCGCCCAGTCTGATCAGAGTCTTCGCTGTCCGCCTGAAGGTAGCTTAGACCCTTAGCTACCCTTCAAACGCTTAGGGAAGACTCTGCGCAGACTAGGAGGATACCCGGGCTGATCTGAGTCTGTGCAGGGCGCACAACCACATTGTTGGTTTTGTCGTGTCGCAGCTCATATATTGTCAGTGGAAGCAACTCCGCAAAGTTTATATTATAGGGTCAACCCACTTGGTCTTGTAATCAGGCAAATTCTTTTCTTTAAGAACGGGCATCCATTAAGAAAAGAGACATTTTGGAAGGGCTTCATCCTCCAGAGAAGTAAACATGAAGTTACACTGTTGTCTGTCTTTGTAAGACTGACGGAAAAACATGGAGCTTTACCCATACACCTTATAAGTAAAGCAAAAAATGATTTTACTGTTTTTTGTTTTTTGTTTTTTTTTAAGTCCGTTGTTTTATATTATAGCGATAGAAAATACATGTGGTGATGCAAAACGTTTTCAAAGAGTTCTGGTTGCAATATTGACTGGAAATACCTGTATGTTTAATGAAATAAACCATTCCGTACTTCTCATGTATCATTAAATTATTTCAAAACTTTTTGATGTGTTTGGGACGTGCATACACAAGTTTAACGACAAATTTATATTAGTCCTGTGTGATGCACATCTTCTGAAGACATAAAGATACTGAAATATGTTATTGCTACATTACAAGAAAGGAATATATTTTTTATTAAGTATTATAAGTCACTCAAGCCAGAACCTGGATTTCAAGAATTTTCTTATATCTTAGTAATTCACATATTCCATATTTCTCGGTGTTAGCAGTGCTAAATTTGTGTTACCAGTTACTTTTAGTTGTGTACAATCGTCAACCGTCAACAGTCACCGCTTACAGTAGCGTATAAGCTTGCAGCTCTTGCTACTATTGGCTGTGCGATTTGTCACTGCCAACACTCTATGAAAACAGTGAGCTGTCAATACAGGCAGTCAGCAGCGACTAGCGAGTGATTGCTTACTACTGTCTTGAACCTGTCGTTAGTACACTTAGTGTTTGTAGTGTTTGTCATGAAAGAGCCGAGCCTCCTGCAATAGTGCCATAGGGGATCATGTCAGTTTATAGTATAGAGTCTTCGATTTTCATTTCATTCTGCTGATTTCTTAGAATCCATTGGCTGTTTGTGCAAACAGGAGGGCGCATGCTGAGCTAAGCCGTTGTCTTCGTCTTATGTATGCGATAGCATCCCTTACTTGTTGGCAGGACTCTCGTTTCATCCCGCAATATCATGATGTCTTACTTTCATCTTGCCTCTACAAGGTCTTCAAATATTTGCCTTGCCCTATTGTGTGAGTATCACATTTTAACAGCGTATCGTCCAATCAAATTGAAATACGCTTTCGTGGCTGCCAGTTGCAGAGCATGATACTGTTGGTGGTGTACATAAAATATGTAATCAGCAGGGCATGTTTCCTGCAACAGTGGACATCCATTAGGTCATGGGATAAAAAGTGCATTTATTTGAGCTTTGATGGGTCAAGATGAGATAGAGGATATTTGACTTTTTCAGTGTAAGATCGATTTTTATTTCACCGAATGAACACCAAAAGCAGTATTTTCCCGAGTGGCGAAGCCACGAGTGAAAATACCACTTTTGGTGTTCATGAGTGAAATAAAAATTCATCTTACACTGAAAAAGTCAAATTCTCTATTTCTTTTATGCTTGAAAATCGCAATAATTCTGTTTATTCAAGAGCGTCAGCCATCACGACAGAAACACAACTTTTTTCTAGCCGTTTAGCGTCAAATTTGATGCTTCCAGCGTGTTTATTGTGTATGATATTGGTTGTAAACAAGTTTGCAACTGAAGAATAGCTTAAAATGTCATTTTGATAAACAGATTTCAAAAAAATTGCCAAGAAAGAATATACAGGGGACTAAGACGGCCTGACGTCGCGTGCAGTAACAATGCTACGCTGACGCTTTAAGTGACGTCATCAACGTCGTGATGACGTGCAAACATGCGTGACGTAATTTTTGTCAAGCCAGATAAGATTTAGCCAATTAGTCAACAAAAAACTTGAGGCTATTTCACAAAACTCCTATTTCTGAAACAGTGAAATCGAAAGTGATAATTTCACTGTTTGAAACGGTGAGATTATCTGTTTCGATTTCACCGAGAAATCTCTACTGTATAATTTATTGAAAAGTATAAAAGAAATAGATTATCATTTCAGTTAGTTGCAATAATTCCATCTGAGATTCAGTTCCATGGTTGGTACATAAATCGAGGTTTATAAGTGTGTGTGGCTGTGTGTCTGTATTCAAGGTGGGACATAACAAAATAAGAATGGAGTGTTCTTGTCAAATAATAAATATATGTGGTCATAAAAATTCATCATTTTACAAATAGCTTAACGACTTTCTTTTGGGCGTGAAACAAATATTTGCTCTTTCTATGACATTGCAAAATGTGACGTGGATTGACGTTCGTTATATGCAAAATAAATTGTGCTCATCTTTTATTTTTCAATTGATCTTCTGTGCCTTAAGTATATACCCAGGTGTGTGGCATCAAGGGCTCTATAAAGCTGTGCTATAGTTTCTCCCAAATTTCTACGCATCACGAGTGGATTGACTTTTCATTTGCTATGGAAACATGCCATTTATTACATAAAAGTATCTAATATTGTGAAAATGTTTATCTGAGTGTTATCTATTTTGCATAAAATTTGTCAAACCATCCATTCTCACAATGTCATGAAAAGAAGCGTTTGTTCCACAGGCAAAAGAAAGTTATTTCGTGATTTTTGTAGATAAAATATTAAAAAAAAATAAATAAAACAGCAACAACAACAACAAAAAACAAACAAAAAAAACCATTAACATATTTTGTCCGTTTCACCCGAATTATTGCATACTGCTGAATAGTGCAAATTGTCAAGCTTGTGTAAGGAATACAATCTTTTTCTAAGAATCTCAGTTTGTTGCCATTGTTATCCAGAGCTCTAGGTAAGAGGGAGTATTTGATGATAATTAAGGATAATTTTTCTTATTTCTCATTGAAACCATATGTTGTGACCCCTCATCTGAACCGTCTCATTGAGACGGTTCAGATGATGGATCACAACATATGTTTTTATGCAGAATTAACAAAAATTATCCCTAATTATCACCAAATACTTCCTCTTATCTAGAGCTCTGGTTATCTCTCTGTGCTGTGCATACCATTAATTTTAACCCAATTATGCCTGGTGGACTTATAAATTGGATGAGTCCATTTGTCAATTAAGGTATGTCTGGTTCAGTATATTTTATCACTTGTTTTATTTTAAGGAGAGGCATCCCTTTGTCTGATGCGAATGGTGCAGACCATGACCAGACACCGCGTTTTGCGGCGTCTGATCTGGGTTTGCTCTGTTTTATCACAGTATGCGTTATGTCTGGCATGTATCTAATTCTCGGTCAGAATGACCGCAAAATCTGGTTGACAGAGGGCGATCAGTCATCATTTATTTTATTATATTTTTGCATGTCTAACATGAAATCCAATTAAAATTTTTACTAGACAACATTATATGCGTTATTTATTACTTTCCAGTTCTCAAATGGGAGTTGCTTCGCTAGAAGCGGTTGAGTCTGGCCTCTGACATCTTAGGGACGAGTCATTTATTGCCAGGTGGGGGGCCGGGTACATCATTTAGGGGGGTCGAATTTTTTGGGTGATGTACTGGGGGGGGGGGGGGGGGGGGTCGGAAATAAAAAAAGCCATGGAGCAGGGGGGGGGGGGGGTCATATATTTTATTTGGCATATTGGGGGGGGGGGGTCAGAATTCTTCCATCAGTCTTCTTTTTTAGCTCACCTGTGAAGGTGAGCTTATAGTATAGACTTGGTCCGTCGTCCGTCGTCGGCGTCGTCGGCGTCGTCTGCGTCGTCGGCGTCGTCCACAATTTTAAACATCTTCTTCTCAGAAACCACTGGGCGGATTGAAGCCAAATTTCATATGGAGCCTTAACAGGATGGGGGAACGAAAGTTTATATATTTGGTCCAGGTCACATGACCAAGATGGCCGCCACGCCCATATATGGTAAAAACCCTTCAAAAATCTTCTTCTCCAGAACCAAAAGGCCTATGACCTTGAAACTTGGTATGTAGCATCGGGCATGCGGGCCCATCATAATTTATATAAATCATGACCTTGTGATGACCTTGACCTAATTTATGACACGGTCAACTTTGGTACGTTAGGCTTTTATATGGGAAAACGCTTAAACAGTGGATTTCTCAGAAACTATTTAAGTCTAAGGTACTATACTTGGTATACATGGTTGACTAAATGACCAGATGAAGATATTATGTCACTAAAGGTCAAGGTCATTCCGTCGGACCATCCGTCTTGAAGATTTTCAAACATCTTCTCTTCTGAAACCACTTGGCCGATTGAAGCCAAATTTCATATGGAGCCTTAACAGGATGGGGGAACGAAAGTTTATATATTTGGTCCAGGTCACATGACCAAGATGGCCGCCATGCCCATATATGGTAAAAACCCTTCAAAAATCTTCTTCTCCATAACCAAAAGGCCTATGACCTTGAAACTTGGTATGTAGCATCGGGCATGCGGGCCCATCATATTTTATACAAATCATGATCTTGCGTTGACCTTGACCTAATTTACAGGATGGTCAACTTTGGTACGTAAGGCTTTTATATGGGAAAACGCTTAAACAGTGGATTTCTCAGAAACTATTTAAGTATTAGGTACAGTACTTGGTATACATGGTCGACGAAATGACCAGATGAAGATATTATGTCACTCAAGGTCAAGGTCATTCCGTCAGACCATCCGTCATCAAGATTTTCAAACATCTTCTCCTCTGAAACCATTGGGCCGATTGAAGCCAAATTTCATATGGAGTCTCAGTGGGATGGGGGAACGAAAGTTTATACCCGGGGTGTGGGTCACATGACCAAGATGGCCGCCATGCCCATATATGGTAAAAACCCTTAAAAAATCTTCTTCTCCTGAACCAAAAGGCCTATGACCTTGAAACTTGGTATGTAGCATCAGGCATGCGGGCTCATCATAGTTTGTACAAATCATGACCTTGCGTTGACCTTGACCTAATTTACGGGATGGTCAACTTTGGTACGTTAGGCTTTTATATGGGAAAACGCTTAAACAGTGGATTTCTCAGAAACTATTTAAGTCTAAGGTACAATACTTGGTATACATGGTCGACTGAATGACCAGATGAAGATATTATGTCACTAAAGGTCAAGGTCATTCCGTCGGACCATCCGTCGTCAAGATTTTCTAACATCTTCTCCTCTGAAACCACTGGGCCGATTTAAGCCAAATTTCATATGGAGTCTCAGTGGGATAGGGAAACAAAATTTTATACCCAGGGTCTGGGTCACATGACCAAGATGGCCGCCATGCCCATATATGGTAAAAACCCTTCAAAAAACTTCTTCTCCAGATCCAAAAGGCCTATGACCTTGAAACTTGGTATGTAGCATTGGGCATGCGGGCCCATCATATTTTATACAAATCATGACCTTGCATAGACCTTGACCTAATTTACGGCATGGTCAACTTTGGTATGTTAGGCTTTTATATGGGAAAACGCTTAAACAGTGGATTTCTCAGAAACTATTTAAGTATTAGGTACAATACTTGGTATACATGGTTGACTAAATGACCAGATGAAGGTATTATGTCACTAAAGGTGAAGGTCATTCCTTCGGACCATCCGTCGTCAAGATTTTCAAACATCTTCTCCTCTGAAACCATTGGGCCGATTGAAGCCAAATTTCATATGGAGTCTCAGTGGGATGGGGGAACGAAAGTTTATACCCGGGGTCTGGGTCACATGACCAAGATGGCCACCATGCCCATATATGGTAAAAACCCTTCGAAAATCTTCTTCTCTAGAACCAAAAGGCCTATGACCTTGAAACTTGGTATGTAGCATTGGGGATGATGGCCCATCATAGTTTATACAAATGATGACCATGTGTTGACCTTGAATTAATTTACGACATTGTCAACTTTGGTATGTTAGGCTTTTATATGGGAAAACGCTTATACAGTGGATTTCTCAGAAACTATTTAAGTCTTAGGTACAATACATAGTATATATGGTCAACTAAATGACCAGATGAAGATATTATGTCACTGAAAGGTCAAGGTCATTTTGTCGGTCTGTCCGTCATCAAGATTTTCAAAACATCTACTCCTCTGAAACCACTGGTCCGATTGAAGCGAAATTTCATATGGAGTCTAAGTGTGATCAGGGAATAAAAGTTTGTTCTCAGGGTCTTGACCAAGATGGCCGCCATGCCCGTATATGGTAAAAACCCTTCAAAATCTTCTTCTCCAGAACCAAAAGGTGTATGACCTTGAAACTTGGTATGTAGCTTTGGGCACTCAAGCCCATCATAGTTTATACAAATGATCGTGCATTGACCTTGACCTAATTTATGACACTGTCAACTTTGGTACATTATGTAGTCTTTTATATGGGAAAATGCTTAAACAGTGGATTTTTCAGAAACTATTTAAGTCTAAGGTGCAATATTTGGTATATATGATTGACTAAATGACCAGATGAAGATATTTTGTCGTTTAAGGTCAAGGTCATTCTTTGGCTTTTGTACAAGGTCATTGAGATTCTGTCACCCGTCAACATTTTCAAACATCTTCTCAGAGGCCACTAGGGTCAATTGAAGCCATATTTCATATGGAGCTTCACCGGCTTAAAGGAACCATAGTTTGTTCAGATGGTCTTGGTCACTTGTTAAAGGACTTCTCCTCTGAAACTACTGGGCCAATTTTAATTAAATTTCATAAACAGCCTTCAGGCAAAGCGGGAAAGAAACTTTATATATTTGGTCAAGGTCACATGACCAAGATGGCCACCATGCCCATATATGGCAAAACCCTTAAAAAATCTTCTTCTCCAGAACCACTGGGCCATTTGCCTTGAAACTTGGTATGTAGCATCTGGAACTCTAGTACTACTAAGTTTATATAAATGATGAACTTGGATTGACCTTGACCTGTTTTACCACAAGGTCAAATTTGGGCTCTAATGCTTTTGAGTGGGAAAAGCTAAAAAAAAGTGCATTTTTGTGTTGCTATTGTGCTCTGTGATATGGAAATGCAGACAATTTGAACCCCTAGGAATTCTAGGGGTCAAGATTGTTCAGTGACCTTGGCTTAAGGTAATTTGTCTGTAATTTGTCAACATTTTTAAAGGACTTTTCCTCTGAAACTACAGAACCAATTTCAATTAAATTTCATATGCAGCCTTCAGGCAAAGTGGGAAAAAATAAATCATATATTCGGTCCAGGTCATATGACCAAGATGGCCACCATGGCCATATATGGCAAAAACCTTGAAAAATCTTCTTCTCCAGAACCACTGGGCCATTTGCCTTGAAACTTGGTATGTAGCATCGGGGACTGTAGTACTTCCAATTTTATATAAATTGAGCATATACTGACAGGTGAGCGATCGTTGCCCTTGGGCGACTTGTTTAAAAATGTCTCAGCTTCTGGGGGGGCTTTGCCTCCCAGATCCCCCATTACTTATATTATTGTAAACTTAAACTAAGGCTTACAGACATTTGTAGAAATGACACACAAAACTTTGGCACTTCATATTAAAAAAAGAAGATATTTTTCATAAATTTGCTAGTAAAACAGTATGCAATTGTCTATAAAATCATGTCGAGCAGATGGTTTTGTTCTGGATTAAATTTAATGCCTGCATTGTGATATCAGCTCTCCAGTTGCCTTGTCATCAGCAAAGCTATTGTGGCTTCTCGGGGCTGTGTCCCCAGACCCCCCCCCCTCCATTACTATTATTAACAGTTTTATTCAACATTCAACAATACATTTTTGGATGGCCATATGCATGAAGAAAAGTGCAAAATATCAGAATATGCTGACAAAATTTAAAGACCATTAACCTACATGATTTATTAACCTGTCAAAGTAAGAAAATGACCCTTGTGTTTCATACAGATTGGATTAAGGTCAGTCTGACTTAAAAAAAAAACTTATAGAGTATGTGGGTGAACTGGGTAGCTGGGGTGTTGGGATGGTGGTGGTTGTGGGGGGTCATAATTTTTTTTGTCACCTGTCTGTGGGGGGGGGGGGGGGGGGGGGGGGTCGGAAAAAAAAATCTGGTGAGACTGGGGGGGGGGGGTCGGAAAAATTTTGGGGACTCGAATGAAAATGTACCCCCCCACACACACACACACACACACACACATACCTGATAATAAATAACTCGTCCCTTAAATCTGTTACAGAAGTCTCGTGTCTTAGGTCGGGTCAATCCTGGTCAAGACAGTTGTTTCCTTTTATTCTGACCTAAAGAAAGGATAGTAATAGATAGGATAGTAATATGGTCAGCAACAATCATTTCTGGTTTTGTTGGCTAAATATTAGGAAACAGCTGCAGTGAAGTAAATTTGAACCGGAGCAGATAAAAACTGGATGCACTACAAAGTGGCATTTTTTTTTTTAACTTACACCAGACGCACGAGAAAAAGTCTAGTTCTATCTGTCATTGTAACACTTTCAGACAGTAATTAAGATTCTCCCTATATGAAACAGTGATATTTCAAAGTACTCTCTTATATCAAAGAATATAGTTTGGACACGTTCTGGGGCCGTATTCATAAAGTCACTTAAGTGGTTGCTATGCTGTTGCTAAGGCTGGATATCTATCTTACAAGACTGTTCCTCCAGAGCAAATTTCATAGTTGTAGGGAATCTCCTTCTAAGAAATTTAGCCTTAGCAACAGCATAGTAACCACTTAAGTCGTTTTATGAATACGGCCCCTGATTTTTTTTTACTTTACACTTCAATCCTGTTATTTCAAACTACTGGTATCTCAAAGTTAATTTTCTGGGACCCGAAATTTTGCTTTGAAATATCAGCAGTTTAACTTCGATTTTAAGATATCAAGAGCTGATTGCATTTGACTTTTGCAGCTTTCTGTCATTTCCTGGTTCTTATACTGTATGGATCAGCTGTCGGCATGCTCAGGAACTTCAGTGTAAAAACATCATTCGGAATTATAGTCATCTCCATGTTTCTGGAGGTTGCCATAGCAGCACTAACTTTTATTGACAAACGAATGCGAATGCTGAAGGATGTTTCTCAAAGCCGAAACAATGACTTTCCGAAAAGTTCTTGCAAGCATGAAACATCTGTTGGACGTAAAGTGGATAGTTTGGCCGCGGAAAAGAAATTTGAACCACAAAAGTTGTCCGCTTCAGAACTAGCTGAGAGATTCCCGCCATATGAATTTGACAATCTTGGATACTACCCGCCAGTTTCGATGCGCACGTCCGCGTCGTCTTTAACTGATGGAAGGACTAGTTCTATTGGAAGTGCTCATTCGCTACAAACACAATCAACTGTGGTCACAGGTGTGTCATATGAATATGATCCTAAGTATTCCGACAGAAGTTCGGTGGAAAGTCTTGTATGATCCTTTACTCTTATGAACCAGTCATTTGTAACCACATCCACACACGAACCCCGAGGCAGGGTGGGGAATAGCGGGAGAATTGAGCCGTAATCGTCTCCGCAATGCTTGACAAAAACCAGGATTTTGTCTTTAAGGCTAAATTAAGTGGAAGAAAAACAAACAAACTATATGGTCAGGCAGCAGTGGCTTTACAAACTGTTGTCTCTGCAGTGCGGGGATTTGCTGGATGAAAAGTCAAAGTCCCTGCTATTTCCAGGGGTGGGAGAGGGCGGTCACAGGTGGCGTTGTTGCAGATGATTGGTGCATTGATAATACAGGCACTGCTACTGCAGTGTTTGTTGAGTTTATGCGTTGCTCCATTTCCTTGTGACGTGGCTCAAATCGTATATTCTGTGTAATTTTTCATTTCTCAACATTACGTCTAATTAGCATTGAATTCCAGTTGAGATTAATTTATCAGGGACATATTGTATATATGTATATCCAGATATAATTGTGTGTGTGTGTGTGTGTGTGTGTGTGTGTGTGTGTGTGTGTGTTGTCAATATCGTTACAATATAGTGAAAAATACCATGATTAGTCCAATTTCCATCGGACAATAATTTACTGTCAGTATCAATCCCATGCACAACTACACAGACTACTATTTAATGACATCAGCTGTTGTATATGCAAATAGTACAGATTCAGAACCAAGTGCACTTTATCCAGTAAAGAAACTTCAACTGGACCAGTATTAATTTCAATTAAATGTTTGGTTTTATCCAATCAGTGAATCCGCATCAGACTGAAGTTATAGATTATTGGTTGGATTTCTTTTTATCCATGGCGAATTTGGAAAGCTGTCAAGTGGCTAGCAACAGCCACCAGTGCAGAATTCCTTGATTTGAAAAATACACTTTTTTGGCGTTTTTCTTGATTTTGGTGCTTTAGCATGTAACATCTTACTTCACATTGGGTCTTTTTTGGCTACATGTTACGCTGACCATAAGGAGTGGTTTGAAACTTATATGCCTTTAATATAGATATATAAACTTATTTCAATTTTTACATTCTGTCATGTATTTTTATGTCTGGTATGAAATATGATTAAATTTCAAACTTAGAAAATGTTACAGTTATATATTCTCTTTCAATTCTCATGCATGAAGACTGACCCAAGGTTCGATGAAAAAATTCAGTAGAATTTAAGACAAAATACGTTAGAATTAAAGACCAAAGCTGGTGGATGGTACTGGGTAACTTTCAGTGCCGGGCATCCTCCTAATTTGGATAAAAGTAGGGCAAGGGCGTGCTGTGCTTGCAATATGTGCGGGTGGGGTTGTTTGGATTTTTTCTCCTTTCATGTCATATCTCTTTTCTTTTTTCCTCTCTCTGAGAGACAGCTTGACCTAGACTAAAATACTGTCTCAAAGAGCTGTTTAACCAACAAACAAACAAAAGGAGGAAAATTCTCAGGATCTGACGCAATTCAATACCAGTTGCTACCAAAGACACCATGTGGGAAAGAGAAAACACATAACTAGTCATCACCAAAGACAACACCAGTGGCAGCCATGTGAACAGCCATTTCCCATGTAGGTGGTCAATGAGCTAGCCTGAACATCACAAACAATATATCAATAACAGACAGAGCAACTAACTACACATAAAACAGCCAAGAACCAAAACAGAACTGCCACCTTACCAAATGGTGAAATAAACGAGGAAATATGGCAGAAATAAAGACACATATAGTAGAATCTCTATGGTAGAACATGGTATACATGGTATAACTTATCTCTTGGATCAAAAGTGAAACTAATGTGCTCACTTGTTATTTCCATGTGAATCACGGACCTTCACAGAGCAGCTGAAAACAGGACATAGTGTAAAGGGCTCTGTGGTGTCCAAACATTCTTGTAAGGTTATGGGTTAGAAAAATATATAATTGATTGGTAGAGTTAGAGGGTTATCATGCGAACCGAACAACCAACTAAATGTTTTGTACCACTTCAGTAACTGAAGGTGAGGTTGGGCCTGTAAAATCGATTTAAGCCCCCCCCAGTAATTCATTACTGACCGTTCCAAGGCGGTAGTTCTGTTGTGGTTCTCTGTTGCCTGTTTTTGGTGTCAGAGTTTCTGTGATGTTTTACCTTATGTATGTTCTTATTATTTTTGGTTCGGTTTGGGTTGCTGAGTGGCCACCTTTTGGGAACAAGCTGCTCACTCGGTTGACCATATGTTCTCTGTATCTTGATTATTTGTAATCTTAGTTGTTTCCAACTATGGTTTGAGGGCTGGATTTGGATTTTGATTGTTTCAGTTCCTGGTCTTTGCATACTTTTTACTTTTAGAGACAAAATATGGTAGAATTTGAAGAGATGCTTTTAGATTTTAATGCGCTTCACTGCAGCTGGGTTTGTGAATGTGGCGGCCGTAAAACGTCCCCCTGTTCATCACCCATAGTCTAGATTATATGTTTTTGACCTTTGAGATCAGAGGGTATATTCTGGCTGAGAAATCAGAAATTTTGACTGGTTCAGACTCATATTCTAGATCATCTCTTTTTAACCATTTGGAGCCTTTTTTATACTACTAAGTCTTTGAATCGAGTGCCATATTAATATTAAGAAATTACAGTATGTTTTTCTGACTTTCCTCACCAGATCATGTCTGGGTCACTGATTAGGCCTTGAGTAGCCAAAATTTCGAGGAGAGACCCTATACCATCATTCTAATGTGTTCTCTGCCCTTGCAGGGATGCTGAACTGAAGGCCAAATATGATCAAATTGAAGGCAAATATGATAGAACTCAAGGCCCAAATTGAAGGTTGATAAGGTATAAGTTAAAGCCAAATTAGGTAGAAGTTAAGGCAAATGTGGTAGAATTGAAGGCCAGGTAAGGTAGAATTAATGGGGAAATGTGGTAAAATTGAAGACCAACTGAAGATGTGGTAATATTAAATGCCAAATATGGTATAATAAATGGAAAATATGGTAGAATTTCAGACAAAATATGGTAGAATTTAATAAAAATATGGTAGAATTTAAGGCCAAATATGGTAAAGTTAAAGGCATATAAGATAGAATTACAGGCCAAATATGGTAGAAGGCCAAATATGGTAAAATTAAAGGCAAATATGGTAGAAGAAAAAGGTAAAAATGGTAGAAGGCAAAATATGGTAACATTACATGTAAATATGGTAGAATAAAAGCCAAATATGCTAGAAATAAATGCCAAATATGGTAGAATTAAATGCCAAATATGGTAGAATTAAAGGCAAGTATGGCAGCATAAAAGCCAAATACGATAGAATTAAAGACCAAAAACGGTAGAATTAAATGCCAAATATGGTTGAACTGAAGGCAAATATGGGAGAATTAAAGGTCAAAAATGGTAAAATTGAAGGTTAATAAGGTAATCAAAAGCCAAATTAGGCAGAAGTTAAGGCAAATAAGGTAGACTTAAAGGCCAGGTTACGTAGAATTAATGGGGAAATGTGGTAAAATTGAAGACCAACTGAAGATTTCGTACAAGGATCATTTAACTAATGAGGTTGTTGGCGGAAAGAGCCAAGCAGCAATTGTAGAAAAATGATGAAGTCCTGAACATGGTCAAGAAACAGAAGCTGAGGTGGTTTGGACACATCTCAAGTGTGTCTGGTTTAGCAGATGATTCTACAGGGCAAAATGAAGGGAAAAAAAGCGGAAGACAGAAGTTGTGGGGAAAAATAATAAAGAATGGACAGGGATGGACTTTGCAAGCAGACCTAGGGCAGCTAAAGACATAATTAGGTGGAAAGGGAATGTTCTGCCAATAATGTGTGGAAGGGTATAAAAACATGGTGCAGTATTCAACTGAAAACTCTGACATTATAATTACAGGGAAAGAATTAAAAACAACTCTAGTGCCCCTGTTTTTAGATTTATCTTGCATTGTTACGTTCTCTTGTCTGACAATAAATATACTTTATCACAAAACCATTCTAACTTTCAGTGAATAGATGGCATCAAGCCTCATTTCAGATAAGGATTATTTTCACTCTTGAACATGTTTACACTCAATAAACTCGATTTTTGTTAAATCCAATTTTTTTGGATTACTATACAAAGTCTATCACTGAGAATCAGCAGTCTTCTTTTCATGAAAATAAACGAATAAACAAGCAATGACAAATAACATTTCAAGCTATGCCTTTATAACTGATTGGTGTCAGATGAAAAAGGGACCTTATGCCATGTACATACTGTAAACACTTGGATCAGTCTGCACATCAGCTCAGTCTGATCAGCCTTCACTTTTCGCCTTTTAGATTGCCCTTGATTCATAGACTGTATATGCAACAAGAGCTGTCGCCTGACAGCATAGCTCGCCTGAATAGGTGCTTGCCCATCACAGAGCCGCTATGGTGGTGTGGACTGCTATGCATAAAACTTCATGCAAGCATGTCCATAATGAAAACACATTTATAAACAAAAGCTATCTCAGAAATAAATCTTAAAATAAAAAAATGAAATGAAATTTCAAAGTCCATGAGCTCGAGGTAAAAAAAACTGACGGGTAGGGGGGAGGGGTATGTGGACTGCTATGCATAAAACTTCATGCAAGCATGTTCATGATGAAAACACATTTATAAACAAAAGCTATCTAAGAAATAAGTCATAAAATAAAATTAAAATAAAAAAAAAATGAAATGAAATTTCAAAGTCCATGAGCTTCTGACAGGTAGGGGGGAAGGGGAGGGGGGGCTAGGATGTATCAAAACCCTGAACCATTATTTAAGATCAGTCCAAGTATTAGTATCATCTGAATCCATCATCGTGGCACTGTGAAATTATGTCTTCATAAATATAAAACTTTAACCAAAAGCTTTAAGACAACATTCTAAGTCGATGACCTTGACTTCAAGGTCATCCAGTGGGGTAAGTATAAGGTGTTTTGTAAAAACTCAAAGAAAGAAAAGAGTCTAACATCAATTCAAGTATAAACTAAATCTCTGCAAAGCATTATGAATCAGTATGCAATTACAAAACTTTAAAAAAGACAAAAATTTCCTAAGTCCCTGACCTTGACATCAAGATCACTGAGCGGGATTGGGTAGTACTCTGTAGATCTAACTGCAGTACAAATATAAAAAGACTTCATCTATGGGTTCAGGAGATATGTGTCTTTAAAAAAACTTTAACCAAAACATCCAATCAATAAAAAGACAATATTCTAAGTCCATGACCTTGACATCAAGGTCACAGAGGGGGTGGGGGTAGTACCTTCGAAAACTTTAGACCAATATCTAACTTTAGTGCAAGTATCAAAGGAATCCATCCATGGGTTAAGGAGATATTGGGCTTTATAAAACTTTAACCAAAACATCCAGTCCAAAAAAACGACCAATTTTCTAAGTCCATGACCTTGACATCAAGGTCACGGAGTGGGGTGGGGGTGGTACCCTGTTAAACCTTAGACCATTATCTAACTACAGTGCAAGTATCAAAAGAATCCATCCATGGGTTAAGGAGATATAGGTCTTTAAAAAACTTTAACCAAAACATCCAATCCGAACGCCGACGCTGACACGGACACGGACGCGGACGCCGTGGTGGCAACAATAGCTCTTCCTGAAGTTTCGTTCAGGCGAGCTAAAAAGGGAAGACTTGGATCAGGCTGCACATCTGTGCAGCCTGATCTGAGTCTTTCCTGTTGCCACATGCCATAAAGTATCTTTTCATGCCACACCAATCAGTTGTTTTCCGACAGAAGAAAATTTTCACAGGTTTCAGCATTTGTAACTTTATCAGAACTATACATGAGATGAAATCTGGGTGATTCTGAGACATTTTTTCAACCCAGTAATGCCAATGCCTAGCGCACTCTTCTTTCTCACAATTTGGACAGGTCAATTTCCAATGTAAGGTTGTCTATTTAAATTTAACAATGCCTCTATTTTTCTGAAATTTTCATATTTAATGTTGGCCCTGATCAGGGGGTTCAGAATTATGTGGCTTCTGATCTGGATCTATGCTGTTTGCCAAGACCCCTTTTAAGGGGCAAAAAAGCATTAACAAATTTTTAATTGAACTAAACAAGCAAATAAAACTGTTCAGGCTATACATGTACAGAATGATAATACTGGCTTTAATTTTGACATAGTGTAAAATGTACATAGATTAAACCAAAACTAAAACTTGATGTTGTTAGTAGAAGTCCAGTTCTTCAAAGGTATTAATATTTAATATTGGTATATTCATCATCAACAGTTATTTTCCCCTTCCTTACACTTACACATGACCTGCATGGCATGTAAAGGGACCTTGTAGCTGGTGTGAATTGGGGAGACTGATCAGATGGCAAAATCTATTCAAACAGTCTGACCAGTCTCTTCACATGAGTAATCTATAGACCCTGGAAAATTTGTATGTGGAACAGTGAAGCCTTCAATCAGTCTGCACAAAAGCATGGGCTGATGTTTGCACATTGGTATATGAGCTGCGACACGAGAAAACCAACAATGTGGTTGTGTGCCCAGCGCAGACTCAGATCAGCCTGGGCATCCGCCCAGTCTGATCAGAGTCTTCACTGTCCACATGAAGGTAGCTTGGACCCTTAGCTATTCTTTAAGCGCTAAAAGAGTCTGATCAGCCTGTGTGAATGCCCAGGTTGATCTGACTCTACGCTGGGCACACAACCACATTGTTGGTTTTCTCGTGTCGCGGATCATATTAACTTAGTTTTTTACAAAAGGAAACAACTTTTGTGACTTCTGCTTGCTTCTCTGGACCATAATGCTTTTCCAAAATGGAGCCTACTCTTAAAGAAAAGACTCTGCTCCCTAGGAGTAAACTCTTTCCTTTAATTGTGAAGCCCCATTTAGAAGGGAAGCTAAAATAAAAATGGTAATGTTGCTTCCCTTGAAAGTGCATATTTTCACCATATACCTTTTTGCCTTTAGATCCCTTTTCATGCACTGCAGCTCATATACATTTAATGAAGCATGATTGATTCTTGATACAGTCATTACAAATAAATCAGTATATCAAACATTTGGATTAGCAGAAATAAAACATAACAAAGTATATACCAACAAATATACAGAGAACAATGGCTCTGTTTGCCTTTGATAAGCAATTCAGTTTATATACTGTATACTATCTCACCCTAGTTACCATATGCCAGCTATGCAATAAGCATAAAATTTTAGCAACTTTATTTAGTATCTCTAGTTGTGTACAAAACTTGCCCCCAGAATGGGGAGCAGTGCAGACCTTGATCATACTGAGCAATTTGATCTGGGTCTACAGTGTTTGTTTAGACAATTAATCTCGAGTTGGCCCAATAGGTGCAAGGGAGCATGTACAGTCAAAGCACTGTGCTTGGAACAGTTTACATCAGTAAAGTACCTAATGCCTTAATAACATTTTCTGACATTCTTTCTTATCTAAAACTAAAGAGCAATCAGTATTAAAACTGTCAGGTTAAACGACAGCAATAAGAAATGATTCCAGAAAAGAAATGGAATTCAACTCTGTAAGAATTTTCAGACTATATACATGTAACTATGATATACAGCTGCACTGGAGAATTTGCTATAAACTTTTTTAATATGATCTTGATAAATTCTAAACAATCTAAATACAGACTCTCAGAGTGTAAACTGCAGTTCAGCAGAGGAATGGAATAAAGATTCTTTGCCCCTTACAGAAGACCATCGGTAGTATGGTGGATAACTTGCTGGACTCCCAATCCAGGGGTCACAAGTTCGAGACATTGCTTCTCCAATCTTTCAGATGGGACTCTAACCAAAGGTTCCATCTCTGTATGACCAATGTGTTGGTGGGACATTAAAGCAGAGTTCACTTACTCACCCAAATGCCCCTAACGGAGGCTTAAAGGTAAGATGTGACTCATCCACAGGAGAGCAGTTTGACCCTGCAGTATTTGAGCCGCTACACGACAAAACCAACAATGTGGTTGTGAGAATAGCGGAGACTCAGGTCAGCCTGGGCATCGCTGTCCGCATGGAGGTAGCTTAGACTCTTAGCTACCCTTTAAGCGCAAAGCGAAGACTCTGATCAGACTGGGCGGATGCCCAGGCTGATCTGAGTCTGCGCTGGGCCCACAACCACATTGTTGGTTTTCTCGTGGCGTGGCTCATTTGTCTACCTTCTCAACTCTCTAAGAGCAAATGAGCCGGGACACGAGAAAACCAACAATGTGGTTGAGCACCCAGTGCAGACTCAGATCAACCTGGGCATCGGCCCAGTTCGACCAGACTCTTTGTTAAGTGCTCAAAGGGTAGCCAAGGGTTTAAGCTACCTCCATGCGGACAGGGAAGACTCTGATCAGACTGGGCAGATGCCCAGGCTGATCTGAGTCTGCACTGGGAGCACAACCATTTTGTTGGTTTTCTTTTGTCGCGGCTCAAATTCTTTTACAGTAGAACTTCAATGGCTCGAACCCTGATGGCTCGTTTACCCTGCCTGACCAGAACTCATTCTTGGGTCGGTAGAGGTCAGTTTATACAGAAACTAACCCCGGATGGCTGGAACTACCTCTGGCTGGAACTAATTTTCATGGTCCCAAGCCTGTTTGAGCCATTGAAGTTCTACTGTATTTAAAAATAACCCCCATTTAAGAAGAGACACAAATACTAATTCAAATTTTCTCTTCCATTGCTATGTTTCCTATATGCTAAGAATTAGATGGCAGCAAAGTAAGCTCTGTCAATGATATTGGAATTCAAAACAAAATATGAGCAGCGACATGAGAATACCAACAAAGTGGTTGTGCCCCCAGCGCAGGCCCAAATCAGCCTGTGCATCCGCCCAGTCTGATCAGAGTCTTTGCTAAGCGCTTAAAGGGTAGCTAAGGGTCTAAGCTACTTCCATGCGGACAGCGAAGATTCTGATCAGACTGGGCAGATGCCCAGGCTGATCTGAGTCTGCGCTGGGCGCACAACCACATTGTTGGTTTTGGCGTGTCGCGGCTCATATGTGCAAGCTTTACAAGAAAAAGGTTATTAATTCAAAATATTCAAATATTTTAGGCCTCTAGCACTGTAAGCAAGCAGCATTATAATATGTCTAATCAATACAGGTACAGCCCTCCAAATAGATAAGGGCTGTTCCAGGAAAAACTACATCCAGTAGCAGGACCGGAAACTTATCAAAACTTTGGTGGTAGGGACTGAAGACTTGAAAAATACTACCATTTCTCAATGTAAAGTTTAGGTCCTGCCCACGGAGGTACTTTTATCTTGAAAAGCCCTATGGGAAGCATTTTGTTATAACTCTGGGATATTAAGCTGAGAGATTGATGATAGTTTTTATATACTCCATCAAACACGTTGTGACTAATCATAAGAACAGCCTCTCTGACTGAGGCAATTCTTTTGTGAAGTCAAAACATGCTTTTGTCATGACCCCTCATAAGAACCATCTCACTAAGGTGGCTCTGATGAGCGGTTACAACATGCACTCAAGAGAAATAAAAAGCCCACACATTTTCTGCACTGAAAAATACACAGGATATGCCTTGAAATATCAGACAGAGATGTGTCGTCTTGTCTATAAGTATGCCATTGAGATCTAACTTGATTCTCAGTCACAATTTTAGGAGACATGGGTCTATAGACAAAATGGTAAAGTACAAATAGCACACAAAACAGAGAAATACAGACTTTATGAAAAGCATGCAAAAAAATTGTTGCCTCTGACAGCTATTGAAAAGTTAAATTTATATAAACACATTATATGTCTCTAGATAAGGGAGGCAATTCTGAAACAATTCAGGAATAATTCTTTCTCCATCAAAATTATGTTCTTGCCATCAGTAGAACTGACTCAATAACACAGTTCAAATGCTGGGCAACAATGTACGTCTTATCAAGAATGAACAGAATTGTCTTGCACATATCAATACCCATTCTTAACAAAACTTTGAGATAAGAATTCCGTGGAAAGCCATGTCACACCTGTCTTGTGCTTTCAAGTAGTTACATGTATCAAAGTGGGAAGAAACTGTATGCAATGTCTGATGTACACAAATATAGTTTGAGGATAAAGAAATTTTAGGGTTAAATATTTCTGAGTAAACAATGCATGAAATATAGGTTAAGGTTTAAAGTACAGCAGACTCCATGAGATCACCTTAAGGAGAAAGCTTTGTCAGGTTTGATGAATGTAGGTAGTATAGTTGGAGAGAAATGGACTTAAACACTAAGGTTGATGCAAATCTGGACGAGAGTTTGATGAAACATTCACACAGCAGAAATATAGGTCACGGATACAAATATATGCACAGAAGACCATCCTAGACAATACTTTATGCCAGGTTTGATAATTGTAGGTCTTACAACTGGAGAGAAATGACACAAAAGGACTTTAATGCTATGGTTGAGCAGAGTCAACAGAGTGTAAAATTTAGGTCAATGGTAAAAAACAGGTGCAAAGTCAAAGAAACTACCCTATTAAAGCTGATATTTTATGTCCAGTTTGGTTGTGGGTTTTACAGTTTGAGAGAAAAGGGTGAAATAGACTTTAATGCTAGGATCGAAGCAACAAAATTGTATACTCAACAGAATTTAAAATATAGGTCAAGGAACAAAGAAGTCAAGACGATACTTAATGCCAGGATTGATGATTGTAGGCCTTGAAAGAAACGAAAAAAATTGACATTGATGCTAGGATTGATTCAACTATGACCAGACAAACAGATAGAGAAAACCGGACACCTGTATCACACCTTGTAAAAGCAGGTGCAATAAAAATGTGCCTTATAGTTACTGCATGCCAGAACAGTTAATAATGGGATCAGCCTGAAAATCAGCATAGTCTGATATGAGCCTTACCAATTCGCAGCAACAGGCTATGATTTTTGAAGAGTTTATATGAAATTGAAGACTGATCAGTATATAAAAATGTGTGTGCTCAATGTCCAGCAGTTTGTCAGTGTATACATGATTCATGCGATAAATTATTTCAAACAAATAAGCGGGGTGGGAAAATGCAACATAACAAAATAAGTTCTCTAATGGTCAAATAGTAAAGTCATTTCTGTACTAGCATTTCCAAAGTTTGTCATCGGCACATCCATCCCTACCCGTACATGACAAACAAATTGGTCCACAGTAGAAATTTCCCATGATTCTCCTTTCTTCTCCATCTTGAATTTGTATTCCCGGATTTCTCTGAGACTAGATATGATCTCAATTGGTGAGATGTCCTTCAGGAGTCATAAATCGGGGAACCGGTTAGGATCTTCTCTGTAATGTCTCGGTAACACAAATAATTTGTGGTCTAGATCATCTCGCCATTCAAAGAAATTAAAAGTCACTTTTGCTGTAACTGTTGGAAAGACTGGTAATTCTGTAAAATAAACAGGCCTCGAGGTTATAAAATGTTTTTCGTGCTCAACTCAGCTGAGCATGAAATTTTCTCTGCTGATAAATATAAAAATGCCAACTAATGTTGGCATTTTCATATTCATAAGCAGATAAAATATTAGTTGGCATTTTTATATTTATCAGCAGAGAAAATTTCATACCCAGCTAAACTGAGCAGAAAACAACTGTACTTATCAGTAATTTTCTATTCATTAGCAGGTAAAATTTCATGCTCAGCTGAGTTGAGCATGAAAAAAGTTTTATAACCTCCGAGCCAGAGCTTCAGATATATGGGTAAAATCTCAACATTTTTCCACCATGCTTTCAAAAAAAGGACTAATGTTTGATTTTCTGTTTGCTTCCTGGGGCCTTTAAACCCTTCCAAATGAGGTCTACTCCTATACTGATGAATTTGCTCCTGGAGGAGCATTTTCTTGCCCATAAGAATTGACCCACTATAGAAAAGGGAGGCACATACTAAAAAGGCAGGGTTGATTCCCCTGAAAAAGTACCCATTTCCCTTAAGGTGTATGAATACATAACCAAACGTGAGTGAGTGAGTGAACTCGGGTTTAATGTCCCACCAACAATGAAGTCATATGGAGACGGGACCTGGATTCAAAGTCTCATCTGAAAGACCGGAGAAGCATGGGATCGATCTTGCGACCCCTGGATTGGTAGTTCGGAGCATTATCCACTACACTACAGCCGCTCCATGTAACCAAGGGACATCACTGATGAGAAACCATGTCTCCTTTCTCACTTGGGGGTATTCTTAAAGGAAAGAGTTAGGGAGCAAATTCTTTCATTGAAGAGAAGCCCCCATCACCACCATACATACGTGCACAAACATTACTCCTCTGAGGAGTGATTCATTCTGAGGAGTATCAAATGAAAATGGACCTTAAGCATGAGTGAACAGTCATTATTCAAACCAGCCTGCACATTTAATTTGCTCAATAGAATCAAGTCTCCACTTTTCCCTTAGTAAGTTTACCATCATTTGTAGGTTATGCAAGCAGAAAAGACTGATCAATCTGCTCAGTTGTGTGCTGTCTAATAACTTAAAGTCCTTCCTCTTCACACATGCCACATCATGTTTTGGCAGGATTCCACTCATTTGTTAATGTCAGTTATTACAGTGCTCCAGATAAGAAGGGGTAACAGAGATAATTTAGGGATAATTATCCATATTTCTCCATAAAAACATACTTTGTGACCCATCATTAGAACCGTCTCGTCACAATGTATGTTTTCGTTGAGAAATAAGAAAAATTATCTTTGAATTATCCTCATTACCCCCTCTTATCTGGAGCTCTGTCAATACACATCATATGTCTCTAAAAGAGTTACAAAAGAACTGTAAATAGGAATGTTCTCAATTAGCAAATGTAAGAAAAATTGTTTAGATATCATGTAGCAGCATTGTCAGATTAATGTTGGCTTTCGTTCTAATTGATTCAATACCATTGATATATTATCTTACCTAATTTGACAGGGAAGCCAGGAGGCAGTTTGTTTTCCATAAATTCCCTGAGTTTCTGGAACTGTTTGAAGGGGGCTACAACTTCTAACACATCTAATAGCCTGAAATAGATATATTTTAAGGTAACAAACCAATCTTTGCATTGCAATTACATTAAATATTTGAACACCTTAGCCTATCACTTCTGTTAAGCTACAATTTGAACATACAAGGAGAATGTCACACCGTCTCAACCCTGATCACACTCCTTCTTACTTAAGAGCTTTTCAGTCAATATTAAGGGTCATATCCTGTTTAACTGCCACAAAGTCATGCCATAAGGAACATTGTAATTTAGCATACAGTTGGTTAAAGGAAACTTTGAATAGCAAATTCATCACAAATTTTTCATAAACCATTAAACACTGTTTTTTGCTTCTTTATATTTTGTGATAAGAGTCTTCGATTGTAGCCCGAAATATAACTGAGCCGCGACACGGGAAAACAAACGAAGTGGTTGTGCGCCCAGCGCAGACTCAGATCAACCTGGGCATTTGCCCAGTCTGAACAGAGTCTTCGCTGTCTGCATGGAGGTAGCTTAGACCCTTAGCTACCTTTTAAGCGCTTAGCGAAGAGTCTGATCAGCCTGGATGCGGCTCAATTCTGCTCAACTGCCGTAACAGAAAAACTTTGAAGATTCTCATTAAAGCTGCCTGGCCAAAATGATACCAAAGAGGCCCACTACATTTCTTTTAAAGACAGCTTATAACAAAATATCACAGAATTACTATAAAATGTTCACTCTAAGTATAACAGTTATTTCCTGTCTGTATGATTATTCTTTCCCCTGTTTTATTTAAAGTGCTGCCAAAATGTCAATGTAATAGTGATGTGTTTGTAATATCAACGGTAAATCTACCAAATACTTACAGACTGAAGTGAACTGCGACACGATAAAACAAACAAGTGGCATGTGCGCCCAGCAAACTCAGTTCAGCCTGGGCATCCACACAGTCTGATCAGAGTCTTTGTTGTGCCCTTAAAGGGTAGCTAAGGGGCTAAGCTGGCTGCACGAGGCAGCGAAGATGCTGATCAGGTTTGGGCAGATGCAGATGCTGGGCCTGCATGCCACTTTGTTGTTTTTGTCGTGGCTCAAGTAAAGTACTTACACATCTACTGTCATGGGAAAATCACGACTCTGAAAAGAGAAAACAACAGATAACTAGCAAAAAAAAATACTTGCCTTCCTTACAATTATGAATAATGAGAGGAACTATGGTCAAGTGGTTAGAGAGCCTGGCTATAGTGCATTAGGGTTTGAATTCTAATGAGAGTATAACTAAATAATTCTGTCAACACAGTAGTATATGGTACCGATTTTGAATAAGGGCAGATTAAGGGCAGTAAATTGACAGGTTTGGGCTCCATGTTTCATATGATGCACCCAACATGTGGTGGGGCTCTAACAGTCCACAGTCTCTATGGCTACCCGGCTATGGGAAGCCTCTTTTCATACACAAGATACCAGTCTGAACATTTTCAACCCATGATTTCCACTGCAAACAGTCTTTGGAAAACAATTCAAAACAATATTCGAGCTTAATCAAATCTACAAAACATGATAATTACTCAATAATAAACTTAAACACAGAAAGTTGCAGATACCAACGGCAAGTGGTGCAACAATCAAAACTACTGAGCTGAATCATGATGGTCCTTACTCAAGTTAGCCTACATTGCTGCTGTCTGGTATCTAAAGGGCATATATTGAGTACATTAACAGATATAGGTCATACTAATGCTCCTTTACCATAATAAACATAGAGTTCAGGCAACTCTTACCCTGATTACAACCTATGTTTATATGGCTTATAAAAAGTTATCACAATAACCCAACCTCATCTGGATCTTTGTAGCAGTATGTACCCTAATGTGCTTAAATATTGGGACACCTAAAAACCATTAATTTTCCATTTGTCTCAAATGGAAAATTAAAGCTTATAGGTGTCCCAATACTTAAGCACATTAGGGTATACTCTGCCCAACTTACCATAGCCACTGTGGCTTTAAATGCCTTGTTACTTCCCTTGGCCATATGATGTCTCCCAAGACAAGGTGGTTTACCAGGAATAGCTGATTTATACTCCTCCCAAGCAACTTCACATGGATCAGGTGGAGGTAAGGAAGCCCGTCTTTCGAACTGAAATAGTACAAAATGTTTAAGTTAATAAAGTTGAATCATATGCAAAAATACAGACAAACAAATCACATATATATGCAACTTTTTTTGTTACAAATATGTACAGCCTGGCAGTTTCAAGGAGACCTGTGTATAGGATAGCTTGCCTGACAGTGCCTTACCAATCACACAGAAAATCACTAATCAAAACTTTGAAGCAAAGTGCGATGTAGACAATTGGTTGTTGCTATAGACTGGTATAACACTTTCTGTACTTTCCCTGAGGCCAGCTATATAAATTTGTACTTCAAAGGGTAAGTACAGGCATATTTGATGGCGATGTCCAAGACCAACCTGTATTTTCAAGAACTTAACTTTTCACATACTCATTATATGATTGCCGAAATTTCAGAAACAGGGAAGACTAGATGAGCAGGATGGTATTGGTTGGGTTCTGTCACATAGGCCACTTTGTCCTTTTAACAGTTGTTATTTTACAAATACAGAATATCCAGAGCTTAAGACCAAAATTCTGAATACAGTTTAGAGCTTTAGACCAAAATTTTGTTCACCAAAAAATGCTCTGAACTGTGTTCTTGATTCTACCAACAACAGTTTGGTCCTTAGCTCTTCTTTTTTCTCACTGATGAAACTGAAGAGAAATTATGCTGTAAACCTACCTCCTTATTGTCCCATGATCCTTTGCTAAGGTTTTCCATCATTAATTTGTTTTTCTGAACATCTTCAGGAGATAAATGTTCTCTTCTGCAAGAATAATAAAGAACCTATATATCAAAACAGGAGAGATTTAATGTTTTATTTTTCCAAAAATTGTTTCAACAATACATATACAGTAAATAAATAAGTTTGATACGACACATCCAGTAAAATGTGTATTCTGAGGCACCAACAAAAATCAATATGACAATATCAAAACAGTACCAGCTGCTGGTCCAAGTAATCTTTATATTTGCAAACTTTTGTTTGGGAAGTTTCAACATCTCATTGTTATAAATTTCAAGTATTTGACAATAAAACTAAAGTAACTGTTCTCATTTTTCCATAAAACAGAATCTTAAAAAGAAAACAGAAGATAAAGCAAACAGAATTCTACCTACTGTTCTATATATACAATTATGATAATAGTAACTTGATCTGGCTTACTGTATCATGTTGCTGGTTGTACAATACAGTAGAACTTCAATGGCTCAAACCCTGATGGCTCAACAACCCTGTCTGTCAGTAGAACTTCAATGGCTCAAACCCTGCTGGCTCGTCAACACCGTCTGACTAGAACTCATTCCTAGGCCCCTAGAGGTCACTTTATATAGAAACTAACCCTGGACGGCTAGAACTACTCTTGGCTGAAACTAAATTTCACTGTCTCAAGCCTGTTCGAGCCATTGAAGTTCTACTGTAATAAAGAAACAGTAAATGCCCACCTTTTCTGTGATTCTAGTATGAGACCATTAACATGGAAGTAATCACTCTCATAGTCACCTATCATCTCCTGAAGAAAAGAGATCATTCCTTGACTATATTTAATGTACAAAGTTTCTTCTAAATCATCCATTTAGTCCAGTATTCAAAAGCTACCAGCAATTACAGAATATCTCAGGAGATTTATCAGATTCATTACAGCCTGAATAACATTGAGGCAGTGTGTATGCTGCCAGATTTAACATTCTAAAAACTGGAGTTATTATATGGATGGTATACTATGTTCACAAATACAAATACATGTATTGCTTTGATTTCAGCTGGACAAAAACTTATTTGTCAAATATAGGTAACAGACTAATTAGTATTACAATATTTTTCTTTTGTCCTTTATCTGCCGTGGCTGGCAATGTTTTATCTATTGTCTGCCTAGGCTTGCAAAACTAACACTAATCCATTAGGTAGTCTGCTGGTCCATTACTTGCCGTCTTTCAATGAGCCACAACACAACAAAACAAAGAGGCATGTGCACTCAGCAAAGACTCAGATCAGCCTGGGCATCCACCCAGTCTGATCAGAGTCTTCACTGTTGGCATAGAGGTAGCTTAGACCCTCAGCTACCCTTTAAGTGCACAGCAAAAGTAAAAAGTATGCAAAGACCAGGAACTGAAACAATCAAAATCCAAATCCAGCCCTCAAACCTCTGACAGGGGGATGCCCAGGCTGATCTGAGCTTCGTGTGGTGCACATGCCACTTTGTTGGATTTGTCACATTGTGGCTCAAGTGTATGTATACTTCAAAAGCAAACCACTTTAACCTAGACGCATTTGAATACAACAATAACTTACAGTTTTATCTTCTCTAAAAAGCCAGCCACTTTGAGCTCGGGAAAAGGTGATGTTTTTCGTTGACATCTGTGCTGCCATTATATCACTACGCATTAGAATGTCTATTTCTTCATCTATTTCTTGGTCCGTTTCCTGGAAGTTAATCAACATTAAGCTTAATGTTCAAAATCAAAGATCAGTTGTTCAAAACTAATGACATTTGTCAATAATAAGTAGATGTTTAAATTTTAAAACATATCATATTTGAAAACACTTCCATTTTTTGCCCAAAAAAAATGTGAGAAGCTTTTGCACTGCAAAAGCTCCTCTCACTTTTTCAGCAAAAAATATTACCTCATTTCATATTATGTATGCTAGAAGACTTTAGGAATCCTTAACTAATGACCATATTCAGCTAACGATGCTTTAAACAACTGGGCCCAGTATTATTTATTCAATTAAAAATGTTTATTCTAGGATTCTCTGTGCTGTTAACCTGGCAACATTCTGTTTCAGAGTTGTTATTGCCTTTAAGTCACATAACTATCATGGTAAACATTACTAGTAGTCATCCTTTTAATCAAGCGGGTTGAGCATTTCTAGTATACTTTCTCATAGTCCATTACTCTTTCTCATAGTCCATTACTCTTTCTCATAGTCCATTACTCAGTTCATACCCGCTACTGATTAGTACATAAATAGTATGGCATATCTGTTTAAATGTCTTTTACCTAGAACATGCTAGATATGGTTTGATTATTTGGTTTACTTATAAATGAGCAAGGCTCAACAGCAGAAATATACTAGGGGCTTGAAGGAAGTACTAATTCCTAGCAATTCAGCCCTTCACACTGACTGAATTTAACTGATTAATAATGATCATTGGTTACTCTCATTTTCTGATGAGTATCATAAAATACGGCTGATTCCAGCCACAAGCAAACATTAGACAGAGTGAGTGAACTCCGGCCTAACATCCCTTCAGCAACTGAAAGACCAGAGGAGCTGGCAATCAAACTGCAGCCTCAAGATTGGTAGTTCAACGCCTACACCACTACACCACTGCGCTCCATAGACTAACTGAATGCCTGCTTATAATCTGAGAAATAATTTCCTTGACTCAAACAGCCAATGGCTTGAGCTTTTAAAACGGCCCCTATTAGTTCAAGCCAAGGAAAATCCACTGTACCTCTTTCTTTTATACTAATCAATATCTAGCACATGTACACTTGCATTACATATATTTCTTGTTTCCTAAATTTACCTCATATCTAATTCTCTGATAAACTTTTAATTTATTATCTAACACAGTTAGTGCATCATGGGGTTGTGCTTCACCATCAAATATAAATGTCACATCCCCTCGCTCCCATCTCATATCATTGAAATCAACGAGGGTGGAATCCAATCTGGAAAATATGTAAAAGGAAATTATCATGAATCTACACAAACGGTCATATTCTTTACTTTCTTAGCAAATTGATGATTGAAATGGTCTGACTTCACTGCTATGTTAATTACATGTACTAGTATAAAAGTATTGACCTAGTGGGTGATATGATAAGATTTCACGTTTATGAGATGCTAAATAGAGAATACCATGTTAGTGTATTCTGATATCAAGTTTATCAGGCGAGAACAGCAACAGCGTAGGAATGGCGAGGCTTGCCAAGCCAGTCTGACGAGTTTCTGGTCGAGTCTGATAAACTTGATATCAAAAGACACTTTTACATGGTTTTCTATTTATCATGCATCATTAGAAGATTTTATGGCGTAAAAAGCAGCAAACAAATGATAAGCAAACACAGTTTTGTTCGAACTTGCTGACATAGCGAATGCATTATGATGTAAGTCGGTGAAGTCAATTAACCAATCAAAGTTGATATCACAGCCAATGTCAGTGTGTAGCCAATTGTCTTCAGAGATGGCTTCTAAAGACGTAGCTTGATAACACTGGCGCATGCTTAGTTCTAGAGTGACATGAAATCACATCATGTTACCCAGATATCAGGTGAATTTTGCAGCAGATGCATAACAAAACAATATGATGATGCATGGGATCCAATAAATACAGGCAGACTTAAAGACAATGTAGTTTGAATACAACATGAGTTTGCATTTCATATGAAACTGAAAAGCAGTGCTATAATTTGAACTTTACTTTACTGTTAGATGGTAGCTGCACCCAAAACAATGACTTAAGTTATCTGACAATAAAATAATATGTAACAGCAGACTAGTAAAAAGACAGAAGTTTCAGTCTGGCATTAGAAACAGGTCATACCACATTTTAATATTACAGTACTGTTACACATATAACATACTGGGCAAAATAGAGGAGTAAATTACTTATATCAATATGTTAGGCATAAACAGTAAAATTAAATTGGCAATACAAAGTAACTGGCATACAGATTACAAAAGTATACTTGAGGACAAAAGTTCTGCATGGATGTTAAATTAACATCCATGCAGAACTTTTGTCCTTCAGTATAATTCATAAAATACCTTATACATGATCCCTTTTTATGAATTTTGCATAAATCTGAAGGCAGGATTCTTGACAGCAGAGGAACTGAAATGATAGGAGCAACATATACTTTAGAACTTAGAAGTCGAAAGAATTCATCTCAGAACTTTTTGTTCTGTAGTTTTTACAGGGAAACAGATTTTCTTTAATAGCCAAAAATGTCACTTTAGTATATGATGGAAATAAATTTTTCAAATACAAAAAAGCATACTAAGATCTTACAACGAACATAAATACAAGCCTATGTAACAATTTATACAAAGTGCAGTGATGATTGCATGATCAGTCCAGAGGCGGGTGTTGCATTTATGCTGATTGTTGTTTCACATTCAAACAATTTCATATGATGTTGATATGTAGTTGTGTGCCCAGCAGAAACAAGGTCACAACTTTTTAACTGTATCAATTTTCTGAATTTCTGTTTTTGAAAAGTTCAACTTACTCCAACTCTGGAAGTCCCATTTAAGTTCTAAATAGAAGTCTCCTATATCTGTGAGTGCCTGAATCAAGGCTGGTCTCCTCTCATCTAGTGCCTCCCTTGACTGCTGCTTCAATTTCTTCAATAAGCATAATACTGAAATCAAATACAGCAGACATACCCTTATGTGCTTAAGTAGTGGGACATCTAAAATAATAAATTTTCCATTTGTCCCAAATGGAAAATTTATGATCTTCACGTGTTCCAATGTATATGCACATTATGGTAATCATGTTTTTTTAGGTTAAGGAGTCGAGGTTTTCTCCTCCTTGAAAGACCCCAAATATTTAAATCAGTTTTACAAAATTCTACTATAAAGAAGCATTTTTCCCTTTAAAAGCAGTTTCAAAGTTCCACATCTGTCTGATATGACCAATCTTGACTTTTGGGATTGTTATGGAAGGAAACACCCTCTTCTTATAACCGAAGAAATTATATCTAATTAATTCAATGAAATACACACACAGACATGCATAACAAACTGTAAATGCACTGCTGCTAAGTAATAGATTACTTCTGTGCAACAATGACAGGCATGAGTCTTTGGCAAACTTCACCATGAAGACGTTTTAAATGAGTATTAGCTATGGAGCAGGAGTATATAACCAGCTCTTGGGTCTTTGGGCAAACTTTACCATTTTAGATATTTCAAATGAGTATTAGCTAAGGAGCAAGAGTATATATACAACTCTTTAATGAAAGAACTTTCCCATTTAGAAAACAAACACTAATGTAAAACACTTAATATCTGCAGCATCAATATTTTGCGGTTTAATTAAAATGACATATTGGTCTAGTTTAATTTTGGAATTCATGCTATACTGTGGCTCCTGAAAAACTGATGTAAATTTGTGACAATTTTTCCTATTTTTCTGTTAAAATATACATTTTGGCATCTATTAGAATTGCCTCGAACTATATATTTTGGCTTCTATCAGAATTGCCTCAAACTATACATTTTGGCATCTATCAGAATTGCCTCATTGAGGCAATTCTAATAGAACACCAAAATGTATAGTTTAATGGAACAGTATAGAAAACATCTAAAATACTCATCAAGTATTATGTTTTTTTATCTGAACCTCTGATATACTGTGTGTATTAAATAAATAATGGCGGACATATATTTCAGTATTCTTGGACTTAACCTCCAATATTGCCAAAATTCAGTTACCGCCAAATATAAGTGTTTTACAGTTCTGCTATCTCAGTTACCTACATTCTACAATCGACAAACACTTTAAATTGAGAACAACTTACTGGTCTGCCTGTTCCCATAACTGATTGCCTCTGCTAGTGGAGTCCAGCCACCAAGGTTTTTAACTTTCACAGGAGCACCATGGGCCAACAACAACTGAACACACTCTGTAACAAGCAATAAGAAAGTAAGAAAACAGAATGGCCATAAACTTCTGTCCATTCCTGATAAAGACATAATTATGTTCTTACCCATTATCAGAACTATCTCAATGTGTCAGTTCTATTGAAGACAAAAGAAAAATTATCTCGGTTATCATCAGAACCCTCTCTTAAGGTTTTCCCTTGGTCTTGTATTTAAGGAGTTTTTGGGACCCACGTGCCAATGTTTTAAGAGTCCAATGCCAAAAGTAAAGAGTCCTGTACTCTGAAAAATGTTATAAAATGTCCAAATCAAATATCAGAATTTCATAAATACTTTATTTTGAAAATCATTACTTTGTGTTCTGCCAAGAATAATGTAATTTTTATAATTCACCCCTTTCAGTTGGGAGTTGGATTTTGTTTTGAGAGTCCCAGTGGATGCACAGACATTTTTCTGGGAGTTCCAGACACCATTTTGGGGGTCTGAGACTCCCAATCTTGAGTCCGGGAAAACCCTGCGGACTCTCTCCATCCCCCTTTGCACACCCCTTCTTGAAATATGTAAAATAAATTTGTATAAATATATTAAACCTCAAAGAGCAAAAAAAAAAACAAAAAAAATGTTTTGCATATGCTATATCATACTGAAAATTCAGATCAGCCACCTCATCTGAATCGACACTGTTTGCTACTTTAACTACCTATTTTCATATTTTGGACTTTTGGTGTTAAAATCATTGGGTGCAATTTTGAAGACTTATTCTAGTAATTTGTTAATTTGTAAACAATAATTCGTGTAACACGGACTGACTTCTTTAGAAGAATTAATACATACATACCTTTGTGCCCAAGCATAACGGCCAGATGTAGTGGTGTATTACCTGAAATAAACAAATATGTTTTATACATTTTTATCATATGACGTGGCATCTGAGAGTGTAATAAAGCCATGCATTAAAAACGGTAATCCACTAGTGGATTAAATATGCAAATTACGTCGTAACGTTATACGTCGACGTCCATAAAAACGTCGCGTTTTTTAATGGCGAAATCGTAACGTTTTAGTGCAAATTTTGCTAATAAAATGCAATTTTTAGTGTCATATGATAAATAGAATCTTGCATTCGTGCTCCTGTATAATTGAATTTATTAAACTCGTTGGGGAAAACCGATAAGATGCTCGGCAAAGCCTCGCATCTTATCTTTTTCCCCAACTCGTTTAATAAATTCAATAATACAGGAGCACTCATGTAAGATCCTCTATTTTAAAATTATTTTATCTGTTTAACAGTAACTTAGATAAGACTTTGACCAACTGATTAGATACCAACTTAATTTTCATTTAAATGGGTATTTCAGTTTTGAATTGGGTGTGCAATTTTAATTTACAGGATGGTAAATTGGGTAGTCACAGGGTTCCATCCAGAATTTTGTCAGAATGGGCCAATGGCCCATCAATATTTTCAAAAGGGACCACCATTATTTTGGGAAGGGCCAGCACATTTTATGACCAAATAACCAGGGCTTTGGCATTTTAAAAACTCAGTTACTACTGACTTACCATACAACAGGACTAAATATCATTATTTTTGCTTTGCTGCATATATGATACCGCAAGTCAGCATTTTACTCGCATCATCATAACAAAGCCAGGAAACTGAAGTTTTTTGTAGTCATTTATTTTGAACTTTTTTTTTTCAGGATGGATGGATGACTTGCGATTTTACGTCCTTTTCAACAGTATTTCAGCAGGGATACAGACTAACTCATTTTTCATAGGAGCAAGCTGGGCCCCTAAAATCTGAAACTTAGTCGCCCAGCCAGAAATTTAGGGGCCCACATTTAAAACATGGGAATCTTTTATTCAGAATCTGCGCGAGAATTGCGCCGTTTCTGTAGGCTTTGTAGTAAACCCTCCTTTCTTCATGGTTTTGTTTCCTTTTAGCAACCGGGTGTGAAACACCGGCGATGTATCGCCATATTACGCGCGAAAAATCTATAAACGGTTAAGATTTTTAGCTGACAAATCCGTCTATCTATCTATCTTCCTTTACGAGGAGGCGTCCATGTTGTTTCTCGATAGTGAGTAAAATCCAACACACAAGTATGACGGAACACCGAATATTCATAGCCGATATCGGCGCGGAAGTTAGCAATACCCTTAGAGTCGGCGGATTTTACTCCAAGCCGAAAACACGCCAGACACTCGCCAACAGCTTACGATCGCAAACTGGGCGACTATCATTTCAATTTTAGGCGCCCACCCGATTTTTTACTCGCAGTGGGCGAGTGGGCGACCGCTAGTCTGTATCCCTGTTTCAGTCATACGTGCAAAAGCAACGCGCGTGAGCGAAGCTCGCGCGCGGACGCGCGAAGCGCGTCCGTGCTGTTTGCACGCCTATAGATAACATGCATCATTAAAAAAAAGCTATTTCCACAAAGAGCAAATCCAACACCTTCCATCTCAAAACTTTTGGTCAAACATGGCCGCGCCGTTACGCTGTTTACATTGGATTTTTCCCGTTTCTCTTATGCAAAGTAACACTGAGCCGAAATCCATCCTCGATCACATGACCTTCCTTGATGAAGTCCCGCTTCTGAGAGAGTGACCAAAGAAAGTTTTCTTCAACATTTATTTCTTTTTGTTCTATTTTTAAAGGCGGTCAATCCAATTTAGAAGTCCAAGTAAGTAAACGGTAACTGATTTAGCTGTGTACCAGCAAAAAGATAAATAAATAAACAAACAATACGTCATATAAAATCCCTTGTCATTTACCTCGTGCGTCGATTCGATTAGATAAGATATCCGCCATTGTAAGATTCGACGTCGATATTTCGGAAAAGCGACTATTTTAAAGACAGCATGGTCGATGTAGAATGCGAAGGAGATGACAATTCGTGAACAGAAACAAAATACCTCGATTCGATGTGCAATGACTTCCATGCTTAGCCATTCATATGTCATCCAGTAGTTGTAAAGTATCCAAAGCTTGGTATCGATGCATTTTCCTTCAAAAAAACTTGCTTCATTTCCCTTTGGCATCGTCAAAGTATGTTTACAAACAGCAGTGACCTTTGTTTTGAAGTGCTTCACGACCAGCTGGTCGTCATGATGACGTCATAAGACAACGCAGGCAGCGCACCATCAACATCTAAGGACTTTTCATAGAATTTGTGACCCGATTTGATAATCTGTTGGCCGAAACAGTCTTGGATTTCTGGGAGCCTACACATCGGGCTTTTGACGTTGAACGAACGTTGATTAAACACTAAGTCAACGTTTGTGTGCCTATAGGGTATGTACCGCTTTGTATGCATGTCATCCCCATCCTAGGAGCCCACAAATCGGACCGTTGTGTGCCTGTTCGGTATGTAGCCATTTGTATGCATGACATCCCTATTTCTACATATCGGCAATACAACGTTGAAATAACGTATGTATGCTTGAATGAAATCTACACTGTGTAACTGACCCCCATTCTGGGAGTCTACACAATTGGGTACATTGAATCAACGTTATGGGCCTGCAAGATATGCACCACCTCATATGCATGACATTCCCATTCTGAGGGCCAACACATCCGACACACAATGTTGAAAAAATGACGTGTGCCTGCAGGGTATACGTACCCCCTCTAATCTAATCTAATCTAATCTAATCTATTACGTCTTACCCCCGGTAGGACACCTGACTCATAAGTCAGAGGTCCTGGGTTTGAAACCCGGTCTGGCTACATACTTTCGTTTCTTCTTCCGATTCAAGAAGGGCAGTTGTCAGTTACTGGCGAACGTATGTGCACTTAGTACTGGTTAACCGCTTAGGAGGTCTAAGCCTGCCCAGGAATAGTGTGGTTAGGGTAACTGACCGTCCCGACATGACCATAGCTGTTTACCGAGGACGTTAAGCATCAAATCAATCAATCAATCAATCTTAACCCCGAGGGGACACAGACGGTGTACTTTTGTACTCTCCGATGTTGCAGGATGAAAGCCTACATATATAGCCATGTAGCTATAGTAGGGATCTTTAACCTGCACAGGGGATGACTCTCCCTGCACAGGGCGCCTCCAGTTAATGTGCCGATCCGAAGGACGGCACACTTGTTAACATCATCCCTGCAAATGATGCTAGAAAAACGCGTTCGGATATAGGAAGACTTCACCCCGGGTGAGGATCGAACCCACGACCTCTGGCTTCAGAGTCAAGTGCACTGACCACTGAGCCACCGCGCTTCTCAGCTTTGTAAAAGAAAAAAAATCTGCTTTTGCACGCATTTAGGTAACACCTATTTCATATTATCAGGACAATGGGCTTGCGATAATGAAAGGCTGTGTGAAACGGAACCCCATTTACGATGGAAAGAACTCCGCCTCCAGTGGGGCTCGAACCCGCGACCGCTAGATCAGCAGGCCAGCGCTTAACCCACTGAGCTACCGGGGCTCCTTTTTTTTACAGGAGCCCCGGTAGCTCGGTTCATCATTTGAAATTGATTATTTTTCATCATCGGTGTCTTCCGATTTCTCCGTTCTAGCTTGTTTGGTGGAATTTCCACCAACAGAAAAGATATTCATCACTTCGTTTCTGTGTTTGCATTGCCATGGTTACAATAGCTGGTTTCCCCTGCATCTGTTGGTGTACAATGAAATCGAAAAAGCGCCGATGCATATGATTTCACGCCATGAGATTAGTTCTACAATGCCGAACGTAATTGGCCCTATTTACATTTCTCGTTTATATCGGACATTTTCTATTTTTATTTTTCGTTGGCCTTATTACGTTCTACCGACGTCAAAAAATAATGCGTAGCAAATCAATTACTTGAGGTTAAACTGTATTGCTTACCACTGCGACACAGGAATCACTACCAGCAACCTATCTAACCCCTATTTATCTATATATTGTGATTTTCATATCAGGATCTTTGGTAAAGTCTTCAAATACATCCAGAAGCTTCAACTGTACTTTCACTTTAATGCCATCTTGTTATTCTCCAAAGCGCGTGAGCACGTGAACTTTGGTTGAATGCAAAATAATAATTTCATTTTCATTTCTTGAACGAAACGAAATATCTAAATATTTATCGTACCAATAAAATATGATCCTTATAACAGGTTGGTATACTATCTATATCTATGCACTCGACATCGAAACGCCACGTCGACCCGACGCCTAACTGTCCTTGGACAATCACCAGTAAACAATTCGGATTCTGATCCGATCTTTTTTTCTGTTCCCGTCTTCTGTGCGCCTCACCCAATCGTTTCCCGACTGATTGGACTGTGTCACAAGAAAACATACCTTCCGACATGTGCGACCCGACTCAACTTCGGACTTGCCTGCGCAGCAGAGTCTAGACTGGACGATGTTTATGTGACCCAGGCTCCGTATATACCATATACGAACGGAAAAGACACTACGCCATTGCGTTTCAGAAACAAAAGTGAACTTAACAAGTAACACGAAAGTAATTGTTTTGGTTGGTAAGACTGACGTCCTGCTGGCGTCAGTATCAGTGCACGGTCCTTAGGACCTTTTACCGACGCTAGTGAGACGTTCATGGAAGTTTGGTGCCATCTGAAGAGCAATAATTTTATCATATACTTTCACTAGTATTGCCCTTGATACTAGATATTTGGCCCACCCATTATAGCCCTGTCAGAAAGCGCTGTCCAGCCCTGTTGTCCAAAAGTCAGATGTAGGGCCGAGATCACCTCAAGTGCAGGGCGGGACAGAAATATCTCAGCCCTTGTATCGGCCCTCAATTTTGGCGCTAACGTCAAGTATTGCCGCTGACGTCATCAAAACAATTCAGGGAGCTAAACGACGTCTGCCGCCATGTTTTATTGCCGCACGTCGACTGGCTGAAAGTGGACACGCAGAGGCTTCGGAGTTTGTTCTAAAACCAGAAAACCATTCTCGGTAAGTTTTATTTTGTAATCTGAGCCATTTACGATTAAAATACCAAACAATGATGATGTGTTTTCTTCATTTTGTGCTCAGTTGTACTTCTAGCTGAAAGAAAAATGGTGGCACGGCTCTCCGACTCAAACATCTTCATGTTTTTTTTCAGCCAATAAAAAGAAGAAAAAAAAACAGACACATTTTAATGGAACAAAAATGTTGCAGTATTTCTTACAAAAGTTCAATTTCTATAAGAAAGTATATGATATAGAGATTATTACACGGTTGTTTTGATCCCAGCCCTGATCTCAGCCCGAGTTGACCGTATCGGCCCGTAAGAAATACTGCAATATTTTTGTTCCAATAAAATTTGTCTGTTTTTTTCTTCTTTTTATTAGATGAAATAACATGAAGATGGTCGAGTCAGAAAATCATGGATAGTGAGCCATGCCGCCATTTTTCTTTCAGCTGGAAGTACAACTGAGCACAAAATGAAGAAAACAAATAACAATTGTTTGGTATTTTAATCGTAAATGGCTCAGATTACAAAATAAAACTTACCGAGAATGGTTTTCTGTTTAAGAACAAACTACGAAGTCTCTGCGTGTCCACTTTCAGCCAGTCGACGTGCGGCAATAAAACATGGCGGCAGGCGTCTCTAAGCTCGCTGAATTGTTTTGATGACGTCAGCGACAATACTTGACGTTAGCGCCAAAATTGAGGGCCGATACAAGGGCTGAGATATTTCTTTCTTGCACACCGGATAAGGATATCCGCGTGCTTCCCCTGTACCTACAAATCTTATCTCACCCATGTTATCTCACCCAGGACCGGATAAAAATCACGAGCATTCAATGCATTGGTTGTATTGGAGGTCACGTATCTGCGTCGTCAAGTGACGTTAGCGTTTTAGATGATGACGTCACGAAAACGGCAAAATGACGTCAGTTTATGCATGCCAGACGTTGACGTAAAGAACCGAATGGCGGTCGCTGAAAGCGGCGTCTTCTTTCAAAATCAAATAGAAACCTCTGAGGCACTAAAATTATGCATTTTAACAAGTTCTAAAGATAATACAAAACGTGGTGTGCAAGAAAAAGTATCTATCATGGGTATGAGGTGTGGAAAGAAAAATCCGTCACTCGGGATCACTGTTCGGCATCACTCGGCAAGCCTCGTGATGCCGAACAGTCACCCTCGTGACGGATTTTTCTATCCACACCTCATACCCATGAAAGATACTTATAGTCCCGCCCTACACGTGAGGTGATCTCGGCCCTACACCTGACTTTGGACAACAGGGCTGGACAGCGCTTTCTGACAGGGCTATAATGGTTGGGCCAAATATCTAGTATCAAGGGCAATACTAGTGAAAGTATATGATAAAAAAAGATTATCACACGGTTGTTTTGATCCCATCCCTGATCTCAGCCCTCGGACCGTATCAGCCCTCGCCCTTCGGGCTCGGGCCGATACGGTCAACTCGGGCTGAGATCAGGGCTGGGATCAAAACAACCATGTAATAATCTTTATTTATTACTCTTTGGTACAGTTTTGTTGACCTTGCATCGTTTTGAGAAATTAGAAAATAGCCATCAGAGGAGATGGCAAATCCCCCGACCGAAGACCCCCATGGGCCTTGGTAAAAAGGGTGCACTTCAAAACACATATTAGTAATATATTGTCGTTCTTTCATGCTTCTGATTAACATTAACTGTTAACAGATGCATGATTATCTAACACTCAGACTAAAACAGTATGCTTGACTGCTAAAAAGAGGTAATATCTCAAACAGCCACCATATACACAAATGTATAGCATACAATACATTCAACTTTCAAAATGTGTGAATAACTTCTAAAGTACAAGCCCTACAAATCTAATTTTGAGCTCTCTAGTAAGTGAATTTGGACAAAGAATCCAAATCTGGATTTTTTTTTTTTTTTTTGGGGGGGGGGGGGGGGGGGGGGGGTGATGCGGGAGGGGGCACGGGAATGTGGAGGGGTAAGAGAGAGTTAGGAACACTGATAAGATATCACAGCATGATCATCAATATTGTAAAAGGTACAGGGCTATTCAAATGCTGGAACTGGCCAGGGTTATACAGTTATGGAGCAGAGACTCAAGCAGCAGCTCAAACTACCAAAGGGAAATAATTCACTGAGTCTAAAAGCAAGAGTTATCATTCATGTATGAGACAAATTGTCATGACCTGTTCTGCATATCTGTGAAGTATCATGAAAATATTTCAAAAGGTATTCAAGCTATGGAGCGGACACCTAAAATCATCAAAGGGGAAATAACTCAAAAAGTAAGAAAGCAAGAGTTGTCATTCTTATTCGCGACACATCACCATGGCCTGTTCTACATATCTGTGAAGTATCATGAAAATATTCCAAAAGGTATTCAAGTTATAGAGCGGACACGAAAGCAGACCTAAAACCACCAAGGGGAAATAACTCAAAAAGTAAGAAAGCAGGAGTTGTCATTCTTGTTCGCGACATATCGTCATGACCTGTTCTACATATCTGTGAAGTATCATGAAAATATTCCAAAAGGTATTCAAGTTATAGAGCGGACACGAAATCATACCTAAAATGATCAAGGGGAAATAACTCAAAAAGTAAGAAAGCAAGAGTTATCATTCTTTTTCGCGACACACCGTCATGACCTGTTCTACATATCTGTGAAGCATCATGAGAATATTCCAAAGGGTATTCTAGTTATAGAGCGGACACGAATCTGCCAAAAAATCACACCTAAAACTATCAAGGGGAAATAACTCAAAAAGTAAGAAAGCAAGAGTTGTCATTCTTGTTCGCGACACATCGTCATGACCTGTTCTACATTTCTGTGAAGTATCATGAAAATATTCCAAACGGTATTCAAGTTACAGAGCGGACACGAATCTGCCAAAAAATCACCAAAGGGGAGATAATTGAAAAAATACAATAGCAAGAGTTACCATTCTTGTACGCGACACATCGTCATGACCTGTTCTACATAACTGTGAAGTATCATGAAAATATTCCAAAGGGTATTCAAGATATAGAGCGGACAAGAAAGTGTTTACGGACGGACGGACGGACGGACAGACGGACGGACGGACGGACGCCAGGCTCATCGCTATATCCCCCGAACCTTTCGGTCGGGGGATAATTTCGGTCGGGGGATAAAAATTACATCTGCATATGTTTTGAACGATGATATTATCAGCCCAGAAAGTGCCTCGTGCCGACCTTAATGCAATGGCCAGATGTTTTTTACACTGTTGATGCAACGGTTGTTTCGGGTTTGAGTCATAGGTGGTGGTATCATACCTGTGATCATCAGGGAGGAAAGGGAAAGAGAAAACTGACAAAAAAGTCATTGTACCTTTACAAAGTCTATGTTTATAGGTTAATAGGTATGATGTCGAAAAAAAAGATAAATAAATAAAACAAAAAATGCCCCCCCACCCGCCTTTCATCCCTTGAGGGCCACAGGTATGATACCACCGCCTGTGGTTTAAAAGTGTCTAAAAATAACTGATATTTCAGCATTTATTATTAAGATTTTCATTTTGTAATCGCTTAATTGGTAACAGCCGTACCGTTTCATCGGTGACTCTTGGTGGACGGTGAAGTGTCTTTCTTTTTCTTTCCCTCAAAGTAAAGTGCCTTCTAGGAACTTACACAGGAGACGTCTGCATGTATCTGCGTTACATTGTTTTGAAACGTTAATAGCCCAGAGAGTTGTTAGCCCGTTGGCGCAAAGCCATGACGATTTTGCAAATGCGTAGCACTATGTCGATGCAATGTACCAGTGACTTGACGTCGACATGGTTGTGGTGATGTTTGGGGATCATGTGTCTTAAGGGTATTACCTATATCTTCCTTTAAAAGGGAATTAACTGTTTCCAAATCTTTTTTAGGTGTACTCATTCTCATTTATCCTCCGTTTTTTTGTTTTTTTTTTGTCAAGTTCTCATAACGATGTCCCCATTGAAGCTTAACAGAACGAATCCATGCACTGTAAATTTTTTTAGTAAATTTACGGTAGAGTAACTGGCAACCATGGAGCTGCCAGTCCATTTCCCGTAAAAAATTGCAGGAGTAGGATAGAATATAACAGGTGTTGTTTTGGTCAATTTCGAGTGCGGCCAGTTAACATAACACTGCCATGTCATAATTTTCAACTATATTCTACAGGCAGACGCCCGTATAATAACGGCAATTCTAACACAGTGCGCCTATAGAAGCAATGGAAAACTTCCGTGTTTTATTCTGCAACAATTCACTGTTGCGGAGCGCGTGAGTCTAATTGCTGACGTCACCGGCAGTACTGACGTAATTTTGTAACGTTTTTAGACCTTAGACTGTGTAACGTCTTATTTTCTTTCTAAAATCGCCATAAAAACGTACATTTATCTTAGATACAGTTAAGAATATTAGCGGGAGCATGAACGCGCTGGCAGGAGGGTTGGGAGAATTTGAAGGCAATGAATACTTTTTCAGCGTTTTTGAATGTTAGAATCGAAATAGTTCAGCTCTGGCATTGAATTGTTGAGTAATAATTCACTGTTTGTCGGTCAGTTGTAAGTAGATACATCACTCGCGCTCCGCGCTCGTGATATGATCTACTTTACAACTGACCTCCAAACAGTGAATTATTACTCAACAATTCACTGCTAGAGCTGATCTATTTCTTAAATGAACTGTATACTGTAAAACAAAGTACGTAGATTTTTCGTTAGAATAACTGCACTGTAAAAATTTCCGTAAATTTTATGGTAGAATGCCTGGCAACCAGCTGTCAGTCCACTTGATTGCCCGTTATTTTACGGACGCACGTAAACATTGGCAGGAATCATCACGCATAGAAAGGTAGAATAAGACTTGTTACTTTTCGGTCATATAGCTCTTCAACACTATTATAAATGTATTTTCGAGTGCGGTCAGTTAACACAACTCTACCATATCGTGATTTCCACAAATGTTCTACAGGCAGACGCCAGGCTGTGGGCAATGGAACCCCATTTACGGTAGGAAACATTCTCGCCTCTAGCGGAACTCGAGCCCGGTCCGCTAGAAGCGAGAATCTTTCCTACCATAAACGGGTCCCATTGCACACAGTCTTTCATTATCACATTCTCATCGCCCTGATATGACTGAAATACTGTTGAAATGGACGTAAAATCGCAAGTCATCCAGGGAATTTATACGTACAAGATGCGGAATACGCAGTAAAAATCCCTGATAAGGAAAAGTTTTTGTAAAGTTTTTGAAATTGTCCATAGGGTATGCGAGGCAATCCCCATTTACCCAGTCATTCTGCTTGTAAACATAAATCATTGTCGAAAAAATATATCGGGTAACCGTTGATTAATCAGATATAATTATTATTGCCGTCCTTCTTTTGTCCAGCTTTCAGACAGATTCAATTAAATTTCCCTGATGTTTTTATTACTTTTAATGTATCTGAACGGCACTTTTTTCTTTTTGTTCATGAAATGAAAAAGAGATAATCTTGAAAAATTATTTATTTACTTTGTTCCCTCTCAAAATCAATGACCCTTTTGGGCAATTCGAACCGCCGCGTCATTACAAAACGTCCCTCCGGATATGTGCATTTAGCGAAGACTCAGATCAGCCTGCGCATCCGCCCTGTCTAATCGGCATATTTTCCGTTCAAACATGTTATTTAGGGAGTCTGGGCTACCCATACAGCGTCCAGCAAAGAGATTGCATGGAGGCGCAGGCGAGACTGAAGCCTCACTGGTCGCGTTAGTCCATAGGCATGCTTTTTGTGAGGCAGCCCAATGACTGTGTGTGATTGGGCGAGGTTGGAGGGCGGGAACAGAAAAGTAAGGAAACGAAAAATCTTATGATGATGCAACAGTAGGGCGTTGTTTCGATGTCGTGAGCAAAGATAGACAGACTGAGGAGGCAAAAACAGATGAGAAAAAAGGACACACACACACACACACACACACACACACACACACACACACACACACACACACACACACTTAATTCTTTCGTCGTATGACGCTTTGCTCAGAATATCTAAATAGGGCTTCATTGCAAAAATAAATCCGTGTTTTACATATACCTTTGTGTCGTCATAAAATATTGGTTTTCCCAATATTTCATTCGGAACACTTTAGCTCTTGTCAAGTACCTGTAACAGGCTGCCGCCAACGAATTTAAAAAAGGTGAGATAAGGAAAGGTTCCTGGAACTTTTTGACAATAAAATGATGGTAGTTAACACATTTTTGTATAACGTTTCGAATACTGTATAGCACTTTCCTTTGATCTTCCTTGGCCATGGCAGGAAAACCAAGTTTAAGCCGCTTGGATTCACGATCGGCATTTGGTATGCCAAGTCCAGACCTGTTTACTCTCAGACTTCGTCATGTGTAGTCAGGAAGGCAGCTAAGCGTATTTTTCAGTACTTATGTGTAGTTCAGGCATGTGGTAGTTGGATGGGGGTGGGGTGTTGTTTTGGAGGGTGGGAGGGGGGGGGGGGGGGGTGGAGAGTAGGGGCTATTTTGATTTTTTCCAAAAAAAATGACATAGTGATTTCTAACCTAGTCTGTAAATCAGTCCTTTATAGGTATGGTTAAAGCAGAAATGAGGAAAAGAGATGAGGATGGCAACTGATGCATCTTTGGCAAGGGCCTGGGTTCATACTCTTTTCTATCCTACCTTTTGTCTACTTATTAAGACCTTTTGGCTTGTTCCTAATAGACAGCAGCAAAATGTTTAAACAAACCTCAATTATCTCTGTCAGTAAATGATTTTATCTTCACAGGATAAAATATTACATCTGTTTGATCAACTTTTGATCGCGAAAACACATGACAATACAGTGTAGCTGACAAAAACAGTTAGCTATGAAGATATAAAATCAATAGACCATGACTTATATTGCTATTAATGGTTGTTGACTGGCAGTTGCAGTCTGACGTAATTTGATTGTTTGTTCACGCTGAAATGCACAGCTGAACCGTAGTAATCTGTGTTGAATAGACGCTTTAATAAAGGGCCAAAATGTCCAAATATGGTCCAAATCACAGGAAAAGGACTGAAAAACTGGATTGGCAATCTTGCGTAGTTTCAGATGGTTAAAACGTAGAGCGTATTTTTAAGCAAAAAAACGTAGAAAATACGCCAAAATCGTAGTTGTAAACAGGTCTGCAAGTCCATGTTTAGCGAAGAGACGTCGAGGTGCCAGCCAATGATAAAAACACCTCGACGTCGATTTTGAGGGACTAGCCATGAGATGAGATATACTACTTTTCAACGGTATTTCATGCTGGTTTAAAAATTAATATGCTACAGGTTTCACTATATTGCGAATCAGAGATTTTGTATTGGATTCTTTGAATGTGTAAAGCAATTAAGTGAGAAGAAGTCAGGAATTTACCATGCACATCCTTTTGTGACACATCATGGACCCTAATCAGCTGGGAAACTCTTTGAAGGTCATTTTTAAAGACACACTCATGTAGTGGAAAGTCTTCATCTGGTGAGAAGTCTTCACTTTTCTCTGACTGTGCCATATTTTACTGTTGTGCATGGAGCATACTCTTATTTTTGTTCCACCTGTGAAAAAGTAAGTATTGGTTTCCGTTTCACTGTACTTTACTCATCAAAAGGGAAAACCAGAAAAACAAAATAACCGAATGTTTCTATACGATCCAAAAGACAACTAAATGAAACATATGTCCTCCTTGACAGCTCTTCATTTCTGTTGGAACATAAATGAAACATATCTTAAAAATCTGCACCGCACAATAAAAAACAACACACCGCGTTTTACACAATCTATCCATCCATCCATCCATCCACCCATCCATCCATCCATCCATCCAGCCTTCCAACCACCTACCAATCTATTCGTCAATCGCTCGATCCAGCCATCCATCCATTCAGCCATTAATTCTTCCAATTATTCTTTCATGTTTTATTCCATCCATTAATCCTTCAAAATTTTCCTGTTTTTATTCATTTATCCATCTATTTATCCATCCATCGATCAATCCTCTATACTTTTTCCGTCCATCTATCAATCCATCAAATTAGTTATTAATCCATCCATCTATCCATTCATCCATCCATCCATCCATCCATCCAAACATACATACCAACATCCACCTTTCAAAGCCCTGGATGCATCCATCCATCAATAAATAAATCCATCTATCCATCCATCCATCTATCCATCTATAATACCATCAATCAATCCACCAATCCATCAATAGCCATCATCCATCCCTCATACCGTCAACCATCCACCCATCCATTAATAACCATCATCCATCCCTCATACTACCAATCCATCTATCCCATCGTTCATTTACCCATCTAATCTACCAGTCCATCTATCCATCCATCCATCAATCCATCCATCCATCCATCTTTCTAATAATCAATCCCTCCCTCCCTTCCTCAATCCGTCCCTCAATTCATCCATCCATCGGTCCATCCATCCATCCATCCATCCATCCATCCATCCATCCATCCATCCATTCATGATCTATACCTAATCCATCCATCCATCCATCCATCCCCTATACCGTCAATCTATCCACCAATCCATCAATAGCCATCATCCATCCCTCATACCACCAATCCGTCCACCCATCCATCAATAGCCACTATCCATGCAATCATACACTAACCCATCTAATCCGCAAGTCCGTTCATCCATACATCAATACAACCATCCATCCATCCATCTTTCCAATTATCCATCCATCCATCCATCCATCTGTCCATCCGTCTCTCCGTCCGTCCATCCATCGATCCATCCATCCATCCATCCATCCATTCATGCTCTATCCCACATATCATCAATCCAATTATCCACCCATCCATCCATCCATCCATCAGAAGCCCAGTAGGATACATCCATCCATCCATTCATCCATCCATCCAGCCATCTACCCATTCATCTATCCATTCAACCATTTATTCACCCAGCCACTTATCCATCCATCCATACATACAAACATACTGACATCCACCTGCCGCAGCCCTGGAAGCATCTATCCATCCATCCATTCATCCATCCATCCATCCAGCCATCATTTCATCCATCCATGCCGTAGTCCAATTGTCCATCCATTCACCAAATGATCCATCGATCCATCCATCGATCCATCCATCCTTCTATCTATCCGTCAATTCATCTTCTATTCATAAATCCATCCATCAATCGAGCCTCCAAATTATTTATCCGTAGAGCCTTTGATCCATCCATCCATCCATCCATCCATCCATCCATCCACCCATCCAATCATCATTCCATCCTTCCATCAATTTATACATCAATCCATCAACCCATCTGATTTATCTATTTGATCCATCCATCCATCCATCCATCCATCCATCTTCCATCCTCAGTTCTTCGCCGACCAATCCATTGAGTCTTCCATTTATCCCTCCATATATTATTCCTAAGCAATTAATCATTCAAAATTTTTCCTGTATTCATCCATTTATCTATCCGTTCATCCAACCATCGTTCATCCTTTATTCATAAGTCCATCAATCAATCGATCCTACAAAATATCTATCCATTGATCCTTCCATCTATCCGTCCATTCATCCATTCATCCATCCATCAATGAATCCATCCATCCATTTATCCATTTATTTATCCGTCCATCCATCCATCGATCGATCGTTCCATCCCTCCCCCTCTCCATCATACTTCCATCTATCGGTCCATACATCAATCCAACCATCCATCAGTCAACTTATCATCCATCCGTCCATCACACATCCATCCATCCATCCGTACATCAATCCATTCATCAGTCCATCCGCCGACCAATCCATTGAGTCTTCCATTTATCCTTTCATGCATTATTTCTTATCAATTAATCATTCAGAATTGTTCTTGTATCTTCCATAAATATATCCATTTATCCATCCATATATCCATATTTATTCATAAATCTATCCATCATTCGATCCTACAAAATATCTATCCATTGATCCTTCCATTTATCCATCCATATCTATCCCTCATATCACCAATCCATCCACTTATCCATTCATAGGCGTCATCCATCCCGTCCATTGCTTAACCCATCAAATTTACCAATCCGTCCAGCTATCCATATTTCTATTCATACATCCATACATCAATTACACCATTCGTCTAACCATCCATACCTACAGCCATCTGTCGGAACTCTAGTAGCATCCATCCTTCCATCCATCCATCCATCCATCCATCCAGCCATCCAACAATCCATTAATCTGTCCATCCATCCATTCATAAATCCATCGAAACATACATACCAACATCCACCCGTAATAGCTCTAGAAGCATCCATCCATCCATCCATCCCTGTCCCTCAATCTTTCCATTTATCCGTCCATATATCAATCCAGCTATCCATCAATCCATCCAATCATGCATCCATCCAATCATGCATCTATCCAGTCATCCATACATCAATCCATCCATCAATTCATCCGCCGACCAATCCATTGAGTCTTCCATTTATCCCTCTGTCCATCACACATCCATCCATCCGTCCGTACATCAATCCATCCATCAATCCATGCGCCGACCAACCCATTGGGTCTTCCGTTTATCCCTTCATGTATTATTCTCCATCAACTTATCATTCAAATTTATTCCTGTATTTATCCATTTATCTATCCATTTATCCATCCATCAATCCACCCTTATTCATAAATCCATCCACTAATCGATCCTACAAAATATTTATCCATTGATCCTTTCATCTATCCATCCATTCATCCATCCATCGATCGATCCTTCGATCGATCGTTCGATCGACCGATCGATCCATCCATCGATCCATCCATCCTTCGATCGATTGATCGTTCGATCGATCGATCCATCTATCCATCCATCCATCCATCCATCCATCCATTCATTCATACATATATTGATCCTTCTATCAATCCATCTATCCAAACATAATACCAACATCCACCGGTCACATCCCTGGAAGCATCCACCTAACCATCAATCAAACCACCCATTCATCCATCCATCGATCCATCCATCCTTCCATCCATCTTTTACATCCATTTAACAAGCTATCTAACCATCCATCCAACAATCCATTCATCCATCAATCCACCCATCCATCAATCCATCCATCCATCCATCCATCCATCCATCCATCCATCCATCCATGTATTCATCTATTCATTCATCTAACCCTCATATCATCAATCCCCCCACCCATCCATCAATAGTCATCCTTTATGTAACAAGTACAGATTTTCATATTTTTTAAATCATTTTAGATTAGAGTCAGTTCTGCAGACATTTCTGTCAGTATTATATTTTTGTAAATAATTGATGGCACAAATAAGCCATTGATTCACTTATTTGTATTTTAATCAAATTTATATGAGACAACCTTAAAGCCAGTCTCTTTAAGGTGATTATGTTTACCTGTCAAAACTGTATTCGCCTTGTGGCAAGTCTTTGTTACCTTCTCTATTGTAAATCCTAGGTAGATAATTGCTTGAGTAGTTTTTGTGAAGAGCCTTTTTCAGTGGCTAGTGTAGAGATAGTGGTAAATCTGTCCTTTCTTCTTGGTTGACTTTTGAGGCTAGAAGACATTTCTTGGATGGATGGATGTTTTGAAAAAATTACTTTCTTCATATTTCCCAGTCATCTTTGTATATTAGAAGCATGACTCTTCACAGCACCACTGAGACTTGACGTGTGAGAAGAGCCGATGAGTGTGATCTAAGCCCATAACTTGGATCATTTTTGTTATCTTGAGGCACGACAATAAAATGCGGAAACTACTAATAGTAGCTGTTTTGCTTGTGGACTAGCCGCGGCACAGGTTACGGTCCGGTTACATTTATCCCATCTATTTCTTTACCCAGCTAATTTACCCATTCAGCCATCCATCCATCTTTCCATTCATACATCCATCAATCTATCCATCCATCCATCCGTCCATCTGCCAAAGCCATAGAAGGATTCAACATCCATCCATCCATCCATCCATCCATCCCTCTATCCATCCATCCATACCTACATTTATCTGTCAGAGCCCCAGTAGCATCCATTCATCATTACATTCTTCCACCCATCCATCCATTCATCCATCCATCCATCCATCAATTTATCCATCGAGCCATCAGTCCATTCATTCATCCATCCATCCACCCATTCATTTATCGATCCCTCGTACGTCAGTCCATCCACCATCTATCCATTGCCCTCAGCAGTCCCTTCCATTCGTTAACGCCTCTTTTCTATCCATCCATCCATCCATCCATCCATCCATCCATTTAACTGTCAAAGCCCTAGTAGCATCCATCTATCCATCCATCCATCGTCATCATGTCCCCCATATACCCGTTTACCCATCTGATCCCTTCATGCATCGATCCATCCCTTTATCCATCCATCCATCCATCCATCCATCCATCCATTTAACTGTCAAAGCCCTAGTAGCATCCATCTATCCATCCATCCATCGTCATCATGTCCCCCATATATCCGTTTACCCATCTGATCCCTTCATGCATCGATCCATCCCTTTATCCATCCATCCATCGATCGTCCCATCCATCCATCCATCGCCATCATGTCCCCCATATATCCGTTAACCCATCTGATCCCTTCATACATCGATCCATCCCTTTATTCATCCATCCATCCATTGTCCCATCCATCCATCCATCCATCCATCCATCCATCCATCTATATATATATATATTCCATCCATCCATGCATGCATCCATCCATCCATCATCCCATCCACCCACCTATCCATGCATGCATGCATGCATCCATCCATCCATCCATCCATCTCATCCTTTAAACCACCCACCCATCTATCCATCAATCGACCGTTTGATACATACACACATAGGCTACATACATACATACATACATACATACATACATACATACATACATACATACATACATACATACAGAGCCCTAGTAGCATCCGTCAATCCATCCATCCATCCATCCATCCATCCATCAACCCATCGCTATCATCTATCCCACTCATCTATCAACCCATGTAAATCATCCATTCTGATCCATCCATTTGAGCTCATGTAGCACAGTGTGTAAAGTGCTGGACTGTATGCTGGTCTAGGGGCTCTGTGTTCCCGCTGGGAAGAAATATTTACAACTGTTCTATTGCAGTCTTTCATTATGACCCTCCCATCGTCTTGATATGACTGAAATACTATTTAAAGAATCAAAATCACACCATCCATCCATTTATCCATCAATCCATTCATCCAATTTACGTACATTTGGGTTATTCTCTGATCCATAAGGTTTCTCTTAGAAAACAATTAAGGGACATAACTCTAAAGGCAGAAATGTCAGGCGATGTTTACTCTTAGGTCTGTGATTTCTGTCACAGTTGGTCGGGCGTATAATTGGGTTTACACAGCAGTTAATGTCCTGTTCGGTTATATATACAATAAGAGACCCCGACAATATTTAGAACAGAGGTTTGTCTCAGAAATCAGGACAGTGCGTCAATAATTATCTCGCAGTTTCAGACACCTGCTGTCATAGTCCTGAACACATGACGTTACCAGTTCCGCTTCGCTTCACTCTAACGTCATGACACGCAAGCTGTTAGAAACTTGCAATTTTCTTATTTCGACACATCATACGCATAAACTCCACTTTTTAGTTCAATTGTACATAAAGTTAATAAAAACCGATGTAAATATTTCATATTTTTTCCAAAAACTACTTAGGTTTGTAACAATACATCTCCGTAGTCAGCAGCGCTACCTTTCACCCGTCCGCCATGATTGTTTTGATTTCGGAAATTTCCGATCAGTACCGGTAATTTCCGATCGATTGCGGAACTTTGACGTCACAAAATAAACGTCACAGCTCTTGAAGCGAATAGAGTACGTGCGTAGTAGGGCCAGCCATGAAGGGTTTGTGCGTCTACTGTGGGTGTAGCTTTTCTAAAAAAACTGCGGGTTATCTGCGTTATAGCGTCAACACATCAGTAGAAGGCGAAAAACTGGGCACATTTCTAGCAGGCAGGCTTTCTGTACCAATAAAGAGCGGACAGTTTCTATGCTACCAGTGCTTTAGAGCCGCGAAGAATCTACTAAAATACACAAGACTCTTTGAAGGCCGTAGCCGAAATGTTCTGCTGGTGACTATATGTTATTTATGGGTTAATGTTATGTTGAATTACTGTTGCTGTTAATTGTTAATTTTAGTTTTATATTTTCTTTTTAGGAAAGAAGAAACTACACTTGGATACTAGTGGCGTGATACTGAGGCGATACCTTCACCTATCAGCGTTTTTCTCTAAGCTTGAAGTCCTCTCCACCACTTTGTTTTTTCAGGAATAGCTTCTGTCCGCCTGAGATAGGCGTTTGTCATAAAAGTTCATGGTTCACGTGCTACTATGCCACTGGTTCTCTGTGTGTGTGTGTGTGTGTGTGTGTGTGTGTGTGTGTGTGTGTGTGTGTGTGTGTGTGTGTGTGAATGAGAGAGAGAGAGAGTACATTGTCAGATTAAATGAAAACATTTGGTTGTTTGGTTGGTGGCTTTTTTTGGTTTTTACGGCTCTTTGACACAGTATTTCAGTCTATATCGAACCGTCTCCCAGAGAGTGGGAGAAAGAAAAGGGGTAGGTCTGATAGGGAATAGAAAAAAATATCCAAACGCTCACCTACTGCAATCACAGTAGGCGCATGCCCTACTAGATACCAAACTAGTATGGCGCTCCACTTGCTGGATAGTGCAGAGTTACCCAGTACTATCACCCGACCATCACCCCATAAACGAATAGAACATTCATATACAGTGTCAGGACTTGCTATATAGACATATTTTTTAAAGACTATGAGACATAGATCTTCATGTAACTAAATCAAATCGTGTCCCAGGTATTATCTTCTAATGCTAACAATGTGGGCAGACTGATTTAAGCCTCTGTCTACGTTTTTCTATCCAAAACTTACGTGTCTGTGTTCAGATTATATTGGCTGCAATACTTCCGGGCTGTTGGTATGTGACATGTAAATGGATACATTTTAAGCGAATGTGTTAGAAATACATGTAGTTCAGTTTCAGCCTGCAGAAGTGATATTTGTGAGTAATAAATAACCATTTGTCATCGAGTTCTTCTATAGTGATTTATAACTTAAGGTGGTGATGTATGGCAAATGCAAGAATCTGCATAAAACCATAAAAAAGTAATGTAACTTCCTGAAAGTTAGCAGACTTCTTATTTTTGTTGTTCTTTACAGTTTAGTATATAAAATAGACGTACATGCTGCTTAAAACGGTGGTTTTATAAAAAAAAGATCAAAGGGTAATTTTCTGCGAATAAATCTGAAAAAGTAATATCGTTATTGAAAATGTACGTAATGCTGAAGGTGCATTATTGCACGATGAAGAGCGTCCTAGCTATTATCTATTCCAACTCTTTCTCAAATAGTAATGTAGACCAGATGAAAACGATAGCTTTTTCTCAAATGTTCAACCATATACAAAGTAAATGTACACTGGACGCATTTATTAAATATATGGTAGGCAAGCATACAGGTCTATGATAACACCAACAATATAAATAATACATTACTGACATGATCAGTGGTGTGTAGATGAAATTGTTCCACCTTGTTAAAATAGTCTCAACTGTCTCACCTGTGTGTTTTGACCAAAAAATTTGGACACAGACTGCATCTTTTTTCATCTGCTCAGCCTGATAATGTGTGAAAGAGTTTGAAAAAAAAAAATGCTAGGACGCTCTCCATTATGCGACAAGGTACTCACTCTAAGCATTAAGTATATTTTCAATAACGATATAAATTTTTTCAGATTTATTCGCAGAAAATTACCCTTTGATCTTTCCTTATAAAAACACTTTTCAACATTAACAAATCAGCATTTTGTGATTATAAATTATGAGAAACAACATAAAGAAGGCATCTGGTAAGTTTTGGACAGCTCAGTGTTATTTTGAGTATTTTATGCAGATTTTTGTCTTTGTCCCAAATCAGTGATTATCACCACCGTAACATATCGGTATCAGTGCATGCGCATTCATGTCAAAACGGATGTCCCTGGCCCTCTTATGTTGTGCCTGTCAACAGAGCCACGGGAGGGCCGCAGCAAGTGTTCCTTTGACATTAAATATGGAGCCTGGCCACGTTTCCTGTTAACTCACTAGCGGTTTCAGAGGAGAAGTCGTTTTAAAATGCGGACGGACGGACGATGGAGCCTGCCCCTCCTATAAGCTCCCCCGGAGCCGCTGGCTCACATGAGCTAAAAAAGCTCTGTCTCGCCAGACACTGATGTAAGTCTGTGCTGGTTATAATATGTGTCCATATTCAAAATGGGCAGATAGACTGGATTTTTGGCAATTCTTATGTCTCCTGACAAACCTAAATTTAGTAATCATTTTCTATTAAACAATTAACAGGATTTAAGCTTAATCCGATACTATCGGTTCACCAGTGTATGCAACTAGATGGTTGTCCAGGGACAACTTGTCGAGCCCGCTGCTTGCCTTAGTCACCCATAAGTAAAGACTAACTGCTTCACTCACTGACACTTATTAGAGAGAAGCCAAACAATATCATGCTTATACAGCATATTTCTTTTTTAAACTTTCATTAAGGAAAACAAGTAAAACTAATGACTCTAGCAAGCTCAATGTATGACTATTTTATCATTTTACCTTCAAGTGTAACCTTAACCTTGGGCCTTCCTGAACAAACATTTCTACTCATCAATGAGAACAAGTGTGCCAAATTATTTTGAAATCTATTCTGGAGAAGATTCGTTTCATAAATGACCACTCGTGTAAGATCCTCTATTATCATATGGGCATTTATGCCATGTTAGTCACGTGACCAGGACCATTTGACCAACATTTTGTTCCTTTGTCCCCTGGAGGCTCAACATGAAATGGATTACTATCGGCCCAGCGGTTTCAGAGAAGTCTTTTGTAAATGTTGATTGACGGACGGACGATGGAGCCTGCCTATCTTATAAGCTCCCCCGGAGCCGCTGGCTTAGTTGTGGTAAACAAGAGGGCCATGAGGCCCTGAATCGCTCACCTGAGCAAAAAGGTTAAAGGTTAAAGGTCAAACTAGGGTCATAATTTGAAGAAATCTGATAGTTTGCAACCATTTCCAAATGGTTTTGAAGAAGACGATTTTTGAATGTGTTCCTATGTATTGCTATGGTTCAAATCCTGGACCCCCTGGGGCAGGGCCATTTTGAACCCTGGGGTCATCATTTGAATAATCTTGGTAAAGGACCACTAGGCAATGCTAAAAGCTAAATTTCAAGCCTCTGAGCCAAGAGGGTCTGAAGAAGAAGATTTCTGAATATTTTTCTACGTATTTCTGTGGTTCAAACCCAAGCCATTTTTGACCGTGGCACCATCATTTGAACAAACTTGGTAAGGGACCACTAGGCGATGTATCATACAAAATTTCAAGCATCTGCACTAAGGGGTTCTGGAGAAGAAGGTTTTTAAGTACATTTTAATATCGAACCCAAGACTCCCTGCCCCAGGGCCATTTTTGATCCGAGAATCACCGTTTACACAAACTTTGTAGGAGTCCACCAGGCAATGCATCATACCAAATTTCAAGCATCTGAGCAAAGTGGTTATGAAGAAGATTTTTTAAATAGTTTCCTATGTATATCTATGGCTCAATTTCAGGACTCCCTGCCGCAGGGCCATTTTGAACCCTGGGACCATCATTTGAACAAACTTGATAAAGGACAACAAGACAATGCATCATACAAATTTTCAAGCATCTGAGCCAAGTGGTTCTGAAGAAGAAGATTTATGAATATTTTTCTATGTAGTTCTATGGTTCAAACCCAGGACCCCTTGGGGCGGGGCCATTTTAGACCCTGGGGTCATCAATTGAACAAACTTGGTAAAAGATAACTAGGCAACGCTGCATACCCACTATCAAGCATCTGAGCCAAGTGGTTCTGAAGATAAATATTTTTTAACTATTTTTCTATATATTTCTATGGTTCAAACGTAGGACTCCCTGTCACAGGGCCATTTTGGATCCTGGGGCCACCATTTGAACAAACTTGGTAAAGGACTACTAGGCAATGCTACAAACCAAATTTCAAGCATCTGAGCCATGTGGTTCTGAAGTGGACGATTTTTTAAACATTTTCCATGTATTTCTATTGTTCAAACCTAGAACTCCCTGTCCCGGGGCTATTTTGGACACTGGGGCTACCATTTGAACAAAATTGTTAGAGGACCATTAGGCAATGTTACATACCAAATTTCAAGCATCTGAGGCAAGCAGTTTTGGTGAAGAAGATTATTAAGTATTTATCAGTTTCGAACCAAAGACCCCCTGCCCCGGGGCAATTTGTGCCCCTGGGACCACCATTTGATCAAATTTGGTAGAGGACCACTAGGCAATGAAGAGTTTTAAGTATTTTTCGAACCCAAGACCCCCTGCCCAGGACCATTTTGGACCCTGGGGCCACCATATGAACAAACTTGGTAGAAGGCCACAAGGCAATGCTACATACCAAATTTCAAGCATCTGAGCCAAGCAGTTGTGGAGAGGAAGATTTTTAAGTATTTTTTAGTTTCGAACCCAAGACCACCTGCTCCAGACAATGCTTCTTACCAAATATCAAAGCCCTAGGCCTAGTGGTTAAGTATTTTTAAGTATTTTTTAGTTTCGAAACCAAGACCCCATGCCATTTTAGACCTTTGGGCCACCATTTGAACACACTTGGTAGAGGACCACTAGGCAATGCTACATACCAAATTTCAAGCATCTGAGCCAAGCAGTTCTGGAGTAGAAGATTTTTAATTATTTTTTAGTTTCGAACCCAAGACCACCTGCTCCAGATAATGCTTATTACCAAATATCAAAGGCCTAGGCCTAGTGGTTTCAGAGAAGATGTCATTTAAAGCAAATTGGTGACGACGGACACTGGGTGATCACAATAGCTCACCCTGAGTCTATGGCTCAGGTGAGCTAAAAAAACACACTTAAAACAAGAACATCCCATATTTTGATATTAGTTTCTGACCTTGACCCCAGGGTCATAAAAGGTGGCGGAGTGGTACTGAGTTAATCTTTTGACAAGTAATTAAGTAAGTAAGTAATTAAGTAAGTAATGACTTTATATCACGAGAGTGACCCTGAGTCCTTCTTAATACTATAATAATATGTGGTCTACTATTCAAGTAAAATTTCTCTTTAATTATCACAAATTTACATTTTAAGCGACGCTGCGTTGTTCCATGGTCGCAATTTTTTATGGATCGATTTCAACTCTGCACACATTTTACAGACTTATTATAAATGTGCTTCAAATTTTTTTTTTTCGTTCAAAATATTTTAGGCAAAATTTGGTCAGTTTCAGTCTTGCATATGATAGATATATATATATTGTAGCAAGTTTGTGTAATCAACTTCTCCTACAGTTTTCGATGAATCAAATTTAAAACACTGTGTTCATATGTGGCACATATTTGAAGATATACATGCAGATTTGTAAGGTTCAGCGTTTGTACAGCAATATATGCAGCAAGCTGCAGGTATCAAGACAAACTACAGTTTATGACTAATTCATTTGAGACCATGCACACACTTCCATGGGTTTGTTATATTTCTGGATGGGGTGTGAGGCATGATGGGGATCACAAGGCAGGGTGGGGGAGGAGGCATAACCTGTGTCTTACAGACAAAATTTTCACGATTGTTTTCAATATCTTCTGCATTTATATGCCCTAAACCAAAGAATAATAATGGTCAAGAGTATGTATTGTTAATTACTACGTTAACAAGCTTGATATTAATGAATATTTATGATGGAAAACTGTTAACTAAGTATGCAAGGTAGTATGATACAGATTGTCTGTCTGTCTGTCTGTCTGTCTGTCTCCAAAAATATTTACATAAATCATTTGAAATGAATCTAGGCATTGACGATGGATATATTGAGCCGCGACACGATAAAAACCAACAATGTGGTAGAGCGCAGATTCAGATTAGCCTAGACGATTGTCCATTCTGATCAGAGTCTTCGCTTTGCGCTTAAAGTGTAGCCAAGGGCCTTAGCTACCTCCATGCGGACTGCGAAGACTATGATCAGCCTGGGTAGATGCCCAGGCTGATCTCAGTCTGCGCTGGGCACACAACCGCTTTGTTGGTTTTCTCGTGTCGCGGCTCAATTATTATATTGATCAGCCACTGCTGCATCATGCAGAAGAGCATGCGCATATGCTGAAAAGTAATATCGGTCTTCTTTAATACGGCGTCGATACATGTCGTTTAACCAGTAATGTGTTCTACTGACTGTCTTTTGTGAGTTATACTGCCTGTTGCATACTCACGGGGGTAATACCAATTTGCATACCTGTGCTTTCAACCGAGTCAGTCAATTACCATACATGCAAAAGTGGCTGTAGACCGAGACAATCGACGGCCGTACTTGCTTGGTCGACAGCCATTAACAATAGTACCATTTACCGCTATTGGTAATGCTTACGATCGTATTCTCGGTCGAAAGCCACTTCGTATAGTACCGACTCGGTCGAAAGCACAGGTAGCCAAATTGGTATTACCCCCGTGATGCTGTATGGTGTCAACCATAATAAAAAACGCATTTAACGCGGCAAGGACATGGGTACATGCATACGCTTCAGCAGACAGCATACTGTAGAACGAAGGCAATGAACCTAAATGGTTGACCGGTGCTGCATCAAACAGACGGTGTACATAATTTACATCATGTCCGCATGTTCTTACGCTTGGGCTGAGTGTTGACAGTATTTAGTTAGATAGAAATTGTTAGGTCTTGCTGTAACTGTGATGTTTAATGAAATGTCCTTATTTAAATTCTGCTTTTGACGTTTGTTTGTGGAAATACAAAAAGAAAAAAACGTTAATAAGAAATAAAACCATAAACATTTAACGTATCTCCCTGAAAGTTAACGGACTTTGATTGCTATTGTTCCATATAGTTTACAAGGCAAAAAAGAGCGACATGCTGATTCAAAAGTGCTTCCTAAGGAATGATTAAATGGTAATTTTCGGCGCAAAAAAAAAAAAAATAATACATATTAATATTAACATTTCAACACATGCAGCAGAGCGTCCCAGCAATTATTTATTAAATCTTTTTTTCAAGAGCAAATAAAATCAGTAGCTTATTTTCAAATGTTCAACCCTGTATAGGGTGCGTGCCTACTTGATGCGCAATTATTAAATGTAGGATAAGCAGATATATAACTATAACAAGAGGCCCAAATAGGCATGCTACGCTCACTTGGGTATTTTGACACAATGTATCAGTGTCGTCTTATGGATGGTCCATGGCGTAAATTTGCACAGGCCCATGCGATACTTTATATCTGCTATACCAGGATCCCACTGATGCTACACTCAAACTTTCAATCAAATATCTGTAATAGTTCTTGAGAAAAAGTTGAGTTTGGTTGTTTCTCCCGTTTTTGTTAGAGGCTGCCATCTTGGATAATCGAGCAGACCTAATTTTGCAGTTATGAAACCCTGCAGTCATGTTCAAGTTAAATTTGACCGCAGTAACAGTAGAAGTTGTTTACAAGATATCTTTAGACATAGGAATTTTAGCAAAATTACGTATGTAAACAGAAAGTAGGTCGGTGTCACAAAAGTCCGCTACGGATATTTCCCACATTTTTACAATCCACAATATCAGTGTTCCACTGATGTTCCAAGCCAAAAATTAGCCAAATAAAACAAGTGGTTCTGGAGAAGAAGTTAATTTTGTTATGTTGCTACTTTTAATAATATGGGTCATCTTGCATTCTCTACCTAATATAAGACCCTAGGGTCTGGCCATGTGCTATATGAAATTGAAGAACCATTGGTCTAGCGGTTTTATAGCAAAGGATGTTTTAGTAAGTTCTTTTCAATTGGTGGCGCAGCACGCACTCCGGATGCATTGGAATGACAATAACTCATAATGGCCCTTCGAGCCAGGTGAGCTAAATAAATACACTATTGTGACCAAGACAGGTGTGCAAGTGAAATATTTCAAATCATAAAAAGTGGACTACCCTGTGTATTCTTCATAAATTACACAAATATTTGGACAAAGGCTTCTTCTTATTTTTATCTGTTCAACCAAACAACAAGTGAAAGAGTTCTTAATGTATTGACGTATTTTTATACCTACTGTATTAACATTTTCAATAACAACGTTATTTTTTATAGATTTTTGCGCAGGAAATTACCATAATATAAACCTTTCTTAACATGAATAAATCCAGCCATTTTGTGATTCTAAATTGTGAGAACCAACATAAAGAAGACATCTGCTAACTTTTGGGGTATATGCTATATTTTTGGAAGCATTTTATGCAGATTTTTCTATATATTGCCTACAAATCAGTGAGTATCACCAAATAATCTTACGAGTAAACGACAAATAGAGTAGAAGAATTGATGATTGTGTTGTTTTTTGTGTTAACCAACTTAATTGAGTAGCTGTTTCCTAATCTATCCCATACTCTTGTAAGGTCTGTAATTTTCACCGTGCGTAGTAAGATCCCCTTTGCTGAGCCAGAAAACCTTCAGACGTGGCAAGACCACCTTAGTTTCCGTTTCTTGACCAAGGTCAGGAGCTTATCATATCGTCCGATGGCAGCCCGCGAACCTATTCATTGGTTATGGTGCTACTAAGTGTTCAGAAACCTTCGATAGCATCTCATCTCGAATGCCTGCGTTTTTTTTCTCTAATGCTGATGTCAAGGTCCACGATTAACATGCATAAAGAAATGAGCGCGCGATAAGACAAAGCCAACAAAGTGGCATTTGCTTCCAGCACAGACTCATATCAGCCTGGGCATCTGCCAAGACAGTCTGATCACAGTCTTGGCTGTCTGCATGGAGGTAGCTTAGATCCGTAGCTACCCTTTAAGCGCTTACCGAAGAGTCTGATCGGGCTGAGCGGTTTCCCAGGTTGATCTGAGTCTGCGCCTGGCGCTCGACCACTTTGTTGCTTTTCTCAATTATGTAGATGACAAGATAGCGCATCAGATCAGTTTCATGTTTAATCCAAGAGATATCAAAACTTACTGGTTTGAGACTGACTGTCCATCTGTATGTTCATGTAACGACAATGCTGCTCAAGAACAGTGACATCTGGGGACTTACTTTTACATAGCTGGACAAAACATTGCAAATAAGTGGACCAGTATTTTTTCTTTTCCCTCAGCCTTGCGCATACTCAGTAAAGCACCTTTCTAGACTTACTTAATAAAATTCGTTCCAAAACTTTTTCCTGATATTTAACGACAGGGACCTCGGCTATTTATATACGATAGATCAGAGGATATCAGAGGAACCGAACCCGAGACCCATGGGTCCTCTAGCCCGTAAACCACCAAAGCAACCAGGCAACTAGTATAAAAAGAAATTAAATGACAATTGACACACCCATAGATGAGCAGTGCGCAAAAAATTAATCCGGTTACAGGTATTATTACTTTCTTACTGTATTTGTCGGATCCATACTATCTTTACAAGTTTGGAATATGCCACTATCAGAGGACAAAGGCAGGAGTCGAAGACTTAAAGAAACAAAACATTACCACAGATAATATCTAGTCAAAGCCCGGCCCTCGTAGCATGTTACATTCCTTCTCAGATGTATTGAAGCAAATTATATAACACGGTCACAGAGAGCAATGTTATGAAATTGAGAGAGCAACGGAGTATGCTAACTTGCATTAAGGTTTCAACAGTTATTCCTCTTCTTCATTTCTGCTTTGGTTGGCGGTGTAAGCGAGGTAACTCGTACTTTAGAAATGGCTGCGTTACTGATTAAATTATAAGCCCTGGATAGCTTTTATATCGTTTATCGCGACAAACAAGGTATCAACTATACTAACACATTATACATACCTGATGACAATTTTATCTTCCAGGATTATACTTTATAGGCGAGCGTCAGCAAAGGGAAGTCCCAGTACCGTTTATACGCCTTCGGTATGCCGCGACCGGGATTCGAACTAACGACCTCCCTTGCCCAAAGGCAGACGCTACACCACTTGAGCTATCAGGGCCTTGCAAGCAAACAGGTAGAAGGCGAAAACACTGATCACACAATGTGCGAAAATAAAAACAATTGTAAAAGCACTTTGGCCAAAATTCATTTTGTACATACGGCGCCGCAAACGTACAGCATGTATGTTGTCACGTCAGGTCAAGGACACGCCATCCGTAATAAATATAGCGACTCAACAAAAGACATGCAAGTTTAAATAGCTAAGGGTGTTTCGAACAACCATGTAACATATCTGATCCTAATAACTGATCATAATAATCATCTACATCAGTTGATTATGTCCACGGTTTCCCGACAAATTGCAATAGAAAAGGTTTTTGATAATGAGGTTCTGCAGGAGGATCAGCGGAACGAACCCATAACCTGCAAATCCTTGCAAAGAATGAAAATGATGTTGCTGTCCCCTTCTCTAAACGATGTTCCCCAGGAGGCTAAAAGAAAAGCGTCCATAGTTGCACATTACTAGCACAGAGTCTCTACATAATAAACAGAGAAGGGAATATAGCTTTGAGAAAATCAAACTCTTCCATTTTATGTATTTCAGGTATTTTGAGAGGAGCAAAGCATATGCACTGTATGCCATGCTCCGATTCTAAGGAAAAGATCTGTTACCATAGCACCTACTGATTTACCAACTCTCGTGCTTAGTACTTTCACAGAATGATGTCTCGATGACGTCACTTTGACATCAATACGAAGTCTTACTTGTTATGGTAACAGATACATGACGCCAATTTTTGCAATGACAGAAAATACTGAAATTCTTTCAACAGAAACTTCAGATTTTCTCAAACAAATTATCAGTCTCAAGTCATTTCACAGGAGGCATATGACGTTGAAATGACGTCAGTACGACGTCATTTCGACGTCATGTGCCCGCTGGGTTAATTCCTTGATAAAAGTGAAAAAATCAGTACCAAGCCATACATTTTTAAAGGTACATTCTCGTATTTCATTATGAAACAATCAGAAAGGAATGAAACGGATTTGTTGTATGCAACACAATTAAGATTTCTGCAAAATATCTTCGGCGAATATATCTTTGTCACGGAGGAAGAGACGATATATAAGTGCGTACCTCACTATTTATTCATTTTATGAATACTAAAGTAAATAACTTAACAAGGAGCATTAATCTCAAATCAGTTCACGTGTGTTCTTTTCAATTAACTTATGATCGCTAGGCGTATCTATCTATCTATCTATCTATCTATCTATTCTGCGAAAATATATCTTCTTAATTTCTTCTACTTCAGTGACCGTCACAAATCTTAAATTTAGTAGATGAAACAACTTCCACAATATTAAAGTAACGAGAAATCTAACAACAACATCGTATCTTTCCGGTCAAAAAGTTGGCAATTATTATTATTATTATATATTAAGTTCATAATTAAGATAGATCTTAATATTATTAAGATAATACTTATTCCTTACGAGATTCAGAAGAACTGGAGGGAGGTAAAAGCAGACGCTTTTACCAAAACCTGTTGGTAACACTCCGACGCAGTTCCTCCCATTGACTACATTTCGAATTATTTTTACTTGCTCTTCCTTCAAATCAGGTAGTGAAAGGCGCTGTTTCGCAAGTTCAATTGCATTGTGAAGCTTATCATCAGCGTACATCTCCATGGTGTAGCAGACGACGTTAGCTATACCAGGCACACGAAAACCACGTACTGTACCTAGATTGCTGCTAAACCCCGGAACAGACGGAATGCCGGAAAGAGTACACACTATCTATCTTCGTAAACTGCTTAGGCACTGGCATGATCTCCGCTTCATGTTGTGAAAAATGAATGATAAGAAGCAGGCGAGTGAGTCTATCTAAAGATGACAGGTTAAATTATAGTACAGAAAGGACAAGAGCCCTAAAACACACACACACACACACACACACACACACACACACACACACACACAAATCCATTTTATTGTTATTTTATTAAAAAATATGAAATTTGGAAATTTTATAACAGATGTTACTTATACATGATGTTTTAATATGACACCAATAATCCTAACTTTGAGTCCTAACATGACCGAAAATTTTCCAGTACGTATTTAGGTGCGGAGTACGGAGGTAATGTTTGTGGTTTTCATACCCGACCAGTATTATTTATTGAAAAAAAAAATATGTTGTCGTTATTTTATACTCTCCTCTAAGTCTTTTCCCTTGCAATCGCTCTCTTTTCAATAAATTGTCTTTATTTCATACCCTAACGTTGACGGTAGGTTCAACTGACTCGTATCGGAGCGCACTGTTACCTACTTGAGTAACAAGACCAATATTTGTACTACCGGCACTAAAGTACCGGACTTCACCTTCAGGATGACGGATATTCACGGCTTCAGACGGAAAATTCGGAGAACTTTGGCCTTTATCCAAAACATGGCAGCGAAACATTTTTGTTTCGCGACTACAGGAGGAAAATAGAAAGATGTGATAACTTAAAAGGCGAATCACAAATACTTTTATGGTTTTCTTGCAACCTGTAAAGATAATCTATCAAGTACTTCACTTAATTACTGTGGGTATTATTCGTAATAGGAGAATTCGGACCGAATTTTGATACAATTCGTAATTTCAAGTTTTTGCCGTTGATCAACACATGACCCTACGGGAGGAGCATAGTGGATCCCGGCTAAGGGTCAGTAGTACAGGACTACTGCTGTCATGGAACTGAAAGGCAGGGTGCTGATTTATTCAATATTGGGGTGCCCACATTGCATGCGTGCTAAGTCCAGCTTACAGGAAAAGGGAATTCCATACACTGATGTTAGTCTTGACAAATACCCACATTCGAGACATGAACTTCAGATGCGAACAGGCAAGAGAACTGTGCCACAAATATTCTTCAATGCAAAACATATTGGTGGAAATGAGGAACTTCAAGAGCTGGTAAGATGCAACAAAATCATTTTTTATTGTTGTTCTGCTAGATCAAGCAGGTCACACCTCAGTGAGGTGTGATAACCACAGACTCTTGGGTTTAGACTTTTATCAGTGGAGCCTCAATGAAGTCTCAATTTATACTTGTATAAATTGTTATACTTGTATAAATTGAGACTTCATTGGGGCTGTATACTGATCAGAGTCAAAATCCCAAGTGTCTGTGTGTGATACAGGGAAATAATGCAGACCACAGCAAAACACCAAAAACCACCCCAAAATCTTCACAAACCAGTTAAAAACATTTCTAACCTGTTTCTAAATATTTTTTTGATACTTTGGAGATAATTTTTACCAGCTGATTTATCTTATAGCACCAAAAAGACCACTTATGCAAACAAACACTTAGGCATTACTGTTAATACAATTAATATTAATGTATTGTAATGATAATTATTATTATTTAATCACCTAGAAATAATATAGTTGTCGTTTTATAATCCTCAAAAAAGAAAATATAATTGCAGGTTTTTTCACACTTTGCCTGTGTAATGTTATAGCACATTAAAAAATAGATAAATTTATTAAAGATTCCAAGTTGTTAATACAGTAAAGTTGTTGTTGATAGGCCAACTTGAAATAGTCGAACTTCACTGGCTCGAACTCGGAAGGCTCGAACGCCATGCTTCGGTCGAACTGACTTTCCAGTCCCGGCAGAACTCCCATTCATGTTGATTTAACCTGCCACCTTTGGCTCGAACTACGATGGCTTGAACGCTCGAACCCCAAACCCGGTCCCTAGGGTACATTTTCTATATAAAAACCCACCGATGGCTCGCACTAATTGCCTTGTAAATAATTTCCATTTCTAAGCTATTGAGAACTTTTCTAGCGACCAGACTAAATGTAGATCGTATCTGTTTCAAGTATACTTAATCCTGGTTGATCTTTTCAGCTTGTAAATAAAAATATACGGTAAAAATATATTTCAGTGTTGTTTTATTTTATCTCCCAGAAAGTGCAAAAGGGTCAACGAGTGGCTTAAATTATGACCGATCAATAAAAAGGAAGTGACACTTGCTATGATATGAAAGCATAGTACATACAGCTTGACCTTGTGAGTTGGTCTTCAATGGCTCGAACTACCGATCGCTCGAACTTTTTTGGGTGGTCCCGGCGAGTTCGAGCCATCGAAGTTCGACTGTATATTGATTTAGATTAAATGTTCAGTGAAAGAGTTTTTGTAGTGGTTTGTACTAAATAGTAGTGATTTGGGACTGGTTTGTGGTGGTTTCCAGCAGTTTGTGGTAGTTTGTGGTGGTTTGCGGTATATATATTGTTGCGTACCTTTATGTAACATGCTCTTCTCAAATGTATTGTATATAACCGCCTACGTTTAGGGCAAAAAACATATTTCGTTTGAGCCCAAATAAATAAATTTAAAATTTAAAAATTGAAATTGGTATTTCAATGGACCGCAGGGAACATGGGACATGTATGAACTAATTCTAGCCTTCTCTGACTAACAAATCCTTCAGATAATTGTGATTGGTGGCTTTTAGTGTCAGAGCACATAAGCTTTAAATAATCCCAAAACATGAGTGCTCATATTTCAGCTGCTGTTGGCATATCAGTATGCATTTTTCTTCTATATAATAACATAATTGCAAAAGGGGAATAATATTTTTATCTGGTACATCCAACAATTAGAAATAACCTACAACATGTAAAACTTTCCAAAGAGTAAGCGAAACTTCTGATACTGACTCATCTAAAACATGTATCTTATGTATATTCATTTAATGTTATTTTGGTTCATGCAGGTAAATATGCAAAACAGTGAAGCAGTTAAGAAAAATGCTATTTTCATGAGATTGAATATATTTTTTTAGTGAAATAAATGCCGATATCGGGTGGTTGTGCATTTGGGGTTTGACTCTGATGTACTCTGACCGTTCATATAACACAAAAAAATGAAAGGTCAGAGAAGGCTGGGATTACTGTCTGAACCTGAATAATTTGCTGCCTAACTGAGTGATATAATCTTGTTTCAACCCCCATATCAGAGGCATTATTTTAACCTTACCTCTGATTTGCTTCTTGTAGATAATTTTATATAAAGGTTTCCCTTTTTCTTTTAATACTTAATTCTAAATTCAGCTCAGCACACAACAACATTTATGATACACAGACATAACCAAGTTGTCTGATGAAGAATGATCAGATAGACAGAAAAACAGCAGACAGTCATTCACTAGAGAGAGAGAGAGAGAGAGAGAGAGAGAGAGAGAGTGTGTTCGTGTGTGTGGGGAAGGTTGGGGTGGGGGTCTGGAAGCAGGGGGAATAGGGGGATGTTAAATGATCTAATATCTTGACCCTACCAAGAAAGTAAATTTGGATATGCAATCTCAGAAAACATTCCATTATAAACAGTTGTAAAACAGTGCAGCCACTGATCTGGGTCTACACTGACTACATAGACAGTTCTGTATGAATATTTAGGGTAAGTAACATACATATACGAGGGGTGTTCGAAAAGTTTTGCAAATGACGTAATTTCTCGATAACCACCAAACAGACAGAACTTCTGATTGCAGAAACACATAAAATTATGATATGCGTTGAGAAGTCTGAAAAACCGGTGCATTTTTTTAAAAAGGTTGCATTTTTATCTTCTTTGAAAGAGGTATACCCTAAAGACACTGCAAAATTTTACTTTAGTAGGCCGTAATTTATATATCAGCAGTCTTTGATTTTTCTTTATCTTTGTTCATTAAAGACAATGCCCAGACAATGCTGTCCTGTAAATATCGCGGAAATTATTTTTAATATAGGTTCCCTACTGGCCCGGAAATACGGATTATCCGTACTTTATGTTGTGGCAATTTCACACTTTCTACCAAAATTTGATGATTTTGTAATGAAAACAAGTGTATTAGCATTCAAAATCTTGTTAGCAAGAGCATTTACATGGGTCAATGGAAACCTGTCAATAAATTCAAATTAATACCACAAACGAAGCGTCTGCAAGCTTTCAAAAATGACGTTGACGTAAATTTCAGTAACGTCATTAGAACTGCGCATTGCTTTGCAAGGAATAAATCGATAAAAGTTGCAACGCTTCTAACTTCTGCATGGATATTGTAGAAAACGATGGACAAGCAAATGACAAAAATTAATTTTGTATTTACAAGGATATTCGACTTGAATGCGTAACACTGAAAAGATTTTTTATATAAAATTCGCCCAGTGGTATGACTGAGACCTATTAAAATGAGTTGTAACTCAATAAGGAAAAGTGTCTTTGTATAGTGTTTGGTATCATCTTAAAGCCAAAATACAGTGCTTTTAGTAAATGCAAAGCAGTTGTACCCAGCTTGTCCCTAAACAAAGTCATGAGGCCATTTGCAAATCTTTTCGAACACCCCTCGTAAAATAAACTTTTCAGATGAAGGATGAAGAGAAGTTTCAAGAAGCCATTGAAATTTTGAGAACTACTCCAGCTGGGCCTGATTCCCCTCCAGTCCCTGACCCTAGCTCTGCAGTAGAAACAGGAGGTCGGTATTTTGACTCAGAAATGTTTTTATTGAAAGGTTGAGATAAAGAATTATACATTTCTATGTGGTATATAAAAATAAAAAGATAAAAGATACAGTTATAGAGTGGGGAATCATATTTTAAGCTTTTATTGTCATACCTGAAAAAAGAATCATTTTCTCTGGCAGATGCAGGGGTTAAAGAATAAAAGTTTTGTAAGTTTTGAAAGAACCAAGAGCCCTCATGTATGTATTTGAAACTCACAAACCTCGGCTGCAAAATAAGCCAAAGTCTAAACAAGACCTGTCATAGGGACAGGATAGCTCGCCTGACAGCGCCTTGCCCATCACATAAAAAACTTTAATGTAAAACTTTAACATTTTGCTAATGCCGACGGTAACGGTAACGCTAAAACCAACACCGGGGGTAGTACAATAGCTCTTCCTGAACTTCGTTCAGGCGAGCTGAAAATGGATATGCTGAAGTAGTTTATATGATGGGCCACAACTGACAGTTTTATGGCTGAGTAAAAGAGCCCAGTTGTTCAAAACTAAGTCATTATAGTAGTAAACAAGTCATCAACTTTTCAAACTTATTGTATGCAAAAACACTTTCATTTTTTGACGAATAACTGTTGTAAGCTTTTGCAGTGCAAAAGCTTACAACATTTTTTCAGCAAAAGGTATTAGCACACTTGATTTTGTGTGTTCTAGAAGACTTAGGGTAATGACTACTTGACTAACGACTTTTGTTAGGCTAACAGTGCTTTAAACAACAAGTCCCTGTATCTCTGTTTTATCAAATGTCAGATCCAGGAGATATAGAGTGTGAGCCAGATGAGTATTCTGAGCTTGTGAAAGCTCTCAGAAAGTCAGGAATCATCAAGGATCACAGATCTGGGCTGAGAGTCTACAAGAACTCATTTAGTGGCAAGGATTTTGTTGATTGGGTTGTGAAAACTAAAGAATTAGGTGAGCTGTGGCATTTTGTTTGCATCCATCTTTTGGGACAATAAAGGTTAGGTTTTAAATGATCAGTGATTGTAAAACTCAAATTTAAATATCTTCAAAGGTTTCAATTTCGCTAATTACAGAAATGATTCTAATGAGGGTCACAATATCTGTTTTTCAATGAGAAACCAAAAAAAAAGAAGATTATCTCAGAATTCAATGGTGACTGAAAAAAATTATCTCAGCATTATCCTCAAAACTCCACCTTACGTGGAGCTGTGAACATTGACAACCCCGGATCAAGGGGGTGGGCTTTGGGGCTGCAGCCCCACCACTTGTGCCTGGTTAGATCAAAATATATCTTGTGACATCTCATTAGAATCGCGATTCTAATGAAATATCACAACATATATTTCAAGGCAAAAAAGGTATTTTCAAAAATTGTCATCAAATTGATCCCTAATTATGTCATACACTTTCAATCTCCACTTTCCCCCATTCCCGTACACATACATCTCGGCACCTCCCAGCCCCACCAGTTATCCAGAGCCCTGCCGATATGTTGTGGGCTGGATCCGGGCTTGATTGAAACAATCTTGTTTCAAGGCTTTGCATTACATTGCAAACAGGGCCCTTACTAGAATTTTAAAATATGAGCCCCAGGGGCATATTTGGGTAAAAGTTCGTGTTCCATAATAAATTTTATGAAGATATTTTCTCAAAAACTTAAACAGGAGTTTCCAGTAAAAAAGGAGTAAAGGACTCTATTTGGAGTCAGTGAGAAGCCTGCTTTTTATTGTTTGCTTGCTTACTAATGAATATTGGGAATTTAGGATAATTTTGGCCAGTTATTTTCATTTTACTCATAGAAGTAGAAAGCCAATCAATGTCTTGTGGATCGACATATCAAAATATTGTCTATTTCTGGGATAGATAGCATGAATGGGAAAATGGTTTTAAATCACTATTTTGTCTGTATGCATGTATTCTATACAAATGTGTGGGCAAGTGTGATAACTTACTCAGCCCAATTTTTAGTTCACCCAGGTAGATATTAGACTTTGCAAACAGAAAATTTTGGCAGTATTTAGCTGGAAAATGTGAGCAATAACTGACTGCCAGTGCTGAGGAAGTTTTGGAATCAGATACAGGGTGCCACAGTCAAAACTCTGGAAAAAGGATTTTTTCTTTCAGGGAAAATTCAAGGAATTTTGGGTTACTTAGGGAACTTGGGATAGGATTGAAAAGTCAGGGAAAAGTCAAAGAATCTGGTAAAGTAATGGCTACAGAGTCCTCAGAAAATATCCATACTCTGTTTGAAGGGAAAGGATATACTTTCTAGAGAGATTGTCAAGGCATATCTTCCTCCTCCTTTGGGGCTACTATACTGAACAAAAGTGAAAACGCTACAAGTGTTTTGTATTCCCATATTCTAGTTTGTAGAACCAGAAACAGTTCATGAATAGGAACCACATTTTAAAGTAATATGAGCCACGACACGAGAAAACCAACAATGTGGTTGTTCACCCAGCGCAGACTCAGATCAGCCTGGGCATCTGCCTAGTTTGATCATACTCTTTGTTAAATGCTAAAAGGGTAGCTAAGGGTCTAAGCTACCTCCATGCGGACAGAGAAGACTCTGATCAGACTGGGCGGATGCCCAGGCTGATCTGAGTCTGCGCTGGGCGCACAACCACATTGTTTGTTTTGTCGTGTCGCGGCTCATATGCATGTGTAAGGCCATGATACCAGTGGATAGCTATAAATGCCGGTTCAGATAAAACAAACACATTTCAAAGTGAACAGGGGTCCGATGTTCGGGAACAGTCTCTCAGTCATCTTAAACTCGATTTTAATAAAAGGGGTTCATGATACAATGGTCACTGTTTTGCCTTAGGTAAACAAACAGTGTACGAAAAATATAGTAAGAGAAAGCACACATCAATATGTGTTTTCATGTTTTTGAAAATTAGTGTTGAAATAGCACTATTTCTTTGAAAACACATAAAGAAACCATGAACAATAGAAATTCCCTTAAGTTAATTTGTGGTTTCCTCACATACTGTCGGGTAACGTAGATAAGAGAATTGAACTGAACTGAACTGAACACACATACTGTCACAATTTGGCTTGAGATTGACGATAGGCAAAGTGCATGATTTAGTGCACTACAAGAACAAGAAAAAAATGCTCAGAAAATTGATATACCAAAGTACATGTACAATCGAAAACTGAAATTTGCTATAGTTTTAATGCAAAGGGAGATAATTCATCATTTTGAAAAATAAGGCTTCGATTTCCTAGTTTTTCTAAATGACAGTTGTAAGTTATTTCTTGTTTTATCTATCATTCTGGATGTGACACTTCAGAACAGCAAAGAAATGTACATCTGGGCATGCGCATATTTGGTGTATTACAAAATATGCTAAAATCAAATAAGGTAAGTTAACTCTGTTATGAAGAGTATCAAATTCAGAATTTTATAGACATTCTCTGCTGATGGTCTGGCATGACTGAAGTGTTTATATTCAGGCAAAAAGTACCATTTTGTAAGTTACAAACTGTCCTCTGTAATGTAGAGTTTTCACTTTTGCTCAATATATTAAAGAAAAAATTTGCCCTCTGAGGGAGCAGAGCAGATTCTTTCCTTTAAGAGTAGTCCCCAACATCCAATAAAGTAAGCACTGTTGAAGTAAAGAGCTAAATTAACTTTTGGATCCGTAAAAAGGGTATTGAAATCTGTAAAATGTCAGGTAAAATCGGGAAAGTTGGGGAATTGAGAAGTGGAGATTAAGTGGCAACCCTGAGGTAGCATTTTAAATGAATTGTTTTCTTTTAAGACAGGGAGCGTGCTGTAGATATGGGTCAAGCTCTGATAGACCGACACTTTGGTCACCAGGTGAAGGACAAAGAAACCTTCCAGGATTCCGATGTATACTACCGGCTACTTGATGATGATGATTCCTCTGCTCTTAATGCTGGTGATTTGTCAGACTGTGAGCCAAGGGCAGGTAAGTGGGCACTAAGGCATGTTGTATTTATAACAGTGGCTTTTGATTTGTGAGACACAAAGCAGCGGATGAGTATAACTTTAAAGTATATATGAGCCACGACGTGACAAAAAACCAACAAAGAGGTTGTGTGCCCAGTGCAGACTCAGATCAGCCTGGGCATCCACTCAGTCTGATCAGAGTCTTCACTGTGCACATGGAACTAGCTTAGACCCTTAGCTACCCTTTAAGTGCAAAGTGAAGACTCTGATCAGACTGGGCGGATGCCCTGGCTGATCTGAGTCTGCACTGGGCACACAGCCACTTTGTTGGTTTTCTCATGTCGGGGCTCATATATACAACTGGTCTGATGAATCAGCCCAAGAGGGAAATGCAAGGATCAGGAACTTACACATTTGCTGACATGATGCCATAAACACCAAACAGGAAAAGAAAAATAGATAGCACACAAAGCAAAGTGAGTGAGTGAACTCGGGTTTAACGTCCCACCAACAACGAGGTCATATGGAGACGGGGCCTCGGTTTAAAGTCTCATCCGAAAGACCGGAGAAGCGGGGGATCGATCCTGCAGTCCCTTGACTGGTACACAAAGCAAAACAAAATTTAAGCATGTATATATCTGATTCTCGATATTTGTTTTTATTCAACAAACTTAAGTTAGAAGAGTAGGTGTATCATTTTGATACAGTTGTATGTTTGTGATCATATTACAGTGGCTCTGTCGAAGACATTGTTTGTGTCATTTATGACCTGCATTCTTATACCATTGCTATTTGTAGGCAATACATTTTAGGAAAAGTGTTGTGTTGGTTTTAAAGCTTATTTCTTTTGTAGCTGGTGAGCTTGGAGAAGACATCAGGAAGTTGATCTTGAAGATTTACAGTGCCTTCCTCTCTACTGATGGCAGGGTAAGAATTACAGATGATATTGTCTTATCACATATCGTCTTGTATTGAAAAAGTATTGATATTGATTTATAGAAACAGACATATTCTGTGCACAGTTTATACTTAAGTCAGTCTGAAAACCAGCATTTTGTTACAGTTTAAAATTCTTTAATTTATCCCTAATTAATCTACTGTCTTGGTGACACACAAATTGTGTAACCAAGAAAGTACTGTTAATGGGGGGAAATCTGACAATTACTTATTTCATGAAGGAAATATTTGCAAAGTTTTGGATTTGTGATTCTTATTATATTACTATGGATCAATGAAGGTCATAAGAATTTCTTGATGTTTTTTTCTCTGTCACAAAATTTCACACTCTTTTGCAAACACAATGTTTACAATATTTACAGTTAACACACATATCATATTAACTTCATATGAGCGGCGACACAACAAAACCAACAATGTGGTTGTGCACCCAGCACAGACTCTGATCAGCCTGGGCATCCGCCCAGTCTGATCAGAGTCTTCACTGTCCGCATGAAGATAGCTTAGACTCTTAGCTACCCTTTGAGCACTTAAAAAAGAGTCTGGTGAAGCTAGGCGGATGTCCAGGCTGATCTGAGTCTGTGCTGGGCGCACAACCACGTTGGTTTTCTCGTGTCGTGGCTCATATATTTGGTCATTTCATCCACTTCCTATAAGTGGCTTTTATATTTTGGTCATTTAAAACTGATGGTAAACCCAGACTCCTCAGCATTTCTGTCAAGGTAAATACAATATTAAGGTGAATCGGTTCATTTTTAGGGCAAGCAACTCTGCCATATCCAGTTTTACTGGAGTTATCTTTTGAAGAAAGGAATTGGCTGCACTGAAGGCAGATTATTTTCTTTTGACGGAGACTTCATTTTGGAAGGGCTACAATGTTCTGGAAAGCAAACAGAAAGTCATGGAAGTTGTTTCCGTTCGTAAAAAAATGGCCAACAAACTTGGAAGTGTATCCACACATGGTAAGAAAGGTGATCTGTCCAGTGACAGGTCTTGTTGTCACTTGCCTAATTATGTCCCCCCACCAAAGGTGAGGGGGGACATATTGTTTTCAGTGCGGATCCCGTCTGCGTCGGCGTCGGCGTGACAGATTCTTGTATGCGCGATATCTCTTGAACCAATGGATGGAATTTCACAAAACTTGCATGGATATATTATTTGGACAAGCTTATGAGCTGATTAGATTTTGGTGACCTTTACCTCATTTTCAAGGTCACAGGAGGACTTAGATGACAATTTCTTGTATGCACGATATCTCTTGAACCAATGGATGGAATTTCACCAAACTTGCATGGATACATCATTGGGACAAGTGTAAGAGCTGATTAGATTTTGGTGACCTTGACCTTATTTTCAAGGTCACAGGATGACTTAGATGACAATTTCTTGTACCCAATTTCTTGTATGTGCGATATCTCTTGAACCAATGGATGGAATTTCACCAAACTTCCATGGATATATCATTGGGACAAATGTAAGAGCTGATCAGATTTTGGTGACCTTGACCTCATTTTCAAGGTCACAGGAGGACTTAGATGACAATTTTTTGTACCCACTACGTCTCCTGAACCAATGGATGGAATTTTACAAAACTTGCATGGATACATTATTGGGACAAGTTTTTGAGCTGATTAGATTTTGGTGACCTTGACCTCATTTTCAAGGTCACTGGAGGACTTGGATGACAATTTCTTGTACCCACTATATCTCTTGAACCAATGGATGGAATTTCACCAAACTTTCCTGGATACTTGATTGGGACAAGTTTATGAGCTGTTTAGATTTTGGTGACCTTGACCTTATTTTCAAGGTCACTGGAGGACTAACATGGCAATTTCTTGTACCCACAATATCTCCTGAATGGAATTTTGCCAAACTTTCGTGGATACATGATTTGGGCAAGTTTAAGAGCTGAACAAAATTTTGGTGACCTTGACCTCATTTTCAAGGTCACAGGAGGATTTAGATATGTGAAAATTTCACTAAAATTGATGTATCTCTTTAAGCTTTGGCTTGATTTCCACTTTACTTTCATAGACATACCTATGGGACAGTCTCAAGAGTGTAGTGTGTTTTGATAACCTTGACCCCATTTTCAAGGTCAAAAGCTATCTTACAAATGCATATTTTTCCCTCTTTAAAATGAGATATCTTGAACCAGTGGATGGATATTCATCAGACTGGCATGAATGTATCATTGTGACAGGTTTAAGACATGTTTAGTAGTTGGTGACTTTGACCCATTTTTGAAGGACATAGTCTTCTATGTAGGATATCTTTAGAACCAGCGGATGGATTTTGTCCAAACTTGCATAGATATTTTATTTGTACAGGCTTTTTATTCATTAGAGGGGATGGGAAATGGGCTGGTGGGGGGACATCAGTTTTTCTCTGAAAAACATTTCTAGTTATTTTTCTGTTTAAACAGAAAGTAAACTATGCAGGAATAGGTGCGAGCAGTGAGTTTCAGCGTTATGTCCGTCTGACAAAGGAGCTGGCGAGAGTTCAGATAGCAGAGGCCAGTAGAGAGGAGAAGTTGGCATTCTTTATCAACATTTACAATGCTCAGGTGATACATGCCAATGTTACCATGGGGCCGCCAGTCAACCTATGGCAGAGGTATAAGGTATGTATAAATAAATAACTGCTTGATATTGTTGTGCTATTGTTTTAGTCTTGAGTGATAAAATTGATACAGACTGACCATACTATTCTTCCTTAATGTGCATAATTTGAATTTGTTTGGGACTGTTTTATTTATATTACTTTTTTAACATCCAGGGTTCTTAAAATGTCATCATGCACGTGGCTTTGTTGCACTATAAGGTTACCAAAGAGACATGTAGAAATGTAGTTCATTTGAAACTTACAATGATATGCTTCGTAACAAGGTTTTGAATTTTATGAAATGTTTCAGGGTCCAAACTGATGCAAGTAATTGTCTGTGAATTCCATATTGCTTGTAGTTCTATTATACAGCCTTTCTCATCTTAGAAAAAATCTTTAAGGAAGATGATAAACCCATTTAAGGTGCTGTATAACACTGTTAGCAAATAGTGCAGAGCCTGATCAGACTGATTTTGTTATAATAGCTGTATTAACTTTGTAACTGAGAATCTTGTAAAGAATCAAGAACACAATGAGCTGTGACACTATGTAATAATACATTAGCCCGTGGAAGTGATCTTTCACTGTGAAACATGGATGCAGTGGAAACTGGTATATGCCTGAAATTAGTTGCCATATTCACACCGGGTTAACTGTGTTTCCAGGTTGTTACGAAATGAAAAAGAGCTGTGTTACGAAACAAAAAAGAGTCAAAGTTCCAAAACTACTTGGTCATCATGGCTAAACAAATTTGTTTAGCCATGATGACCAGGTTGTTTGGGAACTATGACTCTTTCATTTGGTAACAGCTCTTGTATATACATAGTTAACCAGAGGTAATGTTGGTACACTTGTATAGTAGGCAAGTGTTTTTCATTCTTTCTTTATTATCTCTCCTATTTTCAGTTTTTCAACACTGTGAAATATCTTATAGGAGGCTACATGTACTCTCTTCAAGACATAGAGAATGGAGTATTGAGGGCCAACAGAAAAGGAGTCGGTAGGAAATATTTTGGTCATCTGAATTGAAACAGCTCAGATAGGGATAGAATTAACAAGACTATTTGGGTTAATTGTTCTAATTTCTCCTGAAAAATATCTTGTTGCCTCTCATTACGTTTGCCACAGCGGAGTTGCTCTAATGAAGGACCCTCAACTTATGTATGAGTAGAATTCATAATTCAGTATTACTGGATACTTTCTGGAGCTGTGTGGAAACTTGAAAACATTTGTATTTTTTCAAAAAAATCATTTTCACCATGTTGAACAATATGGTGCTACATATTTCTGAATACATGAACTCATAGTTTTCTACGATGTCAAAATTGTGTAAAAGGAATCAATATATGTCTAACAAGGAATAGATTGCATTGTGTAATTGTGACTTTGAATTACTGCATCTCCTTTGGGACAATAGTTAAATTTACTCTATAAAATGATTTACTCTGATCAATTTTTGTTTACTTACAGGTATGTTTTCCAAACCATTTGGTTCATCTGATCCCCGGCTAAAGGTGGCTCTGACAGAACATGAACCACTCATCCATTTTGCTCTTGTCTGTGGTGCTAAAAGCTGTCCACCAATCAAAACATACTCTGCTGATGTAAGTACCGAACGTTATTAATAATCAGGAAATATTTGTGGACGTTTTCCTTTTCGGAAAATTTGACATACCAGAGCTTCAGATAAAGTGGGGTTTTGAGGATAATCCTGAGATAATTATACCCCTGGTATACAAAGTATATAGGGGGTATATAGTTTTTGGTTTTTCCGTATATATGTTTGTGTGTGTGTGTGTTTGTTAAACTTTTTTTTCTGTCACAGATTTCTCAGGAACCACTACAGCTAGGATTTTGAAATTTGGTACAAACGTTGAGTATGACTAGTTGTACAGTGTAAGAGAGAATCAGCCTCCTGCTGCTTATCATTCCTTTTATTTGTCCATTTTTTCTTTCTCTCCAATTAATTTTCTGTCAAAGATATCTCAAAAACTTTTACAGTAAGGGTATCTGAAATTTGGTAGAAACGTTGGGTATGACTAGTTGTACGGTGTAAGAGAGAACCGGCCTGATCCAGCTTATCATTCCCTTATTTTGTCCAGTTTTTCTTTCTCTCCAATATCTCTCCATTTAAATTTTTGTCAAAGATTTCTCAGGAGCCACTACAGCTAGAATTTTGAAATTTGGTACAAACGTTAAGTATGACTAGTTGTACCGTGTAAGAGAGAATCAGCCTCCTGCTGCTTATCATTCCCCTTATTTCTCCATTTTTTCTTTCTCTCCAATTAATTTTCTTTAAAAGATATCTCAAAAACTTTTACAGTAAGGGTATCTGAAATTTGGTAGAAATGCTGGGTACGACTAGTTGTACAGTGTAAGAGAGATTCAACCTGCTCCTGCTTATCATTCCCTTTGTTTTCCAGTTTTTCTTTCTCTCCAATTTCTCTCCAATTAAATTTTTGTCAAAGATTTCTCAGGAACCACTACAGCTAGAATTTTGAAATTTGGTACAAACGTTAAGTATGACCATTTGCACAGTGTAAGAGAGAATCTGCCTTCTGCTGCTTATCATTCTCTTTGTTTGTTCATTTTTCTTTCTCTCCAAATAAATTTCTGTCAGAGATTTCTCAGAAATTACTACAGTAAGGGTATTTGAAATTTAGTACAAACCTTGGTAATGACTAGTTGTAATATGTATGAAAACATCAGCCTCTTCCTGCTTATCATTCCCTTTGTCCATTTTTTCTTACTATCCAATTAAATTAACCTTTTTTTTCTGTCACAGACTTCTCAGGAACCACTACAGCTAGGATTTTGAAATTTTGTACAAGTGTTTGGTATAACTACTAGTAGTTGTGTAGTGTAAGAGAATTTCAGCCTCCTTCTGCTTATTGTTCCCTTTGTTTGTCCATTTTTTCTTTCTCTCCAATTATTTTTTTTTGTCAAAGACTTCTCAGGAACCACTTTACCTAGGTTTTTGAAATTTGTTACAAAAGTTGGGTATGACTAGTTGTATCATATAAGAGACCATCAGCCTCCATCTGCTTATCATTCCCTCTTTTTTTTTTCTTTCTCTCCATTTTAATTTTTGTCGAAGATTTCTCAGGAACCATACAGCTAAGATTTCAAATTTGCTTCAAATATTGGGTGTGACTAGTTGTATTGTGTAAGAGAGTATCAGCCTCCATATATGTATCATTCCCTTCTTTTGTTCATTGTTTCTTTCTTTCCAATTTGATTTTTGTCACAGATGTCTCAGGAATCACAATAGCTAGGATTTTGATATTTAGGCAGAACATTGGGTATAACTAGTTGTATCAGTAAGAGAGTATCTGAGCCTCCTTCTGCTTATCATTCATTATCATTTGTTTTAAAGTTTTGTATTAAGTGTGGCAGTGTTACTTTAGGAGGTGGTGCTGGCCGGGGGTATACGCGAGCCCCTGCTCACATGCTCTAGTTTTCCTTGTTTTTTCAATGAAAACAAAAACATATGTTCTGATCCCTCCTTTGAACTGTCTTGCCTAAATGGCTGTAATTAGCTAAACATACGTTTTTATGCTGAAACATGGAAAATTATCCCTAAATCATCCCTGTTATCCCTTCTTATCTGGAGTACTGGCAAATGAAAGGTTCCTGAAAAGAAAACTTTCTCAAAGCGCTTATGATTTTATCAGTTCATAGAAGCACTATGAGATTTCTGAATTCAGAACTCCGAGATTACTTCCTTTTAGGATGATGGATATACTTCCAGGAGAAGCAACTCAGCTGTATTCATTTTTACTTCCCTTTTGAATGAGGATTAATTATTGAAGAGAAGACTCAGGACCAAATTCTTTCTTTTAAGGGTAGAATCCTTTTTGGGAGTGTTTCATGGCCAGGAAAGCAAACAGGAAGACACTGGTTTTATTAGCTCACCTGAGCCATTAGGCTCATAGGTGAGCTTATAGTATAGCCAGGAATCTGTCGTCCGTCCGTCGTCCGTCCCTTCAGAAATCTTCTTCTCCAGAAGCAAAAGGCCTATGACCTTGAAACTTGGTATGTAGCATCGGGCATTTGGGCATTAAAGTTTATACAAACGATGACCGTGCGGTGACCTTGACCTAATTCATGACACAGTCAGCTTTGGTACCTTAGGCTTCTATATGGGAAAACACTTAAACAGTTGATTTCTCAGAAACTATTTAAGTCTAAGGTACAATATTTGGTATATATGGTCAACTAAATGAACAGCTGAAGATATTATGTCACTTAAGGTCATGGGCATTCTGAAAGCCATCCGTTGTCAAGATTTTCAAACATCTTCTCCTCTGAAACCACCAGGCTGATTGAAGTCAAATTTCATCTGGAGCCTACCTAAGTAAGGGGAAGGAAAGATTGTTTGGGGTATCCAGGTCACATGACCAAGATGGCCGCCATGCCCATATATGGTAAAAACCCTTCAAAAATCTTCTTTTCCAGAACCAAAAGGCCTATGACCTTGAAACTTGGTATGTAGCATCGGGCATTTAGGCCCATCATACTGTATACAAATGATGACAGTGGGTGACCTTGACCTAATTTATGACAAGGTCCACTTCGGTACAATAGGCTTATATGGGAAAACGCCCAAATAGTGGATTTCTCAGAAACTATTAAAGTCTATGGTACAATATTTAGTATATATGGTCAACTAAATGAACAGCTGAAGATATTATGTCACTAAAGGTCAAGGTCATTCTGTCAGCCTGTCCTTCATCAAGATTTTCAATCATAATTTATACAAATCAGGACTGTGCATTGACTGTGACCTAATTTATGGCAAAGGCGATTTTGATGCATTGGAAAATGCTTAAGCAGTGGATTTCTCAGAAACCATTCAAGTCTATGACATGCCCATATATGGTAAAACTCCTTCGAAAATTTACTTCTTCACAACCAAATGCACGATGACCTAGTGGCATCGTATGTAGCATTGAGGACCCGGGCCCATCATAGTTTGTTCAAATCATGACGGCGCTTTGACCTTGACCTAATTTATGGCAAGGTTAACTTTGGTATGTTATGCCTTATGGGGGAAAATGCTTAAACAGTTGATGTTACAGATTTTTTTTAAGCCTAGATATAATAATTGGAAAATATGGTTAACTAAATGAATACACAAAGACAAGGTCATTAAAGGTCAAGGTCATTTTTTGAACTTTGCTCAAGGTCACTGAGATTTTAAAATTAAAATATGCACACCTTTTAGCTACTGGTTTCAAATTGTAACAAATGAGCGAAATGACAAATTGTGTCTGTTGACAGAAGGTGCCAGGTGAGCTACAGGACCGTTGGTCCTCTGGTTTCTTTGAACAAATGGCAGGAAAACAGTGTGTAGCCATACACCTTAACACAAAGTCTCAAAATCAAGCTTTCATAATAATATCCCAGTGAGCAGTGTAACACTGTAAGGAGTCAGGTAATCAAGTAGTACCCCAATGTGTTTAAGTACTGTGACACCTAAAAACCATTTGAGACAAATGGAAAATAAATGATTTTAGGTGTCCCAATATATAAGCACATTATGGTATCTTGTTGGGCCCATAGTCGTGATCTCATGGTTTTGATACACATTGCTAAGCTGGCAGTCTGAGTTGATTCCAGCTGGAGGCGGAATTCTTGTCAACCTTAAACAGGGTTAAGTTGCACACAGCCTTTCATTATCACCCTCCCATCATTATGATATGACTTGAAATACTGTTATAAAGGGTGTAGAATTGCAAGTCATTCAGCCATCTTAATTGTTCATTAAAGGAAAACACTCACTAAAATTTAAACCGACTTGAAACTGAAGAGCTTGGTAAGTAATTAAATTTTGTGTAAATGTTATGAAAACCTGACTTTAAATAAGGAAGATATGAAAGTTTGAAAAATTCAAAAGGGCGGTCAAGGAGGCTGCCATTTTGGAAATTCCTGTCACTGACAAAAATTTTAATATTGAATAAGTGAAAAATTTGCATACTTTTAATGACTTATTTGACTTAAATCATTTCTTTATGAAGTAAAAGATACATTTATGCATTTCATTTTCCTGAGTTATGTTCAAAACTGAATTAATTTAGGGTCTTAATTTTTCACTATGAGTTTATGACGTCATTTACTCATGAATTTGCTGGATCCCAGCTCAGTTTTTGAATATATATAAACCTTCATATCTTTCTTAATATAAGTCCGATTTTCATAAAATTTTCTGCAAACTTCATGTTTGATTGATATCTTCAATTTAAGACTAATTCATATTTAAGTGAGTGTTTTCCTCTAACTGAATCAGTCTTTTGAGTGAGACTTTAAATGAGCCACAACACGAAAAAATCAAGAAAGTGGCATGTGTGCCTTGCGAAGACTCAGATCAGACTGGGCATTCCCAGCCAGTCTGATCAGAGTCTTCGCTGTCAGCATGAAGCTAGCTTTGACCCTTAGCTGCCAGTATTGTAAACCAAAGCTAAGACTGATCATACTAGGCAACACATGGCCTTTTGTTGGGTTTGTCATATTGCAGCTCAAATGCTGTCAGGTCAGATTTTTTACTGTTTATATACAACATGCAGGGACCTTGAAGTATCTTGGCCCTATTGCTCAAAATTAATGATCAATACCGTAAGTGCAAACTCTTAGCAGTCCACAATAATGTTGTCACTATTAACACACAGTACAAGGAGTTGCATCTCTTGAACTCTCTTTGCATGGCTCAAGTTTGTGAAAATTTCAGAAACTGTTGTCGTTACAGGGAATCTATGAGCAGTTAAACTTGGCAGCTGAAGCATTCTTGGAAGGTGAGGATGGCTGTCAGATAGACATGAATAAACGACAAATCAAACTGTCTCAGATCTTGAAGTGGTACAGTGTGGACTTTGGTAAAAATAAAGAAGAGGTATGCACAAATTCAATCACAGATGTTTTGTGTTAAGGGGGTGGGAGAGGAGTATTTGGGAGAGAGGAGGTTTGCTGGTCATTTTGAGAAAATATCTGCTCATTATCCATTAAAACATATGTTGTGCTATCTCCTAAGAATCACCACAGAAGCAACTAATGAGGAGCAACAACGTACATTTTTGTTAAGAATGACAAATTTTTATTGGAATTTTCATGAAAACCCTCTCCTGTGCTCCCAGAAACTGCAGTTTGAAAGTCATTGGATATATCATAATTGAGTGTAAGTGAATGCCTATGAGACCTTGCTGTGTGTTTATAGCACAGGGGCAGCAGGGATTAGGGGCCTAAAAATTTTATGAGCTACTTGCATCATGTTTCTCCAGTATCTTTAAATGACTCAAATAACGAAGCTAAATCTTAAACACTCTGGTCTCTTCAGTTACAGTTCTGTACATACACCAGTATTCCATGCAAGACAGTACAGTGCTCCAGATAAGTCGGGGTTTTGAGGTTAATTGGGAGATAATTTTTCTTATTTCTTAAAAAAAAAAAAAACAACAATAAAAAAACAACAACAAACAACGTACTTTGTATACACGTAAGCTAAAAACTGGCTGCTAAACAGTTTCATATTCTCTGAAATTTGGTTCAGTACCCTGACAATATGGCTGCTAAAAGCAGGTGGCCCTTGTTAATGATGACCATATAAGCAATATTGATAATATTAAGAATGTGGGCAGTCCCTGCATCTCTGTATTACCAGCCATTTCTATTTCAGGTGATTGACTGGGTCCATAAACATTTACCAGAGAGTGAAAAGAAAATACAAGTTGGAGAACTACTGAAGAGCAAGAATTTCAAAGTCAGCTATATGCCATATGATTGGGGAATAAACTCTTGATGGTTTTAATCTTTATTCAGAGTCAAAAGATCTGATACAGTTTACATAGATTTAAAATCAAATTTTGCCTTTACATATTGTGTTTAGCAATATTGCTGCATTCGCAAATATGACTACTCTCATTTCCTGTTGCCTAGTTTTTCCTTTCTTTTCCAACAACTTAGCATATACTTTTTGCTCAGGGATATTGCTTTCAGCTTCACTTTCAGATGTCATCTGTACGCATCTTTCTCATAGTATGGATCTAAAAAATATTTCTGATCTCTCTGTGCCTTTCAAGCATCTTTAGTCATTGTATGTTTTTGTATCTATTTTATTATCCTCTGCTGGACAAAAAGCTTTATATTTGTATATACTTGAAATAAAATTCAGTTGCAATGTAAAAGCAACTTGTCATGTAAAAGCATAATTGAGCCGCGACACGAGAAAATAAACAATGTGGTTGTGCACCCAGCGCAGACTCAGATCAGCCTGGGCATCTGCCCAGTCTGATCAGTCTTCGCTGTCGGCATGGAGATAGCTTAGCCCCTTAGCTACCCTTTAAGCGCTAAGCGAATAGTATGATCAGACTTGGTGGATGTCCAGGCTGATCCGAGTCTGTGCTGGGTGCACAACCACACTGTTGCTTTTCTCATGTCGCGGCTCAGTTTTTCTCAGGATTTTATGTTAATATCGTGTTTTGTAGTCAGACGAATATTCTTGTTTTTATTTTTTTTCTTTTGGTGCCATAATCCTGTCATTTAACAGTGTAGTGAAACTGCAATTTCATCAAAGAACCCCATCTCATATAGTTAATGACACATCAGGGTCATAAATTACCTGTTTATACTCTGTGCTGCACGTAGTAGAGGATAAATGAGCCGCGATACGACAAAACCAACAAAGTGGCAGTCTGATCAGAGCCTTCACTGTGTGCTTGAAGGGTAGCTAAGGGTCTAAGCTAGCTCCATGCGGACAGTGAAGAATACATGTAGGGGTGTAACGATACATCGATATATCGATGTAATGTGATAGTGGTTGCCTTGATAGTGCTATTGTGATATTTTTAACTATCGATAACTATCGCTGATAGTGCTTTCAACTATCGATAGTTTTGATAGTTTTTGTTCATGCAGATTTTCACCTTGTGGACTGGATTTTGACACGTCTTCAAAAAAAAAATATCATTTAGGAACCTGAAAGGTGTCTGCTTTGCATCAAAAAACTTTTGTTAAGATGATGGTAAAGCTTACACTCATAGTGGGCAGCACTGGTATGTAATTTAGAGATGAGGGACTTATTTAAATCATCTGATTTCTTAAGAAAATGCAATATTCAGAGGCAGTGATAGTATCGTGATGCATTGTGATGTACATGTAAGACCCTCGATAATAATAGTATCGTGATAGGGGTTTCTCCGATAGTGATAGTATCGTGATAGTCAGTTTTTGGGACGATAGTCAGCCCTAGTGAAGAATCTGATCAGACTGGGCGGATGCCCAAGCTGATCTGAATCTTTGCTGATCGCACATGCCACTTTGTTGGTTTTGTTGTGTCGAGGCTCATTAGCACAGCTTATTGGATACTGTGACCTATGATTGCAAACCCATTGTGTGCAGTTATACTGGAAACACACACTTATCACTTGCATTCAAATTGCCAAAGACCCATGTCATATGCCTCTGAAAGGGGACACACAGTTGTGTCTGCCTACACCTTTGTTCAAAAGTTCTGAATTTGTCTTTCATTTTAATCATGTCGGAATCAAAATCTGTATCATTTACCATAAACTGTTGTGATTTAAACAAGAGGTGGACAAGATGTGAATATTGCTCCAGCTTTGCAGGCATAAATTTTTGTAATCTGCCCTTTAAGCTCCTGTGACAATCATGAAAATTCATGTTAAAAAATCTTAGGGACTATGGGTTCACCCAATATTTTTCTGCCATTTTTACAAAGGCAAATGAATTCAAAGACTTGCCGTTTGCTTCCCTGGACTATGGCCATCTTCACCTCGAACTATAGCTTGTCCTATAGTATGTTCATTTGCAAGTAAACACCAGCAGTACTGACTAATATCACTTAAATGTGCTAAAGTTATCTTGCCTGGAACCACAGTAAGTTTTGCTCGTTCTCCAGCTACTCATTGAAGGGAACCGAATAATGACCAACAACCAGAATTGAATTTGATTGGTCAGTCCACAGGGGCTTGTATCATACTGTTTTTTTTTCTGGTTTTCCAGTCTTATTACTATACTTAGACACTGGAAAACCAGAAAAAACAGTATGATACAAGCCACTGTGGATCAGTCCTATAAACATGGGAGAAAATGCCAGTTAATGTAACAGCTGCCACAAAAGCTGAAGTTCTAGGTGAAGTCGGTCCTTGTTTACCATAAAAATTAGGTCTACTCATAAATGAAAGAATTTGCTTCCAGGGGAGCAAATTCTTTCCTTTAAGAGTAGACACAATTGAGATGGGAGACCAAGGCTGAAAATGGCAGTTATCTCTCCATGTGTATCCATAAGCTTAATAGTTAATGCAATAAACTTTTGTTGTATTTTTGTTAGCGTCATATACACAGATGTTATATATTTTTTGGATATGTATTTATATATTCACTTGTACTTCTTTTGTGTTAATGAAAATAGAAATTTGAAATCATACATAAAATCTTTTTATTTTTGTCGCACCTGCTTTAGCAAGGTGCGATATAGGCGTCCGGTTTTCCGTCCGTCATTCCGTCCGTCCGTCTTTTGTCGCACCTGCTTTAGCAAGGTGCGATATAGGCGTCCGGTTTTCCGTCCGTCCGTCATTCCGTCCATTCACATTTACGTCAACCCTGGCGTTAAATATTAATTTCTCCAAAACCACTGCACCCATGGTTCTCAAATTTTATATGGATCATGACCAGACTGCAAGACCTCAGAATGATAAAAATCAGCCAGGTCCAGAATCCAAGATGGCCGCCATTGCAACAAATTTCCGTTCACATTAATTTTACGTTAACCCTGGCGTTAAATTCTATTAAATTAAAAACCATTGTACCCATTGTTTTTAAATTTTACATGGAGCATGACCAGACTGCAAGACCTCAGAATGATGAAAATCAGCCAGGTCGAGAATCCAAGATGGCCGCCATTGCAACAAATTTCCGTTCACATTAATTTTACGTTAACTCTGGCGTTAAATTTCATTTAATGAAAAACCACTGCACCTATTGTTCTCAAAGTCCATATGGAGCATGACCAGACTGCAAGACTTCAGAATGGTAAAATTCAGCCAGGTCAAGAATCAACAAAAAAGGGCTCACATTTACATTAACCCTGGCGTTAAGGTCTATATTTAATTAATTTCTCCAAAACCACTGCACCCATGGTTCTCAATTTTCATATTGAGCATGACCAGACTGCAATACTTCAGAAAGATCAAATTCAGCCAGGTCAAGAATCCAAGATGTTTGCCATTGCAACATTCACATTTATGTTAACCCTGGTGTTAATGTCTGTTCAATTAATTTTTCCAAAACCATTGCACCCATAGTTTTCAAATATCATATAAAGGTACAATTCAGCCCGGTCGAGAATCCAAGATGGCTGCCTTTACTAAAAATGGCAAAAACAACAAAATCAGCGTCTATTTCAGAACCACTTGGTATATTTGGTTGAAATATTGCATGGAACATCAGTGGGCCATGACCTCTGCTACTGTGGAAGTGCAATGCAGGTGCAACATAGCATTCCGCGGAATTCTTGTGTGATCACGGCAACCTCACTTTTATTGTACATTTCTGAGAACAATTAGTAACAAATTTGTCCAGCAGTAAAAGAAATTAACCACTCTAAAACTATCCAAAATATCTAGATCCTCTTACAAGGCAGACCTACATTTTCGGGATTGTATTTACTTTACAGCTGAATTAATATAACATTTACTAATTTCGGGTCATTTTGGAGGCAAAACCGTTCTTATAGCCAAATAAATGTGTTGATGGACTGTGGCTAGAAACTCCAGAGATTTGCAGTTCTGAACCTGCATACACTATGAACAAATCATAACCCTATATAGTCTTTTTTTTAAATTTATTTTCTAAAGATAAAATCTGGCCACAAAAGTCACTGAAGACAACACATGTAGAAACAGGATGGTCATCAAATAAGCCACTTCATGCATAAAGTGGGCATAACACAATTAAGCCATATCATGTGATTTCAAATGATGTGGCACTGGTGACAAGAAAAGGCTCTGATCAGACTGCACTTGAGTGCCGTCTGATTAGAGGCTTTACTTGTCACAGCAGTCATCTATGCAATAAGCCCAAGCCATACAGCCGACAGTGAGACCTCTATAGACCATGTGTAAACAATGAAGATGATTTGAATATCTTGTGACGAAACTGCCACATTGTTGGAATGCCCATGATGTGGCTCGTGATCAGTCATGACTGCCACAGATCCATGAATCTGTGCATCTTGCTAGAGCTTCCATTTTGTGCATGTAGATTTCCCAAGGTCCATATACAGTGTGTGATCAGACTACAGAGTTGCACATGCTGGTCAGAGCTTTTACTGTTCGCATATCCATTAAGTTCATTTTTAGCAAGTCATAACACAAATATTGAAAAATGCAGATGAAAATGCTGCTGTAAATTAATTTACAGCTGAGACCATGTTACTTGCTACCTCACAGCAGCCAAGTAATTAATGCAGTGTTAGAATGATTATTTGAGTTTAGTTTGAATATCTGACATATTTTATTGCCAACAAATGGGCCATACCACAAGTTCGTACAGCTCTGAGTAGGGTCCTCCCCATATTAAAAGCCTCTCATTTGGGTCATGAAACCCAATTTACTTGATCTTTTGAAAACTTCAATATTTATTCAAATTAAAAGTCATGTGAACAGGTCAAAGCAACTGAATATAATTTATGCATTTTGGTTAAGTAAATTCCAAACACCAACTTACCATGAATGTCTTGCATATTCATAATTGTAACTTTGTTATCAGATGGGCTGCATTTGGTTCCATTTCTGTATTAGCTAACTATAGCTGAGAAGCAGTTTTGACCATAAGCATGAGATGATTGTTTTTATATTCAAACTTCAAAATTCTGTAAAAACTTGAATAAAATAAAAAAAAATGCACCAAAACATATTTGCAAGATAGAATAATATTTGATTGGATATCTCAAAGTAAAGTTAATCTCAAACAGCCGATATCTCAAAATAAATTTTTCTGGTCCCAGAAAAGGGGGGGGGGGGGGGGGGGTCTCCATAAGGGCCATTTTCTGGTTACAAATGGATTTTCACCAAAACTCACCAATCTCAACTTGTAAATGTTGGCTTTCATATACTGAAATACTGATCTCATCGAAAGTGTATTTTGAGTGAAGCGCAGTGTCAAAGTGGGTGGGGTAGTTCCACCCCATACATTACCATGTATATTTTTTTTCAATTATCTCTATAAGTATTAATGGCTGATTTACCATTATGATTTGAAATAACACAGGCATATATGCTAATTAATTGGGTTATATAACTTACCACTGTTTGTTTATTCAATACCTATATATGAGCTTATAAGTGGTAACAGGAATTTTACTTATTTTTGCTTCTCCAACTTTACGAAAAACCACAATTTTTCTTTATTTGTCCAGATATATAAAGGAAGCTTTGTAATTATATTGATATGACAGTGTACATTGCAGAATTATGAAAAAACTGTCCTAGGCATATCAATACCTAAATTATCTGCCCTTGATTTAAGAAAATATAAGTTATTAAATTGGAAATGTAAGATCGAAATTCTACACTGGAAGGTATATGTTTGATGACTCTTTTGCTCATGTTTCTAATATTATACTGATTATTGAGCTTTCAAATCCATATGGTGCCCATGATATTACACAAGAACTGTAACTGAACACCAGAGCTCATCCTGCTACATGCCACTTAATTACATCACATTTAAGATATCATTTTCCGACCCAAAGTTTGATTTATGGATTTTATTGATTTTACTTACTGAGATATCGAATGTTATTGAATACCTTACTTTGAAATTTAAATTTGCCTCACTTCATTTAAAAGTTACCTCCCTTTGATTAGCATTTTAGGCTATTTTTGTGTATACTTACCTTTTGCATACCATAGCTTGGTTACTATTTGAAATATCTTGATGAAACTTTATAGTGGTCTGCATTATTACAAGACAATGCGTCGCACAGAAGAATGATTTCTCCCCCTTAATTTTGGAGTAACTTCCCTTTGATTAGTATTTTATTCTATTCCCAATTACTCCATAACTCCTTAATCCTTTAAAATATTGTATTGAAACTTTTTAGGAATATGTATATAATGAAGCAATGTATCCTGAATAACAACCACAACTCTGGCATACTTAATCCCTGAATTATGTGCCCTTGAATAAACTTCATGTTTATTCTGTAACTCCTTAATCGTTCAAAATGTTTTAAAACAACTTAATGGTGTTGTGTATATTGTCAAGGGTTTATATTTGGACCAAGAATGGTAGCTCTAGTTTACTTGATTTATGAATTATCTCCCTTGTTTGGCTTTGGCATTTCTCAACTTAACGGGTGTATTATTCACCGCTTGCGAAGCTCTTGTTATGCCTTAGCTTAACTTCACAGATTCTCTTCTTTAAGGATGTTCTTGTATCATTTCTTCTGGCAACTTTATGAACATTTTCACACTAAAGTTCTCCTCGGAATATTTTCTTTGGTAAACATATCTCCAACAGCGTCTGTGAATGTCTTTCATCTGCGCATTTGTTCTGGTGACATGGCCAGCCCATCTTAGCTGAGCCAGTTTCAAAAGGGTATATATGTTTAGCATCCCTGCCTTCTTTCAGGACTTTCTTATCCTGTCTTGATTTCTGAGTTTTGGGAGTGTCCTCAAACAGTTTATGTGTAAAATTAGGATGATCACTGTCAGATATATAAAAAAAAATATTGCGTGTGTTGGGCAGGAGGGTCTAGAACAGTGTCCCTGTCGTTAGTTTTTAGTGAGACGTGTAAATTCTAAACTTAAGTATTCGACAACATTTGATATATCAGTAACTAAATTCCATAAATCAAACTTTGGGTCGGAACATAACATCTTGAATGTTATGTAATCAAGTGGCATAAACAAGGACGAGCTCTGCTGTTCAGATACAGTTCTTGTGTAATATCACGGGCACTATATGGAATTGAAAGCCCAACAATCCGTATAATATTAGAAACATGAGCAAAAGAGTCATCAGACATATACCTTCCAGTGTAGAATTTCGATCTTACATTTTCAATTTAATTGTCACCCGACGTAGGCAGAGGGGGACTATAGAAATGACCCTCGTCCGTCCGTGTGTGCGTCCATCCTTCCGTCCGTCCGTCCGTCCGAAATCTTGTCCCCGCAACTCCTCCTACGTCTTTCATCGGATAGTTTTGAAATTTTACAGATTGTATTCTTATGATATGAAGATGTGCATGTGGTTTTCGATTTTTGTTTCGGCCATTTTTGATGGAGTTACAGCCCTTGCTGACTCAGACCTTCCGAAATCTTGTCCCCGCAACTCCTCCTACATCTTTCATCGGATTGATTTGAAATTTTACAGATTGTATTCTTACGATATGAAAATGTGCATGTGGTTTTTAGCTCACCTGAGCCAGCGGCTCCGGGGGAGCTTATAGTATGGTAAGGCTCCGTCGTCGGTCCGTCTGTCCGTCCGTCCGTCCGTCCGTCCACAACTTCAAATGACTTCTCCTCTGAAACCGCTTGGCGGATTGTAACCAAATTTCATATAGAGCCTCCTGGGACCTTAGGAACGAAAAGTTGTTCAAACCGTCCTGGTCACATCACCAACATGGCCGCCATGCCCATATATGGTAAAAACCTGAAAAAATCTTCTTCTCCAGAACCAATAGGCCGATGGCCTTGAAACTTGGTATGTAGCATCGGGTACGCGAGTACTACCAAGATTGTTCAAATTATGACCTTGGGTTGACCTTGACCTTTTTTACGGTAAGGTCAAATTTGCTTCCTTATGCTTTTATATGGCAAGATGCTACAACATAAGATATCTTGGAAACTGTTGAAGATTTTGGGCTAAAAATTGGTATCAACAGTCATCTTAATGACTACATGAAGATTTAAGAGTACAAGAGGTCAAGGTCATTCTTTGACCTTTGACCCTGAACTCTCATATTTTGACAAGTTCTAACAATCTCCTCAAAAGCCACTGAGCCAATTGAAACCAAATTTCATTTAGAGCCTGCAGGGGTTGAGGGAACAAAAATTTATTCATACCGTCCAGGTCACATGACCAACATGGCCACCACGCCTGTATATGGTAAAAACCTTTAAAAATCTTCTTCTCCAGAACCAGTTGACCGATGGCCTTGAGTTTTGGTATGTAGCATTGGGTACTTGAGTACTATCAAGATTGTTCAAATTATGACCTTGTGTTGACCTTGACCTTTTTTACGGCAAGGTCAAATTTGGGAAAATGCTAGAACATGAGATTTCATGATAAGTTTTGAAGATTTTAGCCTAAAAATTGGTATATACAGTCATCTTAATGAGTACGTGAAGATTTGTGAGTACAAGAGGTCAAGGTCATTCTTTGACCTTTGACCCAGAACTCTCATATCTTGACAATTTCAAACAATCTCCTCAAAAACCACTGGGCCAATTGTGACCAAATTTTATATAGAGCCTCCAGGGGTTGAGGGAATGAAAAAAAATTCTAACGGTCATGGTCACATGACTAACATGGCCACTATGCCCATATATGGTAAAAACCTTTAAAAATCTTCTTCTCCAGAACCAATTGACCGATGGCCTTGAGACTTGGTATGTAGCATTGGGTACTTGAATACTATCAAGATTGTTCAAATTATGACCTTGTGTTGACCTTGACCTTTTTTACAGCAAGGTCAAATATGGGAAAATCCTAGAACAGAAGATTACATGGAAAGTTTTGAAGATTTTGGCCTAAAAATTGGTATATACAGTTGTCTTAATGAGGTCATGAAGAATCATGAGTACAAGAGGTCAAGGTCATTTCTTGACCTTTGATCCAGATCGCTCATTTTTTGACATTTTCAACCATTTCCTCAAAAGTCAAAGGGCCAATTGTAGACACATTTCATATAGAGCCTCCAGGGGTTGATTGAATAAAAATTTGATCAAACAGTCCAGGTCACATGACCAACATGGCCGCCATTACCACTTATGGGATAAATCTTTAATATTTTTCTTCTCCAGGTCCAATACATCTATGGCCTTGAAACTTGGTAAGTAGCATGGAGTACTAGAGTACCACCAAGAGTGTTCAAATGGTGACCTTGGGTTTACCTTGACCTTTTTTGTGGCATGGTCAAATATGGGAAAATGCTAGAACATAAGATTTTGTGGAAAGTTTTGAAGATTTTGGCCTAAAAATGGTATATATGGTTGTCTTAATGAGTACATGAAGATTTATGAGTACAAGCGGTCATGGTCATTCTTTGACTTTTGACCCAAGACTCATATTTTGATAATTTCAGACATGATAAGAAAAAGCCACCTTGCCAATTGCCCAGGTGAGCGATTTCAGGGCCTCATGGCCCTCTTGTTTATTTTTGTTTCGGCCATTTTTAATGGAGTTACGGCCCTTGCTGACTTAGACCTTGTCCCCGCAACTCCTGCAACATCTTGTATCAGATTGACTTGAAATTGTGCAGAATGTTTCATCATGATCTGAAGATGTGCATGTGATTTTGGAATTTCAATTGTCCTATTTTTCACAAAGTTATGGCCCTTTGTCGGTTTTTGATATTTTTCCAACTTTTGAACCGTTTGACCGAGAGAGCTGAAATTTGGTATGCTATTAGCATTTGGTAAATTGAGTATTCTGATTATTGTTAGGATGTGCTAAATTATAAGTGACAGAGTTATTCCCCTTTCATAGATAATAGACATTCACTTAAAGGTAAAGGGATAACTCCAGAACTATTCATATTAATGGGCTGAATTTTCATAAATGCATTGTTCATTTTTCATCAGATTCATATAAGCAGGATTATGGCTCTTGTTTTTTTGTTACTGGGTATACAGTCTTGATGTTTTGGTCATTTTGTAAGGGCCTATAGTTTCAGTAACCTGATTTTACACATATATGCCCCGTTCTGAACTTAAGTATTTTATAAAGAGGCCCAGTAATTGGGTATATGTCTTTGCATATGTTCAGTTATCATTTGCTTACCAGGTTCTGTAATATATATATTTTCTGTTTTTGGCCGTACATTTACTCTGAAACAGAATAAAGGGCTGAAGTTTGTGACACATTTCAAACGTCGGGTGACACTTGGCCAATGGCCTTTTATTACTTATAATTTCGTGAATCAAGGGCATATAATTCATGTTTTGATATGCCTAGGATAGTTTTCTCATAATTCTGTAATGCACACTATCATATCAATATAATTACAAAGTTTCCTTTATGTATCTGGACAAATAATGAAAAATTGAGGTTTTTCATAAAGTTTGAGAAGCAAAATAAAGTAAAATTCCTGTTACCACATATAAGCTCATAACAGGATGAGCTCTGCTGTCCAGTTACTGTTCTTGTGTGATATCATGGACATGATATGGAATTTAAAGCTTAACAACCAGTATAATATTAGAAACATGAGCAAAATAGTCATCAAAAATATACCTACCAGTGTGGAATTTCGTTCTTTCATTTTAAATTAAATTACTTATATTTTCTTGAATCAAGGGCAGATAATTCAGGTATTGATATGCCTAGGATAGTTTTCTCACAATTCTGCAATGCATACTATCATGTCAATATAATTACAAAGTTTCCTTTATATATCTGGACAAACTAGAGGTGGCAGTAAGCATGGCTTACTAAATACCCCCCGCGTTTAACAGTTAGGCATGCAGCTTTGTCATTTAAGTTTTACATTTACACAGCATACATGTTATGACAACTACAAGAGCACATCTATATACCAATATGTGTTCACATATTTAATATCAGTCAAATGGTTTAGGAGAAGTAGCGACAACAAACTCTGTTTTCCAAGACTACAAAGGGGCACAACAAAGCTGGAAATCCCTTTTGAGAAAAACAGAGCAATATGTGCCAACTCTTTCTTCTACTGTATCTGTGCACCAAATCTGAATAAAATGGAAGAGAAAATGGCATAAAAAACTTCAAACTAGGGCAAAACATATAAAAAAGGGCATAACTCATGCAAAAAGGGTTAATGCACATATTCATACCAATATGTGTTCGCATACCGTACCTAGTTTCAAGATGGTCTTGGAGTAGTAGCGATAACAAACTTTTCTTACGAAAACTACAAAGGGAAATAACTCAGCAGGAAAACCTTTCCGGAAAAACTGAACAATATGTATCAGCTCTTTCCAGATGCTGCATCTAGTAACCCAATTCGAATAAAGTGGAAGCAAAAAAGGCAAAAACCCTATAAAATAGGGCAAAAATATCAAAAAGGGGCATAACTCAGGCAAAAAGGGGCAGAATTTAAAATCAAAACCCTAATGCACATCTTCATACCAATATCTGTTCACATACTTAATTTCAAGAAAATCCGTCAAACCATCTAGGAGGAGTTGCAATAACAAACTTAATTAATGAAAAATACAAAGGGGCATAACTCCGCAATAAAAACTTTTGAGGAAAAATTGAAAAATACATATCCACTATTTTCTTATGCTGTATCCATGGACAAAATTTGAAAATTGGAGCAAATTTAATGCAAAAACCCTATAAAATAGGGCAAAAATTGTCAAAAAGGGGCATAACTCAGGCAAAAAGGGGCAGAATTTCTAATCAAAATCCTAATGCACATCTTCATACCAATATCTGTTCACATACTTAATTTCAAGAAAATCTGTCAAACCATCTAGGAGGAGTTGCGATAACAAACTTATTTCACGAAAAATACAAAGGGGCATAACTCCGCAATAAAAACCTTCACAGCAAAATTGAAAAATACATATCCAATATTTTCTTATGCTGCATCCATGGACAAAATTTGAAACAAATTGGAGCAAATTTATGCGAAAACCCTATAAAATAGGCCAAAAAATATCAAAAAGGGGCATAACTCAGGCAAAAAGAGGCAGAATTTAGAATCAAAACCCTAATGCACATCTTCATACCAATATCTGTTCACATACTTAATTTCAAGAAAATCCGTCAAACCATCTAGGAGGAGTTGCGATAACAAACTTATTTCACGAAAAATACAAAGGGGCATAACTCCGCAATAAAAACCTTCGAGGAAAAATTGAAAAATATGTATCCAATATTTTCTTATGCTGCATCCATGGTCAAAATTTGAAACATATTGGAGCAGATTTAATGCGTTGCGGACGGACGGAAAGACGGACGGAAGGACAACGTCAAAACAGTATACCCCCCACAAACCCAGTTTGCGGGGGGGTATAATAAAGAAAAATTGTGGTTTTTCCTAAAGTTGGAGAAGCTGAAATAAGTAAAGTTCCTGCTACCACTTATAAGCTCATATACTGGTATTGAATAAACGAACAGCGGTAAGTTATATAACCCAATTGATTAGCATACATGCCTGTATTATTTCAAATCATAATGGTAAATCAGCCATTAATACTTATAGAGATAATTGAAAAAAATGATACATGGTAAGGTATGGGGTGGAACTACCCCACCCACTTTGACACTGCGCTTCACTCAAAAAACACTTCCGATGAAATCAGTATTTCAGTATATGAAAGCCAACACTTGCAAGTAGAGATTGGTGAGTTTTGGTGAAAACCCATTTGTAACCAGAAAATGACCCTTATGGAGACCCCCCCCCCCCCCTTTACTCTGAGATACCAGTAATTTGAGATATCCTGAGTTGAAATGTAAAGAAAAACGGGAAATGCATCCAAACTATATTCTTTGATATTAGAGGGTATATTAAGATATAGTTGTATGAGATAAAGAGAGTCCACCGTATGTACTGTAAAAATCAAAATAATTACTGAGATGCCATAGGAAACAGAAGAAATCCAGATCACACACTGTCTCTTCTGTTTGCCTATCTTAGAGGTAAATATTTTTGTATAACATTCCTGATCTGACAAATGGAACAGTTCAAATTCACATATGAAAACTCTGTAATTAAGATGGAAAGACTGCATTTTAGAAATTAAGGTGAATGGGTACATTTTTGCCTCCCTTCTATGGGGTCAGCTCCTGAAGGAAAGAACTGCTTCCTCTAGTAGCAGACTCTTTGGAGTGGGAAGTAAAGAGGAAGTCACAAGTTGTTTTCCTTTGTAAAAACAGAAGAAAAACACACATTCACCATAAGATTTACAATAATAAATTTACATTTTATTCATGAACTTCCCCGAAGTATGCATATTTACAAATATCAATGTTTCATGATAATTATGATGGTAATCCTATTTTAACATATATGACATCTTCTAATGGAAACACCATATGAATATCTTTCATTAAGATAATATTGCATTGGCATACTATAAATTAAACCAATATTTTATGTTTTGATAAATATGCAGTCTGAGACTTGTAGCAATTATATGTAAAGTCTAACTCTTAAAAATTCATAACATATCAAAATGTTTAAAAATCAGTTCTGAACAAAACTGAGACAATATAATGGTGATATATTGTGTACATAAAATGAAAACTGCCATTAATATTACATAATCATTACAGAACTTCAGGCTGAGGGAATGGGTACACTTTCAGGGGAGGCAACTCTGCCCTTTTTGTTTCACTCAATGGGGTCTTCTCAAGAATTTGCTCCCCTAGGAGAAAATTCTTTCCTGTATGAGCAGGGTCTGTTTTGGGCAGGCTTTGTAGTCTACAGAAGCAAAACAGAAGTACCAAAAGTTGTTCCCCTTTGTAAAAAAAGCAAGCTGTACCTATTCGCCTTAAGAGGACTGTCAATGATCATTCTTTAATTCCTCATACTGCTCCATGAAACCAGTTGTGACCATCTAATGGCAATTATAACGAGTGGCCACATCATTGTTTATGGAGAACAAGAACCTTCTCGGAATTGTCATCAAAATGCCCTCTTTATCTAAAGCCCTGATAAAACATAAACTTATGGACGGTGAAAGGTAAAAAAATTCTATCAACGGTGAAAGGTAAAAAATTCTATCAAACAAATCATAAATTTGCAGTAACTAATACATCAAACAAAAAGCAAAACATGTTAATGCTACTGCATACTGCAGAAGCTAGATCATATATGAGCCATAACATGATAAAACCAACAAAGTGGCATGTGTGCCCAGCGAAGACTGATCAGCCTGGGCATCCCTTAGCTACCCTTTAAAAGCACAGAAAAGACTTTGATCAGACTGGGCAGATGCCAGGCTGATCTGAGTCTTCACTTGGGGCACATGCCACTTTGTTGGTTTTGTCATGTCACGGTATATACAGTATCCGATCAGTGCAAACTCAGTTTATCCAGATAATAAAATGCCCATGGAGATTACAAAAGTGAGCTTCACCTGTCTTAACCAAGCTGAACTTCGGTTCATTTACAAACACGTGCAACAACTATAAGGTGGATTCATGAGGGAACTAGAATAGTTTTCCTACGAAAAAACAGATGTCTCCCCCCTTTTTGATGTCAAAAGGATCAGTCATTAAGACGCCAAGGGAAAAACAATATGTTTCCCTACCCTGAAGCAGGGATTCATAATAAGTAAAACGTATAAATGCAAGAGTTATAGTTGTTATGCTCTGCATGTCATGTAATGTTGACTGATATTCATATTTAGTTTTTGTCAAAAAATATAAATGCAAGAGTTACAGTGCTCTGCACGTCGTCTATTTATATGTTGACTGATATTTGTATGAAGTTTCATGAATATAGCTTAAACGGTTTTCAAGTTATAGAGCTTAGACAATTGAGACACAATTTTGTGAATGACAAAGTTCCAAGGGAAATAACTCAAATAGTATAAATGCTGTGCTCTGCAGGTTGTCTAGTGTTGACTGACATTTGTATGAAGTTTCGTGAATATAGCTTGTCCGGTTTTCAAGTAATAAAGCGACTGAGACACGATTTTGTGACTGACAAAGGTCCAAGGGAAATAACACAAGAAGTATAAATGCAAGAGTTATGGTTCTTGCACTATGCAATTCTTCTAATGTTGATTGATATTTGTATGAAGTTTCGTGAATATAGCTAGAATGGTTTTCAAGTTATAGAGCAGACACAACTGAGACACGATTTTGTGACTGACAAAGTTCTAAGGGAAATAACTCAAATAGTATAAATGCTAAAGTTATGGTTCTTGCATTCTGCACGTCGTCTGATGTTGATTGATATTTGTATGAACTTTCATGAATATAGCTTGAATGGTTTTAAAGTTATAGACGGACACGACTGAGACGCAATTTTGTGATGGACAAAGTTCCAAGGGAAATAACTCAAAAAGTATAAACGCCAGAGTTACCATTTGTGCACTCTGCACATCGCCTCATGTTGATTGATATTTGTATGAAGTTTCGTGAATAAAGCTTGAGCAGTTTTCAAGTTACAGAGCGGACACAATTGAAACACAATTTTGTGATGGACTCAGTTCCAAGGGAAATAACTCAAAAAGTAAAAATGCCAGAGTTACCATTCTTGCACTCTGCACGTCGTCTCATGTTGATTAATATTTATATGAAGTTTCGCGAATATAGCTTGAGCGGTTTTCAAGTTATAGAACGGACACAATTGAAACACAATTTTGTGATGGACTAAGTTCCAAGGGAAATAACTCAAAAAGTACAAATGCCGGAGTTACCATTCTTGCACTCTGCACGTCGTCTCATGTTGATTAATATTTATATGAAGTTTCGCGAATATAGCTTGAGCGGTTTTCAAGTTATAGAACGGACAAGATTGAAACACAATTTTGTGATGGACTAAGTTCCAAGGGAAATAACTCAAAAAGTATAAACGCAAGAGTTACCATTCTTGCACTCTGCACATCGCCTCATGTTGATTGATATTTATATGAAGTTTCGCGAATATAGCTTGAGCGGTTTTTAAGTTATAGAACGGACACGATTGAAACACAATTTTGTGATGGACTAAGTTCCAAGGGAAATAACTCAAAAAGTACAAATGCCGGAGTTACCAGTCTTGCACTCTGCACGTCGTCTCATGTTGATTGATATTTATATGAAGTTTCGCGAATATAGCTTGAGCGGTTTTCAAGTTGTAGAACGGACACGATTTGTGACAGACAGACGGACAGACAGATGCCCGGGGATAAACAATATGTCTCCCGACCCTGAAGGGGGGAGACATAAAAAGAGTAAAGTGCTTAGATTTGAAAAATATACATTTAGTATGTATTGATATATATTCCCTTCATTTGGATGCCACTTTTACAAGGGAAACTTAAAGACCCATGAGTACACCTCCATGTTTTCAGCCATTTTTATGAAGGGAAACAACTTTTGTGACTTCCTGTCTGCTTCAATAAATGACATAGCCCTTTCAAATGTAACCTACTGCTACAGGAAAAAAATGTATGCTTGGGGTGCAAATTCTTTCTTTAAGAGCAAATTCCCATGGAAACAAAACTAAAACTGGCAGTGACTTTCACTGGAGGTGTCCTTTTTCATGATAATAGAACAGAATATACTTCTCTCATGGGTGAATCCCTCCCCTAATGGAGCTACTCTTTACCAAAAAGAATTCTCTCTTGCTACTCTTGGAAAAAGAATTTGTTCTCACCAAATTCTTTCCTTAAAGAGTAGCCTTCTGTTTAAAGGGAGACAAATACTTCATGATCAGAGTGACCTACCCTGAAGTTGTATCTATATACCCTAATGTGGTAGTATGAACAGTTCCACATTGTTTATGACAATGGTTTATAGGCAAGATGAAATGATAAAACAACAGTAGCTATAGCAACAATATTTCATGAAACAACAGTACAAAAATTGTGAGATTGAAATATCTAGACATTTTCTCAACAGGAGTTTATGAGTTTATGTCAAAGATGCTGTTTGTAGTTATTACAATGACAGAAGTTCTTCACTGACCTGTTCAGACCCACAGCAGACAGTTCATAAGGGAGCTATCTGATCAGAGTTGGCAATATCTGATATTGTACCTACAGCTGTTTCACACATCACTGGGTGAAAATTTCACAACAATCACACTAAGATGATAAGGCAATCAAATATTTATGAAAATTGGGGCAGAATGGTTGAGTAGTTGATTAATTACATCCAACAACTGACTCGACTTGTAGAGACATCATAAATGTATGTTTATACATTGCTGTATTAGCAATGTTTAGTCATAAAAAAACTTGTATCTAGCACCTAAGCAGAACACATCTTTCATATACAATGATAACAAATTAAAAAGGTCAATTTCCAATGCTTTACAACATATTTTTTCTATACAGCAGTTCCTGTAGTCGCAGTTCAATGAAAATTTTAGTGTATTTACCTTATATATCCAGCAGCCTAGTTTGGGTCAATAACGTTTGCTGCTATACTATTGGCTGAATATGTAGAGGGTATACAGGTGATGGTAGGATTTTACATATACTTACCATACACACAGTTATTTTTGCGGGTTCAAATTTTCGCTGTTAAGGGACAAAAGCATAAACATTAATTTTCGCAATTTTTAATTTTCCTGGTTAGCAACATGTGCAAAAATCAAAATTGCTTGTTTTTCATTTGAGCTAGTTCTTTCATTAACCTGCGGCCGCAGGTAAATAAAAGAACTGGCTCAAATGAAAAGTACCAGACTTTACCGAAGCAAACAGAAACAAAATATATGGAAGCTGTATCTACTGATGAATCTGTGTAAGAAACAGGAAATTATATCGCAATTTTAATATTTGCTGTTTCTAAGTGACCGCGAAATACTGCGAACAATGGAACACCGTGAAAATTATCACGTATACCATATATTTATACTACTCAAAATTTATTCTTCATCAGAACTTTACTCAGGGTTTTGTTGAATTTCATACTTATGGTAAACAATTATTTCCAGAATCCCTGTCAAGAATGTTTCACTTACACTGGGACATTTTTAAGCAAAAGTGGGCGAAACCTGGACTTCCCTGTGAAAAAAAACACCTCACATTCCACATGCAGAATTTGGCTTTCTCATTTGTATTCCGAGCAAGGTTTGAACCCACAGCAGTGAGAGCTATGAAAAAAAACATCAGTGCTCATAACCATAATCCCACAAAACTGTGAACAGATATTTGATAAAAATGCAAAATTTCATTAAAGATAGAACATTCTAAATACTACTATTATAAACATGAAAACATTTTGCTATTACATGTATATTCCTCTCTATGTTTTGATACTTAACATATTTTGGGAATATTGAAAGCCCTCTGAATTTGTGTTTTGGCAAGTGGATACATCCGGTCATCACAAACTGTCACATCTGAATCAGAGATTCATTAATTTGATCTTAGACACTTTAAGCCATAATTTAGAGGATTACAAATCAAGCTTATTTATTCCTCCCAAAGATCTCACTAGACCTCAAGAAGTTCCATTCTCTTGAAATCTCCCAACAAACATTTTTTTTTCTTTCTGGACACATAAGAAATAGAGCAGGTCTTCAATCCAGAATATTGGCTCAGAGCCAATCAAAAGCTTTACTCTCAACTTCATTGCGCCAATATTTAGACAGCTCAAACAAACAGATTCTTCCATCTAGGAATTTGGACAAGTCCATTTGTTTGATCATTGGATGTTATATCAACTTGTTGGTATACAGTGTAGACCCTAATCAGACTGCTCATTATGAGCAGTCTAATTAGGGTCTACACTATTTGCTCTAGAACCTTTGTCCAAACATTTAGTGTAAACAAGGTACATCTATTGATAGCACTGCATCAAGATCTCACTGACATCCACAGACAACCAGCAGCTGTTCCAAAAACTCCAATTTTCCAGTATAGTGATCTCCCCTGACTAGTGCCGAGAAGAAATCCTAAACAGGTGCCAAAGAATATAAATGCTGGCAAAGTCTGTCTTTTTTTAATCACTAGAGACTCATGTTTCCCTGGAAATCTGCCATTCTCCTCGGGATTTTGGGAGTAGAATTGAGACATTAATCTGAAATGAATCCATATTTATTATTTATCTACGATTAACAACACTGAAATCTGCAAAACTCTACCAATATGTATCAACTGTTTGCATCATTGTATGCTGTAAAAGAAACTGAGATTAATGGAAAACAGAGCTGAACCAAAATACATAATGAAGTGCGGCTAATGCTTATGCCACCTGAATCTCAAAGTAATACCTTTATCTCATTTTCTGCAAAGTAACATGTAATTGTTCTTCATTCATCCCACTCCTATGTGTGTGTTTGTGTGTTATCGTTTAACATCCATGGTAAACAGCTATGGTCATGTTGGGGTGGTCAGATAACCTAACCACACTATTCCTGGGCAGGCTTAGACCTCCTAAGCGGTTAACCAGTACTAAGTGCTCTTACTTTCACCAGTAACTGACAACTGCCCTTCTTGAATCAGCGGAAGGGGAAATGAAAGTAAGTGGCTATTAAAGTTTCCATAGTCCTATCAGTGGTAAAAACGCCTAAACTCAAATTACTGTAAAAAGCGGTGCAACCTTCACATTTGGTAATAAAATGGGGTTGGTGTGCATATATTGAGTCATATAACTGACAAAAAGTAGAGAAAATGAGTTTTTCAAAAATAACAAATTGCGCCACAATATACAATTGCCTGTTCTGGTTTCCCGTCTAGAAATGCTATATAAACATAAGCGGGATAGTGATTTGGACTCCTTGCCTGTACATTGTATTTTTACCATTTTATGAAACCGAAAGTAGGTCATTTAAGTTGCCAACCAAAATGACCCAAATAAGTTTTCAAACCCTTTTTATATGAAACTCAATGATGTTTTATTCTTTTAAAACTGCCTAATCACGGTCCTTTACAATTACGAAACTGTAGTGAGAAACTTGCAGCGATATCTCATGATAAAATTTTTCAAGCTGATAGAGCAATGGGGCCTTTAAGGTAAAATCTTGATTTTTTTTTAAAAAGTTTTTCCTGAAAGCTTTTGGCGGATTTACAAAATAAGGCTCTTGAATAGAAAAGTATAATCTGAATCTTCATTGGCTGCCTCAGTAGTGTTGTCATATTCTGAATTTTTAAAAACGTTTACCCTTGTCACAGGCATGACAGAAATACCTTGGAAAGTAGAAAACTGATGATGGCATCATATTAATCATTAAATTAATCCTAAATGATTGATAATTAAACTTTCTATTACACTGCTGATAGTTGTCTCCAGATGTTTTTTTCCTACCTACTATAGTTGTCAATATTTATATCTATCTGACAATGTCGGTTGTCTGACAGCATACACCCTCTAAAGCACAATTCACAATTAGCATATCTAAACAGACCTTCAGTGACTGCAGCCTAAGTAATTCATATGAATGCCTGGTATATAAATGAAGTGACAAAAATTACATACGTATCTTTGTGCTGAAATCTTTTATACATCCAACTGCGTAGTTGATCTGGTTCTTGAGGTATATCAGACAGAGGTATTCTCTCAAAATGAAGATGTACTTGTGGAGATTTTCTAATGAGAAAGTCTGTTGAGAAAAAATAAAGTCTTTGAACCCCAACTTTCTTTAATTGCTATGTACAGTGCTCCAGATAACAAGGAGTAACAGGGATAATTAAAAGACAACTTTTCAGTTTTCTCCATGAAAACATAAGCTGTAGGGGGGAGTGGTCGGGTGGTGCGATGGTGCTGGGTATAACTTCCAGTGCCAGGGTGTCCTACTGATTTGGAATGCAGTAGGGTAAGGGCCTTGTGTGCTTGCAGTTGGTAGGGGTGGGAGTTGTTTGGACATTTTTTCTCTGGTCTATCACTTTTCTTCTTCCTCCCTCTCTCTGGGAGACGGCCCGATATAATCTGAAATATTGTCTCAAAGGGCCGATAAATCCAAAAATATCAAGCAATAAATCCTGATTTACAGTATTTTAAATGCATTTTGTTGTGCATGTGTTTTTGTTTTTTTATAACTAAGAACAGTCCAACACCACTAGATCATTTCCAACAACAAATCAGATTTGTTGTATGGTCAACATGAAGGTGATGTCACAGTAACTGAGTTGCTGAGTAACATCACCATCATGTTGACCTTTCACAACTACTGACTTTACTGACAGATGAAGATAGCTGCTCTACAAAATCTCAAGCATGTAATAAGGAAGACTGGTGACAACTGTCGATATTTTTCCATGAAATACCCTAAAATGCTTAAGTATTGGGACACCTAAAAACCATTAATTTTTCATTTGTCCCAAATGAAAAATTAATGGTTTTAGGTGCCCCAATATTTTAGCACATTAGGGTTCTCATTGTGGTCATTCATTAAAACCATGCCAGTTATTCCAATATGGGGCCATTTTACTGAGAACATTTTTTCAAATCATAAGCAATCATTTTTTTATCATAAAATCATCACTGACTTTAACAGATTAATGGTAATTTAATCAAATGATCATACAAATGGTTTAAAAAAATGTTTTGCCCTAAATAAAAAGTCAAAGATGATTAAAGCTTGAAAGACAACTAGAAGGTTGTCCAGGGACAACTTGTCGAGCCCACTGTTTACCATAGTGATGCATAAATGTAGAATAATGGCTGGGACAAGCTCAATTTATGACCATTTTATCATTTGACCTTCAAGAGTGACCTTGACCTTGGACCTAACTGAACAAATGTTTCAAATGGCACTTCTACTCATCAAGGAGAACAATTCTGTCGAATTATTTTGAAATCCATGCATAAATGTAGAAGTAATGGCTCGGACAAGCTTAATTTATGGCCATTTTATCATTTGACCTTCAAGTGTGACCTTGACCTTGGACTTACCTGAATAAATGTTTCAAATGGCATTTCTACTCATCAAGGAGAACAATTGTGCCACATTATTTTGAAATCCATGTATAAATGTAGAAGTTCTGGCCCTGACAAATCCAATCCGGAAGGCACTAACGCACACACTCACACACTGAACTGAAGTTGTAACAACTATGTCTCGCTCACCACAAGCGGGCTCGACAAAAATTGTCAGAAGACAATGGATGGAGCCTGAACGGAGCTTGACTTTAAGAATGACCTAAAAAGAGCAGGTAGAACTTGAACACCTTGATGCAACTGCAAAATGCACAAACAGTATAAATAAGAGCTTTTTGCTTCATTAAGGTAAACCTAAACTGTGTAAAACTGTAAACTGTACAAAACCCACATACCCAACATTCCTGGGGCTGGGATTCTCTCCCCTGTCACAGGATCTGTAGTATTACTGTAGGCTATTGTGACATCATATACAGCATCTGCGTGACCTTGAAGCTGAGTCAGGGCTAGCTGAAATGCTTTCATTTTTGGAGCTAACACACTATTAAGTTCTTCAAAACCTGAAATTGAGGTTTTCATTTAACATTGCTTACAAATACAGCTCAGCCATTAGGCTTATAACGTTTTGTTTCAGCCCTACTTCAAATAAAACTAACGGTAATGCCCCCATTTTGAACAGTATACCATCAGATAATCCAACGTCATGAAATGTCATTTCTTATTGGCTGAAGCCTAGTTTTAAATCGCTGAAAGTGTTTGCTTTGGGCACACTGTAATACACTTTGACAGGTGAAACTGTGACACAGTGCATTAGAAAAGCCGCAAAAGATTTCTATTATTTATTTTTATGATGGAACAAATTTCATTATCCACATACATTTGAAAATTAGGTGTATCATAATTTTTGCCCCAAAATTTTGGACAGAAGTTCTTGAACAAACAGGGAAAACCCTGATCAGACTGCTCATATTGAACAGTCTGATCAGGATCTACATGGTTGTCAACAAAATTCATCATTACCAGTACCTTGTTCTTTTGTAAATTGTTTGCTTTTCTCTATTACATCTGGAAGCTCGGGATTGAACCTTGTACCTTCTGGAAATATTACTAACCAAATCTGCAATAAAAGAAATACAATTATATTCCTAACTCAAGCCCAAATTATGGGGTCTGTCTGGGTCTCCTCTTCCACAGAAACCTGGACATATCCACAATATGGTGTTCTGATGCATTGTTCAGACATCACACCTCTCAGTCACTCCTATGTATCACATTCATGATCAAGTTACGCTCTATGACAATCAAAGGTGGGATGGCTAGTTAGACCAGTTAGATTTATTGTAGCAGTCAACAATATTTTCATCACATTGAATCGCCTGAGATGAATGTCAAAATCAAGTCCTGCCACAAAAAAAGCAAAGTCTTATCAAACTGTAATGATGAGCAGACTAATATGAAACTTGTCAGAGTAAGATTGCGAACTTACTGTCCAGACTTGATAAGAAGGACGAGTGGTGATTGTTTGTGCAAATTTAACTATTTCTTCTTAAAAAAATATGTTGTGACACAACTGGGTCACAACATTATGGCTGTATCCAGATTTAACACAATTATCTCAGAATCATCATCAATCCCCAACTCTTCTCTAACTCCTAGATGGGCCTCCACTTACTGGTATGTTATTCTGTTTCAGCTCATCAAGCTGTCTCTGAGTTTTCTCCTGAGCAAATTTTCCACTTCTTCTCACATAGATACAGCTGTGCTAAAACAAAAATGGGTGAAACAAATGTACCTTGGGACATATGCAAACAGGGAAGACTAAGAGCAGCCCGAGAACAAATCCATGGCATCAACAAACATTCTCTCAAGGATGATAGTATTTTCACAGCAAAGACTGTCTCAAAGGTCATCTGTATTAAGAAAAACCTGTCTTAAAAGACCAGTCTCAAATCTGCATCAGGCAAGTAGCTGTTTTGTTTGATATCGTGATTTTTGCCCTAATATTTGGCTCAATACAAATGAAGAAGCTTGACACTAAAATTCTCTATCATATTAAAATCTACTTCCTTTATGTTCAACTTTTTAAATGGGTCACTTAAACCTTCAAGCAAATGACTGTCAACTTCATTATGTTTACTGGTTCAAGCAGATTGTTGGCCCAGTATTAAATCCCTAAAACGTCTGACAGGAACATCTGGGCAAACCATGTAGATTCATATCAGACTGCTCCTACAGGAGCAGTCTGATCTGAGTCTGCACTGTTTGCCAGTATTTTGTACCAGCTCCCATATTTTAAAGCACAAATGAGCTGTGACATGACAAAACCAACAAAAAGGCATGTGCACCCAGCGAAGACTCTGATCAGCCTGGGCATCCAATCAGTCTGATCAGTCTTTTTTGAGCACTTAAAGGGTAGCAATGGGGTCCTAGCTACCTCCATGCAAACAGTGGACACTCTGATCAGACTGGTCGGGTGTCCAGACTAATCAATCTTTGATAGGCGCACATGCCACTTTGTTTGTTTTGTTGCGTCAAGACTCAGAGTTGTCCAAATTTGAAGATGGAACAACCAATCATGGTAATAAAAGGTCAATACTTGGGGAGTCTGTAAACAGGTCTTGGACATCCAACCAATCATATTAGCCCCTTAAAAAGGTAAAGGTTTCCTATAGCCAAGCGGCTGCAAGGGTAATGGGGCCTACAGGCCAACTGTATCCAGGTCACAGCATATGAAAAGCAAAGCCCACCCCCTACTTTAGCTGCCTTATCCTTTCCTGATTCTATAAAGGTACCCGTTTACTGCTGGGTTAAGAGAGAGTTTTCCAGTAGCTGGCTGGCCAAACCCAGATTCATACCCACAACCTTCTGCACCATAATCAATTGTCTCTGACAACTTCACCGCACAGCCTCTCTTGTAACCTTTACAGAAGCTGTACATCTGCCTGCTTTTAATAGAGCAAGCACACTTTGCAAATTTCGCAAGCTCTGCTTGCTTTGACATGGGGCAATATGAATGGTTGGATACAATGTCATAGTCCTGTGGACCAAATGGGATGGAGAAGACATGATTTTGCTAGAGCAAGCAAACTTTGCCAATTTCACAAACTGCTTGCTTTGACATGGGGCAATATGAATGGTTGGATAAAATGTCATAGTCCTGTGGACCAAATGGGGTGGAGATGACATGGTTATGCTATGTATTTGATTAGGTAAAATATTCTAGCATACCTCTGCTGGTGAGGTAGAAAGTACATTATGTATATACGCAACATAAAAATTCTCAAACAAATGAGCTGTGAAAGTGCACAACAAAACCAACAAAGTGGCATGTGCACCCAGCAAAGACTCAGATCAGCCGGGGCATCCAACCAGTCAGATAAGAGTCTTTGCTCTCTGCAATGAGCAAGCTTTAACCCTTAGCTACCCTTTCAGTGCACAGCCAAGACTCTGATCAGACTGGGCAGTAGTGGTGTGTACCGGTACATGGTTTTATAGGAAAAGCGGTTATTGACGTTCTATAGATATACCGAACCGAATGTTCCTGTATCAATCAAAATATCGAATCAGAATCTACGTGTTTTTCTGTTGTGTAAAATCCTCAAATTTCCATTTAAACAAATTCATTTCGTGTGAAAACAAAACAAAACAAAGTCAGCCATTTGCAGAGAATGTTATTATCACGTGATTGAGCTATGTCATTTTCGCTGAGGACTTCAAATGAAGAGTATTCAAAGTTGCTCGTGACCATTTCGCTCTTGATCGGGCAATGCCAATGTCTGAACAAAGTTTAATGCGATACTTAGTTAGACTTAAAAGTAAACTCTCTTGCGAGAAGGTAAATTCGGTATTTCCCGCAAAATGATGCAAAGGCTAATGGCTTAGATGGTATTAGTACAGGTTACCACACACCATGCAGCTATGTTACTAAGCAGGTTAGCATGCAGCAGAGGGTGACTAAAAGCCAACAGGTACATAAGGATTTCAAACATGTAAAGTGCTAGGCTTCAAAAGCTACAAAGCTGGTTAATAGTTCCTTTCCGTTTCTGAGAGAACATATCAAATGATATATCCAATATCGATAATTTTGTATCGATACAGATATCGTATCGAAACAAATGATCAATACCCAGCACTACTGGGCAGATGCCCAGACTGAGCTGAGTCTTTGCTGGGCGCACATGCCACTTTGTTAATTTTGTTGTGTCGTGGCTCTAAGAATTATTATCAAATATTGTAATTCAGAGCAACAAGTGATTAAACATACCTGTCTGAAGTAGAAGCCATAGAGTGGGAAAAACTTCAGTCCATCTTTGAGAATATAGCGGATAGAGCCCATAGATCCTTGTGCAGATGCTAACATGTCAGCAATAATCCAGTCCACTACAATACAATAAAAGACATTAAAAACCTTTAGTTATCAACACTCAGTTATTTCCATATTTTAAACTGTGTCACCGGTACGATTGAGCAAACTATTTTCCACAGTTTATTTTGAGCAAACTATTTTCCACAGTTTATCTTATTTTGTTATCAAAAAATTTCACAACAAATGCAGTTATTAACATACTGATTGCTATTAATTTCTGATGCTCTCCTTTACAAGCTGAGCTAGCTTAGACCCTTAGTTACCTTTAAAGCACACAGCAAAGACTCTGATCAGACTGGGTGAATGCCCAGGCTGATCTGAGTCTTCGTGTGGCGCACATCCCACATCGTTGGTTTTGTTGTGTCGCTATTCATTTGTCTATAAGGCGAAGGATACCCTTGTGATTTCAGGTTTGCTTCCCTGTACAACACCTACTTTGGCAAAAACTATGAAAGTCAAAGAGTTGCTTCCCCTGAAAGTGTATCCACATGTTGCGACTAACATTCCATAAAAATTCCAAATATTGGGACACTAAAAATAACTACCATAATTGTCCTAAATTTGGAACAGTTGTTTGGTTTTACAGTGCAGTAATGTGCCCAAAAATGCAAATGAGATGGCAAACAGTGTAAACCTTGCTCAGACTGCTCCTTGAGGAGTCTGATTTGGGTTTGCACTATTTGCTTAGACCTAGCTGTCCCAATATATAGAATTTGGAAAGGGTTTTAACGATATTCAGGATCATACACTGTGATCTCTCATCAGAACCACCTCCATTAGGCAGCTCTAATGAGGGATGCAAGATATATTTAAAGTAGTATTTGCAAACTATCTCATAATTATCATCAAACTCTTGCCTTTTATTTGGGTCTCTGCCATTAAAATTCATGTTGTCACACTTCAACAAAATTATTTTTGGATTAATATGATTGATGGATAACTGGCAAAAAAAATCTAAACCTTGGTACACCAAAAATATTACTGTAACCGTCTGTAAAAAATGGAACAGTTTAGTTTCACAATTTGCAGAAAGGGTCAAATTGAAGAAGTTGGAAATACAAATAGTGTGCCTGGGGTCAGCCTAGGATTCTCACACAGGAAGAAGTTTTGTGACATTTTCTGAATATCAAGGAAAAGTTTTACCTCAAGTTTTGGATTTTCTATATGTTTTATAGATTTGACTTCTCCCTCAGCTCGAAATGGTAATTGTCTTAGGGAGACAATATCTCCACCTTCTCCCTCTAGGCTAATCCCCCATGTAGACTCTGATCAGACTGCTGCTTAAGTAGCACTGTTTGCTCAGACCTGTCTGTCCCAATACTTATAATCTTATGGTATGCAGGGCTCTAGATAAGAAGTATTTGATGATAATTAAGAATAATTTTTGTTATTTCTGCATAAAAACCTATGTTGTGACCCCTCATCTGAACCGTCTCAACGAGATGATTCAGATGAGGGGTCACAACATATGGTTTCAATGAGATATAAGAAAAATTATCACTCAGTTATCATCAAATACCCCTTTTATCTAGAGCAGACTGGGTATGCCTTTTATATTTTGGCTTTCTGTTGCTACGCTATGACATTTACCTGTACACTGATGGTTACATATGAAGATGATATTTTCTTTTGGACCATGCAAGCACGATACATCACCATACAGCTCAACCTAGAGAGAAAAAAATACATGAACTAAATACTTTATTTTAAACACTCATCAAACACAGTGAAAAGTGGGTATTAACTCCTTAAGCCCCAGTGACCCAATTAGCAAAATATGCAAACAGCGTAGATCCTGATGAGGCGGCTCATACTGAGCCGCCTCATCTAGATCTACACTGTTTGCCCTCTAGTTTTTGAATTCTCAATATAAAAAGTCTTGAACAAGGCATTTTTTTAATTTTTGCAGACGTAAATTTTGTCGTCTGCTTTTTGGTACTGAAAGAGTTAAAACTGAAATGTGTCTTAACTTCCATGTCAAAATTCTTGACAGCACTCCCATTCATGTACTGCAGTAATTGTTTCACTGTCCTGCACCCACGAATCCTTTCATAAATATGAGCAAGCACGTACAGAAAAATTTGATGCACACATAACTGCTAATAACAATGGGAGCAGCACAATCTAAATATAGCAGATAAATACTGTATAGAAATTGGAAGTCCCATTCCATTTCTAAATTTGGAATTGGTCATATTCGTATAATCTGACAGACGAATGCACTCCCCCTATTGCAAAATCTGTACCGAGACAGAACCAAAATAACCTTACTCACCAAAGTGACCAATGTTGTCCAATGACAAATGATTGCATGTAACACCATGTGGGTAAAATTGTATTGGGACATTGCAGACCAGTTTATGAGCTGACAAAAACGAAAAGCACATGGCATGTTTCTGAACATCTTTATGAGAATGAAACATCGTCATCACTATCAAAGCCCCATTGGTGAGGCAAACTAAAATTTCAAAAGGGGTGGATAAGTGCAGTCAATGGCACATCAACGTGGGAACACAGTCAAACTCAGTGAGTCAGCTGAGGTGTCATAGTCACTACATTTAAAGTACAAACCCCAGTTTGGCTACTGCTTTCAAAAAGGTGTACCCTCAATTTTAGCTTGTATCCGCAAATGCCAGCCCCTGGGGATGTATGTGACCCTAACAAAAATATGTTTGGGCATGCTGCTCTATTCTAATATTGAGATGATTCTAATGAGAGCTCACAAAATGTGTTTTACTCATAAGAACTCACTTCAAAGTGATTCAAAATTTCAAATATGACAACAGCAATTTGATACCTGCTAGTAAAATGTTATTTGAAAAATTTGGGCAAAAATAAAACTAGTCTGTAAATGTGTAAGAAGAAAATTTCCAACAGAAGGTATAGATCTACCAGCATTAAATAGACAGTGGTTTTGGGCTTGGTATACTTTAACTACAAATTATCTGAAAATATATTGAGCTCAAGCAAAACATCAAAACAGAATAAAAATATTACAATGAAATAAACTATACCGACATTATGCCACCTGCAGGGGTCACAAACAGACTGACCTCATTATTATGGACTTTGCCAAGGCTTTCGATAAGGTTCCCCATCGACGACTGATTTACAAGCTGGAGTACTATGGTATCAGAAACCATATCCTCCAGTGGATAACTGCTTGGCTATCTGGACGGACTCAAAAAGTAGTACTTGATGGAGCCTGTTCAGACCCTGCCCCTGTTTTGTCTGGTGTCCCCCAGGGTTCCGTTCTTGGACCCATACTCTTCTTGATATTTATTAATGACCTGCCAGACAACATCAGTTCAACAGTCCGTCTTTTTGCTGACGACTGTGTCCTTTATAGAAACATTAGAAGGTCTGAAGACCAACAATTACTTCAGGAAGATTTGGATAAACTGGCCCGTTGGGAAGAGGCATGGCTCATGAAGTTTAATGTTGCTAAATGTCACACCATGAGGGTGACTAAGCATCCCCCTTCCAAGCAGATCATTCATAACTATGTTCTGCACAACCAAGTTTTGGAGAATGTTCCTTCTGCCAAATACTTGGGAGTCACGATCATTGATGACCTCGAATGGGGTCAACATATTAACAACATCACTAGCAAAGCCACGAAGACTCTTGGTTTCCTTCGCCGAAACCTGGCTTTTGCTCCTAAGGATATTAAGGCTGCTGCATACAAAGCTGTGGTCCGGCCCCAATTAGAGTACGCGGCACCTGTTTGGACCCCCCATCATCAGACTGAGATTGGTAGAATAGAGAAAGTACAGAGGACTGCTGCACGCTGGACCTGCAGACGCTGGCGCAACCAGAGCCATGTAAGCGACATGCTAGAGGAACTTGAATGGCCAGATCTGCAGGAACGGCGGCAACAGGCTTCTCAATCTCTGTTCTACAAAATTCATAATAACCAGGCAATAGTTAATAAGGATAAGTATCTGTCTGAGTCCGGTAGAGGGAAGATAACAAGATCCCACCCCTTTCAGTATCACCGTCCAGTTGCTTATTCTGATGGTTTGAAACATTCCTTCTTCCCCAGGTCAACAGCAGCTTGGAATGGGCTTACAACTGAAGCTGTCTCTGCGGAGACAGTTGAGGAGTTTAAGTCCAAAATAGTGTAAACCTCAGGGGGGTCACTTCCATAATAAAGCAGGGTACATATGTGCCGCTGGAATAGCCCTCCTTTTTGATCTCCCAGATACATCAATAGGTATGATTTAATTGGCCAGTATACAGGAAAAGGTCTTTTTTCTCCAGGCTCTATACATAAATAGTTAGCATATCTGATTTTTATTACCAGAGAGAAACAAATATCAATTACCAAATCAACAGGCGCACCAGATGAAATACTCTCAGCACACTGTCTCAGCATGCATGAGCTCTGAAATATCTTAATGGCTCAATAACTCACAGAATTCTAACCTAATGATCTGATATTATAAACAAATCGCCAAGAATGTTTACACATGATGTTTTGACAGCAGGACTGGTCCATTGCAAAATCATGAGTTCAGAAAATAAAAACAATCATTTGTGAGCATTTTGATTCCTGTTATTTGTTTTTATTCTGAGTCAGTCGCTGCTTTATTTGCAATTCATTTTACAGCAAAATACAGCGACTATGTTATGAAACAAAACTGTGCCAACTCAGGCAGCCGTGGATGGCGGGAGAAATAGCCAAAGGGCTAGGACAAAGATAACATATTTTTCCTAATACAACAAGCAAAAACAATATAATTATATGAATAAGACTCATTTTTTTCCACAGAAATTCGGCTTCCATGAAGCCACTGAATAATTTCTTCTTAAGTATATGAATAGGATTTAATTTTGATAGTGAATACATGAATAGGTATATATTTTGTCATTTGTGTTATACATGAATAGGGCGGGTTTTCAAAGTTTCCGCGGCACATCTATACCCTTTCAGCGGCCAAGTGACCCCCCCGTGCCCTGAGGACTTCTTGTAAATAGTTTTAACTCTGTGTGGCCTTGTCATAGGTTGTGTAAATACTATCTTTTTTTTTTTTTTTGGAAACTTATGAGCCACACCCCGCGCCTGCCATCATGGTCAGTTACTGACCGAGTGTAGTATCGAGAGAAAGAAAGAAAGCAGGCACTGCTGGCCGAAAGGTAAAGGGGCGAATCTTGATCCCATGCAATCATATTGACTGTGGGATTACAGAATGCATGATACTTACATCAACTGCAGTATAAGTATGGAAGAAATACAAAATTAGTCTCTGATAAAGCGAATATAATCTGTCGTCTCCGTAAACATAAAAACGTCGAGGTAGAAGAGAGGACACCATTCTCCACCCACTCCATATTGTGATGAAAGTCGGCGAAGATCCTAGCATTATCGTTGTCGGAATAAGCCATCGCAAAGACTGGGCGTGCACCAAAACTGATAATATCATAGTCTGTAATGAAATTTCTGTTATTTTCTCGATTTTAAAGAAACTAACGGCAACCTAACAACATGCAATATTTTGACACGTGCAAGGAAAAAGGCCAAACGTTCCGCATAAAACCCGGAAGAGGAAGCAATATTTATTTACAGGTCAAGGTCGACACACATCTGTGACGTCAGAGTATTGCCAACCAATTAAAAAAATGACAACCAATAATCATGGACCCGCGAACCTTTAAAATGTCTTAAGTTACAAAAAAATCATGTCCGCTGCTCAGGAGCGTGCTGGGTCATTAACAGTCCCTCAGCCAGATGAGGAAAGTAGTTCTAAGACAAGTTTGGTAATAAACAAATCAACCGTTGATGCCAGTACACTGTTAATGCGATTTGCTGGAAAGCCAGCTAAGAAGGAAAAGGTAACAATTATTTCAAACAGAAGATAATTTGTCATTGCTTTTTTTAAAGTAAATGCATTAAGCCTGTTTTTTTTTTTTTATTTACAC